>JAWZYU010000018.1:65511250-67935250 GCA_038380435.1 Ryuthela nishihirai
GTCGCGTAACGGTGAGACAAACGTAAAATCACTTTCCAAGACAAGTCCTGACACGGAAGCACAGATATCTGACAGCATCAACCCGATGGAGAATAATACGCTCAAATCTTGGAGGTTTAATAAAAATAAATAAATACCCCCTCAAACAGCTGCTTGCCACAGAGGTCTGACAGGAGCCTGTCAGTTTATATGCCACAGTAGGAGATCTGAGAGGATGGCAGGACCTCAGCAGAAAAACGACACACACATCCATGCCTAATCCGGGGCTCGAATCCAGGTCCCTTAGATCAGTAGCCAAGCATGCTAACCACTCGGCCATAGGACCTAGGGCGCATAATTTCAAAAGTCTACATTGAAACGCTGACCTATCATTAAAGGGTAGAATTGGGAATGCAGAGAACCGTCTCTGGACTTGTAAAAATTTCGGGTTCTAAACCAGTGGTTAAAAGCTGCGAGTTTGTTTTCATGTTGTAAGACCCAATATGAAAGCAGCGCAGATCCAAGATTCATCCGTCAATAAAACCCTTGTGATTCCCCGTTTGGAATTTTTTAATTTTGTAGGACTTAACCACCCATCAGTAAAACGTGTTCCGGGGTGAGGATCTGAACACGGATCTTTTATGTCGCACATACCCTATTACCTTCAATATTTTTCATCATGACGAATAAAATCAGATTTTCTTTTTATTAATATTTTACCCAATAGCATTTTTTATTTTCTGCGGGACAGTTACTGCGGGATACTCCTTCTTCTAGCGAAGGTCGAACTCGCAAAATACGGGGACCTTGTTCAAGGATTGTATCAACCATTCAGCGAGGGGTTGCCACCCAAAGTTTAGCGGGACTTGGCAAATTTCAGATGAACGTGGACACCAAGGTAGCAAGTTCAAATCACTGCGTCGGGAAGGATTTTTTTTTTTAAATACAGGACGTTGGATGACACTAATTAAAGGCGCCTAGAGAAAACTGATTTACCACGTTTTATTTCGACTGGGGGTTTTTAATGATGAGGAACAAAGTTTTTGATAAGTGTTTAATTACTATGGAATAAAAATGGGTAATACAGGAAATAAACAACTTTGTGAGCTGATTTTCTATGTTTAGGGAGCTTGTAAAAGGATGGGAGTTTGTGAAGTTTTAATAGAGGTACCTTTTGATTTTTAATAAAGGAGAGGGAATTTTGATAAGTGTTTAATTACTAGGGAATTGGGAGTTGATTAGCAGACTTGGCAAAATGAATGTGGATAACAAGAGAGTTTGTGAAGTTTAATAGAGTGAACTTTTGATAAGGGGGTTTAATAAAGGGGAGGAGGGTTTTAATGAGTGTTTAATTAATAAGGGATAAAAATGGTAATACAACTTTGGGAGTTGATTTTCTAAGTTTAGTGGACTTGTAAAAAGTGGGAGTTTGCGATCAGTGAAGTTTTAATAGAGTGAACTTTTGATAAGTGGGTTTAATAAATGGGAGGGGGTTTTAATGAGTGTTTCATTAATAAGGAATAAAAATGGGTATTACAACTTTGGGAGTTGATTTTCTGTGAGTGACTGCTATTGAAAGTTTTGCAATTATTTAGAGATTTGCATCATCCCTTTCTGCATGAGGTTGCCACCCATGCAATTATTCTAAGGCTTGCATCAGCCGATCATTGCCACCCGAAGTTTAGTTGGTAAGGGACTTATTCGGATATTAAGGGGGGATTAAAATATAGGGGGTCAACCAGGGGGTCTGAAATAAAGAAAAATCGGGACTATTCGAGAAGGAGGGCTTAAAATATAGATGGGTCAACCAGGGGGTCTGAAATAAAGAAAAATCGGGACTATTCGAGAAGGAGGGCTTAAAATATAGGTGGGTCAACCAGGGGTCTTTAATGACGGGTTGGCTGAAAAATTGGGAAACTAGAGTTAAAATAGGGGTTTTCCGAAAATAGTGCTTCTCATAGTCACCAGATGGCGCCAGGGGTTAAAGGGGGGGGGGAGGAAGGGGGTTTTAATAAGGGGGAGAAATTTTTAATAAAGGGGGAGTCAAAAATCGGGAAATGAAAGCTAAAATAGGGGTTTTTCCAAAAATAGTACTCCTCATAGTCGCCAGATGGAATAAGGGGGAAGGACGGGGTTTCAATAAGGGGGACATTGATCTCTATGTTGCGATCTTGTGCAACCACGGCAATTCCCGGTTCCGCCTGACAGCACTACCTGGTTAAAGAAAAGCCATGACTATCTAGAACCGGGGGCAAGGAATACGCCCTATAGGCGCACCTCAACCCCGGCCTCACATGGCAGCAGTCCTATAGAAGGAAAGCTAACCACCGGAAGAAACCTAAATTTAATCTATTCCCCGGTTTGCAAATGTGCAAGGATATAAAGATCCAAGCTCGATCGGCACCCGGGGTGGAGACTCTTAGTAGGACCCAGACTTTTTAGACGGCTTGTGCCTACTAGGCAGGAGGGACCTTTCGACCGAGCCGTCGAACTGACCACCCAAGGTCCCTGAGGTGAGGTCTCCGACGCCGTCACCACCCGACCGGCAATCAAGCCGGCCAGCAGCGTCTTCGACCTCGGTTGGCCTTGGCCATGTCCAACCGGCGCCCAACCCGGTCGGCACAGCCTTCAGCCGGGTTGCTGGGCCCTAGGCCCCCCCACCACGACAAGGTGGTCCCTTATTGGGGGGGTCAATAAGGGGGAGAAATTTTTAATAAAGGGGGAGTCAAAAATTGGGAAATTAGAGCTAAAATAGGGGTTTTTCCGAAAATAGTACTCCTCATGGTCGCCAGATGGCGCCACGGGTTTAAAACGGGGGAAAGGAATAGGGTTTTTAATAAGGGGGAGATAATTTTTAATAAAGAGGGAGTCAAAAATCGGGAAATTAGAGCTAAAATGGGGGGGAGGTTCGAAAATAGTACTCCTCATAGTCGCCAGATGGCGCCACGGGTTAAAAGGGGGGAAGGAACGGGTTTTTTAATAAAAGGGGAGGAATTTTTAATTATATAATTATGAATTATTAATTATGAATTATGAATGTTAATAAGGGGACGTGGTCGGAAGTGACGTCATCTGGACGTGGTCGGAAGCGACGTCATAGGGGGAAAGCACTAGTGGGGAGCTCCATGGAGTGGGGCTATACTACTTAAGTTTCTTCAGTGTTTGTGAGAACCAGAAAGCATTGAATGAATTTAGTTGAGATACTTTATTACTAATGTACATAATAATGATGTAAAGTTTAAACTGCTCTGCAGTATTGCTTTTTATCCTTTTCTTATGTGAATTTGTCTTCTTCATCATTTATAGTTTTGTTCTTTAAGTCCTCAGCAGTATTGAGAACGAGATTAAGCTCTTTCAACTTAAAGGATTTTTTTTTTACCAATCCAGCAGATGAGGCCGAAGTATAAAGATCACTCTTTATATGATAGCATTCAATTTCTTCAATAAAATTAAATAACTAGGTTATTGACTTAGATGGATTGGAGTTATACGGATCAATCGATACGCGATTAGGTTTTTTTTATTTAAACAGTTTAGGTACTTCGACTTCTGCGGTCATTAGTATCAGATATACAGGGAAACACAAATATTATCGTCTAATATCTGAAAAACTCTCACCTCCACTTTGTTCAAGGCTGTACCGGATTTGAAAAACAAGATATAATTAATAATCTCATGGAAACAAGCAGAGGGATTAGAATTAAATCTGGAGAAATTTTTTTTTGTTGAATTGTTAGAATGTCAGGAAAAGGAAATGAACAATGAAGATTTAATGGAGCTCGAAGACCATAGAAAGGAAGACGAAGTTTCAAAGGAAAAACTGAAACCTAAACCAAAAAAAAGGAATAGGAGTAAGAAGGGAAGGCTCCAAGAGGTAATCTAAGACGCCCTCATACTTGACGGTTTAAAGAGTTGTCCAGAAAAAGATTGTTTTACCGGAGAAAGTTGAGACAATTGGGTGTACGCTTCCACTCAGCACCACTTGATGGCAGTAGTAGCAATCGTAATTTGGGCTTAAAAAATGCGTACTCTTAGCTGGATCAAAGAGACATGAATCAGCAATAAGAGTTCTTACCATTGCACCATTTCCCTTAACTTGGTTTTGCGCTTTTGCTTTCCAATAAGAAACAAAGATATGAAGATGCTCTCAGTTTAAAATAAGCGTAGATTCCACAGAGATTCAGACATAAAGTTTATTTTATACTCTGGTAACTTTTAGAATTTCGCGACGGGGGTGGCTCAGTCGCTAGCGGGCTAGGCTAGTAATCCGCACTTTCTAATCCCCTAAGGTTCGAGTCCCCTCCTGGCCAGCGTTAAGTAGGGGACCTCATCGGTTTGGAAAGTCAGCCTTCTGTCTGATGGAATGTAAATCCGTGGCCTCTTGTGCAGGAGAGCTACACCCTGTGTACATCAAAGAATACTCTGCATGGCTTTGACGTGAGGCTCCCATCTCTCCCTTAACAGCTCTCCATTAGGTCCCCAGGCTCCCATCTCTCCCTTAACAGCTCTCCATCAGGTCCCCAGGCTCCCATCTCTCCCTTAACAGCTCTCCATTAGGTCCCCAGGCTCCCATCTCTCCCTTAACAGCTCTCCATTAGGTCCCCAGGCTCCCATCTCTCCCTTAACAGCTCTCCATTAGGTCCCCAGGCTCCCATCTCTCCCTTAACAGCTCTCCATTAGGTCCCCAGGCTCCCATCTCTCCCTTAACAGCTCTCCATTAGGTCCCCAGGCTCCCATCTCTCCCTTAACAGCTCTCCATTAGGTCCCCAGGCTCCCATCTCTCCCTTAACAGCTCTCCATTAGGTCCCCAGGCTCCCATCTCTCCCTTAACAGCTCTCCATTAGGTCCCCTTCCCCCAGACTTCTCCGACCCTTTAGGGTCCTTTTGAGCTGGCCACTTAGACAATTGTTTGCAAAAAATGCCGCTCAGGGATAAAAGGGCCAAACTCTTAGAATTTATTTTACACTGTAACGTACGTTCTTTTACATGTAAATGCGAAATCGCTGCTATCACATTATTTTCAATTTACTTTTTAATACACAATTGAAAAAATATTTGATTTCTTACACATAAAAATACTGCTTAATAATTTCGGAATTGATTATAGCAATGGTTCTCAACATTTTATGCTTCACGAATCCCCTTGAAATGTGTATGCAACTGGCGCGTACCCCTTGTATAGATAGATAAAACTATAGTTATAACGATGGGAATAAAATAAAACACACATTTTGTATTCATAAATTAATATATCGATAAACACAAAAAATGACATTTTTGCACAGCAGTGTTACCAACTTAGCGACTTTTGAGCTCTCACGACGTACCTCAAAAAATTTTATCCCGTACCCCGCGTTGAGAAACCCTGCCATAGACTTAACATTAAAGCATGAAATTTATTCAAAATAGCTGTTGCCACCAATAATTTTGAAAAAAGGAATAAATCAGACTAAACTAATAACTGATTTCCTGTGATTAAACATTAACAGTTGAAAATTATTCGTAATAACTGTTGCCACCATTGAATTTCAAATAATGAATGCATCAAAGTAATAAACTCATTGTTCAGTTTGCTGGGTCATGAGCGCTGTCGTCCATGAATATTAAAGTTGTTCAAATTAAGCACGAGCGGAACACGAGACTCTTGGTTGAAATGAAAGCTTCAAAAACAAAATTCGTATCGAAAGTTTAAACCATTAACTTAATTTGAAAAATATGCAAAAGCTGATAAAAGGAAGTACATATCATTAATAAATGTTTTAAATACTATGCTAATAAATAATTTTGTTTAAAAAAAGTTTTTGTACCTTTACATTTTTTATGCACCTCAAATCACAGTTAATTTTCTTTTGATATAAAGTTACAGATGCCTGACAAATTGTATCCGAGGAATCTGGTGGGTAAGAAGTGATTTGAAAAGTTCGATTATCTGAGCGAGGAAATTTCGTTTTTTCGGTTTAGAAACTTCTGAGGTGGGAAGGATTATGGGTACCTCGAACTATGTCCATTTCTTTTCTCCCCTAAAAGAGAGGGATAAAATTATAACCGGGTTGTTTACCTTTGAGCTGCACTTTTTTCACACAATAGGATAAATGGCAGGACACAAGGCCTCTGAAGGCTTAGAGAATATTGGGGGAGGGGACCCATTGGAACAGCTGTTGGGAGACAGATGGTAGTCTGCCATCATGGTCATCCAGTGGGTTCTTTAACATGCACAGGGTATGGCTCTCCCGTACACGGAGCCACTGCTTAACGTTCCATCCGATATGGTGGCAGCCCATCGGTGTCCCCTACTGATTGTGAGCAGGGCGGGGAGTTTTGCGAAGGTAAACCTTAACGCTGAACCAAGCTGGGGCTTGAACCTGGGAACTAAAGATTACATGGCTGGGGGTGCTACCGACTGAGCCCCCACCTCCCGGAGGGGAGAGGAGATGGAGTATAATGATATTTATGCCAAATGAGAGCTTGCGACGTGGGGAGGGCCATCTACTCTACGATTTAGAAAGTTTCACACCCGAGGAACGCCAGGTAAATCTGCTATTTGTTCATAAAGTTATATGTATGCAAAATGTAAAATAAAACTGAATTACTAGGAAATACATCTGTTCAACTCTACAGTGGAATAAATTGAAGGTTTACAAAGATTAATATAAGTACGATGACATAAAGAAAAGACGTCTGCCGGATGGTTTAGTGAAAAGCTCTGACGCCACGTCAAGGCACCATCCATGTCAGAGTGTTTTGCTCTAACCTGGAGAAAACCCTTCCACACATAGGCAGTTAGTGTGGAAGGAAAAAGTGGAATCAACTCCTCGGATGACGACCCAGTCAGGGGTCGAAATATTAGGAAAGTTACTCGCAAGTAAGTGAATCCATTAGTCTTACGTTTTTAACGTATAATACACTACCCATTCTAAGACAGCCATGAATACATTATTACCATAAAACTTTTATTAAAGCCTACATCAGAATTTATTTCCTGTTGAGTGACTGAGTGAATTTAATGGAAATATTTTATGGTGTCTTGGGCAACATCTAATTAAAACCGGTTAGACCTTGTTATCATCAGCAGAAACCTCGCTCGAATGATGCACCTTCGCTTCTCGACAAGCGACTTTCCACTAGAGCTTTCGCCACTAATGGCTGGTGATCAGGAAGGTCTGCTGACTCACAAGAATGAATGATCCCAAAGTGAGAATTTGTTCAGTTTAAAAATGGAAAAAAAAATCACCTTAACCTCAACCCTCTATCACGAATTAACAGGTTCTAGTTAATGTAGGAGGCAATCTACACCTTCGCTTACTCAGTGATCTAACCCAGGTGACCCCTTAATCCGGTAAATCACCTCTCACCAATCCAACGACATCCAGTAAGCCATTGGAGACAGCTCAGTGTGTGTTAGAAAACATATCCTTAAGCAATCATTATATTCTTATTCTAGACAATTTTCGTTTCTTCAGATTCTTTAGATAGAAGTTGTGATTCCTCAGTCCCAGGGAGCCACTTTTGTGGTAGCTATATTTAAGCAGCAAATGAAGAGTGTGGATTACTGATTTCCCACTTGATGCACTGAAATAACACTCTCCAAATACTTAACTAATAGTTAAGTAAATCTCATTGGCAAATATTTGGTTTGAAGACTGATTACCAACAATAGAGTTTTTATAGTCTTCAGTCGGTTAACTGTTGTATTATGGAAATCTTCGCTATCCAACGGATAAAGGATCCCTAATAGGATATCCCCCTATCCATGGGAAATATTCGAAATTTCAATCTCCCTTTTTACAAAAGTGGAGAGGCTATGCAGCTCAGGAGAAACAAGATCAGGTGAACAGAGTGAACAAGATCAGGCCTCACAAGCTGCTAAACATGTTATTCCGCGAGAAAAGGCCTATGTGAAAGCAATACTCAAAACTCGCGAAATTATGGCTATCCACACTAATTTAAAACACAAAATTAAAACACTAGATTTGTTCACATTATGAAACCATTTTACAAATTTTTACAGACGTGGCCCGAAGCCCGATTTCTGTTCTGTGTTCTCAGAACACCACAAATCAGAAAGTTTAATTTACTTGAGAAAGATAGACATGAAACAGCAAATTCAATATAAAATGAAAAATTACACTTCTAGCCAAGTAATTCAGATATTGAATGCAATATTCAATACAAATATATGAAATGCAATACTCAAAAAACGTTTACCTTCGTTAGGGGGAAATTGTGCTCGTGCTTCATTGACATCAGCCTCTTTGGAGGCTCGTACGGGTGCAACTTTATATCTGGAAAGAAAACGAAAGTTCGTATGAGAATTCAATTCACAAAATGCACACATATGAACACATGTACACGCATATATAGAGAAAGATATATCTAAACTAAATTCTACGAAGACAATTTCAATTTCTGATTGAATATAAAAATATTTAAATAAGCACCGTTGTTGTCACCCGTTTTCGCCTTCTTCCCTTCACGGGGCACATCTGTAAGAGTACTTCTGTCCAGGTCCAGGTCTTCATGGGGTACATCTGTCCAGGTCTTCATGGGGTACATCTGTCCAGGTCTTCATGGGGTACATCTGTCCAGGTCCAGGTCTTCATTGGCACTGCCCTCAAGGGTACTGCCCTCAATACTTGGTACATATGTCCACGTCTTAAGGGCACTGCCCTCAAGGATACTGCCCTCAATACTTGGTATATATGTCCACGTCTTGAGGGCGGTGATGATCTGAACAAAAAGAAGAACATAAAATAATAAGAAATAGATTTTCTGGACTCTTTCGAAACTTTAAAATTAAGTTTTCATTTTTTTTAAATAAAAATAAACATAAAATATACATGCTTTATGCAATCGATTTTTACTCTTCGAAAACACAAAACGAGAAGTTCTTATTAATAAAGTGTGAAAAGCGATTTAGGTCTTTGATAGAGCTGGTTAAATATTATTTATTATTTTTAATTGATAGTAGATAACAATCAAGCAAAAGCAGAAAGGACGGTAATAGAAAAACATACTTTCTCCAAAGAGATTTTACCCTTATCGATTAATGACGAGAAGTGGTGATGGAAACTGCATTTTAAAATATCACCAGTTATTAAATTATACAGAATAGAGTTCGAATTTAGATGTAACGGCCAAAATTTGAAAAGAACGTTTTTTTTCTACATTTGAGTAAGTTTTGCCGACAATGGTCTAAATGGCATTATCGTAGAATCAGGGAACAATATGAAACCAAGACTCCCTAAGGATAATTAACTAGAATAATTAAGTTAATAAGCTTTATTTTTATTAATGATAAAATATATTACAATGTTGAAAGAAACGTTGCTCATATAAGACAAATTATATTGGCATTTTTCCACTGAAATCGCCTTCTTAAGTGCAATACCCTTCTCTCCCGACATGTTAACAAACTAACAATGCCTAGGATACACAAACGTTTTTGGCATTCAGCAGAAAGAGAAATATTACGTTTGCTATGAGCCAATATTTGGGGTGGTACTAAAAGAACAAAAAATGTTTAGTTACGTTTATTGCATTTTATGTTATATATACACAAGTACAATATGATAAATGTAAATACACATTAATACAAAATTCGTTTTAACGTGAAAACTGAAGTAGATTTGTCGAAGCGTGAAGAATGGGACTGGATCCCAGAAAGGAACTGCTGAATATTCGGTTTCAATGATGTTGTTACTACTTTTATAATGTTATTAAAATTTTCGTCTTTCGTCTAAATTAAATCATCGTTCAATCTAACTTTGCCAGATGAAGAAAAACGTATTGACATTTTTCGCGCGGGCGGGATAAAATTGTTCAAAGGCCAGGGATTGGCCCGCGGACACGAGTTTGCGCACTCCCCGGTCTACTGAATCTGGCAACGAAACTGAAGCATTACACTTTTATAACAAGTTCGACAAGAATAAATGTCACGTGATGGCATCTTTAGCAAAGGAGATTGCTATCAGAAATAGAAGCAATTGATTTACGTTCAAAGCAATCTTTAAAAGAAGAGGGATTCCAAACTTTGTATTCAGTTTGTAAACCGTTAACCGCATAAATTCTTAGAATCGGGACTCATTTGCATACTTGAAATTCATTATTATCATACCGTGCAATCTGAACTATTTTTGATATTTTGGTAATTTTTAATTGCATTGCTATTTTTGCGCTTCTGTAATAGTTATGACAGAAATGTGTGTATCCGTATTTTCTACGTTATGCATATAAAGTAGTGTAATATCAAAAATAAAAGACCTACTTCATTTATCGATTTAGTACTCAATTACTTTGTCAATCAACTAACATAGAACTTTTGCAGTTCTAACGCAGAGCAGTTGATATGAAACGAACTACGAACTGATTACAAAATTCGAAGTTGCACGATTTTCACTTGAATGTAAAAAGACTGAAGTAGTAAGAACTGGTGAATTAAAATCCTTTTTCTTGTTCATTAAAGTGATATTTTCAAGGGTAGAAACTAAACGCATGTAAATTTTTTATATTTATTCAAAATATGTAAAAAAAAGTATGACATTTGTCAATCCTTCAGGTTATTCTTACGCCACTTAATCACTGATAATCAGGAGATTGTTCTATAGCATTTCGTCATCCTTACTAAAAATAGACGATTTACAAAATATGGATAATATATTAGAGAAGACACTGTTGCTTTTATTAATAGAGAAATCTGTTACTGAATATCAAGAAAATAATAGCTTTCATATAATAAGCTAATATAATATCTTTTGTGTAATTAGAACGGAAGTGTTTTTATGTTACCAGAAAGCATAAAGGAACTTAAAAGCAACAACCTGGCTTTTTGCTTCCGAAACGTTCAGCTCCATTTTACGCCGTGATAATATATTTGTGTCTTTTTCCAAAAAATAAAGTGGAAAAAGGAATGTTTAAAAAATCTCAGGTGCGTCAGTAGGGGGCGAAAAGTCCAATGCATGCCTTCTAACGTAACAAGAGAATTCGCCTATGGTAGGTTGTCTCCTCCACTTTGAAACCCATTCAGGGCCACTGCTAAATGACCAGGTCGAAAGGATTCCATGGGCTGAGAATAGGGCGGAGACAAGGGACCCCTTTAAGGCTATCCATCATGTTCTGTGACGTACATGAGTATGTCCTATCCTACACACGGGGCTACAACTTGACGTCCCATCCAACGGACGGCAAGCATCTCCAGTCCACTGGTGTCCACTTTCTCATTGAGTGCTGGGTGGGGATTAACAGAGATAAATCTCAACGAGTAACATTTAGATTAAGAAAGAGTACTTAATATAATCTAATAGCAAATGGGGCTGTACATAAAAAGCTAGAAGGAGAGCTGTGTACCAATCCCCCTGCAATGAAAATAAAACAGTGAATTTCTAATTAAATTTTTACCAATTTTTGCAGACGTGGACCGAAACCCGATTCCTGTTCTGTGTTCTCAGAACTCCACAAATCGGAATGTCTAATTTACTTGAAAAAGATAGACATGAAACAGCAATTTCAATAGAAAATGAAAAATTTCATTTCTAGCCAAGTAATTGAGATATTGAATGAGAAAAACCTACCTTCGTTATGGAATTTGTTCTTGTTCATGCCTCTTTGGAGGCTCGTACGAGTGCAACTTTATATCTGGTAAAAAGGCAAAAGTTCGTATGAGAATTCAATTCACAAAATGCACATCTGTGAACACATGTAAACGCACATATAGAGAAAGATATTTCTATACTAGATTCTGCGAAGAAAATTGGAATTTCTGATTGAATATAAAAATATTTAAATAAGTACCGTTGTTGTCACCCGTTTTCGCCTTCTTCCCTTCACGGGGTACATCTATCCACTTCTTGAGGGCAGTGGTGACGTGCTGACGTGAGGGTAGTGATGGTATCTGAACAGAAAGAGGAACGGAAATAGGAACAAAATATATTAAAAAATCGGAGATTTACTCGATTTCCTCATAAACCTTAAAATCAAGCGTTCATTTTTCCAAATAAACTTTCTCCAAAGAGATTTTACCCTTATTGATTAATGATGAGAGATGATGATGATGGAAACTACATTTTAAAGCCTCAGCAATTGTTAAATCAGTTCGAAGTCAGATAATATATTGGCCAAAATTCGTAGAGAACTTGTACTTCACATTCTATTAAATTTTGCCCACAAGGGGTTAAATAGCGATGTCACAAGCACTCCTGGGGGAATGTTGGGGAATGGAATCTGTTATAGATAGGACTGAAGTTGTTTCTGTAGAAGAATGAAGAGAAAAGGCGCTTTGTGATCTTATATTTGAGGAATTTTTCCTAGTGAGGTCATGTAATCTTGTACAGTCGGTCAAAAAAAGTATCCGAACGCTATGGTTGTATACAAAGTTCAGAAAAAACAACTGGCAACGATTTTTTTAGAAATTAATAATCTGAGAACCTTCGTGTACCGTACACGAAGGTTGCCAGATCATTAATTTCTAAAAAATATCGTTGCCAGATTTTTTTCTGAATTTTGTATGCAACCATAGCGTTCGGATACTTTTTTGAGCGACTGTACTTTACCAGTTATTGTTTATTTTTAACTTAACCCATTTCATACTTGACTGTGTCATTAATGTCGTATGCCGTGCAGAATTAAACAATGATTTGTATTATTAAGGGAAACATTGCTATAATGCATACATCATGAAGATATTTTTAGTTGTTAATATTTCTTATTCATTGTAGTGTAAATCTGTGATATTTATGACGTTCTTTTTCTATTCACAATTTCATCACTTGTGCTCTATATCTTGGCACAATTTTCCGGGGATCATTTGACACTAAAAATTACATCCATTGATATTGCTATCTAACTTCCATGCTAACCATTACACAGGTTGCATGGGGAGGATTCTATAATCGGCATTGTGCCTTTAAATGTCGGGAATTTTTGAAACTATAACTGGACACCATCTATTGATACTGATATCTGTACCATTACACAGGTTGCATGGAGAGGGTTTTATATTTAGACACGGTGCCTTTGATTTTCAGAATTGTCAGGGAATTGTTTGACCTGAAATTGGACCCTTACACTGGTATTGATATATGACACCTTCTATAGCACTGCACAGGTGGCACGGGGGGAAAGCTCGGTATCTAGGAAGTGTGCTTTTAAATTATACATGTATTGTTCGATATGAAAATTTAGCTCGATTCCTTATTATAATCTGATCTCCGTGGTATACGATTAGAGATGTGCTGGGAGCGCGTGTGGGGAGGGGAATGTTTTCGCACTAGAAATGAATTCCATCCTTTGGTACTGACATCTCACTTTTCCGGGCTATAGCTTTACCCAGCTGGCTTGCTTAAGTCTATTTCTGAAACTCTACCTCTTAATTTATCCGGGAATAGTAAACACTAAAAAAACTCAATCAAAACTAAATCAATTCATTTGCTGTTTGCTGCAGGGAAATTATTTGTCACTTTATTATAATTCGTTAGTAATACGCGATATAGTTACGCTTATTACTACCGATATTATTGAATTAAATATGAAGAACTTTATTTCTTTTAACAGTACAACTACCAATAACAATAGTCACAGAATATCGGAAGTAAGTATTATATCGCTTTCGGCAAAAAATCATTAATCACTTTCGATTTATGAAGTAATAAAATTCTTCACAATGGAATGTATGTTTGTTACAAAAATAACATAGACACAAAGAAGACAGTGCATAAAAATGACATTACGTATAGAATAAAATACACAAATATTGTTTTGCAAGTAAACATGACATAAAAAACATTGCATAGAAACAGCATACTTCAAATTCTTATATAAAAATCATCTTATAGAGTGAACGAATTCAGTGTTTTACTTATGTACTTTTAAATTAGTATGGATAGCCATAATTTCTCGTTTTTTGAGTATTGCTTTTACATACACATTTTTAACTTGTGAGACCTGATTATTCACCCTTTCACTGAATAGCCACACCACTTTTAGATACAGAGAGATCGAAATTTGTAATATTCCCCAGAGATAGGAGGATATCCTGTTAGGACTCCTTTATCCGTTGGAGAGCGGAGAGTTGCATAATATAAAAGTGGGGCGGGGGTGGCTCAGTCGGTAGCGCGCCAGGCTCGTAATCTGTAGTTCCTAGGTTCGAGTCCCAGCTGGGTCAGCGTTGAGATTTATCTCCGCAACATTCCCCGCCCTGCCCACGGTCAGTAGGGGACACCGATGGGCTTGGAAAGGCCGCCGTCCGTCGGATGGGACGTTAAGCCGTGGCCCCGTGTGCGGGAGAGCCATACCCTGTGCACGTTAAAGAACACGCTGGATGGCCTTGACGGGAGGCTACCATCTGTCTCCCAACAGCTGTTCCAGTGGGTCCCCTGCCCCAACTTTCTCTGAGCCTTCGGGGTCCATGTGACCTGGCCATTTAGCCCATGGTGTGCAAAAAAGTGCCGCTCAGAGGTTAAACAACCAACAACCTAATATAAAAGTCAAGATTAGCTTCCACAGCCACTTTTTAGGTAATTTTTCTGCACACATTGAACAAAATGATCAGGTCACAAGAACCTCAACTGCTCAGAGTTGGGTAGGAGACTCAGTGAATAGCTGTTAGGAGACAGATGGGATCCTCCCCTCAAAGCCATCCAGCTGATTCTTTAATGTGCAGAGGATATGGGCTCCCCTGTTCACAATGACACAGCTTAATGTCCCATTCAATGGACAGTGGCCTTCCAAGCCAAATGGTGTTCCTATTCCCACTGGGGGCAAGGGTAGTGGAGATAAATCTCAATGCCGGCACAACTGGGACTCGAACCTGGAACTAAAGATTATGAACCTAACACACTACTGACGAAACCAACTCCTCCCCCTTTATGGGGGGAAGGTTCGTTAGGTCCTCTGATATAGGCGAAATAGGCCGACAAGTTAAATGGGTTCAGGTTTAAAATGAATGTAAAAGTTGAAAAAAATACGAATAAAACAATAAAAACCGAAACTTCGTTGGTTGTTTGATGGCACAAGGGCAACTAAAGCCATGGTGCAGTAAACAAAATATACAATACGAGAAATGAACAAATAAAAGTCATGCACCAAGACTTAAGGCAAGAAGAATCATATCTTAAGAACTCAGAATGTTTTAAAGGTACTTAAATGTACTGTGATTAAAATTATAATGTATTCCTTTTTGCCATTATGTTTATAAGTACAGGTTAACGTTTGGTAAAGAGGTTTCTTACTTCTTCTTATATTCGACGTGCCAGTAATGGCATTTAAAGAAAGACAGCATAACAGTAATTTTCGATTTTAAAAACGTAAATTTTAATAACGTTTTTATTTGAAATGGGACGGAAATATCACATAGCATATCGCGTAGAAACGTATTCTGATAATTTCATTCTCTATCTGATCTTGGAACCATTGTTTGGACAGATGTGTGGACGAATCACAGAATAACTGGCTAACACAGATACGAGTTTGATTCTAGAGCACTATTTGCTTGCTGCGCCACCTATAGAAATCGGTCGTATTTCTCGTTTTCCCGCCCTCTTTCTAACTGTAGGGAAGTAATTGTGTTGCAGCCACCGAATCTGACAAATATTTGTTTCCTGTATTGCTTTCTTCTTACTTGAACTGCTTTCATCATAAATTTGCATATGCCCGAAGACAGTATTCGTAATTATGAAACAGAATTTTATGAGATTTTCCTGCATTATCATTCCACATCCTGCATTATAATGTTAAGGTTTTATTTATCAAAACTAGTAGCGACCACCTAACGAGTGGCTTCGGGACACTCTTCAGAGTAATTCGACTTCAGCCAGAAATGCACTCAGCTCTATAAACTACTCAAGTGTGGCCTACCTCTGCTATTCAATGAACCCATCCAATCACTGCACATATCATCCTCTGGTTCCTTCCTCCTCCTTTTAACACAAAACACTGAAAAGTTCGAAAAGGAATCGAATCACTGGCGACTACGATGCTTGCCAATGTCTCGACCGTACTGTCAAGAGCGCATCCTCTTTACGCTCCCGCAAAACAGGGGATGGGGAACAGTTCTGGGCGATTTCTATCAGAGATTATGTTTAGACATGCGCAGTTTCAAGTTTGCTACATAATAAACTAGAGTAGAGTTTCTCCATGTGGGGTATGCGGTAAAATGTTTTTGGTGTACACCGTGAGAGCTCAAAAGTCGCTATATCTAGTAACAAAGTAAAAATAACCATTTTTATACAATAACTATAGTTTTATCTATACAAGGGGTACGCCAGTTAAATACACAAATAAGTGGGAAGACATTAAATGACTCATGCTCAGTGAGCTCCAAGAGCTCAACTCACTATAAAATTAGTCAACAAGATCTGCGAATTTCAGTGTTTCTTTTTTAAAAGCAATCACAGATATTTTGGAAATCACGAAGATTTTGCGTCACTTCGTAACTGATGGTAAATCCTCGTGTTTTCAACTGTGATTCCAACAATTGAGGAAACTCCACTTCCCAAATTTCGTGTTATCGCATGGCAACTCCTGGTTTAAAAAAAAAATTCAGTTTTTCCAAGGGATACCCAGATTCCGACGATGGAACACACCATTAAATATTGGGTTAAAAATTCTTTAGACATGCATCTAAGCATTCGACTCAACTCATCCAGTACACAATTAAACTGTGAGATATCCCATGGCATGAAGCACAAACGGTGCAAATCGATCATCGCTTAAAATCTAAATTATGCTTTCTTCTTTTCCTCTACTTTCTTCCCTTGTTATCTAAAGAGTAAATTATAAACCCAATAACCTCAGATTTCAAATATTGATCAGCCTAGCCTCATAATTGCATATTATCCGTCAGACTAGCCTCATAATTGCATATTATCCGTAGTCGGAACGGGTCCGCGACTGACCAGATTCAAGAATCAGTTCAGAGGACGTTCTCCCCCCCCCCTTTCCCCCAACTCCTCCGATCAAATATGAGTGTAAAAAAATTATCAGAACCTGCAGTCTCTGCCTCCGTAATTCTAGCTGATTTACTCTCTAGTTCAGTGGTTCTCAGCCTTTTATGCTTCACGTACCCCCTGGAAATTATTTGTAAAATAATATTACTAAAAATGAAAAGATAATGTTGTACTTACCTCATTCCTTAATGGACTTACCTTATTCCCAGGTGCGGGGGTTGGGTCTGTCGGTAGCATACTAGGCTCGCAATCGACAGTTCCCAGGTTCGAAACCAAGCCGTGCCTGCATTAAGGAGTTTCTCCAGTTAACGCCCAGACATCTTTGGGCTCATAAAGGAGGCCGCCAGGCAGATGTGTCGTGACGCCGTTGCAGGAGATCCATGCCCTGTGCAACGTTAAAGAACATGCTGGATTATCTTGAATGGAAGCTACCAACTCTATCTTAATAGCTGTCCAACTGATTATCTTCCTTCCCCCAACCTGCTCCGATCCTTGGGATCTTCGAGACCTAGCCATTTAGCCAAAGTGCCCCTGAAAGGTAAAACAACACATCTTCTCAAAACATTAATCCACTGGCGAAATGTCAGCAGCAACTGGGAAGATTGCAGTCTGTTCTTCGACAAGTTGAAATGATCATCATTGGTCAGTGTCAGGCTAGAGGCCTTTTTAGACATTTTTTTGTTCATGCTTTGTATATTATTTTGGATTTCACCAAAATAGGCATATGCTACGTGGAAGGCCCTCTGTCCCGGCATTTGGAAAGTTAATTGCAGTAGCAGTGTCCGGGGAACGGCTAGCGTCTGCTGACAAGTGACAAGGGCTAACGGCCTTGCCAGATGGCCAGAGCAGAGAGCGAAAGGAAAAAAGGGTTTGGCAACTGCGAGAAGACAGAGCCGGTCGAGTTTCGAAAGCGTGCAGACGAGGAATTGTAAAGCTGGGAAATGCCGACTGGTAATAACGGCATTGGGCTCTGTGAATACAGCTGAACAGGCATAGTAAGCTGGTGTTGTTGTAATCTATGTAATTTAGCATATGTCCTCGTCCATCAAGCATGTTTGGAAAGTTAAATAAATATTTGTTATTTTAAAGTAAAGGCTGAAGTTGAACCAATTTATTGGGGAGGAGCCTCAGTATTGAGTCCCGGCAATTATGATAAAATCTTTGATTTTTGTTCCGAAAGACTCTTTCACCCGTCGCGTATTGCGATCGAACCGAGGGGACGTTCCTAAGTGGTCCCAATAGACAAACAAACGAAGAAACAACATCACAGTCAGCGACGTATCAATCTGCCAATCGACTGTGACTACAGAATTGTCGAAACTTCCACTGCGCAATCTCATAGTCTCTCCAGTTCTTACCAACATTATGCCACTGGCTTTGTTACTTTTTTGCACTCCCCCCTCCCACTTCCCTGGACTGCAAACTGGACAGCAGATTTAGAACAACTACTAAAAATGTGATTATTTCTTTAGCCAATATCACTTCTAACAATCATTTTCGTTATAGACTTACAGTACGCTTTCTACTACTTTAATAATTTTACTTTTTAGAATCCAAAATAAAAGGTAAAAAAAATTATTTTACTTTGCCGCATAAAATACAAATGTATGGGCTTTGATTAAAATGTTATTTTAGTGTTATAATCATATTAAATGGCTAAATAAAAACTTATGCAAAAGCAAAATATATCGCGTCAATTTCATTCCTTAAGGAAAGGCTTTGAGCCAATGAGTTCTGACCCACAGGCAACAGAGGGAGGGAATTCTAGAATGGTAAAAAAACTGATTGTTCATGATCCATTATTATTATTTGTTCAAAGCCAAAGAAATAATGCCCAGGCCCCTTAAATAGTCTGTATCGATTTTCCCTATACATTTTGGTAAAACCGCTTTTGCAGAGGCCCTCCTAACCGTGTCCCCACCCCTTATCCCGCATCGTGGGGACTCTCAGTACGCCTCTGGCAACCTTTCGAATTTTAATCAGTATAATTTAATTAAATCACGTGTGAATTAAACAGCCTCTATGTCAACAGGAATTGGTTTAGGCATCATGGGGAATTCATTCATGAGCCAACAACAACAACAACAACAAAAAAAAAATCTAAAGATGTTGAATTAAGATCAGTAAGGTAAAGGGTTGTATAAATCAGAGCCATCCATATCATAGTATAACCATAGTACTGAACGGTGCCCTAAAGGAAGAATTAATTTTTAAATAAATAAGAGTTTTAAATTACAGCTGTATCTTTTAAAATTCATCTGGTAGCTGTATATTTTTAATTAATTTTAAAATATTCGTAAATATTTCAATTAAATTCATAATTAGCAAATAATTATACCTTATGTTGTTTAAAATGAGTTGCTTCTAATTAAAGTTTAGACAAATTGAATAATTTAAGTGTTTTATGCATATTTAATTTCCCTTCTTATTTTCAATAGCTGCCCAGGCCCGGTGTATCTAAGGGACTTTAGATAAAACAGGTTCTCAGTTCTATCACATTCCTGGTATCTGTTCTTCATGAAACATTCTACCACTAGAATTTCTAGCATAAATATATCGTTTACAATGTTACTTCTACATTTAGCGCCCTCTAACGATGTAAATTAAAGCCTTTTGAAGGGTTTGAAAACTATGAATCATCATATTTCGTTAGTACCTGTTCAACTCAAAAGGAGTTTTTCATTAATCTCTTAAAGCAAAACGTTGCGTCACTTCCTGCCACCCCCCCACCCCCTCCCGGGTGAAGGGACAAATTGTTGCTGCAAATGTAAAGTCCTTGATCATGATATTTTATCACTAAAATATCATATCGTCTGCAATATATGTTAAATATTTGACCGTCAGAGATTGCAATTAAAACTTTTGGGAGATTCGAAAACTATGAATCATCATAATACTTTATCAATACCTATTCAACGAAAAAATAATATTTATTTCTAAAAGCAAAGAATTATCTCTAAAAACAAATAAAAAGTGTACTTGTGCTGCTGATGGTGAAATGTTATCATCAACATTTCAAATTTCAAACATAATTACATCGATTACAATATTGAAACGTTTGCCATTTTCAACTTTTTTCACTGTTAGAGGGCGCAATTATAGTTATATGAAGATTTCGAAAATACCAATCGTACTGTTTCATCAATACCTAAACAACACAAAATGAATTTTCAATTTATCTCTAAAAACGAAGAATTTAGGTGTTTACAGATGGGCAGACAGACGACAAAGGGAAACGTTCGCTCTTTTGTGTCTGAAAAGAAGCAAAAAAAAAAGCACCCCGAGAAAGGCTTTGGCTTGTGCCGCTCAAAAGCAAATTATCCTTTGGACACTATTTTAACCTTTGAGTCAGGTCCAGATGACTCTTACTTGAGACCCAAAGTCAGAATATCTTTTGGTCCTCTAACTTATTTATAGGCATGTTTCCTGGAGACGTGGGTTCGAATCCCACTCATGGTAAAACCAAATTTTTTCCAGCTCATCATTTCATGAGTTCCATGTCTACAGGACTTATCCTGTGATTCTTTACACCTTTTGTTTTTTTACAACTTCTTATTTTCGTGAATTATAATTAACAAACAAATTTATTTTCGGTTGCTCGGGTTTCACTCTCTCTCTAAAGCAGTGATTCTCAAACTTTTTTTGTTCACGGCACATCAGACATTTCGCCGTGAATACTGATGGCACTCTAAAAATTTGGTGGTCGCACATGCACAGTTTACCTTTAATAATAGCCATTTTTTAGAGTCGTTTGTAAACGCAGAGAGCTATATTTTTGTTCAAGTTCTGACGTGTATTAAGGTTTGTACGTACGCTGTAGGTATTATCGGTATGCTTTGCGTAAGGCCCGGATCTAGAAAAAAATCGCGGCGGGCCCCAAGAAACACAATCGAGTCAAAAAAATGTCAAAGGGAAGCCTTCATCTGGGGGGACTTTATTTCTAATGCACTATAACATTTCATCCTCTATTTGACAGGGTTTAAAAAAAAAATCTTCAAAAATGCATAAAATATTAATAAATTTAATAAGTTTTTTCCTCTTTTATCCTTAATTGCACTCTGAAAGGAAGGGGGAGAGGGGGGGGGCATGATCCCTTTAAACCCCCTAGATCCGGCCCTGCTTTGTGTCCTGCTTGTTATTCCATTTTCATACGGATAAGTTTTTGATAAAAGGGAAAACAGTTAAATGAATAATCAGTGTCAGAAAGAAAGAACAAAATGGTTTATCAATTTCTTTTTATCTGCAATATCATGCGAAACATTGCGTCGCATCCTTTGAGAGCCACTGCTCTAAAGGATATGAGATTTCACTCTCCATGTCGCAAGCTTTCATTTCGCATAAAACGCTTACGATTGATTTGTCTTCACCCATAAAATGTTTCTCCCTGCCCTGTTGTTCCTTTAGGGGAGGGAAGAAGTGGACCTATTTTTGGATTCCAAACGATAGTCTCCACGTCAGAAGTTTCTAAACCCGAAAAAACATTATTGTCTCATTAACAAAATGGAATTTTTCGAATCATTTCGTACTCAGCAGAGCTGTTTCGGTTCAAGTTGCAGCACCTCGGATACAACTGGTCAGTCATAAGTAACTTTATAACGAAATCGAAATAAATACGGACCAACTGGGTATGGCGAGTGTAGGTTGTGCAGAAAATTTGTTCATACTAATAATGTAATGTTCAATGAAAAGGAAAAGCATTATTTATAATTTAACTCATTGTTATTAATATTAATGTAAATATTATTAATATTAACATAATTATTGATAATATTAATGGAATTTGCTGTAATTGAATATATTTCGAAACATTCGATAAAATTAATTGGGCATTTTTATTTGTTGTTAAATGATTAACAACAGAAAGATGGTTAAAACAATTTAAACCCGATTACCGGATGGAATCTAAAGAAACATCGATTTTTTGTGAATGAAGGATATAAATCAGATCTACAGTCGCTCAAAAAATATCCGAACACTATGGTTGATTACAGAATTCAGAAAAAATATCTGGCAACTATTTTTTAGAAGTTAGTGATCTGGCAACCTTCGTGTCACGTGACACGAAAGTTACCAGATCACTAACTTCTAAAAAAACCGTTTCCAGATATTTTTTATGAATTCTGTAATCAACCACAGTGTTCGGCTATTTTTTTGAGCGAAGGTTGGATTACCAAGGGTGTAAACCTTGCACGTCTCCGTCTATTCGGCTAACACATGGATGTTATAGCAACATAACACATGAGAAATAACTCCTGAGCCAAATAACAAGAGAACGATTGTTTTTTCCCCATTCAAATCCCAATGCATTAAACATATTACCTAATAATCTACCATTTCTTACCAACGCGATTTTACAGCCGTCCGCACTTACTGCGGTGCAACCAATCTTCTGGGCGTCCAACGCCCGACAATCAGCAAGGATATTGGCTAAAGAAATAGAACAAGTATGAACTAACATATATTCACTACGGCATAGATACATATACTCCTACTTAGAGAAATGCGATATTGAAAATCAGGCCTACCTTGGTTAGATGAGGACGTGAGGAATATTCAGCCCCGACGGCGAGGAAGATGTTCTTGTGGGCAATTCTAACTGACAAAGACATGCGCACTTCTCCAACATTAACGCATTTTTCATTGTTTCCTAATAAATTCTTCTGTTGCGTATAAGATTCTAAGACTTGGTTTATTACGAATAACAATAGTGAAGCCAACGCAATGAATGTCTTCGTTGTTTACAATGTCTCATCCCTGTTGCCAATGACATACTCAGAAACTTTCACTGGGAGTTGACATGTTTTGATCTATTTCTCATTTCTTTTATTGTATGCTTCAGTCTCTAATTTTTGGAGACTTCCTTATAAACATGTGGTACTCAGATCCACAAGTAAGGGATTATAATCACAACCTTCTCTCCCCCCCCCCCCAACATAAACACACTTGAGTACGTCTGGGGTTTTCCAACTGTCAATATCGCATCATCAATATTTATCCCGCTTGCCTTACCAACTCCATACGGGACTCCGCATCGACTGATTCGAGAGTACTGCCGATCACAAGACGTGCATTAGATAGAATACGAGAAATGAGCCTTAGGGACAGGGCAAACTACACTTATCACTACAACTCCACTCTTTAAGTAGCAGAAACTCTCTCGAATTCAGAGGAAGAATCGTTCAACCAATTTTGGTTAACTGCTCAAAGAGTGATTTTTTCTCTTTGTGCATGAGCAGAATGTGCCGACGCTAACCTCTCACCACAAAAATACGATATTCTGACCTGGAAATTGTAATTGATAGACAGAATTTGAATGGAAAAATTGAATGGTGATAAGCCCTTTGTGGAATTTTGCAATTTTTGAGAACAATATTCAACATAATATTGATATGGGTGGGAAAATATTAATGGAAAATGAAGGTCTTTGGTATTTTTTGAAATTTGTGGTAAAAATATATTCCAAAGCATTTTAGCTTATTATTACTTTTATATTAAGTATACGGACCCGAGGCCAGATCTATAGGACGGCGCGGGAGGGAGAGGAGAGATATAGGCCAGCTAGGCACGTGCGCAGGATTTAGTTTCGGTAGGGGGTGGGTCCGAGAATTCAGTTTGGGTGAGACTCCGAAATTCAGTGGAACCGAAAGGTTTAGATTAAAGTTTATGATTAAATTCAACCTTAACCACATATTACCTTCTTGGGATAAGAAGGGCATATCGGAATAACATAAAGACTTTGATTTTGTCAAAAAGTCATGCAATTAAATGCATTAATGAAAACAAAAGCATGCTCGTGTAAGAAACGATTGTGATGAAGTAAATATTTTGTCTATAAGGATTTTTTTCAAAATTAATAACTTATAATGCATCTATAACGTAACCGGAAATGTGATGTCATGGGGGGAAAGCACTGTCTGTGGGGTGTACTATCTACTGTTAGCTTATTGGCAAATTGCAGCACCCTGAGGTAGCTCTGGCCCTGGACCTTTCAGTTCTAACTTCATCTGGTATGACCCAGATGTTTGCGGTAAACGAAAACAAAACAGAATAGAACACATGCATTTATTTTTTAGAGTATTTTGGAGATTGGATCCTCTGCAGCAATTAAAAATTTTCTGATATAATATTAGAGTTCAGTTAAATTTTTATATTTGGTTTTTTTGCTTGAGATGACTTTCGGTAAACGGAAATTTGGACGGAGGAAGAAATGATGAACATTTCTCATTGATAGTTTAGAGAATGACGTCAACGAATTCAGTTTATCTGGAGAAGAGAACGAGGTTTCGATCGCAATCGACGAAGAATATTCAGCTCCCTTGAATGGCGAGCAGGGAGGATTTTTCAATCCTACAAAGGGATGATAGAGGACGTGATTTTAATGACATTTCATGGTCGAACCAAATTGGTAATGAATCAGTGACCTGGGTTGCTCATGAAATTTGAAGTGGACCAGTTAAATCTTTCAGTAGGGTCGGAATCCTTTGGAATTTTAAAATTAATGCTGTGTGACAATATGTGTGAATTGATTATGAACAATTCTAACCGGTATGTTGACCATCAAAACAGGTCCACTCAATCTATGGCTCATAAAATACACAAAAAAATACTGAATTTCGCCAATCTCTTCCAATCATTCGACCATATTTAGGTGCATAACTGCAGGATTTTACCAATTCCTAATACTAATTGAAATGTATATTTTTGTTTCTAATCAAAATATTTCCTTGATTCTTTAAAAGTAGTTTTTTTTTCTATTCCTTTGAAATATACGTTTTCCTTTTTAAGTTGAGAATATTCCCTTGCTGCTCTTTCGGAATATAGTTTGTTTTTTTTGGTGCCTCCTCAATGAGTTCGGGTCGGACGGTCCTGATCAAAAATGAAACAAAATAAATACGAATCTAAATCGGAACCATATCGAAAATATTAATGAAATATGGGAATTGTTTTAGCATTCTTTAATTGCAAGAATTTCAAAACTCACTTAAAAGATTTTTTTTTTTTTTTGATAATCCTACTTTGGGAAATTAAATAATCAAATGTATCACCCCTTTTGATTGTTTTTGATGATCCTGAGGTATTTTATGACAGGATGCAGCCACGATGTTGTTTGCGGATCATAGTCCGAAGGTATCCACAGCAGAGGCTTTCACTTCGTTATCGACAGCGGTTCCCTTTAATCTTGAATGTCAAGATGATTTCGTAAACTGGCGGACTTCTGTATCCAGAAAATTGGTTTTCATGATGGGGAACGTTTTATCAACAGATGGGACAAATATGACGACGAGACTTTCAATGATCTCATGGCTCATGGGAGTGGGGCCCACGTCATGGGAGGCTGTGGGTGAGTTGGAAGCAGGGCCGTGCCGTGCTATGATACAGAGAGGCGGCCGCATCAGGCGGCACCGTAAGGGGGCGGCATAAGCAGCGAAATCAAAATACAATTTGAACCATTCAATAATTAAAAATCTTTACGCAACGCTTTTCTATATTGGTCTATGTTATTCCGATATTGATGTATACGATTTATGATTTATCGTACGCCTCTGCCTAAGCGCTTTCGGTATCCTTTGATCTCGGTTTCTGGTGCAGGTGCATCGTTGGCGAGCGCTCGCCGAAAGACTTTTGATCTGACAGCGGCCGCTCCTAAAAGCTGAGGCGGCAATTATCACAAAAGACAATTGCTGAGGCGGCAATTATCACAAAAGACAACAAGTGTTACGCGTTGATAGTTCTGCTTTGAACTTACAATTATTGACAATATTTGATTTTAATGTTAGTTTGTCATGAGACGTGGCAAGCGGCTGTGCTGTATTTAAATCAGTAAATCAGATATGTAATATATCTGTATCAGTATAATATTTGTGCATTTATACTAATTCAGTTTTTGTGTTTAAAAAGTAGATCAGGTAAGAGAATTATTGTTTTTTACAGAAATTGTAGTTACTTATTATCATTGAAAATGATTATGTTATGACAATTGGAACTCGAATTAAAAAGTAGTATTTGCATGGACTGGGTATATCTCAGGTGCGGAACGTCTGCCTCTGTGTGATAGATAGAGAGTTATTTAGGTAATATTGGGCTACTTTTGCTTTCTGTGTGTGATAGAGAGTGAGTTGCTTAGGAAATATTTGCATTTGCCTACTTTTGCGTTCGTTATTTATTGCTCTATTTTTACCAAATTCATATACGTTGAAGTGGAGACAATACAATAACAAGTTAAAGAAATGCATATGTCAAAACAGCTGCTAGCTGTCAATTTGACAGATATTCATTATCTATTTATTATGTTCTGTTACCTACAAATCTTACTAGCTTTTTTTTTGACAGAACTTATTCTGACACATTTGGAAAAGTTAGGTTTTGAGTTAAAGTGGCTTAGACAACGGAGCTAATACAACGGCAGCAAAATACAAGGCTATGACAACGGAACTAATATGAAAGAAGTAAGAAAGGGTGTACAAAATAGAATTCTTGAAAAATATCCAAGGGCGTTTTATGTGCCCTGCGCATGTCATTCTTTAAACCTAGTTGTGAATGATGCAACGTCTACTTCTACAGAAACAACTTTTTTTTCTATTGTTCAAGAACTTTACACTTTTTTTTCTGGTTCTACAAAGCGTTGGGAAGTGCTAAAAAAATATGTTTCACAATTAACTCTAAAACCATTGAGTGCTACTAGGTGGTCAAGCACAGTAGATGCGTTAAAGCCTTTACGATTTCAACTTTGCGAAATCTATGATGCATTATTCCAAATAATAGAAGACATCAACAGAAATCAGAAACTAAAGTTAAAGCAAGAGGGTTAGCAAAAAATATTAAAAATTACAAGTTTATATGCGGTGTAATTCTTTGGTATGATATTTTATTTGAAATAAATTCAGTCTCGAAGCTATTGTAATCTGTAACTATAAATTTGTCAGATTGTGTAAGGATGTTATCAGAAACCATACAAAAAGTGAAAAGTTATAGACAATCTGGATATGATCAGATGAAAATTGCTGCTAATGAGATTGCAGAGAATCTTGAATGCAGTGCAGAATTTCCTGCCAAAACTGAAGTTAGAGCCAGAAGGAACAAGCATCAATTTGACTATGAAGAAGCTGTCGATCTACCCTTAACCCTTTCAGGACCATAAGGTTTTTAAGAGTAAATATTAATATGTAACTGTTTATTTTAGTTTGTTTAGACGTAAAATAAATAAAAATCATAAGAAAAATATATAACAATGTGTAGTTTTTTTGGAATTTTATGGGAAATATTTTTCCCAATGGACTATAAAGGTAACACAAATTATAGATAGGCTTATTATGCAATGTCTTTTATTTATTGGTTTATTAGAACAAAATGTTAACTAAAATAATACAAAATTATGAAATAAAATTACTATACAAAATGATGTGATAATTATGATATTCTGCGAAGCAATTTCTTTTGGTAGTGAGGCAAAGATGGACATTGCACATAGTACATATATTATGCGTCCTGACAGTTCTGTTTTTGTTTTCTAAACGTTCCCGTTTACGTAATTGCGTTCGGCATACGTTCTATTTTGACATTCTGTATAAAAAATGCAGATAAGGTTATAATTAAATACGACAATCACCAATTTTAAAATGGGAAAAATGTTTCCCTTAGTCGTGAAAGGGTTAACAGAGGAGAATAAATTTGTAATAAACTTTTTTAATTATATTCTGGACATTAGCCTTAATTCTCTGAATGAACGATTCACGCTTCTGGAAACATATAGCAAAAATTTTCAGTTTTTATATGACATTTTAAAACTCAATGATATAGATGACAAAATGCTAGAAAATTGTTGTACCAGTCTCCAGTCAATACTTTCGGTCGAAAATGAATCAGATATAAATGCAAATGATCTTCAAGAAGAATTACGTGATGTATCCCGAATGCTACCATATTCTATGAAACCTTTGGATGTTTTAAATTATTTGTGCCAAAATAACTTAATTACTTTGTATCCGAATACTGTTGTAGCTCTGAGAATTTTATTAACACTCCCTGTCTCTGTAGCTAGTGGGGAAAGAAGTTATTCCAAATTAAAATTAATAAAACACTACTTAAAAAGTTCAATAAGCCAAACAAAACTTAGAGATCTGTCATTAATTTCTATTGAATCTACATTGGCTGCCACTCTAGACTAGACATCCCTAATTAACGAATTTGCTAAAGTTAGAAGGGTAAAACTCTAGTAGATTGTTGTAGTTGATATCATTTTTTAAAGTAGTTTATATTTTCAAATTAAAAATAGTATTCGTACATTTTGTGCAGTTTTTTTTTAAATCACAATCGAAGGTTATTTTAAAGAAAAAACCTTTAAGGGGCGGCATTTCGAAGACTTGCATCATAATGAGAAAATCTACCGCACGGCCCTGGTTGGAAGTGCTGCGTGGAACGGAAGGGGGGGGGGGGGGTCATTAACCCCTAAGACACACGTGAAATAGGGTATCAACCATCCGTTTACGGTAGTTCTATATTCCATATATTGAATTTAAACAGCCAACGTTTTACGTTGCAGGAGAGATCATCCTGCAACCTTGCAACGAAATCTCTAAATAAAGCATAAAGATAAATCAGACTTTTCCAATTCTTTTCAATATATTTATTTCTGTGCTCTTTTCCTTTTCCAAAACAAAGCGAATGTTTTTACAAAACTGTTATGCAAGTTATGCTACCATGGCGATGACCATATCTCATGTATGTTAAAGGACAATCTTATATATTAAGGCGTTGTCCTATACATTTATAAAAAAAAATCAGAAAGACGTTTTTTTCCTCTACTTTAAAAATCGTACATTTTTGATCACTGGCGGTCATAAGAAGGGGGCCCCGGAGCCGTGGCCCCCTCCAAGAGACTCGTCAACAGTGATGTGCTGGAGCCAGATCGCGCGAACCGATTGTTAAACTTTCAAAAATTTTGCGACACGTTTGTTAGCTTGAGAATGGCTATAAACTGTAGATCGGCTTGCACTGCAATCCACAATGGCTAACGGCATTTGCGCGATAAACTTGTATATGGTGACAAAAATTCAGTCAGTGTTCGCTTATTTTGGCCCCCTTTGTACTTCCTTCCCCCACCCCTTCCCTCGCGGCAGCTTCTGTAGGGATTATCTAAGAAGAAGCAGGCCAGACAAAGTTAAGCAGATATTTACTACTAATGGAATTTTCATTACTTTCAACTGCACTTAAGTCAAGATCAACTAACATTCAGAGTGCAAAATTTAATCAAATGCACAATAAGGGCTTTGAAAAATTTAAAGGTTGGTTCTGGAAAGCATGAATCTAAAGTTGAATATTTGATAAAATCAGATAAGTTTAAAGATATTCCATTTGATAAAAATAATAAATTCAAAGCTCTTCCTAGGAATACGTTACTAGAAAATATAATTCAACACCTGAATTTACGTCTTTTATCAGATATAAATAATGAGGAAAACATTGCAAATTATTTTGATTTATTTGAACCATCTGCTTGGCCTTTTGAAGAACTAACTTCACCACTGATAGCTGGTGAAAAACATTGTACCATTTAGATTAAATTTCAAAATGTGAAATTGATTTAAATGAACTGCGAGATTTTGTAAACAATAATGTAGAATCAAAATATGTGTCAATCCTTGCAATTATTCAAAAAGCTAATAAAATAGTTAGCATTGTTGCAATCAGTAGTGCTGAAGAGGCAAGGAGTTTCAGTTTAATGAAAATAATTCGTACGATAGTGAGAAATAGTTACACAATAGATCACATATAGGATTTAATGGTAATTTGATTGGGAAAAGAGTTAGCGGATTGGAATGCAACTCCATTTGTCAAATCATGATAAAATTGCAATCGTAGATTAGCTACGGATACAAGAGCTCGGCAAAAGTCAACGAAAACGTTTTGTGAAAACCAATTGGCTATATAGGTATATGGAAATTACAATAAAAAAATTAATATTTTATTAGACAAGGTCACACCACGGCTCGTGAGTGTTTCATTTTTTGATTCCAACAATCAGCCAATTTCTTTTAGAGGAAGGCAAATCCCTGATGCTTTCAGGACCCCAATGTCCAAATGACAAGCTGGTAAAAAGTACCTAGATTACTAAATAATTCGTAAATAAAGTTAAAAGTGTCTTTATCCGGACTGCAAAATCCTTCATAGGCCCCTAATTGGCCCCCTTCAGCTTCAAATTTATGACGGCCGTTACTTTTGATACAAAATAAAAATCGTTGTGTGAACTTCCAAATATTCCATTTATTTAGTGAACGATTTATTATAACAGTTTAGTTTCATCTTTTGTAATAAACCTTTATGAGAAGCAAAATTTGAAACTAAATGTTTCAGCATACATCAGCCTACTTTCTGATCGAGGTAAAGTTCTTTGCATTATTGCATCTTAATAGAATTAAGGATTTCTTTGATGGACAATCGCGTGGTGAACGGTGTGAATTCAGAAGTGGTAGGAGATATATTGATCAAATATTTTCATTTAGACAGATTATTGAGAAATGTTTGGAGTTTCAGAAACTTGTGGTTACTAGCTTTATAGATTTCAAAAAGGCTTTTGACTCTGTTAATCGACATAATTTGTGGTTGATTGTTAGATCATATGGAATACCTGATAAGTCAGTTAGTGTAATGAGAGATCTCTATAATAACACTGAGTCGTGTACAGTCGCTCAAAAAAGTATCCGAACACTGCGGTTGATTACAAAATTCAGAAAAAATATCTGGCAACAATTTTTTTATAAATTAGTGATCTGGCAACCTTCGTGTCGTGACACGAAGGTTGTCGTGACACGAAGGTTGCCAGATCACTAATTTCTAAAAAAATTGTTGCCAGATATTTTTTCTGAATTTTGTAATCAACCGCAGTGTTCGGATACTTTTTTGAGCGACTGTATGAGAGTTGGTATGTCTTGCATCGATTGATTTATCGTTGCTAGTGGAGTTAGACAAGGGTGCATTTTGTCTCGTTATTTCAGTTTGGTTATTGATTACGTCTGTGCAAAGGAATGATTTTGGCCTTAAATGGTTTAGAGATTTCAAAATCTCTGATTTAGATTATGCAGATGACTTGGCTTTGATGGCTAATGGATGCTGATGAGATGAAATCTTTCATTCGAGCGATTTTGATAAGACTGGTAATAGAATAGGTTTGGTTAAAAAACAGAAAAAAACTAAAGTGATGAAATTAGTTAGGAAAGTTGTGGTTCAATTAATCTGAATAGTTCCACTCTTGAGCAAGTGTCTCAGTTTAATTATCTTGGGAGTTATGTAACAGATACTGGTGATGTGCGGCATGAGATAAACAGAAGAATATGGAATCTGTGGAGAATGTGGAAAAATAGGCATATACAACTAAAGACTAAAATTAGGCTGTATAATAGTTTAGTTTTTTCTAAGGTTACTTATGATAGCGAAACTTGGACCCTTTGTATGCAAGATAATAGGAAACTTAATGCCTTTGATTTTAGATGCTTACGTAGTATCTTGGGCATTAGGTGGTTTGACTTTGTAAGTAATGATGAGGTTAGAAGAAGGAGTCGGTAACCTCATTTGAGCAGCATATTATGCAGAGAGAGACTCCGTTGGTTTGGCCATGTTGCCGTTATGCATAATTTTAGTTTTCTGAATAGGGTTATGAACAGCATGTATATTGGCCTCAGTAACAGGGAGAGACCTAGGATGTGATTGGCAGACAATGTCAAAGAGGCCCTTGATAGAATTGGCCTATAGTTTCCAAATGCAGTAGCTGTAGCTCATGACAGACGTGTCTGGAGAACAAATTTGCACAGTCAGGTGTGACCTTTGTAGCCCATGGCTGCATGACGATTTTGTATGTTTGTATATATGTGACATTTTTTCATAAAAAAAACATTGAATTCCGAAGTCAAGGAACTTTGAATGTGGTTTTTCATTTACATAACATGGAAAAAGTCCCGTTACTTTTTGCAATAGAGTGGATTTCGGGTCGAGATCTCTGGAAAATCCAAAATTTGATATCCGGTGTCTCATCCAAAGTCAAATTTCGGTCAAACTGGAGTCCCTAAAAATCCTAGAAACGAGGAAATTGGTGCCCAGGTTGTACTTAGGATCTTATACCTCGGAAACATGAAATTTCGCATCCGTAATTCTCTCGAAGTCAGAGCTCAAATTTCGATCTGCTGAAAATGAATGCCTTAGGTATCTCGGGTCGCATCTCTCAAAACTTTGCAAAGTTTCAGATCCTTCAAGGTAAGAGGAAAAGTTTTGGTCAAATTTTAATCTAAACTACTACTAGACGCATGAAAATCAGTTTCTGAGGATATTTTAGGTCCTAGATCTCGGAAACGTTGCGGAAATTCGGATCTGGCAGGCTTTTCAGGGTCAAAGTTCAAAATCGATCTAACTATATTAGAAATGTGACAATTGGTGCCAGGGGATGCTTTTGGTAATAGATTTGAGAAATGTTACGGAATTTCAGATTTGGTAGACCAGGCAAATTTGGTAGGCCCACCACAGCAAACAGTCAGGACTTAAAATAACAATTTCGTCACCATTTTCGTCACCATTTTCAATTTCGTCACCATTCAGGAACACTTTTTTAACGAGCACAGGGTATGGCTCTCCTGCCCACGGCTTAACGTCCCATCCGACGGACGGTGTCCTCTTTCTCACAGAGTGCAGGGTGGAAGTCAGCAGACACGAATCCTAACTCTTGCGACTGGAAATGCAAATAACGAGCCCCCCCCCCCCCTCCTCCCATGTCAGTAATGCCAATACGAATAAATAAACGATTAGAGTTATTCATTAATGACACACATTATTGCAAATGCAGTTGTAGGTTGCATAATTAAATTAACCTTAACTAACCTTATTTAACCTTAATTAACCCAACTTACCTTAACTTTCTCAGTATATATTGTGGATCAGGAACATTTTCCCTAAAGAAATTAGGCTTGTCGAATTGGTTCTTTCGATCTGAAAATTATCACTAAGTTTCATATACATTCCACGTGCTTTCATAGATCACGTATCAGGTGAGTTTTCACGAGACGTAAGGTGCTTGGCTATTGTTGTTGCTGTTGCAACGAGGATGTATTTTTGCTTAAGAAATCTGAAATGATTAGTTGGTTATTTGGAAAGTCTTTTTTAGTAACATTTTTCATAGAACACTTGATTAGGGTATTTCAGCAATACAAGAATAGTTTTGGCTGATAAAAAGCAGCAGATTTTCCCTTGAAGGTAGCGTGAAGTATGAGTGGCTAGTGAAGGCATTGTTAAAATCTGTTGACGCACCGTTTACTAAGTCTGCATTAGAAACAATCTTAATTGGTAGATTTAATCTGATGTTTATCTCAAGTTCTTTATCCAAGATTTTTTTTTTTCCTAAGAAAGCCAGATAATTTTTGGAATCATTTTTAATGATGTAGAACGGGTACTAAATCTACTCCTCCAGATAGGAAATTCTCTATCGTTCTTTAATTTAAATTTACGATTATTTTTATGGTTATTTGTTTTTCTTTTGTTTATGATTTATTAATTACATAGATTTACACAAAATATGCTTTTTTTTTGTAGATTCAATTGAAGCATCCTTTATGGATCATTAATTTCATAGCTTTAGGTAAAGTTTCCTTTATTTTTTCTTATATTTTTAATTTATAAGTGGTTGCCGTCTTCACTGACCTGCCTCTCCGAAGAAAGCATCGAGTCATGCATTTGTTTCCCAGGAAGCTCCACGGAATGCGCAACCTCACCCTGTTTCAGTCACAGCTGCTTTTGCCTCTGCTACTTGGTGTGTGCCAACCAATTGGAAGGCTTAAAATGAGCTACAAGCGCGAGCTCTGGACCTCTACTACTTTGTCTTCAGTCGCCGTTGAAGTAAGGTGGCAGAATTTTCGTCTGAGTTGCAGTTGAAAAAAGGCGGCATTGGTTTTTGTTCGTAATTGTGTTATACTCACTCATCCTCATCCTCAAGCACCCTTGGGCTACGGAGGTCCAACTAGACCGCGCAATTTAGTTCTCCAAGCATATCTGTCCTGAGCTATATCTGCTGCATCTCGCCACTGCACACCAATTCTAACAAGGTCCTGTTCCACATTGTCTGCCCACCGCATCCTAGGTCTCTCCTCCTCTTTCACCAACAGAGTCTCTCTCTGCACAATATGCTGCTCAGAGGAGTTTTGTCGACTTTTTTGCCTAACCACATCATTAATTACATCATTTGTTCTTTGCCAAACCTCATCATTAATTACATCATTACAACCTAATGCCCAAGATACTGCGTAAGCATCTGGAATCAAAAGCATCTAGTTTCCTGTTATTTTGTTTACAAAGTGTCCAAGTTTCACTGCCATAACTAACCCTAGAAAGAACCAAACTATTATACAGTCTAATTTAATCTTTAGGTGTATACGCCTATTTCTCCGCAATCTCCATAGATTCTTAAAAGTCCCGGCAGCATCTCTATTCGTCTGTTAATCTCATGCCACACACACATCACCAGTATCTGTTACATAGCTTCCAAGAAAATTAAACTGTGACATCTGCTCAAGTGTGGAACTATTCATATTAACTGAACCACAGCCTGCTTGACCAATTTTCATCACTTTAGTTTTCTCTCTGTTCATTACCAAAGCTACTCTACTACCAGTCTCATCACCAACTCGAATCAAAGAGTTCAACTCATCAACATCATTTGCCAAAAGGACTAAATCATCAGCATAATCTAAATCACAGAAAATCTGAATCAAATTGTCGGTTATCTTATTTCATGCAGTACTCTTGTGATTTTCTTTCTTATCACCTAAGCGAGAGCTAAGCGGATAGAGAGGCGAAGATCCTCTAGAAAAGATTACAAATAAATTATACTAATTGATCCCAATAAAGAACAATAACTTTGAATCACGCACCCCCCGAGTTTAGTTGTACCCCTATTTTATAATGTATAATTTAAATGCTACTATTTTGAGTACGTCAGATACTGAACATAATTCCTCTATTCTTTTTGTATTATGTCCAAAAAACATGAAGGTTTCCCCAATTATTTCGTAGAAAATGTTTTAATTATGAAACGTTTGTAAGTCATTAAGGGCGAGGTTTAAATTACGACCCCCACAATAGGCATATTCAGCAAAAGTTTCTTTCTGAGAAATCCTCGATTGAACACCCGAATAACACCCTAACACATTTCTTTATATCAATGCCTCTCTCTTCGATAAAACGAACTATCTGTTTCTTTAAGCGAGAGGAAGATTGTTCAAGAGCTGGTCCAGAATCCTAAAAACGATTGCTCAATTCTAATTGACGAGAATTTTCATTAGAGGAGGACGAAAGTTTTAAATAACCAAACTTAAACTTATTTTAACTCTGTTTGAAGTATCTTGTGTCAATAAAAATAAATGGTTACTGTAGAAATCATTACAAAGGGGCCAGGAGCTTTAACACGTTCTCAGTCCAATTCGACTTATATTAAACTAATTATTTCCGTTTAAAAAAAATGTTTATTGAAAATCAATCCGAGCCCTCTCAACGGGCCCTAGGGCACTGCCCCGGCGAACTTCCACCACTGAATACATCGTTAGTAGCCTCCACTTTACTGGACGTTAGAGAACTGACATTAGAATCAAAAGTGTAAAAATATTCAAAAATTTTGTCATCCTTCAAGAATCGTCGATGATTATACGAATTCATAATTTAAATCTTATGCCAATTATTAAGTATAAAAACAGATTAAAAAAGAATTTTAAAATTTAATAAGTAGAAAAATAATTTAAACAAGCTTGTAAAATTGGACAAACATACAAGGGTTTTATAAACATCTGAAGGGCAAGAGTTGAAAATGAAAGGTCAAAAGAACTTCGCATCTAGAGTTCAAAGGGTGTTTACGATTTCACGTTAGACAATTGACTGCAAATTGGATTAACTTCAGAACCTGGGGCGGGGGTGGCTTAGTCAATAGCGCGCCAGGTTCGTAATCTGCCGTTCCCAGGTTCGAGTCCCAGCTGGATCAGCGTTGAGATTTATCACCGCAAATTCCCCTCCCTTCCCACGATTAGTAGGGGACACCGATGGGCTTGGAAAGTCCTCCGTCCGTCAGATGGGACGTTAAGCCGTAGCCCCGTATGCGGGAGAGTCATAATCTGTGCACGTTAAAGAACACGCTGGATGGCCTTGACGGGAGGCTACCATCTGTCTCCCGACAGCTGTTCCAGTGGGTCCCCTCCCCATCCTTCTCTGAGCCTTCTGGGTTCTTGCGACCTGGCCATTTAGCCCATGGTGTGCAAAAAAGTGTCGCTCAGAGGTAAAACAACCCAACCTTCAGAACCACGTGCTCCGAAGCCATGAGGGAACGGGGTGAGGGAGCAAAGATAGGAACTAGGAGAGAACAAGGATACATGTACGACGTCATGACGTCGTACATGTATTCTTGCGCCTTCTCTTACCGTCGTTCTCTTGGTAAAGAAATTCCATTGCTCTTACAGGAAATTATTAAAATAACCATAAGTTACACCATTTTGGAAAAAAATCAGCAAAACAGCTGAAAATACATTCTATCTTTCAGTAAAAAACCAGAAGGATTAAAGCTAAATAACATGGATAAAAAAATCGCAAAAAACGTGCCATTGCTTGCTCTCAAATATTGAGTGGTTGGCATTCAAGGGCACAAAATGTCTCCACTCGTGTTTAGTTTTTGGCACGGAACAGGTCAAAGGCACGAATGCATCTCAGGCCCAGGGAAACATTAACTAGGATGATTCCACAGCGCCCGCGCGGCGGGAGAGACAACAACGGCCGTCATTTTGTGAAAATGCCGTTCAGTAGTTAACACTGCTCACGATAGATATTTTCCTTATTAAGAAATAAATTGTAAAATTAACAAATTGTTCACACGTGTACACATTTAAGTAATTTTTTAAATAAAATCTGGGTATAATAAATTTGTTGAAATACAACACGCAAAGAAGCAAATAAAAATACTCCCCGTTTAACGTGAAAATTCGGACAATTCATCTTTCGTACTAAACAGGGGTTACCTATATATATATATTTCTGATGTTAAACTAAGTAGGTGTACAAATATACTGGCATCTCAGTGTATACTGCCTGGCAATTATATATTAAAGTGTATGAAATGCCATGAAACATGCTAATGTGCGAAGAATTTCTTACTGACATAAGTATTCTGCGTCACTCTGAAGTCCTGTAAAAGACGTAAACGCACGGGGAAAAGCAAAGTGATGTGCGACAGAGGTAAAGAGACTGATCTGAGTGGCTTCGTAAGGAGACTCCTCATTGGAGTGCGATGGCTAGGAGCAACTCTTACAGAGGTGATGTAACTGAGTAGAAAATCACGATACAGTATTCAACGTGTATGGAGAATGACATTGTTGAAAAAATGCGAGTGAAAAAATGGCTCTCGGAGACAGGGACAGGAATTTGTTGGCACGAACTCTATGGCAAAACAGCTGCTACAGTTCATCAGATGAGAGAGATCATCGCTAGCAGTACTTCCAAACTCATTTCAACGAGTACTATGCAGAAAGAATTGAAAAATTTACTACCACGATACATATGAAGTATTAGGTAAATATATACAATAATTTGACCACGCAGTGTACACTACAGGGATCCTATTTGCTTAAGTAGATGCACTCACTACGGCTTATGGCACTGTTGGCACAATAGTCTGTAGTATATATACATACTCTGCAAACAGATAACCTATTCGATCTTAACTTTTGCCTACTAATGCTCATGCCACTCTTATGGGTTTCTACAAAAATCAGTGATAATACTTCTGGCGTTCAAAATCTTTATTGTTCTACAATAAGATATATGTACATTTTGATGTAATTCACCTGAATGGCTGCTGCGCTTTACAAATTACAATGCGAACAATTCTGAAGTGTCGTAAAATAATAATAATTACAATACGTAATAATAATTGCAATTCTGAAGCGCCGTAAAATCGGTTTCTGAAAAGCGCAAATATGCACGAAAAATATTTCTGAATTATATTAATGGGCTGTATTTGAACAAATGCAACAGGTTCACGACATTAAATCCTCTGCAAACCACAGATTTTTAACTCCAGTAGTCGGAACAAAAGGGGAACAAAACTGGGATAGTATTTAGTTTCAGTGTCACCAGATCTCAAAGTTGGTGTCCTGGACAGAGGTCTTTTTATTCTCATTTAACTTCGCGCACTTACTAAAACCAAATTTTTAAAAATTATATTGAATCGAATGGCGAGTTGCTCTAACCACAAACCGTAACTTTGGCATAGAAAAATGTCTTATCGTTCTAGCTTCCACTTGCATAAATCTATAGCAGATTTACCCGGCGTTGCTCGGGTCTGAAACTTTTTAAATGTAGAGTAGATAGCCCTCCCCACGTCGCAAGCTTCCATTTGGCATAAATATCATTACACTCCATCTCCTCCCCCCTCCGGAAGGTGGGGGGAGGAGATTGTAGCACCCTATTCTATCGGTAGCACCCAAGCCACGTAATCTGTAGTTCCCAGGTTCGAGTGACAGCTAGTTCAGCGTTGAGATTTACCTCCGCAAAACTCCCCGCCCTGCCCACAGTCAGTAGGGGACACCGATGTGCATGGATAGGCGGCAGTCCGTTGAATGGGATTTTAAGCAATGGCTCCGTGTGCGGGAGAGCCATACCCTGTGCACGTTAAAGAACCCACTGGATGGCCATGACGGGAGACTATCATCTATCTCCCAACAGCTGTTCCAATGGGTTCCCTCCCCCAACCTACTCTAAGCCTTCAGGGGCCTTGTGACCTGGCCATTTATCATATTGTGTGGAAAAATAAAGTTCAATTCAAAGGTAAACAACCCAACTCCCCCCTTCGGCTAAACATTTCTCCCTCTCTTTTAGGGGAGAAAAAAAATGGACATAGTTCGAGGTACCCATAATCATCCCCACCTCACAAGTTTCTAATCAAACATCGGAATTCCCTCACTCGAGATAATCGAACTTTTCAAATCACTTCGTACGCACCAGAGTTCCAATACAATTTGCCAGGCATAGGTAACTTTATAGCAAAAGGAAATTGACTCTGTGATCTGAGATGCATAAAAAATCCAAAGTTACAAAAATACTTTTATTAAACAAGATTATTTATTACTTACCATAGTATTAAAGACATATACTAATTCTTTGTATATACTTTTATTAGCTTTTGCATATTTTTCAAATTAAGTTAATGATTTTAACTTCCTATACGAATTTAGTTTTGAATCTCGTGTTCTGCTCGTGCTTAATTAGAACGACATCAATATCCATGGACGCTCGCGCTCTTGAGCCGACAAACTGAACAATGAGTTTATCATTCGAAATCAGAAAATTAGTTTGATGCATTAATTATTTCAAATTTATTGGTGGCAACAGTTATTTTTAATAACTTTCCAACTGTTAATGCTTAATCACGGGGAATGAGATATTAGTTTAGTCTGATGTATTCCTTTTTCCAATTTATTAGTGGCAAGTTATTTTGAATAACTTCAAACAGTTAATGTTAAGTCTATGGATAATTTGAGAAATTTAAACCCGCCCACCCCAATTTTGGTTGACCCGAGCGAGTTCGCACATCTAATATAAAAAGTAGAATGTTTGTTTGTTTGTTTTGTATGTCTGTCCGCTGATGCACTCGCCCCCCAGAAGAGCTAGAGACACCAAACTTTGCATGAAAGTTTTTCGTTCACCCATGGGAAGAATATAGACCATGTGCGAATTCGCTGGGTTCATCCAAAATTGTTATGGCCGCGTTTGAATTTCTGAAAGTCCCCACAGAGTTAACATTAAAGCATTAAATTTATTCAAAATAACTGTTGCCACCAATAATTTTGAAAAAAAGGAATACCTCAGACTAAACTAATGTCTGATTTTCCTTGATTAAACATAAACCGTTGAAAATTATTCAAAATAACTGTTGTCACCATTGAATTTTAACTAATGAAAGCATCAAAGTAATTTCTTTCTGATTTCACGGTCGCGCTTTGTCAAGAGCGCGACCGTCCGTAAGTAGTGAAGTCATTCTTATTAAGCATGAGCGGACACGAGATTCTTTGTTGAAATACGCGCTTCAAAAACTAAATTGGTATCGGAAGTTAAAATCATTTATTTAATTTTAAAAATATGCAAAAGCTAATAAAAGCATATACAAAGAATTAGTAAATGTCTTAAATACTATGTTAAGTAATAAATAATTTTGTTTAATAAAAGTATTTTCGTAACTTTGAATATTTTATGCATCTCAGATCACAATTAATTTTCTTTTGCTATAAAGTTATTTGTATCCAGTGTACAATTGCTGGATACAATTGTTAAATTGTATCCAGCAATTGTACAGCAAATTGTATCCGAGGATCTCTGGTGCGTACGAAGTGATTTGAAAAGTTCGATTATCTCGAGTGAGGGAATTCCGATGTTTGATTAGAAACTTCTGACGTGGGGATGATTATGGGTACCTCGAACTATGTCCATTTCTTTTCTCCCCTAAAAGAGAGGGAGAAACGTTTAGCCGGAGGGGGGAGTTGGGTTGCTTACCTTTGAGTTGAACTTTTTTTTTCCACGCAATAGGATAAATGTCCAGGTCACAAGGCCCCTGAAGGCTTAGAGAAGGTTGGGGGAGGGAACCCATTGGAACAGCTGTTGGGAGACAGATGGTAGTCTCCCGTCATCGCCATCCAGTGGGTTCTTTAACGTGCACAGGATATGGCTCTCCCGCACACGGAGCCATTGCTTAAAGTCCCATCCGACGGAATGCAGCATATCCAAGCCCATCGGTGTCCCCTACTGACTGTGGGCAGGGCGGGGAGTTTTGCGGAGGTAAATCTGAACGCTGAATCAGCTGGTACTCGAACTGGAGAACTACAGATTACGTGGCTGGGGGACTACCAACTGAGCCACCCCCTCCTCCCGAAGGGAGGAGGAGATAGAGTATAATGGTATTTATGCCAAATGAGAGCTTGCGACGTGGGGAGGGCCATCTGCTCTACGTTTTAGAAAGTTTCACACCCGAGGAACGCCAATAAATCTGCTAGTTCTTCATAAAGTTATATGTATGGAAAATGTTAAATAAAACTGAATTACTGGGAAATACACCTGTTCAACTCTACAGTGAAATAAATTGAAGGTTTGCAAAGATTAATATAAATACTATGACATAAAAAGATATCTGCCGGATGGTTTAGTGAAAAGCTCTGACGCCACGTCAAGGCACCATCCATGTCAGAGTGTTTTGTTCTAACCTGGAGAAAACCCCTCCACACATAGGCAGCTAGTGTGGAAGGAAAAAAGAGGGCTTAAGATACCATAAAATCTACATTAAAGCATCAATCAGAATTCTCTGTTGAGCTAATAAAATGGAAATATTATTGAATCTTCCTCAAGATCTAATTATAAAAAGATTAGACCTTACGCTCATCAGCAGAAACCTCCATAATGCCCCTTCGCTTCTCGACCAGCGACCGGCTACTAGAGCTTTCGCCACTAGTAGCTGGTGATCAGGAAGGTCTGCTGATTCACCAGAATGAATGGTCCCGAACAGAGCATTTGTTCCCTTTGAAAATGGAAAAAGAAAAACGTGAACCTCAGCCCTTTACCTGGAAATAACAGGTACCAGTTGATGTAGGAGGCAATCTACACATTCACTTAATCAGGCATCTGACCCAGGGAACCACTTAACCCTGTAAATCACACCTCCCACCAATCCAACGACATCGAGTAAGCCGTTGGAGACAGCTCAGTGTGTTTTAGAAAACATATCCTTAGACAATCATTATATTCTTATTCCAGATAATTTTCGTTTCTTTAGATTCTTTAGATAGACGTTGTGATTCCTCAGTCCCACGGAGTCACTTTTGATCTCCCCACTCATGCAATACACTATAGAGCACTCTCGAAACACTTAACTGATAGCAAGTAAATCTTATTGGCAAATATTTAATTTGAAAACTAATTACCAACAATGCTGTTTTTATAGTCTTCAATAGGTTAACTGTTGTATTATGCAAGTCCCCGTATCCAACAGATAAAGGATCCCAAACAAAATATCTCCCTATCCATGAGAAAAATTCCAAATTTCAACCTCCCTGTATAAAATGGTAGAGAGGCTATGCAGCTAAAGAGTGAACAAGATACTAAACTTAACATACTCCTCAGCGAGAAAAGGCCTATGTGAAAGCAATACTCAAAACTCGCGATATTATGGCTACCCACACAAATTTAAGAGCATAAAATTAAAATACTGAATTTGTTCACATTATAAAACCATTTTATCAATGTTTTACAGACGTGGCCCGAAACAAAATTCTATTCTGTGTTCTCAGAACACGACAAAGCAGCAAGTCTAATTTACTTGAGAAAGATAGACATGAAACAGCAATTTCAATAGAAAATGAAGATTTACACTTTTAATCAAGCAATTGAGATAATGAATGAGAAAAGCCTACCTTCGTTAGGGGGAACTTGTGCTTGTGCTTCATTGACATCAGCCTCTTTGGAGGCTCGTACGGGTGCAACTTTATATCTGATAAAAAGACAAAAGTTCGTTTTAAAAAAATCAATTCACAAAATGGACATGTACACGCACATATAGAGAACAATATTTCTAAACTAAATTCAGCAAGGAAAATTTGAATTTATGATTGAATATGAAATATTTAAATAAGTACCGTTATTGTCCCCCGTTTTCGCCTTCTTCCCTTCACGGGGTACATCTGTAAGAATACTTCTGTCCAGGTCAAGGTCTTCATGGGGTACATCTGTCCAGGCCCAGGTCTTCATGGGATCATCTCTGTTCTCATCACTGCCTTCATGTGCATGATATCAACACTGCCCTCAAGACTTGGACAGATGTCCAGGTCTTGAGGGTAGTGATGATATCGGAATAAAAAGAAAAGCATAGAATATTAAGAAATGTGAGATTTACTGGACTCTTTTGGAACTTTAGAATTAAGTTCTCATTTTTTAAATAAAAACAAACATTAAAATATACATGCTTCATGAATTTGATTCTACTGTTCGAAAATTAAGAGAATGAGAAGTTCTTATTAATAAAGTGTGATAAGCGATTCAGGTATTTGTTAGAGCTGGTTATTATTTATTATTTTTAATTGATACTAGATATCAATCAAGTTAATGCAGAAAGGACGGTCATCGAAAAAATCTCCGAATTGATTTTACCTTTTCGATTAATAATGAGAGATGGTGATGGTAACTAAATTTTAATGTATCATCGGTTGTTAAATCAGTTCGAATTTAGATGTAATGGCGTTTTTTCTACATTTGAGTAAATTTTGCCGACAATTGGCTAAATGGCATTATCGCAGAATCAGGGGATATTATGAAACCAAGACTCCCAATAATTAAGTTAACGAGCTTTATTTTTATTAGTAATAATATATTACAATATTGAAAGAAACATTGCTCATATAAGACAAATTATATTGGCATTTTTCCACTGAAATTGCCTTCTTAAGTGCAATACCCTTCTCTCCCGACATATTAACAAACTAACAATGCCTAGGATACACAAACGTTTTTGGCATTCAGCAGAAAGAGAAATATTACGTTTGCTATGAGCCAATATTTGGGGTGGTACTAAAAGAACAAAAAATGTTTAGTTATGTTTATTGCATTTTATGTCCTATATACACAAGTACAATATGATAAATGAAAATACACATTAATACAAAATTCGTTTCAACGTCAAAACTGAAGTAGATTTGCCGAAGCAGTATGTGAAGAATGGGACTGGATCCCAGAAAGGAACTGCTGAATATTCGGTTTCAATGATGTTGTTGCTACTTTTATAATGTTATTAAAATTTTCGTCTTTCGTCTTATTAAAACATCATTCCATTTTTCTTTGATTCCTGTTCTGTAACATTCAATCTAACTGTGCCAGATGAAGAAAAAGATATTCGATATTTATCGCGCGGACAGAATAAAAACTATTTAATGGCACGGGATTGTCCCGCGGACACCAGTTTGTGCACGCCCCGGTGTACTGAATCTGGCAATGAAACTGAAGCATTACACTTTCGTAACAAGTTCGGCAAGAAGTGTGACGTGATATGATATTGTAGCAACTTTAGCAAAGGAGATTGCTATCAGAAATAGAAGCAATTGATTTACGTTCAAAGCAATCTTTGAAAAAAGAGGGATGCTAAATTTTGTATTGAGTTTGTAAACCGTTAACCCCTTAAATTTTTAGAAACGAGACTCATTTGCATACTTGAAATTTATTATTATCACACCGTGCAATCTGAATTATTTCTGATATTTTGGTAATTTTATTTTTAATTGCATTACTTTTTTTCTACTTCTGTAATAGTTATGGCAGAAATGTGTGCATCCGTATTTTCTACATTATGCATGTAAAATAGTGTAATTTCAAAAATAAAAGACCTACTTCATTTAGCGAATTTACTTAATTACCTTGTCAATCAAGTTACCTAGAACCTTTGCAGTTCTAACGTAGAGCAATTGATATGAAACGAACTACGAACTGATTGCATAATTCGTAGTTGCAAGATTTTCAATTTAATGTAATTGTAAGAAGACTGGAGTAGTAGAACTGGTAAATTAAAATCCGTATTCCAATTAATTTAAGTGATATTTTCAGAGTAGAAACTAAATGTATGTAACTGTATTAACAAAACAATAAATTTTTTATATTCAAAAAATGTAAACGAGTTTCACTTTTGTCAACTCTTCAAGTTATTCCTACGCTACTTAATCACTGATAATCAGGAGATTGCTCCACAGCATTTCGTCATCCTTATTAAAAATAGACGATTTACAAAATACGAATAGTGGAACAGCACTATAGGCCGACTCCGCCCACTTCCGGTCCGTGTTATGTTGCAACTGTCCACATTGCCTTCTCAGATTGAACTTTAACCCCTGTGTCGCAATCGACCGGAAATTGACCCCTATGTTGCAACTGTCCACATTGCCTTCTCAGATTGAACTTTGACCCCTATGTCGCAACCGACCATATTTTAAGTCCTCTTCATAGACCCCCCTGGCTGACCTATATTTTAAGCCACCCTTCTCGAATAGTCTCGATTTTTCTTGATTTCAGACCCCACCTATATTTTAAGCTCCCCTTCTCGAAGAGTCTCGATTTCCTCTGGTTGATCCATATTTTAAGCCCACCCCTCTTCATAGACCCACCTATATTTTAAGCCCTCCCCTCTTTAAAGCAAATCAGTTTTTGAGCATTGAATCGGAGTCATCCAACGTCCGTACTATTTTGAGTGCGTCTCCTGTATTTAAAAAATATTTGCTTCTGACGCCGTAATTTGAACTCGCTGCCGCGTTATCGCGCTCGGCCATGCCTTGTACTTGATGATGTGGCTTAGATGTGTCTCAAACCGGGTATAGCCCATCGTTATAAATTACGTATCTCTTTATTATAGCTTGAGATTTATATTTCATGTATTAACCTAGTACGTTTTTACAACCTTCGTATTCTTTATAACTAGCTTTTTCTACGTATTTCTTATAATGAACTCCGTGACTAGAAGAAGGACAAATCTACAGTTTTAAAAGACTGTCCCACAGAAAATACCAAAGGGCAAAAAATTAATAAAAGGAAAAAAAATCTTAAAAACTTATTCGTCATTATGTAAAAAGGGATAATATGGTGACCTATAACTTTAGTACGTCTCCTGTATTTAAAAAAAAATTTTTTTTTTGCTTCTGACGCCATGATTTGAACTCACTACCTCAGTGTCGATAGCTGGACAATATCGCGCTCGACTATGGCTTGTACTTGATGATGTGGCTTAGATGTGTGTCGAATGGAGTATAACCCATCACTATAAATTACGTATCTCTAAACGGTGTATAACCGTATAAATTACTTGTCTCTTTATTACAGTTTAAAGATTTATTTGAGATATTTTTTAAAGTAGGTTTTTACAACCTTCGTGTGTTTTTACAACTAGCTTTTTTCAGCATAACCTTCGTTTATAACCTACGTATTTCTTTTAACACCATTACCTTGGGTTGTCGCATTTTTACTAGAAGGACTTTTCTACAGTAAGACTGTACCTCAGAAAATGTCATTGGGAAAAAAAAAATTTAACGAAAAGAAAAAACTTATTCCTCGTTATGTGTGATATGGTGACCTGTTTGGGTGTTATAAAAGTCCCGCTTTAGAACAAGCGTTCGGTATCAGACCACGTTTTAATGGCAACGAGGGTGTTGCAATTCTTTTACCCGTAGTTCGACATTTCATCGGGCATTTCGCAACAAGCAGGATGTGTTCGTGACAAGGTCACTTTCTTAACGGGTGATTGCAGTCAGATCTGTTGCTATCCGCTCGACAATATTTGCATTTGCTACTGATAACTAATAACTTACTAGATTGAAATTTTGTGGGGAGCAAAAAGGGAAAAATGTCTTTTTTATATTATATATTATACTAATCGGAAATAGTGTAGGACAAGTAACGTTTGAAAAGCTTTTAAAATATTAATTTCTAAAGATATAATTTGCATATTAATTTATGTTAATAGGCGCGTTACTAAATATTTTACTTCCCTATTTCCTTTTCCCACTACCACACTCATTTGGGAAATTTGTGAAGTTCTCTATCGCCATGAAGTTGAAACGTATAATTCTTAAAATTATCACAATTTTAAATTTAAAAAAAAGAAAATTATGTTAAGAATATTTTAAGAGAAAAAAAATAAATGTTACGAAAATAAGAATGCCATTTCTCTTCTGTTAAAGATATAGTAAGCGTTAAAATAATAATCTGGAAATCGGAAAGATCAACAATACACTAGCAGAAATATTTTGCAATGTTGACCCAACTTCCCTACAAGCCTCTTAATAATCTATAATCTTCGTAATAGAAGCCAATCTTCTGGTGGAAATTACTACCGAACTCACACTGTACAACGGGATGCAAGCGAATATTGTCAGTGACACTTTACCGCTCCCCCGAGGGAAAGGTTGACGACGCCCCTTTTTGCCACCCTCGTTAATCCTCATTGCCATTCTCATTGCTAATCTAATTGCTAATTAGAGGGGGAATGCAATACTGAAAACTCTCGGCCGGTAAGCTGAATCCTGGCGACAGGGGTATTCAGACAGCTTGGTATCCAAAGGGTTAAACAATTTACGAAGTCACAAGACTGTCATAAGAAGTTTAGCTTCCAAACGTGCATCTGTCCGTCACAAGAAACGTCTCCTGCAAAATGGATCGTGATTTCTACTTCCTCTCCTTACTGCGGCCTTACCACTGTTGGGGTCCCTATTTCGAAAATGATTTCAGTGAAGGCTGTTCAAAGGCGAAGCATACGAAAAAAGTGCGTGATTTAGACACGGAGATGAAGAAAATGCTTGAATCTGACGTTGCTGATAAAACTGAAAAGTATCTGGCTGTATTGAAAAATTACCTGTTATTTAACCAGCAATTGGAAACCCCCACGAAGTGAAGGTCAGCATTCCCCACTATGTAAAGGTCAACGTTCCCAGACAACCAATATCAGAGACTTTTGCTCACTCTCCAAAAGACATTAGCGACTTTGTCCACATCCGACGTAAGAAACGGAAATTATTTGAATGGACTTCATATTGAAGATATCTGTTTGAAGATTCAGGTTAAAAATATGTGATAAAAAACCATGTATTGATTTTCTGTATTAAAAAACCATGTATTAAAAATGTGTGATAAAAACAATGTATTAAAAATTTGTGATATCCAATGAAAGAAATTAAAACTGATTACGCCTCTTGTTCATTCTTTCAGTGAATTAGATGGTACTAGTGCATACAGAGAGAGAGCGCTGACAGCTCAAAACCGGAAGTGCAATAGGGGGCGCTAGTGCATGCAGAGGAGAGCTAATCAACGCGCTGCTGCAGAGCAAGTTACGGAGCGTCGCCTCATTGAGTTTCTGTAGCGTAGATGACAGAAATATCGCCGTCGCACTGCGATTGATGGGTAGACGGTCCGTAAGTAGCACTGCGCTGCTGTACCTCGCTGTGCTGACAATACTCCATTTTTAGAACTCCTGTAAAAACAAAGTCGAGGCTCCTCTTACTTTTAATCATCGTTTAGTGTTGGGAAATAAAGACATACATCGTTTAGTGTTGGGAAATAAAGAGACTGATTTTTTTGAAACCTTTTTTATTAAACATATCAACAGTTACAATTATAAAACAGTGGTGATAATTCATATGACAATTTCAAATAAGATCCATTGCGGAAATATTTAGCAGTATAAAACCACTACGGAAATATTTAATAGGTTTCAAAGACAATGATGTTGCTAATAAAATTAAAAAATGTTTAGCAGTATAAAAATACACATATAAGATCAGTATAAAAAATACAGATTTGAAAAGCTGCTGATGACGCCGTGTGTTATAAGGGACATTACGGAAATATTTAGCAGTATAAAAAAAATTATAAGATCCGCTACGGATACATGAGATTCACTACGGATACTGAAATAATAAATTAAGGTCCACTAAGGACATTGAAATATGTGTAGAAAATATTTAGCAGTATAAAAATTATAAGATCCAGTAAGGACATTGAAATAATAAATTAAGAATTACTATGGACATTGAAATATGTGTGATCTGCTATGTACACTGAAATAATAATAAATTAAGAATTACTATGAACATTGAAATAAAACCTGTATTTACTCATTCACAGCTGAATAAGGTTATCCAATCCCAGATCATTATATCCATAGGGTACAGTAACAGTCGAACCTGAGCTGAGATAACGCTTATCAAGGTTGGCCTTAAACCTTTTTACCATGGGCTTATTCGTAAGTGACCCATCCACTTTATTGCGAACCAGGTTGAAAGGGACATCTGAGGTCTCGTTGGAGGGGGATTGATCTAATACCATGGATTTTAACAGTTGGAAATTATATTTACTTCTCTTTTTCTTCGTGAGAGATATGCCTTTGACGCGCAGAATCTCGTTGCCATTACTCAGACGAGGGCATAACTTTTAGCTCTGGCGCTGACATAATCTGTGATATGTACATCGGGACCATACTTTGATGTGATTTTGTCGACGAGACCTCCGAGAAACGGGTTTTGTGCAGGGGTATAGCTGTCGCAGGGAGACGTCGAATAAATCACAGAATCTATGTCCGAATACAGCGCACGTGATCCTAATTTTGACAGAAGCTCGTACAATTTAAGTCGGGCGTGACTCGTCACCATTGCGGCGAGAATCAAGCTTCCACGGGTGTTTGGAGGAGTGGCAGACTCCGCAGGCTTGTGTGTGGCTAATATTGCCTGATCACTGATAACAGTGATGTCAGTCACAACCAGTGAGGCATACGTCAAGAGCTCCATGTACTTGACAGGACAGCTCATGATGGTCGTCTGGGTTCGACTCATGTTCTGAGCATGTTTTCCCCATGACGAATTAAGCGAGACCTTGGAAAGAGTACGCTTAAGGCTGTTTTTTTCAACTTCTGAGGGGAGGATTCGAACCCCCCTCCGCCTGCAAGAAGGCCTCACAAAAGGCTTCCTTTTGCTCGTCGGTCTGCTCGCAGGGGGAAACTCGGAGTAACACTGCTTCATCCCAGAAAAGTATCTATGTACCCTGCATAGATACTCCCCTTTTTTGTTGCAGGATCATACTGCAGAATGGTCTTAAAAGGCCACATGTCATGAAAGGCAATTAACTTGTATCCAGCGCGCATAGCCGTGTAAATTTCAAACGTTGGCCACAAACCAGTCAATGCACGCTGTTCACACTGTGCTGGCAAGGGGGTGCCAGTTGACCATCTGCACAGGTCCTGCAAAGGGGGAAAAGCAGCTTACCATTACACCTGTAAGGCAGTACAGGGATAAACAGGTCATCTGGTGCTAGCAATGTGGCATGGTGCAATGCCAAAATAGTGGTCGAGATCCGTGGCGAAATCGGAGGTGATTCGAATCAGGTGACCTTTACCAAAAGGAGCCTTCTTGCAAACATAAGGGTACAAGCTGTTGTAATCCACATAATTAAGGATACATCCTTGGTCAGCCGATGCAAAGATTGAAAACACCTCCATGCGCCCTCCGCAGAGGTAATTACGGACCCCTATGTGCCTAATAGGCTCGATGGTTTTATAAATTAATGCGAGGGGCTGGTTTTTGTGCATTAACTCTTCGAATTCGTGCTCCCACATGATTTTGCACGTGTACCTGTTCATCAGCAGTTTCAAGGCCTCAAGGCGATCCATGGTTTGTGTGTTTAACAAACCAAATGGCTTTCTAGTACGCTGATCTATTTTTTCAGGGCTGAAACATTTCAAGCAAAGATGAAAGTAACACCCTAAAACTTCGTAAAAACAATGGGTACCATGGCACACACCATGCAGTTTGTACTGGCCAATTTTATATTCACCTCCAGGCGATTGCGCAGTCTGAATTTCAATATTGTCCTTGGAAGCCTCATACTCCAACCACGCAAGAGCTTTCAAGGACTGCCGGTCATTACTTGCAGAATACCCCTGGGCGAGGCACACACCAAAGGTATTCTTCTGCAAAAACTTCCCACAGAAAATGCGCAAGCAAGCGCTGGCAATGGTGAGGTCACGTGCGAAGGAGTCTACGCCTGTTAGATTTAAAAATTCCTGACGGAAAGCTTGGGCGCCTCGCCGTAACAGCTCTGTATCTGCCTTGCAGTAATACAGAAGCTGTTGTTGAAAGTCCCAGGGTTCAAGGCTTGCAGGGGTACCACTGATCGAACGCTGACAGAGTTCCAGGCTCCATGTCTTCGGGCTGGAAAAAAAGCTGATCCGGAATGGACCCTATGTACTGTAAATTTTCCTCCTTCACGAATTTAAAGGGGAAAAAACCTTTCACCGTCTTCAAGTTGAAGGTCTTTGTAAAGGAGCAAAGAGGAGCCTGAATAAAGGATAATGTGTCGATAAATCTTATTTTAAGGCCAGGTAAAAATATACCTAAAATCTTAGATCCATCAAACACAAGATCAGGTTTTTAAAATTTTCTGTACAGGTAACTAATGATAAACATGCCATCAAACACTTTCAGATTGTGGATGAGGACTGTGACGTCCTCGAATCGTTGAACCCCGGGACGTTCTTCAGCCAGAAGCCAGTCCATGAAGGCATCCATTTCTGGGAATGAGGCGTAAACCCACTTGTCATACACCTGGTACATGACCACACACAGTATGGGTTTCAAAGATCCGTTGGCACACTGCACTGTCTCTACGTCAAAGTAAAGGTAAGATTGACCGACAGGGTCCATTTTGCAGGGCTCAATGAATTTTAGAGTATCAACCTTGCAAACATGCTTTTTCTGGGGATCGTGAATGCTGATGCATTTAACACAGCATTGCCGTGTCTGACACGTTTTCACAAGGTGCGCCTGAAAACATTCAGTGCCTCGCAAATACATATGACACAACGTGCAGAGCAGTGGCTCCCCAGTATGAAGCACATTGGTTGAAAGGCACCGGTTGCAGGTACCCTTGCAAACGTGACCGGGATTGTTGAGACATTTTAAACACTTTGGGCAGAATTTATTACTGCTGAAAAACCCGGCCGGTTTCGTTATGACATTGTAATGTCCCTGGTTAAATAATAAGTAAAGATTGTTCTCACCTTCAGGCCCGATAAAAATAGGGAGAAAGGCATCGTCAGCAGAATAAACAATGGCTGGCAAGATGTGTGTGAAATAGATGCACTTCAAGTAGACCACAGGGAGCGATGGGGATCCCTGCATCCAGATGGAGCTGTCGTGCTTCCATCTGCTGGAGCTGTAGGCGATAATCTCTGATTTTTGTGTATTGATTGGGCAGGCCTTTGTTTTTTAAACAGAGCTCTCGTGCGACGACGAGAGCTCTAGCAAGACAAATGGAATAACTGTTGATTTTTGTGACACTACCCTTCTTGTTCACAAATGACTGGACATTGACGAGATTACACGTCTCAGGTGCTGTGCGACCACTCCCCTGACGTTCCAGATTGGCACACACAAAGTCGAATTCTAGGTCGCTGTGACTACCAAGTGATTCGTTAAATTGGATCACATGGTCCAACGCAGTCATGAAGTGTTCCGCTGTTAGTTCATTTCGACAGATCAGGCTTAAGTTCACCGGGTTCTTCAAGTCAGATGACCGAAAACACAGTCGAATGTGGCTGTAATCACCTGCGGGGACCACATCGGAGAGCATTTGCACGTGCATGGTGTGTAGCACCGGAAGGAAATTGTGAGCTTCAATATTCTCCATCCCTCCAAGCCGCACGCTTGTGGATACGAACTGTGTCTTAAACTTCTTCAAATTAAAACTCCTCACGTTATTGATGGTGTAGTGAGGTGTGACAGCTGTACTCAACCAGGAACAGAGAATGCAGATGTGATGTCATGAGTACAGGAAGGCCTGGCACGTGAGTCATTCTAATGGAGTATAGGCACGGCTCGACCCGGTGGCAGTAGATGATGTCCTGGCAGTTGATGATGCGTAGCGCATGGTCCTGAGAGCCTTCCCCCCTCTGGAGCTCTGGCAGACAGACATGCTTGCTGAGGAGGCTCAGGTGATGAGGAGCGCTTGGTGATGGCCTCCAACCACGCTGGCAACCAGATCGTCAAAGACGTTGGTGACATCATCTGCGGACATCTCAGTAATGTTGGACATCTTGCAATAACAGGCAAAGAGCAGAACTTCGAACGAGGAACTTGTGACTAGCAGTGAAACTTCTGACTAGCAGCAAAGGAATGACGAAGGCTAAGATGGACAGCACTTATAAAAGGTCAATCGCTATCTGATAAATGACCTTTGATACATCTTTTGACATGATCAAGGTCGAGTGACCTTCATATCGAATAAGCCCCCCCTTTGTGAGATACATTCGGAGTAACCAGTGAGCTAAAGCGTCATCCGAAATATTTTCGTTTATCAGTAGCAAATGTAAACAGATAATCCCCTGTAGGTATTCACCCTTTGACAGTGTAGCAATAAGAACCGTCACTCGCTCAGGCGTGGATAAAGCTTGTAGATATTGAAAGACAACTTCGGATCTTATCAGCAACAAATGCAAATACTGTGCTACAGACAGCATGTAGCGGCATTCACCCTCTTGACCCCTCACCCTGATAAGAAGAGACCTGGTCACGTACGCTGCCCCGCTTGTTGCTACACGTATGTCACAGGCCTTGATGAAGGTCGAATTCCAAAAATTTAGAGGTTTGTATCAGCCATTCTGAGTGTTGCCATTCAAAAATGTTTAGTGGACTTGGAAACATGAACGTGGATAACAAGGGAGTTTGTGATCAGTGAAGTTTTAATAAAGGAAACTTTTGATAACGGGGTTTTTAATGAGGAGGGATGGAGTTTTTGGTAAGTGTCTAATTAATAAGGAATAAAAATTCACAATAAATACAGGGAATACACAATTTTGGGAGTTGATTTTCTGTGAGGGACTGCTACCGAAAGTTTTGCAATTATTTAGAGACTTGCATCAGACATTCTGAGTGTTGCTATTCAAAAACGTTTAGCAGACTTGTAAAAGGATAGAAACCATGGGAGTTTGTGATCAGTGAAGTTTTTAATAAAGGGAACTTTTGATAAGGTTTTTTTTTAATGAGGGGGAGTCTGTTTTGGTAAGTGTTTAATTAATAAGCAATGAATACATAGAATATACAACTTTGGGAGTTGATTTTATGTGAGGGGTTGTCACCGAAAGTTTTGCAATTATTTTGAGGATTGCATCATCCGATCGTTGCCACCCAAAGTTTAGTTGGACTTGTAAAAGGATAGAAACCATGGGAGTTTGTGATCAGTGAAGTTTTAATAAACTTATCCCCTTATCAAAAGATCACTGAACTTTTGATAAGGGTGGGTTTAATAAAGGGGGAGGGAATTTTAATAAAGGGGTGATTTAATGAGGGGGTGGAACTTTTGATAAGGGGTTTTTTTAATAAAGGGGGAATTCTGGGGGTTTTCTTATTTTAGTTAAAATAGAGGTTTTTTCTGAAGATAGTACTCAACCTATACACTAGATGGCACCAGGGGGTTAAAAGGGGGAGTTTTTAATGGGAGGAGTCAAAAATCGGGAAATTATAGCTAAAATAGGTTTTTTTTCTAAAAATAGTACTCCTTATAGTCACCAGATGGCGCCACGAGTTAAAAGGGGGGCCCACGGGTAAAAAGGGCAACCAGTGGATCACAGCTTACCTCTCAAATAGTACTGTTCACGTGAAGCTAGGCAGCACGCTCAGTGTCTCCCACACCATCAATCATGGAGTACCTCAAGGGGGTATCAGCCTGATGTTACTGAACATCTTACTGTCAGACCTACCCTCTCGATTCGAGGAGAGAGTGGGTATTTCCATTTACACAGACGACATCTGCATCTGGTTCCCTAGCCAGGACCCTTACCATGCTCAGCTCGTGATGAAAAGAGCTGTGGACACGTTCGTCAAGTTCTTCGACAACCTATGCCTCACTCTTTCCACTGATAAGACTGTGGCCATGGTTTTCACGAGGAGACGCCTTCCACCCCCTTCCCTGACCTCTTGCTTGGGCTAGATCACATCAAGGCCGTCCATCAGCATAAGTTCCTTGGTGTGGTTCTGGACAACAGGCTGATTTGGGGGCCCCACATCCAACATCTTAAGACAGCTGCAACTGCACAGAGAAATATACTGTCCTTTCTTGCTGGTACCCACTGGGGAAGTTCCTGCAAGACACCCTGGTCTTATACCGGCACTTGATCCTCTCCCACATCAACTACAGTGGTCACCTTCTGTGCAATGCCTCTGATACACTGCTCAGCAAGTTGGCAACTGTCCACACTATATCTCTGTGCTCTGCCTCGGACTCTGCCCTAACACGTCTAATGCGTCTGTCATTGCAGAGGCTGATGACATGCTTTTCCACCTGCACTGGAAGAGAGAAATACTGTGTTATCTCTCGAGGCTTCATTCCCCCTACTCTAACCATGAGCTTCTCAGGAAGTTGCATGACAGGCCTCACTGTGCCATCGCCCTGTCTACCAAGGACTTCTATGACCGAGTCCTTCCTGCCAGCTCCAGATGCACGAACTGGCAGGGACTGATGCTGGGTGATGGCAATACTCTCTTCCCTGACCTTCCACCCTGGACGAACAGTGATCTATTGATCAATGTCACTATCCCTTCTCTTGGTCGGAAGAGTGACTCTGATCCATTGATCATCAGACTTCTCTCCACCTCCTATGTCACTGCATGATATGAGAGATGTACTGAGGTCTACACTGATGGATCTGTGGACCGGGAGAGGCAACGTGCTGCCTCTGCCATTGTCATCCCCAATACTGGTATTGCCAAGGTTTCCGCCTCCTGCATCTAACCTCCTACACCTGTGCAGAGCTTAATGCTATTCTTGAGGCTATACTTTTCATCCTCAGCCTCGAGAGTGGCAACTTTGTCATCCTCTGTGGCAGCAAGTCAGCCTTGGAAGCTCTCCAGAAGCGAGACAGCAAGAGCTGCAACCCCTTCCTCATCCGGAAGATCATGGAGACTTGCTCGATGGTCACTTCTGCTGGAATCACAGTCCATTTCCAGTGGATCCCTTCCCACATAGGGATACCTGGAAATGAGCTCGCTGATCACACCACGAAGAAGGCACTGGAGAGTCAGAGATGTATAACTAATTGCCCTCTCTCTCTCTCAGCAACTGCAAGAGTTCTGTCTCACAACTGGTGAGCCAGTTCCGTTTTGCTCAGTGGCAGAAGGACAGCAGGTGTTCCTCATTCAGGTACCTGGTGGAACCTTCTCTCACTGCTCCTAACCTCGGTAATCTCCTCAGATCTGAGGAGACCCTCCTTCATCGTCTCCGAGTTGGTGTCATCTACAGCAACTCTATGCTGCACACTCTTGTCAGAGTTTACAGTCCAGACTGTGCCACTTGCAGCACACCTGAGAGTGTATCTCACATTCTGCTCAACTGTTCCCGCTACAATGCCGAAAGAGATACTTTGTTCCGGGAGCTTAATGCTATAGGAACCACTGACTACTCCATCACCTCCCTCCTTGGCAACAACCACAGTGCGAAGCTGCAACATGTACGCTTCCGTATTGTCACTAACTTCTTTCAGAACATTGGCCTCCTCTGCAAGGTATAGTGTTCAGTACTTTTACATTGTCCTGAAAGGGCCTTCTTTTCTACATTATCCTGAAAAGGGCCATTTTTTTCTCCCCCCCCCCCCCGAGAGATTGCTGAGAGGCAGATTCTTCTGCATCCGCTATCTCACTTTTCCATTGTGACTGGTGTAGGGAGCCCCTTCTCTGGAGGCTAATTTCACCATATTTACAACACCTTGAACCTTGAACATTGAGGAAGGGTTTTTTTAATAAGGGGAAGGATTTTTTTAATAAAAGGGGGGAATAATTATTTTTAACTAATTATTAATTATTAATTATGATTATTAATAAGGGGGCGTGGTCAGTGACATCATAGGGGGAAAGCACAGTGCGTGGGAGTACTGTGGAGTGCATTGAAACTACTCATGTGGCTCTTGAAAAACTCCACTTGAAAAGGTGGTGCCTGAAGTTCCTGTCAGCATTGGTGACTTCAGCCCAGGGGCGTAGCGAAGGACTATGTTTGGGGGATTGGGGGGGAGAAGTTCAAAATTTTCCAACTCGAGCAAACTTTTGGCAAAATTTTGGCAAATCAGTATGAATTTTTGCCTTGATTTCGTAAAATCTCCTTAATTTCACAAAATTAATCCCAATCTTTACATCTCTCCTAAATTTGCCAAATCGCTTCACTCAAACTTTCAAACTCCCCCAATTTTTTTTTTTTTTTTTTTGGAAAATTAAGGGGAGTTGTCAAAATCGAGGCAACTTGGCAAATCTAAGGCAGTTTAGAAAATGGACAGATGGCAAAGTTTGGAGCAGTTGGGAAAATTCGCAGCCACTTAGTAAAAACAGGTGAGTTGGCAAAATTCGTAGTGACTTGGTAAAATCTTGGGAGTTGGCAAAATCGGAACAACTTGGCAAAATCTTGGGGAGTTGGCAAAATTCGGAGTGACTTCACAAAATCTTGGGGAGTTGGCAAAATTCGGAGTGACTTCACAAAATCTTGGGGAGTTGGCAAAATTCAGGTCAGATGTAAAAATTAGGATTTTTTTCTGTAAAATTATGGCGAGTTGGCAAAACTTAGGAAGTTGGCAAAATTCGGAGAGACTTGGCAAAATCGTAGGGAGTTGGCAAAATTCAGGTGAGATGTGATAATTTGGATTTTTTTTTCTGTTAAATTATCAAACTTTCAAACTCCCCAAGATTTTGACAAGTTTACTCGATTTTAGTCAACTATCCTGAATTTCACAAACCCAATCCCAATTAGCACAACTCGGCCGTATTTTCTTCTCCAACACTCCTCAATATCACAAAACAAATCCCAATTTTCACAAATCGCCTATATTTTACCATATGCATTCGAATTTTGCCAACTACTCTAGATTTTGCCAACTCGCCGTAATTTTACAGAAAAAAATCGCACTTCTTACATCTTCCCTGAATTTGCCAAGCCACTTCGAATTTTATCAACTCTCCTTAATTGCACAAGAGAGGCACAATTTTCACAACTCCCCTGTATTTTACCAAGTGGCTTCCAATTTTGCCAAGTCCCCTAGATTTTGCCAAGAGTTCTTGGTTTTTCCAACTCTCCTTAATTTCACAAAACCAATCCCAAATTTTACAACTCACCTGTACTTTACCAAGTGGTTTCCAGTTTTGCCAACTTCCCTAGATATTGCAAAATTTTCTCGATTTTATAAACTTTCTTTAATTTCACAAAAATAATCCCAATTTTCACAAATCGCCCGTATTTTACCAAGTGGATTCGAATTTTGCCAACTTCCCTAGATTTTGTCATCTCTCCTTAATTTTAAAAAAACAATCCCAATTTTCACAAATCGCCAGTATTTTACCAAGTGGATTCGAATTTTGCCAACTGCCCTAGATTTTGCAATCTCGCCACAATTTTATAGAAAAAAATCCCAATTTTACATCACACCTGATTTTTGTAAAGCCACTCTGAATTTTGCCAACTGCCCCAAGATTTACCAACTCTCCTAGATATTGCAAAGCTGCCTCAATTTTGCCAACACGCCATAATTTTACAGAAAAAAGATTGCAATTTTTACATCTCACCTGAATTTTGTCAACTCTCCACGATTTTGCCAAGTCACTCCGAATTTTGCCAACTGCCCCTAGATTTTGCCAACTCTCCTAGATTTTGCCAACTCGCCATAATTTTACAGAAAAAAAATCCTAATTTTTACATCTCACCTGAATTTTGCCAACTCCCCAAGATTTTACCAAGTCACTCCGAATTTTGCCAACTCCCCAAGATTTTTCCAAGTTGTCCCGATTTTGTCAACTCCACAAGATTTAACCAAGTCACTCCGAATTTTGCCAAGTTGTCCCGATTTTGCAAACTCACCTGTATTTTACTAAGTGGCTTCGTATTTTGCCAGCTGCTCTAAATTTTGCCGTCTCTCCATTTTCCAAACTGCCTTAGATTTGCCAAGTTGCCTCGATTTTCACAACTCCCCTTAATTTTCCAAAAAAAAAATTACAAATTTTCACAACTCACCTAGACTTTACGAAGACGCTTCGAATTTTCCCAACTCCGAATTACTTTGGGGAGGGAGCCTCCCCCCATCCCCCCCCCCCCCCCCCCCCCATGGTTACGCTCCTACTTCAGCCTTTAGAGGAGGAGGAACAGATCTTTGCCCCATGCCTGCGATCAGGGGACTGTTTGATATTTTTGGCCTTACCTATCTCAATAAACATAGTTTCTTTAAAAATTCTACTAATCATTTTCTCTCTGCAGGAACGTGGAACGTGAGGACATTACATAAAGATTATTCTCTTGATGTCCTCACGCAGGAATTCCAGCGCTATAGCCTAGATATTCTAGGCTTGCAAGAGACCAAATGGATAGGTAAAAGTGAGATATTTAAAAGTAACTTTAAATTCTCTTTTCGCGGAGGGAGGATGGAAAGCATCTCCAAGGTGTAGGTTTGCTTCTCAGCAGACACGCCAGTGATGCTCTTCTAGGATATGACTGCATTAATGAAAGATTTCTTAGAGCAAAATTTCAAACAAAAATTAAAGACTTGAATGTCATCTGTTGTTATGTCCCCACAGAGGACTCTGATGAGAACGAGAAGGGTACGTTTTGCAGCCAGCTTCAGGATATTTTGAATTCTGTGAAGAAAGGAGATATTTCTCTTGTGCTAGGTGACTTCAATGCTAAAGTTCGTACTGACTCTGACCTTTGGGAAGGAGTTTAGGTCCCTATGGCATTGGTAGTTCCAATTCCATAGGCACTTGCAGCGCTTGGGTACAGATCTAAGGGACCTGGGTTCGAGCTCTGGATAAGGCATGGATGTGTGTGTGTCTTTTTTCTGCTGAGGTCCTGCCATCCTCTCAGATCTACTATGGCATGTAAACTGACATGTAAACTCTGTGGCAAGCAGTTGCTTGAGAGGATTTTTTTTTTATTTTAACACATACTACAAACATCGGTTTCAGCTGATGGGTTGCACAGGAATATGATAGATTATATCTTAATTAACAGCAAATGGGCCAGTTCAGTTAGGAATACCAGATCATACAGGGGAGGCGAAATTGGGTATGACAATCACCTGGTCAAAAGTGTCTTGCAGCTGAAGCTTAACAAATGTGCTAAGGTTAAGAAAATTACCTTCAACACTGAAGGTCTGAAAGATCGATATATAGCCAAAGCATATCGTAATAGGCTACTTAGTCATTATGACAATCGCGGTTTGCTTACTGCTGAAGTTGAGAAAGAATGGGATCAGTTTAAACAGGCTTTTCTTGAAACCAACAGTACTCTTTTGGACAAAAGGGAACAGAGGAAACAGAATTATTTGAGTGATAAGGCTATGAAACTTATTTCAGAAATAAGAAAGTGCAGGTTTAATATGAATCAACCCCCTACTAGTCCTAACAGAAGGTATTACAACGAGCTTAATAAACGTGTAAAGGATCAGTAAACAGCTGATAAGTATCTTTGGTTTGATAGCTTGCCTGAAAAAGCAGAAGAGGCAGTTAGACAGCACAACAGCAGAGGGTTGAACCAGATTGTTAATGCTTTGTCTGGGAAGAAACAAACAGGTACACAGGGATTGAAGGATAAATATGGCAAGGTGGTTGAAGGTGAGGATTCTGTGATCACTAGGTGGGATGAGCATTTCAGAGAAGTTCTAAATGATGTGATTATTTCTACTCCCATTGTTTCTAATGAGGATAGATGCATTACTGGCTTTTATGATGGTCTTATATCATATTCTGAAGTTGCATTGGCCATCTCTAAATTAAAACTGCATAAATCCCCAGGGGTGGATAAAATCACCACTGAAATGCTTAGAGCTGGGAACATTTGTGTTATCACATGGCTGACTGAAATTTTGAATGTCTTTTATGATAAAGGTGTTGTTACTAAGGATTTTACAAGAGCTATCATTGTCCCAATTTTTAAAAAAGGTGATCGCAGTTCTTGTAATTATTATAGTGGAATTGGTTTACTTGATTATACTTAATAGAATTAAGAATTTGGTTGATGGAGAACTGCGTGAGGAACAGTATAGATTCAGAAGTGGTTTGGGATGTACTGATCAAATATTTTCACTTAGGCAAATTCTTGAGAAATGTTTAGAGTTTCAGAAACCTGTGGTTGCTAGCTTTATAGATTTCAAAAAGACTTACTCTGTTGATCGACATAATTTGTGGTTGATTGTTAGATCATATGGAATACCTGATCATCTGATAATTAATCCTGATAAGTTAATGTAATGAGAGCTCTTTCTAATAAAACTGAGTCGTGCGTGAGAGTTGGTACGTCTTGCAGCGATTGATTTAGCATTGCTAGTGGAGTTAGACAAGGGTGTATTTTGTCTACTTTTCTCTTTAGTTTAGTTATTGATTATGTAATGCAAAATTCTTTGCAAGGGAAAGATTTCGGCCTTAAATGGCCTAGAGATTTCAAAATTTCTGATTTATATTATGTAGATGTTTTGGCCCTGTTGGCTGGTGATGTTATGAGATGAATTCGTTCATTAGGGCTGTTGATGAAACTGGTAATAGAGTTGGTTTGGTGATAAACAGAAAAACAACTAAAGTGATGAAAATTGGTCAGGCAGATGGTGCTTCACCTGCTTTGAATGGCTGTACTATTCAGCAAGTGTCTCAGTTTAATTTATCTTGTGAGCTATGTAAGAGATACTGGTAAGGTGCGGCATGAGATAAATAGAAGAATAGGGATTGCCGCTGGGGCTTTTAAGAATCTATGGAGAGTATGGAAAAATAGGCATATACACCTAAAGACTAAAATTAGACTCTATAATAGTTTAGTTCTTTCTAAGGTTAGTTATGGTAGCGAAACATTGACCGTTTAGAAGCAGGATAACAAGAAACTTGATGCCTTTCATTCTAGATGCTTACGCAGTATCTTGGGCATTAGGTGGTTTGATTTTGTAAGTAATGATGAAGTTATAACGAGTCATCAACCTGTTTCGAGCAGCATATTGTGCAGAGAGATTGTGTTGGTTTGGCCATGTTGCCCGTATGCATAGCTGCAGATTGTCAAAGAGGATTATGAATAGTGTGCCTAAGGGTATCAGAAAAAGGGGGAGACGTAGGTTGCGATGGGCAGACAATGTCAAACAGGACCTTGTTAGAATTAGCCTAGAGTGGCCAAATGCAGCAGCTGTAGCTCAAAAGGGACACGACTGAAAAGGAAAATTACACAGTCTGGTTGAACCTCCGTAACCCATGTACTGCATGAGGATTTTGTATAAATGTATGTACACAGTCGTATCAAAATAATATGACCACTTACCATGCATATACTATGGTAGACTATACATACATACACAGTCGTATCATATTATTCTGATACGACTGTGTATGTATGTATAACATTTCGCACTCCGTTTAAGAGGTATTTAAAAATTTCTCCAAAAATGCTTGTGAAGTGCATAAGTTTAAATAATTTTTGTGCTTCCATTTTCTTTACTGGCATTCTAAGGGGAAGGGCATTGTTCCATTGCCTCCCCCACCTTTTAATTCAGCCCTACTTGTGCTGTTCTGCCCGCCCTGAACATCAGTATTGCAAAATATGAAAAATAAAAAATTTGTGCTTCATTTCCTTTTCATTGACTAAATTAATTCGAAATGAAGTAGAACCTCTATCAGATATGTAAAAAAGTAATGTTGAAAGCAGCTCGGTAAAAATACCAAAGAGTAAAATGTTTTATAAGTGAACTGATTTTATTTACAGTAACTATGAGGTATGTATACGCTACTATAAGGAATGAAATGATATTTTGTATTCTATACGCGACATATGCAGGGTCGGATTAAGCCGGCTGGGGGCCCCTGGCGGTAAAATTTACGGGGCCCCTAAAAAAAAGGTGTTTAGAGATGTATATGCTACAAAGAGAACTAGGGCTTCACTATAACAAAAAATTAAACACACATAATATGTGATTTAATATTTTTTTCAAAATATTTTAAAAATTTTTTATAATAGCATCAGGCATAAAATATATAAAAAATATGAAAATGAAAATTAAAACAAAATAAAAAAAAATTAAGAAAAGAAATATATTTAAGTTGGAGTAAAAAGTTATATAAATTTTTTCCTCGAATTTAATACTTCGTGTTCCATATCCAATAGCGCCATGCTCTTTAACCTTTCTTCTGATAATCGTACTTCTTAGGTAGTTTCTTTTGCGCAAGACAGAGAAAGATCGTTCTCTCGATGAATTCGAAATAGGAATAGTCAAAAAAAATTTTTTAAATAATTTCTACATTTGGAAAAGTTGACGACATTTCTCTTGCAGCCTAATACTGTACTTGTGTGGCAGTTTTGAATTTGTCCTTACCTTCTTTTAAAAATAGTAGAAACTGTTCCAATTCTTCACCAAAATGCATAATATCTATATCGTTCTTTTAGATCTCTTTTAATTTTTCCACAGTTCTTTTTTTTTCTGGATTACGCAAGTTTGAATCAAAGAATATTTTAAACATTTTGATATTATCCTTATATGTTTTATTTCTACGAGCAAGTTCTGCTATCATAGTGTCACAAATAATATTAAAAAAATTAAAAATGAAATTTTCTCGCGATGAAAACGAATGATTTTCTTCGTTACTTTCATCAAAAAAAAGCTTTCGTCTTTTGAGGCCTACGTATTTGATCGTGTTCCTCAGAAGTTAAAGATGTCATATCAGTTGCTTCTTTTTCTACGTTAAAAAATCATCACGGTCTAACGATTTTGAAAAACCAGATCCTTTAAATAGTGTGCACTCAATTGCTTGCAGTGATTTGCTGGTAGCATTCACTCTCTGTAAAATAGTGTTCCAAAAACATGGAGGTAGGAAGAGTGGCACGCGCCCTTCCTAACTCTTAGCAGAGGTCGCTAGTGTAGCCACGGAGAAAGGCCATAGCCATGTTGTTCTTACTCAGAAAGCCGCGCGCTGCACGTCAGTTGCAAATAGCTGAATATTTTATGCTAATACTGCTCAATAAAATAGTAATTGCTTCATGTACGAAAAGATTCTTATTCAGCATTTAAAGGTGATTGAACCCCTTTGATTAAATTAACATACGATTTCTGCAATTATTGCAAAATAAAATCAATTTTTTTTATGGAAGGTCAATAATTTTTTTACAGTTATAAAAAAAAACATACTTTTTCGGCTTCGGTTTTGCATTTAGTTTTGTTTTTAAACACAGTTATTTAAATCCCACTTAAGATTAGTCAACAAATTACATATCAAATGAAAGCTATGCAGCATCTTTTTCATAAAATATGAATTGATTGTAGAATTATATCAGTGCAGTAAGTAAGGGTAATAGGGACAAAAAAAAACTATTTAACTTATTTATATTTCATGCTATTGAAGAATAAACTTAGGTTTCATTTTTAAAAGACCTATAAAACGGAGGGGAAAATGTTATATTGCGTTGGAAATCATCTCTTTCTCTCCCCGTCCCCTTATATTTTTTAGGTCGATTACGATTTTCAAGCTTACGAGTAGGAGCAATATGGCGACGTTCAGTTGCAGTTTTCAAGCAATAGGGCGCCTCCTCCTCTTCTCCATGGTTCCAAATTATTGTCATCAGTGACGTTTCATATTTGTTCATTTTCTTTAATAAAGATGTAGCTTCACTATAGTTAATTTTTTTTTTTTCCGAATTTGAAGCGCAGAGGTCGGATTATAACCATTTTTATATCTCATACGGTTATAACCAATTTTTAATGCCAGTCCTGCATAGCTATCTCCGACCATCTAACGTCAGATAATTTTTTTACTGTGAAGACATTTTCGCACTTCTCCAGGTTTTTACACAAAATTTGCGAGTGATGAGTGATGCAGAAAAAAAAGCAAATAATTTTTGCACATACATAAAATGTTAAAGTGCAGCGCTACAACTTTCTGCAGCAAAATTGCCAATAAATTTAAAGAGGGACTAGCACAAGGGATGAAGACCGCACTCGGGCTGCAGTCTTTAATGCGTCCCTGCAATCCGTAGTGCTTCCCCGACATGTTCCCAGTGTTTTCGTATGTTTGTCCTCGACAAAGTTTCATATCATTACCTAATTCTGTTAAAATGAGCAATACTTGTTCTTCCAAATATGAAGATGTAAGTTCTTCAATCGATATGAAGCCGAGAAATCTTTTATATCACCATTTGGCAATACATATAACAAGTGTCAGTTGATCCACATGTGAATCACCAGGGGTAGAGTCGAGTATAAGACTGTAATAATTTGAATATGTTATTTCTTCTACTATAAGTGCTGTTACATGTTTGTTAATGATGCCTATGAATTCATCGCAAATATTATGTGACAAATAATTAATATTTCCTCTTCCTCGAGTAGCCGTCCCGTGGCCGAGTGGTTAGCGCGCTTGGCTACTGATCTACGGGACCTGGGTTCGAGCCCCGGGTTATAAGGCATGGCTGTTTGTGTAGTTTTTCTGCTGAGGTCCTGCGATCCTCTCAGACCTTTTACTGTGGCATATAAACTAACAGGCTCCTGTCAGATCTCTGTGGCAAGCAGCTGCTTGAGGGGGTATTTATTTATTTATTTATCTTCCTCGATTACCGTATTTTTGTAAATGTAATTTCAAAAAATTGTATTCACTTAGGTATTCCAAGCATATCAAGTAGTTTACTACTTGATATGAATCGTTAAGAAGTTCGTTAAGAATATAAAATAATCAACAGTTATAAAAAATAATAGTAAAAATAAATAAATAAAATAAAAAATGAAACAAATAAATAATCAAGCTCATACTTCGTCAAATATTATTTTTACATTAATAATAAAAAAATAAATAAAAATTAATTACAAAAAAATTGGGAAATAATAGTAAGGTTACCTCTGTGCTTAACTAGATGGTCACCGGGCTTACAACCGGGAGATGATGAAGGTTGAACCGGTTTGCGGCATGCCAACGCTTCCTTTGCCATCTTCGCACTCTACAGAGGGCAAAGGGAGAATTCGACCTGTTCCGTTGCACTCGGGAATTATCCCACAGTGGGTGAAAGTGAAGGGAGCCAGCAACAATAGGGATTCAACCATTGGATTCTTCCTTTAAAACCTGTTTATCCTTGTATTCAGTCAAACAGGGGACAAAAAGCTTAGGACTGCCTCTTTTATCAATAGTTGTAAAAAAAAATAAATGAAATAAATGGGACAATTCCCTAGTATCACGAGGTAGAATATTTCTTTTTACCTCTGTGACGTGCACAGGTGGTAAAGGAAGCGTTGATAGTCACGTAACCGGTTCAACTCTCATTATTCCTGTCACAAGTCCGTGGCCGGTGACCATCTAGTTAAGCACAGTATTTTTATTTATTTAAAAAAAAATTGATAGAATGTAAAATATGTTTCGCGAATGGATAAATCTGTAAAGAATAATATATTTTTTCCGTCCGCAAACAAAATAAAGTAAACTAAATTACAGGAAAATATGAGAGTAAAAAATTATTTTCCCGTAAAAAAATAGTTTCCTATATTTGGTAATATTTGAATATTGTAATTAAATTGGAATTTTATCTCATTCGCAAATGATATTTAAATATTATTACGAATCTTTACACTTAGAAATAAATTTTTTTACAAATGCAGAACAGGAACAACAATGACTAATTTTTTCTCAAAAATTGCTTAAAGCCTCACGAGCTGTTGGGACGGAGTCTCGCTCAGAATACTGACTGCAGCACGAGCTGTCCTTGACGGCTTTTGTGTTTCTCAGCCAAAGACAAACAAAGCTTTGTGTTTGGCCAGCCGTCAAACACAAAACATATTCAATTCTAAGAATAGAAAAAGGAAAGGAAAAAGGAATTAAATTTTATATTCTTTTAAAAAATGTAACAAAATTTAATAGTGTAATCATTTTCGTTCTCGGTTTGCTACTTCTAAGCGAAATAGATTGACAGATAACATGATTATTCTTTTGCGTTACTTAAAAATTTGATTTATTATATTTCTTTAATTAGAGGAAAGCTTGCAGCCCCCGACGATTGCATGATCCCTAGAGGACCCCAACCTTTTTTTTCCCTCCAAGCTCGGGGCCCCTGGCGGTCGCCAAATCCGACACCCGCTTCATCCGCCTCTGCACCTATGGGATACATATCTGAAATGTAGTGAACGAAATGAAATCGTTGCCAAATGTTTCTTGGATACCAAAGGGGGCGTGGCACCTCCGCAATCGGCGTCATAGTCTAGTACGGGAAACGGCTCACATGCTCCCTTCTGTTCTTGCTACCTCCATGGCGTAAAGATGACCTCAGTCAATACCTCCTAGAACTGAAAGCCACCCACCTTCGGAATACGTCACAAGGTAGGTCGCGTCACAGATACTCAGAGGCGGTCATAAGTCAAAAGCCTGGAGGGGGGCCATTTAGAGGCATATGACAAATTCTGTATTTAAAAGTGTCATTTATGGACTACAAAATCCTTTATTTGCCCCTACATATGGTTGACTGAAGGCGTCAGGGATTGGCCTCCCCAGGAAAGAAATTGGTTGGTTTGTTCGAGTGAAAAAAATAAAACTTTTGCGAGTCTCTTGGTCCCTGTGGCCCACTCCTTCTGATCTCTTGGTCCCTGTGGCCCACTCCTTCTGATCTCTTGGTCCCTGTGGCCCACTCCTTCTGATCTCTTGGTCCCTGTAACCCACTCTTTCTGATCGCCACTGCAGATGCTTTGTTAGTGCAGATAAAGGTTAAGTTGTACCAGCACCACGTGTTATGATTACTAGGATCAGAGATAAGGGAGGACCAGATGCGCAGCTCTCATAGGGCCCATGGTAACTGAACTGCGATAGCAGCGCCCCTAAAGGTTGACTCCCAAACCCTCTCAGCTTTCTTTACGGTTTCCTTCCGGTTTCCGTGGGTATATTCAATATTTTTTATACCTCTTTCCAAAATTCACTTTACAATTTTATGTAATGTGTTATATAATTTATACTTTTCTTTTAAGTTTGACTTTAGAATTTTATTCAATATTATGAGAGAATTTCATATTTTTTTTCTGTTTATAAATAATTAAGCTTCATTTTTGCAGTTTTATTAGAATGGGTGAAGCAGTTTATCGATTATGTCCGTGGTGTCACCAGGAAAAATTCGTTGCTTTTATATATTTATCTTTGGGGACAATTTTTTTTAAAATCTTTACTTCATTAATATACAATCAAATTTTGCAAACTGAACATTTTGCCTCTCCTGTCTACTCCACTGAGACTCAAGACACTATATTTTCAATTCTACTTTTTTAGTTTCCATGCCCCATGAAAATATCTTATTTTGAAGTGGAAAAAAATTTACTTGCTAAATGTTCAAATGATTCTTATTTATCGAACTGACTTGGCAGAAGCATTGATTTCCAATACTGACCGTTTTTTTTGTTATTTTTTTTTGATATGTTGATCTAAATAATTATTTTTTTAATAAAAATAATTATTTAGATCAACATATCAGTTTTAACATGTATCAGTGACTAAATTATTCAAATTCATTTTCCCTGAAAGAAATTGTTTTATTTGAAACAAATGCATAAAATTTGTAATTTTTTTTGCGTGTAAAAAAATAAACAAACTACAGAGAATTCTAAATAAAATTGCTTTTATTTAAAGCATAAAAGAATATAATATTAAGCAAAATAAATATATCCATATATTTTCCTACAAGAAATTGAATAATGCATTAATAACCTTCCTACAGAGAGAAAAGTTATTTGATAAATGAAACAAACCATTTAAATAACTTCATGAAAACAATTTTGAAGAACTTTCCTTAGGTGGAGAAATAAGTATAACTCTAATTGTATATAAAATCATATACAGTAAACAAGGCATACAAATATTTTTTTTCGGGGGGCGGGGGATTCTCAAACTCATCCCATCAGAATGCTAGAAAGGGTAACAGAAGCATAAGATTATTCAAATTTATTGTCATTTTTAAGAAAAATACCTGATATATTTTTTGGGTGGGGGAGGAGATATATTGCATTGGAAATCCAGCCAAAAAAATGAATAAAATTTAGCAACAACAGTATTTCATTTCAATCATAGGCAACCATGGCAATATAATGCCTAAAAATGATTAAACTGAAAAAAAGAGTGATTCAGTCACATATAATTACTTGAATAAATGCATATCTACTCTTCTACCAATCAAGAAAGCTTTACGAAATTTAATGATTTCAGTAAATCACAATCATTTACTAGTGCCCAAATATGTCTAAAGAAAAAGAGAACTTTCATATATTAAACCAATAAGAGACATCTTTTCTTGTACGAAACTACATATTAAGACAAAAATCAATACTTCGATAAATTCATACGTTAAGCAATAATCTTACCTACCTAGTAAAGATAGATATACTTTCCTAGAAGTGAGAAAAGTTATTGAAATTAATCGTGTTCAGAAGACAATAGGACAACACTCTTGTAAATAACACAAGATGGAATCCAGACAACACTACAAAACAAACTAATGCTATTTCAAAGCAAGAAAAAAAACACAAAAGCGAAACCTTTAAGACATCAGAAACTGGGGAAGGAATGTCATTTAATCTGCAGTCTAAATGTTAATTAATAGGCTTAAAATTGAAAGTATATCTAATAAAATATCTTGCTGTCAATCGTCATCTACATAAAAGTTAAAAAAAAATACAACTTATATTTAAGAAACAGAGGATTACAATCTAAAAAATATTCTGAAGCACTTGACAAGTACTCATACTACCCCTCCTCAAGCAGCCAAGGGCTACGGAGGTCCAACCAGACCGTGCAATTTAGTTCTCCAAGCATATCTGTACTGAGCTATATCTGCTGCATCTGGCCACTGCACACCAATTCTAACGAGGTCCTGTTTCACATTGTCTGCCCACCGCATCCTAGGTCTCCTCCTCCTTCTGAGGCCTCTAGGCACACTGTTCATAACCCTATTCGCTAATCTATAATTATCGATATGGACTACATGGCCAAACCAATGGAGTCTCTCTCTGCACAATATACTGCTCAGAGGAGATTTGCCGACTCCTTTGCCTATAACCTCATCATTACTTAAAAAGTTGAACCACCTAATGCCCAAGATACTGCGTAAGCATCTAAGCGTCCAAGTTTCACTGCCATAACTAACCAGGTCCAATGGATGTTTAGGCTTAAAAGAAATCACAGTGGTTGCTATGCATGCTACAAAATAGTATATAAAAATTTGCATACATATAATTTTTCGAAACACTTCATAGAATATTATTTGGAAATTTACTGTGGCTGAGAGTAAGACCATTGGCTGATGAAATGCTATTAACTAATTCAACATTTCTCGAACTGCGGGTCGAGATTTTTTTTTTTTAATGAAATAGAAAATATCAGAGTGGTCGTTGGGCACAGATGGGTCACGATGCAAAATGTATTCACTGTGGGTCGTCAAAAAGGTTCGAGAAAAACTGAGCAAACTCACTATGCAACAATACGATGGAAATGGGCTGATTCAAGAACACGCTAAACTTGCAATCTGATTATCCCAGGCTCGAGTCACATCTACGCTTACTTGGAGCAGGGGTGGTCATAACTCTCAATCCTGGAGGGGGGGGGGGGGGCATTTAGGAACATGCGAAGGATTTTGTAGTGAAAAGGGTCATTTCTGGAGTACAAAATCCTTTCTATGTCCTTCCATTTGCCTTCATATGGGGCACTGAAGGAGTCAGGGTTTGTCTTCTTTGAGAAGAAATTGGCCAGTTGTTGAAATGAATCATTTGCGGATCTCTTGGAGGGGGCTACGGCCCCCCTCCCCTTATCACCGCCACTCTCTTCACAGTGGAGGATTATCACATAGGCGCATGAGACGCTCGCCGAGAACCTCGACCAGTCGTTGGGGGCGGCAGGGGGGAGTCAAAACTCGTTTTTTTTTTTTTCCAAATGCTTTATTGAGTAAAATATTTTACAATCAGCATAATGTTCTGCTTATATTCGTTTTTTTTTTACTTAGGTTAATACTAAATATGATGTGAGTTCTGTTAAATACACTAAAATTAAGAGATATTTATTTTCGTTTGTATTTAATTTTATTTCGTAACAAACTAATATTGTTACGAATTAAATGGATGAAACTCAGCGTGAGTTCAATTAAATAGAACATAACAATGATAATTCTAAAACAATGTAATTTATTACGAAAGTATGGATAAAATCATTTATAAATAATATAAAAATAAATACCCCCTCAAGCAGCTGCTTGCCACAAAGGTCTGACAGGAGCCTGTCACTTTATATGCCAGAGTAGAAGGTCTGAGAGGATGGCAGGACCTCAGCAGAAAAACAACACAAACAGCCTTGCCTAATCCGGGGCTCGAACCCAGGTCCCTTACATCAGTAGCCAAGCGTGCTAACCACTCGGCCATGGGATTTTATACAAACTAAATTCAACCAGTGCTAATCATATATGTGAGCGAATCTACAATCTATCGAGAATCTTACAAGCAACTAAATGTAATTATATACCAAGTGATGAACTTTCTTACAGAAAAGTTAAGACCAGCTCTGTCTACTCGACTAACATGTTTCCTCTTCATTTTGATTTGCCATGTTTCTTGTATAACCTTAACTTCAGCGTAAACAATCCTTTGTCTTTTCTTACTAGTTTTACTAACAAAATTCTACACTAATCATCTCTTTTAACATCCCGTGCACTCACCTCATCACATACTTCTTCTTTAGATTATTTTGTCACGTGAAAACTTCGACTAACTCTCTTACCCTTTGCACTCCAACTGCGCTTCAGGACAACTTTTTTTTCCCTTATTCTTTCATTCAAGTTCGTTCATATCATTGGTGACGTAGCTCTCACGCTGAAGCATACGTGATTGCTCATGACGCGTTTATCATAAATTCATTGTAGCACGTTCATCTGTCGTAACAATATACAATGGACTCCCGTATAACGCGCTCCCCTTATAACGCGAATTCGTATAACGCGACGAAAAAATTGCGACTAGTACTCATACAGCGCGATAAACAGTCCCGTATTACGCGTAAGATAAATTTAACATTTTGACTAGTTGATTTTTTGTTTAGAAAAGCAAATGCATACACTTACCTGTTGTTTACATATGCACAGTGAAGCTGACAGCTTTAAAAGACGTAAAGGTTTATCAAATAAATATTATGCGCATTTAAAGATATAAATAAATAAATAAATAAATACCCCCTCAAGCAGCTGCTTGCCACAGAGGTCTGACAGGAGCCTGTCAGTTTATATGCCATAGTAGAAGGTTTGAGAGGATGGCAGGACCTCAGCAGAAAAACGACACATACATCTATGCTTTACCCGGGGCTCGAACCCAGGTCCCTTTTTTATTCAACTTTTAATGAAAATAAAAATATGTACTTCACTATTTAACATTCCTTCACTATCGGAAGTATCAAGAAATAAGTTCCAACGACGCCGTCTTGTTAACATTGGTTGTACCGATTCGTCGCTTGAAGAGTCTCTTCTAGTTTCGTCTTTATTGTTATCGTTATTTAAAAACAATTCTTTTTCCAGATCATTTTTAGTTTGAAAATATGGGGACAGACAATTCGTCTGATATAACGATGTCCGGTATGACGCGATTTCCTATAACGCGGAACGTATCTCCTGCGTTATACATGTTTCCTCCCGTCCACTGTATATTAAATTTTCAATTTAGGAACTACTGTGATTCCTTTTTTTTTTATACCAGCAGTTTGCATTTTCAACATTCTTCGTAAGTTGTAATATTTTTGGTAGAAGAATGAGTCTCCCCCCCCCCCCACCTCTCATATGCACATTCTCGAACAGTTGGGGCGTTTGGATCTTTAATCTTTTGCATCTTCGGATACTTTAATCACCATTGATTGTCGAATTGAAATGGAAACGACGTTCCGTTGCTTGTGGGTTCATCTGAGCTCAGCTTTTGTGCACGCGATGCATAAATGGTGAAGCCAAAACGACTCAAAGTTCGAAAAGGGGATTTCCTGTTAGAAGACAGATGGAAGCTCCCGTCAACGCCATCCAGCGTCTTCTCTAACGTGTACAGGATGTACCTCTCTCCTGTCTTATGAGGTCATGGCTTAATGGAGGGGTTCTGTACGTGGGGTACGCGGTAAAATTTTTGAGGGTACGCCGTGAGAGCTCAAAAGTCGCAAGATTTAGGTTATATATATATGTTTTATTTTATTCCCATTTTTATACTCTAACTATAGTTTTATCTATCTATACAAGGGGTACGCCAGTTACATACACATTTCCAGGGGGTACGTGAAGCATAAAAGGTTGAGAACCACTGATATATATGTTTTATTTTATTCCCATTGTTATACTATAACTATAGTTTTATCTATCTATACAAGGGGTACGCCAGTTAGATACACATTTCCAGGGGGTACGTGAAGCATAAAATGTTGAGAACCACTGATATATATATATATGTTTTATTTTATTCCCATTGTTATACTCTAACTATAGTTTTATCTGTCTATACAAGGGATACGCCAGTTACATACACATTTCCAGGGGGTACGTGAAGCATAAAAGGTTGAGAACCACTGATATATATGTTTTATTTTATTCCCATTGTTATACTCTAACTATAGTTTTATCTATCTATACAAGGGGTACGCCAGTTACATACACGTTTCCAGGGGGAACGTGAAGCATAAAAGGTTGAGAACCACTGGTTTAATGAACTATCTGACGGATGGTTCCATTTCCAAGGGTTTTCGTGTCCCCGACAAGTGACTAGATCGAGCTACAAGATATCTAAAGGGCAGCGCCAGAAGCTCCTAGATCGCTGTCTAGTATGTTGATCCGTTTTAGTGGTCTTTAAAATATTTCTCATAAAATGCACATAATATATATAATATATACTTCTATTTTAAAATGTTTAATAAATTAGCCTAATCTTAACATTTAAAGCACATTAGAGGCATAACGTAGCACATAAACACAAATATTCACCGACAAAATTGTAATTTACTATTTTCCTTTTATAAATAATTACATTATTTACAAACAGTAACAAGTAATGTCAAATACGTTTAACGTTTTTTAACATTAACATAGCGGTCGCGGTTTGCACGAAAGCAGCGAGCCACATTCGGCTCTCGGCCTCTGCCAACCACTGTCATAGATGAGAGCTGAAGAGGACTGAGCTCTGAGGACTCTATGCAAATGGGATTTTGTGAGCCCCGAAAGGATACGGAATTTAATTCATCGTTTCATTTCATGAAAATCGGTATCCTTGCTAATTAAAATGCGACTCCGCATTGAATAATTACAAATACATTGCGTCAGTGAACAACGGCAATAAGCACAATTTGTATTCCCTTCCTTTGGAAGCCCCGGGGCCCCCCGTCCCAATGTCCTTCTTATACAACAATGACCAATCAGTCACTTATCCATCAACCTATGACCTATGGTAGTGATTTTGAAATGGTGTTCGATGGAACCCGGGGATCCATCTGGGTCAGCGTTGAGATTTATCTCCGCAAAATTCCCCGCCCTGCCCACGGTCAGTAGGGGACACCGATGGGCTTGGAAAGATGGACTTGGACGTTAAGCCGTGGGCCCGTGTGCGGGAGAGCCATACCCTGTGCACGTTAAAGAACACGCTGGATGGCCTTGACGGGAGACTACCATCTGTCTCCCAACAGCTGTTCTAGTGGGTCCCCTCCCCCAACCTTCTCTGAGCCTTCGGGGTACATGTGACCTGGCCATTTAGCACATGGTGTGCAAAAAAGTGCCGCTCAGAGGTAAAACAACCCAACACAACCCAACCCAGGGATCCCTGAAGTGAAAACAAGGGTTCCGCAAGAAAATTCCCTTACAACACAAATGAGAGAATTTAGTATTTTTAGTAATTTAAACTTCACTTAAAATAATTTCGAAATTGATTAATTTGTGAAGGAAAAAGGAAAACCGCTCTTCGCTTTGAATATTGCAAATATGAAGCACATTGATTTCGTGAAATAATGAGCTGAAAAAAATTGGTTTTGCCATGAGTGGGATGCGAAACTAATTCTTTTCAGCTCATTATTTCGTGAGTCCCATGGCGAAACCAATTCTTTTCAGCTCATTATTTCATGAGTTCCATGTCTACAGGACTTAACCTGTGATTCCTTACTATGAAGCACATTAGTTTTTAAACTTAATTTTTCGTGTAGATGAAATAGGATTTCGTTTCGAAATATTTTTATATTGAATAATACGTTGATCTCATATCCTTATTGAACATTTATATATTATTAACCTTACTTATTTGTGGTCTAGATTTTTAACTTCATGTATAAGAATTTTATTAAGAGTTTCGCAAAAGGTATCCGAGTACGAAAGGGTTCTTCTGGGGCCAAATTAAATTTTGGAATACAGAATCGATGAAAACTGTTGAAGAGCGAATAACATTCTTTTCAGTTGACATTCACACTGCGCCAATCACACTGCGTCATGAATAATCATCAATCGTTGAAATTCAAAAGAAAAAAAGTTGGCAGCCGTTGAAATGATATTCTATCGAAATGTTACAAATGCTGAACACGAATAATGAAGAGAAATGAGAGAGGCAAAGTTTCGTTTATCTGAGGCCGTGAAATTCCTTCAGCCTGTCCTCATTAAGATCTGTAAAGGGGCTATCTGCCGTAAACTTAACGAGCAAAAAACGAGGCCATTCACGTGGACTGCTGAGGCTACGGCACGAGAGCTCATTTTTTCCGATTTCAGTAGCCGATAGAGTATTCTACGTGTGTCATGACATCATGACATCGTTCGTGCTTCGAAACACAATGAAGAATGTTTCGAAAACCAAGACAAAACACTCTTTAAAACTCGTGGGCCGATTGCTGAAGAAATAGAGGCACCGGAAGTTAGCGCTTGAGTACTGGCGAAATGCAACGGTTGAGACGATCGCCGCGGGGTTCGGTCGCCTCACGTCAACAGGAAAAGATCTCCCCTTCTGATGGCAAACACAAAGACAGAGATGCTAATATCATGTTTTCAAATTCACTACATGTAGTGAAAAGGAAAATAATGACGTCGAAATGTAATGGCAAGCTTCGTTAAGGTCTCGTTATAATTATTTTCAGTGGGAAAGGAAACGAAGGCTTGAAGCGAAAACGATAGAAATAGAGAAAGCTAAATTGCACAAAGATAAGCGGCTGCATTAATTGCTTACTTTTGCTAATTAATGCACAAACTTAAAATGGCAATCTAAAAGATGACTGTTGTCAGGGCCTGATTTCCCATCAGGCACTTTACGCACTTACTTAGGGATGTTTAAGGGTTTCAACTTGTGTATTCAAGTAAAAATAAAGTTATGTCCTTTCCATTTCTAAAAAGAAAAAGAATAAAACTAGAAGGACGCATATCGCCTCCGGCGCATATGAGAATCTCGTTTTCAAAGAGAAAGAAGTTTTTCCTTTACCAATTGTTTCGTTTCTTAAAAGTTTTAATTTGAGCAAGTAAAATAAGGAAAGTACAAATAATATTTCATTAGTAATTATAAAACATAAAAGTATTCGTCTTTTATTTCTTAAATCTAAAAAGTTGCATTTCCCACAACTCTCTCAGAAAAGTGGATAAATTATTGCTGTCAATGGAATATCTCTTAAAAACTGCCACTACTTTTTCGAATTTCCATTCTCTACATATTATTTGTAAAACTCGACAATAACTGTACCGTTTCATCATTTCAGTGATCTGTAAAGATATATATATATTAAAATTACTAAGTGTTTGTAAAATGCGAATTATAATGTTTCATTAGTACCACTCAAACTAAAAAATAGTTTCCTAATTATTATTTTCATTGTTTCCAATCAAAATTTCGTGACGTTCCCATTCTACCACCAAAATTTCATATTTCTGTCATTAATACATCGTTGCAATATTCGTTTGAAATTTTGGAATTTTCAATCTTTTTCACCGTTAGAGGACAAATTATAGTGTTCGAAAGATTCGAAAAGTTCGAATCATAATATTTTATTAATTCCTATCTAACCCTAAAAATATTTTTTTAATTTATCTCTAAATGCAAACAATTATCTGCTAAAACAAAAAAAATTGTCTTCCCCCCCCCCCTTCTGGATCTAAGAGATAAATTCATTGTTGCCAATGGATACATCATGGCGTTTACATTCCACCGCCAAAATTTAAAATTTCTACCTTAAATACGTCGTTTGAAATATTTGTTTGAAATTTTGGAATTTGAAAAATTTTCCACTGTTACAAGGCGCAATTATAGTTTTCGGGAGATTTAAAAAATGTGTATCGTAATATTTTATCAATTCCTATCTAAACCAAAAAGAATTTTTCATTTATCTCTAAAAACAAACAATTATCTGCTAAAACTAAAAAGTATGTTTTCCCACCCCCTCTGGGTCTAAGGGGTCAATCTAAGGGGTCAACTCACTGTTGGCAATGAAAACTTCTTGGCCTTCACATTCCATTACCAAAATTTCAAATTTTTAGCATAAATGCATCGTTTGTAATATTCGTTTGAAATTTGGGAATTTTAAAATTTTCCCGCCGCTAGAGGGCCTAATTATAGCTTTAGAGAGAATCGGAAAGTGCATATCGTAATATTTTATCAATACCTATTCAACCGAAAAAGTATTTTTAATTTACCTCTGTAAACAAATCTTCTACAATGCCACATGCACTGCCAGGCCGCTGTGGCAAGCAGCTGCTTGAAGGGTAATTTATTTATTTATCATTTATTAAATAAAAAAGTTCGATGTCTACAGACGACAAAGCGAAACTATTATCTTTTTTTTCTTTGAAGACGAGATAAAAATGGTTGCAAATATCCGTGGTAACAAAGAGATTTCTCAGTTGAAAGATCAGCCTCTCTCTCCTGACAATCGTCAGTGAACTTTTAGAAGAATGCGGCTTCTGAGGATAAAATTATGTTATCAAAGGTATTGGGAAGCTTTCATGTCACGTGAAGGGAAACCATTTCAAAGCACTCGAAATTTAATAGAAATAAATTGAAAAATTTTAAAAATGCCGATCTAACCGGCCAGTCAATGACTTCCAATGTCAATGACTAATGTCCGACCCTGCGTTCTCGTGGTGCAGACCGTTAGTACCTTTCAAAAGAGATACTCTCTTGTGGAAGTGAACGGAAGGGGAGGGCTGCCAGATTAGTTTGGCCTTCTGATCTGGAAAACTCCGGCTACTTTTCTTTTTTTTTCAACCCTGCTGAGGAGTGGTCAAACACACAGGTGCTGACCATATGAACCCACTGGACTGGACTGAATTATGGCTCTGAGCTTGATTATGGATCCTGAATTTGCTGCACTGGTGGGCTTCTGTGGAGGGACAATATTCCGCTGTGTTTTCTGTTTGTTTGTGGGTTCACAGCCCCAAGTGAATAGATTCACAGGATATGTTTATCAGCTGGTGGATAATCTTGAGCAGAGGTCATCGCAGGCACCTGAACACTTTGTTTCTACTGGCATCGTCAAATTCTACATTGGAGGAAGTCTTCCAATGTCAATGACTTCAGCCTTTAGTGGTGGAGGAACAGGTCTTTGCCCCATGTCTGCGATTAGGGGGCTATTGATATTGTCGGCATTCCCTCTCTCAATAACCATAGTTTCTTTAACAATCAAATTAACCATTTTCTCTCCATAGGTAATTGGAATGTGAGGATTCTGCATAGAGCTTATTCTCTTATGTCCTCACCCAAGAATTCCACCGTCAAAATTTAGATATTCTCGGCTTGCAAGAGACCAGATGGACAGATAAAGGTCAGATTCATAAAAATAATCTTAAATTTCTCTTTTCAGGGAGGGTACGACAATAAGCATCACCAAGGCGTGGGTCTGCTTCTCAGCAGACACGCTAGTGATGCTCTTCTAGGATACGAGTGCATTAATGAAAGGTTTCTTATAGCAAATTTTCAGACAAGCGTTAAAGACTTGAATGTTAGCTGATGTTATGCCCCCACTGAGGATGCTGATGAGGATGAGAAGGATAGGTTTTATGAACAACTTCAGGATATTTTGAATTCTGTCAAGAAAGGAGATATTACCCTTGTTCTTGGTGACTTCAATGCCAAAGTTGGTACTGACTCTGACCTTTGGGGAGGAGTAATAGGCCCTTTTGGTATTGGTAGCTGCAATGGCAATGGGCAACGTCCCTTACAGGTAAGTAAACTCAATGGTTTCAGAATAACTAACACTTATACAAACACCGCGACATACATAAGTACACACAGGTTTCACCTGATGGGCTGCATAAGAATATGATTGATTATATATTAATTAACAGCAAATGGGCTAGTTCTGTTAGGAATACCAGGTGATATAGGGGAGCTGAAATTGGATCTGACCATTACCTTGTTAAAAGTGTCTTGAAACTTAAACTTAAAAAGTGTTGTGATAGTATTAAAAAATTTACTTTTAATACTGAAGCTCTGAATGATCCAGTTATAGCCAAAGCTTACCATGATAGGTTACTTAGTCATTATGACAGTTATGGTATGCTTACTACTGAAGTTGAGGAATAATGGGATCATTTTAAACAGGCTTTTTTTTTGGACACTAACAGTACTCTTTTAGGAAAAAAGGAGCAGAAGAGACAGAATTATCTGAGTGATAAGGCACTTGAGCTTATTTCGAAAAGAAAGAATTGCAGGAATGTCCTTAATCAATACCCTACTAGTCCTAATAGAAAGCATTACAGAGAACTTAATAAACGTGTAAAAGATCAGTTAGCTACTTGATAAGAATCTTTGGCTTGATGGCTTGGCTGACAAAGCCGACGATGCAGTTAGACAGCACAACAGCAGAGAGCTGTACCAGATAGTTAATGTTTTGTGTGGTTGAAAACGAACATGTATACAGGGATTGAAGGATAAACAAGGTAAGGTTGTAGAAGGTGAGGATTCTGTCATGGCTAGGTAGGCTGAGCATTTCAGTGATGTTCTAAACAATGTGGTTAGTTCTACTCCCATTGTTTGCAATGATGATAGATGCATTGGTGGCTTTAATGTTGGCCCTATAACACAATCTGAAGTGATTTTGGTTATTTCTAAACTCAAACTACATAAATCCCCAGGGGTAGATGAAATTACTACAGAAATCCTTAGAGCTGGGAATGTTTCGGTTACCACTTGGATGACTGAAATTCTGAATATCTTTTATGATAAAGGCATGGTTCCTAAGGATTTTTCCAGAGCTATTGTTATACCTATTTTCAAAAAAGGTGATCGCAGTTCTTATGATAACTATAGGGGTATCAGCCTGCTCTCTGTTCCAGGGAAAATTCTTTGCATGATTGTGCTTAATAGAATTAAGAATCTGGTTGACAGTCAATTGCGTGATGAGCAATGTGGATTCAGAAGTGGTAGGGGATGTGTGGATCAGATGTTTTCACTTAAGCAGATTCTTGAGAAATGTTTAGAGTTTCAGAAAACTTTAGTTGTTAGCTTTGTTGATTTCAAAAAGGCTTTCGACTCTGCTGATCGTCATAATTTGTGGTTGATTGTGAAATCATATGGTATACCAGACAAGTTAGTTAACACAATGAAAGCTCTCTATAATAACACTGAATCGTGTGTGAGAGTTGGTAAGGCTTGTAGCAATTGGTTTAGCATTACTTCTGGTGTTCGACAAGGGTGCATTTTGTCTCCTTTTCTCTTTAGTTTGGTTGTTGATTATGTTATGCGAAATTCACTTCAAGGGAAAGATTTTGGCCTTAAATGGGCTGGAGATAAGAAAATTTCTATTTTAGATTATGCTGATAATTTAGCCCTTTTGGCAAATGATGAGATGAACTCTTTCATTCGAGCTGTTGATGAGATTGGTAGTAGAGTAGTTTTGGTTATAAACAGAGAGAAAATTAAACTGATGAAAATTGGTCAGGCAGGCTGTGATTCAGTTAATCTGAATGGTTGCAGTCTTGAGCAGGTGTCACAGTTTAATTATCTTGGGAGCTATGTAACAGATAATGGTGATGTGCGGCATGAGATTGACAGACGAATAGGGATTGCTGCCGGCATTTTTAAGATTCTATGGAGAGTGTGGGGAAATACGCATATACACCTAAAGACTAAAATTTGACTGTATAATAGCTTGATTCTTTCTAGGGTTAGTTATGGTAGTGAAACGTGGACGCTTTGTAAACAAGATAACAAGAAACTTGATGCTTTCGATTCTAGATGCTTACGCAGTATCTTGGGCATTAGGTGGTTCAACTTTGTAACTAATGATGAGGTTAGGCAAAGGAGTCTGCAATCTCCTTTAAGCAGCATATTGTGCAGAGAGAGACTCCTTTGGTTTGGCTATGTTGCCCGTATGAATAATTATAGATTGGCGAATAGGGTTATGAACAGTGTGCCTAAAGGCCTCAGAAAGAAGGGGAGACCTAGGATGCGGTGGGCAGACAATGTCAAACAGAACCTCGTTAGAATTGGTGTGCAGTGGCCAGATGCAGAAGATGTAGCTCAGGACAGACTTGCTTGGAGAACTAAATTGCACTGTCTAGTTGGACCTCCGTAGCCCTTGGCTGCTTGAGGATGATGATGATCTTATATGAGTCGTAAAAATAGAAGATGAACCTAAAGCATATCGATGGTGCAATCAGTCACTGAATTCGTCTTCACATCAAAGGAAGATTGTCTTTTTATAGTCTTATAGTCCAACAGTCTTTTACTCCAACAGTCTTTTACTCCAACAGTCTTTTCATAGTCTTATAGTTCAACAGTTTTTTAATAGTCTTATAGTCCAGCAGTCGTGTTATAGTCCAACAGGTTTTATGGTCTTAAGATTAATCTTAAGTTGGTTAAGGTTAAGGTGGGTTGAGGTGGATCTCCGCGTAAAGTAAGGTTAAAGTGGTAAGGTGGACCTCTGCGAAATTTCCGCTTCTTTTTGAGGGGTGGGGAGAATGGGGAGGAGCATAATTCGAAGTAGTCTGCTAACTCGACATATGAGCTTTCATCTGACACACAATTCGTAAGTGTAACATTCTTGCATATATATAGAGTTGAAGGAAGACTTTTGCTTTTCCCCTTTTTAGGGGAAACAAAGCAGAGGGAGGGGTGGGGGATTTTCGTAATCAGTAATCCTCTCCACATCCCAAGCTTTCATTCGCCATACACTTGTTATGTTCATTCCTTGCATTCGAAAGAGAGAGAGGAAGAATTATTTACATATTTCTCCTTTTTAGAGGGGATGAAAGCATGGAGTATTTTTTTATAGCCTTATATTGACACATCAATCATTCAGCTTTTCCGTCGCGTTCGAAAGATTTGTTCGCTTATTTGCAATAAATCTTTTGACAAATGAACAAACTAAGAAGTGACGAACGGAAAGCAATAGGAAGATGGAAAATAGGGTGTTTTTAGTGACAAAGAAGAAAATATAAATGAATTAAAGAAATTAAAAAATATCTTTCTTTCCATATGCGCCAGTAGGAAATAAACCAAATCCCCAGGGACTTAACATTAGCGATTAAAACCGTTGTCTCTCATAGACTTGGCATTAGCAATCATTGAGAATCACGTGGGGATTGCCATTGACTGTATACTTCATATATATATTCAGACGAGACGCCGGATAAATCTACCCGTTTATTTCCTCCAAAAAACTCACGAAATCGCCCTCGTTGGGAACCACTGCTCTAGATAATCGTCTAGAGAGATTTATTTCAAGTATAGTTTAATAAAAGAAACACAAACTCATTTATTCCTTTGTACAGTCTTGCACTTTCTACTCCAGGGACTGGCTTCTCCAAGTGATTTGATGGAGTGACTTTGAAACTTCTTTAATCTCCCCGCAATTTTCACTGAACGCCTTTACTGTATAAATGCATGCAAACCACCTAGTATTTGATACTGGATTTATAGGAAATATCTTTTCCAGTAATAATTGCAAAACATACCACCGACGAGTTGATGTAGAAAAGCGTGAAGTTCTTGAACCACATTCGAAAAGCTTCTCATTTCTACACAAACCCTCGGCAGCTGCATTTCCAACGAAATTTAAGGAATTGGCGCAAAATTAATTTAAGGAATTGGCGCAAAATTTAAGGAATTGGCGCGCAAGAAATAAATTCTGGCGACACCTTGTAACACTTCATAAGCAATGGTTATGTTCGACACATTGTCGTAACTTTCACTTCTACAATTTTTCATATTTATTTTGAAGATATTCCAGTGTAATGGTTTTTTAAAATTTTCCCGGAATTGGAAGAAATCTTTCGTATAGTTTACTTTTACAGGGCATATCGAAGTATTGCAGTCAATACGACTGGCATTGGATGTGGCAGCTACAATCACGCTTCGATCCGGAGTGGGGTATGCAAACAATCGAGCTGGGGAAATGGGAAACGGGGAGGCAAGAGAATCGAATTCCAAGGCAGTATAACATTTCCCCTCTGTTTTACAAATCTTTAAAAAATTGTTGAAAAATGCATGAACTATGAATTATTTTAATAATTTTTTGTCTCTATTACCCTTACTAGCATTCTGAGGGGGGGGGGGGGGGCATGGACCCTTGCCCTTCATCCTACACCCTACTACAATTATTGAGAAAAAAATTCTATTTTTTTTTTTCAGTTCTTTTACGATATTAGTTGTTATTTTGTCACTAATCAGAATAAAAGATTCGTTGCAAACAAAAGATATTTTTATTTAAACATGTTCGCAGAAACAGGTAAAATTCTGACAAATTTTCTAAAATGCCGATGCAATTTTCTCTGGGTTCCTTAAGAATTTCTTTTTTTCCCCCACAAAAAGACCAATGCACGACAAGCCAGAATACAACGTATCGCAATAAAATGTATCCACCATACGAATATTAAAAACACTTTTATTAACAGAGACAAAGTATCTCTCTATTACACCTGAGAGTAGTATCTGTGAAACCAGGGTTCATCCCATTTTGAGGCGTTTCATGTGGAAACCATCCACACTCAGCTTGCTTCATGCAATGAAAGATGATCAGCCAGATCATCGACTTGAATTTTATGATCAGTTTTTGCAGATATGTCGAAAAGGGAAACGTTTCCAGATTTAAGTGTTTGGTATGGCGAAACAAATTTCAAACTTAATGGTACTGTTAATCGACGCAACTCTGTGTACTGAACTAGCGAAAATCCACACATAACGGTAGAGCAAGCAATTAATCTACCAGGTATATCAATATGATGCGAGCTGTCTTCCACAGGCAGACAGCTCGCACCACACTGATATAGCTGGCCATTTTTGGGCCATTTTAGCAGCTCTGTTGTATGTCGTTTATATGTCGTTATTCATTGGCACTGGGGGGGGGGGCGGGATTTTGAAAATTTATGACTTTAGGATAACCAAAACAGGTATTGGTTAACGTCTGTCCACTCTGAAAACAATTACCCTCAAGAGGACTGACAGGAGCCTTTCAGTTTAATACACCATCGAGAACGTCTATGAGGAAGGTGAGAACAGAGCAGAAAGCCAACAAGAACATCCATGCCTTACACAGCGCTTCACCCAGGTCACTTGGATCAGTTGCCAAGCGCGCTAACCACTTCTGTATATATTTTATAATATACTCTGTATAACTCTGGCGATAAAAGTGCGTAAAGATGACAATAAAAGTGCAATCTCTCATGTTGCGACAGTTTGTTAAAAATATTTCTGCAGTGATTAGTCCCTCGTTTCAATTCTGCATTTTGTTGGGAAAATAATTTATGTGAATAGCATATGCAGCATTCTTCTGAGTTAGGATATACACTAACCATTCTCTGTGCAATTTCTCCTTATGTTCATTACTTCTTGTGAATCTCCTTGAATTTAGAAACCTATTTATTGTCTTGACCCTTTCTTGAATTCTGTTTTTGAGCATTCAATTTAGCTCCAAAAACCGACTGAGGGAAGTGCGTTTTGAAGGTAAGAGATAGTTGACATTATGTTTCAGGGCTTAGTAATATCTTTTGACGATGAATCATTAAGTTGATTGAATTTATTTACATTTTTGAGATCAGACATCGGATTACTGAGATGGATTATTTTCATTAAACTGGATCTGTTATTTAGACAGAATTTGAGAGACATCTTCACGAACTTCAAGGATGGATTCTGATTCTGATTATTCGCAGTAGAACTGCCTTCTGGACTAATGATAGTTATTGTGAGATTTCTTGGTCAGACTCTGGTGGAATATATCCACGATATTCATTAGTTTCTATTAAATCGTAGCTTTAATAGGTTTTCATCAGCTCTCTTCTGCTTTTTTCTTCTAAACTTGCACTCAAGTGCTTATACAAAGCCATATTTTAATATAGGTGAAATAAAAGGTACATTAGACATTTTATAATCATATTGGAGGCGAATCGTTATGCTCATTCAGATGATGACAGATGATGCAGAGATAGTGCCGGTTACATAGAAATAACTTACAGAGAATAAGAGGTTTGCGAAATGTTATAAGATGGGAAATGAGAGTGTTAATCAACGTTTGGTTAAACATTGCAGTCCCCATCTTCAGGAAGATAACATTGTGGCCAGTACACCAAGGCAATGGAACATTCACATTTTCGTACGGCATAAAAACCCACAATCAGATTTACAGATGGAAGCAATAATATTTCCTTGGAACTTTGTTCAATTATGTTTATGTGAATTTATTCATTAATTATATAAATTATTATAGCATTATGATTAGGTACCTATTTGGTTAAGTTCAAATTAAATATGTAATGCGAAAATGAGGTCGGTACTTTTCCGTTACACCCCCAATGGTTTGTAAAATATCATCGAGGACGTTCTTATCCAAGAAGGTCAAAGCAGGTTACGTCATACATGTAAGCCTAACTCTAATATAGGAAGGTTCACTGGATTGATGAAAATCTTTTTTACGTCCGCGAATTTGCAGTTTCGCCAATGAGAACTTACCAACTACACCCCTGAAAGTGAAACGAACATAAACAGAATACACTGGTTTCCATAAAGTAAGAAAAATTTTTTCATGTAACCAGTAAAGTAATGCCGAGTGAGCATATCGTATGCAAATTAGTCTAGTTTGCATCAATTTGCGTAATCGGATAGCGGCATAAAAACGGGTGTTTTGGAGTGGATCGTTATTTTGTGTTGTAAATGTGAGTAAAGAAATTCGAAATAGCTATTTTGTAGGAGTGACCTCGAGATATCATTTGCCAAATGAATTGCGGTGGAGAGCTATTGGCCGGCTCGAAGCAGGCCAAAGTCAGTCAGACGTGGCAAGATGGCTGAATGTGAGTCTTTCTGTGGTCCATAGACTGTGGAATCAATTTCTTAGCACGGATTCCACTTCTCGGAGGTTTAGCCGAGGAAGGGCTAGAGTTACGACCGCTGTACAAAACCGATATCTGCGATTAACAGCACGAAGGAGCAGGACATCTACTCCCTCTCAGCTACGATCCCCTCTTGCAGCAGCCACTGGGAGGATTGTATCAGCTTCTACTGTGCGTAGAAGGTTTCATGAGGGACGTCTGTACGCTAGAAGTCCAGTAATTTTTATACCCCGCATGTCACGTCACAGGAGAAAGCAGTTGAATTGGGCACGCACCGCATGTTAACCGAACAGTAGAGCAATGGGTGTCCGTACTCTTCACAGATGAGTCCGGATATTGCTTGCAAAGTGATTCCGGACATTATTTGATATGAAGAGAACGAGGTACCTGCTATCATCCCAGTAACATCCGTCAAAGAGACAGTTACAGCGGAGGTAGCGTGTGTGTTTGGGGTGGCATTTCCTTAAGTAATCACAGACTTCTATGTGTTGACGAGTAGGAACCTCAATACTCAAAGGTATAGAGGTGATATCCTGGACCCTTAAGCTGGTGCAATAGCTGAAACATTCATCCTACAAGAAGATAACACTCGTCCACACAGAGCTCGACTAGTGGAATAATACCTTCAAGAGGAGATCATTATGCACATGGAGATCATTATCTCCCGACCTAAATCCGATTGAGCATATGTGGGATGTTCTAGGGAGACGTGTTGCTGCCCTCAACCCGCCACCTGAAACAAAGGGGGAGCTTATTACTGCTTTAAAGGAATAATGGTTGTTACTCCGTACTGAGCTGATTCACAACATCATAAACAGCATGGAACATCGCTGTCGTGCCTGCATTGTTGTAAGGGGTGACCACACTCCGCATTAAAGAACTTTGCCCATTGCATTCGGACACCTCATTTTTGGAGAAGTTCCTGTAAGTGTTATGTTTTGACGAAAAATGTTTCTAGTGTAAAATATTCTATGCCATTCTGAAACTAGCATTGCAATTCATGCTTCCATCAAATTTCATTAAAAATCATTCATATAGTTTTTTTGTTTATCATAATTTTTCTGAGTTTTCTTTAATATATGGAAACCAGTGTATATCCCTTTTTAGGGGCAATAAAGTTTCGGGTTCTTTTTTTATAGCCGATGACACTCGCTGTGTCAAAAGCCTTCATTTGAAATATGAAGCATTAGGTTTGTCTGTTGCGTTCGAACAATATGGTGGTCCACCCCTGGCCCTGTAGTGCGCCATCTCCTGAGCTATCCTACTTCAAGCATTTGCCGGTCAGGGTTCAGATGCAGGCGACATACTCCCGGAAGCCCTCTCCCATCCGTTGGGGTCAATTTGAGAACTGCTGCAAATGTGTGGCTAGTGAATCCTCGATGTCGAAATGTTCTAACACTGCTCTCTTAAATGCTTTGAACCTCTCTTCGTGTTCAGTGTGCAGTTGGGGAAAGGCATTCAGGAACTGGTTGCGTCAACTCTTAGCTTGTAGTTGACAATAATGGCCGTTTTATACCATCATCCGATTTACTGATATTCGCAACTTGTTCTAAAGTTATAGCTGCAGTGCAGCTACTATCTCCTTCGTAAGGGATAGTTAACAACCCCACCATGATGGCCCACAGAAGGGGCTGATTTATAGGTGGACACTTCTACTCTCTGATTTTCATCATTGTCTGTGTGTTGTAGTGTTCAACTACAACACACAGACCACGATGCAATGCAGTATGTATTTTTTTGGACAGTGTGTGCTTTTTAGACATCCAAAGTGCAAAGAAGGTGCATACAGAGAGAAAATACAATCTAATACATTGACAAAAATGCACTCCTAGCTCCACAGTCACACAGTAGTTGACTAGTGACCCAATTACAAACGGCCATTCTCCCTCTCTAACTTACTCACTATCACTCATACAAACACTTTGTGCTCTGAAAATCCTCTCTAGGAAATATATAAATTCCTCACTAACAAAGAAAAATCACTCTTAATTCTTACATTACTCTAATCATTCAACATCCAGACAATACTCCCACACATCTCTATCCCACATATTCGAAACTACACTCCTGACTCAACTTGTGTTGAAATCCCTGACCAATACATAAAATTTCAACTAGAAACAGTGTTATACACTGATTAGCATCGTTTTGCAACTTGGGTGTGTAAGGTTCGCAAACACGATCGATTGTACTGCCATGAGCAAAACACGATCGTATCCACTTCCGATTCGCAAAACACGATCGTATCCACTTTTGCCCTCCCTGTTTACCCATCACCATTTTCACAGTTGGTCAAGTTACGTAGCATTTGTATATAAAGTCAGCAAGGTGCAGCTGCAACGCCAGTTGGCCACCACCAAGAAACTTCTTTGCATGCCAATCGAACAGCATTGAAACGACAAAAGTATGGTTTTGCTGAAAAGTAATGGCTCGCATAGGAAATGCAACGAAAGAGAACACGAGGCTTTCATCAACGAACTATAAATATCTGGTGTACACCATGAAAAGACAATGGAAGTACAGCAAAGGGTAACATTCAGAATGATTCTAGAGGCATATGGTGGGCTAATAAAGAGCTATTAGAGACGGAGCGAAGGCATGAACACAGTACAGTAAACCACTTCCCCCCTTCAAGTGCAGCTGAGCGGACTCCAACGAGTGTGTGAGACATGACAAATAAGTGACATCACCCACCTATATACTCTCGTCACCCACTAGTCCAGCTCATCTTTCATTTTTATCTTCCTAGTCGTCTTGACTGGAGCAGCAGAGGAGTAGAGATGAAACTGGAGACAGAAGATCCGAGGCGAGCTAAGTCTCTGGTCTAGCAAGGAAGCCGAGGGGTGGGCTTAGGCATAGACGTGGTTAGGGAGCAGAACTGAATAACTAATTTGTTGAAGCAGCATTTCCCCCCCCATAGCTAGAACAGGCTATGGGGGGAAAACTTTCAGTCCTTTGAATCCCTAACTCCCCCCCCCCCCTCTCCTCTGACTACATTTTCAAGCAATGAGATAAAACTACGAACTTTAGGTCGATAAAGCATTGCATCCCATCGTAACTCCCAAGTTCGAGAAACAGACATTAGAAAGTTGTAACCTCATCAATCATCATCATTGGGTTTGTCAAAACTTAGCTTGATAACTCATAATTGCTCGCCAAAACCTAGCACGCTAACTGAGAAGTGTGCCCCCTCCTCCTTCATAGGACTGGAAGTTCACTCATGAAAGATAAGGGAACTATTCGCTTCAAGTAGCTATAGAGTAATCCCCTACCCAATTTGATGAGCCCAGTGTCATCACAAGTATTGAAAGGCCCATCCACCAAGATAGGAATCCTTCCCCATTTGCTAGCTCCATAGTGAGAGAAAGTATCGTAAGAGCAGTGCAGCCGTCTTTTACCTCGGAAACGAATCTTTCACTGTGCCTCAACCCTGTGTAAAGTGGATGTCGTCGTTAAAGAGCGAATTATAATCTCTCATACCTTGCTTTTCCCCCTTTTTTAGAAGTAGATATAGTGTAGTAAAATAAGTGTAGATTAGAAGTTTTAGTTAGATTTTAGTAGCAATTTTTAGTTAGATTTCAGTAGCAATTTTTAGTTAGATTTCAGTAGCAATTTTTAGTTAGATTTCAGTAGCAATTTTTAGTTAGATTTGATTAAGAGTTTTCAGTTAGAATTGAATAGGAGTTTTTAGTTAGATTTGATCAGCTGTGTTTAGCTAGATTTGATTAGGAGTTTTAAGATAGATATATGTGACTAGAGAATTGCCTTAAGGTAGCTATTTCCATCCTATCCTTCCCCTCTCTCCCGACCACCCCGCCACCACCTCTATAGTTCTCTCGACTGTGCATACTCATGCCAGTACAATCCGTTGACCGTAGCACAAAAGTTGGTGTTGTTATTAAGTAATAAAGTGCCGTTAAAATGACTCAAAAAAGGCAAACACTTGATATACGCTCGTTTCGACTTTTGGACAAACGAATATAGATTCATACAACAAAAGGATCGTGCTGCTTGTGCTTTATGTTGCGAAAGTGTCGTGTACCGTACGTCAAGTGTACAAAGACACTATCAAACTAAACATGTCAATGTTTAAAAACTCTGAAAAAAGTAAAGCCATAAAAAGGGCTGTTTCTGGCTACAAAAAACAAAGTAGTATTTTTAGTCAAGTAATTGGAACCAAAAATAAAGTTACGGAATGTAGCTACAATTATTCAGTGTGCGGCTTCGAAGGGCAAACCTTTCACGGATGGAGAATACATCAAGGAAACTTTTTTTGAGCACTGCTGAAATTTTGTTTAGTGATTTACCAAATAGAGAAACAATACTGTCTCGGATTCGAGAAATATCGGCTTCTGCGAGATCAATCGAGAAGCACATAACTGATATGGCTGAAAATGTAACGGTAAAACAAACAACAGGCTGTTATATTTAGGGTCGCTCTTGACGAAAGTGTCGATGTGAATGACGTGGCGCGCCTTGCTATAGTTGAGCGATATTGTGACAACGACCGTATTTATGAAGAACTGAGTTGCTTGATACCTCTTTGAGGGTACAGCCAAGGGAAAGGACATTATAATTGCGTTTGTAAGCTATTTCGAAAATCAGAACACTAACATGAATAAAACATTCTGTGTTACTACTGATGTCGCCCCTGCAATGGTCAGAAAGAACAAAGGCTTTGTTAAACTTCTTGAGGATCATATTGGACGTCAAGTATTGAGCTTCCGTTGCATTATACACCAGGAGAGTTTGTGTGCGAAGATTTCGTAACTTTGCTTGAACACTAATGGAAACTTTTATCATAGTTTCTCGCTTTTCATTGACCCACAGGCAATTCAAGCCTCTTCTACGAGAAATGGAGAGCCCATATGCGGACCTCCTGCTGCACAGCAATGTTCGTTGGCTTAGTTGAGGTAATGTTTTGAACAGGTCTGTATAATGTCCAGAAGCAATCAAGGTATTTCTTGATGAAAAAGATTTCCCGGAATTGAATGGCGAGGACTGGCTGTGCAAGCTGATATTTCTGGCTGACATAACTTATACATCCGAATGAATTAAACTTTCGTTTACAAGGGCAGGGTCAAACAGTACTTGATCTTTTTGAGCACTGGAAAGGAATTGCGTCAAAATTAGACATATCTCGCTGTGACATTACCACTAACACATACAAGTACTTTCCAAACGTAAAGGCTCATTCAAATCGATTTACTGTCAACAAAGATGAGCTTCAGAAGTACGTTGAAGCGCTCAAAGGAGAGTTTGCTAAACGAGGTCAAGACTTCCAAATTAACGGGCCCATATTTTCTTACCTCATCAAGTCCGACTTAATTGATCTTACTACCATCCCATTTGACCTATCTCTTTTCGAGTGGATGGATGTTGACAATTTTGAAATGCAACACATCGAATTCAAGGCATCAGAGTGATGAACGATAAAATTTGTAAAATTGTGAAAAACTCTTGAAGGAAACTGCTTGAAAATGTCAGCTGCCATCCTCAATTGCTGGACATCCCTGCCTGAAGCGTTCACCTGTTTGAAGAAAGTTGCACTTGCTTTGCTTTCGGTTTTTGGGTCGACTTATACATGTGAACAAATTTTCTCACATGAAAGCTGTTTCAAGTTCACAGAGAAGTCGCCTAACACCTGTGCATTCAGAAGCCTGTGGGAAGCTGAAAGTGACCAAATACACACCTGATATTGAACAATTAACCAAGGAGAAGCAAGGACAAGGGTCCCATTAGTTGATTAATGACTGAAATCAATAATAATCGATGATTACTTATATTAAATTTTTAATAACGTGTTTTATGTTTCAATTATTTCTTTTGTTCTTCAAACTATTGGACTTTGTCTTAACAAAATATACATATGGCATATTTATAATAAAATTTCAATATAATGTGTTCAGAACTTAAATTTTGTAAAATATATTTGTATTTGTTCCTATTTATATTAAAGTACTGAATAATCTACAAAGAATAAAATAGGTAATGTAACGGAAACATGTTAATACAAGATCAAATTAATTTGTTTCAATGGTTGTTCTATATAAAAATATGATGGACTTACGTTGGCACGCTGAGCGACATTGCAACATTACTTCGGCACTCTTCTAAAAGGTTGCCGATCCCTGGTTTAGAGCTAAGAGTCTTTAACCATGTATTTCTCTTCTGCTGTATAGGAGTCTCATCAATCGTCTTTAAGGGCGATATCTATTCACAATTTTTTCATTAAAAGTTTTTCCTGTAGTCAGGGTTCTAACCCATTTAATTTGACAGATGAATAAACCCAACGTCATTAATTTTAAAACTTACTTGCCAGACTTAAGTGGAGATTTTGAAGTGCATTTTTACTTGTCCAGTGAAAGGAGTTTTTGCAGAGCTAAGTGGCCGTTATCCGAAAGAAGAGCGGGAGAGGACGTTAGATTGCCACAGCACTGCCACCTAGCCCTGTGAGCTCGTGAAGCTTCAGTGTTTTCAAATAGGAGGAAAGGCCTCAGGGAAAAGAGGGATTAGGCAGGTATCCCCCCTGTCATAAGTGAAAGACAGTCCAATAGTCTGCTATTGTTACTCTCGGTTAGCTGATGCACTCGTTTCTCATTGGCTGTCCTTTGAGTGTAAAGCCTTATGCTTATATTGTAGCACTTGTATATATTTAGCCTACCTTATGTACAGTTCAATAGTAAGCCTTCATTAATTCATAATTGGTGCCCGGGTTAATTTATGGGATTTAATTGCGACAAGAAAGGAAGAGAAATTATCTCCACAGTTCACTTAATATTCACTTGGGCCTTATACAGCAACCATAAATTCTTGGTGTGCAGTATAAGGCTACACAATGCAACACACTTTCAATCACACCCAATCCAACAGAACGCTATGTGATGGAGCATGCAGCAACATCATGCTGCTATATGACATAAAATTCTAGCTAAACACGGCATAATCCTCCCTGACATATACTCTCATGAATCATAATATTACAACTGAGCGAGGCTCTGCTAGTTGGTGACTGATGCTTTCTACTGCATCCTACAAATGTTCGATAAGATTCATGTCGGGGCATTTGGCATCCAGGTGAGCACACGAAATGCTCGAGCATTATCCTAGAACCATTTCTGCACAATGCGTGACATGGGACGTTGTCTTGCTCGAAGAGTCCAGCTCCATCAGGATACGTGGTCACTATATAGGGCACTACTTGGTCCGAAACAATGCCTAAGTAGGGTCTGGCAGTGAGCTTCATCAGGGATCAGGAGACTCGGATGTCCATGAGAACAATCTGAGTGCCATGATACAGCTGACGCCATCCTGTTCCCATCTATCCATGCAGTCTGGTTGCAGCTGTTCATCTGTGTGGCGTCCAATATGATATAGTGGAGAGGGAACTTGGACCCATCAGTCCAAGTGACTCTTTCCATTCATCTAATGTCCAGCCACGGTGCTCCCATGCCTCTCTCAATCGGAGCTGTCAATGAAGGTTGGCCAACCTGGGTATATGAATGGGCCACCAACTGCGTATGTCCATCTGCAAGAGCATCTGCTGGATTGTGTGCTCAGAAACATTGCTCTGTGTACCCTGAATGCAGTCTGCCATTAACTGAGGGATCACGAGCCATTTGTTTTCCAGATAGCCAACCGACATTCACCTCAACTGCTAACAAATCCTTTTGATGTTCCCTTTCCTCCATATTGGATGGATGTGTGTCTCTCTTCGAACCATTCCCACCACATCTTCACAAGAGTAGCCCTTAAACAGTCAACAATGCCTGTGGTTGCTGGGATGCTGCCTCCATCTTCCTCGCACCGATAATTATTCCCTACTCAAACTCTTACAAGTCCTTCCCTTTCCCCATTGCATGGGCTTCATACAGATGAACTGACATGCCCTGTCCTTTCTGTCTATACAGGCCTGGATCTTGTAAAAATAAAGGGGTTGGTGGGAGCAGAAAATACAATTGAACCGAAAAAATGTAAAGGGGAGGGGGGAGGTCGTGACCCAGAAGATCTTATCCTGTCAGAATAAGTCAGATGTGATGACCTGGGTTCGGATCCTGTCTCACTGGGCCAAATGTGATGTCCTCCCTTCTCAGATCTATGGAGACTGAGCCAATCATTGTGGTCACCAGACGACGATGCGATTGTTGCTTAATTATTACTTTACCCTCACTTCGGTGAAAAGACAGGTTCGTGGGTTTCTAGGCCCGTGGCACTGTATGCCTGATGTTCGCTGCGTTGAATGATGAATAACAATAGTCCATCAATTTACTGCACAAGAGTTAGATAGGGACAACATAGTTATATTCATAATATATACAGCTACATGCTGGGAATGCGCTCAACTCCGTGGGCCTTTACTGCTGCAAACATAGGGGCGGGGTGGCTTAGTCGGTAGCGCGCCTGGCTCGTAATCTGTAGTTCCCAGGTTCGAGTCCCAGCTGGGTCAGCGTTGAGATTTATCTCCGCAAAATTCCCCGCCCTGCCCACGGTCAGTAGGGGACACCGATGGGCTTGGAAAGGCCGCCGTCCGTCGGATGGGACGTTAAGCCGTGGCCCCGTGTGCGGGAGAGCCATACCCTGTGCACGTTAAAGAACACGCTGGATGGCCTTGACGGGAGGCTACCATCTGTCTCCCAACAGCTGTTCCAGTGGGTCCCCTCCCCCAACCTTCTCTGAGCCTTCGGGGTCCATGTGACCTGGCCATTTAGCCCATGGTGTGCAAAAAAGTGCCGCTCAGAGGTAAAACAACCCAACCCAACCCAAAGCTGCAAACATTAACAATGAGGTAGAGAATCGCACGCTTTGCGAATCCTCACTTTACAGACCTCAAAACTCGGTGAAAGGATAACCAACCTTTGCCTACACTGTGGTTCCTTCTGAACCACAAGAATAAAACAGATTCACACAAGTATCTCGATTCCCCTTTTGCAATGGCACCCTCACTTCAAGGGTTTACTTTGAGTATGAGCGGCAACTCATATTAGTATTCCAACACTTGTTGACACGACCACTCACACCAAAACTAATCTTCAAATATACCGCCTAGCCTCTTCGCTGCAATAGCGCCCTAGATTAGTCATTTATGGCCATAAACAACTTCTGGAGCTGGTTTCATTACTTGCAAGCAGCCCGCTTCCGACACGAAAACAACAAGAGTGAGTCATCCCCAGCACACAAATACACTCAATACATAAAAATATATACAACAATAAAATACAACAAAAATACAGTAATAAATAAATAAACATAAAATTCGGGGGACATGACAAGGGACAAGAGACTGGATTTCCAATGTCGTGTATTTTGCCCTCTGTTTTACAGGTCTTTAAAATAGGTCTTGAAAATGAATGAAATATAAATAAATTTCTGCCTTTATTACCCTTACTAGTATTCTGAAAGGGAGGCATGCTGCTGCCCCTCCTAAATTCGGCCATGTGTCTATATATATATATATTTGCCACGCTGATCTTTGATGTCACTGCTATGTACTGTGGGACGCATCTCCTCAGGGAGACAGGTGTGGTCATAATGATCTGGTCTATGAGTATCAAATTCGAGCTAAACACAGCATAATCCTATCTGACAAATAAAATGTTGACTATACACGATAAAATACAGTAACACTTTGCTCTCAATTTTAGAAATAATCTAATAGGAGAAAATCCTGGTTATTGGCCACCAATGTGCCATACACCCCAACTCTATGCTGGGCGAGGTTTGTGGATAATGGAGTAAATACTACTTATGGAAGTTTGGATTTATAAGAGGGGATGGCTCGTGAACATTTTCCTACAACCCTCAGCTATATAACTAGCACTCATTCTGAGGTGCTGACTTATCCTGGATTGGTTACCGACACTGAGAATTAATCATAAACACACATGTAACATAAAAACTAACATTTAACTGGTTCAATGGGCCCACAAACAGCATTTGCAGGCGAAACCTTCAGTCAGCCACAAACAAAGCCTGATACGGCACCATCAACATTATTAATGCCACAGTCAGCCTCTACAGTGAAGGTTTCCCCCTTTGGGTGGCAATGAGATAAAGAAGGACACGCGGGTAGAGAGAAACCTTAAGGAAAAGAATCTGCTGACCTGTCTCTTCCAACCCACCACTGAATGGCAGGGCAATATCAGCCTTGCCACATTTAATCAATTTTGGATTTCCTCGTGGACAAGTCAACACACTGCCATTCATTACTGCTTGTCTCTTTAATTCATGACAATAGGGACAAGAAATACTCGGGATCACTGCAAAGACATGTCATGCGGCTAACCAATATGGAAATCCTCTTTAGTTAATATCAGCTACAACCCAATGTTCACTGCTTTTGTCGTTTGCTTCCCATACACAAAACCACATCTCGAAGCTTCAAACTGGAGATGAGCCTGAGGGGGCACACTTCAACACTGGAGATGAGAAGAAGGACGGAATTAGGCACATGTCCGGTGTTGAGGAGATGAAAGTGAGGGGGGGGGGTGCTCTCAGGAATGTCCCATGCATCATAGACATGGTTGCTGGGCTTGTGTGCACTGGGCATATGCTGGCCGTTTGCAATGATGACAAAGGGCTCGACGTGATGTGTTTTTGTAAATCAAAAAGCTGTTTAAGCTGGTCAGCTTCTATGAACTGAAAGCCTCTTGTTTCTTCCTGGATTGATATAGAACACGAGGGATGTTAAAGCTGCCGACACGACACGGAAAGATGCAACCCATTTCGGAGAGATGCAGACATGCATGTGCACACCAAGCTTGCTGGCATGACACTACTCCTACATTTCTAAGGTTCAGATTCCGCGGTGATAGGTTTTTTTTTTTTTTTCAAAGAATGAGTCTAAAGTTGTTTGGGTTCAAGTTTTGCATTTTTACTTGTAGAATTGCTTTGTAGCATGATAAACATCTCGTTCCTCACGTTCAACCTCAGCAGAAACCTTCAACCTCAGAAGAATCATAGAGAGGATCATGATTTCTAAAATAATTCACAGCTTCATAAATTTTACTGAAGGCTTCTCTTAAACTTTTAATCCTTAAAGTCTTTTCTTCTGAAATGACTATGGTGGATGGTATTGAAAAATTGGCTGTGGCGGCAGACGTCCATATTGTGTTGCCTTGTTGACTACAAGGCACCAAAGATTAGACTGCAGTTTCCAAAGGCCTATTGCAACTGGAGTTGGGGGACGGAAAACACGTCATCTGGTCTGACGAATCACGGTTTCAACTCTATCACGCCAATGGGAGGGTGCTGTGTAGTCTAAATCACAAGAATCGATGGATCCAACTTGCCAAGTTGGGGTCATACAGGTAGGTGGAGGCAGTGTAACAGTTTGGGGTATGTTTACATTTGCTTCCTTGGTCCCATCATACCCGTTGAGACCTCTGTCACCAGCTCAAGATATGTGAACATCCTCACCAACCATCTACACCCATTCGTAATGATTATCTTTCCACACCATGACACCATCTTTCAACAGGACAACGTCACACTTCATACTTCTTGAGTGACGACAAAATGTCTAATTCAGGTGAGTTTACCACACTCAAATGGCCCCCATGATCGTCGGACTTCAACCCCATTGAGAATTTGTGGGATAAATTGGAAAGATCTGCTCGAGCCCGCCAACCCCCACCAGCAACGGTGGAAGCACTATGACAGGCCCTCATGGGTGGCAATACCACCTGTGTATTTTCAACACTTCATTGAGACCTTACTTAAAACGTGTGGTTGTTGTTGTGAGCACAAAAGGTGGAGCAACAGGTTATTAGGTAGGTGGATTGAATATTTTGTGCATTCAGTTAATATATCAATGGCGGTGGTTCGTGAGCTTCTAACAAGGAACAAGAGCAAAACACCTGCAATTATTGCCCAATTTAAGTCTACAAATGAACTGAACAATGGATGTTAAAAAAGAAATCGAAATATTTGTCAGTAACGTTATTGATGACGCTAAAAAAACAATCTATCTAAATGAAAATTTTACTGCAATGAACAGAGAACTTTTGTGGAAAGCGAGGCGCCTGGCCAAATCGGAATGGGAAAAATCATCATGAGAAAATCTGATGGTGACAACGTAATTCGAATTGATATCCTCAAGAATTTCGATGAATTTTAAACGGGAAATATCCTACTTATGTGCTCCACTATTTTTTTTTGCCATGGCGACTTTTCATTTTGATGACTTACTAACATTTGATCACAACGACAATGTTTTGTGCGACTATGAAGAAGTTAAGAAATGGTTCTGGATTAGTAAATTGTGTTATGAATCCGATGAACAATAAGTTTTCTACATGTGAACATTTGAAGTCTGAAAAAAAAGAAACTGGAATACTCTCTGTATTTATCTTAAAGATATTTCGAAATTTTTAGATATTATTATATTGACAGAAACTAACATTCTCAGCACGGATTCTCCACTGTTCAATTTAGAAAATTTTAATCAAATTTTTAGCAGAAAAACTTGGCCCGTTTGAATATTGGATTCTACTTTTCTACCGCGACACCTTATTAACCGAAAAGATACCTTCGCTTGTGATTCCTGCTGAAACATTGAATATAAATATCTACAAGAGTAATTTAACTTTCAATTTACTTGCTATTTACAGATCACCAAGCTCGGACGTTAACACTTTTTTTACAACCTCAAAACTGATTCCAAACACTGATAAACATCGCAATCGGATACAGTTGGAGACTTTAATTTAGATATCAAAAACATAAAAAAACACGGAGTTGCCAAATACGTAGAGTTGCTAACCGAGTTTGGTTTCTCACCTATCTTTACTGGTATCACCAGAGAAGACATCATTGATGACTTTCTCTCTCAGACATGCATTGATCATATTAACGTCCGACTTGGCATTAAACTCGACATAAAGTCAGTGATTTTTTTGCAGTAGGATCGCAGACCACTACTTAATTGCGTCAACTTGCGGGAAAAAAACTTGGTAATTCGTCCAAAATGCTGATTACATTCCTGTTTAATTTTCAACTAGTGAATTAAAAATTAAATTAGTATTTATTCTTCTAATTATTGTTTTTATTTAGTTGGCTATTAATGTTTGATTCATATATACATACTTTCTCTTAACAGGAATGAAAAAGGGAAGTAAATGGTGCCCTAGCCAATATTCTGCAGTTTGTGGGAAGCATTTTCAAGAAGAGGATTTTAAAACTGTAGGGAAAAGAAATATCTTAAAACCATCTGCAGTGCCTTCCGTGTTTCCCAGTTACCCTACACACTTGCGTAAAAAAGAAGTAGTGAAAAAAACAAAAGGAATTACAGGGAATACTGTTCCATCGACTCTTAGTGCAAATATTTGCAGTATATTGCAATATTGCAATATATTGCAATATTGCTTTTCCTTTTGGAAATTTAGATGCGTTAGCTGAGGCAGCTTCCTTTAACAACAAAATGGAAATAACCTGCAAATCATGTGACAAATGCATTCAAACTGAACATGATACAAAAAGCATTTTATTTTTGAGAAATAAATATATATAACATCAAGGTTTTACAAAGTGAGGAAACAATTAAATACAATTAAAGCCAAATATAATAGTCTTCTAAAACACTACCAAAAATTAGAATCTGACTTTGAATGTGTGAAAAAATTACAAGAAAATGCTGCAGATGGAAATCATAGGTATTTTGAATCATGATTTCCATTCATTTCAGTGGCGGCTCGTAGCTAAAATTAGTGGGGGTGCTGCTCCAGAAAATTTTTAGCCTTTGTTTTAAAATTGTGTAAAAGGAAACAAACATGTATAAAAAGAAAATTTATTCAGAAAATTGATAAAATCCTAAAAGAACAAAATCAAACATTTTTTACTTACTTTAACCTAAATTGTTACAGTTCAAGCTTAATCTATTCATTTAAAAATGAAATCCATTCTTCTTGTTTTAATTTGCGCGAAAAAAAAAATGAATCAAATAGAATAGTTGGAAGCAGGATAATAATCTAATTCTATACTTTATCACATTCAAGAATATGGTACACGGTTTTTAAGCACAACACACGCAGAGTAAAAAAAAACTACCTTCAACCAGCACGCCAGGGTCGGCACTGCGGGAATGACACTGCTCTCTCTCCCTTGCAGCCTTGCGTGTAGCTTCCTATGTGCGCATGCGCACAACAGTCAAACATCTCGCCGCTAGTACTGTGAAGCGCACAGTTCCATACAAAGATTTTTGTATCTTTTTCATAAACTGGGGGATGGCTACTGACATTAAGCTTAAGATTTATATATTGTACAAGTACAAAGAAAGAATTAAAGAAAAAAGGACTCATTATATTAAATGTTATTGATAATATCAATTTGAAATTGGGGGTGCTGCAATTCACAGTGCCTATACGCGAGCCGCCACTGGTGCTGTTTTTTTGCTAGATGAGCTAAAAGCTTATGAGCAAAACAAGCCCAAGTGGCATGAACTTACAGTAAGATTTTGCATTATGCGGCAGAGCCGTTCACCGTGTGGCTATCGTTATGCTCGAAACATCAAACTCTTAAAATTACCAGCTAGATCAACATTACAAAAGTATCTGTCTAATAGTCCTACGGAAACTGGCATCAGTAGCCTTGTTCAGCAAAGATTATATGCTAAAAAAAAAGATTGACAGAAAAAGAGCTGAGAGAAAATGAGCATTAAACCGATGTTGTTGTACAATAAGTTGCAGGACCGTTACTTTGGTAATGTTGTCATGGATGGCATCGAAAACGAATTAGGAATTCAAAACAAATTAGCCAATCGTTTACTGTTCTTTCTTCAATCGGTTTATCAACACATTTTCGCCTACCAGTTGCTTATTATTTTACCCATCAGTTACAAGGAAATCAGTTGCATCTACTGACAGTGAATGTCTTAAAACAGCTGGAAAATATTGGATTTCAAGTTGTAAGAATTTTAACTGATAATCACAAGGTTCATGTTCAACCTTCATGTACCAAAAGCTATGTCATGGCTCGATTAAACCTGAAATTGAGCATCCTTGTGATCCAGAAAAGAAGTTGCTCCTCAGTTATAATTACTGCCACATAATCAAAAATATCAGATCCCAATTTTTATCTAATAAAAAAAACTGTGTTTTGGGGCTGAAAAAATTTCACCGAAATATTTGTACCATATATATGATTTGCAAAGTAAAGAAATATGTAAACCTATAAGAAATCTTACAAAGAAGCACTTGTTGCCTTCAACTTTTGAAAAAATGAATGTAAAGAGAGCAATAGCAATTTTTACTCCTGAGATAACATGTCTTAAAATTCCTATGTAATTATGGTACGCAATGTTCTGTAAAAGGTTTCGAAGATGCACAGAAGACCATTGAATTTAGGGAAAAAATGCATAAATGGTTCACATTGCATAACATTCAAAATACCTGGTATATACAGGGTGAATCTGAAAAAGTGGGCAAAACTTTATGGGGTGGTAGAACGCAGCTATACGAGCAATATTCGTCATAGAATGTATGGTCGGAACGCAAGCGGTGAGAAGTTAAAAGGTAGTTTTCCACTGTCACATTTAAAGAATGAACACAAGAAGGAGAGGAGATACTTCAGAAAACATTTTATTGACAGGAATGTAATTGAGGTACATGCTCAAAGAAATTGCTCAAAAGAGCTGCCGCCAGCTGTAATGCAGGCTTCACACCTGCGGGATAGGGACCGACGCACATCTGTGTTCTGGAGTGCATCTCATCGGAAACCGGTCGCGGTAACGTCTCTGTGCCGCACTTGCATTCCCGTCCGCCGCACCGTACACAAAGTGCATATCCGCCATTTCGTGGTTAGTATAACCAGCCATCCTCTCGGCAATCCACGGTAGAAATGCCGTTGGGTGCGAGGACCGACCCTTTTATACCATTTCCAACGCCACCTAGCGGCTCGCCGTTTGCGTTCCGCCCATACCTTCTATGACGAATATTGCTCGTATAGCTGTGTTCTACCACCCCGTAAAGTTTTGCCCAATTTTTCAGATTCACCCTGTATATATTATATATATATATATATTACTATATACTATATATTATATATAGCTATGTGTATGCAGTTCTTTTCTGTTACTGATGAAAGATTGCACTGGTTAGAGAATGATTTCTTAGATTATTTACTTAAGTGGAAAAATTCTTGTTCTCAACCAAAATTAGAATTTTTAAGTGCAGAAACATATGAGGTAATAGTTGTGACAACATTATCTGCTATAAAATGCGTGAAATATCTACTGAATGAAGGATTTCATTTTGTGTTAACCAGAAAATTTTCCAGTGATGACGTGGAATCGTTTTTTGGCTGTATGAGGCAACTTGGGAGGCAAAAATGACCAAACAAATGCTTGTAGTGCCGCTGCAGCAATTACAAAAATTCTTAAAACGGGCATAATTTCTGCATCACTTTCAAGCAATGTGAGCAAAAAACCTTCCTTAGATGTAATGGGTCCTGTTTCTACAATCCCCCAACCCTTCACAATTAGTAAAAAAGCTTCAGAAATATCTTTTAAAATACTGTTATCAGAAGAACTTTCTGAAATAGAAAATATAAATTCCTTTTGTAGAGTGTCGCTTTTGACAGCAACATTAGCGATGATCGCTGGTTACCTAGTTAGAGCAGTACAAGATAACATAGAATGCCACAGCTGCTCTGAGCTATTAAATACTCCTCAGTCACCATCGGCATCAAATGCTATTATTCGAAATCTCGATCGTGGGGGCTTGAAATATCCAAAACTTGAATTTGTCAGTGTTTTAGCTGTTACGGAAAAAAAATGTAAAAAAATTGCTGCCCACTTTGAGTTCAAAGAGAAAAGTGTTAATCCTGTTAACGTTAACATTTCTACCAAGGTTATGTAAAAATAAATTATTTCATTGTTCTTTTAATGATGACAGCCACATAAAAAACCTTTGTAAATTAATAATACAGAAATTTTAAAACCATATTTAACGAATTATGGTAGTAAGTGTACAGAAGAAGTTGCACAACTCAAGCTGAATTCTAAACCCCTCTCAAGAAAAATGCTTAAATTGTGATTATCTCAGTTGTCAATTCCTGTTATATTTCTGATAGAACGTTTAAATATTCAACAGAATCCTTGAATTGCACAAATACATATATAAATATTCTTTAATGTGAGATTTTCAGATCAGAAGTAATTAAGAACTGAAATTTAGCAACACTGAAATAAAAGAGTTATGATAAAGAGTAAATTCTGTGCTGCAGCATGAACTTTATTTGTGTCTATGGTAAAGTTCCAGTGCCTATGAAAACAGCATTATGTAGTCAAATTATTCCGTTAAAGAATTCTGCATATATATCACAAAAATAAGTCATGGATTAACCTTAACTAAAGGTAAAGTGATTTAAAATTTTTTATTCATTAATTTTTTAGTGTAATTTCCTCAAATAATTAGCGTTAAATAAATATTGGTCGACCAGATCGCTATGTACTTAACGTTAGCGTAGGGTAGCTTACCGCGGAACGGTGTTGCCCTCGTGGCAAGTTTTGAAGCTTCCCTTGCACGCTTGCTAACACGAAGATTCGCGGAAATCGACAGGCATTCCACTACGTAAGCCCCGATACCATACTCACGGCGCCCATCGGTCAATTCCAAGGAACGTATTAGTTGAAAGATGGCGGAGAAGACTGTAAACGTAGATTTGGCAAGAGAGCGAGCTAATTGTAGCTTTAACGTTACTGAACTTACTAATTTCTTAGATGGAAATACGGATAAAACGAATAGGAGGAAAGAATTAGGTGAGTGCAAAGTTTTTATTCCACCACCCCCCCAGTTTTTGCAAACAATAATATGATGGTGGTTTTGTATATGTGGAACTTTGTGAATGAATGTATGCGTGAAATTGCTGTCATGATATGAGATGGTTAGTAACAATTTCTTACGAGGATATATTTTAATATGTAAATATTCAATATATTATTTTAACTAAGGATACCTTGTCTTTAATATCCGAATCACAATTAATATGCTTTTCTCAGGATCAGTCCCTCACATTAATCATATTTGTAGAATATTAAGTACTCGTCCACTTAACAGTTGTCTAAAGGTAAATTCTGTATACCCGTCCCGTGGCCGAGTGGTTAGCACGCTTGGCTATTGATTTAAGGGACCTTGGTTTCGAGCCCCGGGTAAGGCATGGATGTATGTGTCGCTTTTATTTTTTGCTGAGGTCCTGCCATCCTCTCAGACCTTCTACTGTGGCATATAAACTGATAGGCTCCTGTCAGACCTCTGTGGCCTTGAGGGGATATTTATTTTTATTTATTTAAATTCTGTATTGCTCGTCATTCACTAAGTGGGAAGAAGCTGCACACCTGACCATTGTCTTTCATCTAGTCAGTAGTTCAAAGGCAAGTTAAACACCTGCTGAAGCACCATAAAATCTCAAACCAAGTTGAACATCTTAACATTCAAGGTCATGGAGCCTTAAGTGACGTGAAAGTGCATTTGACACTTCTTTTACACCTGTAAGAAACGTTGAACATCAAACTTGATGCAAAGATTTTTTTGCCTGAATTTTCATCAGTAATGATGATTGACTTCTCTAATAATCAAAAATTTGTAAGTTCTAATTAATTTATCTAAAATATATGTGTATTTTTTTTTATGAACATTTAAGAAAAATCAAATCAAAATTTTTCTAAGATTTACGGAATGAAATATAGATTTCCCGTGAAAGGGTCAGGATCTAGAAAAAGTAGTGGAGGAGGGAATAGACTGCATTTCCATTGCAGTAATCATTTTCCCCTCTGATTTAGATGTCTTAGAAAATTTCTTTGAAAAGTGCATGAAGTATGCACAAGTTAAATCATTTTTTGCCTCCATTACCCTTGCTAGCATTCTCAAAGTGGGATTGGGGTTTGACCAACTCTGGATCCAGAGCAATTATTAAACTACGATGACCAAGTGGTTGGCTGCTTGTGGCCAAGTGGTTAGTGCACTTGGCTACTGATCAAAGAGACAGGTTTGAACCCCAGGCAAGGCATGGATGTTTATTTCTTTCTGTTGAGGTTTTGCTTTCCTCAGAGATCTCTAGCATATAAACTCCTGTCAGACCTCAGTAACAAACAGCTGCTTGAGGGATAATTTTTTTATTAAAAAAAATTAACATTCTTTTCCCATTTTTTAAAATTTTATATTCATTTGCAATATTTAACATATTTTTCATCCAGAATTTATCAAAATATTCCTTGTTCATTCACAAAAATATATTAATGGTGCAATGGAAAAAAGTAAAATACAGTAAACTCCTGGTTTTTTGGGGGCGGGGGTGGCTCAGTCGGTAGCGCGCCAGGCTCGTAATCTGTAGTTTCCAGGTTCGAGTCCCAGCTGGGTCAGCATTGAGATTTATCTCCGCAAAATTCCCCGCCTTGCCCATGGTCAGTAGGGGACACCGGTGGGCTTGGAAAGGCCGCCATCCGTCGGATGGGACGTTAAGCCGTGGTCCCGTGTGCGGGAGAGCCATACCCTGTGCACGTTAAAGAACATGCTGGATGGCCTTGACGGGAGGCTACCATCTGTCTCCCAACAGCTGTTCCAGTGGGTCCCCTCCCCCAACCTTCTCTGAGCCTTCGGGGTCCATGTGACCTGGCCATTTAGCCCATGGTGTGCAAAAAAGTGCCGCTCAGAGGTAAAACAACCCAACCTGGTTTTTTGCCATTTATGGGAATGGAGATGGCTGGTTTGATGAATATACCTGTTGCATGAGAATTTTTTTTTATACAAACCAAATACAGTAGGTATCAACAGTCAAGAAAGACTGTCATTTCTTCAATTCATATGGTAGGTTACAAACTTGTATTCAAGCCATAGTGGAAATAAAAATGCAATTAAAAGCAATGATAATAAAAATGAAGTATAATTCCCTTATTTCAAATGTAAATATCTAAAGCCATTGTTTTTATAAGTATGTTTACACTTAATGAATGTCTAAATCCATGCACTTAATAAAAGCTTTCAACTTCAAAATCACTGAAAACCATGAAAAGAATTGTAGTTTTTGTCATTGGATGCACTGACTGGTAGTATATTTTCCTAACAATGAAATGTGAAAGAGAAATTTTTAAAAGTAAAGCTGGTAGAAAAGTATACACAAGACAAAACTAGAAAGATGCATATCGCCTCTGGTGCATATCAGAATCTCATTTTCAAAGCGAAAGAAGTTTTTCCTTTAACTACTACTTTATTCCTTAAAAGTTTTAATTTGAAATACCATTGAGATTAACTGAATCACAGCCTGCCTGACCAATTTTCATCACTTTAGTTTTCTCTCTGTTTATAACCAAACCTACTCTACTACCAGTCTCATCAACAGCTCCAATGAAAGAGTTCATCTCATGAACATCATTTGCCAAAAGGGCTAAATTATCAGCATAATCTAAATCAGAAATTTTTGTGTCTCCAGACCATTTAAGGCCAAAATATTTCCCTTGCAGTGAATTTTGCATAACATAATCAATAACCAAACTAAAGAGAAAAGGAGACAAAATGCATCCTTGTTGAACAACAACTAATGCTAAACCAATTGCTACAAGCCTTACCAACTCTCACACACGACTCAGTGTTATTATACAGGCTGTCCCCGAATTCATGGCCCAAACGTGAGGGCATGGTACTACACACTGAACCCACCAATATTTGTCATAGAATATGTGGCCACAAACACAGTGAGGAATCGGAAATGAAGGACAGACATAGAGGTTTTCAGAGTGACATTTATTGGAAATCATTACAACAAATGCTCAAACATCCACCCACCAACGTTGATACAGGTGGCACAACAGTGGAGTAGTGATTGGCATACCTGCTTGTAAACACTGAGCTTGTCGTGCACATCGGCAGCTGCGACAGACAGTCGGGCTACCAGATCCTCCGCAGACTGCATTGGCGTCTCGTATGTGACGCTCAAATGTCCCCACAGAAAGAAATCGATACAAGAAAGATCGGGTGATCTGGGGGACCACAGGATGGGACTACCATGCCCAATCCATCGGTTCCCAAATGTGGTATGAAGATGCTGATGCACGTCCATGCTGAAATGGGTGGGTGTCCCATCGTCCTGGAACCACATACGGGCACGGATTGCTGCTTGGAACATCCTGAAGCAATTCCGTCAAGACCTGTTGCAAAAAAATACGGTACATTCGCCCATCGAGGCGGTCTGGCATTAGGTAGGGTCCAATTAAGTAGTCATGCACGATCCCTGCCCAGACATTGATGGCGAACCATTGCTGGTTAGAATTTGGACTTGTACCATGGGGGTTCTGGGCTGCCCACAAATGTGCATTATGGACATTCACTACGCCTTCACGGGAGAATGTTGATTCATCCATAAAGAGCACATGCACGGGGAAATCAGGATGTGCTGCAGGAGCCACTGGGCGAAAGCCATGCCCAGGGGATAATCAACAGCTGTCGATGCCTGCACTCGCTGTAAGTGATAGGGGTGTAGCCCTTCTTCATGCAGTACTTGCCCGACACTGTTCCGATGCACACCCAGGCTCCGGGTGGCAGATCGTGGGCTTGTACCTGGGTTACCTCTCACCATACGCAAGATGTCCTTGCTCATAGCTGACGTTCTCACCATCCGTGTTTGTCTGGCATCATGTCGACTGATGTGGAAGGTGCCTGCCTCAGACAGCTGGCGGTGCAGTCGCACAAACATTTTATGATTGGGCACATGGTGCATAGGATATCGCTCATGTAGAGTCTTTGCATCTCTCTACCATTGCCCTCGGCTATGCCGTACATCAGGTGCATATCAGCTTTCTCTGCATTCGTAAACTGCTCCATCTCATGTCCAGTTGACGCTGAGAATACTGGGGTTTGACCAATCCAGCGCTTTTAAGCCATGCCACCTCGTCTGCGCCCCTACTGGCATCGGGCTGCGTTTGCGGCCGCATATTCTATGATGAATATTGGTGGGTTCAAAATGTGAGGGGTGTGTACTACCATCCCCTCACATTTTGGCCATGAATTCAGGGACACCCTGTAGAGAGCTTTCATTATGTTAACTAACTTGTCTGGTATACCATATGATCTCACAATCAACCACAAATTATGATGATCAACAGAGTTGAAAGCCTTTTTGAAATCAACAAAGCTAGCAACCAAAGGTTTCTGAAACTCTAAACATTTCTCAAGAATCTGCGTAAGTGAAAATATCTGATCCACACATCCCCTACCACTTCTGAATACACATTGCTCATCATGCAATTGCCTGTCAACCAGTTCTTAATTCTATTAAGCACAATCATGTAAAGAACTTTACCTGGAACAGAGAGTAGGTTGATACTGCTATAGTTATCACAAGAACTGTGATCACTTTTTTTGAAAATAGGAATAATAATAGCTCTGGTAAAATCCTTAGGAACCATGCCTTTATCATAAAAGATATTCAGAATTTCAGTCATCCAAGTGGTAACCGAAACATTCCCAGCTCTAAGCATTTCCGTAGTAATTTCATCTACCGCTGGGGATTTATAAGTTTAGAAACAGCCAAAATCACTTCAGATTTTGTTATAGGGCCAACATTAAAGCCACCAATGCATCTAACATCATTGCAAACAATGGGAGTAGAACTAACCACTCATTGTTTAGAATGTTTAGAATTGTTTAGAACATCAAATTGTTAAAATTAAAATTGTTTAGAACATCACTGAAATGCTCAGCCCACCTAACCATGACAGAATCCTCCCCTTCTATAACCTTACCTTGTTTATCCTTCAATCCCTGTATACCTGTCTGTTTTCTACCACACAAAACATTAACTATCTGGTATAGCTCTCTGCTGTTGTGCTGTCTAACTGCTTCCTTGGCTTTGTCAGCCAAGCCATTAAGCCAAAGATTCTCATCAGCAGGTAACTGATCCTTTACATGTTTTTTAAGCTCTCTGTAATGCTTTCTATTAGGACTAGTAGGTAATTGATAAAGGACATTTCTGCAGTTCTTTCTTTCAGAAATAAGCTCAAGTGCCTTATCACCCAAATAATTCTGCCTCCTCTGCTCCTTTTTTTTCCTAAAAGAGTAATGTTAGTTTCGAAAAAAGCCTGTTTAAAATGGCCCCATTCTTTTCCCCAACTTCAGTAGTAAGCAAACGATAACTGTCATAATGACTAAGTAAGCTATCATGATAAGCTTTAGCTGTAACTGGGCCTTTCAGAGGTTCAGTATTAAAGGGAAATTTTTTAACCCTAGCTCACTTTTTAAGTTTAAGTTGCAAGACATTTTTAACAAGGTAATCATCAGATCCAATTTCAGCTCCCCTATGTGACCTGGTATTCCTAACAGAACTAGCCCATTTGCTGTTAATTAATATATAATCAATCATATTTTTTATGTAGCCCATCTGGTGAAACCCATGTGTACTTATGTATGTTGCGGTGTTTGCAATAAGTGTTAGTTATTCTGAAACCGTTACGTTTACTTAACTGTATGAGATGTTGCCCATTGCCATTGCAGCTACCAATACCAAAAGGGCCTATCACCCCTCCCCAAAGGTCAGAGTCAGTACCAACTTTGGCATTGAAGTCACCAAGAACAAGGGTAATATCTCCTTTCTTGATAGAATTCAAAGTATCCTGAAGTTGTCCGTAAAACCTATCCTTCTCATCCTCATCGGCATCCTGAGTGGGGGTATAACAGCGGATAACATTCAAGTCTTTAACGCTTGTCTGAAATTTTGCTGTAAGTAACCTTTCATTAATGCACTCATATCCTAGAAGAACATCACTAGCGTGTCTGCTGAGAAGCAGACACACGCCTCTGCAGTGTCTGCTGAGAAGCTGACACGCGTGCCTCTGCACGCGTGTCTGCAGACCCACGCCTTGGTAATGCTTATTGTCTTCCTTCCCTGAAAAGAGAAATTTAAGATTATTTTTAAGAATCTGACCTTTATCAGTCCATCTGGTCTCTTGCAAGGGTAAAATATCTAGGTTGTAGTGCTGGAATTCCTGTGTGAGGACATCAAGAGAAAAAGTTCTGTGCAGAGTCCTCACATTCCAACTACCTATGGAGAGAAAATGGTTAGTGGGATGTTCAAAGAAATTATGTTTATTGAGAGAGGGAATGGCGACAATATCAAACAGCCCCCTAATCGCACGCATGGGGCAGACCCGTTCCCCCACCACTAAAGGCTGAAGCCATTTACATTGGAAAACTTCCTCCAATGTAGAATTTGATGATGCCAGTAGAAACAAAGAGTTCATGTGCCTGCGATGACCTCTGCTGAGGATTATCCACCGGCTAATAAAATGTATCCTGTGAATCTATTCACTTGGGGCTGTCAACCATGGAATGAAAAGGCTATTCACTTGGGGCTGTCAACCCACAAAAAACAGAAAAACCCAGTGGAAGATTTTCTCTCCTCAGAAGCCCACCAGTGCAGCAAATTCACAATCCTAATTAATCTCAGAGCCATTATTCCGTTCAGATTGGTATATATGGTAAGCAGTAGGACCCTGTATGGTTGACCACACCTGAGCAGAGTAGAAAAAAAAAAGACAAGTAGCCATAGTTTTCCAGATCAGTAGGCCACACAAATCTGACAGCTCTCCTCTTCCGTTCACTTCCACAAGAGAGTATCTCTTTTGAAAGGCTCTAATGGTCTGCACCATGAGAAGGTGGGGTCGGACATTAGGTGCTAGGCCTGGCCAGTTCTATGCATCATCACAGGGTATTGGTGCATAGCTCTCCTTCCAGTGACTACCTATTTACAGACCAATTATCTACGATTTACAATACAACATAAAAGTATTCATCTTTTAATTCTTAAATCTAAAAAGTTGCATTTTCCACATCTCTCTGAGAAAAGTGGGTAGATTATTACTGTCAGTTCTGACAGCAATAATCTGATAAAAAAAACTACCACTAATTTTTGAAATTTCTGTTATATATATGTTATTTCTAAAACTCAAAAACAGCTCTGCTGTTTCATCATTTCAGTGATCTGTAAAGATACATATATTAAAACTGCTAAGTATTTGAAAAATGCGAATTGTAATATTTCATTGGTATCAATCAAACTGAGAAAGTTTTCCCATTATCATTTTCATTTGTTTTCAATTGAAACTTCATGACATTCACATTCCACTATTAAAATTTCATATTTCTATCATTAATACATCGTTTCAAAATTCCAAAATTTCAAGCAAATATTGCATCTTTTTCACCATTAGAGGGTGCAATTATAGTTTTTGAAATTGAGAATCATAATATTTTATCAATTCCTATCGAACACAAAAAAGAATTTTTCATAAATAATGAGCTAAAGTTGACAGTTCAATATCCACTAATAAATCAGCACTTTGACGTTGATTCTAATTTTAGAGTTAAAATTGTCTTGGGCCGGGTGGGATACGAACCCATGACTTCCTGCCTATCACTCAAATATCCGCTCAATATAAATAGTGTTAGAGGAGATCTTGATCGGCGGCCGGTAGCTCAGTGGTCCAGAGCACCTGACATGTTATCAGGAGGTCATGGGTTCATATCCCACCCGGCTCAAGAAAATTTTTCCTCTAAAATTAGAATTGACGTCAAAGTGCCGATTTATTAGTGAATTTTTCATATCCCCAAATACAATTATCTTCTAAAACAAAACAAAAAAAAAAACTCTAGACCCCTCCCCGGGGTCTAAGAGGTCAATTCATTACTGCCAATGGAAACATCATGGCATTGACATTCCACCACCAAAATTTAAAATTTCTAGATTAAATATGTTGTTTGCAATATTTGTTTAAAATTTTGGAATTTACAGATTTTTCTACCATTTAGAGGGTGCAATTATAGCCTTAGAGATATTCTGAAAGTGCATATCATAATATTTCTTCAATGCCTATTCAACACAAAAATAATTTTTAATTTATCTCTGTAAACAAAATAGTTCGATGTCTACAGACAGACGGACAACAAAGTGAAACTATTATCTCATTTTCAAAGAAAACTAGATAAAAAAAAACTATCCAAGATACAAGAATAGTAAGAGTAAGCTAAACTGTAATTTCAGGGAAAAAAACAAATCTGCCTATGTATGTGCAATGCAGTTTACTGCTCCGTTCTAGAAACTTGGATGACATCTCATTAGAATCATCAGTTGGGAAGGTGGGAGGGGGGTTGCATACCAGGTTTAAGTCCCAGCTGACAGAACATTGAGATTTATCTCCAGAAAACTCCCCACCCTGAACACAGTCAGTAGGGGACCCAATGGTCTTGGAAAGGCCATTGGTCATCGGATGGGATGTAAGCTATGGTGGCATGTGTGGGAGAGCTTCACCCAGTGCATGTTAAAGAACACTGGCAGATGGCCTGACAGGAAGCTACCATCTGTCTCTCAACAGCTGTCCAGTGGGTCCCCTCCCCAACCTTCTCTGAGCCTTTGGGGTACTTGTGATCTGGCCATTTAGCCCATTGTGTCTCTCTCTCTCTGCACAGTATGATGCGGAAAGGAGGTTGTAGACTACCCCACCTAATCTCATCATTACTTGCAAAGTCAAACAACCTAATATAGTGTTTAACACTAAATTTAACTCTGAAATTGTCTAAGGTGCATTAAATCACATTAAATTGTTACTCAAATCTAAAACAATATTAACAGAACCTGCATATTTCAGAAATTCTTCAATTCACTGGACAGCTTTCAAAATATCTGCAGAGCAGCAACCTAAATTATTTAACAGTATGCCAAAGGTTTATTAATTCAATAACTTTGCTACAAATGTATTTTGCAATTTCAATAATTTAATTGAAAGTTCAAAATTCTTTTCTTATAGAATAAGTAAATTAGTTGAGGAAGAACTTGTGGTAGAAGAAAATATGCAGAGAGAAACTGATGGCTGGTGAAATAATTAACTACCATGAGTTTCATGATTCGCAGAATATTTCCAGGTGAATATTGTTAATACATTTACGGACAACACAATAAAGTCAATCGAGCAACGTTTTCACGAAAAATTATTCAGTGACATATAGATGCTAGATACAAAACATTTTGAAGAAAATGGTTGTCTGAAAATGTCTATGGAGAATTTCAGTGCTTATAAAATACCCAAAACAGCAACAATCTTCAGGAAGGAATTAGAATATTTAATTGGGAAATGGGACAATTTAAAAAGCAATAAAAGGCATATATAAATTAGGTGAATCCAGTGAAGAGTCTGATTCATTTTCATTCTATGAATGGTTCTCATTATAAAAAGATCGGAAGGCAGATGCATCTCAGGATTACTGCCAGTTGAAAAGGCAAAAGGATTTTATGAGAAGATGAAAATAACAGAGCAGTGTATATTTTCTCAGAGATGGCATCAATATTAAGTGTGAAAGTACATATAAAAATTCCATCATATTTTAAGTCTGACATTTCTATTAGGGTTATTGCATTTTGTTTTTATTATCGTTGCTATTAACCCTTCCAGTGTCCAGCCTGAAAAATAGGTTTCCATACAGACGCCAAGCTATTTTCTCCCTAAATTCAGCCAAAAAAAATAAATTTATAACTTTTTTTTCCAAATAACTAATGAAAGGAATTATGGCATGTATGCCAAATTAATCAGCATTTAATTCTGGATTTTCTGAAAATAAAGTATTTAACAAAAAAGATGTTTTATTTTAATAGGACTTTTTTAGAGTCATGTCGTAAAAAAATGCATCTGTCAACACAAATAAAAATTTATTTAAAAAACTAATAGACAGAAATGATTACAATGCACATAAATAGAATGGCTATATATTTCTGAATAACAAAAAAATATTTTTTTTGGTTTTAAGTAAATATTCTCTCGTTTTCTAATATTTTTCTCAGTACCATACTTTGAGAAAATTCCAGGCTTTTAACCAACTGTGCTGAGTCAGATAAACAAGTCAACTTTAGAATTAAAAAAAAAAACAATCAACAGAAATAGGCGATGTTACATACCAAATTAAACAGAATTTAATTATGAATTTTATAAAACTATAAACAAATTTGCAAGCATATTGATTTTAATAAACCTTTTTTAATGTGATATGGTGAAAAATAAATCGCACTATACAATTAAGGCTTCATTTTGGAAAACCTGCTGAATAAAAATAGTTAAATTATATATTTAACGAAAGGAAATTTCCTCCCAAATAATATAATATTCAACCTGAAATATGATTTTTATTTCTTTTAATGATTCTTTTCAGTATTGTATATTTTAAATAGCTGTCCCGTGGGTGAGTGGTTGGCACGCTTGGCTATTGATCAAAGGGACCTGGGTTCAAGCCCCTGGGTAATGGCATGGATGTGTGCTGTTTTTCTGCTGAGGTCCTGCCATCTTCTCAGACCTTCTATTATGGCATATAAACTTACAGGCTCCTGTCAGACCTCTGTGGGGTATTTATATATTATTACAGGTGTCCCTCGCTTTAAGCAATTAATTGGTTCTATGAAATAATTGCATAACACAAAATCGCATAAGGTGAGTTGAATGTAGCATAGGTGAGAGAGAGGGGGGTTTCTGCAGAAGGATAAAAAAAATTAAAACTTTACACCTGTGAGCAAAATAAATTTTAATGAATGGACAGTAGTACAGATCATGGTCCTCAGCCGCCATTTTTTTTTCCGCAACGTAACGAAACAGCCCTTTTAATTGATTCCCACAACCCCCGAGACCCTAACCCAAACAGGGGTTTCTAGAAAAAAGATTTTTTTTGTTACCATAGTAATGAAAAACCTGAGTTAACGCCAAATACAAAGTACCGTTACCATGGTAACGGTAATTGGCATTGTAAAGAAATAATGTAACAAAAAAAACCACGATTCCACTAAAATCATCCCACACAACCACATATTCTTTAAAAAAAATTATGAAACAAAAACAACCCCATAAACAAAGAAACTACACTAAAGTTGCCTTCCCATTTACTACAAATACCTGAAATACTCCCCCCCCTCTTTTCCCAATAATTAAAACACTCCACAAATATATTTCCACAAACTAAACTGATCAATCCAGTCACACATACAATAATTAGCCTAAATAAATCACCAGAATTAATGAAATGAAACACGTGTCTCAAAACCAAGAACATCGACAATGCTTCGCCGACCGGCATTATAAAAAAGTCCCTAAAATTAAATCTCATCATAACACATACCAAAAAGCAAAAAAAATTGAAAACAGTGCACCGTCGACCGAATTATAAAAAAAAGCCCTCAAAACTATATAAAGACCTCGCAGACAACAAAAAACATGAAAATCGGCAACAGTGCACCACCAGCCAAATTATAAAAAAGCCCCAAAACTAATGTCCTCCCAGGCAACACAAACCTAAAAACATGAAAATCGGAAATAGTGCATCGCTGGCCAAATTATAAAAAAAAAAACCAAAACTGATGTCCTCCCAGGCAACACAAACCGAAAAACATGAAAATAAGAAACAGTGCACCACCGACCGAATTATAAAAAAAGCCCCAAAACTAAATAATATCCACCCAGGCAACACAAACCGAAAAACATGAAAATCAGAAACAGTGCACCACCAACCGAATTATAAAAAAAGCCCCAAAACTAAATAATATCCACCCAGGCAACACAAACCGAAAAGCATGAAAATCAGAAACAGTGCACCACCAACTGAATTATAAAAAAAAAGCCCCAAAACTAAATATATCCACCCAGGCAACACAAACCGAAAAACATGAAAATCAGAAACAGTGCACCACCAACCGAATTATAAAAAAAAAGCCCCAAAACTAAATAATATCCACCCAGGCAACACAAACCGAAAAACATGAAAATCAGAAACAGTGCACCACCAACCGAATTATAAAAAAAGCCCCAAAACTAAATAATATCCACCCAGGCAACACAAACCGAAAAACTTGAAAATCAGAAACAGTGCACCACCAACCGAATTATAAAAAAAGCCCCAGAACTAAATAATGTCCACCCAGGCAACACAAACCGAAAAACATGAAAATTGGAAACAGTGCACCCCCAACCGAATTATAAAAATGCCCCCAAAACTAAATAATGCCCTCCCAGGCAATATAAACCAAAAAACATGAAAATCGGAAACATTGCACCGCCAACCAAATTATAAAAAAGCCCCAAAACTGAATAGTGTCGTCCCAGACAATACAAACTGAAAAACATGAAAATTGGAAACATTGCACCGCCAACTGAATTATAAAAAAAAAAAACCATAACCAAATAATCTCTTCAGATACAACAAAAAAAAAATCTTATAGTTCAAATAGCCCTTCCCTAAATTATTGATTACCTTCCCGACTCCATCAAAAACTACCATGTTTTTTCACACTGACAATTCTACAATACCCATAATTTCTGCGGTGGAGATGGCTCAGTCGGTAGTACGCCAGGCTCGTAATCTGCAGTTCCCAGATTCGAGCCCCAGCTGGGTCAGTGTTGAGACTTATCTCTGCAAAACCCTGCCCTGCCCACAGTCAGCAGAGGATACCGATGGGCTTGGTAAAGGCTGCCATCTGTAAGATGGGACATTAAACCATAACCCCGTGTGCTGGAGAGCCATACTCTGTGCACATTAAAGACATACTGAATGGCCTTCACGGAAAGCTACCATCTGTTTCCCAACAACTGTTCCAGTGGTTCCACTCTCCCAACCTTCTCTGAGCCTTCAGGGTCCTTGTGACCTGGCCATTTTGCTCATGGTGTGCAAAAAACTGCCACTCAAAAGTAAAACCCAACCCATATTTTCTACATCAAAAAGCCACCAAACGCTTCCACATATTCACAATAAATCATATAAGTAACTTTATAAGACTCTAAAATATAACAAAATTAATAAATCACCGTAATACATTAATAAATACCATACTATATGTAACTACCAAAAAACGCTGAATTCATTCCAAACTCTGATAACAAAATACACATGTTCGTTACTACCGCTATGTTCTAGTCCCATACAAAAAAACTTCCAACATTCTTTCCCCCATGCATACTCCCCCCACTACATTAGAATCCTGTGAAAACTCTATACATTTCACCAAAAACTATTCTCCTAAAACCCTAACACCTCATAAAAACTTTCATTTTTTAAACTTAAACTAATCATCTTTTCCCATTTTCTTACACTCACAACAAAACACACATTACTGCATCATACTAAACACAAAAAAAATTTAAATAATTCCATCTGGTTAACCACTCCTCCCTACCCCTTCAAATGTCCCTCACTCCAAACAACTTACAAAAACATTCCCCCTACACACAGCAGTAAAAAGCTACCGAACTCCCACTTCCAAATGACGTGACCTTAACATTACAAAACAGTTCACCAATACTATCAACAACAACCCTCCTAATATTAAACAATTTCAATTTCAAAATATCTTTAATAACTTATTATTTACCATATCTTAATGAATTTTCCAAAAAAAACATTAATTATTCTAGCTATCACTAAAAAACCCTCATTAAATATACGATATATGCGCACTTACCTCTAACCTTACAGGCATGTTATCCAAATGAATTATAAAGCAAAAATGGCGAAAAAAATCAAACGTAACTTCACACTCCCGTCAAATCGCACATACGACACGTACCATTCAAATCACGCAAAAGAAGCAAATCAAAGAGCCATAGGCCACCAACAACCAACAGTTACGTTTCTACATCATACTTTACACTCTGACGTCACACGCCATTTGAGTAATGCCATCTTTTAGCTGAACTATACACTGACTAAATGAATGAATTATTTAAACTTATATACAATACACACATTTTAATGAATGAATTTAATACAATGTCATAAACACCTAAACACTACATACTTCTGAAAGTCTTCAATTGGATGATGAATGGACTGGGTCTGGTGAGTCTGGATCATCACTCTTGCTCTCTTGAAGTCCATGGAATGATACGCTGATGATCTTCAACTTTTTTAATGAAACAGTCGAGACTCAGCTGACGGGCAGTATTCATCTTCTCTCTATAAAGTTCTTTGTAGCAAGCCAAAGAATTCTGAATTTCTCTCGCAACTTTGACACTTCTAGTCTCATTTAGGATCAGTTTCTTCAATTATTCTGATGGCACTGTGAATGTGTTTAAAAAATTCAGTCGTTTGTTTTGTTGAAAGCTGTTTGATGGGCGAAGCAATAAAGGGCTCCTGGCTTTCATCATTCATGTTGTTTTCCATTTCCAAAAGTTCTTCATTAGTGAGCTCTGATGTGTGGGACTCGAGCAGTTCATCCACATTTGTCTCATCTGCATCCTCAAATCCAACAAATTTTGCCATTTTAACTATGTCAAGTCTTGAGTTGGCAAGCTCACTTTCAGGATCAAAATTAGAATCAGAAACTCCAGGCCAAATTTTCTTCCAAACTCGCTTCATGCAAGACTGCTTAACTTCTGCCCATGCCTCTCCAATGTTGTCAACTGCCATTTTTATGTCATATTTCTTCCAAAATTCTTTCACTGAAATCTTATCTTTACTGTCGGTAGCTTGAACTAGCTGTCGAAAATGTTCTGCAGAGATAACTCATGAAAGTTACAATAACACCTTGATCTATGGGTTGAATGAGAGATGTTGTGTTTGGTGTCAGAAAAATAACTTTGATATTCTCGTCAATTTCAGCGATGCTTGGAGGATGTAAAGAACTTTACTCTTTTTTCTTTGCATGATTGTGCTTAATAGAATTAAGAATCTGGTTGACAGTCAATTTGTGTGATGAGCAATGTGGATTAAGAAGTGGTAGGGGATGTAAGGATCAGATATTTTCACTTAGGCAGATTCTTGAGAAATGTTTAGAGTTTCAGAAACCTTTGGTTGTAGCTTTGTTGATTTCAAAAAGGCTTTAGACTCTGTTGATCGTCATAATTTGTGGTTGATTGTGAAATCATATGGTATACCAGACAAGTTAGTTAACATAATGAAAGCTCTCTATAATAACACTGAGTGTTTTGTGTGAGAGTTGGTAAGGCTTGTAGCAATTGGTTTAGCATTACTTCTGGTGTTCGACAAGGGTGCATTTTGTCTCCTTTTCTCTTTAGTTTGGTTATTGATTATGTTATGCGAAATTCACTTCAAGGGAAAGATTTTGGCCTTAAATGGGCTGGAGATAAGAAAATTTCTGATTTAGATTATGCTGATGATTTAGCCCTTTTGGCAAATGATGTTGATGAGATGAACTCTTTCATTAGGGCTGTTGATGAGACTGGTGGTAGAGTAGGTTTGGTTACAAACAGAGAGAAAACTAAAGTGATGAAAATTGGTCAGGCAGGCTGTGATTCAGTTAATCTGAATGGTTGCAGTCTTGAGCAGGTGTCACAGTTTAATTATCTTGGGAGCTATGTAACATATACTAGTGATGTGCGGAATGAGATTAACAGATGAATTGGGATTGCTGCTGGGACTTTTAAGAATCTATGGAGAGTGTGGAGAAATAGGCGTATACACCTAAAGACTAAAATTAGACTATAATAGTTTGGTTCTCTCTAGGATTAGTTATGGTAGTGAAACTTGGATGCTTTATAAACAAGATAACAGGAAACTAGATGCTTTTGATTCTAGATGCTTATGCAGTATCTTGGGCATTAGGTGATTCAACTTTGTAAGTAATGATGAGGTTAGGCAAAGGAGTCAGCAACCTCCTTTAAGCAGCATATTGTGTAGAGAGACAGTTCGTTTGGCTTTGTTGACCATATGGATAATTATAGATTAGCAAGTAGGGTTATGAATAGTGTACATAAAGGCCTCAGAAAGAGGGGGAGACCTAGGATGCGGTGGGCTGACAATGTTAAACAGGACATTGTTAGAAATGGTGTGCAGTGGCCAGATGCAGCAGATATAGCTTTGGACAGATATGCCTGGAGAACTAAATTGCACTGTCTGTTTGGACCTCCGTAGCCCATGGCTGCTTGAAGATGATGATGATCCTGTGTAATGGATTGAAACTTCATGCAGTTATATTTGAAGCAATCTCCCTTCTTGTTCAGGGGTTTTGTAATCTGTTTCATTAGGCCAGGTTTGATTTATAGATGCGGTAGCAGTACCTTCTTCGGATCAATCATTTGCAATTTATGTTTTGAACCTGGTGTCAGAGTTTATCTTGGAGGATACACTCTCTTTTCCCAGTGTTCTTCTCTTGTTCAGCTGTCTGACTTGCACAAGAAGAGGAGGGGTTGCTCAGTTGGTAGCATGTCAGGCTTGTAATCTGCAGTTCCCAGTTCCAGCTGGGCCAGCATTGAGATTTATCTTCACACAACTCCGGGCTCTGCCCACAGTCGGTGGGGGAAAACTGATGGGCTTGTAAAGGCTGCCATCTGCCGGATGGGTGTTAAGCCATGGCCTCATGTTCAGGAGAGAGCCATACCCTATGAACATTAAAGAACACGTTGGATGCCCTTAATGGGAGGCTGCCATCTGTCTCCCAAGATCTGTTCCAGTGCGTTCTCTCCTCCAAACTTCTCTGAGCCTTTGGGTTCCTCGTGATCTGGCCATTTTGCCTGTTGTATGCAAAAAATGCTGCTCAGAGGTAAAGCAACCCTGCAACATGCCCAAGAAACAAAGCATTTTTGTGTAACCAGACTTGACCTAGCAATAGACCCATACTTTGACATCTCCACATACAAGTCTATCTTTATCTTTGCACCAAACATTTTCCAAAGAGAACTTGAAGGCTTCTAGAGAAGAACTTGTTTCTAATATGAAGCAAAACATCTTTGAGCTTTACTTTGAAGAGACGATAAATAGCCTGCAGTCTATTACTTGATAGTCAACTCCATAATAATTTATTGGTGCCCTAATGTTTTTAGAGTACACCACTGAACTCTCTTCAGAAAAATAAGGAAGTTAATCTTGTTTATGGGGTTTTTCTTGTAGAAAGAAGATTCTTGACCTTTAGTCTTGATTCTAAAAACCAGTGGTGAAAGTAGGCCAGTATGCCATACTGGCAAAAAATTATTTGCTGGTAACACATACCTGTAGGGCATATTTCAGTAGTGGTGCAGTTAATGATTTCTTTTACACTTGAATGCTCTTTCAACTGAGTATTTAATTAAAAAAGTGGACTCTTTTAAGAAATACTTCTTTTTAATTATTGTTTAAGTTAGTACAGTGTAACCTTTTAATTTTCAACCTGTTTGAAAACTGTATACTTGAGGTTCCATTTCTGTCGACAGGGAAAAGTAAGAGTAAATAGTGCTTTCTCTCTTTGAATAATTTGCAAGGATACTGGGTAAAGAGAGCAGAACTAGAACAACCAAAGATGATTCTCTGGGGAACTAAGTGTTCACAGAAAATGCACTATCATATCCAGTGTAGCTGCCTGAGATCAGGCTTAATTACCACCGGAGGGAGAACTAGGGAAATGGATTTGTGGTGTTTTAACTGTTACTTGATCCAGGGATGTACCCAGGAGATCCAGAACCTCCTTCCTCTCTCTCCCAAAAACCTGTCATCTTATACGAAATCTCAAACTTGTCTACCTGCTTTGAAATCCAAAAGAGTTATTTTTGAATAATTTTATTTTAGCCACATACTTTGCATCTGACACTAAAAAAAAAATTCTGAAATCTTATTCCATATAGAATATCATTTTAACCTTTTGTGTTGGTGGAATATTTTAGTAATTAGGAAACACTACTCAAGCCCCCCCCCCCAAAAAAAAAAAAAAAAAATTAGGGACCTTTTTTCCCAAAACAAATATCCTGGGTACATCCCTGACTTAATTTATTGTGAGATGTGTATATATTCATCTTTCCTGCTTTCTCTTCTAAATATATTTTGGCAATTGTATATTCTGCTGAATTGAAAATTCTAACATTTCTAAGAATCATGGAAGGCAGTTTAATGGGGAGTGATTAGGCACTGGTCTCCACAAATTTAATGTGTTTGAAGGTTGAGTGGGAGGAGGAATTTATTTTTTTAATGTATTTTCATGATAATTAAAAATGTTTTTACCAGTTAATCTGTATATTATGCTGCTGGAGTAGCATAATATAGAATCTAAAACACATTTATTTTATCATCCCACGTGTTGTAGATGCAAAAATAATTCTACAAATATTGAAATAGGTTTAAGGCAGAAAAGAGATAATAAAATGAGAAAAAGGAATGGAGGTATGTACTTGGTAATTATGTTCAAAATTTTCCTATTTTAAAGTAGTTTTTGATTAATTTTCAGGAGAATTTTGAAACTTTAAGAAAAAACTTGTTTATAATAAGATGAGCTTAAATCATTTGGTTGCTTCAGCATAGAGTAATGCTAACAAACAGATCAACAATATCTATAATCACTTCTAAGAAATAGTGATCAGACACCTTAAAAAAATTATTTATATCCTAGCTTAATAAAATATGCTTCAAATGAAAGAAAGAAAATATTATTTTTCAAGCCTGAATTACCTATTTTCATAAGATATATATAACAAAATTTTCAAATGGTAATTTCTATTTTTTTCCAAATTGAAATTTTTTGTTTTACTGAAAACAGACATAGATGTCTTGGTCCTCTCATTTTGAATTCTATCAACTTCTACATTCAACGGGGACCCTGGAAGGGTTTGGGGCCCCACACACTTGAGTGTTTGTGTATTGTTTAATCTGGCCTTCCTTAAAACCATTTTCTATTCTGTTTATGCTTAGATATAGTTTAGGTTATAGTTAAGACCCAAGGTCTCCAAATAACTGTTAATTACTGAACCTTTTTTTTTTTTCAGAAAATCTTCTAAATAATTTCGTATTTTACTTCTTTGCAAATTTATTTAAGGGCCTCCTGGATTGCTGTCCTATTTCTCATAGCAAAATCTGAAATCCCACATTAACAGCCAAACATTTTACACACACCAAAGACTAAGCAGTAACTAAAATTATGTTAGATTTGATTTCTTCTTTAATTTCATAGTAATGTTTTTTAATCCAAGGTAATTTGTGTAATTGGTTACATCCGAACTCAGAACCCTGCGATTCCTCTAGTAAGTAGTTCTACACCTACCTGTAAATCCAGTTACCACTTGTAAGGAAGTTTATGAGAATGGCTATCAAATCCAAAATATTATAATTAAGTTCCTTTCAGTGCATTTCTTTAATGTACTCATAAGTTTTTTTTTTCTATCTTGTTTGAAAAGAAAAATCAAAAATCGAGATAATGTTTTTTCTTTGTCATCTGTCTCTGTATATCTGACTGTGTAGACATCTAACTTTTTTTGTTTGTAAAGATAAATTAAAAATTATTTTTGGATTGGATGGGTATTAATGAAATATCACTAATTCATACTTTCTGAAGTCTCCCAAAAAGTTTTAAATTGTGCCTTCTAACAATATGAAAAGTTAAAAATTTCAAAATTTTAAACGAATATTGCAATGTATTGGTGGTGGAATGCGTGAAGTTCATTAGGCTTGTATTGGCAAAAATTAATTGCCCCCTTACACCTTGGGGTGGGAAACACAACTATTTTGTTTTAAGAGGTAATTTGAAACTGATCTTTAATAGTTACTAATGAAATATAATTTACATTTTTTGAATCCTCAGATAGTTTTAATCTATTGTTAGCATGCTTAGCTATTGATCAAAGGGACCTGGGTTCGAGCCCCAGGTAAGGCTTGGATGTTTGTGTTATCTTTTTGCTGAGGTCTTACCTTCCTCACAGATCTCTGTGGTATATTTAACTGACAGACAGCTGCTTGAGTGGGTATTTTATTATTATTTTAGAGGGCACTAAATATGATTATAGTCTGATATATTATCTATTTATAGTTGAAATTTCAGTAGTTGTCAAAAAATATTCAACTAACAGGAACAATAAGACCCATTTTCTCAGAGGGGTGGGAGAAAAGTAACTTCTTTCCTCTTAAGATTACCATTACCAGCAGATCCTTTAACTCTTGTAAGTTATGTGGTTGAGCCACCGCAGATTGGATATACTGTTCCAACACAAACCACAGATGCTCAATTAGATTGATGTCTGGGGAATTTGGAGGCCAGGGCAATACCTGGAAGTCTTCCTCGTGTTCCACGAATCATTCTCGAACAATCTGGGCAGTGTGCATGGAGCATTATCCTGCTGAAAGAAGGCACTACTAGAAAGATATACTGTTGCCGTGAAAGGATGTACCTGGTCTGCAATGATGTTTAGGTAGGTGATAGACGTCATAGTTTCCTGCACATGAATGACTGAACCCGGTGTTTCCTAGTAGAACATTACCCAAAACATTACACTTCCTCCACCGACTTGTTTTCATCCCATAGTGTATCTGTCAACACTTCCCCAGGTTAAACGATGCACATATACGTTGTCGTCCACTTGATGCAACAGGAAATGAGATTCATTGGACCAGCTAATCTTCCAATCTTTCAAGGTTCAATTTTGATGCTTGCATGCCCATTGTAGGCACTTTCAATGGTGAACTGAGGTTAGCATGGGAACTCGGAGCAGCCTCGGCTACACAGCCCTATTTTTAGCAGGGTTTGATGTACTGTGTGTTGTGACACATTACTCCCGTCACCGGCATTCAAATTATGGGCGAGTTGCACCACAGTGTATCCCTTCTGTTGTCTCATACCATATAGGATAGTCTTTGCTCACCTCTAGCATCGATGAGCTGTGGTTGGCCCACAGTTTGCCAGCGGTTCGGGGTTTTTCCTTCCTTGGACTTTGTGGGATCCTCCGCTGACTGAGTACCTCACAAGCCTTGCTGTCTCGGAAATGCTCTGTTATCTGGCCATTAGAATTTGGCCTTTGTCAAACTCACTTAAGTCTGCCGCCTTTCCCATCTGAAGAACAAGAATAACACTGATTAACAGAGCTCAGTATCAGGTGTTATTTATACAGTTTCATGCCCTTCATACACGATGTCACCTGCAGTTGCTTCGATTTGCATAAAGACATGCTGGTCATAATGTTTTGGATCTTCGGTGTGTATATTATGTTACATCCAAATGTTAGAACATTTCATTCTGAATATATTACATCCAAATGGTTATGTTACATCCAAATGAAAGAACATTTCATTCTGAATGATAAAATAACAGAAATTCAAATTAAAATGAAGCCTACTTAAGCTTATTTTTAAGACTAAAACCTCTTTCAACACTTTATGGGTTTAAAAACTTATAAAATTTTGCACAGCTTTTATCTCAATTTCCCAGTTAATTGTGAATTTTTCAGTTGAAATTGTTGTAATTCAATACACCCAAATATTAAATATTGTTATTCTCATTTATATTGTTTTGTTTCAGAGAATTTATTTTACAATGATCCTGAAATTCAAGATGCCATTCCTTCAGATTACCTTACCAATTCTGAAATATATGACAATTCTTTATGCAAGTCGCTACATATTTTTCATAAAGCAATGGAATTGGCAGATCCACAAGAAATTTTGTGAGTAATATTTTATATGCGAGTTGTTTAGAATTATCAAAATATTCATTCAAGTCACACCATGAACCTACATTTTATATATACAGGGTGTCCCATAAGTCCTTTTATACATCATAGGCTTGGATATCCCATATGTTTGTATACATGATCATAAGTAAAAATAAACTGAATGGAGAAATTATTATATACACCTACCTAATAACCTGTTACTCTACCTTTTGCCCTCACAACAGCAGCCAGATGTCTTGATAAGGACTCAATGAGGTACTGAAAACTTGTAGGTGGTATTGTCATCCATGAATCAAGGATCACCTGTTATAGAGGTCATGGGGGTAGGCAGGCTTGAACAGATCCTTCAAATTTGTCCCACAAATTCTCAATGGGGTTGAGGTAAACTCACTTGAATGCTCCTGGAGCCGATTGGTCGCCATTCTGGAAGTATGAGGTGTGGCATTATCCTTTTGGAAGATGGCATCATGGTGTAGAAAGAGTGAAGTTATGAATGGGTGTAGATGATTGGCAAGAATGTTCATATACCTTGTGATGGAGGTCTCAGCATATATGATGGGCTCCAAGGAAGCCCATGTAAATGCACCCCAAATTGTTACACTTGCCTGTATTATGACCACCTGCCTATGGCAAGTTGGGTCCATCGCTTCATGTGGTTTATACCACACACACCCTCCCATTGGCATGATAGAGTTGAAACCATGATTCATCAGACCAGATGATATGTTTCCAGTCCTCTGCACTCCAGTTGCAATAGGCCTTCGCAATTGCAGCCTAATCTTTCGGTGCCTTGCAGTCAACAAGGGGACATGATGTGGATGTTGACTGTCATAGCTTTATTTTTTCCATCGTACGACATATAGTCTATATGCATAAACTTGTAGATGTGGCTTAACTGAATTTCGACATTATCTGTTCCATGATAGCTGTGTGATTCCTTGTAATGATGCGGGACAGTCTGTGCTCACCTCAAGAGTCAGTTGCCTGTTTACATCCACATTTCTCCCACTGGTTGGAAGTTTTGTCATATTTCATGTAGTTTTGGTGTACACGTGCGCCTGTCTGATGTGGAAATCCTAAAAATTCAGCGGTTGTGATGATTGAACAATTGGCCTACCTCGCACCTACTATCTGGCCATGGCTGAACTCGCTTACGTCGCTGCCTTGACCCATGATTAGTTCTCTGTGACTGGTTTCCAATGCATAGAGACCTGCTCTATTTATTAGGCATTGCCAGTTTCAGTGTCTCATATGGCTGGACATACTTCTGCTTTGTATATTGTTATCAGGGTGTATATAATAATTTGTCCATTCAGTGTATAATGCATTCTTCTTTGTTTTAGATGATTTGACATGTGAATGACAGAGTAGTGATGTATCATCTCACACCCCAGGAGAAATTGGAATTTTTACTTATCATATTACTGGAAAAAACACGAGGTTTTTCACAGGCTACCTACTGAGAAGCCAAAGCCATGTCACATGTCCATCAGTAATATTCTGATAGACTGATGGTTCACTGATAAATAAATCTAGACTAGGTCATCCAAGTAGTACCACAGATGAAGACCACACTGTGGATGTTCTGACTAAAGTCAAAGTTGACCCTTGCCAGTGTGTAAGAAAAATTGAACAGAAGGTGGGAATTGGAAAATCATCTGTGTCCAGAATCCTGAGAAGAAATTAGTTCATACAAAATGCAAATGGTACAAGAGTTGCATGGGGATGATGTGAACTACAGAGAGCAGTTATCTGATTGGGTAGTAGAAAAACTTCAAGAACAACTGTCTCTCTTGGCTGACATAATATTTAGCAATAAAGCAAATTTTCACTTGAATGGGACAGTCAGTTGTTGGTACTGAGCTGTGACAAAACTAGTTGAAGATTTGAAGACTCGCAACTTGTTGACTAGTTGGATTGTGAAGACTCACAATCAATCAAAATGCTTTATTTTCAACACATTAGACTATATATTAGTATAATATAAACAACTCATAATGGGACCACACTGCGAACTATAACAACCTAGATAAGCATTTACTTATTTAGGTTATAGTTAGCATTGCATGAAATAACAAAAAAGAAAGTTCAATTTATTTCTCACAAATTAATTACAACCTAATGATCCCCACACTAGGTAGATTGTGACAAATTATAATAATCTCACATTTTTGTAAATATGAAAATGAGTATTTTCATTTTAAAAACAAAGAAGAAGAAATAAACATGTTTACTACAAGGATACAAAAGTAAAAATTCGAATTCTAATTTTTATCGTAGGACTGTAAACAAAATATCCAAGTTGAGTGTATCTGTGAGAGATAAAACTTTAAATTTTTCCTTAAAGATAAATACTCCACCAATAAAACTTCGAAGCTCACTAGGTAACAGATTAAGCATTTTAGGTGCTAAATATGTTTATGTAATGTTTCCTTTTTTACAAGTGAAACTACATACTTACTGCCATCTAAATGAAAATTATAATTATCTACTTTTAATTCAAAAAAAACAAAAAAAAAAACATGCTTTAAAAATATAAATCATCAATTTATAAACAAGTGACTGAAGGGCAGCAGTTTTAAATTTTGATATGTTATTTCCATTTTGATGAATACTTCCATCAGATATCTTTTTAATAATTTTATTTTGGAGGCAATTAGTGGTTTTAGTGTTGACCTATAAGTACTACCATAGCATAGTAGCCCATAATACACTGCAGAATGAATCCAAGAATAATAAATTGTAACCAACATTTGGTGATTCACAATTTTTTTTAAATAGTACACTTTACACAACATTGCTCTACGTTTTTTTTTTATTAACTTTTGAATATGTCGCCTCCAATTCCGATTTTGATCAATTGTTATTCTTAAATACTTTATTTCTTCCACTATCAATAGACACATAGCAACAGCCTTCATTAATATCACAATTATTTTCATGGATTTTAACCATTAAATTATCTACAATATCAAATTTATTTTTTAGAGTGTACAATATATATATTTCGTTTTAGACAAATTTAGAATTAGCCTGTGACTGAGTAATTAACACACTTGGCTACTAATCTAAGGGACCTGGATTCAAGCCCTGGGTAAGGCATGGATGTCATTTTTCAGCTGAGGTCCTGCCATCCTCAGACTTTCTACTGTGGCATATAAACTGACAGGCTCCTGTCAGACCTCTGTGGCAAGCAGCTGCTTGAGGGAGTATTTTTATATATTTTTTTGTTTTAAACCATCTTACAATATCTGTTAAATTATTATTTATTATACTTTGTAGGTCAGCAAGAGTTTTTGCTGTAAATGTAATAGCAGTATCATTGGCAAAACTTTTAATCTTATCATTAATTTTTAAAGAGCAGAAATCATTGATAAAAATTAAAAAGAGAATTGGCTCTGAGGCTGAGCCTTGAGGGACTCCATGTTTTATTTCGAACTCAGTGCTGAAAGTTTCGTTAATCTTCACAGTTTGTATTCTATTACATAAATAACTCTAAAACCATTTGAGAGAAACACCTCCAACTCCAATACATTCCAATTTATGTAATAACTGGTGGGAAACAATGCCAAATGCTTTTTTTTATATCTAAAAAAAATTGTTGAGGTTAAATAATTATTGCCAACAGGCTTGTAAACGTGTTTAGTGTAGCGTATTATAGCATCTTCTGCACTTTTATTCTCTCTGAAACCAAATGTTTTATTGGAGTAGAAAGTTTTTCCAAAATGTTTCCAAAGAGCAGAATAAATAAGTCTATAATTTGAAAGAGAATTTTTGTTTCCTTTTTTGCATATTGGAATCATGACAAATTGAAAGTATGTGTCAATGGTGTAACAATATAATTAAAACTTTTTTTGTAATTGTTTCAGTGAAGCCATCATCTCCTAGTCTCTTATTTTCTTTAAAATGATTAATGATATCTTGAATCTCCTTCAGTAGTTGGAATTAAAAAAATGGAATTGCTATTCCTAATAATATAATTGCATACAGTATTTAAATTAGAGTTAACTTGGTTTCCACTGTCATTGTCTGGAATTTGAATGAAGTATGTATTAAAATCATTAGCAATTTTCACAGAGTTATTACTTTCTATTGGATCAGGATTCCTTTTTATTATCTGTTAAATTATTGATAAATTTCCATTGCTTTCTACTGTTGCTATTGCATTTAAGAAATTGTGCTCTATGATAATTTTTAGCAGATACAGTTAAGTCTCTTTTGTAATTATCTTCGTGTGTGTATATATGGAACGTATATCATCTCTGTTTGTAATATTGTGAGGATTTCTTATGCTGATATAATTTATCTTTTAATATCTTCTTTGATAGACTTCTATCTTTAGATTTTTTAATAATATATTGTTTAGCATCTTCCACCAATTTAGAGAATTTATCAATAAACATTTTGTAGCAGAAATTGACATCATTAGTTTAAGTTCTTTTCATCTACAATTTATTAATTTTTCTCTTAATGCTATAAAATTTATTTTATACAATACATTCGGCAATATTGATGGATCTTCATTCCTCTTTCGTTCGCATATATCAATTCTTATTCCTACAGGATAATGATCAGCAATATCAGTATGTTTAACAATTGTTTGCACTCCAAATTATACGTATATCTTACAAATACATGGTCCAAACATGAAACACTAGTTTGAGATTGTCTTGTGATTGCATTTAAATATGGTTGCAATCCATATGAAGAAAGCATATCCAAATAATTGTGTACATAATCATTATCAAGTAAAAGGTTGCCACATGTATGTGTAAATGGCCCAAGATACTGCGTAATCATCTATGTAGGTAATTCAGAAAGTAAAGAACGTTTGCGCATAGTGTCTGCGCAGGTTCCTGGCCAGTGCTCAGTCAAAGTCAGCTGGGCCCAGTGTGGTGTTGGCTATTTCCTGGCAACACTGTCGAGCATGTATTATCCGTTTGTGAATAGTTACAATCTTCTGAAATGAATACGTACATTGAAAATCCCGCCGAATGCGAAGTTCGTTCAGTTATCTGTTTTCTGACTGCTGAAAACGTCAGGCCTTATTGATATTCATCAGAGACTTCTTCAAGTGTATGGAGAAGATGTTATGAATGAATCCAGTGTCAGAAAGTGGTGTATAATGTTTAAAAACGGAAGAGCAAATGTTCATGATGAGGAGCGGTCAGGGCGCCCCTCTCTCATCATGGATGAATTCAAACAAAAGTTTGACGACATCATTAAAGAGAATCAATGCTTTGCGATTGGCGAAGTGCACAAAAAATGCCCTGAAGTTTCTCGTACACTTGTGTACCAGATTGTGACCGAACATCTGAACTTTAACAAAATCTCAATCCAATCAGAACTTGCCCCTTATTTTAGCAAGTGGATTCGAATTTTGCCAACTGCCCTAGATTTTGTTAAGTTTCCTCAATTTGTCCAACTCTCCTTAATTTCACAAAACAAATCCCAATTTTCACAACTCGCCAATATTTTACCAAATGAATTCGACTTTTACCAGCTATGTTAGATTTTGCCAACTCAATGTAATTTTACAGAAAAAATCGCAATTTTTAGATCTTCCCTGAATTTGCCAAGTCACTTTAAATTTTATCAACCCTCTTAATTGCACAAGAAAGACACAATTTTCGCAATTCCCCTGTATTTTACTAAATGGATTCGAATTTTGCCAACTGCCCTAGATTTTAAGTTTCCTCGATTTGTCCAACTCTCCTTAATTTTTCATAAAACCAATCCCAATTTTTACAACTCACCTGTACTTTACCAAGTGGTTTCAAGTTTTGCCAACTCCCCTAGATTTTGCCAAGTTGCCTCGATTTTACCACCTCTCCTTAATTTTGCAAAAACAATCCCAATTTTTACATCTCTCCTGAATTTGCCCAAGTTACTTCAAATTTTTCAAACTCCCCAAAATTTTGCGAAGTTTTCCCGATTTTGTCAACTCTCCTTAATTTCACAAAAACAATCCCAATTTTCACAACCCGTCCATATTTTAACAAGTGGCTTCGAATTTTGCCAACTGCTCTAGATACAATTAAAAAGACCTTCTTGCTCAAAAATTAATTTAAAATAATTTAAAATTCTCTGTCATTGAGCAATAAAATTTTAGAGTTTATCCTTCAAACTATTTCCATGTTGAAAGTTCTTAGGAGAAAACTCTCAGAAGCTTTTCGGAGCAAAGACAGCGCTCCGTCTTCAGTGAAGTGATGCTATGTACTGATGTTAGGTCTGTTTAGACAAAGAGCTTCTTTCCACATGTCGTGAAGGGTAATTCCAGTATCTCGGTTGCAGGTGGGGACGGACGAGGTCATTATTTCAATAGCCTCACGGACTATGGTTCCGTAGAAAGTGGATGCACACGCAAGAAGTGTGGCGTGCTCCCAGTCTATTGTTGCCGTGTGTTGCACTGCTAGCTCAGAGGCGGCCATCGTTAGCTTCTTTTGGCTGACATCAGTTTGATGCTCCACGAACCTTTCTTGTTAAGAGTGAATGGTTTTGCCGATGTAGTACACAACGGAATTATCCGTCAATTGCAGGGGAAATCGGTATACGCCCAATTTTTGAAGTAGGCTATATTTGTCCCTGTCCCTTTTGACTAATTTCTTCAAATCTTGAAAACACCCCTGACATTGTTGTCACTTTAGCCGATAAAACATGCCAGTTTGTCATAATGGGCAAGAGTGACTATGATGCCAAAGTTTTGGACTTCATAAATAGCTCCCATTGCACTTGTTTAAATATTGACCCCACCAGTAGCATCAAAAACGAGGTCTGCAGGCTAAAAAACAACAGGTGGCTCCCCAAGGACCTTAAGAAGAGCTCAGTGCCGTCCAACTGCCAAGCACCGCGAATGTTTGCCAGTGCAAAGTGCACAAAGATAATTATCCCATCCGGCTGCTCATGTGCAAAAGAACTTCTCCAACTGTCTTTCTTGGATAAAAATTTCGACAAACTCTTTTCAACTTCATTTCCGATCACCCATTTTCTATAAAGTCAACAGCGGAATTTCCCAACAGACTCAAGGATCTGTCCATTCCTCCTGACAGCAAACTTGTCACACTTGACATAGTCTCTTTATTCCCATCCACTCCAGTTTTTGATGCAGTCATGTTGATTCGGACAAAAATTTTTGAAACGCAAAAATTTTCCCTTCCCGAAATCAACGCCATTCATGAGGCTCTAAAACTCATCACTGAAAACAACTATTTCCAGTTTGGCAACCAAATCTACAGGCAGGACTCGGGGGCCCCCATGGGCTCACCCCTTTCTGGTATCCTATCCGAAATCGTCCTTCAAGATCTTGAAACAAAATTATTCAACTCGGCAGCAATTTTACCCTTCTTCTGGTGTTGCTATGTCGACGATATATTTTTAATTTGGAATGGCAGCAATGAGCAATTAAACAGCCTCATTGACTCTGCCAACAATATATATCCCACGATACGCTTTACGAAGGAAGAGGAGAAGTGCCATCCCCTATTTAGATATTTTCATCCAAAAAGATGATACAGGAGCCTTGATGACGTCGGTATACCGGAAGCCTAGCTACGTCCCTTCTGTCATGTGCAGATTCATTCGCCCCATGGACATACAAAATTGCAGCCTTCCGTTCCCTCACACATAGGGCTTTCGCCATGTCTTCAAATGAGCAACTGCTTGAAGAAGAAATTTTAAACATCCATTCCATCGCTGCTTCCCATGGCCACAACTCAACAGCAATAGACAAAGTTATCAGCAAATATAGAAACGAAAACAGAAGAGATTCGGCTCTCCTCCCAATCACTGACCCTGAACATACTACTTTTGCCGGACCTATTTCTTACTTTCCTGTCCTATGTGAATCGGTCCACAAATTACTCGGAGCCCATAATATCAAAATTGTTTTCAGCCCAGCTCCAGATTTGAAGAAATTAGTCAAAAGGGACAGGGACAAATATAGCCTACTTCAAAAATTTGGCATATACCGATTTCCCCTACAGTTGACGGATAATTCCGTTGTGTACTACATCGCCAAAACCATTCGCTCTTTACAAGAAAGGTTCACAGAGAACCAAACTGATGTCAGCCAAAAGAAGCTAACGACGGCCACCTCTGAGCTAGCAGTGCAACACACGGCAACAATAGACCGGGAGCACGCCACACTTCTTGCGCGTGCACCCACTTTCTACGGAACCATAGTCTGCAAGGCTATTGAAATAATGACCTCGTTCGTCCCCACTTGCAACCGAGACACTGGAATTACCCTTCACGACATGTGGAAAGAAGCTCTTTGTCTGAACAGACCTAACATCAGTACATAGCATCACTTCACTGAAGACGGAGCGCTGTCTTTGCTCCGAAAAGCTTCTGAGAATTTTCTCCTAAGAACTTTCAACATGCAAATAGTTTGAAGGATAAACTCTAAAATTTTATTGCTCAATGACAGAGAATTTTAAATTATTTTAAACTGCTCTAGATTTTGCCAAGTTTCTTTAATTTTGCCAACTCGCTACAATTTTACAGAAAAAAATCCCAGTGTTTACATCTCACCTGATTTTTTTCAAAGTAGCTCTGAATTTTGCCAACTCTCCTAGATTTTGCAAAGTTACTCCGAATTTTGTCAACTCCCAAGATTTTGCCAATTCACCTGTATTTTATTGCTAAGTGGCTTTGAATTTTGCCAACTGCCCTAAATTTGCCAAGTTGCCTTGATTTCGACAACTACCCTAGATTTTGCCAAGTTGTCTAAGGTTTGCTAACTCCCCTTAATTTTACAAAAAAAAGATTATAAATTTTCTCAACTCTCCTAGATTTTATGAAGTTGCTTTGAATTTTGTCAACTCAGAGTTTCTTTGGAGGGGGGGGGGGGGAGCCTCCCCCATAGCTACACTCTTGCTTTACTGAATTGTATTTTTTTGACTAAATGCTGTTTTAGGACATTTATTTAGTCTGCTGCTTAGGACTGCTGCTTCTAGGGTTAAAATTGCTTTTGGCAATATCAGGTTGGGTGGTCTCTGTTATGAATAAGCTCACCAGACAAGAAATTAGTCACAGACTGAATGTCGCCTAATAGTACATAAAGCCTCTGTGCGACTGAAGAACAGCTGAAATCCTGTCTGGCATGGATGCCACCAGTGTGTGGATGTAGTGCACATCAATATTCATCCACTCTTCCAGCAGCAAATGCTGCAGTTCAGCCAGATTGGTCAGACGGCTGGGATGGCACTTCACTCATTGCCCCAAATAGTCCACAAGTTTTCTATGGGATTCAAATCCGGGAATTTGGCAGGCCAGTCGATATTTGAAGGCTTCAGAATGCTTGTTGTGCTAATCCGACACACTTTGAGCCCTGTGTACATGACAATTGTGGTCTTGGAAGACTGGGGTATCCTTCTGGTGTTCACTGTGGAGATGCTGCAGAAAAGGCAACATGTGGTCGTCCAGTAGCTCCATATAGCCCTTCTGGTTCAAGTGTGATGTCACCGCAACCAAAAGACCCATTTCCTTATATGTGAAACACCCCCAGCACATCACAGAGCCTTCCAGCTTCAACAGAACCTTGCACACGGTCCGCATGGAAGGCTCCATGCAACTTACAATGTACCTGCCACCTCGCAATATTAGAGTACAAGCAAAAACATGACTCATCCGACCAGATCACACGTTTCCAAGAGTCAGTCCAATTTTTGTGGTGCTATGCCCAATGTACCCTTGCAGCCTTGTGCAGAGCTGTTAACAAGGGTCTTTTCCATGATACTCTGCTCCAGATATTCATGGCATGCAGTTCCCTTCAGCGTGTTCATTCGTAAACAGCTTGTTGTAGGCCTGCATTGACTGACTGGAGCAATTTCTGCCTCATTGCAAAGTGGTTTGCCCTAACAGTGTGTGACATACTGTGGCGTTCTCTATTGGTGAGCACAATTTTTCCACCACAATTCTGCGCTATCCAAGGGACAGACTACAGTCTTCAACATTCAGAAGGCATTTGACTCCCTGTCCCACTCGAATATTCTTTGCAGGCTCCATGATCTCGGTGATGATTTGCGGTGGACTGCAATGTATACCACTGCTGGAAGACCCTTTGGACAGTACGTTTTGACACACCTGCAAAGTCAGTAACTTCTTGTACACTATACCCTTTGGCTCGGCCAAATGCAATAACACCTTTTTGCCACTCATTCACATCTTTGGTGTAATCCATGTTTCACTAGGCTGAATTACAAGGGTTGTTTTTGAGGCTGATGATGTCAGATTCCAAGATGGAGGGTCACAGTCTTATTGGTGGAAAAATTGAGGCTTGGGTTGTCAAAGAACTTGACAACTGTGGACACAGTTCGTTTCATCTTGAGCTGAGCATAAAAGGGGTCCTGGCTAGGGAACCAGACGCAGATGCCATCTGTGTAGATATGGAAATACCCACTCTATTCTGGAGTCTAGAGGGTAGGCCTGACAGCAAGAAGATCTGTAATATCGGGCTGTGGACACCCCCTTGAGGTACTCCATGATTGATAGTGTGGGAGGCACTGAGTGTGTTGCCCAGGTTCACACGAACTGTTCTGTTGGAGAGGTAAGCCGAGATCATGGAGCCTGCAGAGAATATTCGAGTCGAACAGAGAGTCGAATGCCTTCTGAATGTTGAAGAAGACAGCGACTGTAGTCTGTCCCTCGAATAGTGCCTGATCAGCAGTGGAGGTGAAGTCGATAAGATTATCAAGCGTGGCACCTCCCTTTGCAGAAACCAGAGGGGCTGTCAGGGAGGAGGCCTTTGGACTCTAGATACCATTCTAGGCATCCAAAGACCAGTCTCTTTAAGATCTTGCAGAGGCAAGATGATAGACAATGGGTCTGTAAGAGGACAGCTCAGTGGTGGTTTTCCCTGCTTCAGGATAAGCATGATGTGTGTTGCCTTCCATGAATCAGGTACTGTGCAGGTGGTCCAGGAATGATTGAAGGCTTTAAGAAGCACAAGTAGAGCCTCAGGTGACAGATTAGCTAACTGAGTATAGCTGACGCCATCAGGGCCTGGGGCTGACAAGCGCTTCGAAGCCCCAATTGCAGAGGCGAGTTCCTGCAAGGTGAAAGGATCATTATAGCAAGGCTCAGTACCAGAGCAGGGCTGCTGAGCCATATCCTGATCAGTCACCAGTGGGGCAGGAAGAGAAGAGGTGAGTGCCACAAGAAGGCATTAGCAGTGGCGGCTAAATCCACCCCATGGGACAGGGCAAGGTTATGGAAAGGGAGGGGAGGCTGTAGCTTCCCCATCAGGTTCCTGATGTACTTTTAGACTTCCCCAGAAGGAGTGAAGACATTGATGCTGGAGCAGAGGGATCACCACCTGAACCTTTCATGGCGATTCAGGTACCTTCTGATCACAGCATGTAGCCTTCTAGCATGAAGAATGTCTGGAAATCTGTCAGAGTGACAGGCACACCTTTCGGCTCAGCGGTGAATGGTGTGAAGCCACTTATAGTGGATATCCAGAGGAGGAAGATGCCCGGGTGTCAAGATCTTAACAGTGCAGGCATCAGAGGCAGCAGTGAGGGCCTCTGACACTGCACTGAGATCTGCTGAAAGAGCTGCCAGTTGATAAGCTTCAATGTTCTTATTGGAGCTGCATGTCCCTTGAGAAGTAAGGAGATATGCAGCGGGAAGTGGTCACTGTCCCAGGTGTCAGAGTCTACCGACCAGCTGAGGCTTTGACCAATGCTGGAAGACCAGAGGGTCAGGTTAATGGAGCTCTAGGTACTCGGAGGTCTGTAGAACGTGAGCGAGCTATCATTGGTGATAAAGAAATTTTGCTGCAAGATGACATTCTCGATATCACTGTCTCTTCCCCAGGATGGACTGTGAGCATTAAAGTCCCCACAGAGAATCCAGGATTGAGGGCACTGTGATAGAATATCCTGTAAGATGGATACAGGAAAGGCACTGGAAGGCCAGATGTAACAGGATCAATGTGATGGATGTAATGGATCAATGTGATGTCATGGCTGTTCAGCCGGATGTGACATGCTACAAAATCACTGTTCACATCAGTGAAAGTGAGATCAATAGCACGATACGTGACATTCTTGTGCACAAGAATCGCCGCATTGTGGGAGAGCAGATGACTCTTGCTCGTGTGCACAATATAGGACTTGAAGACATAGTGATCAGGGAGGTTGGCCTCACAGAGAGCAAGGATGGTAACAGGCATGATGTTGATGTAGTTCCAGAAGTCAGTAGCCTTTGCTCCTGAAGCCCCTGCAGTTCCACTGAGGGATGGAAGGGACATTTGGCACTCTGATGGCCATGCTCATAGTCGGGGTGGGAAGAAGGAACCTTGGAGAAAAGCTACTCAACACAGTGTGTAGCAGTCCACAAAATGTGATATGAGGGAGGAACTGAAGGATCGTCAAAGTTCAAGGTCGAGATTCCTCAGGAAGAGCTGAAGTTATGACCTTGATGACATCCACAAGTAGAGAGAGAATGGTGAATAGGAGGACCATATGGAAAGGCTATTTCTGAATAACAAAAAAAATATTTACTTGAAGCAAGAAAATTACTCTTGCAATTTTTTTTCTCACCTCTGTGGCAAGCAGCTGCTTGAGGGGGGTGTTTTTTTTTTTACCATTCTTTGAGAAAGTTCAGGCTTTTTGCCAACTGTGAAGTCATATCAAAATATCAGTTTTAGAATTAAAAAAACAAAATAGGTCATGTTATATACCAATTTAAACAGAATTTAATTACTGATTTTTTTTTAAATAAAAAATTTAAGTAAATTTTAAAGCATATTAATTTTAATGACTTTTTTATAATGATAAAATGAAAAATAGATCAACCTATGCAATTAAGGTTTAATTTTGGAAAATCAATGATGAATAAAAGCAGTTAAATTATATGTTAATTGAAAGGAAATTCTTCCCAAATACTACACTGAAGAGCCAAACCATTATGACCACCTGCCTAATATGATGTTAGTCCTCCATGTGCCACCAAAACAACTCTTACCCGGTGAGGCATGGATGTTACAAGATTTCTAAAGGTATCTAGCACCAACACGTTACCAACAGATCCTTTAACTCTTGTAAGTTAGTAGTTAAACCGCTGCAGATCAGATATGCTATTCCAACACAAACCACGGATGCTTGATTGGATTGATATCTGGGGAATTTGGAAGCCAGGACAATACCTGACAGTCTTCCTCATGTTGTACGAACCATTCTCGAACAATCCAGGCAGTGTGGCATTCTTGTGGTGCAGGCTGTTAGTACCGTAGTGTGGTATTATCCTGCTGAAAGAAGGCACTACTAGAGGGGAATACCATTGTCATGAAAGGATGTACCTGGTCTGCAATGTTGTTTAGGTAGATGGTGGTGTAATAGTTTCCTGCAAATGAATGACTGAGCCCAGGGTTTCTCAGCAGAATATTGCACAAAGCATTACATTTCCTCCACTGGCTTATTTTCGTCCCATGGTGCAGCCTAGTGCCAATACTTCCCCAAGTAAATGGCACACATGTACCAACAGGAAACGAGATTCATCAGACCAGACGACCTTCTTCCAATCATTCAAGATCCAATTTTGATGCTCATGCCCATTGTAGGTGCTTTCAACCCTGAACCAAGGTTAGCATGGGCACTCGGAGTGGCCTGTGGCTATGCAGCCCCATTTTCAGCAGGGTTCGATGTACTGTGTGTTGTGACACATTACTCCCATCAGCAGCATTCAAATTACGGTGAGTTGCGCCACAGTATCCCTTCGGTTGGTTTGTACCACACAGGATAGCCTTCACTCACCTCTGGCATCGATGAGCAGTTCATGGTTTTTCTCAGACCACTTTTTGAAGGTATGATGGTGCCACGGCTGACTGTGAGCACCCACAAGCCTTGCCACCTCAGAAATGCTCTGAACCAGTTGTCTAGCCATTGCAATTTGGCCTTTGTCAAACTCATTTAAGTCCGCTGCCTTTCCCATCTGAAGAACAAGAATAACACTGATTGATAGAGCTCAGTATCGGTTGTTATTTATACTATTTCATGACCAAATGCACTATCATTTACCTGCAGTTTCTTTGATTTGCTTAAAGATGCACTGGTCATAATGTTTTGACTCTTCAGTGTGTAATATTTACCTGAAACATGATTCTTATTTCCTTTAATGATTCTTTTCAGTGTTCTATAATTTAAAACATGGGTCAGCATTATGCAAGGTGACTTGGATTGCACACATATTAATGGGATTTTCTCTCATGTTTATAAAATGGAACACTTCTTAATCACTTTTTTTTTTTTGCAAAATATTCGGAATTTTTTTTTTTTCCTTTGTTGAATTTTGGGGATTCAGCATCCGGAAAGCCTTCATACTCACCAGAGTCTGATTCTCCAAAGTATTACAAAAAAAAAATCACGATTATCAGGATGTACCTTTCTTAATTTCTTCATCAATGATGATGCAGCCATTTCCATTTTGAAAAATATATGTAATAGATATAAAATTTAACAGTTAATATTTATATATCAAAGGAAAACTTTTAAACATAAAAACACTTGACAATTATCCAATGTACAGCTAGTGGGAACAATTCTGTAACTGAAACCACTTTGAAGTGCCTACCATGGAAACTTGAACAGCTGCAATTGCACAAAAAAAATATCGATTATTCTCATCATCATCATCATCATCCTCAAGCAGCCATGGGTTACGGAGGTCCATCCAGACCGTGCAATTTAGTTCTCCAAGCAAGTCTATCCTGAGCTACATCTACTACATCTGGCCACTGCACACCAATTCTAACAAGGTCCTGTTTGATATTGTCTGCCACCACATCCTAGGTCTCCCCTTCTTTCTGAGGCCTTTAGGCACACTGTTCATAACCCTATTCGTCAATCTATAATTATTCATACGGGCAACATGGCCAAACCAACGGAGTCTCTCTCTGCACAATATGCTGCTTAAAGGAGGTTGCAAACTCCTTTGCCTAACCTCATCATTAGTTACAAAGTTGAACCACCCAATGCCCAAGATACTGCGTAAGCATCTGGAATCAAAAGCATCTAGTTTCCTGTTATCTTGTTTACAAAGCGTCCAAGTTTCACTACCATAACTAACCCTAGAAAGAACCAAACTATTATACAGTCTGATTTTAGTCTTTAGGTGTATACGCCTATTTCTCCACATTCTCCATAGATTCTTAAAAATCCCGGCACCAATCCCTATTCGTCTGTTAATCTCATGCCGCACATCACCATTATCACTTACGTAGCTCCCAAGATAATTAAACTGTGACACCTGCTCAACACTGCAACCATTCAGATTAACTGAATCACAGCCTGCCTGACCAATTTTCATCACTTTAGTTTTCTCTCTGTTTATAACCAGACCTACTCTACTACCAGTTTCATCAACAGCTCGAATGAAAGAGTTCATCTCATTAACATCATTTGTCAAAAGGGCTAAATCATCAGCATAATCTAAATCAGAAATTTTCATATCTCCAGCCCATTTAAGGCCAAAATATTTGCCTTGAAGTGAATTTCGCATAACATAATCAATAACCAAGCTAAAGAGAAAAGGAGACAAAATGCACCCTTGTCGAACACCAGAAGTAATGCTAAACCAATTGCTACAAGACTTTTACCAACTCTCACACATGACTCAGTGTTATTATAGAGAGCTTTCATTATGTTAACTAACTTGTCTGGTATACCATATGATTTTACAATCAACCACAAATTATGATGATCAACAGAGTCTAAAGCCTTTTTGAAATCAACAAAGCTAGTAACCAAAGGTTTCTGAAACTCTAAACATTTTTCAAGAATCTGCCTAAGTGAAACTATCTGATCCACACATCCCCTACCATTTCTGAATCCACATTGCCCATCACACAATTGACTGTCAACCAGATTCTTAATTCTATTAAGCACAATCATGGAAAGAACTTTACCTGGAACAGAGAGTAGGCTGATATCCCTATTGTTATCACAAGAACTGCGATCACCATTTTTGAAAATAGGGATAACAATAGCTATGGTAAAATCCTTAGGAACCCATGCCTTTATCATAAAAGATATTCAGAATTTCAGTCATCCAAGTGGTAACCAAAACATTTCCAGCTCTAAGCATTTCCGTAGTAATTTCATCTACCCCTGGGAATTTATGAAGTTTAAGTTTAGAAGCAGCCAAAATAACTTCAGATTGTGTTATAGGGCCAACATTAAAGCCACCAATGCATCTATCATCATTGCAAACAATTGGAGTAGAAACCACATTGTTTAGAACATCACTGAAATGCTCAGCCCACCTAGCCATGACAGAATCCTCACCTTCTATAACCTTACCTTGTTTATCTTTCAATCCCTGTATACCTGTCCGTTTTCTACCACACAAAACATTAATTATCTGGTACAGCTCTCTGCTGTTGTGCTGTCTAACTGCTTCCTCGGCTTTGTCAGCCAAACCATCAAGCCAAAGATTCTTATCAGCAGCTAACTGATCTTTTACAAGTTTATTAAGTTCTCTGTAATGCTTTCTATTAGGACTAGTAGGGTATTGATTAAGGACATTCCTGCAGTTTTCTTTCTGAAATAAGCTCAAGTGCCTTATCACTCAGATAATTCTGTCTCTTCTGCTCCTTTTTTCCTAAAAGAGTATTGTTAGTGTCCAAAAAAAAGCCTGTTTAAAATGATCCCATTATTCCTCAACTTCAGTAGTAAGCATACCATGACTGTCATAATGACTAAGTAACCTATCATGGTAAGCTTTGGCTATAACTGGATCTTTCAGAGCTTCAGTATTAAAAGTAAATTCTTTAACCCTAGCACAACACTTTTTAAGTTTAAGTTGCAACACACTTTTAACAAGGTAATCGTCAGATCCAATTTCAGCTCCCCTATGTGACCTGGTATTCCTAACAGAACTAGCCCATTTGCTGTTAATTAATATATAATCAATCATATTTTTTATGTAGCCCATCTGGTGAAACCCATGTGTACTTATGTATGTTGCGGTGTTTGCAATAAGTGTTAGTTATTCTGAAACCGTTACGTTTACTTAACTGTATGAGATGTTGCCCATTGCCATTGCAGCTACCAATACCAAAAGGACCTATCACCCCTCCCCAAAGGTCAGAGTCAGTACCAACTTTGGCATTGAAGTCACCAAGAACAAGGGTAATATCTCCTTTCTTGACACAATTCAAAATATCCTGAAGTTGTCCATAAAACCTATCCTTCTCATCCTCAACGGCATCCTCAGTGGGGGCATAACAGCAGATAACATTCAAGTCTTTAACGCTTGTCTCAAATTTTGCTGTAAGAAACCTTTCATTAATGCACTCATATCCTAGAAGAGCATCTGCTGAGAAGCAGACCCACGCCTTGGTGATGCTTATTGTCGTGCCTCCCTGAAAAGAGAAATTTAAGATTATTTTTAAGAATCTGACCTTTATCTGTCCATCTGGTCTCTTGCAAGCCGAGAATATCTAAATTATAACGGTGGAATTCTTGTGTGGGGATATCGAGAAAAAAAGCTCTGTGCAGAGTCCTCACATTCCAACTACTATGGAGAGAAAATGGTTAGTGGGATGTTTAAAGAAACTATGTTTATTGAGAGAGGAAATGCTGACAATATCAGCAGCCCCCTAATCGCAGACATGGGGCAAAGACCTGTTCCTCCAGCACTAAAAGCTGAAGCCATCTACACTGGAAGACTTCTCCCAATGTAGAATTTGACGATGCCAGTAGAAGCAAAGAATTCAGGTGCCTGTGATGACTTCTGATCAGGATTATCCATCAGCTGATAAACATATCCTGTGAATCTATTCACTTGGGCTATCAACCCACAAACAAACAGAAAACACAGCAGAAGATTTTCCCTCCACAGAAGCCCACCAGTGCAGCAAAATCAGGATCCATAATCAAGCTCAGAGCCATATATCTGTCCAGTCCAGTGGATTTATATGGTCAGCACCAGGACCCTGTGTGGTTGACCACTCCTCAGTAGGGTAGAAAAAAAAAATAAAAGTAGCCATAGTTGTTCAGATCAGTACTCCACACTAATCTGGCAGCCCTCCCCTTCCGTTCACTTCCACAAGAGAGTATCTCTTTTGAAAGGTACTAACGGTCTGCACCATGAGAAGGCGGGGTCAGACATTAGGTGCTAGGCCTGGCCGGTTCTATGCATCATCACAGTGGATTGGTGCATAGCTCTCCTTCCAGTGACTACCTAGCTACCATTTACAGACCAACACCACAATCACTCTCCATCATAACAAACCTTTGCCCGAAGGTTTGAATATTGCAAATGGTTTATTTGTGGTAGAAATTTAAAATTTTGTTGGTAGAGTGCGAGAGAGATTCCACTAACAACAACAATCTGCCCTGTAAGCCAGGGCCTTGTTTCCCCCATTGTAATTATATAAATAGTAATTATTTGTTTATGTAATTTTCATAATATCAATTTTGTGTAGGCTCATCATTGTACCATGGCAATATAGGCTGCAGAGGGAGGGTCTCAAAGAGCTGTCCTCGATTCCCACTGTCCAGCCACTGTTGCAGCTCGGAACACAGTCCCTCGTCCTTGAAACCCTGAGAAGGCGAGTTGGAAATGAGAAGACTGCATGGAAGAATATCGAGGAATATGAGAGGAGCTGCAGTAAGGATTTAACTGTTGGACAGTGTGGACATGTGACGAGATTTGTCAACGTTGGAAGAGGATTCTTGAAGACATTGAGTGGTGAAGATTGCTCTTTAGGAGATGAAATAAATTAAATGTTCGGATTAATTTCTCTTTTGGAATTCAAGTTGTAATGAGTATTCAAGTGCACAGTGGTAAGAGACCTCCTCTTGCATAAGGAAAGGTACAAAATTATTAAAATTTTCTCTATATCACTGTAATTGTTGGAAAAGCTGAAACAATTAGATGGAAATACTACTGTCTAGGGATTTATCTCTGTTTTTTTTTCTTGTGATGATGTCCGATGAGTAAATGAGTCTATTGTCCAGTGGTAGGTAGTTCAGTCCAGATATAAGTTCACATATGTTCTTCACTTTTTTATTGTTTCTTGCGGGAATGCTGGTGGTATTTTGACATCGATTTGGTGCACACGTTAATTAATGCGTTTTTAGATTCCCAGCTTATGTCCCAACTTTTCCAGAAGTGTGAATATTATATTTCAGTGCATAATTTATGCATTTTACATTGTTGCTCCAATGCATTGTCAGATGAAATAGTTGATTTGCGGCAGGCACAACTATTTCGTCTGACTGTGCATTGGAGCAACAATGCAAAACATGTAGCAATTATGTATTGAAATATAGTATTCACACTTCCAGAAAAGTTGGGACATAAGCTGGAATTCTAAAAATTCATTAACGTGTGCACCAAATCGATGTCAAACTACCACCAGCATTCCCAAAAGGAACAACAAAAAAAAATCAAGAACATATATGAACTTATAACTGGACTGAACTATCCACCACAGAACAATAGAATCATCTACCCATTAGATATCATCGCAAGAAAAAAATCCAGGTAAATCCCTAGATAGTATTTCCATCTAATTGTCTCAGCTTTTCCAACAATTACAGTGATATAAAGAAAACTTTAATAATTTTGAATCAGCACTGTGACCTAAACCACAATCTTTTAGGAAAGGTGCAGTGATGCAGCAGGCATAACTATAGCTAGTCGAGCTATGTGTAAATATATGTAATAATTAATAGATTCTGAAAAAAATTCATCGCCGCCACGGCGGGCGGCGATGAATTTTTTTCAGAATCTATTAATTATTGTTTTTTAACAGGGAATACTGTGCATTCACTTTGGATTTCAATTATATGTAATAAAACTGTAAATATCTCCAACAATGAAATACTTTTATTGTTTTGGTGAAAGGTTAACTCCATCTCTATCCTTTTAAGGAACAGCAGAGGAAGATACTAAATAACTGGCCACAACTCGTATACAATCTTCACTCTTTGCAAAATATCATTTGGAGATTGCCACGGTGCATTCTGAAACTAGAAATCCCTACATGCCCCTTTTTCTCAGATGGGTGTAAGAAAAGCAATTTTTATATTTGAGAAATAATAATAAAGGAATACATTATATATTTTCTAAGTACTAATAAACTACTATTACTCTTTGCATTTTCCCATTCATCCATTAGTTTGAATTTAAATTTTTAAAGACTACAAAAGTAGTAAATCAAAAATTTCATTCTCTTTGAAAACAAGATTCACATGTTCACCAGAGGCAATATGTGTTTCTTCTGTTCGTCAATATTGTTTTTTAAATGGTATATTAACCATACCAAATACCCTGATAAATTAATTATGGTAGTGAAACTTGGACGCTTTGTTAACAAGATAACAGAAACTTGATGCTTTTGATTCTAGATGCTTACGCAGTATCTTAGGCATTAGGTGATTCAACTTTGTAAGTAATGATGAGGTTAGGCAAAGGAGTTTGCAACCTCCTTTAAGCAGCATATTGTGCAGAGAGACACTTCGTTGGTTTGGCCATATTGCCCATATGGATAATTATAGATTAGCGAATAGGGCCATGAACAATGTGCCTAAAGGCCTCAGAAAGAGGGGGAGACCTAGGATGCAGTGGGTAGACAATGTCAAACAGGACCTGTTAGAATTGGTGTGCAGTGGCCAGATGCAGTAGATGTAGCCGAGGATAGACTTGCTTGGAGAACTGGATTGCACGGTCTGGTTGGACCTCCGTAGCCCATGGCTGCTTTAGGATGATGATGATGAATGAATTATTATAATTTGAGCCTGTTTGCCAGCATAATTGAATGGAACATTAAGCTGTGGTACCAACTGCCGATCTTGTATATGTTAAAAATGCACATTGGATGGCTTCTACCAATCTCCTTACAATATCCATTGGAACACTTTCCCAAGATCTTCCAACTTGGCCTTTTAACCAATTATTTTTGCAAATTAGTTACTTGGAGGTAAAACAACTCAAAGTTTAATACTTGAAATACTAATTCAGAATTATATACATGTACATGGTTCAAAAATCATATACTGCTATATTATTTTCAGAGATTTTCTAGTGTTTACTGACAATATCTCTTACTAATTTAAAATATTAAGCTTATTTTCTGCTTTATTTTTACCTGTATTCTGCATTTGAAAAAATTTCATGTTTCTTATGCCAAAGATCTATTGCTGATGCCATACTTCAAGAAGCATCACCTTTGACTGTTCATTTTGTAATGTTCATTCCTGCTCTGATGGGGTTAGCTACAGAAGATCAACAAGCCAAGTGGCTTCCATATGCTTTAGAAATGAAGATAATTGGCTCTTATGCACAGACAGAACTTGGACATGGTGAGATTTAAATTTGCAAATAGTTGGTAATATTTTCAGTTGCATTCATTATTATGTTTATATGGTGTAGAATCAGCTAACACTTTTGATAAATATCTTACAAAATAAAGAACATTAATAAAGTTATATATATTTAACTCTAGAAGTGACAGCTGTTGAAGTTTTGACAGCCAAGGTGGTTCTTAAAGTGCAACTTTTGTTTTTGTTCAACAGCTGCACAAGGCATATTTTTCTCCAGAAAGAAGTTTGTCTTTAACAACAGATAGCATCATTGACTAGAGTGAAATTAGAAGTCCAAACATTTATCTAATAGTAGTTAAGTAGATATATCAATAATATTTGATGTTTTATGCTCGGTTGAATTGTATTTTTCCTACTAAATGTATGCTATTGTAGAATATACTGCCACTTCTAGAGTTAACCATTCCTGGATTTTTTTTTTCTTTAGGTGGTGAATTTGGGGGATGTTATCTAAGTGCCAAAAAGATAGTGCACTAAGACAAAAAAAAGTCTATTGTCAGAGTGGATATTGTCAGACCATTCATACAAACTTAAAAACTTGATTTTTTTTACAACTAAACGTACCTTTTGTACATTGCCACCACGTATTTGTCATTATCATGTGCCATTACTTTTTTCAACTGTGTGCTCAAAAAAAAAAGTTAATTTTAGAACTTTTTTTTTCCAAATAGCATGCCATAATTCCTTTTATTAGTTATATGCCAAATTAATCAGCATTTAATTCTGGATTTTATTTAAAAAAAGTAAAAAATTTCAAAACTTTTTATTTAAAAATAAGACAATTTCTATATTGCATATATATAAAAATGCTATACATCTGAATAACAGAAAAATACATTTTTACTTATTAAAAAAAACCACTTCTGCAAATTTTTTTTCTCAGTCCAGGCTTTTCGCTAACTGTGCAGAGTCAATCAAACAAGCCAACTTTAGAATTTTTTTTAACAAATAACCAATTGACAGAAGTAGGTCATGTTATATACCAAATTAAACAGAATTTAATTCTAAATTTTATGAAAAAAGTTCATATAAAAAGTATGACATGTTTTCGTTTTAATGGGAATTTTTCAGGTAATGTAGTATAAAAAATGCATCAATATGATTAACAGTTTTTTTAAACTAATTGACCAAAGTAATATTTATAACACATATGAATATAAAATAAGTTTCTACATAAAAATTATATTTTTTTTTTTACCTGAATTACTGATTGTTTTCATTTGTGTGCATTGCTTTGAAGCATGGTCCACTTTTGCTCGAGATCACTCCAAATTGTGTGTATTCGCAAGAACTTTCTGTTCTGTACTGCTGTTGAACACACACAGTACATCTCATTGGCATAGCTTCTGGTGTGATTTAGAGATTTACACTGCTTGACATCGAAATTACCCCATCCAGAAGGAGTGAGGGAATAGGGGTGAAATGTAGCACACACACATAGCAATATATATCAGCATACCATGATTTAATTTGCAGCCACTTACAGCAGTTTGAAGATGAGATAATGCAGCACAATGTGACTGTCTCAGTAGGTGGTTGCACCACCATGAACGGCAATGCAGCATGGAGTCACACAGTCGATGGATATGGTCCTGAGGAATTGCACATCAAGCAGTGTTGACTTGCTCCCATAATTCATTGAGATTCCGTGTCAGCTGGAGAGAGGATTGCACACATTGTCCAATGTGGTCCCACAGATTTTCTATTGGGGATAAATCTGGAGATCATACTGGTCATGGCAATACTTCAACATGTTGTAAACATTGTCTGGAGACCCTAGCAGTGTGTACACGGGCATTGTCATGCTGGAAAATGGGCTGCTGCATTCCTCCCAGGAATGGTAATAAAACGGGCTGCAGAACCACGCTAACGTATCATGCAGCTGTGTGTTCCTGTGATGCAGACAAGAGGTGACCTGCTGTCATATCCAGTACCACCCCATACCATTATGCCTGACTGATGGGTGGTGTGCCAGTCACAAACATAAGCTGGATCTGTCCTCTTGCCAGGTTGGTGTCATACACGGACCCATCAATCGTCAGCACCCAGACAGAAAAGGGGATTCATCGCTAAACACAACAATGTTCCATTCATGACCCCAGTATGCATGACTTCAGTACCAAGCCAGGTGAGCGCTGCGATGTTTTGCAGTCAATAGTAATTGACATAATGTTGCCTAGAGCACAGGTGTGCCTCATGCAACCTTTGGTTTACCATTTGGGTCGTTACGGGGACGCCCATGGCTGCTGATACAGCCCGTCGAATATTGCCTTCATATCTCTAAATCACACCAGAAGCTATCACCTGCATGACAAACGAGCATGTCAAACAATGCGCTTATCAAGCCATGCTGATGTTTGTCGAACAGCACCACTCCCTCTGTGATGCACGCTAGAACCTTCATTTCGCCACTGTTGCCAACAGTTGCCCTCACTCCCACAATGCTCACCAGCAGAGACACCACTCCCTGCCATTATTGGCTTAGCAGTCTTCCAACCCTGCACTTGCAAGAAAGAAGTAGCTGGTACAACTGCTGTACCAGAGCTGTCCTTTTGCCAAGTTTTCTTACTGGTACAACTGCTGTATCAGCTGTCTTCAAAAGGTTAATCAAGGAACTATAAATACATTCAAGAGACCATATTAATCTTGATGCCCTCTGATTTCTTTATTGAGATGGCATATAGTAATATCTTGAAGCACATGAGCAAGAACTGTGTTGATTTTTCATTCCACTGTGAGTTTTGAATTCATTGCTTATTTCTATTGTAATGAACAACATTTTTTGGTACCTTTAAGAAACATAAATGAGTAGTTGTAATTTTATGAGGAAATGTAAAAATAAAAGCTTTACACAAATAAAGGGAAGCTTTTACCTCCCAGGGCAGATGAAAAGGCACTTTTTCCTGATGTATTTGATTTCAAATAGTCCAAATTAAATATTCGACAGACATCCCTTGTCATGTCCCCTTGCTCTCTTGGGGTCAATTGATGTAACACTTCGCTTGCCTTCAGTGGTAATGGTAGGGGACATTCAACACTTAAAATTTATAATGAGGTTTGAGGATTATTTAATCCAGTTCCAGTGTCTTAGAGTGTTTATCCAGTCGATAATTCTGCCCAATATTATGCAACTTTTGAGAGGAATTAATATCCCACCACTGCATAGTCACCTTTGATCGATATGAAGAAGACACATCAAAAGATACTTGTTGCAAACTTAACATGAGTTTTATTTATATCCTCATCAGTGTTGCCTTTCTGTTGGTGGGATATGTCTTAGGAGGTTGTCTGTTATTTCTTAGGGATATCTTCCATTTACTGTAGTCACACAGACTGCTTAGGATTAGTTACACAGACCTTTGTTTCATATGGTCATACAGACCTAGTTATTCATAGTCGCACAGACTATTCTTAAGGTTGTATTCTATCAAACCCTACCCTGAGACCTTCCTTTAGAGCCTGTCTCCGAGAAATGCACGACTCAATACTTTGACATCTGATAGGGTCTCCTTCCCCTCACTGAACCCTTTCATGCTGCTCATGCCCTCTAGGTCTCAAGGTGGCAACAGTGCTTGTCCGCACTACCCAGCAGTGCCATAAAATTTCATCTGGTGGCAAACACCTTGCAAGCAAACAAGAGAAGGTGGGGGAGGGTGCCTCATCACGGTCACTTTTTCAGCTTCCTTTTCTATCATCATAGGAAGTGGATCACCTCTTAGGTTCTCACACATTTTCAATGTGTTTCGTGCACTAGGTGCAGTGTCATCAACTCGATGTTGCCATCCAACAAAAATAGCTGCAGGCAATAACCGTACCACAAGAACAAAGGTAAGTTAAGGTGTTATTTAAGTATATTCCATAATTATTAATGGTAATGTACAGCACTTCCCTCGGTTTGAAAACTACTCTCTGGAAGAATGTTTTTAACTTTTGTACCACAGCATTATTGTGATATAAAATTATTACAAGAATAAAATGGTCACAAATATCATAAATATGTACATTGATCATAGAAATTGTTATCAATAAAAATATCAATATCTATGAACATATACTACATTATGCACTTATTAAATCATAAGAAAAATCGCTACATCACTACATCTCTTATAAGGAGCTCAGTAACTAAAAATATACGTGTGTAAAACTAAACCCTTTTCTCTATTCAATGCAAAGGGTATCATTGAAATCGAGTGATTAGTCCTTATTGGGGTTGGTAGGCCTAATTAGAGCCTACCTATCTTAGTCCTGCCTGGTCTAGTGGTTAGTGTACCTGACTACTAAGACCAGCAGGGCATGTCCTTGTGTAAGTGTTTGTATGTTGTATGAGAAACCAAGACAAACCTAATATAGCTTCTAGGTTATCTCCATCCTTTGTGTTGGGAAGTACCTTCTTCCTTTTATTAATAATAATAATTTGTTCACCAGATATTGTCTGCACAGACTTAGACATAAAAATATCTGCATGCGAACTGAATCCTTTCCTCTATCCAAAGCAAAAGGAACCATCAAAATCGATTAATTGGGTCCAGAGATATTGCATTCACAGACAGATGGACAGATGGTTGGACCTGGCAATAACAAACAAGTTTTGGTGTAAAAATAATGTGATAAAACAAATAAAAATATTATTAATTCACAATATTACACATGAGATATAGTATTATTTCATTGTCATTGGCTATTGGTACGTTTGGATGAGTAGTCCTTTTGGATGAATTGACTTTGGACAAGTTGTATCATTGGAAGAATTATCATTTTGAACTAATTTGCATTGGACCAGTTGACATTGGATGAATCAGCATTGGTATGTTTTGTGAAAAACTTATATTGCTAATTAGCTTGCGTACAGACAATGCTAAGTATTATGATTGACTCAAAGGGTATATACTAGATAGATGCAAGATGTCGGCTATCAACACAAGAAAGGCTTGATAGGACTGGGAAATTGTAATCTGATATCTGGGATCAGTTTAATGAACATCCCCATGACTTGTGGAGTCATTACATGAATAGCCAAAAAGTCAGACCTGGAAGGATAAAAGACCTGATATCAGATAGGCTTAAATCTAAAGTACTCCTGTTAATGCAAGGGTATATTGATCTGAAAGAGAGAAGACTGATTGGCTTAGGCCCAGAGAATTGGTTGAGTGCATAGACCACCATCTAGCCAGCACATGGCCAGGTGGCAAAAGGCCTGGATTGGATAAAAAAAGTAACGCAATATGTTCCACCACCCAAACGATCCTGACAGAAACATCTCAGACATGAGCCTAGAGAGGCTGATAAGGGGGAAAAGACATGGAACACAAGGTAGAAAGGTTGTTTCGAGTCTGGGTCACTGTACCACTTAAGAAATGATTGCACACTGCTTCAGAAAAAGCCATGGGTGAGAATGCATGTCACCAATGCATGTCATGTTACAGTGCAGTGAGAAAGTAGAGCTGATAGAGGAAGCTCTCTCTGGAGCAATGCACATCATCAACCTGAAGGACCTATGCTTCAATGTATTCAAAAGATTGTAGTTGACTGTGGCAGAAAACTGTTATGGCTATTCATGATTCAGGATTACAGATGGACATTTTCAGAAAAGAGAATGGAATGATTCTTAAAGCATGTTGGCCAGTTTACTGCATTTGGTCAAGAGATAAATGCTGAGCTAATTAATGCCCTTTTCAAACGTAAGTAGCAGCTCCATTGGGAATGTATTATCCTGAGTTGGAATTCCAAATTGTAATTTCAGATATGATGGATATTCTGGCCCTTTTCTGAGAAAATATGAAAAGCTTTGTTGGCCTGAGAACCAGCAAAGAACAAATGTGGTTATAATCTCAGACTCGTGCAGGTCACGCAGATGACATGCAAAGTCAAGGTTAGCTTTGTTTGTAGATGCCAAAGTGACTTCACATTCAGGAAGTTTGTCAGTGCTCAATGTGTTAGTTGGATCTGGCTATGGGGGCTGATGTCATGGGACAGTGCTTTGGGAACAAGATTGGAGTCTTGCGTCAAGAAGTGGAAATAGTCTCAATCCAGAGGTACTTCAAGGCAGCTTAGTCTCAATCCAGAGGTACTTCGTAATGCTTGCAATAGCTCGTGCTCTGAACAATTAGTGATTTGTCATTGTCAAAGGGAGATGAAGACTGACAGTTGGTGTACAGTGGATTAATCTATTCAGCACATATGGCAGGGGTGGCAAGTATCTACATTTAACATCAGCTGTTGAGGAGAACATGGATGAAGTTGGTTATAAGCTAAGTTGTGTTTCTGAAGTAGCAGGAAGCAATGGAAGGGGGGAGGGAAGAGTTAGTGGAAATTTACTCTGGATAGAAGCAGACTTGGCTTAGCTAGCAACCCTTCTGATTAATGCTGAGACTGGGGGAAAGAATTTTTCCATGGTGATAGGTGCAATAAGAACAGTATAGTGAAGTAGAGTTGAATTGACTGCACTACATTCCGCATCAACAACAGGTTATACAAAACAGCTGGGCTCAGATTGTAGAGTGGATGACAGGACATATATAATTACTGGATGGAAGGATTGTCGTTATCCATGCCGGTAGAATTAAGACACTCCCAACTCATGACTCCCACACATAGATGATTTATGGCAAAAATTATGAGTTAGGGAGGCAGCCTGAGAGCTTAATATTGAAGATACAGAAAATAATTAATTTTGTGCCAGAGGGAATAATGGAATTGAAGTGCCAAGTGGGAATCAGATTTGCCCATATGTCATAATAGCAGGTAAAAAAAGTATTGCCTAAAACTATCATGGGTTCCCGAGTCTATATAATAAAAGGTGTCTGTCTGTCTGTGGCAGCCATAACTCATTGGTAAATCAATGTACACGCTCCAAATTTTCAGAAAATGTTTCATATTGTGGTCCTGATTGCAGTGCCAAATTTCAGGTCAAAAGTCCAAAAGGGGGGCTTGCTAGAAGCAAAAATATTTACCATGCTATTCCTACGGTAAATGAGAATCACTGTCAAATTTATTGTTGCCTTTACTTCTCCCTAACTGTGAACATAAAGAGTTAAAATAGCATTTAAATCTTCTGCTGCAAATCTGCTTCCATTGCCAGATTCCCCACATTTCCAAAGGCATTATTGAAGCATTCCATTGCAGCTAGGGCCCTGATTTTCTAACCAAACAAGGGGTCGGGCAGGGGGAACCTTCCTATGAAATTAATTTTCGACCTTTCAGTGAAGTGCATTGGGAATTACAGAATGCCAAAATCTTATGAAATAAATATCTCAATCATTTGCAACGTGCTCTGAGAGTGCTCACCAAGTCAGCAATGGCTTTTGCAATACCTGAAAATTCTTCATGTTCAAACTGTGATAAAATGTCAGTGGGGGGGGGGGGAATACTAAATAACCTTTAGTGCAGGAAACAACAGAATATGAAGATTAAAAGTGAGACACAAGCTGCCACAATTTGTGTAGAAACGAAGCCACAGGCCAAGTGGAAACCTGTTTTTTAAACCAATCACTGGGACACACGGGGGACACTGTGCAAGAAATTTGGACCATGCGAACGAATATCACGGGAGCCATAGGGTGGCAAATTCTGTGATAATGGGAATAAAAATCTTGATAGCCTGTGGCTTAGTTTCTGTTTAAGCTATGAGAGAGCACACTGACATCGACCACGATCCAGGCAAATTTCTTCCTGTTGAAAATCTGTGATAAAGTGTTGGGGGGGGGGGGGGGTTCCTTACAAAATTTACCTTTAATGTAGTGAAAATAAGAATATACAGTTTAAAAGTGACCCCGGGGCAACACCGGGTGCATTCAGCTGGTGTATATAATATATATAATATCAGCGATTACTGATGTGAATTGTGTTCTTGTAGTTATGTAGATGGTACATAGTATGATCCAAAAATTTCTGGCCTGAACATGTTAGAATAAGAATTGACAGGTCTAACTCTGTCAAACCACCCCCCACCCTCTATGTTTTGTTGCACTGTAGTTAAAATTTTGCAGCTCTAGCATCAGTAGCACTCCAGCTAGCATCGCAGATAGAAGTGCTGTTGCCCAATATTTTAAAATGTTTAAACTTGAGTATTGCGTGGTCATTAAATTTTTTGATGAAAGAAGGCGAAGGCCCAGCAGAAATTAAACATTTAGATTTAAAAGATTTTTTAAATTTAAAACTGTTTTTAATTTTTATTATTAAAATTTTTATTTAAAAATTATTTTAAAAACGGGGGGGATTTTGCTAGTCGACTTTAAGGAATGAAATACTACAGTTACTGGTGAATATTATGCATCATTAATGTAGAAATTGAAGGATATCATCAAAGAGAAACGCTGAGGAAAGCTGTCCCAGGGAGTGAGGTTATTGCATGACAATGTGCCAGTGCACACTTCAGTTGCTGCGAAGGCTGCTATTCAGCAATGTGGGGGAATTAAATCACCCACCGTACAGCCCTGACCTACTCCTAGCAACTATTTTTTGTTTTCAAAATCGAAGTCTGATCTGCGTGGGAAAAAGTTTACAAGTGATGAAGTTGCTTCTGCAGTTTTAGACCATTTTAAGGACAAAAATTCAGATTTTTTTTTTAGTAGTATAGAAAAGTTAATTAGCCGTTCTAAAAAATGTATTTAAATAAAGAGTGATTATATTGAAAAATAAAAATTATTGTTTGATTCTATTACCTCTTTAATACTCTTGGGCCGTAAACTTTTGGACCTTATTATGTATCACAATGCAAAAAGTAGGCTAAATCCATTAACAGTTAGGCAGTAGTCAGATTTCAAATAATGCAGGTTATGATTGGAGTGCAAGCTGAAAAATTAATATCCCATTTGTGAATTTTGTATAAGACAATTTGTGAGATTTACCATTTTATTATGAAGTTTATTCTCTTGTGTCATAATAAACATTTCATTGATTAACTCTTTACCAATAAATATTTTTGTGTAAAAAAAATTTTGCTAACATACAGGACTTGAACCTGCATATATCCAGAAACATGCCAGAGTATTCTATCATTGAACTAATGCCAGCTCTATCTTTTTTTCCACTATATATGATTTTTAACTCTTTCTGAGATTTCGGCATCTGCAGTTGGCACCATCCATGATCTCGCAACTACTACTTTGTTTTGCGCTGAGTGAGATGGAATTAAATAATGAAGTCACTTCATGCTATTTAGTGTTATTAATGATTTAAACATAAATGACAATCACAGCATTATCTATTGACTTTTTAACATCTATAAATCATTAATATTTTTTCCACAAAAAGAACCGAATCATAAACTTATGATTCACACTTTGAGAATCTCCCAAAAATTTTAATTACACCCTCTGACAGTGAAAAACTTCTGAAATTTCAAAATATTAAAGCAATATTGCAAACGATCTATTTGGGCTAGAAATTTGATATTTTAGTGGTGGAGTTTGATGATCAAGGGATTTATATTTGTCTGCAACAATTTGTCCCTTCGCTCCCAGAGTGGGTGGGTGAGTGCGAAAATGCAACTGTTTATTTTGAGAGATTAATGAAAAATTCCTTTTTTTTTAACTGAATAGGTACTAATGAAATATCATGATTCATAGTTTTCATATACTCTAAATGGTCTTAATTTACCATCAGTAGAGGGCACTAAATGTAGAAAATGCAAAACTTGGAAGTAATATTGCTAATGATATATTTATTCTAGTAATGAGGAAGAACAGAATAATTGATAGTCATGTGTGTTTTAATTAAATTACAATTGTTTAAAATTAGACTAGTAGCTCCTTTTTATTATAAATATTTAGTATTTAATTTTAAAAATTTCAATATAGTAGTAATAAATTACTCTATATATATACACTGGGTGATTTGCTCCTTAACCCTCTGGGATAAGAAAACCCAATTTTTAGGGATAAATGAGATATGCTTTTTGCATTTTTAAAAGGCTAATATATTATTTACATTTTTCAATCTCCCATTAGTATGAATTGCTACTCTCAAAGTGGGAAAATTTTGGAAAAATGAAAAACTTCATTTTCTCTGAAAACGAGTATTTCATATTCACCAGAGATGATGTTATTTTTCTTGTTTTTTTTATCCATTTCACTTTAAAGAATATTTTTACATATGAAAGTATTGTTGCAGGAACAGACCAAACTTTAGTTTCACGTTAATCCTTCCATAAAATAAGTGCAGCTTTCTGAAGTTTATTAATTAATTCTTTTAATAACTGTCAATTTTGTTTAAATTTCTTAAGATGCATTACTACTGTTAAATATTTCACCTTCTATAAGTCTTTAAATACCAAATGAATATTGTTGAAATTTAGATTGAATGACATTTTTATCTTCAGCTCCCTTTTTTCATAAAATGTTATTTAAGAAGGTATGGAGCTTGAAGTTAGCTTCCCATTGACATATTTGGGATTGTACCTTAATTTTTGGGCATTAGTGAATATCTGTATGCTTTCATACATAAGCATCAAATTATATTCATTAGTTTTTCATTTTACCTAGGAACCTACCTTAGAGGTTTGGAGACAACTGCTTCTTATGATCCAAATACAGAAGAATTTATAATTAACTCACCTACATTAACATCTATTAAATGGTGGCCAGGCAGCTGTAAGTTTAATGTATAAAATGAAAAGTTTTATGTTTTCTTTGTTAATTAGTGATTGAAATTGTACTAATAAAGCATTGTTTTTTTAACTGTACCTATGCTTCTTTTAATGATGAAGCATGTTCAAGAATTGAATTTTTGCTTGTCTTGGAACTTTACAATTAAACTTTATTAACCTAACAGTTTTCAGAAATTTCTTCAAATTAGTAAAAGCTTTAAATTAAGTGGTATCTTTTTTTGGAAGAGAACTAAATTCATAATTACCATATATTAAGTTTGCTTTTAAACTTAGGAATCAGGATGGTACTTCCTTATTGGATATTTGAGGTGCACTGGAAATGATTAGTTTTGATACCAGTCTAAACAAAGTCAACTTTTGTTCCAAATCTCATACCTACTGACACATATTTTTTAATCAGTGTTTTTTGCAAAGTTTTTATGTGTTCTTCTAATGAAATTGACCTTGAGGCAAGGATCTGTTTGTTGAGTAGAAAGGCTCAGATAATGATTATCTACAGAGGGTGTACATCTCAGATGGCTTTGGACAGGTTTTCAAACGACATTTGCAACCTTTTGATATTGAGTCCATAGTCTGGAAATTAAACCATGGAATATTTTGTACATTGCCATTTCCACACAGATTGCCCTACTTTCAGACCCCTGACGAGTCCATTTTCCAGGATCAAATAAATGTTGTTTAGACATTCATCCTCCTCCTCCTCCTCCTCCTCTTCAAGTAGCCATGGGCTACGGAGGTCCAACCAGACCGTGCAATTTAGTTCTCCAAGCATACCTGAGCTACATCTGCTGCATCTGGCCACTGCACACCAATTCTAACAAGATCCTGTTTGACATGGGGCGGGGGTGGCTCAGTCGGTAGCGCGCCAGGCTCGTAATCTGTAGTTCCCAGGTTCGAGTCCCAGCTGGGTCAGCGTTGAGATTTATCTCCGCAAAATTTCCCCACCCTGCCCACGGTCAGTAGGGGACACCGCTGGGCTTGGAGAGGCCGCCGTCTGTCGGATGGGACGTTAAGCCGTGGCCCCGTGTGCGGGAGAGCCATACCCTGTGCACGTTAAAGAACACGCTGGATGGCCTTGACGGGAGGCTACCATCTGTCTCCCAACAGCTGTTCCAGTGGGTCCCCTCCCCCAACCTTCTCTGAGTCTTCGGGGTCCATGTGACCTGGCCATTTAGCCCATGGTGTGCAAAAAAGTGCTGCTCAGAGGTAAAACAACCCAACCCAACCCTGTTTGACATTGTCTGCCCACTGCATCCTAGGTCTCCTCCCCTTTCTGAGGCCTTTAGGCACACTGTTCATAACCCTATTCACCAATCTCTAATTATTCATACGGGCAACATGGCCAAACCAAAGGAGGCTCTCTCTGCACAATATACTGCTTAAAGGAGGTTGCTGACTCCTTTGCCTAACCCATAGATTCCCAACAGGGGCGATACTGCCCCCCAGTGGGTGCTGGAGCCTTCCATGGGGGCAGTAGCGGATCCAGAGGCAAATGGGGGGCGTTGAGGCAGTCAAGAGGGGCAGTCAAATAAATAAATAAATTTAATGGAATTTTCTGTGACAACCTTTTTATCTCTTCTATTCTGTGGTGTCTTCCTGGTGATTCTGGTCATCCACTACCTCATCCGTCATGTACAGCTTTTCAACTGCAGCTTGGACAATAAGTTCCCTGCTACCGCCTACTAGCGTACTGGTACGTCTGAAGTCGACTGAGATGCTCTCAAAAGTTCTCTTCAAGATCACAGATTGGATATAAGCTTCAATATGTTTTCCCACTCCAAGTCGCTTTGAGTATGCTTTATGGTACGTAGTTACAATACCATCCCACGTCAGAACATAAGGTATAATATTAACATTACACTTGTGAATTAGGCTCAACTCATTAGCCAGCAGATCATACTTCCTCTTCTTTTCAACCTCTACTGTCTGCAGGTTATCCTGAGATGTTATTCCTACTTCAATAATTGTAATCTCATTCAATACCTTTTCATGCACTACTATATCAGGCTTATTATGTTGGACTTGTGTGGCCATCCTGATAGGCAAATCAACCTTGATGCAATAATAATATAATAATAATAAATTTATTATATTTAATATTTTTTTTATAATTTTTTTTAATATAATAAAATACTTTGAAAATAAATATTTTATCTAGCTATGTAAATTATCTTATTGTTATCGTTTTAATAAGCATTTTTAAATTAGCATTAGGTATACCTATACCTAATTTGTTTTAGTTTAGAATAGATTGACGGTGACAAGTCCTTGCAAGTTGGTAGGCAAACACGCGGTTCATGCAATTTAACATGTTTCGACAAGAATATGGGAGCTTGAAATGACTTGTTTACGGAGCAAGTGTGCCGGCATCACAAACATACAAGTTAATGCGTGCACAAAATCAAATCTATAAAAGTGATAGCTCTAGGAATGTTTTATTATTTTTATATGCTTCGCCGTGATAAATAGTCGTGAGTGATAAGTGTTATAAAAATAATGTTTATAATGACTTCTAACTATCTATAAATCTGTTGAGAAGTTAATTTGTATTTGAAAATGTCTGAATCTACATCTAAAAAGAAATGCCGGCAATACAGTATTGAGTATTTGAAATATGGATTTACGTACTCTTCTACAAACCAATCATTACCTATGTGTTTGATTTGCCAAAAAGTTTTTTCAAATGAAGCTATGAAACCTTCTAGGCTACAAGAGTATTTAAATAAAATACATGCTGATAAGGACAAAGATTTATCATATTTTCAAGAACTGGAAAAGCAATATTTAAAACAGCCAACTGTGTCAAACCTTTTTGCGTTGTCTTCTAAACAAGATGATGATGGACTACGAGCCTCATATAACGTTTCATTGTTCATCACAAAAGCAGGAAAACCACACACAATTGGCGAGGAATTAATTTTGTCAGCAGTCAAAGAGATATTAAAAACTTCTTCATCATAAGACACCGTCAGATATCATCAAAAAAATTCCTCTCAGTAATAATTCAGTGCAAAGAAGAATAGGTGAAATGGCAAAAGATGATGAAATATCATTATGTGATTACTTAAAGACTTGCAAATTTTCCATTCAACTCGATGAATCAACTCTACCAAATAACGAAGCTCTACTCTTATCATACCTACGATTTATAAAAGAAGAAAAATTCATGAAGAGTTATTATTTGCTAAAAATTTGGAATCTGATACAAAGGGAGAATCTATATTTAATACCATGCAAAAGTTTTTTCAAGAGAAAGAAATTCCTATTTGCAATATTTTGTCTGCTGCTACTGATGGTGCTCCAGCAATGACAGGGCATCATAAGGGTTTCATAGCGCATTTGAAACAAGCAGTACCAAATGTACTCGCTGTACATTGTATTATTCATCGTCAGCATTTGGTTGCAAAAAATTTGAATGAACGTCTGCATACGTCACTCCATTACGTTATTAAAGCAATCAATAAGATTAGAAGCAATTCATTGAATGACCGATTATTTGGCAAGCTTTGTAACGAAAATGATGAAGATTACAATCGCTTGCTGCTGCACACAGAAGTATGTTAGCTCTCTAAAGGTGTTTGTCTGAATCGTTTTTTCAATCTATTTGACTCAGTATTGGACTTTCTTGACGACAGAGACAAAAAATTGTGCGAAAACCTGATTACGTCAAAAAATGACATCGCTTATTTGACAGACCTGTTTAAAATATTTAATCAAGTTAATTTACAATTGCAAGGTGATGAGTTGAATTTAATTAAAACAAAAAACGTCATAGCTGCTTTTGCGGGAAAACTTCTATTCAAACGAAATCTAGGTAGAGGTGAATACAACCACTTTCCCACATTATCAGCAGTCTCTGCAAAACCGGAAGATTTACTTACTTACTGCCAACACTTGGAAGTTCTTCATGTTGATTTTACGGAGTGTTTCCAAGATATTTTAAACATGAATATACCGAGTTGGGTTTTAGATCCTTTCGCAAACACAGATACTGAAGAATCATCAAATTTGGAAGAGGAACTCTTAGAACTCACGACTAACAAAGAACTCAAAGTAAAATTCAAACATGGATACCAAGAGTTCTGACTTCAAAAATCAATACCAGTTCTCTACCCTGGATTGTGGGCAATAGTACAGAAGTTTTTAATCGCATTTCCTTCGTCCTATATGGCTGAGCGTGGATTCAGTGCAGTAGCTAATTTACTGTCAAAGAAGAGGAACAGACTACACATCACTGAATGTGGCGATCTGCGATTGACATTAACGAAATTGGAACCCGACATTAACAAATTGTTAACACTCCACCAGCCTCAACCATCTCATTAATTTTTTTTATATATTATTAATTTTGTGTTTATCTCATTATTTTTTTTATTTCTTATTGATTCTGTGTTTATTTTTAAAATTTTAATAAACAATTTTATTGTACATTTGGTTGTCGTTTTATTAATTTCTGCTTTATGATTTTTAATAGATAAATAAACAGATAAATTAGGTACAGATAATATGCAACAATATTTTAATATTTCAATAAAATTAACTAATATGGACTAGGGGGGGCGTTGAAATTTTTGTTCTCTTCTAAAGGGGGCGATGGTCCAGAAAAGGTTGCGAATCACTGGCCTAACCTCATCATTAGTTACAAAGCTGTGTAAGCAACTGGAATCAAAAGCATCTAGTTTCCTGTTATCTTGTTTACAAAGTGTCCAAGTTTCACTACCATAACTAACCCTAGAAAGAACCAAACTATTACACAGTCTAATTTTAGTCTTTAGGTGTATACTCATATTTCTCCACACTCTCCATAGATTCTTAAAAGTCCCGGCAGCAATCCCTATTTGTCTGTTAATCTCATGCCACACATCACCAGTATCTGTTACATTGCTCCCAAGATAATTAAACTGTGACACCTGCTCAAGACTGCAACCATTCAGATTAACTGAATCACAGCCTGCCTGACCAATTTTCATCACTTTAGTTTTCTCTCTGTTTATAACCAAACCTACTCTACTACCAGTCTCATCAACAGCTCGAATGAAAGAGTTCATCTCATCAACATCATTTGCCAAAAGGGCTAAATCATCAGCATAATCTAAATCAGAAATTTTCGTATCTCCAGTCCATTTAAGGCCAAAATCTTTCCCTTGAAGTGAATTTCGCATAACATAATCAATAACCAAGCTAAAGAGAAAAGGAGACAAAATGCACCCTTTGTCGAACACCAGAAGTAATGCTAAACCAATTGCTACAAACCTTACCAACTCTCACACACGACTCAGTGTTATTATAGAGAGCTTTCATAATGTTAACTAACTTGTCAGGTATACCATAAGATCTCAAAATCAACCACAAATTATGACGATCAACAGAGTCGAAAGCCTTTTTGAAATCAACCAAGCTAGCAACCGAAGGTTTCTGAAACTCTAAACATTTCTCAAGAATCTGCCTAAGTGAAAATGTTTGATCCACACATCCCCTCCCACTTCTGAATCCACATTGCTCATCACACAAATTGACTGTCAACCAGATTCTTAATTCTATTAAGCACAATCATGCAAAGAACTTTCCCTGGAACATAGAGTAGGATATATCACAAGAACTGTAATAACGTTTTTTGAAAATAGGGATAATAATAGCTCTGGTAAAATCCTTGGGAACCATGCCTTTATCATAAAAGATATTCAAAATTTCAGTCAGCCAAGTGATAACCAAATGATCTCACAATCAACCACAAATTATGACAATCAAATCGTCAACCAAAACATTCCCAGCTCTAAGCATTTCCATAGTAATTTCATCTACCCTTGGTGATTTATGAAGTTTAAGTTTAGAAATAGCTAAAATAACTTCAGATTGTGTTATAGGGTTAACATTAAAGCCACCAATGCATCTATCATCATTGCAAACAGTGGGAGTAGAACTAACCACATTGTTTAAAACATCACTGAAATGCTCAGCCCACCTAGCCATGGCAGTATCCTCACCTTCTATAACCTTACCTTGTTTATCCTTCAATCCCTGTATGCCTGTCCATTTTCTACCACATAAAACATTAACTATCTGGTACAGTTCTCTGCTGTTGTGCTGCCTAACTGCTTCCTTGGCTTTGTCAGCCAAGCCATCAAGCCAAAGATTCTTATGAGCAGCTAACTGATCCTTTACACGTTTATTAAGCTCTCTGTAATGCTTTCTATTAGGATTAGTAGGGTATTGATTAAGGACATTCCTGCAGTTTTCTTTCTGAAATAAGCTCAAGTGCCTTATCACTCAAATAATTCTGTCCTCTGCTCCTCTTTTCCTAAAAGAGTACTGTTAGTTTCGAAAAAAGCCTGTTTAAAATGGTCCCATTCTTCCTCAACTTCAGTATAAGCAAACCATTACTGTCATTATGATTAAGTAACCTATCATTGCCTATCATCCATTTTTAACTTTTTCAACTGTTAGATGGTGCTATATAATGATAGCAACATCTAACAGTGGAAAAAGTTAAAAATAGCAACAATGCATTTATCCTAGAAATTTGAAGGCCACGAGGTTTACAGTCAACAGTGAGTTGCCTCTTAACCCCTGGAGTAGGTGGGACAAATGTAACTTTTTTGTTTTAAGAGATAATTGTTTTTAAAGTTAAGTAAAAATTCTTTTTGGGTTGGTTAGTTGATGAAACATTGCAATTTACACTTTACAAATTGCTCAAAAGCTTGAATTTTGATCATGATGTTTGCATTGACAGCAAAATAATTGATAACAAAAATCCATCCAACAGTAATAGTCACATCTTTGTAGGACTTAGGCCTACTGCCAATTTATACAGTATAACTTTGCAATATGCACTTAGAGTGGGCAAATTTTTGAGCCTCCCATCTCCTGCAAATTGTCCATCACACTTGTTACACCATTACACAACTGCCTTAAATAAATACTTCTGAGAAGAAATGCTCCAGTTTCAGTAAACTGAAATCAGAACATTTACTACATTATCCAGGTTTCAGAAACTTGAAGCCAGGACATTACTGAAGTGTCCTGGATATTACCAATTGGAATTTGGTCACCCTAGTTACATTGGAATGTAATCTGATGGTAATCGTATTAACATCATATGGGCTAACTTTGTTAGGAACACCCAGTCATACAGAGGAGCCAAAATTAGGTTTGTCTATTACCTTGTTTAAAGTGCCTTGCAACTAAAGCTTAAGAAATGTTGTGCTAAGGTCATAACAATTACCTTTAATACTGAAGCTCTCAGAGACCCAGAAATAGCCAAAGCTTTCCATGATAAGCTATTGACCATTATGACAATCATGGTTTGCTTGCAATTGAATTTGGGATAGAATGGGACCATTTTGAAACCTATGGTGCCATAACCACAAAAATGCAGTTCATGAAGCCTGTATATGTGGCTGTGAATATTAAACTGCATACTTAATAGAACAAAAAAAATCAAATCTTTTAAAAATATAAAATTTTCAGCTAATTTTTGTAGTTATATATATGCATTAAAAATATACATTTTAGAGCTCTTAAATAATGCCAGTTTTTTCAGTCTTTTTTCCTCTTGATGCATTGGAAAGTGGTAAAACTTTGTATTCCTTCAAACTGCCATTAAAAAAAGTCCAAATGACAGGATTCTCACAGCCAGTGTTTTACCTGGTGCAGCAGTGTGTTATAAATAGTTGTCAGTTCTGGCTAATTAATTTTTCATTTGGCAAGATCATTTGTTTACATTAGAATTTCCTGTTTATGTTTTGAATTACTTGTGTATAAATGTGCTGAGTTACGTTATTTCTATTGGAGGTTCTGGATCATTATTACGGAAGTGCAGCTGTTTTTTTTATTTTGATATATTTTGCTGTTTCAAACTGTTTTAATATTTATAAATTATTATCATCATTTATTCAGATACATTTTATTAAAGGAAAAGATCAATTTTTTAATGCATGATTAGCTTTGGTTACAAGTAACAGCAACGAAAGTTTTGATTTGAAATTTAGTATGTAGTTGATTGTGCACTGTTAAATCACTGAAAGCACAATTTATTATACTCACCGATCCCATACCCAAACCTGCCCTATCTGCCACAATAATGTGGCCAGCTAAAACCCCTTATGGGCTATGAATAGTTCAGATACCTACCTGCGACTGTTATGGTGGGTAAATAAAGCAATCTGAGCAAGTTCAATCATGGGCAGATGGTGCAAAGAAGATAGGGTGCTCCATACCCACGTTTGCAGAACCTATGGAATTTCCACAGACTACTGTCTCGTGTGTACCAGGACTACACAAAACTGGCGAAACCTGTAGCCACCAGGGAAAATGTAGTTGAAACCAGGCCATTGACATTCAAGGTGAGCACCACCTCTTCTGTATTGTAACATTAGAATGAAGGGAGGCAGTGCACAGGATAAGCCAGCATTCGATAAATGGACAGCTACAAAGGTTTGTGCATTCGGTATATGATACATGACTGGGCTATGGCAACTGATGCCCTCATTGAGTACCCTTGTTAACAGCACATCACTGGACTATGAGGCTGCAGTAGGTGAAGGAACATCAGCAAAGGACCCTGGAAGACTGGAAACAGGTAACTTGGTCCGACGAATTAAGGTTCTAGCTGCAACATGCTGATGGGAGGTTCTGTGTTTGTGTAGCATAGACCACACAAGGCCATGGACCCAATTGTCAAGGGGGTATTACAGGCTGTTGGAGGTGATATAATGTTCTGGATCATGTTTATGGGGGTCACCTTGGAGCCCCTTGTACCTAGTGAGATCACCACACAAGACTATGTTGATGTATTCACCAACCATGGCTATCTGTTTCCCACAGCAGGGTGCCTTCTTTCAACAAAACGGTGCCCATCTCATTGTTTTCATTTGGTGAATGACTTGCTGGAAAAGCATTCCAATGAGTTAATAACCCTCACACTCTTTGGATTTGAATTCTAGCATCTGTGGGATGCAGTGGAGTGATGCATTCAAGCTCAAAACCCACCACCTGCAACTCTGAGCTCTTTAACCCTTCCAAGGTCTGGCCTGAAAAACTGATTTACATCCAGAGGTCCAGCTGTTTTTCCACTCTGATCAGACAAGAAAAAATTAACTTTAAAATTGTTTTGGCAAATAACAAAGGAATTATGGCATGTTAATTCCAAATTAATCAGCATTTAATTCTGGATTTTCTAAAAATAAAATATTTAACAAAAGTTTTATTTTAAAAGGACTTTTAACTTTAACAAGGACTATTTTTTTAGAGTCATGTAGTAAAAAATTGCATCTGGCAACACAAAAATTTATTTGAAAAATTAATAAACAGAAATTGTTATAATGCACATTAATAGAAAGGCTATTTATTTCTGACTAACAAAAAAATAATTTTCTTGTTTCAAGTAAATATTTCTCCTGTTTTGTAATTTTTTTCTTGGTACCACAGCCAATTGTGCTGAGTCAGATAAACAAGTGGACTTTGGAATATTCTTTAAAAATAATCAATCAACAGAAATAGGTCATGTTATATACCAAACTAAACAGAATTTAACTCCAAATCCTATGAAAATAAAATTTTTTACAAATTTACAAACATGTTAATTTTAATAAGATGTTTTCACATTGATGTAGCAAAAAAAAAAAATCGAACTGCAATTAAGGCTTAAAATGTTGGAAAACGTGATGAATAAAAACAGTTAAATTCTGATCAAAAGCAAATTTCTTCCCAAATAATATAATATATATATTACTTGAAACATAATATTTATTTCTTTTAATGATTCTCTGCAGTGTGGTATATATAAATCATGGTTAGTGTTATATAAGATGACTTGGATTTCTTGCATTAATGGGATTTTCTGCCCTGTTTATGAAATGGAAAAAACTCTTTCTTTGCTGGCTTTTTTCACTAAACATTATGAATTTTTGCTTTGGATGTTGAAGTTTGGTGATCTTCCCTGATTGACCAAGGGTAAAAATCAAACGTCATTATTGTCACAGTGGCACAGCCAGTATATTGAGAGTGCGGAGGGTGGGGGTGGAGTCTAAAATCTTTTAAAACCTTAAAATCTTTTTAAAAAATTTTGTATGTGAACTTAGAAAACTTATAATTAGAAAAAGTAAAATTCTGTGGTGGAGAGGGGGGGGGGAGGTTATAAATCCTTACCGAAATTGCTCTCCCACAGGAGGACTGATTTCCTTATCATTGAAGTTTTTTTGTTGCATATCCAAGACCACATTCATTTTCAGGAACTACAAGATCAAAGTTTTTTACTTGAAAATGAAGAAATAATAAAGTTAAAAATAACATGTAATCTAATGCGATGTTAAAATATCCACAGTAACAAGTTGTAAGCCAGCCATCCAATGTAGCTTAACTCGGAACAAGTTTTTTATAACGTGAACAATTGTAGCTGCCTTTAACTATTTTTCTGGTGCTGATTTCAGATCTGGCTTTAAAAAACGACTAACATCACATTTTTATGTTGTTGGTCATTTTGACTACTATTAAGATCTTCCTATACCAACAGCGAGCCATTCCGTGGCCAAATGGTTAGCACGCTTGGCTACTGATCTAAGGAACCTGTGTTCGAGCCCCGGGTAAGGCATGGATGTACGTGTTGTTTTTCTGCTGAGGTCCTGTCATCCTCTCAGACTTTCTACTATGGCATATTAACTGACAGGCTCCTGTCAGACCTCTGGCAAGCAGCTGCTTGAGGGAGTATTTATTTATTTATACCAATACCTCCAGGCAACTGGGAGGATATAGATATTTTACTTTTTGTGGCTGGCAACACTGATTGGAGCGACGTAGTTTATAATTACTTCCAGAATCTTCAATGGCAGTTTTTTTTTTGTTAATTTTCAGATTTTTTAAACTTTAAGGAAAAATTTGTTGATAATAGATAAAATCAAACTTGTGAGCTTAAATTAGATGATTGCTTTATACAGAGTAATGTTAAAAAACAAATCGGCACTACCATATAATGCTTCTAAAATATGGCAATCACATGGCTTCATCAAATTACTAATATTGTAGTTTAATAAAATATGCATGAAATTAAAAAAAGAAAATGTTATTTTTCAAGCTTGAATTATGCATTTTTAAAAGATATGCGATTTAAATGGTAATTAAAAAAATTGAAGTTCATGTGTTGTATAAAAGACATCTGTTGATGTCTTTGAACTCTCATTGTGGATTCTGTTAACATCTATGTTAACAATGACCTGGGAAGGGTTAAGGATGGCTGGCTGGCCTGGATTCTTGGGCAGCATTACCACCTGGATGTTTCCAGCACCCGGTCGAGTCCATGCCAGGCGAGTTCATGTCATCGTTCCATGTCATCATCGAGTCCATGCCATGTTGCTTCTGTTGTGAAGGGTGAAGGGTATATCTACACATTATTAGATGAATGTGTATAATAAATTTCCCTTTCAGTGTATGTCACCATGTTGGACAGGTATTATGTGTCTCAGGTGTTGGGCACTTATTTGTTTTTTGCATTTCAACCTATATGTATACTGGAATTCAAAGGTATAATTCATTTTGAAACTTGACTGAAAATTAAATCTTCAGCTATACTTGACCCCAAATAGTAGCTAGTTTGGGAGACATCAAATTAGGACATCATAATGAAAAATTCAAGTTTTAAATAATATGCCTTAATTTAATATTATTTTTAATTAACTGGAAGTAATTTAATAACTAGCATTCAGAAATTGCAATTTTTAAATGAGGTTTTTTGCCACTATAGAAAGTTTAAATTTGTAGCAGTATCTAATCAAAATTCATCTGGAAAAGTTTCAACTCAATTTCAGTGGTTAAAATAAACTTTTATTTGTTTGATATATTTTATTTAATTTTTTCACAGCTCTTCATTCCTGTTTAGTTATATATTTTTGAGTTTTTATTTAAATTATCTTGTTTTTAAAGCAAAATAAGTTTATGTAACACCTAGCATAGTCTTAGTTTGCTGATCAGCAAAAAATCCAAGTATGCATGTTATGTGTTTGCATAAATGACCAAAGTGTTAAAAAATTTATAAATGAGAGATTTAATTAATGATAGAAATATAAATTATTTATTTAAAGGAATGAAACACCTGAGAAAATATAGTGAATTGATTGTTGAAATATTTTTCATCATCATCATCATCATCATCCTCAAGCAGCCATCAGCTATGGAGGTCCAACCAGACCGTGCAATTTAGTTCTCCAAGCAAGTCTCTCCTGAGCTACATCTACTGCATCTGGCCACTGAACACCAATTCTAACAAGGTCCTTTTTGACATTGTCTGCCCACTGCATCCTAGGTCTCCCCTTCTTTCTGAGGCCTTTAGGCACACTGTTCATAACCCTATTCGCCAATCTATAATTATTCATATGGGCAACATGGCCAAACCAACGGAGTCTCTCTCTGCACAATATGCTGCTTAAAGGAGGTTGCAAACTCCTTTGCCTAACCTCATCATTAGTTACAAAGTTGAACCACCTAATGCCCAAGATACTGCGTAAGCATATGGAATCAAAAGCATCTACTTTCCTGTTATCTTGTTTACAAAGTGTCCACGTTTCACTACCATAACTAACCCTAGAAAGAACCAAACTATTATACAGCCTAATTTTAGTCTTTAGGTGTATACGCCTATTTCTCCACAGTCTCCATAGATTCTTAAAAGTCCCGGCAGCAATCCCTATTCGTCTGTTAATCTCATGCCGCACATCACCATTATCTGTTACATAGCTCCCAAGATAATTAAACTGTGACACCTGCTCAAGACTGCAACCATTCAGATTAACTGAATCACAGCCTGCCTGACCAATTTTCATCATTTTAGTTTTCTCTCTGTTTATAACCAAACCTACTCTACTACCAGTCTCATCAAGAGCTTGAATGAAAGAGTTCATCTCATCAACATCATTTGCCAAAAGGGCTAAATCATCAGCATAATCTAAATCAGAAATTTTCATATCTCCAGTCCATTTAAGGCCAAAATCTTTCCCTTGAAGTGAATTTCGCATAACATAATCAATAACCAAGCTAAAGAGAAAGGGAGACAAAATGCACCCTTGTCGAACACCAGAAGTAATGCTAAACCAATTGCTACAAGCCTTACCATATCTCACACACGACTCAGTGTTATTATAGAGAGCTTTCGTTATGTTAACTAACTTGTCAGGTATACCATATGATCTCACAATCAACCACAAATTATGACCATCAACAGAGTCGAAAGCCTTTTTGAAATCAACAAAGCTAGCAACCAAAGGTTTCTGAAACTAAACATTTCTCAAGAATCTGCCTAAGTGAAAATATCTGATCTACACATCCCCTACCACTTCTGAATCCACATTGCTCATCATGCAATTGACTGTCAACCAGATTCTTAATTCTATTAAGCAAAATCATGGAAAGAACTTTACCTGGAACAGAGAGTAGGCTGATACCCCTATAGTAGATCACAAGAACTGCGATCACCTTTTTTGAAAATAGGGATAACAATAGCTCTGGTAAAATCCTTAGGAACCATGCCTTTATCATAAAAGATATTCAGAATTTCAGTCATCCACGTGGTAACCGAAACATTCCCAGCTCTAAGCATTTTGCTAGTAATTTCATCTACCCCTGGGGATTTATGTAGTTTAAGTTTAGAAACAGCCAAAATAACTTCAGAATGTGTTATAGGGCCAACATTAAAGCCACCATTGCAAACAATGGCAGTAGAACTAACTACATTGTTTAGAACATCACTGAAATGCTCAGCCCACCTAGCCATGACAGAATCCTCCCCTTCTATAACCTTACCTTGTTTATCCTTCAATCCTTGTATACCTGTCCGTTTTCTACCACACAAAACATTAACTATCTGGTACAGCTCTCTGCTGTTGTGCTGTCTAACTGCTTCCTCGGCTTTGTCAGCCAAACCATCAAGCCTAAGATTCTTATCAGCAGCTAACTGATCTTTTACACATTTATTAAGTTCTCTGTAATGCTTTCTATTAGGACTAGTAGGGTATTGATTAAGGACATTCCTGCAGTTCTTTCTTTCCGAAATAAGCTCAAGTGCCTTATCACTCAGATAATTCTGTCTCTTCTGCTCCTTTTTTCCTAAAAGAGTACTGTTAGTGTCCAAAAAAGCCTGTTTAAAATGATCCCATTCTTCCTCAACTTCAGTAGTAAGCATACCATGACTGTCATAATGACTAAGTAACCTATCATGGTAAGCTTTGGCTATAACTGGATCTTTCAGAGCTTCAGTATGAAAAGTAAATTTTTTAACCCTAGCACAACACTTTTTAAGTTTAAGTTGCAAGACACTTTTAACAAGGTAATGGTCAGATCCAATTTCAGCTCCCCTATATGCCCTAGTATTCCTAACAGAACTAGCCTATTTGCTGTTAATTAATATGTAATCAATCATATTCTTATGCAGCCCATCAGGTGAAACCCATGTGTACTAATGTATGTCACAGTGTTTGTAATAAGTGTTAGTTATTCTGAATCCATTGAGTTTACTTACCTGTAGGAGACATTGCCCATTGCCATTGCAGCTACCAATACCAAAAGGGCCTATTACTCTGGCCCAAAAGGCAGAGTCAGTACCAACTTTGGCATTGAAGTCACCAAGAACAAGGGTAATATCTCCTTTCTTGACAGAATTCAAAATATCCTGAAGTTGTTCATAAAACCTATCCTTCTCATCCTCATCGGCATCCTCAGTGGGGGCATAACAGCAGATAACATTCAAGTCTTTAACGCTTGTCTGAAATTTTGCTCTAAGAAACCTTTCATTAATGCACTCATATCCTAGAAGAGCATCACTAGCGTGTCTGCTGAGAAGCAGACCCATGCCTTGGTGATGCTTATTGTTGTCCCTCCCTGAAAAGAGAAATTTAAGATTATTTTTAAGAATCTGACCTTTATCTGTCCATCTGGTCTCTTGCAAGCCGAGAATATCTAAATTATAACGGTGGAATTCTTGTGTGAGGACATCAAGAGAAAAAGCTCTGTGCAGAGTCCTCACATTCCAACTACTATGGAGAGAAAATGGTTAGTGGGATGTTTAAAGAAACTATGTTTATTGAGAGAGGGAATGCCGACAATATCAAACAGCCCCCTAATAGCAGACATGGGGCAAAGACCTGTTCCTCCAGCACTAAAAGCTGAAGCCATCTACACTGGAAGACTTCTCCCAATGTAGAATTTGACGATGCCAGTAGAAGCAAAGAATTCAGGTGCCTGTGATGACTTCTGATCAGGATTATCCATCAGCTGATAAACATATCCTGTGAATCTATTCACTTGGGCTATCAACCCACAAACAAACAGAAAACACAGCAGAAGATTTTCCCTCCACAGAAGCCCACCAGTGCAGCAAAATCAGGATCCATAATCAAGCTCAGAGCCATATATCTGTCCAGTCCAATGGGTTTATATGGTCAGCACCAGGACCCTGTGTGGTTGACCACTCCTCAGCAGGGTAGAAAAAAAAATAAAAGTAGCCATAGTTGTTCAGATCAGTACTCCACACTAATCTGGCAGCCCTCCCCTTCCGTTCACTTCCACAAGAGAGTATCTCTTTTGAAAGGTACTAACGGTCTGCACCACGAGAAGGCGGGGTCGGACATTAGGTGCTAGGCCTGGCCGGTTCTATGCATCATCACAGGGGATTGGTGTATAGCTCTCCTTCCAGTGACTACCTAGCTACCATTTACAGACCGAAATATTTTTACTGAAGTTAAAATGGGAAAAATACAGTAAATAATAAATAATGAGGTAAACTCAGATAAACTCGACAGTCAGAATCCCGTCTAGTAACTTTTTCTGACACCTCTTGCTTAAAACTCCTAAAACCAAAAGGATCTCATTATTTATTATCATTAGCATACTTGTAAGACATGCTCTCCATCTATTGGCAAATAAAAAGCTGCTAGGGCTAAAAATTGCCTAAAATAACTCCTATATGTGACATGAAGGGAATGTTCATAGCGTTAATTAGAGGAGATCTTGATCGGCGGCCGGTAGCTCAGTGGTCCAGAGCACCTGCAATGTTATCAGGAGGTCGTGGGTTCGTATCCCACCTGGCTCAGAAAATTTTTCCTCTAAAATTGAAATTGACGTCAAAGTGCCTATTTATTACTAAATACAGTAAAACTTCATAATTTTTAAAACAAAATGCTTATAAAATTTAACCTCTTTTTTCTTTGAAAATTTTCCATTTTGTTAATCACAATTGAATGGTCTTTCTTTTGGTATGGGATATAACCTATTTTTGTTGATTGGTTATTTGGGAAAAATATTCCAAAATTAACTATTTTATTTGATTGGGCACAGTTGACACAAAGCCTTGATATTGTTCAAAGTATATGAGGAAAAAAGGTTCTTTCTTGAAGTAAAAAAAATATTTTTCTGTTATTCAGAAATAACATCTTTCTATTCACATGCATTATAATTATTTTAATCCATTGTTATTTTTCTGAAAAAAAATTATTTGCAGTTTTCAGTTCTTTTTGACATCTTATCACTTTAAAAAAATCCTATTAAAATTAATATTAGCTTCCTTTTGGTTAAATATTTTATTTTCATAAAATCTAGAAATAAATGCTGATTAATTTTGCATATAACATGCCATAATTCCTTTCATTAGTTATTTGACAGAAAAGTCCTAAAGTTCACCTTTTTCACTGAGCTCAATTGAGAAAAGTCATTCTGCCTGGTTAGAGTCCATCATGGGTAATGAAAGTCCTATCTGCATTGGTAAGATCTCATCCACAGCCCATCTGCATCTGCAAGGTCTTACCCACATCTGCAAAACTTTATCAGCATCTGCATATATTTTCTATTTAACAACCATCTAGATTTTGCAAATGCTTTGAAGTCCCATCTAAATTTTTCAAATGCTGCCCAAGTGGTTAGTGTGCTTGGCTACTGATCTGGTCTAAAGGACCTGGGTTCGAGCCCTGGGTAAGGCATGGACATTTGTGTTGTTTTTCTGCTGCAGTCTCGCCATCCTTTTGGATCTACTTCGGTGTATAAACTGACAGGCTCCTGTCAGACCTCTGTACTAAGCAGCTGTTTGAGGGGTTTGTAAAAATATGCTTTATTAAATTTTGACTAAAATTTACTTCATTGTAATTTTGCAAATTCTGAATTAATTTTGCACTTTTAAATGCAGTTATTGGTGATTATGGGAAGACACTCCTTTTTATTACCTAGTAACACTCCTCTAAAAATTCGTGATCTTCCCGACTGAAATTTTCATTTGGCTAATATTTAATTCTCATTTTCTATGTAATATCTTGAAGTTTTTTTAATTTACTTTCTGCTTTGCAAGCAAAAAGATCTCTTCTTTCACAAAGGATAAGTTTTTTTTTCTAATTTGTGGCTTTATCCCAATAGACTTTTTTTAGAGTGAATATCACATTGAATTTTCAAATTGGTTTTTTTTAACGTTATCTCAATTAGTTTTTTTTTCATTCGGTTTCAATAATGCAATAATGCTTGCTCATGCTTCTACATATATTTTCAAATACAAGACTTTACCAACCATCCTGTTGACAAATTTTTTTTATCTGTATTTTTTTCCCCCTACTATCTGCATTAAGGTTAATCTTTTATCTGCCAAGAGGTTTTCAATGCAAATATCTGTAGATGAAACTGTGGATATCTGCATCCATGCAAGCTCTATTTCTGATGTAATTAAGTTTTTCGGCTCCAGGCCTGAAAAACAAAGAAATCAGTAAGAATTAAAGTCTTCTCTTGAAATTAACAGTACCCTTTTAGTAAAAAGGCACAGAAGAGAATCATTTGAGTGATAAGGCAATTGGGCTTATTTCTGAAATAAAAGAATGTAGGGATGAACTGAGTCACCTACTACTTATTTTAACAGATAGCATTACAGAGTTTAAGAGACGTAAAGGATCAGTTCAAAGCTGAAATGAATCTTTGGTTTGATAGCCTGATTGACAAAGTAGCTAGGTAATACAACAGAGTTGCACCTGATAACAAATATTTTGTGTGTATTTTAGGAGGGTTTGGGAACATTCACATATAGGGATTGAGGGATAAACAATCAAAGTTATTGAAGGTCAGGATTCTGTGATGTCAAAGCATTTCAGATGTCTTGAACAATTGTAATGCAATAAATGCATGTTAACTTCTTTACTTTGGACCTTGTGACTGATCCAAATTATACTAATTTCCTGGATAGCTTTGGGTGCCAGGCAGTTAATCTTGCCAAATAAAGTTAAATAAGTGTTCGCTAAGTATATTATGCGTTACTTAGTCAATAAGAAATAAATTCAAAAGGATTGTCAATTGTTAAAGTTTAAATCGAATCAAAATCAATTGTCTTTCTCAAGAGAAAAAATTAGAAAAGTCGAACCTTTTCATAAAACGAAGTTTATTTCCAAAAAATTGTGACTCACCATAGTGAAACTTCTTCTATATAAAATATTCCAAGAAACCAAAAGATCACTCAAAACAACATCTCCACCTACATTCTCAAATCACACTCCAAACTAACATCTCCAAAACTAACAAACATCTCTTCCTAACATTGTCTCCCTTCTAGCTCCAAAACTACTAAAGGGCGGGGGTGGCTCAGTTGATAGTGCACCAGGCTCATAATCTGCAATTCCCAGCTGGGTCAGCATTGAGATTTATCTCCGCAAAACTCCCCGCCCTGCCCACGGTCAGTAGGGGATACCAATGGGTTTGGAAAGGTCTCTGTCCGTCAGACGGGACATTAAGCCGTGGCCCTGTGTGCGGGATAGCCATACCCTGTGCATGTTAAAGAACACGCTGGATGGTCTTGACATGAGGCTACCATCTGTCTTCCAACAGCTGTTCCAGTGGGTCCCCTCTCCCACCTTCTCTGAGCCTTTGGGGTCCTTGTGACCTGTCCATTTAGCTTATTGTGTGCAAAAAAGTGTCGCACAGAGGTAAAACAACCAATTTTGAATACAAGAATACTTCCTACGTCATATACAAATCACTGAACATAAATAAAGAAATGAGTGTGTATATGCAAATTTGAAAATATTATTTACTCTCGCATCTACGCAATCTTCTATCACAACCAAAGGTATCTCCTCCCATTCCTCCTAACAAAGTGTAAAAGCTGCATAGTGTAAATGTATACCAATGGCTGTGTCAGTTAACTGCATACTAGTGTTAATCAGTCTAACTAGTATCAAATTCTGATACGATCCAAAAGTTGCATACTACTAACTGACACTAAGCTTATTAATATCACTCCTCAACTGCTTACTTTCTAAAAAGGTTAAAAAAAAATGCAAATACATCAAATCAGAATTTGATGTATTTACAGGTGCATCAAGCAGCTTCCTCTTCTTCTCCTAACAACAAATCAAATATGCAAAAGCTAATCTTCTTTTGTGGTGTATAAAAAAAAAGTGTATTGTTCCTCTGTTAAATCCTCCTAGCTATAATGAAACATGCAAAGCTAATAATTTCATTTTACAAACAAGCAGGCATTTAATCATCTGCTAAAATTTCACCTAAATGCAATAAATCATGATCTAGCGGAAATAAAAATAGCATTAATTACTTCCCCTAATTGAGCTTTTTGTCCCCCTCCAAAAGGAGTTTTTCTAGTGAGTGTCTGTCAAACTAGGCTTTGCTGTTAGGAACAACTCCAAAAGGGTGCAAAAACTTGAAGACATTATGGTCAGCTCATACACACACTGGCCACTGAATTAGAAACCTTTATTCAATATCAAGTTGGACCTCCTTTAGCCTGAATTACAGCACTTATGTATTTTGGCATAGATTCTACAAGGTGTTGGAGTGCCTTTTCATCTACAGAATATCAGGTGTTCACCAGATAGTCCTTTAACTGGCTCAGATTTGACGGAAGATAACTTTGCCCCTGGATCTGTTTTTCTAATATGTCCCATACATTCTCAATGGGATTCAGATCCGGGCTTTGTGATGGCCAGGGAAGAAGGTGGAAGTCGCTGTCATGCTCATTGAACCACTGCTGAACACATCTTGCATGATGGACAGTAGCATTGTTGTCCATGAAACAGCCATCACCTGCTGTATAAAAAGTCAACATTGCAAGATGGACTTGATTGGCAACAATGTTCAGATAATCTTTGGACACCTGACCTTCCAGCAGTATCAGGAGACCTGTTCCATACCAATAGAATGTGCCCTACACCATGACACCCCCTCCAGAACCTTGAGTTGTGTTTACAAGGCAAGCTGGGTCCATTGCTTTGTGGGGCTCCCACCAAACTCTCTGCCTACCGTCAGTACAGAACAAGGTGTACTGTGACTCATCGGACCACATGACTTTTTTTCCACTCTTACAGTATCCAGTCACCATGTTCCTACATGACTGTAAACAAACTTTCTGGTTCTTCGCATCAAATCGATCTCGAAATCAGTGGTTTCCATATAGGCATGCTACTGTTAATACTGATCCTCTTCAATTCCCTGTGCATAGTTTGCTGAGATATGGGTCAGGAACAGCCTTCATTGAATGCTTCAGTCAATTGCTGCACACCGGAAGTCCTGTTTCTCCATAAAAGCCTTCACAGACGACATTGATCTCATTCCTAACAGATCGTTGTCATGCCACACTTACGCCTCTTCGACAAGCAATGTAGGTTATTTTTCCACTGATTAAAGACCTGAGATATCTCATCTTTTGAGAAACCAGTCAGCTCTGCTGTTTTTAAAGTTATCACTCCAGTCAGATGGGCAACCCACAATAAACCCTTTATCGAACCCCGAAAGATCTGTTTTTCCCATTGTGATCAATTCTACTGATGATTACTGACGAGCAGCAATCTTAAATAGTTGTCATGTGCATCACCACAACTTAAATAGTTGTGGTGATTAACCTTTATTCAATACCAAGTATTTTGCATATATGCTATGCAAGTGACGTTTACATCTGCATAAAGGTTTCTAATTCAGTGGCCGGCATGTGTGTATATATGCAAACAAATGCTGACAACTATGCATCATTTGATGCATCAATATCACTGACACCGAACAGATTTAAACATATACATCAGTCTAAGAGTAAAGAAAAGCTGCATCAATAATTTATCATATACGATGCTAACATTTCATCCAGTACAATTCCATCTGTGTGAAAACTTAAGAAAAATTACTTTCAATGCAAAAATATTCTTAAAATACAAAATATACTTCAAGATATGATTTATGTAATCACTGTACACTAAATTCTCTTTCATTCTCATCATTCACATCCATAAACATTTTTATAATTCGTAAATTTTTTAACTTACAACACCCAATTCAGCTATCAGTCAGCTGAAACAAAAAAAATACAATTCATAATTAAGCTTGAAATCACATTAATACGATATATAACTCTTTATAGTTAAACTAGAAATTCAAATGAACCAGAGTACATAAAAAATATAATCACTCCACATTATAAACTCAAACTATAATAAATTCAGTTTTTCAAAAATATCAGAAACTAAAGTTTCAGCATGAAATTAAAACATTTCAAAATCTCCAAGTCTGAACAACAATAAATAATCTTCAATCATCTGTCTTCATCTATTCCAGAAAAAAAGAAATAAAACATCATAAATAATTAACCACAGTGGAAGATGAATAATACACTTAAAAATTTTCAGTTGGTAGTGCACCAGGTTTATAACCTGCAGTTCCCAGGTTCAAGTCTCAGGTGGGTCAGGGTTGAGATTTATCTCCACAAAACTCCCTGCCCAGAGTTAGTAGGGGGACACCTAGTAAAGGCAGCCATCCATCGGATGGGGCCTGTGTGCCATAGAGCTATACGCTGTGCCCGTTAAAGAACATTATGGATGGCCTTGATGGGAGGCTACCATCAATCTCCCAATAGCTGTTCCATTGGTCCCCTCCCCCAACTTTCTTTGAGCCTTCAGGGTCCTTGTGACCTGGCCATTTAGCCCAATGTGTGCAAAAAAGTGCCACTCAGAGGTAAACAACCCAACAACTTAAAATTTCATTGTTGGCACTCCGTTGACATAAATCATCATCCAGTCATTTGCTGGAGACTTCCTGTGCCAATCGATAAACTAGGTGTAGGTGCTTTTGAAGATGTTGCTTGTGACGTCATCTACTCTATGTTGACTGCTACATTGCTGGTTGTTGCTCTGCAGGCTATCTTCATCTCTTCACATCTTGCTATGTGCTTAGCTTTGAAGAGCCTAGTTTTGTGCTTTCCAGGGTTATTGCTGCCTGCTTCAAAATGACTTTTTGAATATGTGTGAATCTCTTTGAATATGTGTGAATCTTCAACAGTAGAAAATTTCTTAACTTGTTAAATTAAGCAGGATTATTTGCACTCAAAACAATTTCTGGGATGCTTGGCTCATTATCATCTATTAATTCATTAGCATTATTTTCCATTAAAACCTCTACTTCAACACTTTTCTCATTATCAATTAATTCAGGACTATTTTCCTTTAAAACTTCTATTTCAACACCTTTGTCATTATAAACTTGCTTCTCTAAATCTACATTATTTAAACTGATAAAACATTTTACAGTTTCTTCCTGAACTCTCTGCTTTAGACTATAAGATAAATTTGAAAGTCCACTACACTGCAACTGCAGTTTTAATTCAACTTTCATTAATTTCATCTAAAACTTTTGTATGGGAACATGAAAGATCAGCTTTTGTATCGTTGCAATCTATTAACTCTGCTTTTTCTTGAAATGGTTTCACAAAGAGTAATTATAAAACATTTTCTGTACCAACAGTGGTAAGACTTAACTTATGAGAGGGCTTTTCTTGAGGAATTTTGGCCCCTCACTTAAAAGATCCTAATGTAAGTTTCCCGAATTGCCATTTTTTCTGTAGCAAAATTGTTCTGTGCACCCTAATCAGCCACAAAAGTTACATCTGAAAGTTTTTCTATTATTTGTAGCAAAAGTTTTTGGTATAATTTCATCAGTTGAAGCTTGATGTAGAACATAAGCCCTGCATCGTTTTAGGTGCTTTCGTAACAAATTGTGGGACTGTGTAACTGCTGGTCCTGTGGGAGTTGTTTTGTGAGACTCAACTTCGTAGTGCTGCTTTGGCAAGGATTGCATCCATTGTTGATTTGATGCAGCCTTTTTTGCAGAATTTCTTGCAGCATATTGCTGAGCTAATTTGACTAAAGTTGAAATTGGAGTCATGTTGCTGGCATCTAAAAATTCTCTTAAAGGCAATACTAACTGGGACATAATGCAGTTTATTATGTCAATTTTGGCATCATTAGCATTGTACAGCTGGTATAACAATACACTACCCTAGATGAATGTTTCAATATCTCCTTCCCTTTGTCTTTGTGAAAAAATGGACTTGACAAATGTCCACAATGATAGACATTTCAACCCGTCGAATCTTATTTTAGGTAAATGCCAACTAACATTACAGTTAATAAATGGATTGGCAATTTGTTGATGCAGTTGATAATACACTGTTCTATCACTTGCTTCTGATGTAACAAAAAAATGGAACTTTACGTTCAAAATTTATACGTTTTTGAGCTGACATAACATTGTCAGCTGGATTAGGGGTTGTTGTCGTTCCCCTTTTCTCCCAAGGATCTTTAAGCAGATTCATTAACACTTCTGCTCCTTTCATCACATCCTGCAACTTGTCTTTTACTTTTACTAAGTCTGGGAGTCATAATGATGGAATCAGCCATATTACTAGCAACATGTTTAGTGATCTGTCAAAATTTTGAAAGTTTATTTTGAGCAGTGCTCAAAGGTACTGCTATACAACAGTACAGTACTAAAGCCATACTAAGCTTGCAATAAACTTGCTTATCAAAAAGTTTATCTATAGTGTGTCCAGACACTTCTAAACTTTACATAAATACAATAAGATCTTAACTATCAGCAATAACTGCACTGAAACTTCAGTACTTTTGACTAATACCAAAAGTTAAGCTTCTTGCTCAACAAAAATTTGGGTTAAACAGCCATTAAATCTGTGATTAATATACACAGTTGTATCAGAATAATATGACCACCTACCTAATAATGGGAATAACCATCCTTGGCCCGGATGACAGTGGTGAGACACCTGTCATCTGAATGGATGACAGAGGTGTCTCACTGCATCCATGCCAGGGCCTCATTGCATCCATGCAATGAGGCCCTGGAAGGTTGCCAGAGGCACATGTGCCCATTCGGACTCCAGCAGAGCAAGGAGGTTCCGAAGATGACATGGTTGTGGGTCAGCACAATGGTTCAATCCAAATATCAATCCAAATGGTTCTACAAGTGCTCTATGGCAGTGGTTCTCAACCTTTTATGCTTCATGTACACCGTGGAAATATGTGTGCAACTGGCATACCCCTTGTATATGTATAGATAAAACTATAGTTATAGTATAACAATGGGAATAAAACTTTGTTACTAGATTTAGTGACTTTTGAGCTCTCACAGTGTACCCCACATTGAGAACCCCTATTCTATGGGATTGAGGTAGGGCAATTTTGCTGGCCAAGGGAGAATGGAGACATCGCTGTTGTGTTCCTGGAACCAGTTGCGCACCACCTTAGTGACATGGCAGGGCACATTGTCCTGTTGATAGACACCATCATTAGGGTAAACATCCAACATGAAGGGATGCATGTGGTTAGTGAGGATGGACAGGTAGCCATTGGTATTCAGGGACCCATCCAGTGGTACCAGCGGTTCCAGGTCATACCCGGAAAACATCCCCTAGATATGCACACTGCTGGCCTGTACTTGACCGACAAACGTGCCCGGGTGTTGGTTCTCATGTGTCTGATGCTGTATCCACCACCGCCCGTCGCTTCTGTGAAGTAGAAACCTCAATTTATCAGAGAAGGCAACCTTTTTTCAATCATCTACTGTCCAATGACGATAGTCTCGTGCAAACTGCATGTGTCGTTGTCGATGGACCTTGGTTAATATGGGTGCCTTTATGCAGTGTGACTCCGGAGACCCATGCATAACAGGGTTCACTCTACTGTTATCAGGGACATGTACCTGGGTGCCCCAGCATTCATTTGAGTAGTCAATTGCTGCATTGTTGCACATCGATTGCCCTTTACCAGTTGATGGAGGCTACGTTCTCATTTGGGGTCGATGGCCTTTGGGGCTTCATAGTTATGACATCTGGAGGTACTCGGTGTGCCAGTGGTCCATTCTTGGTACACCCTTACTACAGCACCTCGCTAACAGCCCACGAAGTCTGCTGTTTTCGAGATGTTTCCACCCTTGATGTGGTAGCTGATGATCATTCCTTTTTGAACATCCATCAAATCAGTACCTCTGCCCATTGTGCTCACATTATGCATTATGGATAATCTGTCCTGAGCGGCCGCTTATATTTCCGTGTAGTTGACCTTATGTGCTCTCTCTGATGTGCCTGGGTGGGTACACTGTGATTCTGTAGGTGGTCATATTATTCTGATACGACTGTGTATATAACTAATGAGCTAAAAAATTTGTTAACCTTGACAATTACATTAAATAACATAATTTATACACACACATATATATACACAGTCCCCGTGTTTGGTGCACCACTTTCTTTTCTGACTCTGTAACACTACAAATGGATGTTAAACTTCTTCACTTTGAACCTTGTGACTGATCAAAAAAAAACTTAATTACCATATAGCTTCGGGCACCATGCAATTAATCTTGCCAAATAAAATTAAATAAGGGTTCACTAAGTATATTGCGTTACTTAGTCAATAAGAAATAAATTCAAAACGATTGTCAATTGTTAAAGTTTAAATCTAATCAAAATCAATTATCCTGCTCAAAGAGAAAAAAATAGAAAAGTCAAACCTATTTCATAAAGCATAGTTTATTTCCAAAAATTAGTGGCTCACCAAATTGAAACTTCTGATACAAAATATTCTGAGCAACTAAAAACTTATTGAAAACATCATCACCTACATTCTCAAATCAAAACTCCAAACTAACATCTCTTAATTGAACATTTTAGAGGTAAACTTCCTTTGGACAAAGCCACAGAATATGTGTAACTCAGTAGAATAGCAGTACTTCCCCACTATGGGGAGAAATGTTCAACTCCGTGATTATTATGTGGGAAGTGTCATTCAGGCTACCTCCAGTTTTACCACCGACCTTATTTTTTAAAGGTACATATAAGAATATAGGTATTTTATATAGTTTTGTTTTAAAGCTGTTCTATTCCCCACAAAAGGGGACAGAAATTTCACGATGGTTGATATCATTGAGTTATATTTCAAAAGATAATTTGCGATGTCAAGAATTCCATGGGCTATTCAAAGTTATGCTGTCTCTCTCTCCACCAAAAATGGGGGTCAATTTTTACAACTTATATGTCAAATGAAATGTGTAGAGTAGCAGTGCAGCAATTTTTCTTCCAAAGATGTGTTTTATGACAAAGTAAAAATATATAAATTGAAAATTTTTTAAAATATCTATCTCCCTATATTCAGCCTGAAATTTAAAGAATAAAAGTAAAGCATGTGAATTACTGAATTCTTACTATCTGAACAAAAAAAAAAGTCAATACTTTCTTTTGAAGTTAATAAGAATTCTGCAAATGATTCCATGATTGGTATGTTTTACTTTTATTTTTTAAAGTACGTAAAAGAATGTAGGTATTTTAGTTTTTTTTAATTTATGCAATTTTATTATAAAGGTATTCCTAAAGATTTTACTGCAACTATGATTATCTATATTTTCAGCAAAGGTGATTGTAGTTCTTGCTATAATTACAGGGGCATCAATTTACTTTAACTTTCAGATGAACTTTATGTTATTGTGCTGAATAAAATTAAAAATTTGACTGATGGAAAATTTCAAGATGAACAGTATGGTTTCAAAAATGGTAGGAGCTGCAGACATTAAATTTATTTACCTTCATAGATTACAGAAAATTTTTTACTTTGCTGAGCATCATAATTTGTGATTGCCAAATCAAATGGCATACCTGATAAGATGTTAACACACTGATGGCTCTCTCACTAATAACACTGAGTCATGTGTAAAGTTGGCTAAGCTTGTAGCAATTGTTTTATCATTGCTACTGGAGTTCATCAAGGGTGCAGTTTGTCTGCTTTTCTCTTTAGTTTGGTTATTGATTTTGTTTTGTGGAATTCACTACAAGAAGATTTATGCCTTTAGTGATCCAGAGATGTGAAAATTTCTGATTTAGATTATACACTATTTTGCAAAAAGTGTTTGGGCACTTTCACATTAAGTAATTCAACAATTTGAGGAGGGGGGGAATGTTTTGGAAGTGTGGTGTGTGATAACATCTGTTGTTAAATATTATATCTTGCATAACACTTTAAATATTAGATTAATATTATATAAAATAGAGATTTAGAGAACTCTGACTGAGATCTTTATGTCTAGTGACTTTTTTCTATAAAAAGCTTATTTTAAAAGTTAGATATTTTTGAATGTGGCTATTCATTCACTTAACATGAAAGTGTCTGGACACTTTTTGCAATATATTGTAGAAATGATTTGGCACTCGACTAATGATGTTGACAAGATTTCAAATGGCTTCAGTTTGTGGTATAGGGGCAACTTTAAAGCTAGTAATGGGAGTAGATCTAAGCACACTGTTCAGAACATTTGAAATGCTCAGTCTTTTATTAGGGCTGTTGATGAGACTTGGCAATAGAGTTGGCTTGGTGATAAACAGAGAAAACTAGAGTGATGAAAATTAGTCAGGCTTGTTGTGATTCAGTTAATCTTAATGGCTGCACCCTTAAATGAGTGTCTCAGTTTAATTACTTTGGGAACTGTGTAGCAGATAGTGGTGATGTTTAGCATGAGATTAACAGAAGAATAGGAAATAGCTGTTGGGACTTTTGAGAATCTATGAAGAGTGAAAAAATAGTCATATACATTTTTAAGACTAAAATCAGGTTATACAATATTTAAATTTATATTCAAGCCACTCTACTGTATTCTGCTAATACTGGGTAGATAGAGCAAATATAATGGCTTGAATATAAACTGACGAATTCCTCTGAATACAAAAGAATAGGCTATATAATAGTTTAGTCTTTTCTAAAGTTAGTTATGGTAGCAAAATATGAACCATTTGTAAATAAGATAACAGGAAACTTAATGCCTTTTATTCTTGATGTTTACACTGTATATTGGGCATTTGGTGCTTTCACCTCTTTAGTGATAAGGTAGGTAAAGGAGTCACAAACTTCTTTTGAGCAGCATATTGTGCAGAGCGACTGCATTGGTTTGGCCATGTTGCCCATGTGCATAATTATAGATTAATAAATAAGGTTAACTGTGTATATAAAGGCATCAGAAAAAGGGAGTTACATATGATATTGAACAGTGTAAAATAGGATCTAGTTAGAAGTGACCTACAGTGACTAAATACAGCAGCTGTAAGTTTGGGACAGATATGTTTGGAGCAACTAAATTACTTGTCTGGTTGACCTCCCCATGGCTACTTCATGGATTATGTATGGATGGGAGGGAGAGATGAATGTACCATCATGGGTGTTATGTAGCACCTTCACACTTCCGTGTGCACACCACTGCATCTATATACAATGGTGACTTTAATACACTTTGTTTCAATAATCAGCAAGGTTTCCCCTGGCAAATATTGAATAATATATAGCAATTTCTAATCAACTGCGCAGCGAGTCATCAATCTCTTTGAAATAGCAGCATAAATTTGCCTGATTAAAGCACTTGGATTTTAATTGTATATAAGTATAATTACGTAGCACCATTAAATTTTATGCTTTTATTAAAGAGTTCAAATTTAATTAAATTTGACCAAGTTCCTTATTTGAAAAATTAATTTTAACCCAAATTTCTTTTCTAATGTAGTGGGGAAAACTGCAAATTATGCCATTGTTTTGGCTCAGTTGTTTACTAGAGGTCGGTGCTATGGCATTCACCCATTTATGGTGCAGATTCGCAGTTTAGAAGATCATCAACCTATGTCTGGTAAGTTTGCAGTTTATAGTATGCAGAGACTTAAAGTTTAAACTGAAGAGATATTTTTCAATGTATTTAATGAATATTAAGGAAGATATCACAATGAAGTTGACGTTGATCAATTTTAGAGGAAAAATTGTCTTTAGCTGGGTGGGATACGAACCCACGATCTCCTGATAACACGTCTGGACCACTGACCTACAGGTCACCGATCGATATCTTTAATTGATTGACAACTAATTTGCAGAGTGAGTAAATTTGCATTTATCAAAATCCATGTTTAATATCTTTTTCTGATCCTAGGTGAAGCTCAATACAAGTGATGCATTATTTTGTCTTTATTTAGTAAATTTCAATTTATCAAATAACCTGCATTTAGTGTAAGAAATTTTCAGTCTTTTAGAATTCATACCTTGATTTAGTGCAATTGTGGTTAAAGCAACTGTAATGCTCCAAAAGAATTTTTGAAATTTTTCTCTTCGGACCGTTTGACTTATTCAAATTAAATTAAAACTCTGGATAGCATATTGAGTGCCAGGCAATATGAAGGATTTGTCAGGTATATGGGCATTACTTATTGAATAAGAAACCAAAAGATTGTCAAATTTTTAAAGTTATATCTTAATCAAATTCAATTATTTGTTGCTCAAGAGAAAAAAATAGTAAAGTCAAAATATTCGTATAACAAAGTTTATTTCCAAAAAAAATTCAAGATATAACATAACCAATGAATACAAAATAGTCTGAGCAAATAAAAGCTCATTTGAACATCTCCAAAACTAACAAACTTCTCAGCTAACATCATTCTCATTACTATCTCATACTATCTTCACTATCATTACTACTGACTGCCTAATTCTATCATTTCTATATCATTCTGATTACCACCACTATCACCTACTACGATCTCTGTGACCTAATGTCATTCAGTATACATGCAGTGTCAACTGGCACATGTGTTGCACATTGGGAAAAACATTTGCATAATCTGATGATCACATGCTAGCTATGACACAAGAGGGAGTGTGTCCTTTCACGCTCATTAACAGCTGTCAATCAAAAGTCAGAGTTGCACATGTGTAACTCCTTTAGTGGCTTGGGTTAGAGAAAGGTGATAAATCCTACTGTAGAATTAAAGCCCCAAAATGATAAATATACCGTAAATAAAGTAAGTAAAACTGGTTAAAGAAAAGTAAAAGTGAATGGGTGAACCATCATAACTCCCCCTCCCAAAGGGAGTCAAAATTTGACCTAACAGATTTTGATGAGCAATTTTGAATAAAGGGACACTTCCTACATCATTTACATATCGCTAAACATAAAGTAATAAGTATGCATACACAAATTTGATAATACAGTCTACTCTCGCATCGATGCAATCTTCCATCACAACCAAAGGTACCTCCTCCCATTCCTCCTAACAACATGTATAAAGCTTCCTAGTGTAAATGCATACCAATGGCTGTGGCAGTTAACTGCATACTAGTGTTAACAGTCTAACTAGTGTCATATTCTGATACAATTCCTAAAGTTGCATACTCTTGACTGTACAAAGCTTGTAATATAACTACTAATCTACTTCTAAAAAGGTTAAAGTAAAAAATGAAAAAAAAATGCAGCTATTTTCCTCTTTCACAGAATATAAATACAGTGCATCAAGCGTGGTACATAATTCCACTTATTCCCCTAACAACAAATCAAATATGCAAAATCTAATCTTCTTTTGTGTTTGCCATACATATAAAAAAAGTGTATTGGTACTCTGTTAAATCCTCCTAACTACAATCAAACATGCAAAGATAATAATTTCATTTTACAAACAAGTGGGAGTGTAATCATCCACTAAAACTTTACCTAAACACAATAAATCGTGAGATATTTGAAAGAAAAATAGCATTAATTACCTCCCCTCATTGAGCTTTATGTCCCCCTCCCAAAGGAGTTTTGCTAGTGACCATCTTAGTCAAACTAGTGTTTGTCATTGGGACAACTCTAAAAGGCTCATATATATATATGCAAACAGTTGCTCCAGTGTCATCTCGATAATTATGCATCAATGTCACTGATACTGAACAGATTTAAACATATATGCATGATATTTAAGAATAAAGAAAAGCTGTATCAATAATTTATCATATATGATGCTAACATTTCATCCAATGCAATTCCAGCCAAATTTTACAAAAGTGTACTTCAGATGCATAAATACATTTCAAAATATAATTTATACAATCACTATATACTAAATTCTCTTTCATTCTCATCATTCACATCCATAAACATTTTTATAATTCCTAAATTTCTTAACTTACAACACTCAATTCAGCTTTCAGTCAGTTGAAACAAAAAAAAAACTTCAGCAATACAATTACACTTGAAATCACATTAATATAATATATAATTCTTTATGGTTCAACTAGAACTTCAGATGAACCAGAATACATAAAAAAATTCTAATCTCTTCACATTATATACTCAAACTATAAACTTGGAATAATAAATTCACTTCGAAAAGATATTCGAAACTCCAAAGTTTCAACACTTTGGCTAGTTACCATCTTAGTCAAACTAGTCTTTGTCATTGGGGACAGCTCTAAAAGGGTACAAAACTTTAAGACATCATGGTCAGCTCATATATATGCAAACAAATACTGCCAATGTCATCCCGATAATTATGCATCATTGACGCATCATCACTGATGACACCGAACAGATTTAAACACATATACATGGTATCTAAGAGTAAAGAAAAGCTGCATCAATAATTTTATCATATACAATGCTAACGTTTCATCCAATACAATTCCATTCATGTTTTACATAAAAAAATTTACATACAAATTCATTTCAAATACAATTTATATACTTTAAAATATGACATATAATAACTGTATACTAAATTCTCTCTCATTCTCATCCATAAACATTTTAAAATTTCTAAATTCCTTAATGTAAACTTATAACACTCAATTCAGCTTTCAGTCAGCTGAAACGAAAAAATCTACAATTCATAATTACACTTGAAATCACATTAATACAATATATAATTCTTTATGGTTCAACTAGAACTTCAGATGAATCAGAATACAAAAAAGAAAAAAATTCTAATCACTTCACACTGTAAACACTCAAACTATAAGCTTTGAATAATAAATTAACTTTTTGAAAAAATAAATATCAAAACTCAAAAGTTTCAACATGTAATTAAATATTTCAAAATCTCTAAATATAAACAACAATAAAAAAACTTCAATTTTCTGTCTTCATCTATTCCAGAAAAATGAAATAAGACATCATAAGTAATTAGTGCCATAGTAGAAGAATAATAATATACTTAAATTTTCATTGTTTGCACTCCATTGCGATAAATCATCCAGTTGTTTTCCCGGAGACTTCATTCCCACATCAATCGATAAGTTGGGTGTAGGCACTTCTGAAGATCTCGTTGGTGACGTGTTGAGAGCTACATTGCCAGTTGTCGCTCTGCAGGCTGTGATGTCTTGTTGATATCTCGCTATGTGCTTGGTTTTGTGCTTTCCAGGTTTGTCACTGCCTGCTTCTAAATGACACTTAACAGTAGAAAATTTCTTAACTTGTTAAATTCAGCAGGATTACTTATGCTCAAAACAATTTCTGGGATACTTTTCTCATTAGCTAATAGTTCTGCATTATTTTCCTTTGAAACCTCTACTTCATCATTTTCTTCATTAACTAATTCAACACTAATTTCCTTTAAAACTTCTGTTTCATCACTTTTGTCACTATCAACTTGCTTTGCATCATCAACTTGTTTCTCTAAATTCACATTATTTAAACTGATATGACGTTTTGCAATTTCTTCATTAAAACATTTTGGTTTGGATTACAAGATAAATTAGAAAGTCCACTGGTCCATGACTACAATTAAATTCACATTTTAGTTAAGGTCATCTAAAACCTTCTCAAGTAAACATGACAGATCAACTCCTGTATCATTGTGATCTATTAATTCATTTTTTTCGTGACAAAGCTTCACAAAAGGTAATTCTAAAACGTGTGCCAATAGTGGCAAGACTTAACTTATGAGAGGGCTTTCTTGAGGAACTTTGTCCTCTCACTTCAAAGATCCTAATGAAGTTTCCCGAATTGCTGTTTTTTCTGTAACAATATTGTTCCGTGTGTCCTAATCGGCCACAAAAATTAAATCTGAAAGTCTTTCTATTATTCTTAGCTAAAGCTTTTTGTCAAATTTCATTATTCAAAGCTTGACACCGAACATAATCTCTGTTCATTCTGCATTATACGCGCGTTTGTTGCAAATTATCGGAACCACATAACTTCTGGTCATGCGAGAGTCAACCTGATATCGCTGCTTTGGCGAAGATTGCATCCATTGTTGATTTAATGCCATTTTTAGAGATTCTCTTCTTGTGGTGTAGTGCCAAGCCAATTTGACTAAAGTTGAAATTGAAGTTGCGTTTCTGATTTCTAAAATAACTCTAAAAGGCAATGTTAACTGTTTCATAATGCAGTTTATTATGTCGAATTTGGCAACATTAGCATTGTACAGCTGGTATAATTCTACTGTACCCCAGATGAATTTTCCGATATCATCTCCTTCCCTTTGTCTTTGTGAAAAAAGTTCTGTAGCTAGACGTGTAAAATCATCATAAGGTGGATAGATTTCCAAAATTTCATTTTTAGTCTTCCCAAAATTCTATTCCACGACAACATCCTATGTTATTCCACCATTGCTTAGCACACCCAATTAAACAAGATACTGCAAAAACCACCTTTTTGTTGTCGGGCACTTCATGTAAATGGAAATGCTCTTCCATGGACTTGACAAATGTCCACAATGATGAACGTTTCGAACTGTCAACCTTATCTCAGGTAAAGGCCAATTAACATAAGGACTAAAATTAATAAATGGATTAGCAACTCATCATTGAGGCAGTTGATAATGTTCTGTTCTATCACTTGCTTCTAACGAAATAAAAAAATGGAACTTAATGTTCAAAGTTTATATGTTTGTCAGCTGACATATGATTAATTGTCAGCAAATTTAGGATTGTTATCATTCCCCTTTTCTCCTGAGGATCTTTAAGCAGATTCATTAACACATGCTTCTTTCATCACATCCTGCAACCTATCTTTTACCTTTTCCTAAGTAAGGATTCATTATGGCAGAATCAGCCATATTACTAGCAGACATGTTTAGTGATCTGCCAATTTTTTGAATTTCTGAAATTTTGAAACTTTTCTACCTTTAGCAGCTCTCAAAGCTATACTAAAGCTATACTAAGCTTGCAATAAACTTGCTTATCAAAAAGATTATGTATGGTGTGTGTATGTATCCAGACACTTCTAATCTTTACATAAATACAATAAAGATCTTAGCTATCAGCAATAACTGCACTGAAACTTCTGTACTTTTGACTAACACAAAAGTAAAGCTTCTTTCTCAACAAAATATTTCAGCCTAAGCCGCCATTAAATATAATTAGTATGTATAACTAATGATCTCAAAAATTTATTAACTTCAACAATCACGTTAAATAACATAGAATTTATACATATATACAGTCCCTGTGTGTTTGCTGTGTTACTTTTTTTCTTTATTTGCTCTGTAATGCTCCAAAAGTATGTGTTTTTCTTTGGACCTTTTGAATGATTCAAATTAAACATCTGGATAGCATCGGGTACCATGCAATTAACCTTGCCAAATAAAGTCAAATGAGGGTTTGCTAAGTATATAGATGTTGCTTAGTGAGTAAGAAATTGAAGATTGCCAAATTATTCAAGTTAAATTTTAATAAAAAATAATCATTGCTCAAGAGAAAAAAATAGCAAAGTCAAAATATTTCTTATAACAAATAAACTTTATTTCCAAAAAATTCAAGACTCGCCAAATAAACTGATGGGTGCAAAAGTCTGTGCAACTAAAAGCTAATATCTAACTCCATCTCTACTAACAATTCTCGCTCATGCTAGCTATGAGCAAGTCTTACTTCAATGTGTGCATTAGCGGCTGTCAATCAAAAGTAGGAATTGTGCATGTGCAAATACTTTAGCGGCTTGGGTGAGAGAAATGTGATAAATCCAACTGAAGAATTAAAGCCCCAAAATGATAAATATAATGTAAATCAAAAAACTGATTAAGTAAAAGTGAATAGGTGGACCATCACGTATTGAACCTTACATTAATATGTAAAGAATCCTGTGATATATGTTTAATGTATAAAAAAAAAAATCCCTCCTTAAGCAGCTGTTTGCCACATAGCTCTGACAAGGACCTGTCAGTTTAATATGCATAGCAGAAAGTCTGTGAGGATGGCAAGACCTCAGCAGAAAGACAACATAAACATCCATGCTTTACTGGGGCTCAAACCCAGATCCCTTTAATCAGTAGCCAAGTGTGCTAACCATTCAGGATATTTTAATTTTATGTTTTTTTTACTGTAGTTAATACTTGTTGTAACTTAATATATTCCGGTTGAAAAAAAAAAGGTTTTATGCATTACCATATCGCTGCTAGATGTGTCTGCTCTTCTAACCCAGAATATCTACATTTTCTTTTGTAGGCTCAGAATATTTAAGTTGTAACACTGGAATTCCTAAGTGAGGTCATCAACAGAATAATCTATATGCAGAGTCCTCATATTCCACATACCTGTGTAAAGAAAATGGATAGTACCCCCACAGCTAAAGGCTTAAGCCACCCATGCTGGATGAGTTTCCTTTAAAATAGATTTGGCAATGCTCTAGAAGCAACAGTTCAAGTAACTGTGATGATCTCTGTTCATGATTGATTATACACCAGATGATATAAAGTATCTTCTGTATCTTTTCATTCAGGGCTGACAACCCACAAACAACACCAGTTGAAACAAGTTAAGATCCATAATCAAGCTTTTTCGAAGCCCGTGAAATAATAAACTGAGAAGAAAATTGTTTTTTGCCATGAGTGGGACTTGAATCCACGTCTCTGATAACACGTCCAGTATGCTAACCACTATACCATCATCGGCTATTGTACTTTTCCTCAGCTAGTGTTACGTTAGCCAATGATGGTGTAGTGGTTAGCATACTGAACATGTTACTTGGAGAAGTGGGTTTCAAGTCCCATTCACAGCAAAACCAATTTTTTCAGCTTATTATTTCATGTGTCTACAGGACATCTCCTGTAATAAAAATTAGAATAGAGGTACACAGTGTGGTAATTAAAATTAAAGCTATTTAATTCTCTATGACACTGTTAAATGTTTTTCATAATTATTGATAGCATAGTCCATATGTTGAAGTGCTTAAAAACATTTCACAGTGCCATAGAGAATTAAATAGCTTTAATCTCATGTGATACTTTACTACTGAAGTTTGAAGCCATTTTCCAGTCTTGTAAGTTAAATGGTCAGTAATGAGACTTCATGAAGTTAACCACTTCTCAGCATGGCAGGAAAAAATAAGAAAAAATATTATCTTAAATTGATGATCAAAAATTATTTACATGTAGATTTAGCTGTAAGAAACCTTTTTTTAATGCAGTTATGTCCTAGAAGAACCTTACTGGTGTCTGCTGAGAAGTAAACCTATGCCTTTTAGATGCTTTCTTCCTTCTTCCCTGAAAAGATAGGTTTTAGAACTTCAGACAGTGGATTTTTGAAACTGGACAATATACAGATTTCATGAGAATATAGCTAATGACAAGATGTAGTAGTAAATAAGTATATTAAATATTGATCCTTATAGTTATGCATACAAATAATTCAGTAATAAATTATCACAAGAAAAGTGCTGTAGATAAGGAAGATCCTGAGTGAGGACATGCCGGGTGTGTTAAGATGCCCGGCATGCTTCTGGGTGACCTGGGTTCAAATCCCAATCATTGCAAACAATTTTTTTCAACTCGTTATTTCAAGCATATAAATAATAATTTTATAATACCATTGCATCCTGATTCTTAGCTCTAACTTACGGGAGAGCCTTTTTTTTTTGGTTTTTGCATAAAATATTCTCAGGGAATGCACCTATCTAAAAAAAATTGTCAGTCAAATTTCTAAATTAGGGGATTCTGATATTTTATATTAGGAAAAACACTTGGTTAGTTTATTAGTTGACATGTAACCTTTAATCCAGAACTGCATAATCCAACTTAGAATAATAATTTACATTTAATGTGTATAACTATTTCATTTTAAAATATTTTATTTTTTTTAGGAATAACTGTGGGGGAAATTGGACCAAAAGTAGGTTTTAGAGCTTCAGACAATGGATTTTTAAAATTGGATAATGTGCGGATCCCAAGAGAAAATATGCTAATGAAAAATGCTCAGGTAAATAAATATGTTAAATATTGATCCTGATAGTTATGCATACAAAAAATTATTTATATACCATTTTACACAAACAATTTTGATTCATGAAAATGAGAAATGGATATTTTTGCAAACAAGAATTGATATATCAGCTGGTGTGAAATATTAAGGAGAATAAAAAAAAAACAGTGTGTGATAACGTAAATGGCTGTTAGCTTAAAAAACACTGTTTTTAGAATTGAAGCATCAACCCAAAAAATACCTCTACTTCATCATTGCATGGGCTTCAGATTTCTGAAAGGCTTGATACTAATGTTAAGGCTTGAACTTTTATTTACTAACTTTATAACTATCACACTGTGAAAATTCATTACACTGCCTTAGAGTTAAGAGTTCAAAATTTCAATTCCAAATGTCACTGTAAAACTCCTTCACCTGCAATTTCGTACACGATGACAAACAACAAAAATTATTATAACTTTTTTGCCAAATAACTAATGAAAGGAATTATGACTTGTTATATGCTAAATTAATCAACATTTAATTCTAGATTTTCTAAAAATAAAATATTTAACAAAAAATACTTATTTTAATAGGACTTTTTTTTAGAGTCATGTAGTAAAAAAATACATCTGGCAATACAAATAAAAATTTACTAATAAATCAGCACTTTGACATCGATTCTAATTTTAGAGGAAAAATTGTCTTGAACTGGGTGGGATAGGAACCCACGACTTCCTGATAACATGTCAGGTGCTCTGGACCACTGAGCTACCAGCCACCGATCAAGATCTCTAACACTATGATCATTCCTTTTATGTCACATATGCGCTATTCAGGCAATTTTAGTCCAAGTGACTTTCTATTTTGCCATATAGATGGAAGCATGTCTTACAAGTATGCCAATTATGATAAATAATGAGATAAACTCGACAATTCAATATCCACTAATAAATCAGCACTTTGACATGTATTCTAATTTTAGAGGAAAAATTATCTTGAGCTGGGTGGGATAGGAACCCATGACCTCCTGATAACATGTCAGGTGCTCTGGACCACTGAGCTACCAGCCACCGATCCAGATCTCTTCTAATTAATGCTATGAACATTCCCTTTTATGTCACGTGCTATTCAGGAAATTTTTAGCCCAAGCGGCTTTCTATTTGCCATATAGATGGAAAGCATGTCTTACAAGTATGCCAATGATGATAAATAATGAGATAAACTCGACAGTTCAATATCCACTAATAAATCAGCACTTTGATGTCGATTCTAATTTTAGAGAAAAAATTGTCTTGAGCCAGGTGGGATAGGAACCCACAACCTCCTGATAACATGTTAGGTGCTCTGGACCACTAAGCTACCGGCCGCCGATTAAGATCGCCTCTAATGCTATGAACATTCCTTTTATGTCGCATATATGCACTATTCAGGCAATTTTTAGCCCAAGCGCCTTTCTATTTGCCATATAGATGGAAAGCATGTTTTACAAGTATGCCAATGATGATAAATAATGAGATAAACTCGACAGTTCAATATCCGCTAATAAATCAGCACTTTGACGTCGATTCTAATTTTAGAGAAAAAAATTGTTTTGTGCCAGGTGGGATTCAAATCCACAACCTCCTAATAACATGTCAGTTGCTCTGGACCACTGAGCTACCGGCTGCCGATCAAGATCTCCTCTAACTAACACTATGAACATTCCTTTTATGTCACATATGCACTATTCAAGCAATTTCAGCCCAAGTGGCTTTCTATTGTGTCATATAGATGGAAAGCAAGTCTTACAAGTATGCCAATGATGACAAATAATGAGATAAACTCAACAATTCAATATCCACTAATAAATCAGCACTTTGACGTCTATTCTAATTTTAGAGGAAAAATTGTCTTGAGCTGGGTGGGATAGGAACCCACAACCTCCTGATAACATGTCAGGTGCTCTGGACCACTGTACCAGCCACCGATCAAGATCTCCTCTAATTAACGCTGTGAACATTCCCTTTTATGTCACATATATGTGCTATTCAGGCAATTTTTAGCCCAAGTGGCTTTCTATTTGCCATATAGATGGAAAGCATGTCTTACAAGTATGCCAATGATGATAAATAATGAGATAAACTCGACAGTTCAATATCCACTAATAAATCAGCATCTTGACGTCGATTCTAATTTTAGAGGAAAAATTGTCTTGAGCTGGGTGGGATAGGAACCCCACAACCTCCTGATAACATGTCAGGTGCTCTGGACCACTGAGCTACTAGCCACTGATCAAGATCTCCACTAATTAACGCTGTGAACGTTCCTTTTATGTCACATATATGTGCTATTCAAGCAATTTTAGCCCAAGTGACTTTCTATTTATTAGCGCATATATGCGACATAAAAGGAATGTTCATTGTGTTAGAGGAGATCTTGATCAGCGGCTGGTAGCTCAGTGGTCCAGAGCACCTGACATGTTATCAGGAGATCGTGGGTTCGTATCCCACCCGGCTCAAGACAATTAAAAAATTTACAATCATAGTGTGCGAAGCGCATATTATTTCCCACTAAAGCTGGGAGCATAATTACTAAGATGTAATTATGTTATGGTAATTTAAAAGCCATAATTGTAATCATAACGTTATGTGAAGTTACAATAGATCTTAAAGTAGATGCAGGATATTTACCACTTTTTGGGAGTTGGCACAATTGCTTATCATAGGTATTTATAGATACGATGATGTCATTCTCACAGTCCGATGTTTGTTAGCTGCCACTCCTAAGCGGATAAAGTAGTTGTATAATATTGTTCGCCGAAAGATGATGTGCTTTTGCTGACTTCCAGGGTGCTTCCTATGCGGATTTTAGTTGTGAAGTTGCGACCACTAGTTGTGAAGAGATGTTATCCACGGGACCCACATAAGCACACATCCACATGTTGTTGTAGTCCTTATACAGTCCCATTTATCATTTTTGAGTGGATAATATCCAATGTTATATAAGCTTCACTTCTTACATATATTAGCAACAAAATTACAACTGTGCTATCCAAATGTTAAAGGAAACATACATGTTGATGTTTAAAAGACATTAAAGGACATTAAAACATTGTCCTGCCTGCTTCCAGGTAACTCTGAGCGACATGTTTCACCGTGTATCTATCTACGGCATCTTCAGGCTCGGTGTGGTGTTATTTCCGGTTTGGCTATTTAAGTTGGTTATTTAAGACAATTTTTCCTCTAAACTTAGAATTGACGTCAAAGTGCTGATTTATTAGTGGATATTGAACTGTCGAGTTTATCTCATTATTTATCAAATAAAAATTTATTTAAAAAACTAAAAACAGATATGATTATAATGCACATGAATAGAAAGGCTATTTCTTAATAAAAAAAATAATAATTGCTTGAAGTAAACATTTGTTCTGTTTTGTAATTTTTTTCTCCAACCATACTTTGAGAAAAGTCCAGGCTTGTTGCAGAGTCCAATAAACAAGTCAACTTTAGAATATTATTGATAAATAACTAATCAACAGAAATAGGTCATGTTATATACCAAAGATATGATTATAATGCACATGAATAGAAAGGCTATTTCTGAATAAAAAAAAGTTTGCTTAAAGTAAATATTTCTTCTGTTTTGTAATTTATTTCTCCGACCATACTTTGAGAAAAGTTCTGTTGCAGAGTCCAATAAACAAGTCAACTTTAGAATATTATTAATAAATAACTAATCAACAGATATAGGTTATGTTATATACCAAATTAAAGAGAATTTAATTCTGAAGTTTTCTGAAGTAAAAAATATTAACATTGTAGTAATATATTAATTTTAATGAAACTTTTTACAGTGGTATACAAAAAAATAGGTACATATTTCATAATTACTTCCAAAATCTTCCAGTTTTAAAAACGTCAGTTTTTTGTTAATTTTTAGGAGATTTTTGAAAATTTAAGGAAAAAATATGTTCATAATAGTTGAATTCAAACTTGTGAGCTTAAATCAGGTGATTGCTTCAATACAGAGTAACATTAACAAACAAATTGGCAATACCATATAGCGCTTCTAAAATATGGCATTCAGCTTATTTTTAAAAGATATATATAAAAAAATCTTCAAACAACAAATTAAAAAAAAAATTAGAAGTTTCCTGTGTTGTAAAAAAAAAATGTCTATGGACATATTTGACCCTGGAAGGGTTAAGAGTGACCATCACACTGTCCCTTTCATAATACACAGCTGTTCATAATTTAAAGAAGTTGAACAAAAATGCAAATATCTCAAAAAATCCATTTTTAGAATTTAACAAAAGTTTTAGAAGATTTTTAATATACATATTAATATTTACATTTGGAATACTCATCTAATTATAAAATTAAATTTCTAATCAAAGAATATATATTGGAAACTTTTTCCAGTTAAGAAAAAACCTCTGTTACAATGCAGATCGCATTATGGCCACCCGCACATCCTCCGACCACTCCTATACTCTGAGCTGAGCCACTGACATTTCAATTTATGGCACCCCTCCCCATGCTCAACCAACTGCTCCTCACTTCTCACCTGACGAAGCGCCGAAAGTAAGGGCTCCAAACATGCATCGTGGATCAAAAACTTTTTTAAGCACTCTATACTATCAAAAGTATAAATGGTTATTTCCTTCACCAAGGCGGGTAGACCATTGGCATCCATTATCCTCCTTTTAATATCTACTGAGAAGTCACTTACTGGCAAGAACGTCAATTATTAAATTTGTCACCGAAACCATCCCGGAAGTTCCTGTTACTACCCATCTTCTACGGTACAGTACATAAATCTCTCCTTAATAACTGTTGATAGCGTAGTCCATGTGTTGAAGTGCTTAAAAACATTTAACAGTGTCATAGAGAATTAAATAACTTTTAATTACCGCACTATCTACCTCTACTCTAATTTTTTATTTAACTTTTTACTTCACTTGTCTACAAAATATACATAATAATGAAACAGTTTCTATTTTCAGTGTTGTTGATATACAAAAATTCAGGCCATAAAGAGATAAAATTATCACCCTTTCGTTCATAATAAGGTAAGGGTGATAACTGAGGCATCAACCATAAGCAATACCAAAAAACTGAAAATGTAATATCATCAAGGAAGTGACACTTACCAATGTCACTTCCTTGATGCCTCAGTTATCTAACTCCTGATTGTCACCATTTGCTAGTTGTAGTGTTTCTGAATTGGAGCAGCATTTTGAAGTTCTTTTACTTTAAATCTGTCTTAAAGTTAAATAAAAAAAAATAGCTTTACTCTTATGAAAATTAATTTAAAGTTTTTTATTTTGAAGCAATGTTTGGGTGACCTGAAAAAGAGAAAATTGAAAATTCACACTTTTCATATACTGGATGAAACATAAGAACTAGAAAATGTTAATAAAAATAATATCAGATAGAAAGTGAGTTGGGTTGTTTGACCTCTGAGTGGCACTTTTTTGCACACAGTGAACTAAATGGCCAGGTCACGCGGACCCCAATGGTTCAGAGAAAGTTTGGTAAAAGGGACAGCTGTTAGGTGACAGCCTTCCATCAAGGCCATCCAGCATGTTCTTTAATGTGCCCAGGGTATTTCTCTCCCGTACTCAGAGCTACAGCTTAAATGTCTCATCCAATGGATGGCAGCCTTTCCAAGCTGTAACGCTCCAAATATTAACTTTTTAAGTTGGACTTTTAGTCTGATCGAAATTTATTCAAAATTCCAGATAACTTTGTCGGGTGTCAAGCAATTTTAACTTGCTAAATAAAGTTGAAATAGGTTCATTATGTATATAGCGTTACATATCGAGTAAGAATTCAAAAAGGATTGTCAAGTTTAATTAAAGTTTAAATCTAATCAAAAAATCAATTAATGTTGCTCAAGAGAAAAATAGCAAAAATTCAAAAGTTTCTAAAATAAAGTTTATTTCTAAAAAATTCAAAGACACCATCAGTGGAAGAATACAAAAACTGGAGTACTAACAACTCACATCTATCTAAATCTCTACTAACAACTTCTATCTACATGACACATACTTCTCACAATACTTCTGACTCCTACATCTATACTGACAAATCTCTACTACTGACTCTATCACCTAACTAACAGCACTCTCTCCACTGTCTCTACTATTTCTCATTCTGACTCTGTGACCTAACATGCTGCGCACAAATTTGGCACATGCTTGTTGCACGGCGGGAAAACATTAGCATAATCTGATGATCGCGCTAGCTATGACGCAAGAGGAGTCATGTCCTACACATGCACATTAATGGCTGACAATCAAAAGTTGGAGTTACGCGTATGCAACTCCTGCTCGGAAACGAGAATTGCGATCAGTCCAAAAAAATGAAATAATCCCCAAAATGATAAATATAACATAAATTAAGCAAAACTGGTTAAGGAAAAGTGAATGGGTGGACCATCACAACTCCCCCTCCCAAAGGGAGTCATAATTTGACCTAACAGATTTTGACAAGCAAATTTTGAATAATAAGACACTTCTCATGTCATTTACACATCACTGAACATAAAGTAAAAGTATGCTTATGCAAATTTTGATAAGACAATCTACTCGCAATACTACTACTCACAAAATTTTCCATCAGAACCAATGGTATCTCCTCCCTTTCCTCCTATCAAAAGTGTACAGCTACCTATTGTAAATGTATACCAATGGCTGTGGCAGTTAACTGCATACTAGTGTTATTGGACTAACTAGTATGACATTCTGATACAAACTTCAAAAGTTGCATACAATGACCTGTACAAAAAGCTGATTAATATTACTTCTGTCCTTTTGAACTTTTAAAAAGGTTAAAGAAAAAAAATCAGTTGCATCAAATTATGCTCTTTTACAGAATATAATTACAGACATATCGAGCGGAGTACAGAACTTCCGCTTATTCCCCTAACCATAATCAAAATATATGAAAGTTGAACCTTCTGTGCCTATCATATATAAAAAAAAAAACTGGTATTGGAACACCGTTAAATCCTCCTAACCACATCAAACACACGAATCTAAGAAATTCCAAATTTTACAAACAAGCAGGAGTGTAATCATCCACTAAATCTTCACCTTAGCACAATAATTGCAAGCTAGCCAAAATAAAAATGCATTAGTTACCTCCCCTCATTGAGCTTTACATCCTCATGCCAAAAGAGTTATGCTGGTGACTGTCTCAGTCACCAGACTATGTCGTTGGGGACAGCTCTAAAAGGGTAAAAAACTTCCAAGTCATCATGGTCCGCTCATATATATGCAAATGCTGCCAATATCATCCTAATAATTACACATCATTGATGCATCAATATCACTGATGACACCAGACAGATTTAAACACATACATACATTGTGTCTAAGAGTAAAGAAAAACTGTATCAATAATTTATAATGTACTATGTTAACATTTCATCCAATACAATTCCATTCACTTTTTTACATGAAAATACACTTTGCATACAATAATTCACTTCAAAATACACCTCAAAATATTTGATCACTGTATACTATATTCTCTTTCATTCTCACCATTTGTATCCATAAACATTCTACAATTTCTAAATTTTTTAATGTAAACTTACAACATTTTCAGCTTTCAGTCAGCTGAAATGAAAAAAAAAAACCTACAAAAATACATAAATGCTCTTTAAATCACATTGATACAATATGACAAATAGAACTTCAAATGAACAAGAATACATAAAAAAATTCTATTCACATCACATTGTAAACTCAAACTGTAAACCTTGAATAGTAAATTCACTTTTCAAAAAATAAATATTGAAACTCCAAAGTTTCAACAAGAAATTAAACATTTCAATATCTCTAAATATAAAATCACAATAATTATTGCTTCTCGACTTTGTCTTCATCTATTCCAGAGAAAAGAAATAAAACATAAATCATTAGTACCACAGTGGGAGAATAATAACATACATAAGTTTTCATTGTTGGCACTCGGTTGTGATAAATCATCCAGTCGTTTCCCAGTGACATCCATCCCACATTGATCGATAAGTTAGGTGTAAGCACTTCTGAAGATCTAGTTGGTGACGTCATCTATTCTATGTTGACTACTTCGTTGCCGGTTGTTGCTCTGCAGGCTGTGGTCGTCTCGTTGACATCTTGTCGCTATGTGCTTGTGTTTGAAGAGCCTGGTTTTGGGCTTTCCAGGTTTATTGCTGCCTGCTTCTACATGATGCTTCAACAATTGAAAATTTCTAAACTTGTTAAGATTTATCAGGATTATTTGCATTCAAAACAATTTCTGATGCTTTTCTCATTAGCTAATTGTTCTTCATTAACATTATTTTCCTTTAAAACCTCCAATTCAAAACTTTTCTCATTATCTATTTCAGCACTTTTTCGTTTAAAACTTCTACTTCAAAAACTTTTTAGTCGACTAATTTTGTACTATTTTCCTTTACAACTACATCAACACATTTCTCATTATCAATTTTCTTTGCATCCAACTTGTTTCTCTAAATTTACATTAATTACACTAATAGGACATTTTATAGGTTCTTCTTGAACATTATGCTTTGGACAACAAGATAACTCTGAAAGTCCACTGGACCACAGCTGCAATTTCAATTGACAGTTGTTATAAATATCATCTAAAACTTGCTCATTTGAACACGAAAGATCAGCTTCTGTATCGTTGTGATCTATTAATTCAGTTTTTTCATGGCAAGGCTTCAAAAAGATAATTGTATAACCACTGCCTCCTCTAGGTCACTGCTGATTGAAGAAAAAAGCATGTTCCTCTTCAACGAAGTTTCTCACACTAGAGGGTGCTGATCGCCTAGTAACAACAAACTTGATATAGCGTACAGTTCCCTTGCCTTATTGTAGCAATCATGCCATACATTTTTCAATTTTAAAATGTTTTATTGTTAGTTTAATTTGGCGAAAATCGTCATTTTTTTATTACTTCAGTTTTTTTCATCATAACTTTCTGGAGGAACAGAAGGGATATATATATATAATTTTTTTTTAGAGTTATAAAGAGTAGTTTGTTAAAAGCACGAAGTAAATGTATAATTGGAATTGTAATGAAGGAAAAAAGACTAAGAAACTTGTGATATTCCCACTGGTGTAAAAAAAATAAGTATCATTATTATGTAGAAAATTTGCTGTGTAATCTTTGTTAGTAGTTATGCACTGACTGATTTAAGGCACACAGTGAAAGAGACAAAAAGAACAAACGTGATTTCAGTGGTAATTGAGTGTATTTCAGCATATTGACTAATAATATTCAATGGTTATAATGATTTTATTGAATAAATAAAAATTGTTAGACTGTATGATTCAAAGAACACCAAATTAAAGATCCATATGGTAATCCAAGGTGAATCACAGAATTTCTGTATTTTTCTAACTGGAAATTTCAAAGTTATTAGCATTAATTCTAAATGTGTAGGGTAATCCTTGCCCAATGACTGTGCTAAGTTATTGCACACTCGTCAGTAATGCGTCAAGCTTGTAATCTGCAGTTCTCAGGTTCAAGTCCCAGCTGGGTCAGTGTTGAGATTTATGTCCACAAAATTCCCTGCCCTCAGTCAGTAGGGACACCAATGGGCTTGGAAAAGCCACCATTCATTGGATGGGATGTTAAGCCATGGTTCCATGTGCGGGAGAGCCATATCTTGTGAATGTTAAAGAGTACGCTGGATGGTCTTGATGGGAGGCTACCATCTGTCTCCTAATAGCTGCCCAGTGGGTCCCCTCTCCCTAACCTTCTATGAGCCTTTGGAGTCCTTGTGACCTGGCCATTTTAGCCCATTGTGTGCAAAAAAAGTACCACTCAGAGGTAAAACAACCCAACCAACCAGAGCAGTTCAATTATCCAATTGCTAGAAATTAAAAATTTGTTTTATGAATCCAAATGAAAAAAATATTCCTTCAAAACTATTGTTAAAGATAATACGATGCATCCTTAACTTTTCAGCATTCCTTTGCAGAAAGAAATATATTATCTGAAAAAAAAATTGATTAGTCTATTCCTTTCAACTTCTACCATGCCAATTTTAGTAATTTTTTGCTTGTAATAAATTAAATACAGGTGTACCATTTATAAAAATACTTCCAAAATTCCTACTGCGTGTTTTGTTTAAGGTGCACTATGTTAAAAAAAAGTGTCCGGACACTTCCACGTTACGTGAATGGAAAGCCACTTTCAAAGAAACATTGAAAATAAACCTTTTACGCAAAAACTGTTATTGGCGATAAATTGTAGATGTCACTCAAATCTCTCTATATTTCCTGCAATATTCATTGAATATTTAAAGAATGAATGGAAGCTGAAGCATTTATCTTCAACTTTTGACACTTGTGAAAAAATACTTCAATAGATAAAACACAACTCTTATAACAATTTGTTCACTAACATAAATATCTGAAGTTTGTATGACGATTTTTTAAGATTTCATCAATTTGGAGGCAATGTGACGTTTCTGCTCTTAAATGGTCCCACTTCAATGACTCTTTAAATATTGATCGAAGATTGTTGAAAATTGACACTGTCACATCACCTCCAAATTGATGAGATCTTAAAAATCATCATACAAACTCCAGATATTTAATTTATGTTAGGTACCAAATTGTTGCAAGAGATCTATCTATTGAAGTATTTTTTCACAAGTGTAAAAAGTTGAAGATAAATGTTTCAGCTTCCATTCATTCTTGAAATATTAAATGAATATTGCAGAAAATATATTTAGAGAGATTTGAGTGACATCTACAATTTATTGCCAATAACAGTTTTTACATAAAAAGTTTATTTTCAATGTTAGGGAGCTTTGAAAGTGGCTTTACATTCACATAACATGGAAGTATCTGGACACTTTTTTCAACATAGTTGTATGTTCCTTGAATAACTAAATATAATCTAATATTAAAAAAAAAGTACTGGAAGAAGTGGTGTTTCATGATTTAGCAATTCCTATTCATAGATGATGAAATGTCCATAGTGGTAGTCTCTATTATTAGATGATGATATTATTAGATGATATTATTAGATTATGGAGATGGCTACTTTCATGTATTCTGTTGTTTAAAATTTTAACATAAAATATACTTGGATTAAGTATATTTTAGAAATTGTATTTTCTTTTATTCACAAAATATTGCAGAAAAAAACCAGAAATTTACAGTACTGTGCAAATTAGTTGGGACAATAGGAAAATGCAGTAACAAAGACACAACTAAAATATTTATTTGTTTTAGTGTAGTTAATAGTGAATGTGACCCCCCCCCCCCTTAGCTTTAATTACTTTTTCCACCCTCTCAACCATTGATGCCACTAGCTTTCCACACATCTCCTTCCCTTCAGGGTCGTAGTACCACACTTTCATGACACTTTCTATCATTTTGGTTTTCGTCGTGCAATCCATCTTAGATATGCGCGCTGGTATGGCCCACAGATTTTCAATGGGGTTTAGATAGGGTGAATTTCCTGGCCACTCCAATACCTTCAAATGTTGCTGGGTAAAGAAGCTCTTAGCAAGCTTAGAATTGTGGCATGAAGCCAGATCATGTTGAAATACTCCATCGCCGTTAGGAAACAGCTTCTGCAGTGTTGGGACCATTTTCGCCTCCAGAATGCCTATGTACCTTTTGCTGTCCATCATTCCTTTAATGGGCTGAAGCGTCTGTGGCCCGGAAGCTGCACGCACAAGTTTAGACTCTGCAGCACAAGGAACTTAGCATTCCTTCGCTTGTCCCAACTAATTCGCACAGTACTGTAATGTTGTTATGGTCAGGTATTCATAATCAACATTTTACTGTTTAAAAACTAGATATTTCAATAATAAATTTTCCCCACTGCCACATTACTTTATGGAGATAATATTGAAAGCTGTACATGATTAAGTTTATATTGTAAAATAGAAGACAGGTTTTCAAAATTAGATCTCTGAAAAATAACTTGTAAGAAAATAATTAAGTTCATAAAAAAAAAAAACGAGCAATAAGAGAAATTGATTATCATTTAAAATTGTACTTGTCTATAAGTTTAAATACATGTTCTCCAAAAATTTAATTGTTTTGAGACAAAAAAACAACAACTTTTGAACAGTTCTGGGACAAAAATTTAAAGCAGCTCTTTAACAGTTTCATTTAAAACAAAATAAATATTCCCTCAAGCAACTGTTTGCCACACAGAGGTCTGACAGGAACCTGTCAGTTTAATACACGATAGTATATATTGCAAGGAAGGCCAGTTCTCAGCAGAAAAATGACACAAACATCCATATTATCCATATATCATAAATATCTGGGATTCGAACACAGGTCCCTTTGATCGGTACCCAAATGCGATAACCACTTGGGATTGTCATAAAACGGCATTTTATTCATTATTTCGCCATATGTTTATGAACTACTTCATCTATCGGCATTAGTAAGCAGATTTTCTTTTTCCATAGTATTAAATAATTGATATGTTTGGTTGTGTATCTTATAAATGCATCAATGGCACTACCTCATACATTGAAATGCACTCTTAGAAGGACTCTATGTACCTAGGTGGCCACTGTCATCTGGTGACCAATGAACAAACTAGTCGGAACAGGTTTCTTTGCATTTTGAGGCTGAATTGACAGCCAGTGTCCTAGAAGAGGCAGTGGTATAATGTGTACCCACAGTGGCAAGACTTAACTTGTGTGAGGGGTGGCTCAGTCGGTAGCACGCCAGGCTCATAATCTACAGTTCCCAGATTAGAGTCCCAGCTGAGTCAGCATTCAGATTTATCTCCACAAAACTCCCCGCTCTGCCCACAGTCAGTAGGGGACACTGATGGACTTGGAAAGGCTGCCGTCCATCAGATGGGACGTAAAGCTGTGGTCCCATGTTCAGGAGAGCCATACCCTGTGCACGTTAAAGAACACGCTAGATGGCTTTGACGGGAGACTACCATCTGTCTCCCAACAGCTGTTTCAGTGGGTTCCCCTCCCCCAACCTTCTCTGAGCCTTCGGGGTCATTGTGACCTGATCATTTAGCCCATGTTGTGCAAAAAAGTGTCACTCAGAGGTAAAGCAACCCAACTCTGAACTCATGAGAGGGCTTTTCTTGAGGAACTTGGCCTCTCGCTTCAAAGATCCTAATTTAAGTTTCCCTAATTGCCATTTTTTCTGTGGCAATATTGCTCCATGTTCACTAGTTTGCCACAAAATTTACATCTCAAATTATTCATAGGAAAAGTTTTAGGTCTGGTTTCATCATTTGAAGTTTAACAAAGAATGTAATCTCTGCTCCGTTTTATGTTCTGCATTGTTGTAGGCACATTCGGCGCAAATTGTTGGGACCATGTAACTTCCAATCATGCGGGAGTCATTTTGCAAGACTCAACTGAATAGCGCTGCTTTGGCAAGGATTGTGTCCCATTGTTGATATAATGTCGTTTTTGCAGATTCTCTTCTTGCATTGTACTGCCGAGCCAATTTGAGTAAAGTTGAAATTGAATTTACATTTCGTACTTCTAAGAATTCCCTAATGGGCAAAAGTAATTGAGACATAATGCTGTTTATAATGTCAATTTCGGCGGCATCAGCATCGTACAGCTGGTATAACACTACTATACCCAAGATGAATTTTTCGATATCCTCTCCTTCCCAGTTCTGTAGCTAACTTTCTGAAGTCTTTATGAACTGGATAGATTTCCAAATGTTCCTTTTAAAATCTTCCCAAAATTCTATTTCATTATGACATCCTATGTTATTCCACCATTGCTTAGCACATCCAATTAGATAAGATACTGCTAAAACCACCTTTTTGTTGCTGGGCATTTCATGTAAACGGAAATGCTCTTCCATGGAATTGACAAATGTCTATGATGACAAATTTTTGAACCGTTGAAGAAAAGGCCAATTAACATAAGGACTATAGTTTATGAATGGATTGATAACTCGTTGAGTAGGTTTATAATAATAAGTTCTATCATTTGCTTCTGATGGAACAAAAAAAATGGAACCTTATGTTCAAAGTTTATTGGTTTGTGAACTGACATAGCATTGTCAGCAAATTTAGGGTTTGTTGTCATTCCCCTTTTCTCCCGAGGCTCTTTAAGCAGATTTATTAACACTTCTGCTTCTTTCATCACATCCTGCACCCAATCTTTTTACTTTTTCTAAGTCTGTAGTCATTATGGCGGAATCAGCCATATTACTAGCAAACATGTTTAGTGGTCTGCAAAAAATTTGAATTTTGGAAAATTTTGAAACTTTTTTTTATTTTGAGCATTCTTAAAGGTACTACTATACAACAACACAATACAAAAGCTATACTAAGCTTGCAAATAAACTTCCTTATCAAAAAGTTTATCTATCGTGTGTCTGGACACTTCTAATCTTTACATACATGCAATAAGGATCTTAACTATCAGCAATAACTGCACTGAAACTTCAGTACCTTTGAATAATACGCATAAGTTGAGCATCTTGCTCAACAAAAATTTCGGCTTAAACTGCCATTAAATCCATATATAGTACATATAACTAATGAGCTCAAAAATTTGTTATCTTTGACAATCATGTTAAATAACATATACCATTTATAAATATATATATATACAGTCCCTGTTCGGGCACCACTTTATTTACTGCTCTGTAACACTCCGAAGATTATTGACTTTTCAAGTTGGATCTTTTGCTGATCCAAATTTATTCAAAATTCTGGATAGCTTTGTCGGGCACCAGGCAATTTTAATTTGCCAAATAAAGTTGAAATATTGTTTGTTAGGTATTTGTCAAGCTTTACTTATCGAGTAAGAATTCAAAAGTATTGTCAAGTTTAATTAAAGTTTAAATTTAAACAAAAATCAATTAATGTTGCTCAAGAGAAAAATAGCACAGATTCAAAAGTTTCTAAAACAAAGTTTATTTTCAAAAAATTTAAAGACTCGCCCTCAGCCGATGAATACAAATGTTGTGAGTACTAACATCTCTCATCTATCTAAATCTCTGCTAACAACTTCTATCTACGCAACACATGCTGTCAATTCTGACTCTTACATCTCTACTATTTCTGACTACACTGACCTAACGTCACTTAGTTATAACGTGCTGCATACAAATCCAACATGTGTCTGGTGCACACCAGATACATATTTGAATAATCTGACAATCGTGCTAGCTATGACGCAAGAGGGGTCATTGTCAGCCATTAATGCGTACATTAACGACTGACAGTCAAAAGGTCGGAGTTGTGCATGCCCAACTCCTACAGTTCGGAAACAAGAATTGTGATCAGTCGAAAAAAAAGGAAATAATAATCCCTAAAATGATAAATATAACGTAAATAATGTAAAACTTGTTAAGGAAAAGTGAAAGTGAATGGTTGGACCATCACAAAGCCCATTAGTGTCCCTTACTGGGGATAAATGGTCTTATTCTAATGCATGTCTAAATGCAATAATGCGTTTTGGAGTATATCCATATTACTAACCATCCATAGTAGTTCAACAATCATACTAAAAATAGTCACCAGAAAGTGGCAAAATACTTCTTTTTTTTTTGTCTTCTTGGCATTAGTTTTCAGTGTTAGGAAAATGGTGAAGAAAAATATGAGTAACTGTCAAATGACAGTTTCCTATCAATGTTCAAAAAATTTTGTAATTGAATTTCTTCAGTTTTTTTACAGTGTTTTTATTATTAAAGGTAGAAATAAAACTTTTATATGCTTGTAATTATTAAATATTTAATATGTAAAATTTTGAACTCGAAATTGATGAAATTTTTGAGCTATTAAATATATTTAATATTTTATTACATTTACTCCTTAGGTTACTAAAGATGGAGAATATGTAAAACCCAAAAGTGATAAGCTAAACTATGGAACTATGGTCTTCGTTAGAGTTCTAATTTTAGACATGGTTGCATACAATCTAGCCAGGGCTTCTACCATTGCAATTCGTTACAGTGCTATTCGGAGGCAGGCAGAACTTATACCTGGGTATGACAGAATCTTCCAAAAAATTTCTTTTGTAATTTTTGTTCAGTATGTGTGTTCAATGGTGATTAAATGTATTACACAGTGGGATGTCATTTATATGCATCTTGGATTTTGTTGATTATATGCAAATTTATATCAGCCTAGTAAATTTCTCATATAATTCTACATTATTTTAATATGTAAATATACATTCAAATTAATAATACATCATCCAGCAAAGATTAATATTTCCTTTTTTGACAAAATTCAAAAAAGTTGTAAATAATCAATTAGTAGTAATGCACATAATTTAAAATTATTGAATTTTCTCTATATCATTGTAATTAGTGGAAAAGTTGATACAATTGGATGGAATTATCTTCTAGATATTTATCTTGGTTTCTTCTTTGCGATGATTTTCGATGGTTAGATGAGTCTATTGTCCTGTGTTGGGTATATAGATATGTGTTCACTTATATTCTTTATTTTTTGTTCTCTCAGAGAATGCTGGTGCCAGTTTGATGTCAATTTGGTGCACACTTCAATCAATGTATTTTTAGATTCACAGCTTATGTCTCAACTTTTCCAGAGTTGTGAATATTATATGCTGCTGCATACTCGCTACGCATTTCACATTGTTACTCCAATGCATTTTCAGGCGGAGTAGTTATTTTGCAGTTATTTTGTGGCAGGCACAGATGTTAATGCGCTGTGGTTGGTGTTTGTTTACATAACAAACACCGACCACCACTCATACGCATAATGGGTAAATTGACAGCATGACGATACATCAGTGAGGTGCTGCAGCCTGTTTTGTTTCCATATCTCCGTGATATCTCTGATACCCAGTTTCAGACGATAATGCCCACCTGCACACTCCCAACATCAGCAGATAGTGCCTACAAGGTGTCCAGGTGCTGCCTTGGCCAGAGACTTCTTTGTAATAGAGAATGTGTAGGACATCATTGGCAGATGACTTCACACCTCTGCATGACTCTCTTGCAATGTCGATGAATTATGGACACAGGTCAACAACACATGGTCCACGATCCCTCAGCACACCATTCAGGGATTTTTCCACTCGATGCCACGCCATGTTGCCTAACATTAGCCCAGCTTGGTGGTAATCCAACCTACTGACTCAGGCCCATATTATACTGTCTTATCACCCATTGCATTCATGTAATCCCTCATAAATTAAATCTGCTCTTTCCCACCTACTTTTCTACATGTGTGGTAAGTTTTCGTCTCATTTCATGCATTCCTTCATGGTGTGGCATTTTCTATGTTGAGCAGTGTATATCTCAAAATGCAAAATATTTAATCATTGTATACTATAAATTCTCTTTCATTCTCATCATTCACATCCATAAACATTTATGGTGTGCAAAAAAGTGCTGCTCAGAGGTAAAACAACCTAACCCATAAACATTTTTATAATTTCTAATTTTATAAACTTACAACACTCAATTCAGCTTTCAGTCAGGTGAAACAAAAAAGCTGCAAAAATATATACTTGAAATCACGTTAATATATAACTCCTTATGGTTCAACTAGAACTTCAGATGAACAAGAATGCATAAAAACATCCTATTCACTTCATATTATATACTCAAACTATAAATCTTCAATAGTAAATTCACTTTTCCAAAATATCAAAACTCCAAAGTTTCAACACTAAACATTTCAAAATCTCTAAGTATGAACAATGATAAATTCTCCTCAATTGTGTCCATCTTCATCTATTCCAGAGAAAAGAATTAAAACATCATAAATCATTAATGCCACTGTGGAAAAATAATAATATACTTAAATTTTCATTGTTGGCATTCTGTTGCAATAAATCATCATCCAGTTGTTTCCTGGTAACTTCCTTCCCACGTCGATCAATAAGCTAGGTGTAGGCGCTTCTGAAGATCTCGTTGGTGATGTCATCTATTCTATGTTGACTACTTCATTGCCGGTTGTCACTCTACAGGCTATTGTTGTCTCGTTGACATCTCGTCACTACGTGCTTGCCTTTGAAGAGCCTGGCTTTGTGCTTTCCAGGTTTATTGCTGCCCGCTTCTAAATGATGCTTCAACAGCTAAAATTTTCTAAACTTGTTAAATTCACCAGGATTATTTACACTCAAAACAATTTCTGGGATATTTTTCTCATTAGCTAATAGTTCATTAACATTATTTTCCTTTACAACTTCCAATTCAACGTTTTTCTCATCAACAATTTCAGCACTAATTTCCTTTAAAAATACTACTTCAAAAACTTTTTCATCAACTAATTTTGTAATATTTTCCTTTAAAACCATTTCAACACATATCTCTTTATCAACTTGCTTCTTAAAATTTAAATTATTTAAACTGATAGAAAAATTTTCAGTTTCTTCCTGAATATTTTGGTTTGGAACATAAATCAGAAAGTCTACTGGACTGCAGCTGCAATTTCGAGTCACAGTTGTCATTAATATCATCTAAAACTTGCTTATTTGGACATGAAAGATTGGCTTCTGTATCATTCAGATCTATTCAGTTTTTTCGTGACAAGGTTTAACGAAAGGCAAATTTAAAACGTTACGTGTAGCAAAAGTGACAAGTATAAATCATGAGAGGGCTTTTCTTGAAGAACTTTGGCCTCTCACTTCAAAGATCCTAATGTAAGTTTCCCAAATTGTCATTCCTTTTATAGCAATATTGCTCCATGTGTCCTAGTCAGCTACAAAAATTACATCTGGAAGTTTATTATTCATTGCAAAAGTTTTTGGTCTAGTGTCATTGTAGGGAGCTTGACGCAGAACATAATCTCTGCTTTGTATGTTCTGCATCATTGTTCGCCGCAAATTGTCTGGACCGTGTAACTTCCGGTCATGCAGGAGTCATTTTGCGAGACTCAACTGAATAATGCTGCTTTGGCGAGAATTGCATCCATTGTTGATTTAATGCCGTTTTTCCAGATTCTCTTCTTGCAGTGTATTGCCGAGCCAATTTGACTAAAGTTGAAATTGAATTTGCATTTCATACTTTTAAGAATTCCCTAATGGGCAAAAGCAAATGAGATATAATGCAGTTTAAAATGTCAATTTCGACAACATCGTATAACTCTACTGTACCTCAGATTAATTTTTCGATATCATCTCCATCTCTTTGTTTTAGTGAAAAAAGTTCTGTAGCTAAATGTGTCAAGTCATTGTAAGGAGGATAAATTTCCAAAAGTTTATTTTAAATGTCTTCCCAAAATTTGATGCCATGACAAAATCCAATATTATTCCACCATTGCTTAGCACATTCAATTAAACAAGATACTGCAAAAACCACCTTTTTGCTGTCGGGCACTTCATGTAAACGGAAATGTTCTTCCATGGACTTGACAAATGTCCATGATGATGGACGTTTTAATCTGTCGAACCTTATTTCAAGTAAAGGCCAATTAACATAAGGACTATAGTTAATAATTGGATTGGCAACTCGTTGTTGAGGCAGTTGATGATACTTTGTTCTATCACTTGCTTCTGATGGAACAAAAAATGGAACCTTATGTTCAAAGTTTATTGGTTCGTGAACTGATGTAGCATTGTCAGCAAATTTAGAGGTTGTTGTCATTCTCCTTTTCTCCCGAGGCTCTTTAAGCAGATTCATTAACACTTCTGCTTCTTTCATCACATCCTGCAATCTATCTTACACTTTTTCTAAGTCAGGAGTCATTATGGCAGAATTGGCCATATTACTAGCAGACGTTTAGCGATATGCGAAAATTTTGGAAATTTTGAAACTTTTTATCCTGAGCAGCACTCAAAGGTACTGCTATACAACAATACAATACAGAAGCTATACTAAGCTTGCAAATAAATTTGCTTTATCAAAAAGTTTATCTTGTGTCCAGGCACTTCTAATCTACATGCATACAATAAAGATCTTAAGTATCAGCAATAACTGCACTGAAACTTCAGTACCTTTGACTAATACAAAAGTTAAGCTTCTTGCTCAACAAAAATTTTGGCTTAAGCCACCATTAAATCTATGATTAGTACATATAACTAATGAGCTCAAAAAATTGACTTTGACAATCACGTTAAATAACATATACAATTTATACATATATATATATACAGGCACCACTTTATTTACTGCTCTGTAACACTCCAAAGATTATTAACTTTTCAAGTTGGACCTTTGGTCTAATCCGAATTTATTCAAAATTCCGGATAGCTTTGTCAGGCACCAGGCAATTTTAATTTGCCAAATAAAGTTGAAATAGGGTTTGTTATGTATATAGTGTTACTTATCGAACAAGAATTCAAAAAAAGTTGTCAAATTTAATTAAAGTTATATTTAAATCAAAATTACTAATCATTGCTCAAGATGAAAAAATAGCAGAGTCAAAATATTCATAAAACAAAGTTTATTTCCAAAAAATTCAAAGACTCGTTAATTTAGCTGATGAATACAAAAAGTTGGAGTAACTAACAGAAAAACACCATCTCTAAATACAACTAAAAAAACTGACTATTAAGCCTTCCTTCACCACCTTTCTACTAACTCCATACTGACTCTCTAGCACTACTCATATTTAAATCTGTGTTACAATCATATTTTAATCACTTAGTTACATGCAGCATACTATCTGCCACGTCTGTTGCACGCCGGCGGTTGACAATCAAAAGTCGGATTGCACATGTGCAACTCCTACAGCTCGGAAGAAAGAATTGTGATCTAGTCCAAATGAAATAATCCCCAAAATTATAAATATAATGTAAATGAAGTAAAACTGGTTAAGGAAAAGTAAAAGTGAATGGGTGGACCATTACAGTATGGCCCTTTCCTGTGATTTTTATGAAAAAAATATTTGGACTATAACATATGTCATGCTGTATGGGAAGTGGTAGTAGTGATGATTGAAGTCTGCATCTTATGTATTCTATGATATTAGTGGAAATAATTTAGTGCTAATAATTAATAACTAATAATCAATATGTAGACATAATTAGCTCCTTGTTATTAGGTAAAGAAAATATTTCATTGATCATCTGCTAATGGGAGCTGTAAAATGATCATTCTTTTTTTTGTGGGATGTGGATGCCAATATTGGATTCTACGTGCAATGGGATCGGGCCGATGTACGACCCAAGTTCATTGTGCTATAACATGTTCTCATTGAAGCTAATTGCTAATAATTAATAACTGCTTATTTGATATAGGGCATAAATTAGGACAGAAATAATTATCGTGCAGCCTCTTCCCATGCTTTTATGGAAAAGTGGTTGTACTTTGGTACTGGTGGACCTCATCATCCGCACAGAAAACAATGATTGAAGTCTTTGACATGCATACTCTTATTCTTCACCCCTGTTCCTGCATAGCTGAAAGGGGGGGGGGGGACAATTAACTCTGGTAATGAATGCATTGTGTTTCAAAGTCATTATCATGATCACATAGTATAATTTATTTGTAACCTTTTCTAGAGGCTCTTCATCTCACTTTGTCCACTTAGCTCTCTGCTAAGGTGATAAGGAAGAAAACCACAGAAGTATTACATGAAATAACCAGTGCCTGATTCAGTTTTTCCAGTGTAAACAAAGCTACAGTTTTTAATATTCTTGAATACAACCCTAGCCATCTTGGCTTACTTTCACCTGATTTCAAGATACTGACATTCATAAACTCAAAAATTGTACTAGCATCACCAAACTTTATGTGGGAGGAGGATACAGGGGAAGGAAAAAAAGAAACTAGTTTTTCTGACCTGTTCTCCATCCTGGGTCACTGGGATCTTCTGGATCACTTCAACAATTCAATCGAGACAAAACAGCATAACACCGGGAACATAAATTCTTTTAGATCAAGCTCTCTTCTACAGCATCCGATGCCATTGTAGCTAGAGGTCCAGTGTACCAATGCTGTAATTAGCACTGCCTCGTATTTCCTTATTTCCTCCTCCTGTACTCCTCATCTTGCTTCCTGGCTCCTTCATTTTAAGCCCTCCAATTGGGTCAGGCACATTGCTGTACACGCACAAATAGCAGCGACATATGCAGATGTGACTGAAGCAAAGGCATACATGCCGTGAAGCTTTCTAGGAAGCAATTTCATGACTTGGCGTCTTGGAGGTGCAGGTCAGTGAAGACGTAACCAAACAGGAGGAGAAAGATTTATGTATGAAAATAATTTAATGCACGATTATGCTGTTTGATAAGTCACAACCTATTAAACAGCATAATCGTGCATTAAATTATTTTAATCAAATTGCTGTGTAATTACAATTTATATAGATTTATGTATGGCAGTCTATTTTGAAAAATATTGCCAAAATTGGATGCTGTGGATAAATGGTGGACTTGTAACAAGGACCACAATTTTGACACTGATATTAATGAAAATAAAAAATATAAATATTAATAACCAATAATCATTCAATAATCAATTAATATTTGCTTAAGTGATATAATAAATTAGCACCATAATTACAGAGACAACAGAATGAATTGCCATTCAGCCATTACCCTGCTTTTCAGGAAATTTCTTGGACTGGGGTAGTGACAGACCTCATTATGCTGCATGGGAAGTGATGATCAAAGTCCACATCATATGTAACTACACATTGTTGTATTAATAAAAATAAAATTAATTTCTAATAATATCAACTTTAGTCAGTTAATAATTGATTAATCTCAGATGCAGTAAAAATAGCCTTTTTTTTTGTCACCGGACAGTATTTGATAATCTCAGTGTTACTTGTAGACGTTTAAACATCTATAAATCAATAAATGATTTTGTGGAAAACATTGTTACAGGATGCCACCTTCAGTGAATCTGAAAGATATAGTGAAAGGATAGTTATCATCCTTTATCTGCTTTAAGATCTAGTGTAGCTTCAAATAGCTTTAAGATTACATTTATGGATTTTAAATTACTGTAATATCTTTATATCTTAGTAATTATGCTCCCAGCTTTGGTGGGAAATAATATGCACTTTGCACACTAAGAATGTGATACACTGTGCTACCAAATATAACAGCTTAATCATGATATATTAAATTTTAATAACAAAAGTGTTCCGGGTTGAATGCTTATTTTAAAGGAAATTCATGTGTAACTTAGAGGTGGTGAAAACTAATATATTTAAAATGACTGCTAGATACAGAAAATTAAAAAAAGGGAACTTGTCCTACTCTTATTAACATTGGATCAAAAAACTGTTTACACATACTCTTTCATTCTGTCAGGTTTCAGTATTGTGTACTACGTATCAAAGTGGATGGCTGACTATGCTGATTGGTTTAGAGTGGGGAGTGGAACATGTGCTGAACATAAACATCAGAACACAGAATATTCAGAGGGGGATTGCTACAGAGAAGCCATCGGATTTATCGCCTTCTTGACAGAAATTTTTGTTGCTGAAAATGGAAACTGGGTCTTCCATTGTGCAATACAATGTCAAATGCAATAGCAGAAAGTGGGGTTCTTAATATGCTCCTAGCGTTTCCGACCTGATCTTCTATTTATTATGCTGTATCTATTATTCTATATATTACACCACAGGAAAATTTGAAGTATATTATAAACTAAATTAAATTTTGTGTTAGAATAAGCTTATTAGAGTTAGGAAAATACTTTTACTTTTGTGTGAAAACTTTTATATCCAACACAAATATTTAATGTATTTTTTATTTTGATTTGTAAGAATTTTAATGAAAGCACTGCTTCCCTTGCTCCCACAGACATTTCGCCAATGCTTAATATGTTACTCTAATATGCTTCAGTGAATATTGTGGAATGTTACAAAATGTTTCTAAATTTATTTGACAGAGAACCTGAGGTGCAAATCCTAGATTACCAGTCACAGCAATATAAGCTCCTACCCATTGTGGCCACTACTTTTGCCTTTAAGGCTACTTTCATAGCTTTAATGAACACATATAAGAAAGCTACACAGGATATGGAAAAAGGGGATTTGGCAACACTTCCTGAGGTTTGTTTCCTGTCTCTAAGATGTATTTTCCAGATTTCATATGAGCATTGCTTTGTAAAGAAATGCTCTAACTAACATTAACTGTATTTTGTTATAGAGATTTTTAAATTTTATCAGATTTCAATTATTGCATGCATGTATTCATGATTTGAAAGACAGTACTTTTTAGATTCTGTATTTGCTTTGAATTTATATATAGAGAGAAATCTTTAAATAAAAGTTCAAAATGCAGTACCAGTTTTAATTTCAAATTTAATATTGTGTAACACTGTATAAGTAATTGCACTTTTTTTTCATATGTGAATATAAATTTAAGTCTTGTTTACTAAGAATATATGGTTCACAAAATGAACCTTACATGCAAAAAAAATTTAGCTTCAGATTAGAATTTTAGTATGGGTGGTTATAAAAGAAGTTTCTCTATTCTGGAGTCTGGATTGGTGACGAATGGAGATAGCGCTGTGTAAATTGGTAGGTAGCTTAATGAGAACATGCGGAAGTAATTTAGCAAAGAAAAAGAAAGAACATGATGATAATCATAGCATTATGTTGGCTTTTTAAAAATGTCTATAAATCAATAAATGTTTTGTAGAAAAAATTTCACCGCCATGTGGGACATGAACCTCCATCTCTCCAGTGTGTTTCTGGAGAGATGCGGGTTCATGTCCCATATGTCGGCACAATTTTTTCCACAAAACATTTATTCAAAAGAAATAGTTCCAACTGTTGCCACCAGGAGGAAATGGATACTTCAGGTATACTAATGTTCATATGCATAACACATTTCTGATGCGAAAGATGTATAGATACCCATGGAATGTATAAAGAGACACCCAATTGTCATGACACCATTTTCGCACTGCTGGCTGACTATATGTCACTTCTGGCATGGGCTGTCTTGGCAGCCATCTTCTTCCTTGTGCCACTTCCAAATTACCAGTTGCCTCAAACTTTTTTTCCCATCTTCCTTAACACCACTGACATCAGGGATCCTCTCTGTGAGAGTATCGGATGCCCATACTCTCTGTGTGGCATTTTTATTATTTCGATACTTGTAGAATAGCTTGATTAACAGTGCACATTCCTTCTTCGTGAGAGCCATATAATTGTTTGCTTGTGATATGGGTATTCCCACTTTTATATGCCTTTTGCATTGGAAACATGTAATCAAATGAATGTGATTAGCATACCTGGAGCTCCCATTTTCCCCCCTGGTGGTGACAGCTGGAACTAATTTTTTCCTTCACTAAATCATTTCCCCGTGATCTCATTAAGCTATATATCAATTTTCATGGCCCTATGTTACAAGATAGTAATGATTAATTGCACAATTACCTGTATGAATATTACAGATATTTAGGTACCCCTAATATGGGCTTTTAGTATGGGATATGATCCCCATTGATGGTGATGCATGCAACCAGATGTTGAGGCATCAATGTGTACAGGTCCCTAATAGTGTCATGAGGCATGTTCTGCCATTCTTCTTCCAAATGGAGATGCAGAGTGTCTAGTGTATGTGTGCTGGCTGTGGACACTGTCAGAGACATCGACCCAGCACATCCCTTAAGTGTTGCGTAGAGGAGAAATCTGGGAACAGAGTAGGCCAAGGTAGGATGTTGAAATCCCATAGACAACATACAGCAAATACTGTTGAGACAACATACAGCAAACACTGTTGGACAATGTTTGCTGTATGGGGGCTTGCATTGTCCTGCTGAAAAATGTCACCAGGAGAGCTCCATAGGAAAGGTAGACAATGAGGCACCAGAATGTTGTCGCTGTATCATTGAGCTGTCAAAATTCCCTGGACAAATATTAAAACTGTTCAGGAGTCATAACTGATGCCATCCTACACCGGAATGGTGGATGTGTAGTCACTGTGGGTTCCCATATGTGTGCCGGATCCTGCTGCTGGCCATAGCTATGTATGGTAGTGATTTGGTGTCACTGCATTCGTCCTTTGTAGGTGTTGCAATTTTGTGTCCATTAGTGTATTTAATGCAAAACAAAATGTTTTCTTTAGTCTATAAGGTAATATTCTATGAACAGTATTCTTGTAGCAAATAAAACTTAAATTTATATGCCTAGTATGTGAGAAAAAGGGGCTATGGGTCTATTTATCACCTAATATACAGTGACATAAAATTTTAAATTACATTGTACTTCTGCTGTGATTTAAATCACATTTGTTAATTATGCACTCTATTAAAATTGTATGAATCCTATCAAACACCCTGCAAAATCTTTGCAGGAAGATGAATAGATTGCTGTTACATTTTTTTCCTTTTTAACTCAATGTCAATGTTGGGAAGTAACACCAAAATGGCTACAAATTTCTAAACAAATATCCTAAGTGCCTAATAAATATTATTAAAACCAGTGGCAACTCATGACTAAAATTTTTTGGGGCACTTTGACTCTTACAGGCAGGATACAGATATAGGGGGAAAAATTGGGTAGATACTTCATATTCAATTGAACTGAATAGGTTTGTTTTTTTTTACCCCTGAGCAACACTTTTTTTGCACACAATAGGCTAAATGGCCCTGACCCAATATACTGTATAAGCATCTAGAATGAAAAGTATCAAGTTTCCTGTTATCTTGTTTACAAATAGTCCAAGTTTCACTACCATAACTAACTCTAGAAAGAACCAAACTATTATACAGTCTAATTTTAGTCTTTAGGTGTATATGCCTATTTCTCCATACTCTCCATAGATTCTTAAAAGTCCCGGCAGCAATATCTATTCATCTGTTAATCTCATGTCACACATCATCAGTATCTGTTACATAGTTCCCAAGTTAATTAAACTAAGACACCTACTCAAGAGTGGAACTATTCAGATTAGCTGAACCACAGCCTGTCTGACCAATAGTCATCACTTTAGATTTCTCTCTGTTTATCACCAAACCTACTCTACTACCAGTCTCATCAACAGATTGAATGAAAGAGTTCATCTAATCAACGTCATTTGCCAAAAGAGCTAAATCATCAGCATAATCTAAATCAGAAATTTTCAGATCTCTAGACCATTTAAGCCCAAAATCTTTGCAGTGAATTTTGTAAAACATAATCAGTAACCAAATTAAAGGGAAAAAGGGACAAAATGCACCCTTTGTCAAACACTAGAAGCAAAACCAAACCAATTGTTACAAGCCTTACCAATTCTCACACATGACTCAGTGTTATTATAGAGAGCATTCATTATGTTAACTAAACTTCTCTGGTATTCCATAAGATCTCACGATCAACCACAAATTATGACGATCAACAGTCGAAAGCCTTTTTTGAAATCAACAAAGCTAGTAACCAAAGGTTTCTGAAACTCTAAACATTTCTCAAGAATCTATGTAAAAAAGTCTGATCTACACATCCACTACCACTTCTGAATCTACAATGCCCATGACACAATTGCCTGCCAACCAGATTCTTAATTCAAACAGCATAAGTTCCTTGGTGTCGTCCTGGACAACAGCCTGACTTGGGTACCTCACATCCAGCATCTTAAGACAGTCACCATTGCACATAGCAATATACTGTCTTTCCTTGCTGGTACCCACTGGGGAAGTTCCTGCAAGACCCTTCTGGTCTTGTACTGGCACTTGATCCTCTCCCGCATCAACACCTTCTGAGCAATCTTCTGCTTCACTGCAAAGCAAGTTGGCCACTGTGCACACTATATCTCTGTGCCTGTCTCGGACTCTGCCTTAACACACCTAATACATCTGTCATTGCTGTGGCTGACGACATGCTATTTCTCCTGTACTGGAAGAGAGATATATTGTATCATCTCGAGGCTCCACTTTAACCACGAGCTTCTCAGGAAGTTGCAAGACAGGCCAGACTCTGCCATCATCTCGTCTGCCACTGACTTCTATGACGAGTCCTCCCTGCTAGCTCCACTGCTGGCAATACGCTCTTTCCAGAACTTCCACCCTGGAGGAACAGTGATCTTATGATCAATGTCACTGTCCCTTCTCTTAAGTCGAAAGAGTGACTCAGATCCAGTTGTCATCAGGCTTCTCTCCACTTCCTATGTCACTGCACAATATGAGAGATATGCTGAGGTCTACACTGACGGATTTGTTGATTGGGAGAGACTATGTGCTGCCTCTGCGTTTGCCATCCCCGATATCGACATCATCAGAGGCTTTTGTCTCCTGCATCTCACTTCCTCCACCAGTGCTGAGTTTCATGCTATCCTTGAAGCTGTACTCTTCATCCTCGGCCTCGAGAGTGGCAACTTTGTCATCCTCTATGACTCCAAGTCAGCCTGCAAGCCATTCAGAAGAGAGACAGCAAAAGTTGCAATCCCTTCCTTATTCAGAAGATCATTGAGACATGCTCCAAGCTCACTTCTATCGGTATCACAATCCACTTGCCAGTATCGTCATGCCCAGTGGCAAAGGGACTTCAGTTGTTTCTGGTAGACCCTTCTCTCACTGCTCCTAACCTCTGAGACCTTCGCAGAACTGAGGAGACACTCCTGTATCGCCTCTGAGTTGGTGTCATCTACAGCAACTCTACGCTTCACACTCTCAGTAGAGTGTACATTCCTAACTGTGCTACATGCAGCACACCTGAGACTGTATCTCACATACTGCTCAACTGCTCCTTCTACGATGTTGAAAGAGAAGCTTTGTTCTGGGATTCATGCTATTGGAACTTCCAACTATTCCATCACCTCCCTTCTTGGTAACCACCAAAGTATGATGCTGCTACTGCAGACTTGCATCTGACTGGTCACTGATTTCTTCCAGAATATTGGCCTCTTCTGCATGGCTTAATGTCCTTTTCTCTTTAACGAGATTAGTTAATTGTTTCAAGAGATAGCTGAGATGATGATTTCCTGCATCAATTAATGATGCATCTGCTATAATCAGCCTTTTCCATTTCAAAGGTGATCTAGTATTGAAATGAGAGTAATAGTTACCAATCCAGTGAGTTTCCATTTGCTGGTATTTAGAATATCTGATTACAGCAGATGCATCATTAATTGATGCAGGAAATACAAAGTCTGTGTAGACTGTAATGAACAGATGTCATGTAGGCACTTCAGCTGTGAAAATTCTACATGTCATTTTTGGGCACTCCTCTAGACTTTTAAGATTTTATCATTTTAATGTACAGCTAAAATCATGGTAAATTGAACCTTGAATTAAGCTCAACCATGAAAGAACTTTACCAGGAACAGAAAGTTCCAGGTATATTCCAGGTATCCCTGTTGTTATCATAAGAACTACAATAACCCATTTTAAAAATAGAGATAATAATAGTTCTGATAAAATTCTTAGGAAAAATGCTTTTGTCATAAAAAAAATTCAAAATTTCTTACATGTGGTAACTGAAACATTCCCACCTCTAAGCATTTCAGTAGTAATTTCATCTACCCCTGGGGATATTTGTAGTTTAAGTTTAGAAATAGACAAAATAACTTTAGATGGTAATATAGCCCAACATTAAAGCCAATAATGCATCTGACCTCATTACAAACAATGGGGGTGGAACAAATCACTTTATTTAGAATATCTCTGAAATGCTCCACCCACCTAGCCATGACATAATCCTCACCTTTTATAACCTTACCTTGTTCATCCTTCAATCTTCTAGAATAAATGCATTGTAATAGTCTGTCAAACTTTTGGAATTTGAAATTTTTTTCCACCATTAGAAGGCACAATTATAGCTTTTCTGAGATTCAGAAAATGCGAATTGTAATATTTCATGAATATCTATCTAACCCAAAAAGAATTTCTAATTTATCTCTAAAATCTGAAAAAAGTTTGATATCTGCAGTTGGAGAGAGAGACAGCAAAGTGAACATTCCAGAAATGCATAGTGACTGCTATAAACTGCTTTGGTGTGACCATTTCTGAAACTGATACTAATTACTTCATTTGAATTTCACTTCAATGGTCTTTCAATAATAAATATTTTTACCAGAAAAGTTTCCAAATCAAATGGAATCATTAAAAATTACATAGCGCATTCAAAACGTTCTTGACTTATCTGTAGATTTGCACTCATTCCTCTGAAGTTAATGAACTACTACTTGTTTGAAAACCTATCTAAACTTGTTATGTGTTAACCCTTAAAGTGCCAGGTTTCTCCAAATGCATGCATTTGTGGCCAAGATAATAATTTTTCAGCAGAAAAACAACTTCATCACATTCGACATCAGGTTTTCTTGGAATGACTAACAGATATATATATGTACACAAAGGTCATGTTACATACCAAATGAAAGAGAATTTCATTCTTAATAATAAAGCAACATAAATTCAAATTGAAATGAAGGCTACTTATGCCTAATTTAAAAAAACGGTAAATCCAACTTTGGCTGCCTTATCACCATTTCTCTCTTTGTTGGTAGCACATAAAGTTCTATCTGAAATCTGCACATTGTTATGTGGCCTACTTAAGATGAGGAAAGATTTTATATTTTCACAAGGATGCAGCTTGGTCATGACATGAAAAAAAATCATGCCTATTTATCACAAGTATAAGGGATCATGCCTATGCATATGTCACTATTATGCAATGGATGTGCAAATTCAGTGAAGAATGGCAGAGCTTCGAAGACCTCCCTTGTGCAGGAAGACCAAAGACACCTTGAACGAGAGAGCTGTTACTGCTCTTTGTGAACACATTAGGGAAAACCCACACACCATTCAGATAATAAGTTTAGATGGCAGTGTAAAAACAATTATTCGTCAACATTTAAACTCTGAAAGATCTGTACCAAATGGGTACCCCACAAACTGACAGAACAGCAAAAAAGGGCTATAGTCAACTTATGCAAGGAAATGCTAGCAATGTTTGAAACTAGTGGCCCTAAACAGTTAACAAACATTGTCACAGGTGATGAAACATGGTTTTATTACTTACAACTCCCAGAAAGATTGACAGTTAAAGGGTTGCAGAATATGAACCAAATCCTCAGACAAGAATTTCGCGCAAGAAAGAGGATGCTGCAATTTTTTTTTTTCAGTTCCGAAGGAGTGGTAGCTGTGGACACCTTACCTTAAAAAAAATGACACCTAAAAATGGCATAATACTACACCAACATTGTTTTGCCCAAAATGGTTAAGGAGATGAAGGACATCATCCCTTCCTCCATAACATGCCATTACTCACAAAACCCAGCAAGTTATGGCCTCTCTGGACCAGGAAAAATCAAACAGCTACCCCATTCTTCATATTTACTCAACCTTGCACCATGCAATTTTTTGGTTGTTTCCAAAAATTAAAAAGAAACTTGCTGGAAAGTCTTTTTCAAAAGTGCAAGACCTTGCAAACGCATTCATTCAGAGTTCCCCAACAGGAAGAGTTACCCACACCAAACATTCCAGAATTGGTGTAGATGCTGGAGAGGAGTACTTTGAAAGATACTAAAAGTTTTGTTGAGGAGCAGTGAAATGGGTTTTGTTCTGCAGAACTTTCACATGCAAGCATGTCAAGAAGTTTTTGATGCCTTGATATGTTTTCTCAATTATCCATGTTTTTTGATTATTTCTGTGCTCATTGGATCTTACTAACATGTATAATTGAGAGTTTGCTGAACTATAATATGTAATGTGAAACTATGTATTTTTTATTATTAATCATTTTTCTCTATATCACTGTAATGGTTGAAAAATATGAGACAATAACTTGAAACTATTATCTACAAAATTACTTTGGCTTTTTCTAGGGATCATATTCTATAAATGTGCAAGTCTATTGTCCTATGACTGATAGTACAGTCCAATTTTTAAAAGTTCACACATGTTCCTGATTTTGCTATTGTACGTGTTGGGGGATCTCTTCCAGAGTCGACATCAACTTGGAAGTGGCAGTATGAGATGAAATGTTTTGTTGAAAACTATGATTTGCTGCACACATTAACTAATGTATTTGTAGATTTCCAGTATATGTTGCAACTTTTTCGGAAGAGCGAATAATGAGTCTTAATACATTTGCGGTTCACATTGTTGCTCCAATGCATTGTCACGCAAGAGTTATTTTGCAGCAGGCATAGATAGCATGCTGTTGTCAGTATTTGTTTATATTAGGTTCATGTTGTGTGGAGGGATGATTGGTAGTATCAATACTTGTGGTGCCTCTATTGTGGGATTTGAGAAACAGAACTTTAAAGTTTTGTTATATTATTGAGGACTTTATTTATACAAAAGTGTGGGTTATGTGTGGTGGTAGTGTGTTTATCCAGGTGTGCATATAGAAAAAGGAGGTACAGTGGTGGTGATGCCTAATTAAATTTATAGCTTGTGTAGTTACTGAGCAGTATTTTCCATGCTGAGGGTGGAGAGATTGTCATTATTACAGATTTCATTTTTATTTATGTATATTACAAGGTTTTTGGCAAAATTTAGTTGGAATTTAGTGGGGAGGGGGAGAATAATATTGTTGCATCATTGAATTTTGGTGTCATTGTAGGTAATGGCAGCTTGGGTTAGAACTATTTTGGTTAGCCTTTTCATAATCTTCCTGGTGTTCTGCCAGTCAGGTTCAGAATTGTATGAAGGTTTTACCTACTGTAGACAGGCGTCTTCTCGACCTGTCTTGGCTGGGTTGTTTTTCAACTGACCGTATGTGAGAGTACATGCAGAAGGATACCTATCACTCTCTTGTCAGGATGTTGAATTTCCTAGGTGGCCGATGAACACAAAACTCAGGTGTATTATGGATATGTACACTTTATTTACATAATTTTACACTTTATAATATATATACAGTGACCACCCACCTGGTACAGTCGCTCACAATGCTCTGCACAGGCTACAAGAAGCCTCAGCAGAACCACCGCTAGATGACAGAACAAAAGGCTTAATCATGCCACAGGCAATCCACCTGACATACAGAATGTTTCATTGTCCGCCTTCCCTACTGTTCTCCCAATTGTTCTAGTTTCTAACTGTCCTCCAGTTAGAACAAACTGCCAGATGTGATCACATGATGTTTCTTCGGGAGATGTTAGGGTCTCTCGGCCAATGGGACATGGAGACTGTCCCTGTGCCACTTCTTCTCTTGCTCCCACATAAGGAAGCCTCAGGCTTTAACCAAGTGCACGTCGTCTTTCTTCACCCAGCTCCCCAAACTGGATCCGCTGCTTGTACTTTGTTGCTAGGCAGAAAGACCCTGCCCCCAAAATGGCGATTCTGGCTCTCACTCTTTCTGACCTAGTTGACAGAGTCCCTACCTTGTCCCCCTTATTTAAGAAATTTGAAGCAGATGTCTCTGCCTCAATTTTTAATCCAATCACTCAGGGACTCGAACCCATCCCTCGTGAATGTCAGTCACTGTTCATCGAACTGTAGAGTCCATATTAAAGGTTCACACAATGAAAGTTTATAGTGCACAAATAGCTGAAGACACAAATTATCTTACAAAGTTGCAAATGGTCATGGAAGTCCTTTTTTTAATACAGGCCCAGAAGAGTCAACAATTTCTATCAATCTGGTTGCCATACAGTTTGCAAATTATTCATGTACAACACAGATACACAGATGTAGTGAAACTAGTAGGTTTTCCGAAGCGTTCACGCCAAATTATTGACACAGCATGACACAAAGTTTGTGACATAGTCCACACTTGGGGCCTTCCATCACTGAATGCAAACATTCAAGCGTTCACACCAAATTATTGACACCGCAATGACACAAAGTTTGTGACATAGTCCACACTTGGGGGCCTTCCATCACTGAATGTAAACATTCAGCTATGTGATCTACGCTGCACACTAGGAGGAGTTTGCACTAGGAGGCATGTTGTATGCCAAATTGAAGAGCATTTAATTCTGGATTTTCTGAAAATCAAGTATTTAACAAAAAAGATGATATGTTATATTTTAATAGGGGTTTTTCAGAGTCGTGTAGTAAAAAAATGCATCTAGCAACACAAAAATTTATTTAAAAAACTAATAGACAGAAATGATTACAATGCACATGAATAATAATAAAAATAAATACCCCCACATAAATAGAATGACTATTTCTGAATAACAAAAAAATTTTGGTTTTAAGTAAATATTTCTCTTGTTTTTAAGTTTTTTTTTGTACCTTATTTCGAGAAAATTCCAGGCTTTTAGCCAATTGTGCTGAATCACATAAACAAATCAACTTTAGAATTTTTTTTTTTTTAAATAACCTATTAACGGAAATAGGTCATGTTATATACCAAATTAAGCAGAATTTAATTTACGAATTTTATGAAAATAAAAAATATAAACAAATTTGCAAACATATTGATTTTAATAAGCCTTTTTCAATGTGATATGGTAAAAAAAAAGATTGTAATATACAATTAAGGCTTCATTTTGGAAAACCTGATGAATAAAAATAGTTAAATTATATATTTATCAAAAGGAAATTTCCTCCTAATAATATAATATTCAACCTGAAATATGATTTTTATTTCTTTTAATAATTCTTTTCAGTATTGTATATTTTAAACACTGGCAGTGTAATACAACGTGACTTGGACTTCTCACATCATCATCCTCAAGCAGCCATGGGCTAGAGATCCAACCAGACTATGCAGTTTAGTTCTCCAAGCATATCGGTCCTGAGCTACATCCACTGCATCTGGCCACTGCACACCAATTCTAACAAGGTCCTGTTTGACATTGTCTGCCCACCACATCCTAGGTCTCCCCCTCTTTCTGAGGCCCATAGACACACTGTTCATAACCCTATTCAGCAATCTATAATTATCCACATGGGCAACATGACCAAACCAGTGGAGTCTCTCTCTGCACAATATGCTGCTCAAAGGATTCTCACATTCACTGGATTTTCTGAACTGGTTATGAAATAAAAAAAAAAAACTTCCTTGACTGCTTTTTTTGCTAAACAATATGAATTTTTTTTTCTTTGGGTGTTGAAGTTTGGTGATCTTGGTTAAGTGCAGAAAGGTTTGTGCACCAAAGCAAAAAAAAAACCAACAGCATTATATCGTCTGTACCTTTAAAATCTTTCAATATAAACGTAAAAACTCATAATTTTAAAAAAAATTTATTTTTCTAGAAGAGGTGTGTGTGAAACTTTCTAAGTGAATTTAGAGGAGGGGACACCTTCTCGAAATTGCCCTCCCAAATGATGGCCGATTTCCATAGCAAGGAAGTCTAATTTGCTTCTGTATCCAAGAGATTCAATTTCAGAAAACTACTTATTTATTTATTTTTATTTACAAGCTCAAAATTTTTTTGTTACAAAAAACCAGAAATAGTGAAAGTGAATTACATAATGGGATACTAAAATATCCGGAACAACTTTTAAGCCGGCCTCCGATATAACATAACTCGGAAAGTTTGAAAAATCAGCTGACCGAAAAATCGCTAACTTACAGAAATAAATCTACAGAAATGATTTTACTTCCATATCCAAGACCTCATATATTTTCAGAAAATTGATACCAGATCAAAGTTTTACTGGAAAAGTAATAAATAATAAAATAAAAATTAACATGTAGCCTAATGCGAAGTTAAAATATCCACAGCAACAAGTTGTAGGTCGGACATACGATGTACCATAACTGTGAAAAAATCAATACTTATCAATCAGCCAAAAGATCTCTAATTTCCAAAAATAAATCTACTGAAATGAAAACTAAGGTTTAAATATAAAAAAAGTAAATACTAACTTTACAAAGGGTATCCAATATGTTGGACCACAACTGTAAAAAACACTATTAGCACACAGAACGGAGATAGCATCTGTCAGCCATCTGTCAGTGTCTTGTTTGCCTCAGTGAAGAAGTCTAATTAAATGCAGTTTCACCCAGAATTTCTAAGAAGGATGTGTTTACTTCCAGTTTTGATTTTAAGAGCGGGAAAGATGCATAGAATGCTGGGGAAAATGATAAAAATAACTTGGGAATACTGAATTTATGACAGAAAAGAGTGTGAAACGAAAAAAAAATGGCGGTACGTATTTTGTAATTACTTTCAAAATCCATCATTTTTAAAAATAGCAGTTTTTTGTTAATTTTTTAGGAGATTTTAGAAAATTTAAGAGAAAACTTGTTGATAATAATTCGAATCAAACTTGTGAGCTTAAAATGATTTCTGAAAATGAATCTCTTGGAAATCAGAAGGTTGCTTCAGCAAATAGGAATGTTAACAAGCAAATCCTTAATACCGTTTAGTGCTTCTAAGAAATGGCAATCAGATGGCTTTATAAAATTATTTATGTTGTAGTTTAATAAAATATGCATCAAATTAAAAAACAAAATATTATTTTTGAAGCCTGAATTATATATTTTTATAAGATATATATTTAAAAAATTACAACAGCAATTTTTATGTTTTAAAAATTGATTTTTTTTTGTTGTGCTAAAAACATATACATATGTCCTTGGTATCTCAATTCAGATTCTCCAATGCATACAGATGACATGGACACTGGAAGGGTTAAGGAAGTTGCCACTCTTATGTCGATCCAATTTTTTAGAGGAAAAATTGTTTTGAGCCAGGTGGGATATGAACCCATGACCTCCTGATAACATGTCAGATGCTCTGGACCACTAATTGATATGAACATTTCTACCCACAGTACACATTCCACTATGTCACTGTAGGTACAGTTCCAGCAATCGAGCCTCAAGTAGCAGGCAACAAGAATGCCATGAAGATGGAAAGTATATTCATGAGTATACAATTGATTAAATTTGAATAATCTCGACTTATCTGGTTCACAGATTAACTCTTTAATGCCCAGAACGGCCTGAAAGGGCTCAGATTTGAAATGGACTAGTCCAAATAGTGCTATTTCTTTGTCTTTAGTACCCTCTACCCTTTTCTCAGATTTCCTGGGTGTTAAAGGGTTAAGGAAGTACCACTCTTACGTCGATCCAATTGGATCGACGTAAGAGTGGTGCTTCCTTAATCTGTGAACCAGATAAGTCGATATTATTAAAATTTAAGTGCTTAGTATCTATATTCTTCAACACGACTCCGAGTTATATTTATATGTTCCTCCCAACTCCTAACTTATATTTGTACGCTCCTCCCAATTGTTGGAGAAAATGGCTATAATGTCTAGATATACACAAGCATACTCAAGGTGGAGCACTAGCAGGGCATTAACCTTTTTCTGGAAGACAGTTGCTGAGTTCTTTAAATTAAATGGTGACTTCTCATTGGTACTGCCCATGATGTATTACGAAAGCAGTATAACCCTTGCTGCAGCTGCTCATAGGTATCTGCCAGTACCCCTTCAGCATATCTAGTGTCAAAATATAGCATGCCCTCCCACCTGGTACAATAATTTGGTCTGATTAGCCATAGGGAAAGCATCCACCTCTGTGATGGTATTGAGGCAATGAAAATCAACACACAACTGCACTGTACCGACCTTTTTCACCACAGATACAATGGGGTGTGCAAACTCGCTAGGGGAGGGCGAAATGAAACCTTGTGCAAACAATTCCTCAACCTGTTGATCCACTTCATCCCTTAGTGCAATCGGCACTCTGTAGGAGTATGCCCTTCGATTTCCTGGAGGGGCAGACAGCTTTATTACACGTGGCTGACGCTTTACAACCCTTAGCTTGCCTGAGCACATTCACAGATACTTCCATAATAGATCCTCAAGCTGGCGCCGCTGACCACCGATAACTGATTCTCCCATGCTAAGTGCTTCTCATTTTTTTTCATACCATGGCTACATCCCTTGGGCTCTCATAAAGTTCCCTGAACTCTTGATCCTTGTCAAGGACACCACCAGTGCATGAGACACATGCAGTGAATTTCCAGATCCTGTTGGCATGGAGAGTCTGATTCCCTTCATTGGGTAACTGTACCTTATCTCTGTATTCGGAGACTCTCTCAATCACCTGACATGGCCAGTCCACCTAGTGTAAAGTTTATTCGTGGAATCAGGTGCCAAAATGATGGCCTGCTCTCCCACTTCCAACTCCTTCCTTTGGGCTTGTAATAACGTGTATTTTTCCTGTTGGCCTGCAGCCACCAACCCTGCCTTTTCAGTGATAGTTCCATCTGCACTTTAATATCCTGGAAGTACTGCACTGCCAGCTTGGTCAATGTGGCAGGCAGATAAACCTCCCCAGACCAAGTGTCCTTTAAAATGGCCTATGGTACCCTGGGTGACCGTTCATAGAGCAATTGGAAAGGGAACACACCAATAGTCGCTTTGGGCACTTCTCTATATGCCAAAAGCAGGTAAGGCAAAAATTTGTCCCATTCCCCAAGGTGCTCCCTCACAATGTTATGCAACGTGTTCTTCATGGTTCGATTCCAACATTCAACCAAGTTCATTTTCCATTAGTTTCACAAATCCAACATTTTTTCCTCTCATAGCTGGAGCACCATCAGTTGTTATGGAAAACAATTTACTTCTTAAATCCAATATTTTCCCATTTTTGAAATTTGTAAACTCTTGTACTTGATGGAAAATATCAATGCCTTTGATTGTGTCATTCATTGAAACAAGAATGCATAATTCTTCATTGACATTTGAACTATTTATTGATGCAAATCTAATAATAATTACAAGCCTAGCCATACTATTTACATCGGTACTTTCATCGAGTGCAATGCTAATTACGTCACTAGATAACAAATCATTTTTGACCTGTGCGTCAATATTTTTTGCCATATCTTCAATGCGACGCTGAACTGTTCTGGCCGACAGTGGCATTTCATTAATTCTCTCAATTATTTGTTTTTTATTTGCGAAGTCATTGAATAAATGTTCAGAACAATTTATGAATGCGTTTTTCAAAAATTCGCCATCTGTAAACGGTTTTCCGTTGGTACCAATACTAAGAGCTGCAATAAAGCTGGCAGATGTAGCGTAATTGTGGCTGATAACAAATCTCTTCAAAAATTTATTTTACCATAATTTAATACACATTTAGCAATGTATTCATATTTTTCATCATTTGGCATTTCACTCACATCTTTATGTTTTGAAGAAAAGTGTCGCTCAATTTGTGTCCTGGCGGTAATTATATCTGTACATAAAGTACATATCAATTTGTCACCATTTTCCATACATCCATACTTTTCAGTCCACACATCTTGAAATAATCTTTTTTTGCTTTTTGTTTTTCCATGGTAATAAAAATAATAATTATTTCGCTTAGGTAACTGTTCTCGCGCTTCTGAACTACAGTTTATTCAAGTTAAAGACAAAGTAAACGTAGACAAGAGTAGATGCGTGATCAGCAGGTGGGCAAGGCTCCTATTGGTTGGCTGCAGGTGTCACGCAGTCAGAGAGCCCAGCCGACCAATAGGAGCCCTGGTCACACATCTACTCTTGTTTACATCTACTTCGTCTTAACGTGAATAAACAGATGAGATTCGTTCGGACAATGTCGCTATGTTAATTTCTGCAACTTTGTAATCAAACCAAAATGTTAATCTTATTATTTATACTTTCTCAAAGTGTTTGTTTCATGTTTATGTTTTACAATTTATTTTTATATATATTGTACTTTATTTGTGGAACTCAAGTGGGTCACTTGAAATTATCAAATGGGTCACTTGGTTACCCGTGGGTCATAGGTTGCCGACGCCTGGGCTAGAGCATGACTTCTTCTCTCTGTTCTGCAGGTAACACCAGCTGCAAAAATTTCCTATCTATGCCTCTTTCTAAATGATACAGTAATCTGTCTTGAATTACAAATCCTTTCCCATTTTGGAAGATACCCAGATATTCTCCAATGAGCAATAACTTCTCTGCTGTTGACGAAATACTTCATTTTCACTCGAAACAAACAGTTGAGTTTTTGCCATAGTCCACACTCCTTTCCTTAATTTGGTTGGCACTCATGGGCAATAAATCATCACCTCTAGACGCAGTAGCTATAGGTTCTATGCACACAGTTTGGGCTGGCTGTTGCCATAGCGACCTCTGCAGCTGAAGCAGGCAGCATCTCACATGTCTCGGAAGGTGGTGTCACAAAGTTGCAATGCCTTTTCTGCCAAATCGCTCACTATATTTGGAACTGGAGTGTGATATCTGCCCAAACTAATGGCAAAAAGCGCTTCAAAATCATCTTTTGTGAACAGTGCAGGAAGCTTTAAAGAAGAAGAAAGGGCGATCAGGAGATTTATTTCCGGACAAACCAAGTAACCACACTGGAGCCTGAATCAAGTCAGCTGTTTCCAAGCTGCCAAATGCCAATTTCAAAATAATTCTCCCTGTTGGCATGAAAAATTTATCCAGAACAACATCTCTCCTAAACAGATATTTCAATGTCAGAATCAACAAAAGCTGTGAATGTATTTTGGTCACATTGCACTTCCACTGTTTGAAGCTTAGCAAGCCTAACTGTACAAACTGCTCACCATTCTGAGCTCACATGCATGGGTTGAAAGCATGCACTAACGCCTCTTCTGCCTCATCTTGCATTGAATTAATCTCAGCACTGGGCAGTTTCCTCTTTACCTGCCATTGAGGGCAATCTCTTCGAAGGTGCTGGTGTGAGCTTCACTCAAAACAGCCATGCACATTGTTAGTGCTACCCACCGATTGCTTCACAAATTGCATGGGCGCTGTTTGCTCTACTTGCACTTGGGAGAAAGAATGTACCTGGCCACCTGTTAAATGGACGCTCATTAATTCTACTGCTCGCTAAGTGGTGTGATACACAGTCTATGAGATCTCTTGGACATAACCAGTCAGTGTTCTCCTGCAATGCAACATATTCACCAGTGCTACTCGGTACCTCTGATTTAATTTGGTCTGCCACCAGCAGGTTGACCAATTTCTTAAATGTGGATGCCTTTCTGCTCTTCATATACTTCCTCCATATTTCCCTAATTCTTTCTGAAAATGTGTTCCAAGTTTTGTGCACAAGCTTCTTTGCCCATCCAATTGACATTTGTATTCAACTGCAGAGACCTTACACCTCGCTAAAATGTATGCTTTAAGCTTAGTATTTCTAGCATCTTTGTCAGGCAAAGAAGTCAAAAGATCATTGAGCTACTCCCGAAAAATTGGGAGGACTACCTGGCCCTTAACCTCTTCAGCCATACCCTGATTAGAAAAAATGCTCTCAATCCTCTTGAAATGCGAAGGAATGTTGTGGAGTTTCTGGGGGCGATTCCAGCGTAATATGAAGAACTGAAATCCACTATCTCAATATTAACTAGAAATGACTGATCAGCAGCTTTGATAGAAAGACCCAGTGCAAGGCCGAGGAACACTTGTGACTGAAGTCACAAGCATTCCGTCATCCTCGCACTGGGTCTGCCTATCAACTAGTTCGAGTCGCATTAATTTGAGTTTCCTCAATTCCAATTCATGCTTTCTGGCATCATCGGACTACTCTGTTATTTCCTGAGTTGGAGAATAATTGCTGAAGCATCTCCTGACAAATCAGACCCAATAGCCTCCATGTTTTGCGTTATCTGTCTGGGGTAGTGTCTGCGTGGTGCGATTTAGAAACTTTTTTTGCATTCCCTCTTGTGTGGCATAGCACAGAATAACAAGACAAAAACTGGCTCTACTACTAGATCTTACCACACCCAATGTGAATTCTCACAGCAATGATTCACACTCCTCCCAGCACTCAACATTTGGTAAAAAAAACCTTGATAGAATGCACTAAAAAAATCCCTTAATGGGACACCACCTCATACCCAACTCTCACAACACAGGTCCCTCTGCTGACACCAATGTAGACAGGAGTCTTCTTTACATGTCTGGGCTGGGTTTGTTTTTCAACTGACCATGTGAGAGTGTATGCAGAAGGGTACCTATCACTACCTTGTCAGGATGTTGAACTACCTAAGTGGCCGATGAACACAAAACTCAGGTGTACTATTGATATGTACACTTTATTTACATAATTTTTCACTTTATAATATATGTACAAGCAGTGACTTCCCACACAGTACAGTCACTCACAACACAGGCTACTAGGAGCTTCAGCGGTCCCACCACTAGATGACAGAACAAGAGGCTTATTCATGCCACAGACAATCTGCCTGATATATACGAAATGTTTCATTGTCCTCACACAAGTCGGTTCTCCCAACTGTCCTCCTGTTTGAACAAACCGTCAGATGTGATCACGTGATGTTTCTTTCGGGGGATGTTTGAGTCTTTCGGCCAATGGGACATGGACACGGTTCCTCTGCCACGTTGTCTCTTGCTCCCACGTAAGGAGACCTCAGGCATAAAAATTAAATAAAAGGCAATATGCGCACTTGTTTTAAAACAAGTGCGCATATTGCCTTTCTTCACCTGGATCTGCTGCTAGTGCTCTGTTGCTAGGCAGAAAGGGCCTGCTGCCAAAATGGCGATTCTGGCTCACTCTTTCTGCCCTAGCTGACAGAGTCCCTACACCTACATATTTATTTTTCTGATGGAATTTCTCATGTGGGTCTCAGTCTGGATGACATAAATGCCATCTGAAAGTATTTGTTGGTCAGTCATTTCTAGTTAATAGTGAGATAGTGTTTTGAACAGTTATAGGCACAGTATAATTAAATTCCCTCATAATTTTCTTCAATGAGTCGGTGAGATGTGAGTAATAGGAAATGTGTAGTAAGTTTATTCTGAGGGGTTGTGTTGGTGATAAAGGTAAGGAAGTGTTTTATTGTGACTCTTGCTTATCTAATAAGGCTAACAAGTTTCACCATGCACAAGGTAAGAAAAGAGAAACCTACAAACTGTTACCTTTTTTAAATTTAGCAAACTCGGCTTTAACCCTTTTGCCATACTGGCCCAAAATGGCCCAAACTGCAGGTAGGGAAGAGGAAGGAGTAGCATTTGTGAGTGAGTCCATTTAGAATCTTGACTGTTTTGGGCCAATATGGTAGTGAAAGTGTTAAGCAAAGAAGAAACTGAATTAGTGTAGAGAGGCCCTAAATTTTTTTTCCCCTACATTTTTGCCACCTTTGCACAATTTCATCCCACACATTAAGCAAGTAATCAACCCCATACCAGATATTCAAAAGGACAAATACAGGTTCCAACTTTTTTGTTCTATAAATTATGCACAGCAAGCAGTAACAAAAATTCATTCGTGCAACAAAACATTCTGAAGCATATTAAGAACAATGTCAGAACTCTACTTGTAGATAAAATGGACCAGTTGGTACTCATTAATAATGAAGAATACAGAACTAGAGAACATTAAAAGAAATTGGAGCCGCACCTATCTACTGTGACCCACTGCTTAAAATCATGCACAAGCTGAATGCTTTAAGGAATGATCCCTTTCTACCTTCCCATATTAGTAAAGCATGTAAAGCCTTCATTTATCCCAACACACCCCAACTATTTATCAAAATTACATGAGAATCAACCTTTCTGACCACTAGTTAATAAATCCAAAACCCCAACATACAATTTACAAGAGTGTGCTATTCGATTTCTTTAAACCCCTATAGGATAACACCCAATATACCATTACCTCCACCCATGAATTTGTCCAAATTCTGCACAACATTCCTATCTTACACCATTATACTTTCCTCTCTTTTGATGTTGTAGCCCTGTACCCCATCACTCTTATTATGGATACTACTATGAGACTGAAGACCAAATGGTTGAAAGCTGCACGGCCCTGCTCAATTGAATATTTTAGCATGCATGAGGCATTGGACCTTGCCATAACTAATTAATATTTCCAGGTTAATCATTAAATATGTCATCAAACAGGTGTGCCCGTTGGCTTACCATTATCAGGACTTCTAGCAGATGTTGTACTCTGATATATAGAGGATACAGTTCTTAGCTCTCACCCCATCACCCCCACACTGGAAAAGGTGCTTGGATGATACTATTTTAATCTGGCTTGGAAACCAAAAACAAGCTGGATAATTACTAGCAGAACTCAATGTTGTTTTCCCAACCATTTAGTTTACACATGAAGCAAAGAAAAATGGATCCATAAACTTCCTTGATGTCAGTATGCAGAGGCACACCCAATCTGTCAAAATCTCTCTACACTGAAATCCTTCATTTGTCCCTAACTTCATTCGTAAGGATACTGCCCACCCCATAAATTTCCAAAAATCAGCATTCCACACTCTCTTCCTGCGAACCCACAGATACTGCTCCACAGTGAAGCTCTTGCAGCAGGAAATAAAATACATCATGAAATTAGGCAAAGAAGCAGGTTACAATCGTAAATTTCTAAATATCTTTAAAAAGGTAGTCGCAACAAAATGCTTCCTTATCTGTACCAGCACAACCTCTTGGAAATAAATTTACTATACCATTCCATCTTATCCCACACTTCACTGACTCTGATGGAAATTATGAGGGAACTTAGTCCACAGTTATACCCTGCCTATAATTGTCTGAAACACTATCTCAGTATTAATTAGGAATGAGTGAGCAACAAATGCTTTCAGGTGGCATTTGTCATCTAGACAGGACTCGCACGAGGAACCCCATGAGAAAAATAAATATGTAGGTAAAACCTTCATACAATTCTGAACCTGACTGGCAGAACACTAGGAAGATTATGAAAAGACTAACCAAAACAGTCCTAACCCAAGCTGCCATCACCTACAATCTGACATCAAAATTCAATGATGCAACAATATTATTCTCCCCCTCCCCACTAAATTCCAACTGAATTTTACCAAAAACCTCGTAATATACATAAATAAAAATGAAATCCATAATAATGACATAATCCCTCCACTCTCAGCATGGAAAATACAGCTCATTAACTACCCAAGCAGTAAACTAAATTAGGTACCAACACCCCTGTACCTTCTTTTTCTATATGCACACCTGGATAACCACACATAATAACCTACACTTTTGTATAAATAAAGCCCTCAATAATATAACAAAACTTTAAAATTCTATTTCTCAAACCCCCCAATAGAGGGCACCACAAGTATTGATACTACCAATCATTCCTCCACACAACATGCTCTGAAACTAATATAAACAAATACTGACCACAGCATGCTATCTATGCCTGCTGCAAAACAACTCTTTTGCGTGACAATGCATTGGAGCAACAATGTGAACTGCATATGTATTAAGACTCATTATTCGCTCTTCTGGAAAAGTTGTGACGTACACTGGGAATCTAGAAATACATTGGTTATATTAATTTGAAATACACAGCAAAATGTTTAAAAATATTACACGATTATGCTGTAATAATGTTAATTGTTCCTGAGCACCACTATTCTACATCTAGCTTATCACTATTTACATAGTCAAGCCATGAATGTTTTTGCCATTGTATGATTTCACTTAAGGATGCTTTTAATCCTTGCAAAAAGTTTCCAAGTAAATATGGGGGAAATATTACCATTTTAAGTGTTTTCAAAACTTCTTATGCTGGCTCAGCCAGTTTTATTATCTTTATGTTGTTCATGCAAGAGCCCTCTGTCGAAGATCTTAATTTGGCTCCAACGATTTTTCTCTTACTGGCAACTGATGCTGATGTATAGCACTGATGTTGTTGCTTGATATTTTGATACCAGATACCAATCTAAGGTTTTAAATAGGTAGATACTGTCCATAATGTCATGTATCACTAACCATTATTGGTTGTATTGAATGCATTCTTTATGACTCATATTGCAGAACTTTGTTGCTCAAAAAGCTTTAACTTACAATTAAGCACCTTAGAAAACATTCGGTTGTTTATTTTATAATATGATTATTATGGTTAATTTACATAAAGGTCATCCGTGTAACACTGAAATCCCACAACTTCCAGCAGCTTGGAACCTTCTGCTTGTATGAGCAGCACAGTAGAAACCAAAATCACTGATAAAGGGAGATTCTTATTTAAAGCTGTAACATCAAGAGATATAGTGCCAGATGAAGCCCCATTGGTGTTGGGGAGAAACATGTCGCTGCCTAGAGAGGATAGTCAGTTACTTAAATTGCAATGTTGATGTTTGTGGACTTTAACATTTTTAAGTTAATAAGTTAGTTCATTGAATGTTTTTTAAGGTGCTTAATTGTAAGTTAAATCTTTTTGAGCAACCAAGTACTGCAATATGAATCATAAAGAATGCAATTAATGCAAACAATAGTGGTTAGTGATAAATGGCCTTATGGACAGTGTCTACTCTTGGACTGGTATCAAAATATCAAGTGATAACATCAGTGCTATACATCAGCATTGGCCACCTGTAAGAGAAAAAACATCAGCAGCCAAATTAAGATCTTCGACAGAGGGCCCTTGCAAGAACAGTGCAAGGATAACAAGACTGGCTGACCCAATATAAAAAGTTTTGAAGACATCTAAAATGTAATATTTTCCACCTATTTACTTGGGAACTTTTTGCAAGGGTTAAAAGCATCCTTAAGTGAAATTATACCAATGCAAAAACACTCATGGCTTGACTATGGGAATACATTGGTTGACATGTGCAGGAAATCATAGATTCCAACAGCATATTATGTTGAATGCATTCAACAAAATATGTTTAGTATCACTTCCAAATTGATGTCAACCCTGCAAGAGAACCCCCAACAAGAAGAGTGGCAAAACCAAGAACATACGTAAACTTTTAATAATTGGACTGTACTACCAGCCACAGGACAATAGACTTGCACATTTATTCGATATCATCCTAAGAAAAAACCAAAAAAAGCCAAGAAAACCAAAAAAACCTAAGAAAAAACCAATTTTGTAGATAATATTTCCAAATTATTGTCTCAGCTTTCCTGACCGTTATATTGTTATAGAGAAAAATTATTAATTTTAAGTCAGCACTGTGACTTAAACCACTTTCTTTTATGTATTGTTTGGTATGTCAGGTTAATATTCTGGGAACCTATGGGCTCAGATTAAACTTAAATTTTTATGTATAAGGTGTGAAAAAGTGCTATTTGTTAGCTATGTATAGAGTTATAGAATGCTAAATTTTAAATTATATATGATAGATCTTAACTTGGAATGCTTTGTGCTTTCAAAAATTGGCAGTATTTTTGAAATGAAAAATAATGATAAATGTTTTTTCAGCTTCATGCTACATCATCAGGACTAAAGGCTACATGCACTGAAGTTGGGAGTGCAGCAATTGAAGTGTGTCGGCGAGCATGTGGGGGTCATGGTTATCTTATGATTAGTGGTATTCCTCGACTATATGCAGCTACTGTTGCTGCTTGTACTTATGAAGGAGAAAATACTGTGCTTTATCTTCAGACAGCAAGGTAAACATATGACATGTAAAAATGCACAGAAATAACCTTTGATTATCTTTTAGTAATATAATTTATTTAAGCTAATATTAAGTGTATTGTTGAAAATGTCAATTAAAATTTCACCCCACAAATAAAATACTTGTAAATTTCGAAGAGTATTTAGTATTAATTGTATAAAAAATAGTCTTGGACTAAGTAATCCAAGGTAATATTGGGCTTATACAACATGTAACCAGTGTCTAGCTGGAAAAACTGGTTTACATCCAGAATCCAAGGTATTTTTTTGCTGTGCCCAGCACAAAAAAAAATGCAGATTTTTATAGTCAACAAATGAAAGAATTATGGTGTGTGTTATATGCGAAATTAATCAGCATTTAATTCTGAAGTTTTCTGAACATATTTAACCAAAAACAAGACAAATTTTATGTTTCATTTTAATAGGGCTTTTGTACAATCATGTAGTAAAAAAAGTAGCATCTGGTAATGCAAATAAATTTATTCGAAAAGAACTAATGTACAGAAATAACTAAAATGCATATGAATAGAAAAGCTGTTTATTTCTGAATAACAGAAAAATAAATTTTTGCTTGAAATAAGAAAATTACTCTTTTGTAATTTTTTTCTCAGTACTATATTTTGGGAGAATTCCAGCCTATTTGCCAACTTGCAGAGTCAAATGAACAAGTCAGTTTTAGAGTTCTAAAAAAAAATACCAATAAACAGAAATAGGTTATATATGCCAAATTGAACAGAATTGAATTCCAAATTTTAAGAAAATAAATTTAAACAAATTTGCAAATGTTTGAATTTTAATAACACCTTTTCACAATGGTAAAGTTTAAAAAAAGCTCTAATTAAGCAATTGTGGTTTAATTTTGGAAAACCTGATCAATGGAAACAGTTTAATTATATATTAATCAAAAAGCAGTTTCTTCCTAAATAATAAAATATTTATGTGAAACATTATTCTTATTTCGTATAATTCATCTCATTATGGTACATTTTGAAACATGGTCCAGTGTTATACAAGGTGACTTGAACTGCTCACATTCATGGGATTTTCTATCTCATTTATGAAGTGGAGGAATAATTTGTTGAATTTTTTGCTGAATGTTTTATATTTTTTTCTTTGGGTGTTTCATTTTGGGGATCTTGACACAGTGCTGAAGAGTTGATGCACCAAGGCTGAAAAAAAGTCATTATCCTCAGAGTGGCACAGCCAAGATACTGAAGGAGGGGACAGTTATAAGTAGTTATAACACCCTTGACAAAATTTCCCTGCCTACTATAGAAAGACTTTTTGTTTCCATATCCAAGACCTCATTTATTATCAAGAAATGATAAAAGATAGGTTTTTTTTTTAACTAAAAAAACGTGAAGTAAAAAAAGTGAAGTAATTTTGAAGTGATAAACAAAAAACATTTATCATAATGTGATGTTAAAAAAAATCAAAAAGTTTTAACCCAGCCATTGTTATACTAACAATGTACCATAACTCCAAAAGATCAAAATGACATATAAATGTATGAAAATAAAACAATAGAAGTAAAAATGAACAAGTTGTAAGCCAGCCATTGTTACAACCAGTGATGTAGTATAACTTCAAAAAATTTACACTAATAAAATCAATAAATCTGTAGAAGTAAAAATGAAACAATTGCAAGTCTGCCATCGTTGTACCTAGCAGTGTAGCATAACTGAAAAGATCAATACATATAAATTTACAGAAATACTCATAGGAGGGGTATTTCAAAAGTTCTTGACATACATCTGCAGAATGAAAACCAGTGCACCTGAACAAAACCTTGACTGCTCTTTAAATTACTCCACTTCATAATCTGTGGGATTATATGCAAAGTTGCAGACATACACCGAAGAGCAAAAACATTATGACCACCTGCCTAATATGATGTTGGTCCTCCACATGCTGTGGAGTGTGTGTGTGACATACATCTGCCACAGTGAGTGCCTTGTCCGCCCCTTACTCGGCAAGGCATGGACACTACAAGATTTCTAAAGGTGTCTTGTGGTATCTGGTACCAACACATTACCAGCAGATCCTTTAACTCTTATAAATTATGTGGTTGAGCCACTGCAGATTGGATATGCTGTTCCAACACAAACCACAGATTGGATTGATGTCTGGGGAATTTGGAGACCAGGGCATCACCTGGAAGCTTTCCTCATGTTACACGAATCATTTTTGAACAATCCAGGCAGTGTGACATAGCACATTATCTTGCTGAAAGAAGGCACTACTAGAGAGGAATACCATTGCCATGATAGGATGTAGCTGGTCTGCAGTGATGTTTAGGTAGGTGGTAGAAGTCAGTTTCCTGCACATGAATGACTGGACCCAGGGTTTCCCAGCAGAACATTTCCCAAAGCATTACACTTCCTCCACTGGTTTATTTTCGTCCCATGGTGCATACTGGTGCCAACATTTCCCCAGGTAAATAATGCACACTTACTCAGCCATCCACATGGTGCTACAAGAAATGATATTCATTGGACCAGATGACCTTCTTCCAATCATTCAAGGTCCAGTTCTGATGCTCGCGTGCCCATTGTAGGCTCTTTTGATGGTGAACCATGATTAGCATGGGCACTCGGAGCAGCTTTCAGCTATGCATTCCATTTTCATGGGTTTGATGTACTGTGTTGAGACACATTAGTCTCGTCACCAGCATTCAAATTATGGGCGAGTTGTGCCACTGTATCCCTTTACACAGTATCCTTTGTATCCACAGTATCCCTTGTTGGCTCATACCATATGAAATAGCCTTTGCTCACTTCTTGCAACAATGAGCTGTGATCAGCCCACATCTTGCTGGTGGTTGTGGTTTTTGTTTCCTCGAACCACTTTTTGAAGATACTATGGCTGACTGACCCCACAAGCCTTGCCATCTCGGAAATGCTCTGACCCAGTCGTCTGGCCTTTGTCAAACTCACTTAAGTCTGCTGCCTTTTCCATCTGAAGAACAAAAATAACGCTGATTAACAGAGCTCAGTATCAGATGTTATTTATACCATTTCATGACCTTCACACGTGCCATCATTTACCTGCAATTGCTTTGATTTGCATAAAGATTTGCTGGCCATAATGTTTTGGCTCTTTGGTGTATATGTAATTCTGGAATGCTTGGTGGTACTCCTGTTGGGGAATACTCTGCAATTCTGAATGAAATCATTTTGCAAAGTCTTTCACTCTTGAAATAAGCTTCCCAGAAAGTTTTTATTTTTGGAAACAATCAAAAATTACATGGTGCACGATTGAATGAATATGCAGGATGGGGTATGATTTTTTTTCCTGCTCCAGATAGACTGTAACTTGCTTGGTTTTTTGACCCTTGACATTCCTACTGCTGAATGCTGCTTTTTCATCTTAACCAGTTTGGGAAAAATAATGTTGGTGTAGCACTAGCCATTTATAGTCATTTTTTCAGGTAAGGTGTCCATGGCTTTCACTCATTGGGAATTGCAAAAAAATTGTGCACATTGTTTTCCTTAAGCAAAAGCCTCAGAGGATTTGGGGATACTGTTCATCTTCTTTGTTGATTTTTCTGGGAGTTGTAATAAAATCACATCTCATCACCTGTAACAATGTTTGTTAATATTTTATCTGTTAACACTTTGGGCATGAGGTTCATTCCTCAGTGCAAGCCAGTTTGTCATGGGGCTGGGCAACAATTTCTAGGGCTGCTGTTACATACTCCTTTGCCTCTGTTTCAGGTAAGCAGCAGCTTCTGTGGTCACCTTGCCAGGGCCACCTATGTAGTACAGTGAGTGCCTTGCCCACGTCTGGGTACAGGTTTGAGAGTTCCCACACATTTTTATCCTTCTCTAGTTATCTTGTTTTGTGAAGTCAATTTGGTTCTTCACAATTTTTGTTATTTTTTCTCTTAGTTCTTTTTGTGACGATAGTTTATTTCCTCACACTTCTCCTTTCATTTTCCTTTTATTTGTGAGGGCTTGGCTCATTGTCTGTGTGGATATAGTGCCTATGCAGCCCTGGCACCCTGTAGCCTGGCATCCTCCTTGTTGTGCTTAGTGGCAGATGAGAACCATGGACACTGAACCACAGTTAAAAAATCTAGAGTTCAATTGCTGCAATTGAATTGATCAATGCCACCAAGAGGGCTTGATATGAACCCACATCTTTTTTGTTATTTACACCATCATTATCTTTATCTGTGTCTTCATCCTAGAGATTTGTGTTCATCCACTCCATGGGCAATCAGGTAATTGGGAACATATCTCCCATTTTTCATTCATAAAGGTTTGGAAGGTCTTATGGGTTTGCCAAAATCTGTCAAGCACTTGTGATCTGGAGACTTGTTTGTTGATCACTTGTTCAAAACATTCAGAACTACTCCTTAAGGTTATAGCAATTGGTGGGGTGACTGTTACACCCCACAAATTGTTGAATTCCTCATTGGGTGTGATCCTGAGTGGGGACTTCTCAAAGTCACCGAGGAGGAAATCCTCCAAGAACTCTTCATTCAAGGAGTAACAGTGTTCTGTCAGGTTTTGACGTGTCGTATTGGTAAATGGTACCTACCTGGGTACAGATTCTAATTTTTAACACTCCACACCTACAAATTTCAATCAAGGCAGGGTACCCTTCAGTATGAGGTGCAGTCATATATATCTAATCCTCTGCACAGCCTGCTGGGGCAAACCCACCTGTGGCAGCCAGGATCACCTCGATCCTGAATGCAGATCAGTCAAGATAAGCTGTATGAACTGTAATGGTGGCCATCCAGCATGTTCCTGCAACTGTCCCAAGTGAAAGGGGAGATAACACCTCAAAACCAACATCATTTCTTGTCCTGAAACAAGAAAGCTTGCGGCACTACCTCCACATGGCAAAATTTCCTATTGCCCAGGACCACTGCAAGCAAGTGTGCGTTGCACACCGGCAGCCAGTTATATAGGTGCAGCCAGAAGACACAATGAAAATTTTGAAACTTGAATGAAAAATATTAGGGAAAAAAATTACTTCATTTTTGCAAACTATAGAAAAAATTATAATTTTAATTGTAATGTATTTCATGAGTAAGTTCATCAGTACTTTGTCTTATTCGAGACAATTTGTCCTCAACAGTTAAGAGCAACATTGTCATTTCCTGAATTTAAGCGACCCCCATGGCTGCTTGGGGAGGAGCAGTTACTCCTGGTGACTTCTGAATGTCAGCAGCTTTGTCTCTCTCTCTCGTTATTAGGAGTGATCGTTTTTCTGTTTGGGAAGGGAATTGGAATGCTTGAGGAATGGCTCATTTTGCATACCTTAGGTTTCTAAGAAGAAAGTTCAATCTTTGTTGTGGTTACCACGTGGTCACAAAGTGAACTCATTTCTTCATATTCGTTCAAATATCAGCAGTGTTCTTATTTCAATTGCAGCAGTAAATCTTCAGCTAATGGATCTGTAGGTAAGTAGTGACAGAGTAAGAGCAAATGATGACATGAGTAAGTGTAAATGCTGCATAAAGATAGTCAATTCAAGTTCCCCCTTTTTTTACATCATATGTGGGTGAAAATTTTTTCCACAAAATATTTATTGATTTATCAATACCAAAAGAGCAGCAGGTAACATTGTGATTATCATCTATGTTTACATGCCATATAAAGTATAAAAAAAATTACAATAAAAATTGCAATATTTTAACAAAAATTATGGAAAGCTAACAGGTCTCAAAGTTAAAAATTCATTGTGAAGCAAGCCAAAAACAGAAGCAAAATTTTCTTTGCAAAAACTTCAGGAGTGTAGAAATTGAATTTTTTTAATTAATTTTAATTAATCTTTTATAATGCAATTGAGATCTGGAAATATATTTTCTTGAGTTAGGTATAAGAAAGAGCCCTCTAATGAAAATGGGTTTTTATTAATCATTTCCCTCCCCAACACTTTTGCATATTTAATTTTTACATTTTTGTAAGCTACATGGTTGCATGAAATATCACAACCAGAAGGATTAGGGTAGGATCAGTGTCAACCCCCCACACCCCTCTTTGAGAATGAGAAATGAGCAATGGCGGCAAAAAATTGTTAAACTTATTCCTATTTCAAGCATTTTTCAAAATTTTTTTAGAAATCTAAAACAGAGGGGAAAATGTTACTGCAATGGAAATAAGTCTTTTCTCCCCCCCCCCCCACTCTTCTTGACTGACTATGCAATATACTCCTTATAAAGTTTGATAACTAAGAGTAGTGAGAGTAGAGGGGATAATTTCAAAATATTTAACTTTTGAATATGAGCAGTTCATATTCACCAGACTATAGACATTTTTGAAATCAGAAGGTTTAAAACATTATTTTTATTATTTCAGTGGTTAAGATCCATGTCAGTCAGCACAGAGTCCTGTGCAACTGTAATTTATAAAACAACAAATTGAATTTGGCATGTATACATATTGCATTCATGAAAGATATGCCTGTTTATATGAAACCGTTTACCAAAATAAATTAATTTTTAAACATTTGGATTCTTTCACTTCCTTTATTTTTGAAGAACCTATTCAAAGTAAAATGAAGTTATTGTCAAATGTTTGAACTTTCACCATCAATTGGGCAATCAGTTGCTGAATTCATATTCGCTTAAAAAGAATATGAATTCAGTAGGTAAATTGGCACCCTATTTTCCTTTGAAGTGAATACGAATTCAGTAACTGATTTTACCATCATTATAATTTAGTTTTATTTTCTGCTTTTTAGGGTGCATATAGGAAGATAGGTTTTTGTTTTTGCAACAAAGATTTTGATTTTTCTGAAAAAACAAAAAACCAAATTGAGTAATGAAAATGGTTTCAGTGACTGGCAGCACTTGTTGCATATTGCAAGTAAACAAAAAAAAAGCTAGCTCATGTTAAAAATCATAAAAAGTGCCATCTTTTGTGTGTTTTTTGAGAAGCAAAACAACAATGATACACAATAAAGAATACTTAATGCCGCAAAAAAATCCTTCATGGAGAATTTTAATCCATCTTCAGTCATATTTTTCATACGTTTACTAGCATCTTCATACTTTTCATACCTTTTCAAAGTTTGAACATAACAATGTTCAATGTTACTTCCCCATTGATATAACATTGAAATTTTCTAATTAATTGGCAGAGTTCTGTACTAAAATTATTGATTTTTGCAAATGAAAGCTGAATTCAAAACTTCTTAGCATCAAAATAAGTTTTCCACATAAAAATGTCAGTGGGGAGAAAGTCAAAATCTTGCTCAAATATCACTGAATCTTGATTTATTGTTGTCCTCATTGATGGTTTAAGGGGGAAGAGCTCAGCAGCAGACCCTCTAGGTAGAAGAGCCTCATATAACCTCGGGTTAAGGATAATCCAGATATTCTTTATCATTTCAATTCTTTCTATTGTGCTTGTAGAAGCATAGTTCGATTACTTATATATCGTTTAATAACTTGTAAATCAAACTATATTTCTAATATTTAATTTTAATCATATATCGCTATGTTGGAGAGGGAGCCCATGGTGGTGAATAACCAATGGCCCAGATATTCCTAATCCTGCTCTTTTGTAAACTTATCTTTTAAACTGATGAATTCTAAAGTAATCATTACACATAATTTCTACAAGTATATTTTCTAATTTGGGAATGTAAAGGAATTCTAAAGCAAAAAATAAACTGAAATTTAAAGGAATCATTGCATATAACTTCTACAAGAATATTTACTTTAGTTAATGATTTAAAAAATATTTAATACATGATTATGCTGTTTAAAAGGTAAGGAGCTCCTGAGCTGCTATCTCACATTGCACTTAAGACTATACCATATAATCAAGATATAAGCTGTTAAACATGGTAAATTCTAACTTAAGGGACTTTTCAGCAGTAAAAGATACTCAAGTAAAGATGGAACATATTGCTATTGCATAGATGTCTTTTAGTTAGTCCTGCTGACTTCAGCCGGTTATGCTTTTTTGTGATATTCTTCTGTAGTCATTCTTCAAGATGTTTTCTGAAGAGCTGTCAGAATTTCACAGATGGTTGAAAACTATAGCAATGTTGTTCTTGTTATGCAATCCGGATACCAGTCCAGGTTCTTTTCGTTAAAGATATTATGTCTATGATGTTGCAGCATTGATAGAATAGTTGCATATGTATACTTTAACAGCCTTATTTTTTTGACATGTAGCAGGCTCATAAAGCTTCTCCATTTTTAATGCCCAAACAGAAACATTGAACTCTAAAGCACTTCACCTTCAACATATTAAAATGTTTAAAACAGCTTTCAAACAGCTTGTTCATTATAAGTTTCAAGTTAAGAACTTTTAAAATTCTGAATATAAAAACGTCAAAACAAGGAGAAATGCCCTACATTTAATGCAGTCAGAGAGCAGTGGCTTACTGCAGCCAAGTCATTGCATCCGTATGTTTTTGATATTAACGAAAGTTAACCTAATGGCTAATATAAAAATAAATAAATACCCCCTCAAGCAGCTGCTTGCCACAGAGGTCTGACAGGAGCCTGTCTGTTTATATGCCGTCGTAGAAGGTCTGTGAGGATGGCAGGACCTTAGCAGAAAAAACGACACATCCTTACCCGAGGCTCGAACCCAGGTCCCTTAGATCACTAGCCAAGCACGCTAACCATTCAGCCATGGGATGGCTAATATGCTGGACCAAAATGATATGGAGCCACTTATAGCACACGGAATGGAGATAGCATGTGTCAGCCATCTGCATCTTGTTTGCCTCAGTGAAGCATAACTAATTAAATGGAGCTGCAACCAGAATTTCTAAGAAGGATGTGTTTACTTACAGTTTCGATTTTAAGAGCAGGAAAAATGCATAGAATGCTGAGAAAAAATGATAAAAATAATTTTGGGAATTCTGAAACGGGTTTATGAGAGAAAAGAATGCTAAATGGAAAAACAAATGGTGGATGTGCTTTGTAATTACTTCCAAAATCTGCTGTTTTTAAAAATAGCATTTTTTGTTAATTTTTAGATTTTTGAAAATTTAAGGAAAAATTTGTTCATAATAGTTCAGTCAAACTTATGAACTTAAATCAGAAGGTTGCTTCAGCAAATAGGAAGTTATTATATTGTAGTTTAATAAAATATGCATCAGATTAAAAAACAATATTATTTTTAAAGCATGAATTATATATCATAATATATATGATATATATATATAATTGCAATGACAATTTTTTTTTTTTAAATCTATTTTTTGTTGTACTAAAAACATATACATATATCCTTGGCCAACCCCATTTTGGATTCTGCGAACTTATACAAATGACATGAACACTTGAAGGGTTAAATACAACGTGAATATTGCTGAAAATTGAGATTTAAATAGATAAGATTATGATCTTTAATTTACACTGGTTTACATAAATTAAGGAAAAATGAGAAAAATCACAATAATTCGCGAAAAAATTGTACGATTCTCACCAAACTTGTTCTTGTAACCAGTAATGCTTAGTGAGCATATCACATGCAAATTAGTCTAGCTTGTATCATCATTTTGCGTAATCAGATGGCATAAAAATGGGTATTTTGGAGTGAATTATTATTTTGCGTTGTAAATGTGAGTAAAGAAAATTCGAAATAGTCATTTTGTAGGAATGACTTCAAGACATCATTTGCCAAATGAACTGCAGTGGAGAGCTACTGACCATCACAAAGCAGGCTGAAGTCAGTTAGACATGGCATGATGGCTGAATGTGAGTCCTTCTGTGGTCTCCATAGATTGTGGAATCAATTTCTTAGCACAGATTCCACATCTTGAAGGTTTAGCGGAGGAAGGGTTAGAGTTACGACAGCTGTACCAGACTAATATCTGCAATTAACAGCATGAAGGAGCAGGAAGTCTACTCCCTCTCAGCTGTGATCCTCTCTTGCAGCAGCCACTGGGAGGGTTGTATCAGCTGCTACTGTGTGTGGAAGGCTTCATGAGGGAGGTCTGTACGCTAAAGAGCTAGTAATTTTTATACACGTCATGTTACAGGTTAGAGCTGTTGAAGTGGGCACACATTCATGTTAACTGGACAGAAGAGCAATGGAGGTCCATACTCTTCACAGATCAGTCCAGATATTGCTTGCAGAGTGATTCCAGACATTGATATGGAGAGAATGAGGTACCCGCTATCATCCCAGTAACATCCATCGAAGAGACAGTTAATGGTGGAGGTAGTGTGTGTGTTTGGGTGGCATTTCCTTAGGTGGATGCACAGACCTCTGTTGATTAGTGGGAACCTCGATATAAATATGACATCCTGGATCCTTATATATGTCCTTACACTAGTGCAATAGGTGAAACATTCATCTTACAAGATCAACACAGAGCTTGACTAGTGGAAAATACCTTTAAGAGGAGACCATTATGCGCATGGAGTGGCCAGCTCAATCTCCTGACCTAAATCCGATTGAGCATGTGTGCTGCCCTCAACCCACCACCTGAAACAAAAGGGGAGCTTATTGCTGCTTTAAAGGAACAATGGTTGTTATTCCCTACTGAGCTGATTCACAACATCATAAACAGAATGGAACATTGCTGTAAGGGGTGATCACACTCCTTATTAAAGAACTTTGCTCATTGCATTCTGACACCTCATTTTTGGACAAGTTCCTGTGTTATTTTTTGACAAAAAATGTTTCTAATGTAAAATATTTTATGCCAATTTGACACTAGCATTGTAAATTCATGTTTCCATCAAATCTCATTAAAATCATTCATATAGTTTTTTGTTTATCATAATTTTTTTTAGTTTTCCTTAATTTATGGAAACCAGTGTATTTAGAGTAACATTTTCCATCAAATCAATATTTTAGTAATTACAAAGCTTTGAAGTTAGATTCCCATAACATGGTAATTTTGCAATATTTTGGTAGGGCAGTGTAATTCAGTTCCATATATTGTAAATATATTTATTGCTTTTAGCTTATGGGAATAACTTTCCCTTGTTTTACAATTCCTCTGATTTCAAAATATTATTTATTCAAAAGTGTTGTGGGAAACTCTATCCAATTGCTCATGTACTGCCATTGCTGACATATTGTCTTTAAAGTTATTGGTATCCAACTCTATTAAAATAGTGGTTGTATAAAACTGTGAAATAATTCATTCCAATAGCTTTGAAACAATACACTGTGAAAATAATGTTTAATATTGCTTTCTAACACTTGTCTCACAGATCGAGCTTGGAAAGGGTTCAATAGAAACTGAGTTTTGTTTCACAAGTTTCACTCCTGCAAAACATCACACAGCACTGCACCATCATTCAGACTTTTAGTTAAAAACAACAGCAAATAGACAGAAAAGTAAATAAATCACATATGAACAACTCCATATCAGAATCCAGTTTTGAAACTACCAGTAAACAATATAATAATGTACACAGCTAGGAAACAAGTAGCAAGTAAAACAGTGGATCGCTAGTGCCACAGTAGACAAAAATGTAACTAGTGCTGCTGTCACTTCATGTCTTGAATTCGACATGTATTCCCATTATGTAAACACTAGCTGGGGACCCAAATAGTTCTTGAAATGTCTCTTTGTACTGATTGTTATTTTTTTTGTATTCAAATATATTTTTTTTCATCATCATCATCATCCTCAAGCAGCCATGGGCTACGGAGGTCCAACCAGACCGTGCAATTTAGTTCTCCAAGCAAGTCTATCCTGAGCTACATCTACTGCATCTGGCCACTGCACACCAATTCTAACAAGGTCCTGTTTGACATTGTCTGCCCACCGCATCCTAGGTCTCCCCTTCTTTCTGAGGCCTTTAGGCACACTGTTCATAACCCTATTCGCCAATCTATAATTATTCATACGGGCAACATGGCCAAACCAACGGAGTCTCTCTCTGCACAATATGCTGCTTAAAGGAGGTTGCAAACTCCTTTGCCTAATCTCATCATTAGTTACAAAGTTGAACCACCTAATGCCCAAGATACTGCGTAAGCATCTGGAATCAAAAGCATCTAGTTTCCTGTTATCTTGTTTACAAAGTGTCCAGGTTTCACTACCATAACTAACCCTAGAAAGAACCAAACTATTATACAGTCTAATTTTAGTATTTAGGTGTATACGCCTATTTCTCCACACTCTCCATAGGTTCTTAAAAGTCCCGGCAGCAATCCCTATTCGTCTGTTAATCTCATGCCGCACATCACCATTATCTGTTACATAGCTCCCAAGATAATTAAACTGTGACACCTGCTCAAGACTGCAACCATTCAGATTAACTGAATCACAGCCTGCCTGACCAATTTTCATCACTTTAATTGATTTAAAAGGCCATTAAACTGATACTTTGTTAAAATGAGACATTTTTGCATGGAGATAATTAGATATTGAATATTTTGTTATTCTGGCATTCAGTGTATTTGACATTTCTCTGTACCAGTTTTTTTTTTTTTTTTTTTTTGGTTCTCCAGCACATCAGTGTCAGGGACAATAAACTTGGTGAATACTACTGCAAAATCTGCATTATTGCTACTTACTACATACTACTAATTCATAGATTTTTATCTGGAGTTCTATCACCAAACTCTGGGCACAGTGGGTAGGTATCAGAACAGGCAGATTAAATCATTTCTTTTGAAGCCTGTTGTCAAACTGGTAGATCTGCATTTTCTGAAATGGCTTGTTTTTGTATGACAAAGTATGACTTTGGTGTTTATTTCATGTGTATGGTTTATTGTTTCTCTGAGCACTATAGCCTGAGTGCATAAAATCCTGATACACTAAAACTGATTTTTAATAAATTACACTAGTTTCCATAAATTAAGGAAAATCCCTATGTTAAAGTCAATGGGAAGCTAACGTCAAAGCTCTATAATTTCTAAATTTTTTTTTGTTTTGAAAAATGTGATTGCAGATAAAAAATCTCAATCATATAAATCAATATCTTGATTTTCAACAATATTCATTCAGTATTTAATGAGTTATGGAAGTTTGAATATTTAACAACTGCAATGCCAGTCTTAAGAAACTTATATAAAACTGAAGAATAGTGAAAGAATTCTTTTCACAAAGTTCTAAAATACAAACTTATTTTATTGAAACTTTTTCATATGAAAGATATATCATATAATTATTGTAGAGCGTAATATCATTAGGCCTTAACCTAAGTAATAACACTCAACCTAATTACTCATTAACATGAGTGAGGTGATAGCTTATTACCATATGGTTGCTTACACTTTACATTAGAAAGTGAGAAGAGATATTTTTCCTTCCAAGAGTCTATCCGAGTCCTTGGGCAGATGCTTTATCTTTTCTATCTTTCAAGTCGATATTTAATAACTTGGGGATTATTATTGACTGATGCACTCTAAGATTGTTTTATCAGGCACACTTGATGGTCGATGTTGGTACTTCAATCTGAGACTGTCAGTCCATATTACATCAATGACATGACGTTATTATTCATTATTCATCAGCTTATTATTATTATTCATCAGCATTCACTTTATATCTCCTCTTCTAACAAACAACCATCTGATTATTATTACTCGCTCCTTTGACACACCCAAACATAAGAAAATCAAAATTTTTAGAACTGCCCCCCTTTCTTTAAAAACTTATTTGCAACTCTGTTTAAAATTAACAATATCAGTAACTTCAAAAACACAAGAATAAAAACATGACCACTGCAGTCTGTGTTTCACTTGAGCTTCTTCGGGCATTGTCATCACCACATCATGTTAGTAACTTTATAAGGTGGTCCCCTTAGTGGAAATCCAAAGCATAACCAGTAAGATGAGTTGTCAGTAATTTCCACGCAGCCAGTAATGGTTTTATGTCTGCATTGCATAATTTACCTTGATTTAAATTTATAATTAGATTTTCTGTATATAAAGACCTCTATGTGAATATATAGAGATCTATGTGAATATATAGAATAATAATGCAATTTTTAATTAAACACTGATAAAATACTTATTACTAAGTTTTAATTAACTTCTGAAGTAATTTTTGTGGCTGGCATTATTATCACTAAATATTCAAACTTCTATAACTCATTAAATACTGAATGAATATTGTTGAAAATCGAGATATTGTTTTATATGATTGAGATCTTTATCTGCAATCACATTTTTCAAAACAAAAAAATCTTATTTTAGAAGTTATAGAGCTTTGACGTTAGCTTCCCATTGGCTTAACATAGGGATTTTCCTTAATTTTTCGGAAACCAGTGTATATAAAAGAGTAATTTTTGCCATGGGTAAAATGAGTTACTTATTTTTTTTTTGTTATGATATGTTCTTTTTTAATTTGAAAATATTACTTGATATGTAAATATTTATTTTTCAGGTATTTGCTAAAATGCTTTAAACAACAGCAACCTCTTTCTCAAAACTCCGTATTCCACTACCTATTAGAAGGAAATGGTACAATTTCAAGGTCATTCCATTATCCACCCAGTCTTTCAGAATTGGTATTGTGCTACCAAGCAGTGGCCCAAAGGTATGTTAATAATATTGTGTTTGTGCAAATGTTCTGTTTTTTTCTCAGTCCAGAATGAAAACATTTCTACTGGCTGTTACATGTCCCACCCCTTAGAAAAAACAAGTAACTCACATAAAATGAGTACCCATAATACCCTTAAAAATGGAAGAAACCCTTTGACATTTTTTCCACTATCAACAGAGTATTCAGCCAGGTACCAAACACTCTCCTACACTCTCCTACCTCTTGATGGCATGACAGGTGTCTGACCATTCAGCTATTAAGGGCTAGATATTTTTTCAGAAAATTGTGACTATAAGCTTTCCCTGTACAGTTGAACATGGCACATTTTCTATGGTAGAAAATGGACAACTGATTTTTGCCATTGCTGATTGAGAAATGGTGTCACATGTGATTGAAATAAATATTTTAGTTAATAGTGTCAACTTGCCTTACCAGTGTTGCATAATGCAAGTTTCAGTAGTAATGAAAATCTCAGTTAATGTTCCTGTAAACACGGCACTGTGAAAGGTTTTATGAAAAATTTGAGTTTTTCCTTGAATGGGATATGAACCCACCACACCCTAATAGCATACCAAGTGCTTTGACCCCTGAGCTATTGAGAGCTAGCTCTTTTTTCAGAAAATTATCCTGTCACTCATGATGCCATCTGTGGTTGGGAAAGGGGAGTAGTTATGTGAAGGCTGAAATGTAAGTATTTTAATAAATATAGGCAACATGGCTTATTAGAGTAGTTTCAGCACTATTGAAATTTGCATTGTGCAATCTCTCCCAGACCATTTAGCACTGGGAAAAGGGGCTCAGCTCAATTAATGGTTTTGTGGCAGGCATTATAAAATACTGATGTTATATATTATAATGTACTGATGTTCTCTGACCTATTATTTAGTGCTTACTATAAATCTTGAAGGCTGGGTGATTTTTAGTATTTTTGGGAAACATATCGAGTTTTTGAAATGGATTTCTTGATAGGTAACTTGTTTTCTCTAAAACTGCAATAGTAAGACAAACAACAGCTTTTGAGTCCTATTGAGTAATTGGCCATGTGGTTCAGGTTTTGAAATGTGAGACTGTGCTGAGAGGCGATGTGCGAGGTGTGAGTAGTGGTTGGGGAGTGCTTTCATCACATTATAGTTGATGTAGATTTTTCTCTTGTTATTTTCTACATTTCACTTATTTTCTGCATTTTGCATGATAGGTAAGCAATGCCAAATTTTATAAGGTATGAGAAAAATCAAGAGCTATATAAAGAAATTGCCCTATTATTCTATTCCAGTTTCTTGTATTTATTTGATATTTGATTATTTTTGTGCTATTTTAAAGAAATTTACAAATACAGGACAAATATTTTTTATTTAACATTAAGATGCAATTCACATTTTTGTCACAGATGTATTTTATATTATTAAAACACTACCAGATTAAGTCCCTGAAATCGCCCATGATTTTCTGGTCTGGTTAAACAAACTTGCAGTAGTTTAAGCACACTGCAAACTCTTCATAAAATTTATCTCTGTTTTGACAGATTTTGGCACCCTGAAATTTCACAGATACTTGTCTGATTGGTCTCAAATTTCCAATCAGTTTAGGTGACTACTTGACACCCTTGAATGTTGAGAATCTGGCAATGGCAATAGTCTCTTCAGCTAATATGAAAGCTATGGATAGAGAGGATAAATATGCTTCCCTCCAGACTTTTGTCAGGAATTATGAAAGTTAATTCAGAATGGAGAAGAAACATGAACCTTCTATTTGTGATTGGACCCAAAATTTATATATACAGGGTGTCCCTGAATTCATGGCCCAAATGTGAGGGGATGGTAGTACACACACCGAACCCATCAATATTCGGCATAGAATATGCGACTGCAAACACAGAGGAGTCGGAAATGAAGGACAGACACAGAGGTTCCAGAGTGACATTTATTAGAGATCATTGCAACAAATGCTCAAACATCCGCCACCAACGTTGATACAGGCAGCACAACGGCAGAGTAGTGATCAGTGTACCTGCTTGTAAACACCGGGCTTGTTGCGCACATTGGCGGCTGCAACAGACAGTTGGGCTACCAGATCCTCCGCGGACTGCACAGGCGTCTCATACACGACACTCTTCAAATGTCCCTACAGAAAGAAATTGATACAAGAAAGATAGGGCAATCTGGGGGGTCACGGGATGGGACCACCGCGCCCAATCCATTGGTTCCCAAATGTGGTGTCAAGATGCTGACGCACGTCCGTGCTGAAATGGGCGGGTGCCCCATCGTGCTGGAACCACATATGGCGCAGATTGTGGCTGGAACATCCTGAAGCAATTCCGGCAAAACCTGTTGCAGAAAAATGCTGTACGTTCGCCCATCGGTGCGGTCCAGCAGTAGGTAGGGTCCAATTAAGTAGTCATGCACAATTCCCGCCCAGACATTGATGTCGAACCATTGCTGGTTTGAATTTGAATGTGTACCATGGGGATTCTGGGCTGCCCATAAATACGCATTTTGGACATTCATTGCGCTTTCACGTGAGAACGTTGATTCATCCGTAAAGAGTACATGCGCGGGGAAATCTGGATGTGCGGCACTTTGCTGCAGGAACCACTGGGCAAAATTCATGTGCAGGGGATAATCAACAGCTGTCAATGCCTGCACTCGCTGCAAGTGATAGGGGTGTAGCCCTTCTTCATGCAGTACTCACCAGACATTGTTCCAATGCACAACCAAGCTCCCGGCAGCGGATCGTGTGCTTGTACCTGGGTTATCTGTCACCATACACAAGATGTCCTTGCTCATAGCTGGCATTCTGACCATCCGTGCTTGTCCGGCATCATGTCAACTGACGTAGAAGGTGCCTTCCTCAGACAGCTGGCGGTGCAGTCGCACAAACGTTTTATGATTGGGCACACAGCAAATAGGATATCGCTCATGATAGTCTTTGTGCCTCTCTACCATTGCCCTCAGCTATGCCGTATGTCAAGTGCATATCGGCTTTCTCTGCATTTGTAAACTGTTCCATCTCGTCCAGTTGATGCTGAGAATGCTGGGGTTTTGCTGATTCAGTGCTTTTAAGCTGTGCCACCTCGTCTGTGTTCCCTACTGGCACCGGGCTGCACTTGCAGCCACATATTCTATGACGAATATTGGTGAGCTCGGTGTGTACTATCATCTCCTCTCGTTTGGGCCATGAATTCAGGGACACCCTGTATATATGTTTTGTGGCCATATTTTCTTTTATTATCTGTCCTGTAGGAGTGGTCACCATACACTACCTAAATGGAATTATGGCTCTGTTAGCTTGATTATGAATCCAGAATTTGCTGCACTGGTGGGCATCTGTTGAGAAAAAACCTTCTGCTGTGTTTTCTGTTTGTTTATGGGTTGTTGGCCTTAAGTGAACAGAGGCACAGGATACCTTATATCAGATAGTAAATAATCCTGATCAGAGGACACTGCAGGTACCTGAACCCTTACTTCTATTGGCATTGCCAATCTACCCTGGAGTAATATGTCTCACGCAGGTCAGTTTCTATCTAGATTCTGGTTCTCGAAAAAAGAATGGAACATTCATTGCGCCTTCACGTGGCTGGAACAAAAAAGGTGATTCATGAAGTTCCTACCTGCATTGTTGGCTTCAGCCTTTAGTGGTGGGGGGAACTAGTCTTTGCCCAATGCCAGCGATTAGGAAGCTGCTTAACCCTTCCAGTTTCCAGCCTGAAAAACGTTTCCATCCAGAGGCCAAGCTATTTTCTCCCTATGCACAGCCAAAAAAAAAACTTTAGAACTTTTTTGCCAAATAACTAATGAAAGGAATTATGTCATGTTGTATGCCGAATTAATCAGAATTTAATTCTGGATTTTTTGAAAATGAAGTATTTAACAAAAAAGATGATATGTTTTATTTTAATAGGACTTATTTAGAGTCATGTAGTAAAAAAATGCATCTGGCAACACAAATAGATTACAATGCACCTGAATAGAATGACTATATATTTTGGAATAACAAAAAAAAATTTTTTTTTTGGTTTTAAGTAAATATTTTTCTTGTTTTGTAATTTTTTTTCTCTGTTTCCAGGCTTTTAGCCAATTGTGCTGAGTCAGATAAACAAATCAACTTTAGAATTTTTAAAAGAAATAACCAATCAATGGAAATAGGTCATGTTATATATCAAATTAAACAGAATTTAATTATGAATTTTATGAAAATAAATAATATAAACAAATTTGCAAGCATACTGATTTTAATAAGGTTTTTTCAAATATAATATGGTGAAAAAAAAATCACACTATACAATTAAGGCTTTCATTTTGGAAAACCCAATGAATAAAAATAGTTCAATTATATATTTATTGAAAGGAAACTTCCTCCCGAATAATATAATATTCAACCTGAAATATGAATTTTATTTCTTTTAATGATTCTTTTCAGTATCTTTCAGTACTTGGACTTCTCACATTCACAGGATTTTCTGAACTGGTTATGAAATAGAAAAAAACTTCCTTGGCTGTTTTTTTTGCTAAACATTGTAAATATTTTCTTTGGGTGTTGAAGTTTGGTGATCTTGGCTAAGTGCAGAAAGGTTTGTGCACCAAAGCAAAAAAAAAAAAAGCATTATATCCTCTTGATGCCAAGGTACTGAGGGGGGGAGGGTTTGCCTTTAAAATCATTCAATATAACCATAAACACTCATAATTTTAAAAAAATTTATAATAATATAAAAATACTTTCTATGCGAGTTTAGCGGAGAGGACGCCTTCCCGAAATTGCCCTCCCACATGACAGCCGTTTTCTGTAGCAAGGAAGTCTATTTTGTTTCCATATCCAAGACATTCATTTTCAGAAAATGGTACAAGCTCAAAGTTTTTTTCCTAAAAAAATAATAAAAGAAAAATTATATATAACCTAATGATGTGTTTAATAAGATATCTCCAACAACTTTTAAGCCTGCCTCCAATCGATAAATCAGCTGATCGAAAGATTGCTAACTAACGGAAATAAATCTACAGAAATGAATTTCCTTCCATATCCAGGATCTCATTTATTTTCAGAAAATGATGCCAGATCAAAGTTCCACTGGAAAAGTAATAATATAAAAATTAACACATAGCCTAATGCAATGTTAAAATATCCACAGCAACAAGTTGTAGGCTGCCATGCAATGTAGCATAACTTATGAAAAAAATCACTACTTATCAATTGGCCAAAAGATCGCAAATTTCCAAAAATAAACTGCTGAAATGAAAACTAAGGTTTAAATATAAAAAAAAGTAAATACCAACTTTACAAAGAGTATCCAATATGCTGGACCAAAACTGAAAAACACTTGTAGCACACGGAATGGAGATAGCATGTGTCAGCCATCTGCGTCTTGTTTGTCTCAGTGAAGCATAACTAATTAAATGGAGCTGTAACCAGAATTTCTAAGAAGGGTGTGTTTACTTGCAGTTTCGATTTTAAGAGCAGGAAAGATGCATAGAATGCTGGGAAAAAATGATAAAAATAATTTTGGGAATTCTGAAATGGGTTCATGAGAGAAACGAATGCTAAATGGAAAAAAAAAATGGTGGTATGTACTTTGTAATTACTTCCAAAATCTGCTGTTTTTAAAAATAGAATTTTTTGTTAATTTTTAGATTTTCGAAAATTTAAGGGAAAAATTGCTGATAATAGTTCAAATCAAACTTGTGAGCTTAAATCAGAAGATTGCTTCAGCAAATAGGAACGTTAACAAACAAATCGGCAATACTATTTAGTGCTTCTAAGAAATGGCAATCAGATGGCTTTATAAAATTATTTATGTTGCAGTTTAATAAAATATGCATCAAATTAAAAAACAATATTTTTTTTCAAGCCTGAATTATATATTTTTATAAGATATATGTATGTAAAAAATTTACAATGGCAGTTTTTATGTTTAAAACATTGATATTTTTTGTTGTACTAGAAACGGGTACATACGTCCTTGGCCTCTCAATTCAGATTCTCAAAACATGTACAGACGACATGGACACTAGTAGGGTTAATATTGTTGGCCCTACCTCTCTCAATAAACCTAGTTTCTTCACAAAACCTGCTAATCATTTTCTCTCTTCAGGTACATGGAACTTGAGGATGTTGTACAGAGATTATTCTCTTACATCTCACACAGGAATTCCAGCCTAGATATTCTGGGTGGAAGGATGGATGTCAAGCATCCCCAAGTCATAGGTTTGCTTCTCAGTAGACATGCCAGTGATTCTCTTCTAGGATATAACTGCATTCACGAAAGAATATAGGGGTAGGGGTGGCTCAGTCAGTAGCGCACCAGGCTTGTAATCTGTAGTTCCCAGGTTCAAGTCCCAGCTGGTTCAGCATTGAGATTTTTCTCCGCAAAATTCCCTGCCCTGCCCACAGGTCAGTAGGGGACACCGATGGCCCTCTGTGCGGGAGAGCCATACCCTGTGCACATTAAAGAACACTCTAGATGGCCTTGACGGGAGGCTACCATCTGTCTCCCAACAGCTTTTCCAGTGGGTCCCCTCCCCCAACCTTCTCTGAGCCTTCAGGGTCCACGTGACCTGGCCATTTAGCCCATGGTGTGCAAAAAAGTGCTGCTCAGAGGTAAAACAACCCAACCCAACGAAAGAATTTTTTTACAGCTAAATTTAAACTAAAATTAAAGACTTAAATGTTATCTGGTGTTATGCCTCCACAGAGGACTCTGGCGAGAATGAGAAAGATAGGTTTTATAGACAACTTCAGGATATTTTGATAGGAGATATTTCTCTTGTGCTAAGAGATTTTTAAAGTGCTAAAATTGGTACTGATTCTGACTTTTGGGTAGGAGTGATAGGTCCTTTGGCATTCTTAGTTGCAATGGCAATAGGGAACATCTGCTACAGGTCAGTGAACTAAATTATTTCAGAATACTATAAGTCCCGGGGCATTTATAAGTACATGTTGGTTTCAACTGATGGTTGCGTAGGATCAATGATATATTAATCAATATATAACAGACTTGTTTGGTTAGGAATACCAGATCATATAGGGGAGCTGAAATTGGGTCTGACCTGGTGAAATATGGTTGGGTTGTTTTACTTCTGAGCAGCACTTTTTTTTTGCACACAATGGGCTAAATGGCCTGGTCACAAGGGCTCAGAGAAAGTTTGGGGGAAACAACCCACTGGGCAGCTCATGGGAGACAGATGGTAGCCCTTCATCAAGGCCATCCAGCATGTTCTTTAATGTGCACGAAAGAATATAGGGGTATGGCTCTCACTCATACAGATTTGCAGTTTAATATCCCATCCAATGGGTGGTGGCCTTTCCAAGCCCATTGGTTTTCCCTACTGACAGGGCAGGGAGTTTTGCAAAAATAAATCTCAACACTGGCCAGGCAGGACTTGAACTTGGTAACTGCAGATTATGAGCCTGGCCTGCTGCTGACTGAGCCACCCCCTCCCCTACCTGGTCAGATGTACCTTACAATTGAAGCTTAAGGAATGTGCTAAGGTTAAGAGAATTACATTTAACACTGAAGCTCTGAAAGATCCAGATATAGCCAAATCTTACCACAATAAGTTACTTAGTTATTATGCTGAATGTGGTTTGCTTACTAGGGAAGAGAAGGAATATGAGAATATGATTGGTTTAAACAGTCTATTCTTGAAACTAACAGTAATGGGATAAAATAGAGCAAAGTTATTTGTGTGATAAAGCACCTAGAGCTCGATTTTGAAACAAGGAACTTCTGGAATAATCTGAATCAACTTCTAATCCTAACAGAATTACAAAAAGATTAATTGTGTAAGGAATCAGTTAACAGCTAACAGTCTTGATAGCTTGGCTGACAAACAGATGGAGCAGCTAGACAGTGCAATAGCAGAGAGTTGTACCAGACAGTTAATCTTTCATGTGGGAAAAAAGCTGTCATACAAGGAGTGAGGAATAACATAATAAGGTCATTGATGCTCTCTCTAGCAGCCCAACAACTCGCATCTCCCTTCACACTTTTACACCTCTCAAAACCATCACTTCATTCTTACAACTGTCACTGACAATATGATCCAATATCACTTGCTATGCTATGCATTGCTGGTGTGCAAATTGATGTGTGAGATTTTCTTAAAAGATGATCATGCACTTATGCTAGCTATAACTTAAGTGGGCCTTTTATTCTATATGCATTTAGTGGCTATCAATCAAAAAGTGGAGTTGCACATATGTAACTCCTTTAATGGATTGGGAAAGGAGAATAATAGATCAAATTGAATGAAAAGCCCCAAAATGATAATTATAACATAAAGTAAAACTGGTTAAGGAAAAGTAAAAGTGAATGGGTGAACCATCACATCAAATATCTCCCTTATCAATGGAAAGATAGATTTTTAAAAATATTTAATTCAATCTGGGTCTCACACAAACTTCCTGACAGCTGGCTACACATAATAATAATATTCTTGTTAAAATATGTCAAACGACCTTTTGAATTAAACTCATACAGACCCATATCACTCTTACCTAATCCACTCAAACTATTTGAAAGACTCCTCCACAAAAGATTGAACTGGTTTCTTGAATCTGGGAAAATTCTGCCCAATAATTTCTATGGTTTCAGAAAATTCAGATCCTCAAAGGACTGCATTTCACATCTTCTCACTGATATACACAAAGCCAATAAAAAGAAAAAATACACTATTGCCATTTCTGTGGACCTGTCCCAGGCATTTGACTCAGTCTGGATACACGGCCTGCTACACAAACTTTTATCCATAAATATACAGGGAAACCTCCTACATTTTCTACATTCCTTCCTCCTACACAGAACCTTCCAAGTCAGGATTAACGATACATCTTCTAACCAACTTCCTTTCATACAAGGCCTATCACAAGGCTCTATTCTATCTCCCACCCTATTTAATATTTACATTCATGACATCCACAAAATCTTCTATAGGAGGGTTACTTACACATGTTATGCAGATGATATAACTTTCTGGGCCACTGACAACTCTATACCCAATCTCCATATTTTATTGCAAAAACAGCTAAATAAATTATACACCTACTGTCAAAAATGGCACTTACAAATTAATCCTCAGAAGACATTTTGCATTCCTTTCCACCATAACAGAAACCCTAAACCCACACTGCATTTCACTATTAATAATGAGACTATCCCACAACATAATACATGCAAAATACTAGGCATAAACTTGGACTCAACACTCACCTGGACTCAACACTCATCTGGACTCCCCATCTGGATTATTTACACACTCAAAAACAAACTCACAAACACACTTAAATACTTCACATTTATTAATAATGGCACACCACAATATCATATGATCAAACTATATACAAATCTCATTAGAGCAAAACTAGAATATGGTATGGAATTTTTATGTGGCATAGCAGATACCAAAATACAAAAACTTAATATAATCCGAAACAAATGCATCAAAATTGCAATTGGCCTCCCCTCCTTCACACCCACTCTCTCTATCATTGCAGAGACTTCCCTACCTCCCCCCCTCCAAATTAGACAAAAAATCCTTCTAATTAAATATATTAGACTACACTACAAACTTCCACATCACCTTTCCACACCCATTTTATAAGAAGCCCCTACTACAAGCACATTAAATCCACTCCTGACCTCCACACTTTATTGAAGAAACACCTACAGATCAAAAACTTTGGGGATATTCCCCCACTTATAGCAGACTGGAGCTTTATTAGTCCTACATTCTCCACCCACATACCCACTCTCACATATAAACATAACTTACCACCTGATGCAGTAAAAACTCTCGCCGAAACATACTTTGACACACAATACAATGAAAATATTAAAACTTATATTGATGGCTCTGTCATTCAAAACCCACCATCAGCCAGTGCTGCTATCCATATCCCACAATACAATACTTCATTATCTTTCAAATTATCCCCAATCTGCACCATACTACATACTGAAATTTTTGCCATTATTGAGGCCTTGGAATGGACCCTTAAATATGTACACAACAAAAACATTACCATTTTTATAGATTCCAAAGGAGCCATACAAACCCTCTCACAGGAATTTCTATACACCTCATATAACTACTACATACATAAAATCCTCACTCTTAGAACACATAACCTCCATACAAAAAATAATACAATTATTTTACAATGGATTCCCAGCCACATTGGAATTCAACATAATGAAACTGTTGATAATCTCGCTAAACTGGCACACAACCTCCACATAGTATCACCTACCTAGCACTTTCATATCAATACTTCTCAGGAGATAAAACAACTTGAAGCACATCTCACCAATAAATACTTTCAGGTCCAGGCCTCTGTCCAAAACAACTTTCGATATAATCTTAACCATAATATATCAACAATTGATAACCTCCCCTTCCCTAGAAAACACATCAAATTACTACACAGATTAAGAACCAACTTCACAATTCTTAACCCTACTCTACATAAATCCAAACTCACACATTCTCCTAACTGTAGACATTGTAAAGTTCCGGAGACTGTTCATCACATCCTACTTAACTGTGATAATACTGCCTCAGAGAGACAAACTTTCTTCAAACCACTCATTGACCTAAACATTTTGGATATTCAAACGAATGTAATTCTGGACCCCTCCCCTCCTCTAAACAAAACCAAAATTTATGAATCTCTCTTCAATTTCCTTCTTTCCACCTCCATTTGGAACAGAATTTAGTCTACCTTTCCTTTACCTTCTACTATCGTCTCTTCATGTCCTTCATAAAGATTTTTCTTCAATTCTCAACTTACCACTCGTATACATGTTCCCGAAGGGACCCTTATTCTGTTCTCTATCCAGACTCGCACCAAAAATTCCATAAAATATAAATAAAAAAAAAAGAAAAATAATGGAGGGACTATAGAAATAAGGGAACAAATATATATATATATCTAAAGTGGCTCGAACCCTTTAACTCAGGTCTTACTGGCCCAAATAACCACAAAACAGTCTGGATCAATCGTCTTCAACCTAACTATCTCCATAACCCAAGAATAAATTAAAACCACTCAGGGAAAAATAAAGAAAAATTATTAAATTGTAAATATAAGAATAATATTTAAAAAAAATGCCCAATAATAATAATTAAAAAAAAATGAAAATAAATTTTAAAGAAATAAATATTAAATAATGAAATAAAAAAATAAAAATAAATAATAATAAAAATATATATATATATAAAATAATACATAATTAACAAAAAATAAAAAGAAAAATTATTTAAAAAATTTAAAAAATGATAAAAAATAAATATATAAAAAAAGTATAAAAAACAAAGAAAAATAAATAAAACAAAAAACTAAAAGAATAATAACTAAAAAAAGCATTAAAATAAAAAAAATTTAATTCTCCAAACAAACTCTGAATGCTTCCCTGAAAGCATATACAGACATAAACACTCATAAAATCCTAAAATATCAATTTTCACTGGGCGACTATCTCTTACTTCTTAGCATGATATCAAATATAATTTTGATAACCAAAATATTAATATATACGTGAACCCTAAATTTAAAATAAAAAACATAATACCCACATACATCCAAAATTATCATTCTGAGAAAGCCTGTAGAAGGACCTCTCAATGCCACGTAACATTAAACAACAACAACAACCATTTGTTAAGCTTCATTGCAATACACTTTTAACCATGTAATGGTCAAACCCAATTTCAGATCCCCTGTATGATCTGGTATTCCTAACTGAACTAGCCCATTTGCTGTTATTAAAATGTAATTTATCATATTCCTGTGCAACCCATTGTAACACTCCAAAATGTATGTTAAATAACATGATAGCTGATTGGGTGCCAGGCAATACAGGGCAATCTTGGCAATAAAATTAAATGGGTGTTCTTCTCTTAGTATGATTATCATTACCTTTCAGAAAAGAACTTAAATCAAAAGATTGTCAATTATTAAAGTTAATTCTATTCAAAATGTCAACAAACCCTGCTCAAGAGAAAAAATTAAAGTCTAAAACTATTTTATAAAACAAATAAAGTTTATTTCAAAAATCTAGACTCACAAAAATGCAACTTCTGCAAAAAAAAATTCTGAGCAACTAACTGCTCACTCTAACAAAACTGCTTCTCTCTGAGCTCCAATTCTCCAACATTCTGCCATTCTAACAACTGACTCCATGACCTAACACCCCTTACATTACACATGTTGTGCATAAATTGACGAATGTGCACTCGCTATGATGCAAAAGGGCATGTCAATCAAAAATTGGAGTTGTACATGTGCAACTCCTTTTGCAGTATGGGCGAGGAAAAATGATGATTCAACTGAAATATAATGCTCCAAAATAATAATTATAATGTAAATAAAACTGGTTAAGGAAAAGTGAATGGGTGAACCATCACACCATTAGGTGAAATTCGTGTATTTATAAATGTCCCGGTGTTTGTAGTACATTTTAGTTATTCACAAACCGTTAAGTTTACTTACCGGTAGGAGATAGGCCCCTTTGGCATTGGTAGTTCCAATGGCAATAGGGAATAACACCCCTGCCCAAAGGTCAAAGTCAGTACCAACTTTAGCATTAAAATCACTCACCGTGAAAGTAATATCACCTTTGTATAATTAAAAATATCCTGAAGTTGTCTGTAAAACCTATCCTTCTTGTTCTCATCAGAGTCATCTATGAGGCATAACAACAGATGACTTCAAGTACTTAGTTTTTGTTTTAAATTTAGTTGTAAGAAATCTTTCATTAATGCAGTCATATCCTAGAAAAGCATCACTGGCATGTCTGCTGAGAAGGAAACCTACACCTTGAAGAGGCTTTCCATTCTCCCTCCCTGAAAGAAATTTAAAATTATTTTTAAGTATCTGACCACTACAATGCTGTGAAACAGGACTGTACTTTCATGGTAATCGGTTTAAACCTTTGATAGAGAAAAATGCTGCCTTGATATCTTACTTCATTTTGTAACACTCCAAAGATTATTAACTTTTAAAGTTGAACCTTTTGTCTGATCCAAATTTATTCAAATTCCAGATAGCTGTATCGGGCACCAGGCCATAATAACTTGCCAAATCAAGTTGAAATAGGGTTTGTTAAGTATTTATCAAGCAATACTTATTGAGTAAGAATTAAAAAAAAGTATTGTCAAGTTTAAAGTTTAAATACGATAAAAAAAAATCAACTAACGTTGCTCAAGAGAAAAAATAGCAAAGATTCAAAAGTTTCTAAACCAAACAAAGTTTGTTTCCAAAAAATTCAACTCATGGTAGAATACATTAGCAACTCGCATCTATCTAAAGTAACATCATCTCAACTTCCACTAACAGCACTCTTCATGGCCCATACCACCACTCTACTCGCAACACTCTTCCTATTCTGTGACCTAACGTCACTAAGTTATAATGTGCATACAAGTCCGCCATGTGGCTGTTGCATGCCGAGAAAGACATTTGTATAAACTGACGATCGCACAAGCTATGACACAAGAGGGGTCGTGTCCTACACATGCTTTAGCAGTTGTCAATCAAAAGGTCGGAGTTGCACATGCGCAACTCCTACAGCTCAGAATGAGAATTGAGACAGTCTAAAAAACGAAATAAAATCCCCAAAATGATAAATATAACATAAAGCAAAACTGGTTAAGTAAAAGTTAATGGGTGGACCATCACAATTTTACCGAGCTAGTGTAGATGGCTGGAGTTGGTAGCTGAAGTTGGAGTACATATTTGAAATATGCCTTTCAGCAAAAGCATAATCTGGACTGTGATAATGATAGTGTGAAGGATGTCAAAGGTTTATTACTTCCTAACACACGAAGCTGAGGGATATATTGAAAATATTATTATTTAGCTGCTCTGAAAGTCTATTTTTAATGTAATATATAAATAAGTGAGCTTGAAATTTTATATTTTTTAGAAAACTGAAATTTTTTTTGTCATACTGATCATGCTGTTAAGTATTTTTGTCCATATCTTCAGACTTGGCAAAATGCATTTTCACTACTTTGGCATTGTAAGTTTCTAACAACTTCTTGTTCAGTGAGAGATTACATTCTTTTTGCCATGTTGCTTGCTTTATAATTATAGGTAGGCTAATAGAGTTATGAACAATGTGTTCAAATTCTTGAGAAAATGGTAGACCTAGAATGAAGTTGGTGGGCAGTATCAAATAGGACATAAAGTTGGGCTTCAATATCTGAATGCAAATATTCCCAGCCCTTGACTAACACAATAGATGTGTTCTTCAAAAAAATCATGTAAGGTGAAAGCATGTTAGTTTGGACACTCATTTCTCATAAGAAATAATTTAAATTGGGGGAGGGGGGAAGTGTTCCAAAATCTTATCCTGATTGACATATTTTTAATTTTATTCGTTTTTTTTTTTGACAATGCTTTGTTAAGGCTTTATATTTTTTATGTATATTTTATACATGTTACTCATATTTTCAGAAAATAAACAATTGTTTACCAAAAACGTGTTGGTAGAATTAATGTTAATCAGGGACTGGATGTAGCGTTTGCTCAGGATATCTGTGCATGAAGGAACTTAATTATACAGACCAGTTGAACCTCTATAGCTAATAGCTGCTTGAGGATTATTATGTTGTTTGTTTTTGGTAAAGATAAATAATAAATATGTTTCTATTGGGGAAGAAATTAAAACTTATGACCTAAATAATGTTTTGGAAACTAGTGGCCTTGGGGTTGGGACAAGACAGTGAGATTCTCTGGAATCTTTTATTCCTAAAGTATTACTTATTCTCAAATGGAATGTATTTTTTATTATTTTATGATAGAGAACAATTCAACATTATAATTTGAAGTTCTTATGTATAATTTATTAATCCGCGAAATCACCAACACTTACTATATGTAAATTATTTTGGGTTGAAAATGTTGAAATAAACTTTGAAAATTATTGTTTTATTTATACCTGTGCATTTTTTAAAATTTTATTTACCCTCAGAGGATTTTTTTTATCTTGTAAATTTAGAATGGTGATAAAAGCAGCAACAAGAATACAGCAGCTGTTGGATGCAGGTAATGTTCCTGAAATTGCTTGGAACTTAAGTCATGTTGATCTGATAAGATGTGGGAAGGTAAGCAATTTTTTTTATCATCAGTTAAAAAAAAGTATGTCTAAAATGTCAAATTTTAATGTAATATAAAATAAACATCAGCTTGAAATTTTATATTTTTAGGAAATTAAAATTTTTTTGTCATTCTAATAATGCTGCTAAGCATTTTTGACCCTATCAACAGACTTGGTGAGCTTGCAACATTGCCTACATTGCATTCTTTGCGAATCTACAAGACTCACAAGTGGCATTGAAACATTGTGACAATTGTCATGTAATTTGACCCTCATTCAATAACCAAAATTTTACTCTCTTTACAAATATATGTTAGCATCAGTCTGTTTAATTTTGGTAGATAAAGAATTATATAACTTAATACCATAGTATTCATAAAATTCTGATGTTTCATTAGTAGGGTTCAGAATCATTATTTGTTACAGCTGCTGTACCATCATACCTTTCAACTGAGGAAGCATTGAGAAATTTATTAATTACTTGAGTGTATCATGGCATACATCGACATCTTCAGGATGCTGTTTGTAACTAGAGAAACTGCTGGTTCAAGTGACACGAAAAATATTTGAGTTGTGTACTGCAGGTGGAATTGTTCATATCACTAAATAGAGGAGATCTTGATCAGCAGCAGGTAGCTCAGTGGTCAGAGTAGTATCTGGTATATTATTATGAGTTTGTAGTCCATCTGGTTCAAGAAAATTGTTTTCCCTAAATTTGGTGGTTTCAAAATAACTAACACTTATTGCAAACACTGCGATATATATAAGTACACATGGGTTTCACCTGATGGGCTGCATAAGAATATGATTGATTACATATTAATTACCAGTAATTGGGCTAGTTCTGTTAGGAATACCAGGTCATATAGGGGAGCTGAAATTGGATCTGACCATTACCTTGTTAAAAGTGTCTTGCAACTTAAACTTAAGAAGTATTGTGCTAAGGTTAAAAAATTTACATTTAATTCTGAAGCTCTGAAAGAACCAGTTATAACTAATGCTTATTATGATAGTTTACTTAGTCATTATGACAGCCATGGTTTGCTTACTACTGAAGAAGTTGAGGAAGAATGGGACCATTTTAAACAGGCTTTTTTAAAAGTAACAATGCTAATACTCTTTTAGGAAAAAAGGAGGAGAGGAAGCAGAATTATTTGAGTGATAAGGCACTTGAGCTTATTTCAGAAACAAAGAGTGGCAGGAATGTCCATAATAACCCTTCCACTGCCCACTTCATCTGTATACATTTGGAGAATCTCAATTGAAAGGCCAAGGACATGTGTATATGCTTTTAGTACAACGAAAAAAATTGATTTTTAAAAAAATAAAAATTGCTGTTGTAATTTTTTATATATATATAACTTATAAAAATATATAATTCAGCTTCAAAAATAATATTTTGTTTTTTAATTTGATGCATATTTTATTAAACTACAAATAAATAATTTGATAAAGCCATCTGATTGCCATTTCTTAGAAGCACTAAACGGTATTGCCGATTTGCTTGTTAACATTCCTATTTGCTGAAGCAACCTTCTGATTTCCAAGTTTGATTTGAACTATTATCAACAAATATTACCTGAAATTTTCAAAAATATCCTAAAAATTAACAAAAATAGTGCTATTTTTAAAAACAATAGATTTTGGAAGTAATTACAAAATATGTACCCCACCTTTCTGCACTTAGTCAAGATTGCCAAACTTCAACACCCAAAGAAAAAATTCACAACGTTTAGTAAAAAAAAGCAGCCAAGGAAGGTTTTTTTCTATTTCATAACCAGTTCAGAAAATCCTGTGAATGTGAGAAGGCCAAGTCATGTTGTATAACACTGGCCATGTTTAAAATATACGATACTGAAAAGAATCATTAAAAGAAATGAAAATCATATTTCAGGTTGAATATTATATTATTTGGGAGGAAATTTTCTTTCGATAAATATATAATTTAACTATTTTTATTCAGCAGGTTTTCCAAAATGAAGCCTTAATTGTAATAGTGCGATCTTTTTTTTCTCACCATATCACATTGAAAAGGGCTTATTAAAATTAATATACTTGCAAATTTGTTTATATTATTTATTTTCATAAAATTCGTAATTCTGTTTAATCTGGTATATAACACGACCTATTTCCATTGATTTATTTTAAAAAAGAATTCTAAAATTGACTTGTTTATCTAACTCGGCACAGTTGGCTAAAAGCCTGGAATTTTCTCAAAGTATGGTACCGAGAAAAAAACTACAAAATGAGAAAAATATTTACTTAAAACCGAAGAAGTAATTATGTTATTCAGAAATATATATTGTCATTCTATTCATGTGCATTGTAATCATTTCTGTGTATTAGTTTTTTTTAAATAAATTTTATTTGTGTTGCCAGATACATTTGTTTACTACATGACTCTAAAAAGGTCCTATTAAAATAAAACATTGTCTTTTTGTAATGCTCGAAAGATTATTAGCTTTTCAAAGTTGTGCCTTTTGTCTGATCCAATTTATTCAAATTCCGGATAGTTCTATCGGGTGCCAGGCAATAACTTGCCAAATAACGTTGAAATAGGGTTTGTTAATATATTTATCAAGCGTTACTATTCGAGTAAGAATTCAAAAATGATTGTCAAGTTTAATTAAAGCTTAAATATAATCAAAAATATCAACTAACGTTGCTCAAGAGAAAAAATTAGCAAAGATTCAAAAGTTTCTAAAGCAAACAAAGTTTATTTCAAAAATTTAACTCATCAACTGGAGTATAAGCAAAACTGTTTATGCTGATTCACAATAACTCTGTTTCTACATCTCAACTACTCTGTCTACTAACCCTGTCTACTTATTATTAACTCTGTGACTCATCGTCACATAGTTATAACAAGCAGCATACAAAGCCAGCACATGGCTCTTGCACGCCAGGAAAGACATTTGCATAAACTGACAATCACGCAGGCTATGATGCAAGAGAGGTCGTGTCCTGAACATGCGCTTTAATGGTTGTCAATCGAAGGGTCAGAGTTACACATGTGCAAATCGGAACGTGGATTGAGACAGTCCACAAAATGATAAATATAATGTAAATAAAGCAAAACTGGTTAAGGAAAAATAAAAGTGAATGCATGGACCATCATATTTTTTGTTAAATACTTTATTTTCAGAAAATCCAGAATTAAATGCTGATTAATTTGGTATACAACATGCCATAATTCCTTTCATCAGTTATTTGGCAAAACTGTTCTAAAGTTAAAAAGTTTTTTTTGGCTGAGCATAGTGAGAAAATATCTTGGCCTCTGGATGGAAACCTGTTTTTTAGCCTGGACACTGGAAGGGTTAATAAATACCCTACTATTCATAATACAAAGCATTACAGAGAGCTTAATATGTGTGTAAAGGATCAGTTAGCAGCTGATAAGAAACTTTGGCTTGATGGCTTTGCTAACAAAGCAAAGGAAGCCATTAGACAGCACAACAGCAGAGAGCTATAAAAAAAAATAAAAATAAATACCCCCTCAAGCAGCTGCTTGCCACAGAGGTCTGACAGGAGCCTGTCAGTTTATATGCCATAGTAGAAGGTCTGTGAGGATGGCAGGACCTTAGCAGAAAAACAACACATACATCCATGCCTTACCCGGGGCTCGAACCAAGGTCCCTTAGATCAGTAGCCAAGCGCGCTAAGCACTCGGCCATAGGACGGCATGAGAGCAGAGAGCTATACCAGATAGTTAATGTTTTGCATGGTAGAAAATGGACAGGTATACAGGGATTGAAGGATAAACAAGGTAAGGTTATAGAAGGTGAGGATTCTGTCATGGCTAGGTGGGCTGAGCATTTCAGTGATATTCTAAACAATGCGGTTAGTTTTATTCCCATTGTTTGCAATGATGATAGATGCATTGGTGGCTTTAATGTTGGCCCTATAACACAATCTGAAGTTATTTTGGCTGTTTCTAAACTTAAACTACATAAATCCCCAGAGGTGGATGAAATTACTATGGAAATGCTTAGAGCAGGGAATGTTTCGGTTACCACTTGGATGACTGAAATTCTGAATATCTTTTATGATAAAGGCATGGTTCCTAAGGATTTTACCAGAGCTATTGTTATCCCTATTTTCAAAAAAGGTGAGCGCAGTTCTTGTGATAACTATAGGGGTATCAGCCTACTGTCTGTTCCAGGTAAAGTTCTTTCCATGATTGTGCTTAATAGAATTAAGAATCTGGTTGACAGGCAATTGCGTGATGAGCAATGTGGATTCAGAAGTGGTAGGGGATGTGTAGATCAGATATTTTCACTTAGGCAGATTCTTGAGAAATGTTTAGAGTTTCAGAAACCTTTGGTTGCTAGCTTTGTTGATTTCAAAAAAGCTTTCGACTCTGTTGATCGACATAATTTGTGGTTGATTGTGAGATCATGTTGTATACCAGACAAGTTAAGATAATGAAAGCTCTCTATAATAACACTGAGTCATGTGTGAGAGTTGGTAAGTCTTGTAGCAATTGGTTTAGCATTACGTCTGGTGTTCGACAAGGGTGCATTTTGTCTCCTTTTCTCTTTAGTTTGGTTGTTGATTATGTTATGCAAAATTCACTTCAAGGGAAAGATTTTGGCCTTAAATGGGCTGGAGATACAAAAATTTCTGATTTAGATTATGCTGATGATTTAGCTCTTTTGGCAAATGATGTTGATGAGATGAACTCTTTCATTCGAGCTGTTGATGAGACTGGTAGTAGAGTAGGTTTGGTTATAAACAGAGAGAAAACTAAAGTGATGAAAATTGGTCAGGCAGGTTGTGATTCAGTTAATCTGAATGGTTGCAGTCTTGAGCAGGTGTCACAGTTTAATTACCTTGGGAGCTATGTAACTGATACTGGTGATATGCGACATGAGATTAACAGACGAATAGGTATTGCTGCCGGGACTTTTAAGAATTTATGGAGATTGTGGAGAAATAGGCGTATACACCTAAAGACTAAAATTAGACTGTGTAATAGTTTGGTTCTTTCTAGGGTTAGTTATGGTAGTGAAACTTGGACGCTGTGTAAACAAGATAACAGGAAACTAGATGCTTTTGATTCTAGATGCTTACGTAGTATCTTGGGTATTAGGTGGTTTAACTTTGTAACTTAATGATGAGGTTAGGCAAAGGAGTCTGCAACCTCCTTTAAGCAGCATATTGTGCAGAGAGAGACTCCTTTGGTTTGGCCTTGTTGCCTGTATGGATAATTATAGATTAGCAGTAGGGTTATGAACAGTGTGCCCAAAGGCTTCAGAAAGAGGGGTAGACCTAGGATGCAGTGGCGATGTCAAACAAGAAGTTAGAATTGGTGTGCAGTGGCCAGATGCAGCAGATGTAACTCAGGACAGATATGCTTGGAGAACTAAATTTCATTGTCTAGTTGGACCTCTGTAGCCCATGGTTGTTTGAGGAGGAGGAGGATGAAATTTGATATTGAACACCGTGTGCAGTTGGCATAAAAAACTGCTGAGGACCTGCCATCCTCACAGATCATTCTACTACGGCATATTAAACTGACAGGCTCCTGTCACAGTGTCACATGGTTAATTATAGATTAGCAAATATGGTTATGAACAGTGTGCCCAAAGGCTTCAGAAAGAGGGGGAGACCTAGGATGCGGTGGGCAGACAATGTCAAACAGGGCCTTGTTAGAATTGGTTATATAGTGGCCAGATGTAGCAGATATAGCCCAGGACAGGATGTGCTTGGAGAACTACCGTATTTCTTCGATTCTAAGACGCCATCGATTGTAAGATGCACCTTAATTTCAATACCACCAACTGAAAAAACAGTTTTGATTCTAAAAAATAAAACAGAATATATCTAACAAATATTTTTATTATAATAGAATTCAATTTACTAACAGCAATAGTACCTATTTGCCAGTAGATATGTTATTCATCACGTTCTTCTGAATCAATATCAGAGTCTGATTATTCTGTGCTGTCACATATGAATCAATATCAGAGTCTACTTCACATTCAGAGTCTGATTCTTCTAAGTCACCTTTATCTCCATTATACCATAATATATCGTCTTCTGACCCATTGAGAGCGTTGGTGATGCAGCATTTTTTAAATGAGTGCTGCACTATTCTTTCTGAGATTAGCTTCCAAGCTGTTGATACCCATTCTGCCAATTTTGATGCCAGGGCTTTCTTATTTTTTCTGGAAGGTTGTCAGTCAAAAGCCAGCTCAACTGTCAGCCACAACTGGTTCCAAGCTCACTATAATTCACTCAGAGAGTCCATTATAATGAAATGATGGTGGCTTCACATTTGGAAAACGCGGAAAAATACCCACACCACTTTATTGTCCAATGGAATTGGAGAATGCAATAATGGTCAAACTTGGAGGTGGGTCTTCCGCATAAAAACAAAATGTGTGGTGCTGTGAGCAATGCACAAGAAATTTTGAAAAAAAAACTAGGATTCTAAGACGCACCCTGTTTTTAGAGACGTTTATGTGGGGGGGAAAGTGTGTATTAGAATCGAAGAAATATGCTAAATTGCACAGTCTGGTTGGACCTCTGTAACCCATAGCTGCTTGAGAATGATGATGTAGTGTAGCTCATTCTCTGCCCTTATTTTTTTCTGAACCCATACTGTCTATTGAAAAAATACATATACTCAAAAATTTAGTAAGCTTTCTTTTAGTATTTTTTCAAAAATTTGGAAAATACAGGTAGTAGTCAAATTGGCCAGTAGTTTTGAAATTTGTCCTCCTTTTAGAAATTGGTCAATAGAAGTTTTCAGTGTATCTGGAAAATGATCCATTGATAAAGAGTTCAATAAATAATTGTTAGACACAGCTATTTAGGTATAATTTAATATTCATGATTAATGCTGTTGCATAAAATTTCTCAAATTTCAAAATCTCAAGAGATGAGGAGTGCTATATGAGTAATGGGTGAAGCAGACTTGCCCTATGGCTAATATCTTTGCAATTTTCACCTCACTCATTTATTTACCCTAATTATCATAAACCCTTGCAATTATCCTTTGTTAATTACCACAAAGGAAACCTAGAGTAGATAATATCATAAAGATATTTACCAGTTGCTTGTAGGCTGGTACAGCAGTGATGGAGTTCATTTCAAACTGGCCATTTCTTCCAGTTGAATTAGTGATGTTTAGTTGAAGCCAATGACAAGTCCATTGCATACCAGTCCTTCATTGAAGCACATACTAGATGTTTTTGTCGCCGTGAAGAATTTCGTTATATTGTATACATGCTAGTTGATATTTCTTCACTGTCTTATAGTTGAAGTATTGCAGTGGGCACAAGATGGATGTTGTTTGGCCATTGTAATGCATATGCAGAAAAAGAAGCAAAACAATGTTTTAATTTGACATTGTTCTTCAAATTATTCTGACGAGCATTTGTTATGTGCTTAAACTGGCATTGATTTATCTCAATCTCTTTGCACTATCCTCAAAACTTAAGTTTAAAATCTTTAAAACAAACTTTTTAAAAGACACCCTACACACCACCTATTAATTGTTAAAAACATTTAAAAGAAAGGATTGTGTAGGCTCCATGATGTTAACCAGAGCAACACATTTCGCCATGTGTCCATCGTATGGCTTCCTCAGACTCACCAAATTTCTATTTGAATCCCCCACTATATACCTGTCTCACTGATCACGTCATCTGTCATATGTATTTGTGCACTTGCAAATTTGTTGATGTAAAGGAGATTCCGTGTCGAAGGAAAGGGTGGAATGTCAGCGGTTACTTACTTTAAGTTTGTGTGTACTAACAGTTTTTCAGCGTACAGTAATTGAAATTTGGACTTTGGGGCTATTAATTAAGAAATTCAAACATATTTATTTCAAAATAGTATAATGAACATTATATTGAAAATTTCATGATTTTAATTTTTAACTTTCAAATTTTTACATATTATTTACAGTATGAAATTCAGTGCACTTGTCACATATAAGCAAGTACTTATCCCATCCAGAGGAATGTTATTTGATTAGTATTTAAATTTGCTGAACGTAGAGCTTGTCGCTACATTCTTCTTTTGCTCTAACACAATCCAGTCTTAAAATTAGCTCTTTATATCATGGAACAGTGAAAGGTATAAGACTGCATAATCGACTTTGATATTGTCTAATGCTGCAAAAGCTTTTGAACTTGACTCATCCATCATTTTCATGTCCACATCACAAATTGGATCACCAGATAGAATTCTTTCAGGTTGTGGGATGGCTATTTAACAATGAATGCAGCTTCTCTGAGATGTATCTTTTTGATACTTCTTTTACCTTTTCATTGTACACCTATCCCTCGATTTACACGGTACTCAGTTCACACAATTTTGGCTTTGCACGGTCAAAAAATGCAACCAGTTTCGATTTACACGGTACTGACTGAGATTTCCTTTCTATGTACATCTCAGTCAGTATCGTGTAAATCGAAACTGGTTGCATTTTTTGACCGTGCAAGGCCAAAATTGTGTGAACTGAGTACCGTGTAAATCGAGGGATAGGTGTATATATGTTCCCTGTCTTTATAATCAAGTTGATCCATTGGGGAATTCAATGCTGGCACATCAATATAGCTGTTTTCTGTAAAAGGCTTAAACTCGATTTTATTTATTTCTAGATTATTATTTAATATAGTTTGTGCCAAAGCTGTGTTTGGATTACCTTTTATTATGTCATTTTGATGTTCTTGCATTCTAATGTCGTATTATCTATATGTTTTTCCTATGTATTTGTCTTTGCTTTGTAATATCTTTGAGGGGTCAGGGATAGTTATCTCATAAACTCCTCCTGTAGGTGCTTTTTTGTCTCTATCATTTACTGTCAGATTTTTTATAGTATGGGTTAATGTGGTGGGTAAATTAATATCATATTTTTTAAGAATATTTTCCATTGTTTTTGTTAGGTTTTTAGTATATGGAAAATTGTATGCGTATTTTTCATTAGAGTTAACTTGATTTGGCATTAGTCGTGACTCTTTTATTACTTTGAATTTTTCATTTTTTTCCCCCATATGTTTAAGATCTGTTGAGAATATCACACTTCTAGTGCTGTCCTTTTTATATAATTTATTTCTTTTTGTAATGTTAGCTGTTCAGAACAGTATCTATATGCATGGATAAAATGTAGGAGAATACTAACTTATTTGTATTTAACCAGGTGTGCAGAAGTAGCTGGTATGTAGTTAGGTATATGGATAGTTTTCCTATATACTGATGTTTCACAATTATTTTTTCTGCTGATTATGATATCCAAAAATGGTATTTGTTGGTTTTGTTCGGATTCGTGTTTAAATTTAATTGTTGGTAATATATTGTTAAATATATTTATTAGTTCATTTAATTTTTCAATTGAGTGAGAATGAGAAAGAAATTATGAAACAAAAGAGTAAGAGCATTTGCAAAACAATCTTGCAATTCAGTCTCTGTCATTTCTGATTTTTGGTAACATTTTTGAAAAAAATAGTTAAAAAGCAATTAAGTAAATATTTTCTGCAAAATTCCTTATGTTCTGACAATCAGTTTGCATTTCAAGAAGGAAGAAATAGAGAATGCAATCATAATTTTAAATAACCATGGCCAAGTGGTTAGCATGCTTGGCTACTGAATAAAGGGACCTGAGTTTGAGCCCTGGATAAGGCATGGATGTTTGTGTTGTTTTTCTGTTGAGGTCTTGCCTTTCTCACAGACCTACTATGGTGTATAAACTGACAGGCTCCTGTCAGATAAGACTGTCTAATAGGCTTTGTGACAAGCAGCTTCTTGAGGGGGTATTTATTATATATATATGAATCTATAGGAAAAAATTATTTAACTTTGTCTATTTAGATATTAAAATAGCATTTGACACTGTTTCTCATAATATATTTGTTGCATAAATTGGAATCAGTGACATAGTGTGAAACTGAAAATAGATTGTAAAAATTAAGTTTTCTAAGCAATGATTTTAAAACAAGGTGCCCCACAAGGAACAGTTTTAGGAGCAATTCTTTTCTTGATATTTTTGAATGATTTTAGTTCTTTAAAGATAGGTGGACAGACAAATTGCTTAGCTGATGATGCAGATACACTTTTTGAGCAAAAAATTGTGATAACTTATATAGCATAACAAATGGTTTAATTAAGGTTAATAAATGGTTTTAAACTAATAATCTCTAAATATTGATAAAAAGTAATATGTATATTTTGAAAAATAGTTCTAATGTTAAATGATATAATAATAAAAATGCATAATTCAGTATGTAATATAGTGAATAATATTTGCTGTGTTTCTATTGGAAGAGTTCCTGAAATTATGTATTTAGGGATAACAATAGATCAAAAAATGAATTGGAAACCACATATCAATGATCTGACAAAAAAAAAACGGAGATCAATGTTTTGTAAAATATATTATCTAAAATAATTTTTGAATCAGGAAACATTATGTGTGATAGATAACTCATGGATACAGTCTGCTATACATTATGGGCTACTTTGCTATGGAGGTACTTATATGTCAGTCCTTAGACCACTGATAAGTCTGCAAAATAAAATTAAAAAAAATTATTGATAACAATGGATTTGGAGATAGTCTGCATAATGCTGATATTAAACTTAATGTTTAACTTAATGTTTAATATCAGATTGATATCAAATGATGCACCTTTTTTGTAAATAATCTTTCTCTAATCTGAAAGTAGATAATTATTGTCTGCAATCAAAAAAATGGAAAAAAATATGAAAAAAAAATATGAAATTCCCCTAGTGAAAAAAAGAAACTAATGCACAAATAAAAGCTCCTAAGATATATAATCATTTACCTCTTGATTTAAGAAATCATAATTATTTCAAGATTATTTTTGTATAAAAACAAATTAAGAAAAATAATTCTTGGCTGTAAAATGAAATTGAACATATGTTTACAGATATGTTTTTTCTTAGATAACATTAAATTAATGTTTTCGTTTTTAATATCTACTCTTTAACGTTATGTATATGTCTATTTGTGATGTTACTTATTAATTAAATTGTTGCTGTTATAGTGATCATAATTGTTGCTGTTATAGTGATACCTAATTGATCTGTTAATTTTATCAGTATTATCTTTCAATTAATTTTAATTTTTTCTTCATTTTAAAAGCTGACCAATACCTAATCAAGCTTTTGCTTGTGGGTTGTTTATATGTTGATTAAATTTAATATAGAATTTCAAATGATAACAAAACTTGAACTTTTAGAATTTTGACATCAACCTCCTAGTTTTAGTTGAGTTCAAATTTGCGATTTTGCTGATGGCTTCTTATCTACACTCTCACAGATCAATGAATTTAAGCTACATCTTGATGTAAAATTTCTATAATCTAACAAATATAATTCAGTAATAAAGTTTCACAGGAAAATATCCTATAGACAAGAAACACTTGAAATAATTAGCTGAAAAAATTTCGGTTTTGCCATGAGTGGAATTCGAACCTGCATCTCCCAGAAACATGCCAGGTATGATAACTATACACCATCAGAGACTAACCATTTTCTTCAGCAGTGTGACATCTAAGCATTCCTGCATATTTTATTGATTTGCTACCTGGAATCACTATGTTGGGAATCAGGCAACCAAACTGCCTCATATGATGGAAGTAATATTTGTTACTAATGCTCACAGCATTACATAAATAATTCAATAATAAAGTATCACAGGAAAGTGCCTGTAGGCAAGAAACAGACATGGGTTCGAATCCTACTAAGGGTAAAACCAGATTTTATTTCAGCTAATTATTTCAAGGGTTTCTTGTCTATGGGACATTTTCATGTGATACTTTATTATAAAAAAAATATAATAAATACCCCCTCAAGCAGCTGCTTGCCACAGAGGTCTGACAGGAGCCTGTCAGTTTATATGCCATAGTAGAAGATCTGTGAGGATGGCAGAACCCCAGCAGAAAAACAACACACACATCCATGCCTTACCCAGGGCTCGAACCCAGGTCCCTAGATCTCTAGCCAAGCGCGCTAACCACTTGACCATGGGACGATTGCAGAATTACTTATATAATGCTGTGAACATGAGCAATTGGTTGCTCAATTCACAACATAGATGGTGCCAGTAGTGAATCAACAAAAATAGCAGGAATATGTTGGAAGAAATGCTTAGTCTCTGGTGTTCTAGTGCTTATGATGCCCTGGTGTAGGGAGCCCCTTATTGGAGGCTAATTTTGCAAAAACTTACCACCTTGAACCTTATGACACCCACTTTGGGCAACCAAATTTTTTTAGCTAATTATTTTTAACAAATATGTTTTTAATTCCAAGATTACTGGAAATCCCTGTAATGCATTGATTAAATTTATTTGCAAATAGAATTAAATTCTCAAGAAAAAGTACATAAATACTCCAATACTAATTTTTTAGGCAGTTTTTCCCCACTCTATGTTCCCATTTCATAACATTTCCAGGGCACAGCATAAAAAACTGGTTTATATCCAGAGGCCAAGCTATTTTTTTTTTGATATTTTTAGCCAATAAAAAAAATTAACTTTATAGAACTTCTTTACTAAATAACTAATGAAATGAATTATGGCATGTTATATGCCAAAATTAATCAGTCTTTAATTTTGGATTTTCTGAAAATAGAATATTTAACAAAATGATGACTAGTTTTATTATAGGGATTTATTTAAAAAAGTAGATATAATTATAATACATATGTGTTGAAAGCTGAATAACAAAAAAACTTAACTTATTTGAAACAACAAATTAATCCTTTTATAATTTTATTACGTATAGTTGGTGAAAAGTCCAAATTTTCACCAACTGTGCTGAGTCAAATAAACAAGTCAACTTTAGATTTTTTTAACAAATAACCAGTCAATTAAAATAGCCATGTTTAAACAGAATTTAATTGCGAATTTTATGAAAATAAAAAATTTCAATAAATTTACAAACATATTGGTTTTTAATAAAACCTTTTCAATGTGATATAGTGAAAAGAATTCGGACAATGCAATTAAGGCTTAATTTGGAAAACCTGATGAATAAAAATGTTATATATTAATTGAAAGAAAATTTGTTCCTGAATAATATAATATTTATGTGAAACATGATTTTTTATTTTCAATCTAGTATATTTTAAAACAATACTCAGTGTTATTGAGATGCTTGGATTGCTCAGATTAATGGGATTTTCTGCCCAGTTTATGAAATAGAGGAACATTTTCATGGATTTTTTTTTTTTTTTTTTTGGGGGGGGGGGGGGGGGGAGTTTATTCTGGAAATTTTGGAAAATGCCAAAAAGTTAGTGCACCAAGGCAAAAAAAAAATGTTTGTATCATCAGAATGGCACAGCCAAGATATGAAGAGGAGTAAAACTTTCAAAACCATTCAATATAAACTTAAAAACTCATAATTTAAAAAAAGTTAAATTTTGCCAGGGGGGAGGGGATTAAAAATTCCTGTCAAAATTGCCCTCCCACATGAGGACTGATTTCTGCGCCAAGGAAGTCTTTTGCTTCCATATCCAAGACCTCATTCATTCAAGAAATTATAAAAGAAAAAGTTTTTCCGACTTGAAAATTAAGAACTAATAACAGAAAAATTAAGTTTTTAACCTAATGCAAGTGTTTAAAAAAATCTGAAGCAACAATTTGCAAACTGCCATTATACCAGTCTGTTGTCACTCATCAGTTATATATAATAGATGTACACTTCAACTTAAAAAAGTTTAAAAGGAGAAAGTAAGTGGTGCATTTTGCTGAACTCTTGTCAAGCATGCTAGAATGAGTGAGATGTCTATTTAAATGGCATTATCTGCAGATGGGAAATATTTATGGAAATGAGATCAACAGCCCTGCAGCAACAGACTCCATGCTGATGGGAGTGGTGCTTCTTCGGTGTTGCATACTGCATTTGCATAAAGGTTTATGAATGTTCTAAAATTAAATCCTGCTACTGGTAAACTGTAAAGTGAAAAGTTGCAAACTTAAATTGGATTTCAATATCAACCTGTCTGTAATGAGAGAAAACATTGATGATTAAAACAACTAAAAGACTCTGGAAATTGAGCAGTGACTCAACTACAGCATGAATCAACATCTGGTATTTGAGTCATCAAGATTTCAACAACAGTGAGTGCATTGCAAGTTAAAGGACTGTGTTTTTCCACAGAAAGTGTTGAGTGTACCAGCCAGTTTTTGCAAGATATCTACTTCATAGTATAACAAATCAATGCAGCTTATTTTTAAGTATATAAGAACTTTAAATACTCAAATTAGTAGCAGAAAATAACACTTAGTTCTTCTTTAGTAGAAAAGCACATGTGTTAATAGCAATAAGCTAAACTTCATGCATGTTGTAGAATGCAACTATATAATGTAGAATAAGCTCTAGAGCAACAAAGCTATTTAAATTTTAACAGTGTAGATTGTGATTAAATATTTATTTTTAATGTAACACACCACTGTAATTAACCCCCTTTTTATTGAAATTCTTGCAGTATATTAAAAATTATATACATTAAGTTTTCTATATATATGAGATATCAATTTTCTATGGTAATGAGAATTTAACTGAAATATACTTATTTGCTGATAGCTTGGTACAATGTTAATGCAGCTGACTTGTGTGTGAAATTTCAGCCCCTCATATGAGGAGATATATCTCTAGAAAATTATACAATGTAAACTGTTGAAAACACTCAAATATTAAATTTATACATTGTGATCTTATATATATATATACTTTTATTTTTAAATTTATACTTTTTTGTCATTATTTTTAAATTTGTCATTTATTTTTTAATTGTCATTTATTTTTGATCATTTTATCATTTATCATATTGTCATATTGTAATTTTAATATTAATTATATATTTGATCATATTGTCATTTTATCTTGTGATCTTATATAAGTTGTTATTCATATACCAGGGTGGGGGGTGGCTCAATCGGTAGCGTGCCAGGCTTGTAATTTGCAGTTCTCAGGTTCTCCCAGCTGGGTCAACGTTGAGATTTATCTCTGCATAACTCCCCACTCTGCCCATGATCAGTAGGGGACACTGATGGATTTGGAAATGCTGCTATCTGTCGGATGGGACGTTGAACCATGGCCCCATGTGTGGGAGAGCCATACCCTGTGCATGTTAACATGCTGGATGGCCTCGAAGGGAGGCTACCATCTGTCTCTCAACAGTCGTTCCAGTGTGTCTCCTCCCCCAACCTTCTGTGAGCCTTTGAGGTCCTGTGACCTGGCCACTTAGCCCATTGTGTGCAAAAAAGTGCCACTCAGAGGTAAAACAACCAAATATACCAGGGTTAATGATGCCCCATTGCTTCGTTTTATTTCCCTTCACAATAATTAATCTGTTACTGTAATATAAGTATTTAGCTTTCCTAATCAAATCAACAAGCATATTCCTCTCACATTATACACTGTTAAGCTGATTGAATGCTTTAAAAGCATTTTTTAGCGGATTTTTTTAAGCTGATTAAATGGTTTTCAAAAATCACTACAAATGACCTTATAAAAATAAAATGAATACCACCTCAAGCAGCTGCTTGCCACAAAGGTCTGGCAGGAGCCTGTCAGTTTATACACCATAGTAGAAGGTCTGTGAGGGTGGTGGGACCTCTACAGAAAAAACAACACAAACATCCATGCCTTACCCGGGGCTTGAACCCAGGTTTCTTATATCAGTAGCTAAGTGTGCTAACCATTTGGCAACAGGACAGCTCAAATGACCTTATAGTGTCTTTTTTTATACTTACCTACATTCTAAACCATATTATGAAATAGATAATGAAATATCTAAGCCATATTATGAAATAGATAATGAAATAGTTCACATTACACATCCTCCTCCTCCTCCTCAAGCAGCCATGGGCTACAGAGGTCCAACCAGACCGTGCAATTTAGTTCTCCAAGCAAGTCTAACCTGAGCAACATCTGCTGCACGTGGCCACTGCACACCAATTCTAACAAGGTCCTGTTTGACATTGTCTTCCCACCGCATCCTAGGTCTCCCCCTCCTTCTGAGGCCTCTAGGCACACTGTTCATAACCCTATTCGCCAATCTATAATTATCCATATGGGCAACATGGCCAAACCAACGGAGTCTCTCTCTGCACAATATGCTGCTTAAAGGAGGTTGCAGACTCCTTTGCCTAATCTCATCATTAGTTACAAAGCTAAACCACCTAATACCCAAGATACTGCGTAAGCATCTAGAATCAAAAGCATCTAGTTTCCTGTTATCTTGTTTACACAGCGTCCAAGTTTCACTACCATAACTAACCTTAGAAAGAACCAAACTATTATACAGTCTAATTTTAGTCTTTAGGTGTATACGCCTATTTCTCCACAATCTCCATAGATTCTTAAAAGTCCCGGCAGCAATACCTATTCGTCTGTTAATCTCATGCCGCACATCACCAGTATCAGTTACATAGCTCCCAAGGTAATTAAACTGTGACACCTGCTCAAGACTGCAACCATTCAGATTAACTGAATCACAACCTGCCTGACCAATTTTCATCACTTTAGTTTTCTCTCTGTTTATAACCAAACCTACTCTGCTACCAATCTCATCAACAGCTCGAATGAAAGAGTTCATCTCATCAACATCATTTGCCAAAAGGGCTAAATCATCAGCATAATCTAAATCAGAAATTTTCGTATCTCCAGCCCATTTAAGGCCAAAATGTTTCCCTTGAAGTGAATTTCGCATAACATAATCATCAACCAAACTAAAGAGAAAAGGAGACAAAATGCACCTTTGTCGAACACCAGACGTAATGCTAAACCAATTGCTACAAGACTTACCAACTCTCACACATGACTCAGTGTTATTATAGAGAGCTTTCATTATGTTAACTAACTTGTCTGGTATACCATATGATTTCACAATCAACCACAAATTATGACGATCAACAGAGTCAAAAGCCTTTTTGAAATCAACAAAGCTAGCAACCAAAGGTTTCTGAAACTCTAAACATTTCTCAAGAATCTGCCTAAGTGAAAATATCTAATCCACACATCCCCTACCACTTCTGAATCCACATTGCTCATCACACAATTGACTGTCAACCAGATTCTTAATTCTATTAAGCACAATCATGGAAAGAACTTTACCTGGAACAGAGAGTAGGCTGATACCCCTATAGTTATCACAAGAACTGCGATCACCTTTTTTGAAAATAGGGATAATAATAGCTCTGGTAAAATCCTTAGGAACCATGCCTTTATCATAAAAGATATTCAGAATTTCATTCATCCAAGTGGTAACTGAAATATTTCCAGCTCTAAGCATTTCCGTAGTAATTTCATCTACCCCTGGGGATTTATGTAGTTTAAGTTTAGAAATAGCCAAAATAACTTCAGATTGTGTTATAGGGCCAACATTTAAGCCAGTAATGCATCTATCATCATTACAAACAATGGGAGTAGAACTAACCACATTGTTTAATACATAACACAAATACTCAGCCCACCTAGCCATGACAGAATCCTCACCTTCTATAACCTTACCTTGTTTATCCTTCAATCCCTGTATGCCTGTCTGTTTTCTACCACACAAAACATTAACTATCTGGTACAGCTCTCTGCTGTTGTGATGCCCCATCGTTCACTTTTGCTTTACGTTAACCAGTTTTGTCTAATTTACATTATATTTATCATTTTCGGGATTTTTTATTTCCTTTTTGGCATCACAGCGCTCATTTCCAAGAGTTGGGAGTTGCGCATGCGCAACTCCGATCTTCCGACTGTCACCCGCTAAAACGCGTGCACAAGGACACGCCCCCTCTTGCGTCATAGCTTGCATCGTTCATCACTTTATGTTAATGTCTTTCCCGGCATGCAGCCGACTCTTGTCTTTTTAAACCGGTGACCTGCAAGTCACAGTAGGCAGTTAGTGCAGAAGCACTAAGCAGTGTAGAGTGCAGAGGCACTCAGTAGAGAGCACAGTGTGTGCAGGAGGAAAGTGCGTTGTAGCACAGGGAGTTTGATGTATCTTCTTCATTGATGTCTCAGTGAGTTGAATTCTGGCAATAAATCTGTTTGTTATTTTAAACCTTTTGAGTCTGTACAATTTTTTTCTCTTGAGCAACGCGCATTTAGATTGATAGTATTTATACTCTTTTTTTTTGACAATCAATTTTGATTCTAACTATTTACTCATTAACGCTCGCTGGCATTTTGAACCCTACTTTAAACTTAGTCTACTTTTTTGGCAATTTGTTAATTATTGCCTGGTGCCCGTATCAGCTATCCGGAGCATAAAACTAATTGGATCAAAAGAAGGGTCCAACTTTAAAGCATTATTGCATTTATTTGGAGCGTTACACTGTCTAACTGCTTCCTCAGCTTTGTCAGTCAAACCATCAAGCCAAAGATACTTATCAAGTAGTTAACTGATCTTTTACACTTTTATTAAGTTCTCTGTAATGCTTTCTATTAGGACTAGTAGGGTATTGATTGAGGACATTCCTGCAGTTCTTTCTTTATGAAATAAGCTCAAGTGCCTTATCACTCAGATAATTCTGTCTCTTCTGCTCCTTTTTTCCTAAAAGAGTATTGTTAGTGTCAAAAAAAGCCTGTTTAAAATGATCCCATTCTTCCTCAACTTCAGTAGTAAGCATACCATGACTGTCATAATGACTAAGTAACCTATCATGGTAAGCTTTGGCTATAACTGGATCTTTCAGAGCTTCAGTATTAAAAGTAAAATTTTTTAACCCTAGCACAACACTTTTTAAATTTTAAGTTGCAAGACACTTTTAACAAGGTAATGGTCAGATCTAATTTCAGCTCCCCTATATGACCTGGTATCCTAACAGAACTAACCCATTTGCTGTTAATTAATATATAATCAATCGTATTCCTATGCAGCCCATCAGGTGAAACCCACGTGTATTTATGTATATCGCGGTGTTTGTAATATGTGTTAGTTATTCTGAAACCATTGAGTTTACCTACCTGTAGGAGACGTTGCCCATTGCCATTGCAGCTACCAATACCAAAAGGGCCTGTCACCCCTCCCCAAAGGTAAGAGTCAGTACCAACTTTGGCATTGAAGTCACCAAGAACAAGGGTAATATCTTCTTTCTTGACAGAATTCAAAATATCCTGAAGTTGTCCATAAAACCTATCCTTCTCATCCTCATCGGCATCCTCAGTGGGGGCATAACAGCAGATAACATTCGTCTTTAACGCTTGTCTGAAATTTTGCTGTAAGAAACCTTTCATTAATGCACTCATATCCTAGAAGAGCATCGCTAGCGTGTCTGCTGAGAAGCAGACCCACGCCTTGGTGATGCTTATTGTCGTCCCTCCCTGAAAAGAGAAATTTAAGATTATTTTTAAGAATCTGTCCTTTATCTGTCCATCTGGTCTCTTGCAAGCCGAGAATATCTAAATTATAGTGGTGGAATTCTTGTGTGAGGACATCAAGAGAAAAAGCTCTGTGCAGAGTCCTCACATTCCAACTACCTATGGAGAGAAAATGGTTAATGGGATGTTTAAAGAAACTATGTTTATTGAGAGAGGGAATGCCGATAATATCAAACAGCCCCCTAATCGCAGACATGGGGCAAAGACCCGTTCCCCCACTATTAAAGGCTGAAGCCATCTACACTGGAAGAATTCCTCCAGTGTAGAATTTGACGATGCCAATAGAAGCAAAGAGTTCAGGTGCCTGCGATGACTTCTGCTCAGGATTATCCACCAGCTGATAAACATATCCTGTGAATCTATTCACTTGGGGCTGTCAACCCACAAACAAGAAAACACAGCGGAAGATTTTCCCTCCACAGAAGCCCACCAGTGCAGTAAAATCAGGATCCATAATCAAGCTCAGAGCCATATATCTGTCCAGTCCAGTAGGTTTATATGGTCAGCAACAGGACCCTGTGTGGTTGACCACTCCTCAGCAGGGTAGAAAAAAAAAAATAAAAGTAGCCATAGTTGTTCAGATCAGTACTCCACACTAATCTGGCAGCCCTCCCCTTCCGTTCACTTCCACAAGAGAGTATCTCTTTTGAAAGGTACTAACGGTCTGCACCATGAGAAGGCGGGGTCGGACATTAGGTGCTAGGCCTGGCCGGTTCTATGCATCATCACAGGGGATTGGTGCATAACTCTCCTTCCAGTGACTACCTAGCTACCATTTACAGACCAACATTACACATTAAGAGAAAAAGCATTTAATTCCAACAAAAAATATAAATGTTAAAAGGAAAACCTTTTAACATTTATATTTTTGCAACAAATTTAGCATTCCAACAAAATATATAAATGTCACAAGACAGACTAATTAATAATTCATTCAATTTCTACTTTATTCTATTGTGTTAAACAGTTGATTCATTATTGTTTTTTTATTTCAAAGTATTAAATTTGTGTAATCTATTAGGCTCATGTTCAGTACTACATTGCTCAAAAGTATGTGACCTGGGTGGAAAGAAGCGAAGTTTCTACTAATCTGAAAATAGTTCTTACTCAATTGTGCCATCTCTATTTGCTGCACAATATATGTGAGCAGTCTGGTTTATTTTTAATGGTAAGTTCCAGTTTATTATTATTATTATTCAAATCTTAAAATGAATTTAATCTTTTCACTATCATATCAACTCAAACTAAAGATAAGGGAGGTAGTGAAGAGGAAGGAATAGCATTGATTGGACAAGTCCATTTAAAAACTCGGCTGTTTTTGGCCAGTGTTGCAGTGAAAGGCTTAAATAATCAACTAACACCCAAGAGCAAAAACTTGGTTAAGTTGTTATAGCACATGCAAGGCCTTACAGTAAAGTAATCTGACTGATTCTATAAAAGGAAATATCATATTCATAACTTTTAGTATGTGTGGTTGTCTTTGAAGTCTTCCTACTGACTATGCAGGTAACATGCCGGTAATGCAGTGGATGCATTCATCCAAATCCTTAAGTCAAATCTGAATTTGCCAGGTCTTATATATTTCAATGAGATAAGGTATGGACCTCAACCCCAAGATACCCAAATAAATAATTATTATGGATAAGCAGCCATAGGCTACATAGATCCTATCACTAGGTCAATGTAGGTCACTTTCAACAAGGACTTGTTTGATATTGTCTGCCCACTGCATTCTGGTTTTCCCCTTTTCTGAGGCCTTAATGCACACTGTTCGTAATTCTATTTGCTAATCTGTAGCCATGCATATGGGCAAAACAGCAAAACCAAATTAGTCTCTCTCTGCACAATAAGCTGATCAAAAGTTGTTTCTGACTCCTAATTTCATGATTGCTTGCAAAGTCAAACCTTTTAATGCTCAAAACACTGTGTAAGAATCTAGAATCAGTGCCATCAAGTTTCCTGTTATCTTGTTCACAGAGAGTCTAAGTTTCACTACTTTAACAAACTTTAGTAGGACTAAACTATTATACAGCCTAATTTTAGTCTTTAGATGTATGCACCTATATTACTCTGCAATTTTCACAAATTCTTAGAAGTCAAAGCAACAGTCCCCATTCTTCTGTTAACCTGATGCTGCATATCACCAGTATCTGTTACACAACTCCCAAGATAATTACCCTTCAGTGCAAGCTCCTGTACATGGTGAGGAGACCACCCTGTGAACGTTTCATGGGTTCAGGTACCTTCGCATGGTCCTAAACACTCACTTGCATGTTTGTAGTGCGCAGTGACCCATGTCCCTAGAAAGGAGGATCATGGTAGTTGTTCAGGAGTTTTCATCTGCTCTCCTCAGCCCATGACTAGTGGAGTCCCCTTTGTCCTGTCTTACTCTGGGGGAGCCTATTTGTCATGGGGCTGGGCAGTGATTTTGAGGGCTGCTGCTATACACTGCATTGACCTCTGCTTCAGGTAAATGAGAGGTCCTGGGGTGGCCTCCTCAGGATCAATCTGTTGATAGGCTGAACCTGCTGGGGTAAACTATGCAGTACAGTGAATGCTTTGCCCATGTCCCAGTACAGGTTAACGAGAGTCTGCTCACATTATTTTACTTTTGCAGCACATTTCTCTTTCCTTTTTATTTTTTGTGAGGGCTTGGCTCACTGGCTGTGTGGGTATACTGCCGGTGCAGCCCTGGCCCCTGATTGGGCATCCCCTTGTTGGACTCTTTGGTGGCTGGGGACCATGGGCACTGAACCATAATTCAGAAAACGTTAAATCTCAAATTTTAGAAAATTCCACCTGTGTTGCAAAGAGCGCTGGCTATGAGCCCCCATCATCTTTGTCATCTGCTTTGGTTAGGTCATCCCCACTTTTCTTGATCATCCATTCCATGGGTGAATCAGGTACTTGGAGACATGTCCCCTTTTTTATTAGTAAGGGTTTGGAAGATCTCACTGGAACACCGAAATCAGTCAAGTGCTTAAAATCTGGTGACTTGTTGGTGAAGACTTGTTGGTCCGAACTCTTCCTGAAGGTTACAGCGGTTGGTGGGATGATGTCACCATGATACCCCATAAATAGCTGAATTCCTAACTTGGCATGATCTTCAAGTGGGGCCTCCTCAAACTCTCTCAGGAGGAGATTCTCGTGGAGTTATTTGCCCATGGAGTGACTGCACTCCACCAGGTTTCAGTTTATCCAAATGGGAAATTAGTACCCAACAGGGTACTAATTCTTAATTTCAACTCACTACACCTGCCTACTTCCATTAAGACAGGGCATTTACATTGCAAGGTACCACTGTATATATCCCCAACCAGCTGCGCTGTTTCCAGTCCCAGAGATTTACGGTCATGTCTGCACAGCTTGCTGGGGTATATTGATTGTGCTCACTGTAGCAGACAGGATTACCTTAATCATGACTGCACAGCTGGGATGACAAGCTGTGTTAACTGTAGTGGTGCCCATCTAGTGCATTCTTGCGACTGTCCAAAGTAGAAAGAGGAAAAGGAGGTTCAATGATTGAAGATGATACAAGACATCTGGCAAACTCTCCTATGCCAGTGTGGCTGCTGGGAAGCCCATCGTTCCCACAGCATCAGTGGTGATGCAAACTGATATCAGTTTACCACACTCCCATTCATTAATCTCTGCTTAAGTCATTCATTTCTTACACATTATTTTCTCTTACAGGAAGATGACAAACCTAAGAGTGAGTTTTGTAACACTATTTTAAATATCAAACATATTTTAATTGAGTGTACTGCTTTTAACTTCTAATGTTGTTTATAAACTGAATGGATAAATCATTATAGACACCTGCCTAAATACCTTTTGCTTCACCTTTTGCTCTCAACAATAGCAGCCATTCATCTTGGTAAGGACTCAATGAGGTATTGAAAACATGGAAATGGTATTGCCGCCTATGAACTGAGGATCACCTGTCATAAAACATCCCAATTGCTGGTGTGGATTGACGGACTCAAACAGATCTTTCCATTCGTTCCACAAATTCTCAATGGAGTTGAAGTCTGGTGATCGAGTGTGGTAAACTCACTTGAATGCTCCTGGAGCCAATGAGTCGCCACTCAGGAAGTATACAGTGTGGTGTTGTTCTGTTGAAAAATGGCAACAAGGTGTGGAAAAAGACTCATCGTGAATGGATGTAGATAGTCAGTGAAGATGTGCATATACTTTGTTCTAATGCGGAGGTCTTGATGGGTATGAGTGGCCCCAAAGAATCCCATGTAAATGCACCCCAAACTGTTACACCACCTCCACCCGTCTGTATAGCCCCAACTTGGCAAGCTAGGGTCCATTGCTTTGTGTGGTTTATGCCACACATGCACTCTCCCATTGGTGTGATAGAGTTGAAACCGTGATTCCTCAGGCCAGATGACATGTTTGCAGTCCTCTGCACTCCAGTTGTGATAGGCCTTTGCAAATTGCAGCCTAATCTTTTGGTGCCTTGCAGTCAACAAGGGGACAGATGTGTGGACATCGACTGTCATAGCCTATTTTTTCCATGCTGATGCACAAAGATGGATAGTCTGTGGCATTAGCTTGTGGACGCACCCTCATTCAATTCTGATGTCATCTGCTCCACAGTAGCATGTTATTCCTTGTGATGATGCAGGACAGGCTGTGCTCACTTCAAAGGTCCGATTACACATTTATGTCCACATTTCTCCTGTTGGTTGGAAGTTTTGCCATATTTCACGTAGTCTTGGTATACACGTGTGGCAGTCTGACATGGAAATCCCAATTCAGCAGTTGCGGTGATTGAACAACTGGCCTTCCTTGCACCTACTATCTGACCACAGTTAAACTCATGTCGCTGCCTTTATTTATGATTACTTCTCCATGACTGGTTACCAATGTGTAGAGACCTGTTCTATTTATAGGCATTGCCAGTTTTAGCATCCCATGTGACTCTACACTATACTTCTGCTTTACATATTATTATCGGGGTGTATATAATAATTTGTCCATTCAGTGTATTTTAGCTTCCACAATTTTATGTCTGAGCCTCTTACTTTTGGACATCTTTTATCAGATGGCTGTTTTTAAAACCAGTGTTTGAATTTTTACATTTTACAAGATATTTTAATCGTTTTTAATATTTTTACTTCGTTTTATGAGTTTTACACTTTAATTTTTAATGGGCTCTATGCACCCATAGTTTCTTTTCTCCTTCACTCCTTTTGGTTCTTTTTTGACCATGATTTTATACACCTTGTTTATTGTTATACACATTTACCTTTTATAATGTTCTTTACATTTTTGTTTACTTGCTGTTCTTTGAGTGCTGATTTTAAATTTTTTTGTTTAAATTTTTTCAATACCTATTTCATAAAAGCTCTAAGATATTGTACCAAGAAAATAACCCTGGAAAAAGAATTGCTATATCAAATAGGACAACAAGCAGGTTGTAATAGGAAATATGTGGAAAGAACCTATGAAATAAATAAATATAAACATGAATTAGGAACACAAATAAATCCAGCACAAAATAACAAAGAGCAAACAAAATACTCTACACTGTTCCCATACCTGGGCCCTTTAACTAATACACTTACAACCATTATGCGAAAGCATAATGTAAATATACCCATAATAATCCAAAATAATGTGAAAACTTTAACCATCAATGATAGAGAGAGAATATCCCCCACAGGGGGAGTATACCAAGTCAAAATAGATGACCCCAATAATTTATTAGAAAATAATTATATTGGAAAAACATACAGGCAACTAGAAAAAAGACAAAAGAAACATGAATCTGATCTTAAAAATCTACAAGGAACACAGCCTTAACTCAATTATTAATCTCAATTATAGCAACAGCACCACCCACTAAATTCCAACTTAATTTTATGGAAAATCTACTCATCAATGTGTAAAAAGAACATATGCAACACTGACATAATTCCCCTTCCATCAACATGGAACCTCCTACTATGTCAGAGAGTTATGTTACACTCTGGCAGTGTTGCAGAGCTACAGCAACACCCCCAGAGGGCAAGTGATATAACTACAGCTGAAGTACCAATCACATTCACCGCTGATGAAGCTGTCAGGTAGATGGAAGAAACATGTGCACTCACAGGTGTGTTATTTAAACTTCCTTCATGTGTGTATGTTTTTAGAATGAACATCTTAAGTTGGGAGAAAGAATTTTAAGAAATAAGTGCTCTCAGAAGAAAGAGAATGTCACTAAGTGCCCTGTAATAACTGTGAACATCAAGCAGTGCAAATTACTAAGCTCACAACTAATAGCAAAGAATAACAACAAAGAGGTATCTCCAGTATAATAAAAGAACTGAAAGTACTGTCAGCCAACAGTGACATAACAACAGCTGATAGTAGCAAACGACTAGATGCCAGCAATAGTACAAAGATGGAGTGCACCAGCGTTTTGCAAAAAATAGGACAACAGTTACAGTGAGATATTACTTATTTATAGCTAATATGTGCGCACTTAAAATGGAAATTTACAAGAAAGCTCAGAAATTTTGCGGGTCAGCAAAAATGATTAGAAGCTATTTTTGTAATGATCGAATTCTGAGAGGGATTGCTTTTAAACTTTTATACAGTGAATTTGTGGAGTATATTTTAATTAAGCTTTTCTATTGTTGGGTGGAAGCCATGGGATGCAGCAATGGAATGGAGATTTTGAACTTTTTTTTTAAGCAACTGCCTGTTTGAAAATATGTTGAAGGCCCTATGGACGAGGGAACGGAAGGGGGCAAATTTGTATGCCCATGGGGTGCATGAGTTTACACATATGATGGAGTGAACATAGATGGGCTTTTGGTATACTGACATCTTCAAGGCTCCTACATCTTTTTTTTGGAATGAAAAACATCTAAATAGGGGATGGGCACTGCTATTTTCCTCCTCCTTCGTAAAACATTGTATGATAGATATTGTTGGCAGAATCAATGAGGCTGTTTAATTGCTCATTGCTGCCATTCCAAATAAAAAATATATCGTCAACATAGTGTATTTCATTTGTACTAGAATTGTTATGGGTAGACTCTCATCCTGAAAGGTTTTGATCAAAAAACTGCTATGCTGGATTTATAAAAAATTGGGAACTTAAGAATTTTTACAAAGCTTAAGATACATTCAAGTTAAGTATCTAAATAAATCACAGCCTGAAATGAAAAGTTCCATTTTGTAACCACAGGAATTGCAAAGAGATTTGCTTTCAGATCAGAACACAGAAATAGTGCTGGTTTTACCTTATATAAGCAAATTCACTGGCTATAGCTAGTTTGAAAATTGCAGATGTATCACACTGAAGTAATCTCTCTAATGACATAAGACAACCATAGAGCTACAAAGCCACAATTCAGAGGCCTGCATCTGTCTGAGACAGAATGATGGCTACACTCACATGTGGTGATGTACTGGTGAAAGAGTTTCCACATCAAGTATTTTTGAGCACCATAGCTACTGCTGGGATCCTGGTGTAGGCACATCTCTTATGACAGTCTATCATCTCTCATAGTCATTGAGGATAATTTTAACCACCAGTGGTATGTGGATACCATGATCCACCCTATGGTATTACCACTCCTATGAAGCATGCCAAATGCCACAATTCTGCACAATAATGCCACACCAAACACCCACATATTGCTGAGCAATGTCTGCAAGTCATTCCCATGCTACTATGGCCAGCTCAGTCACTGGATTTATTGCAAATTGAGCACATATGGGATATAATGAAATGTCTGAGAACAGAACTGACTCCAGCACATAATATGAAAGATCTTCAGGGGCAAGTGCAGGAAATCTGGAAAACCATAGACCAGGACATATTAGGATATTTTTTATTTACTTTCCAACCTTATTGGTGCTTGTATTACTATGACAGGTGGCCACACCTCCTACTAATGCTACTTTAATATCCATGTATCTGCCTCACTAAACAGGCTGCAAATGTGATAATTTTTTTTATACAGAGTTGATTCAAAATTTGCACAACCCATGTACACTTTCAGTCTTGTGGAATCATGCAATTAAACGTGATATTGTAGACTTCTTGGATACTGGGAATAATCAGGTTCCCATCTGATTATCTGGTATATATATTGCCATGAAGTCACTCTTTACGCTTTGGGATAGCAGGAAGCCCATTGTTGAAGGGTTTGTAACCTTCCCATCACATTTTATCACATCACATCACTCTTTACACATAATCAAATTTAGAGGAAAATCTGCCTATTTAGCCAGATGGAATATGAGCCTACAATCATGATGATATGACAAACTACTGAACCTATCCATTGTAATTTAATTTTCTTCTGTTCCCATGGCTGAGTGTTAGTGTACTTGGCTACTGATAAAAGGGACCTGAGTTTGAGCCACAGGTACGGCATGGATGTTTGTGCTGTCTTTCTGCTGAGGGTCTGCTATCCTCACAGACCTACTACTATTGTGTATAAACTGATAGGCTCTTGTCAGACCTGTGGCAAGCAACTGCTTGAGGGGTTATTTACTTTCTTTTAACAAAACTCTCCTTTATTGTAGTTTTTATCAAGTAAATTTAAATCTTTCATGTTAAATATAGTGTAGGCAATTTGTCCTTAATATAGCAATTTTTTGTAACTTAGATGTATGCTATTTAATGGTTAAGGATTGGTAATCTCTACTATTCTTATGTTTAAATTTGCAGTGTGAAAGGAAAAACAATGTAGCACGATTTCAAATGTAGATTAGTTTTATAACATATTCTTACAAAATAAAAAAAACTGCATTTACATATTTTTATTTTTTTAACCTATTACTACAGGTAGGTCTGAAAGAAGAACAAATTCATTCAATGCACAATTACATGCTAGAAACTCTCTCTCTTCTTCGCCCTAATGCAGTTGCTCTTGTTGATGCTTTTGACTTCCATGACATGGTTCTGAATAGTGCTCTTGGCAGTTACGATGGACGAGTATATGAACGATTATATGAATGGGTTCAAAAAACTCCAATGAATCAGAAACAGGTAAATATCAGAGTTAGTATAGAATTATATGAAATGGTATTAAAAAAGTATAATAGATATATTATTAATTAATAATAATAAAGTTTTTAAATTCTTGGGGATTTTAATAAATTTTTATTTGGAACATTTGTGCCCATTGGACTAAAATATTCCAAATAAAAATTTAAATCTATGCACGAACCCCTGTGATGATGCATTGCACCGGCCAGGCCTAGTACAAAATATCCGACCCCACCTTCTCGTGGTGCAGGCAGTTAGTACCTTTCAAGAGAGATACTCTTGTGGAAGTGAATGGAAGAGGAGGGCTGCCAGATTAGTGTGGCCTACTGATCTGGACAACTATGGCTACTTTTCTTCTTTTTCTACCCTGCTGAGGAGTGGTCAACCACACAGGGTCCTGGTGCTGACCATATAAACAAACTGGACTTAATTAATGAAATGACTTCATTAATGAAATAACTCATCAGAGTTAACTCGACAGATATTCAAATCAATCAGCAGACACTTTTACGTCGATTTTAGTTTTTGAGGAAAAATTGTCTTGAGCCGGGTGGGATACGAACCCACGACCTCCTGATAACATGTCAGGTGCTCTGGGCCACTGAGCTACCGGATGTCAGGTGCTCTGGGCCACTGAGCTACCGGATGTCAGGTGCTCTGGGCCACTGAGGTAGCTCAGTGGCCCAGAGCACCTGACATGTTATCAGGAGGTCGTGGGTTCGTATCCCACCCGGCTCAAGACAATTTTTCCTCAAAAACTAAAATCGACGTAAAAGTGTCTGCTGATTGATTTGAATATCTGTCGAGTTAACTCTGATGAGTTATTTCATTAATGAAGTCATTTCATTAATTAATTATATCTGCATACTTATTGTATATGCTTTCATCTATTGGGCAATATAAGTGCCGCTTGTGGCTGGAAAATTGTCGGCAAAAAGCGCCAATGGGAAACATAGAAGGAATGTTCATAGCGCTAGTTAGAGGAAATCTTGATCGGCGGCCGGTAGCTCAGTGGCCCAGAGCACCTGACATGTTATCAGGAGGTCGTGGGTTCGTATCCCACCCAGCTCAAGACAATTTTTCCTCAAAAACTAAAATCGACGTAAAAGTGTCTGCTGATTGATTTAAACTGGACTTGAAATATGTCTCTGAGCTTGATTATGGATCCTGAATTTGCTGCACTGGTGGGCTTCTGTGGAGGGAAAATCTTTCGCTGTGTTTTCTGTTTGTTTCCGGGTTGACAGCCCCAAGTGAATAGATTCACAAGATATGTTTAACAGCTGGTGGATAATCCTGAGCAGAGGTCATCGCAGGCACCTGAACTCTTTGCTTTTACTGGCATCGTCAAATTCTACATTGGAGGAAGTCTTCCAGTGTAGATGGCTTCAGCCTTTAGTGGTAGGGGAACTGGTCTTTGCCATACCCTGTGCACATTAAAGAACATGCTGGATGGCCTTGACGGAGGCTACCATCTGTCTCCCAACAGCTGTTCCAGTGGGTACTTTCCCCCAACCTTCTCTGAGCTTTCGGGGGTCCTTGTGACCTGGCCATTTAGCCCATGGTGTGCAAAAAAAGTGCCACTCAGAGGTAAAACAACCAACATCATGACCTTGAGCTGTGGCTTGGGGGTAACATCATTACAATTGTGATGGAGACCAAATTTCTCTGTCTCGTCTTCAACCAGAAATTGAACATCATCAAGGTCCTCTCTTTTGTGGGGAGCAGACCGATGTTCTGTAATCTATTTATAAAATAATGCTATTATCAAACCATGACAGTCATGTTTTCACAGGAATCGCAAGGAGGAAGTTGTACTTTATTGTCTCCATTTAGGTCATTAGTTTCTTCTACAGGTGAATGACAAACCTAAGTGTGAGTTTTACAATGCCATTTTAATTATTAAACAACATTTAGTTGAATGCATTTCTTTTAACTTTGAATGCCATTTGTATTTTAGCTTTCATAATTTTATGTCTGCCCCCTTACACTAAGACATCTTTTATCTGTCATTGCATTTTACCACTAAATTTTTCCTTCTTAAAACATTGTGGCTATTTGGAACAACTTTGATTTTACTCTATTATAACTTGCATTTTGTATCTTTACCTTAGGTCTCTAACACCTTGGATGAGTTTATTTTTGTACCTCTCTTGTTATTTTACTTATTATTTATACATTCATTCTTTGCTGTTTTACCTTTTTACCACATAGTGATTTTTAACTTTTGGTTGTGGACTTACATCTTCTTTATCTTTTATTTTGTCTTTTGTTTAACACAACATCGTCATGTAGAGAATGTATGGCTTTTCTAATATAGTAGACAATGGATTTATCCAGCAAATGTAGGGGAAATTTGTATGTGCGCGATTTTTGGAGGAGGCTAAATTTGTCTCTTCCCTTTTTATAATTTTCAGATTTGGAGCCAGGCTGAAAACAATTTTTTATCGTTTTTTGGGTTCTAAGTAATTTGTGGATTGATTTCATAGAACAGGAATGTAAGATGTAGACCCAGCAAAGGTTGCCCACTCAGAGTCTGATTGGCAGGAGAGTCTAATCCCTTCTGTTGTCATTGCCACTGTTGAGCTGGCAATGCAACACACAGCAACCATAGACTGGGAGCATTCCACACTGCTAGCATGTGCATTCACTTACTACAGAACCATAGTCTGCAAGGCTATTAAAATAATGACCTTTCCTGTCACCATCTGCAATCGAGGGGGTGGCTCAGTCACTAGTGCACCAGGCTTGTGATCTGTAGTTTCCAGGCTCGAGTCCCAGCTGTGTCAGCATTGAGATTTATCTCCGCAAAATTTCCCCCCTGCCCACAGTCTTTAGGGGACACCGATGTACTTGGAAAGGCCACCATCTGTTGGATGGGATGTTAAGCTGTGGCCCCATGTATGGGAGAGCCATACCCTGTGCACGTTAAAGAACATGCTGGATGGCCTTGACGGGAGGCTACCATCTGTCTCCCAACAGCTTTTCCAATGGGTCCCCTCCCCCAACGTTCTCTGAACCTTCAGGGTCCATGTGACTTGGCCATTTAGCCCATTGTGTGCAAAAAAATGCCACTCAGAGGTAAAACAACCCAACCTGCAATTGAGACATTGGAATCAGCCTTCACAACATGTGGAAAGAAGCTCTTAACAGCCCTAATGTCACCACATACAGTACTGTGCAAATTAGTTGGGACAATAGGAAAAATGCAGTAACAAAGACACAACTAAAATATTTATTTGTTTAATAGTGTAGTTAATAGTGAATGTGACCCCCCTTAGCTTTAATTACTTCTTACACCCTCTCAACCATTGATGCCATTAGCTTTCCACACATCTCCTTCACTTCAGGGTCATGGTACCACACTTTCATGACACTTTCTATCATTTTGGTTTTCGTCATGCAATCCATCTTAGATATGCGTGCTTTAATAATGGCCCACAAATTTTCAATGGGGTTTAGATCGGGTGAATTTCCTGGCCACTCCAATACCTTCAAATGTTGCTGGGTAAAGAAGCTCTTAGCAAGCTTAGAATTGTGGCATGGAGCCAGATCCTGTTGAAATACCCCTTCGCCGTTAGGAAATATCTTCTGCAGTGTTGGGACCATTTTCGCCTCCAGAACGCCTAATGTACTTTTTGCTGTCCATCATTCCTTCAATGGGGTGAAGCGTCTGTGGCCCAGAAGATGTGAAACATCCCCAAAACGTGACCTTGGATGGGTGTTTGGGGGATTGCTGGATGTGGCCGGATCGAAGAGGTTCTCCAGGCGAGTGGCGGACGAAATCTGACCAGTAGCCATGCACCTCAAAGTGGGTTTCGTTGGAAAATATCACTTTTTACCAATTCCCCATAGTCCAGTCTTAATGTTTCTTTGCCCAGAATAGCCGTTTTTGCTTCACAGCAGATGTCAAAAGCTGCTTTTTGGAGGGGCGTCGAGCCCTGCGACCACACTCCAGAAGGCAGCGATGTACGGTGGAAACATCTGTATTAACTCCATGAGACGCAATCTCCCTTTTGATGTCTCCACTGGTCTTCTTCGGGTCTATGATACTAATTCTTTGAATTAGACTATCATCTCTAGGGTGGTTTTTCTTTTTCTTCCACAATGTCCTTTATGGTACGTGTCCACAGACCTACCTTATGCAGCTTCTTGATCTGTGAAACACTGGATTTCCTGACGCCAACTGCTTTTGCTATCTGCCTAGCAGTAAGTGAAGTGTTTTCACCTAAAGCAATTATTTTAGCTTGTTTATGAGGCGTGATGTCCATGGTGTATTTAATAAAAAAAGTTTCCAATGAAAATTGTGAACTACTTACATAATCACGTCCTCAGCCTATGAAATATCAATTCCAACTAAAGTGGAAGTGTAAATAACAGAGTAACACAACAGACAATTCTAGACTTGTAGATATTGCTCTGCTGCAAGTCTAAACTTGCATGTGTCCAATGCAGGGACACACACAAGTTTAGACTAGCAGCAGAAGGTTACAAACAAGTTTAGACTTGCAGCAGTTTAGACTCTGCAGCGGAAGGGACTTAGCGTTCCTTCGCTTGTCCCAACTAATTTGCACAGTACTGTAGTGTCACTTCACTGAAGATGGAGCGCTGTCCTTGCTCCAAAAAGCTTCTGAGTTTTCTCCTAAAACCTTTTAACATGCAAATACACTGCTTGACATTGAAAGTGACCCACCCAGAAGGACATGTCGTACAAACATGCAAATAGAAGGGTGGGTGTGCACAGTTGAGATATGAAAAGGATGATAATCCGTAGCCATTGATGTGTGTGGCTCAAGAGATAAAAGGTGCAAGAAGGAACAGGGATGGTATTGTGTTTATGCAGGTGGAAGTCATGCGAACTGTTGAGATAAGGTGGTTCCACTTGGAAATTGTTCAGGGAAGGCCAAAAATGCCTGGTACACGCCATCGGCAGGTTTATCGCCATTTGGATGCTTTTCAGAGAGGAAGAATTATAGGCCTATGTAAAGCTGGATGGATTACATGTCGGGTCTCTGCCCATGTTTATTGGGATGCACGAACTGTTGGCAACAGTGATGAAATGAAGGTTCTAGCATGCGTCGCAGAGGGAGTGTTGCCACCCAACAGATATCAGCACGGCTTGATAGGCACATTGTTTGACATGCTCATTCATCACCACAGACAGAGCACTGCAGGTGATATTCTATGGGCTGTCAGCAGCCATGGACGTCCCCTTAACAACGCGAATGGTAAACCAAAGGTTGCATTAAGCACACCTGCACTCTAGGCAACCGTTATGTCGATTGCCATTGACTGCAAACTATCGCAGTGCTTGTTTGGCTTGTTACCAGTCATGCAAACTGGGGTCACGAATGGAACACTGTTGTGTTTAGTGATGAATCCCATTTCTGTCTAAGTGCTGACGATCAACGGGTCCATCTATGGTGACAACCTGGTGAGAGGACGAATCCAGCTTTGGTTCCTGACTGGCACACCATCCATCAGCCAGGCATAATAATATGGGGTGCTATTGAATATAACAGCGGGTCACCTCTTGTCCACATCACGGTTACACTGGCAGCTCATTAGCGACAACCTGGTAAGAGGATGGATCCAGCTTTGGTTCCCAACTGGCACACCATCCATCAGCCAGGCATAATAGTATGGGGTGCTATTGGATATAACAGCAGGTCACCTCTTGTCCACATCACGGTTACACTGACAGCTGCATGATATGTTAGTGCAGTTCTGCAGCCCGTTTTGTTATCGTTCCTGGGGAGGCATGTAGCAGTCCATTTTCCATCATGACAACACCTGTGTACACACTACTAGGGTTTACAGACAATGTTTGCAACATGTTCAAGTATTGCCATCTCCAGATTTAGCCCCAATAGAAAATCTGTGGTACCACATTGGATGATGTGCAATTCTCTCACTGGCTGGCACGGAATCTTGATGAATTATGGGAGCAAGTCAACACTGCTTGGTGTGCAATTCCTCAGGATCATATCCGTCAACTGTATGACTCCATGCCATATTGCTGCCTGTATTGCCATTCACAGCAATGCAACCACCTACTGAGGCAGTCACATTGTGCTACATTATCTCATCTTCTAAATGCTGTAAGTGGCTGCAAATTAGATCATGGTACACCAATATGTATTGTTATGTGTGTGCTACATTTCACCCCTATCCCCCCACTCCTTATGGGTGGGGTAATTTTAATGTTGTGCAGTGTAGTTCGAAGGATAAACTTAAAAATTTTATTGCTCAATGACAGAGAATTTCAAGTTGTAATTAATTTCTGAACAAGGTCTTTTTAATTGTGCTAATAAATAACATTTAATAGTAATTTAATAGCTTGGGTGGCTTTTATCACTCATAAACCATTAAATACAGTGATGGATTAAAGTTACTGGGCCCCCAAGTTTTTCTTGGCCACATGCCTCCTGTCCAGCAGTAAAATGTACAATTAAAAAAAAACATTAAATTTATTTTAATAGAGAAACCTAAATTATTAAATTGTGTTTCTAGGCATGTCATAAAGAGAATTTGATTGATCAAGAATTTTTATGGATTGCCTCTGAACCAATATCTGCACTGGTACCCCACTACTTGTGTATCCACCTATCACCTTCCACCCACCCACCCATAATCCATAACTAATTAAATACCCCCTCCCCCTTACAGTGTTGTATCATATCTTACTTTAATTAACATATGCTGTTGGAACTCTTATTAACAAAGGAGATGGAAGTCATTTTTTTGTATGTGTAATAAAAGTTAATTATAACATAATTTTTGTTACAAATTATTCTCGAAATTAGCAAAATAAGAAATTTTGTTGCAAAATGTAATCAACAAATTTTAGAAACTGATATGAAAGCTTTCATTTTTGATCATATTTTTAAATTAATTAAAAAGAAAAATTCTTGTTATTTTCTTCTGCCTTCTACAGTGAACATTTATTTTATTTCTTGTAAGTCTTAGCTACTTCTATGTTCATACTATATTTTGTTTAATTTTCAGTTTTATTTATTTCAGGTTCATGAATCATATTACAAATATTTACAACCTGTAATGAAGTCAAAGTTGTAACTAGGTAAATTGAATGCTGTATGTTACACATTATGCTGTTATGACAAGTTTGTCAAGTTCCAAACATTATCAATAAATTGTGGTTACATCTATTCACTTTGTAGGTTTAAATAGTATATAAAAACATATTATGTGTATAAATCATGAAAGAAAATCTGTTTATGCCAGTTTATAATATATTTGAAAAGAGATAAAAATATTATGTAGACCTTTTGATTTGTGCTATTCATGAATCATCATAAAAGGCAAGTGCTGAGGGATTATCCTTATTCAAGTTGAGTATTTAATGTGCATATTTAGAAAGTTTTTTTCACTTAAATACTCTGTAATTGTAAGTACTCAAAATTAATTAGTGAATAATGTATATACAAGTATCACATGAATTGTGCATAATCAAAGTTTAAAATTTCATGGAGAGAGCTGGAAGAGTTAGTTTTCCTTGTGCTATGCAATACAAAACCTTGCCTTTTTTTTTTAAAATGCCACAACTTATAATATATCATTAACAAAATCCAAATTTCTGAAATGTGAAAGTTATACATTTGTAAAATTCCTCTCTCTCCCACCTCTTTTTTTATAAGAACTTTTTCATACTTTACTCTGTGTATTATTATCTCTACTAATAATTATTAATTACATTTTGCTTGTTTCTGTTTACCTATTGTGATTTGTTTCAAAAATCTCTGATAGTAAAACAATGCAAGAGATTACACAATACTTAACCCTTCTAGGGTCCAGCCTAAAAAAACTAGTTTACATCCAGAAACCCAGCTATAATATTTTCACCACATTCAGCAAAAGAAAATTAACTTTAGTTATTTGGCAAAAAAAAGTTCTAATGAAAGGAATTATTGCATGTTATATGCCTAATTAGTCAGCATATAATTCTGAATTTTATGAAAATATTTAACAAAGATGATGACTAGTTTCATTTTAATTGTTTTTTATAGTCATAGTAAGTCATATTTTATAATCAAGGCATATGACAATGCAAATAAAAATTTATTTTAAAAACAGTAGCTTTTCTGTTCATACATATTATAATTATTTCTATTTATTTCTGAATAATAGGAAATAAAATTTTTAAAAACTTTTGCTTGAAAACAAGAAAATTACTCCCTTTTTTATTTTTTTTTTCTTGGAAGACAGAAAAGTCCAAGCTTTTTGCCAACTTTGTGTTGACTCCAATAAACAAGTCATCTTTAGAATTTTTTTTTTAAATAGCCAATAAACTAAGTAGGTCATGTTATATACCAAATTAAACAAAATTTAATTTTATAAAAAATAAAACATTTTAACAAATTTGCAAATGTGATTTTAATAAGACTTTTTCACTGTGATATAGTGAAAAATAGACCTGACTGTGCAATTAAAGCTTAATTTTAAAAAAAAAATGAATAAAAACAGTTAAATTATCTTTGGGTGGTACATTTTGGGAATATTAGGCAAAATGAGAAAAAGTTGTCTACTAGACAAAAAAATTCAATATCCTCAGATACATGGGGCAGGGATGGTGCAATCAGTAGCATGCTAAGCTGGTGGTAATGCATACCACTGTGCTCTAACCCTATAATTATCACAAGAACTGTTATGACCTTTTTTGAAAATAGGAATAATAATAGCTCTGTAAAAAAAAAAAACCTTAGGAGCCATGCCCTTATCGGAAAAGATATTCAGAATTTCAGTCATCCAAGTGGTAACCAAAACTTTCCTAGCTCTAAGCATTTCCATAATAATTTTATCTACCCCTGGGGATTTATGAAGTTTTAGTTTAGAAATAGCCAAATAACTTCAGATTGGGTTATCAGGCCAACATTAAAGCCACCAATGCATCTATCATCATTGCAAACAATGGGAGTAGAACTAACCATATTGTTTAGAACATCACTGAAATGCTCAGCCCACCTAGCCATGACAGAATCCTCACCTTCTATAACCTTGTTTATCCTTCAATCCTTGTTTACCTGTATTTTGATAAACAAATCAATTAATTTCTGAGTTTTTAGTAGTTAGTGGAGAAATGTTCTAAATATTGAACAGCAGTTTCAAGAAGTGAAAAGTTTTTTTTTACTTTCTGAATCATCAAGTTTAGAAATAAATTGAAAAATTACCATTATTTAGGAACTCTGCAATGTCTACTTTAAACATTTACATAAATGTAAAAGCTCAAAATTTTTTTATGATACTATATATATATATGCAGGCTTTATGAATCAGATTTTCATTGTCAGGTCACCATAAGGTTTAAAGCCAAAATGAGAGATTGAAATGAAAATATATATATGTATACATATGCCCTATATCCAAAATCCACCAATTTTGAAATTTGTTTGTTTTTGGTTAGTTTTTGAGAGAATTTCGATTCTTTATGGGGAGAAAATGAGTTTTCAATAGTTCAGATCAAACTTGTAGGCATAAATCTGGAGGTTGCTTGAATGTAGAAAAATGGAAAGAAGTAAATTGCTTTGTCAGTTTCAGTTTGCTTGGCAAATTGATTGGGAAAGCTCTGCTGCTGTCATCATCAGATGCGATCTTTGGCTTATGCTTTCTGAAACCAGTCAGTCACTTTTGTTATCTGATTGGTTTAGCAAATTATTTATATCACAACTTAATAAAATATTCATCAAATGAATAAAAGTATTATTCTTCAAGCTTAAATTATGTATTTTTATAAGATTTATGTGGGAAAATTTTCAAACAGTAATTTCTATTTTTTAAAAGAATCAAAGTTTCATGCATTGTATTAAAAACAGATTTAGCTGTTTTGAGCTTCTCATTTTGGATTCTGTCAAAATTATAATTGACTAGCACCCTGGAAGGGCTAAAGGTAATGTAATCCATTACAAATTAATGAAAAAAAAACTCAAGCAGCTGCCTGCAATAGAGGTCTGACAGAAAAACCTGTCGGTTTATACACCATAGAAGGTCTGGGCAGAAGGCAGACCTCAGCAGAAAAATAACACAAACATCCATGCCTTACCCAGGGCTCGAATCCAGGTCCCTCTGATCAGTAGCCAAGCATACTAACCACTTGGCTATGGGAAGGCTCCATTATAAGCCTCATAAAAAATAATCTTTTATAATTCTATACTTAATGCATACAAATTCTATTCACCACCTGTGAAAACTGAACCATAGGTTTTTTTATGCACGAGTTGTTTTATATTTTAATTTTAATCCTTTTAGAGTGAAAGGGTTAAACTCTAATGATGACAGCAGTGTTATCTTTCACTTAGTGTAAAATTTTAAGCCATTACTGTACCATTGTTGTTGATTATGAGTCAATTTAGTTAACACAAAATATCAACTTGCAATATTTAGCAACTGATGTGATTAAGTAATATAAAAACTTTCTACCACTCTTCATATTTTGAATTTTAAAAACAGAGTATCCTATTTACAAATCACCTTAAGAATAATGTGAATTTTTAAAAAATCCATTTAGAGTTGATTAACATACTAATATGCTATTATATAAACTAGGCTTTAGCAGTAATTTTTGTTCCAAAAGTGCAGCACCAGAGCATGACTCAGACAAACCTGTGACACTTCATACAGCTTTGAGAGAGTAAGAATAATAATTTTTTTTTATTATCTTACTCTCAAAGAATAATAAAACATTGGTTTAGATGCTCTTCACTGGGTGACAGAACTATATTGTAGAGTTTCTAGGATATTTCTCAACTTTGAAAAATGTTTATTTTAAAATGTGCAGTTGACAAAAAGAAGATAGTGCAGTTCACCTTTTTTTGTTTTGGACAAAAATTAGAGATTTTTACATTGATGATGTAAAAAATCTTGCATTTTCTGTAAATGCACTGGTTATTTATTGCTCTTAGAAACTGGAAGAAATGAGGTTTTATTGTAAAGACTAACAATGGACTGTGTATGATACCACACTTCAAAGAATACCATGTACAACAAATGAGTCAGTATAGATACCATATTTTAACATGTATAAGGCAAGCAGCTGCTTGAGGGGGTATTTATTTATTTTTTTATTTTTATTTATAAGGAACCCCTTTTTGTCAAATATTGGGTCCCAAAAATAGGGGGGTTTCTTATACATGGATAGTATTATAGATATTAACAAATTACTCAATTCCTCAAACTTTGATTAAAAATCAGGGGGTTCCTTTTACACGTTAAAATACGGTACTTTCATAAAATTTTAATGGCTTCTTGTTCTCTGTTATATATATATTAGTTTATATTATAGTATAATTTTTCAAGTTTGATTATTTACTTATATCTTCTATCTGCTATTATATCATCAAGAAACATTTTTGAATGAACCAGTGTTTTGAAATATGCAAAAAAAAGAGTACATTTTTCGTAACAGAAATTCGAACAATCTTTACATGGAAAGGGTTTAATATTACACAAGTTCTGATCAAAAATTACTAAGATTATGTATTATAAAAGAAGTGGGGAGCCAAGATGATGAGTAAGCGTAGCAGAGGGGTCATTATATTCCTGAGTTCAGCTATTACTTGAATCTCTGCCACAATCATAAAGATGTTCTTGCATACACCTCCCTTTCAATTCAAGAATTTTTGCCCACCTTTCCTCCTTGTGGCCTGTTCCTCATCCCAGAATTCAAAATGAATCTGAAAGGATGAAGATTTAATGTGACATTCCAACCATCCAACTGAATGCAAACATGGAACTCAACTGGCTCACAGTTGAAGACTTTCACTGATGCTTTCAGAAGTGTCAGGAAAATTAGGGCATTTGCATATCATCAGAGGCAGACTACTTTGAGACAGTTTATAAAAATGTTGTATGAATCCTTTTTAAGAAGAGACCTTGTATATCATTCAGTAGTGGAGATGAAGCACATGTCCATATAAACATGGAACTTACGACTGATTAGCTGAAAAAATTAAGTTTCCCCGCAAGTGACAGCTTGGTTGTCCATTCCCAAACACAGATGTCACCATTAGCGACTATATTGGAAAGGTTTATAGTCACAGCCAGGGGGATGGGAGGCTCCCCCCCCCCCAAAGTAACTCGGAGTTGGCAAAATTCGAAGCGATTTCATAAAATCTAGGTGAGTTGTGAAAATTTGTAATTTTTTGGGGGGGGGAATTAAGCAGAGTTGTCAAAATCGAGACAACTTGGCAAATCTAAGGCAGTTAGAAAAATGGAGAGGCGGCAAAATTTAGAGCAGTTGGCAAAATTCGAAGCCACTTAGTAAAATACAGGTGAATTGGCAAATTCGGAGTGACTTGGCAAAATCTTGGAAAGTTGGCAAAATTCAGGTGAGATGTAAAAATTGCAATCTTTTTTCTGTAAAATTATGGTGTGTTGGCAAAATCGAGGCAACTTCGCAATATCTAGGAGAGTTGGCAAATCTTGGTGGAATTGACAAAATTTAGAGTGACTTTGCAACAATCAGGTGCAATGTAAAATTGGGATTTTTTTCTGTAAAATTGTGGCGAGTTGGCAAAATCTAGGGCAGTTGGCAAAATTTGAAGCCACTTGTTAAAATACAGGGGAGTTGTGAAAATTGTGCCTTGTGCAATTAAGTAGAGTTGATAAAGTTCGAAGTGACTTGGCAAATTCAGAGAAGATGTGAAAATTGCGATATTTTTCTGTAAATATATAAAATATATAGGCGAATTGTGAAAATTGAGATTTGTTTTATGAAATTAAGGAGTGTTGGACAAATTAAGGAACTTAACAAAATGTAGGGCAGTTGGCAAAATTCGAATGCACTTGGAAAATACGGATGAGTTGTGATAATTGGGATTGGGTTTTTAAATGTCAGGATAGTTGACTAAAATTGAGAAAATTTGGCAAAATCTTGGGGAGTTTGAAGTGATTTGGCAAATTTAGGAGAGATGTAAAGATTGGAATTAGTTTCATGAAAATAAAGGAGAGTTGGCCAAATCTAGGGAAAATTCACACTGACTTAATACAATTCAGACGAGATGTAAATATTGGAATTATTTCTGTGAAATTATGGCCAGTTGGCAAAATTGGAAGTGAACTGGCAAAATCAAAATGCAAAATGCAGGAGATTTGTGAAAATTGCCCCCCCCCCCCCCTCCCCCAACCATAGTCTTTCGCTATGCCTATGATCACAGCTAAAAATTGAGCTAGCTGTAATAGCTCAGTGATCAAAGCATCTGACATGGTGTCAGGAGGCCATTGGGTTTGTATCCCACTCATTGCAAAACATAATTTTTTTCTGCTAACCATTCATGAGTTCCATATTTGAAGCATTTTCTGTGCTTCTCTACTATTAAATCTTGCATTGATAATGCTGATAGAGCATTTCACTGTATAATTATTTCAACATCATTTGGCAGTGTGGCTGCCTATTCCCAATCATAGATGGCACCATAAGCTATGGCTTTATAGAGGCCCTATATAGGTAGAGGTTGGCCATCTCAAAATTGGACGCCATGTTTTGTCGTCACTCAGATTGTTTAGCGTGCATAGCTGAATGGTATTGCACGAATACTTATGGATTCGTGAAAAGGTAGGGTAATATTTGATACAGATTTTAAAGTTCATGATTGGAAGCACTTTAGAAAACGTCTAAAAAAAGGAAAATTAAAATTTAGGGCTTTTTTTTTTAAAGATATAATTTCACTTTGTTGTCTTGTTCATCTTTAGATATCGAACTTTTTTGTTTATAAAGATAAATAAAAAATTCCTTTTGTGTTAGATAGGAATTAATGATATATTACGATTTGCATTTTTCGAATCTCTCAAAAGTTATAACTGCACCCTCTAACGGTGGAAAAAGTTGAAAATTCCAAAATATCAAACGAATATTCCAAACGATGTAGTTATGTTAGAAGTTTAAAATTTTGAAATGTGAAGGTTACGAAGTTACCATTGGCAACAATCACTTGACCCTTTAGACCCAGGGGAAGGTGAATACAACTTTTTTTTTGCTTAAAAAGAAAAGTGTATGATTTTAGAGATAAATTAAAAATTCTTTTTGGATTGGACAGGTATTGATGAAATATTACAATTTGCATTTTGCAAATTTCCCAAAAGCTATAACTGCGCCTTCTAACGGTGGAAACAATCGAAAAATACCAAAAATTTTAAACGAATATTGCAAACGATGTGGTTTTAATTTATATCATTAGAGATCGCTAATTATCGAAACTGCAAAACTTTTAATGAATGTTTCAAGTAATCTGTTTATGGTAGAAATTTTGGCGTGTAGAGTTCCGTTATGGTAGAAATTCCACTGACAGCAATTATCTGCTCACTATTTTCAGAGGAGCGAAAGAAAAGCAACTTTTTAAATTTAAGAACTAAAAGACATACTTTTGTTTTATAATTACTAATAAAATACTACTATGTGCATTTCCCCCATCATGCATTAAAAAATAAATAAACCCTCAAGCAACTGCTTGACACAGAGGTCTGACAGGAGCCTGTCAGTTTATACGCCATCGTGTAAGATCCATGAAGATAGCAGGACATCAGCAGAAAAACAACACGAACATCCATAATTAAAACTTTTAAGGAGTGAAAAAGTAGGCAAAGGAAGAACTTCATTCTTTTTGAAAATGAGATTCCCATATGCGCCAGAAGCAATATACATTCTTCTAGTTATTTTACACTTTCAGTACCCTCTGACAGTGGAAATTCGGACTATTGTATAATTGAGAAAATACACTATTAATATTTTATTAGTACCTGTTATGTGCAAAAAACGTTTTTCATTTATCTCTTAAAAGAGAAAAGTTGCATTTTTACCAATGGAACAAATCATTACTACTAGGGTAAACGACTTGATATTTATACTCTATGACCAAAAATTTAAGTTTCTAGCAAAAAACGATCGTTTGCCATATTTATTTAAAGATTTGGTATTTTCCAGCTGTTTTCCGCCACTAGAGGTCGCCTTTCGAGTTTTTATTTATCACCTTTAGCACTCTCTAACACTGGAAATTGCAACTGATGTGGATTCGAAAAACGTCAATATCAATATTTTGTGGAAAAAAAATTTCTCCATGATACAGGATTCGAACCCGCATCTCTCCAGAAACATGCCAGAGCATTCTAACCTGTTGAACTAATGCCAACTTTTCTGACAAAAAAATCATTTATTGATTATAGATGTTTAAACATCTACAGGTAACACTGAAATTATCAGTTATTGTTTAAATCATTAATATTTTGTTAGTGTCTGTAAAACGAAACAAAAAAAACATTTTTTCGTTTATCTCTGAAAAAAAGTTTGTTTCAAACCCCCCTTTTGGCTAAGATCGCAAAGCCTTGTTGCCGTTGTAAACCTTCTGAACATAACACTCTACTACCAAAATTTCAGATTTCCAGTAAATAGTTTGCTTGTAATATTCGTTTGAAATTTCAGCATTTTCCATCTTTTACCACCGCTAGAGGGCGCTATTAAAGCTATTGAAAATTTTAAAAATTGCTAATCACAATATTTGTCCGACACCTATCCAACCCAAAAAGAATTTTTCATTTAGCTCTAAAAATTGAAAAATTGATTGTCTGTAGACAGATGGACAGACAACAGTTAACAGAGTGACGGACAGACAGACGAACAAATACTGGCATAGGCAGACAACAAAGTGAAATCATTAGCTCATTTTTCAAATGAATCTTAAAAGAAATTATTTGTTGGTTTTCAGTTAGCTTGTTTCACTTTTGCAGCCATTTGTCGTCTTCTGATGGAATTTCTCGGGGGAAAATATTCATTAATTTATTTCTTTGAGTGAAATTTTTACACCCAAATGCAGCGCAGTGAGTCATTTATAAAATACGACAGCTTTTATAGACAAAAAAAAAGTGGTAGAAATATGTAAAACTATAACAACTGAGAAGTTTTAATTTGGTACATACACTAACTCATAGGCTTTCGTCTCACGGTACGACAAAACATGGCATCCATAAACCACGTGACTCAATCAACCAATGGCAGTGAATCACCGAGATGGCCAGCCTCTAACTATACAGGACCTCTATGGCTTTAGAAACGTTTAGTCATAATTAGCTGAAAAATTAGATAGCTGCAATATCTTAGCAGTTGGAGCATCTTATCGAAAGGTGGTTTGTATCCCAGTCACAGAAAAGCTTACTGTTTCCAGCTAACCATTCATGAACTCTTATATCACGTTTTAGAAAAAGATTTCAATGATTAACAGTTAACATACAATTTGGAGGAATGATTTATTTACAAATTACAGTGTAATATACTATTATATCAAAGGAACCCATTACTACCATAAATCAGTAGAGAGAAAAAAAAGCTGAAAAAGTTTGAAAGTCGTATACTATTAGAACCATTGCAAAATGCAACATTTTCGGTACATTAACCTTTACAACTGCATCCATGCATATCTTGGTGCCCTAAATATATATAGTGCCTTATAACAACGAAACTAGCAATATATATATATAAATTATTCCATGCCATAGGTTACACAATAAAAGCCAATGTACAGGTAATTTTAGATACTAATTTAAATGTTTGATGGTTTTTGATACCTGATCCTTTGAGATCAGCATATCCATCAAAATACCAAAATCCATAATTAATCATCCATATCCATAAATATCCACTCAAAACAAAGTATAGTATTATTTCATATTAGTATTATATATTAACACTAGTAGAATTAAATGGAAAGCAGCATTTCATATGAGTTAATGCATGATATATATATATAACAAAATAGCAACTGTTCAAGAGCACAGAGCACTGTGTTCAAGTTGAAGCACATTGTGATAGTCACAAGTAATAGCAGAACAGTACATTCACTGTTCTTTTCCCACAGTGCACTCGCTGTTCTTTTCCATTTAGAAAGGTATTCGATTTTCTGTGTGTCATATTTAAGCATGCTATGGTTAATTTGTAAACTAAGCAGTGGTATGCTACTATGTTCAGCAAGGCTTAGGTGTTGCACAAGCAGTTGCAGAAATGACTTTAGTGTATGGAGTACCATGCTTGGTTGCCCAGACTTAAGCCACCCTCCATGGAATCATGCCCATTTATGAATTAATTTAGGCCACTTGAAATTCGTGCTTTGTTTCAAGCAGTTGAGGACTTGCAAGGGACACTAGAGCATCCTTTGCTCTTAGTGTCTTGGGTCCTTATGTGCTCATAGAAGCAAGCATTTTTTTTTCTTTCGAATAATAATAATTCTCATTTTACACAAATTCCACAGAACTGGGAAGAAACTATTTTAAGCAGTAGTGCGAATTTTCAACAGGATAAGTATTGAAATCTTAAGCAGCTCAGTTTATCTGTTATACAGTTGCATCCCTGAAAGAAAGTGACAATTAGCCCATGGTTTCAAGCATTGTTCTCCATACATTTTTGTAATTTCTGTGATTGACCATCTGTGCACCACTTAAGGTCTCACTAAACACAGTAATGTATCACATGTACCACTGCTCACTCATTTTATGGATCAGTCATAGCCTGAAAAATATCACACACAAATGAACATCTTTCCAAAAAAAAAAAAGTGACAGACTGTGTTCTGTTGTGCTGTTACTTGCAACCATATCACGTTTCAACTTGCACACACTACTCCCGTGCCTTTAGAGTCAGTGTTGCCAAATGTAATTAACTCGTACAAAAAGATGCAAATGTTGGTAATAGTCCACAAACTAAATAATCCACCCTCGTATTAATATAATTCTAACCTTAAAGTTTTAAAACATAGATACAGTAGCCATGACATATTTTAAATAAAGTCACATTTTCAATGAACTTTATTTTTTCTGCCAAAAATTTTTAAGATTTCCCACTTGGAAAATTAAATTCATATGTATTGTGGTTTTTTTTTTTAGAAAAGAATGTAAATATCTGTAAAAATTTATATGAGCAAATATCTATCACAAAAGTGTTATAGACTTGCAGAGTGGCATATCCAGAAACTTCCAATAGTGGGTGGGTTGATACCTTGAGTCTGATTCTTAGGTGCTTCTTTAGATAGTATATATTATTCATGCTCTCAAGAGGGATGTATAACCTCCCCCTTTGCATATTCCACTTCTCAGCATTCTCAGTTTCTTTCACAAATAGTTTAATACTTGAATATATTCTTCTACTACTCATTTTTCATGAATTTTTATACTTCTCTTATACCTTCACTCTATTTTAATACAATAGTTACATGATTTTGAACATGCTGTAAAACTGTTATTTCCTAATTAACATCATTAAGTGTAAAATATTAAATATTGTTGCAATTATTACAATCCAGATGCAAATGATGCGATTGCAGATTTTCCAAAATTGGTACAATATTTCTTTACAAATAAATCAGTGACACTTCCTTGCAAACAAACCAACACTAGAAATGTTTTAAAATATTTTCTAGTATTCTTATTTCTGGTATAAAGTTCTATTTTGTTTTTTGCATTATATGAATTTTGTCTATTCACTTTAGAACATTTTTCAGCTGGTCTGATCACAGCAATTGTGCATTCAGTTTTATTTTTAAAATCTCAGATTTTTATTGCAAAATTGTCAGATCAAAAACGATTTAAATTATGTTATGTTCAATAATTGATCTTGCAAAAGGTTGAGATAGAATTTTACTCTTTTTTTATTCTCAGAATGTCTATTTTCAGTATTGCAAAGTGAAATAATACTACGTGGTACTTGAAGAGTTGCTATGTAAATGGAAGTGTCACTGATTTGTTTGGAACTGATTGTTTAATGATTGTCATTGATTTGTTTAATGATTTAGGGTTTATTTGTCCATAAAATAAGGAGTTAAGAGTTCTTTCTTGAAAACATCAATATTAATGATGACATAGAATCACCATGAATAGTTAATTGTATTATCACTACAAGTCATTATTTTGCCTCCAAACTCCAATAGTGATTAGACCATCACTATTGGATAACTAATGTTATCCAATAGTGATGGTCTAACATTAGTATGCCAGAAAGAATTTACATATTGTTGAAAAAAGTTCATAGCTGCTGCAATGCAGAGTATGAATAGTAAACATTCCTATGAACAGGAACATTCACAAACAATACCATAGTCTGGTCATGTGGAGAAATTGATTGCTAAGGTAAAAATGGTTACCTGTGTAAAGCTATTTTTGGATATACTCTGTAAAGGAAGTCAATTTAGAGTGAAAACTGAACTATTTGATGAAAACTACAAATTTAAAAGAGTCAGCTACTTTAAGGTTTTGATGTGGATGAATGCACAATGAACATTAAAAAGGAATGGCTGTTAAATTATTTAGTACTGACCTGCAAGAAAGCAACTGTATAGAGCAGTGGCTATTCCTTAATTTTCATCAAATGATTCACTTGAAGAACTTAGTTTTTCACACAAAATTTGTATAATCTAAATAATATGATGAATCCTTGACCTCTGTTTCAGTTCCATAATTGTTTGAACTTAGTTTTTTTTGTCTACAATGAAATAAAGAATAGTTTGTTTGTTTTTTTGTACTATTTTGTGTGACCCTCTTCCCCCTACCTACTATTATGACAGTGTCATATATTTTTTTTAAAAATCTTGTCTAGAGAAGTAGTTGTCAAGAGAAAAATTCCCATGGCAGCAACTGATATTAACATACAGGTATCCTCTGACTTAATGCAATTTCATGTAAACTATGATATAAGCAAATATAGATGAGCAAGTAAAAGCCTTCACAGCTTTTTCTCATTAATTTTAAATGATCAGTTGATCTGACTAGATATAAAAGTTTCAGTTAAGGAGTGAAAAAAAAATGTAAATAGGAATTACGAAAAAATGGCCAATTTAAAATGTCATTGAAACAGAATGCCAAAGATATTTAAGTAAGCATTAAAAGTCACAGAGGACGTATTTGAAAACAAAGCTGTTTCATCAGTTTTTAATTCTATGCTACCAACAAGGAGGATCAAAGAAAGCCAATCTGATAAATCGTATACATTCCAAACTTTTTTTAACAATAATAAATATAAATGCAATTGAATTAATTTTTCATGGTTGTTCAACTATTGCATGAAAATGGCCAGAATCTCCTTTCAACTGAAAATTGCCCTTGCAGTCAGGACCAGATTTACGTTTCAAGTGCCTTTAGTACATATAGTACACACCATCATTTTTTCTAAATATTTATAGAAATATAAATTTATTTTTATTTGGTGTCCATAGAAGGAAAAAAAGTAATTGAAATGGGTGCACAGATTTTAATAAAAAATAATGCAATTTCAGTACTGAAAGTCATTAAAAATTAATATAATTTATAACATTCAATTTACAGAAACACTAATAAATCAAATTATTCATTTTTTAAATTTTAATATTTTTCTCATTTTTTTCTCTGTGAATAAACAAATAATATTCTCACAACCATAATTTTTTAAAATTGCTTTCGATTCTCATGAGAGAGAGAATATATTTAACTGCTCTGCAACATGGATGCTTGCCAGTTTTTTACTCTTAAAAGTTTAAAAAGATTTAATTTGTTTTCACCACTATGATAGATAAAATTCTGGCTCGTCTAGGATATTTCATTTTAAAGAATTAGAAAAATCTCAATGTTTTCATATTTTTTGGTTCATTAGAAGTTTACTTCAGAATAATTATTTAGGAAAACAATGTCGTGTTATTTTAATTACGTGTATGAGCTTAGTGTTTTCATGCTAAACATGTAGATGATGAAACTGAAAAATCACATCGTACAAAGAGAATTATGTCAATTTCAATTAATGTATTTTTCATATTCAACTTCAAATATATATGGATCATTATAACTTTTAAGTGGTATATATCAGATAAATATGATAATTGGCCCTGTCACTACCATTGGCAAGTTGTCTGTAATAAAGCAAAACGTTGCTTGGCAATAAAATATAAAACTATATATTCGTGAATCGGTATTTCTTGTATTTATGTCGGTTTTATTATAAAGTTTCTAGTGATTCTATGATCATCTAAAAGTTTTAATAAGTTTTAAAAAAATTGATCTCATTCATATATTTTCATTGCCTTCATCGGGAAATAGAATAAAACTGATTCTGAAAAAAAGTATAATTTACTTCATATCTCTGCTGGTTCATAGGAATTCTTATCCGTGTTCTTTAACTTGTTAGTTTTACAGTTCCAAATCTGTATTAAATTCATATTTGTGTTGTAAATTGTTTCCACAATAATCATATTTGTATAGTAAATTGTTCGACATTGTTTCCTATATATATATTTGAATACTCCATATATGACTAAGGTATTTATCTTTTCCTGATTGTGAAAACAAGGTGATCAGGTCTACCCAACCTTGGTAAGCTGCGAACCAAAGTTCTTTTCATGTCTGTTTCATTCAACACATCTTTTTTTTACTACAGGCTCATGCATGCCCAGATCTGGGAAAAAATAAAGGGGGCCCAAGTGATGCAATCGAACCAGAAAAAAGTAAACGGGGTGCAGGAAACTGGAATTCCATTTCAGATTAAGCAACCTTTCTCCTTCCATTTTTAGAGGTCTTTAAATTTTTTCATTAAAGATACGTGAGCTATGCAGAAGCTTAATAATTATATGGCTCCATTACTAGCATTCTCAAAGGGATGGTCCCTTGTCCCCTTTCCCTAGATCTGGCCATAGTCTCATACAATTTCTTAATAAATATATGTATGTTGATATCAGAGATGTAATTGTCTTTAATTTTCAACTAACATGGCAGGATAAAGTATCCAGTGTTATGGTTACAAAATTTTTACCGTGTGTTTTCTCACTTTCATCATATTTCAAGGTATTGAAAGGTCTGAAGACTAAGATGTAAGAAACTGCAGCTTGCTGACCTGGTTAATATTTTCGTTTTCTTAATTCTAATGAACCCTAATGTATGTATTAATAAAATGTTGAAATTTTAATTCATATTTTTTACGTAGTAAAGATTTGTTTTAAATTAAGAAAATCTCATACAGATTGTAATTTTTTAACGAACCATAAACCAAAGTTATCTACCTCTTTAATTAAATAATAAATAGCATTAAAATATTTTGAAAACTGGCTTATGTAAAAAGTCGCTAAATTTTGAAAATTCAACATATCTGATGCCTGCAGTTTAACACCTTTGTTGTAATACATAAGTTATTTAAAACAAATTTGATAATTACATTATTAAATTTTTTCTGTATGTCAGTGTATCAAAAGTCTATGAAAAAGTACCTCGAATAAATCAGTATTAGATTTTTAGTTCTATAGCTTAATACTATCTAGTGTAAAGTTACAAATATAGCCTTGCAGGTAGTGTAAGAGATTATGATGGCACCTTGTTACAGGTGCAAATATTCGGAACGTAATTCTTTTGAAGTAACCAGAAGAAAGCATATCGCCTCTGATGAATATGGGAATCTAGTTTTCAAAGAGAATAAGTATTGTGCTTGCCTATTTTTGCACTGTTTAAAAGTTTTAATTCAAACTATTGAATGATTGGGGAAATGCAAATCAGTCAATAGTAGTAGTACTTGTGCAACATAAAACGTATGTCTTTTATTTCTTAAAATTGGAAAGTTGCTTTTCACACCCTCTGAGAAATGGAAACAAATTGTTACTCTCTTTATCTTTTTACACTACCACCGAAATTTCAGGTTTTTGCTATAAATGTAATTATTGCTTATTATTATTATACTTGCAGTATATATTAAAAATTTTGCCTTTTCTGTATTTAGTGCCCTCTAACGATGTAAATTAAAGCTACCTAAGCATTTGAAAAATGCGAATTATATTCATTATTACCAATGCAACTAAAGAATTTTCCAATTATCTCTTAAAAGAGTTACGTTTCCCACCCACCATGGGTATAAGGTATCAGAAGCGATTTAGGGGACCATTCGACGGAAACGTTATTAAGGAGCCTAAATATCTGTTGCCTGAAAAAAAATAAATGAAAAGTTTAAAATATATTTTTATAATTTTCGAATTTGATACTCTTAAGTAGCATAGTGATTAATAGGCCCTGATCTAAGAAAAACAAAGGGAGTGGGAGTAAAGGGACTGGATCGCTGTTCCAGTGTAAACTTTAGTGGTTTAACCACATTTTTCTTTAACAAGAGTAATTCGAGCGATTACTGCACTAGATTGGAGTGACAATGGGCTAAATAACCAAATGCAGAACAACAAGGTTATGCTTATATATATTTATCCAAACATGTTATTTCCAGCAATCTATATATATATATTTATTTGCAAAAGATGTCCTTTATATCCCCAACTCTCTGATTTCGGGTATCGATAGGAACCTCATTAATAATTCTCAATCTATCTGCCTGAAAAAACGAAAATTTTGAAATGTGTTTCAAAATATGTTTTTCAAGAATCAAAATTTTCCGATTCCAACGTTTGTCCGAACTCCTCGAGTCTCAATTCGGGGGAGGATTGGAGCTAGATTATAAGGAGGGGGGAGCTCTTGCAACTTATAAATTATGCTACTTTAGAACTTGTGGAAATTTTTTAATTTGTACCAACGCTAGATTTAGTAATGGAAAATTAGGTACTGCACCACATATATTTTCCTACTGGCAACTTGGAACCAAAATTTTTTTACCCGTGGGTCAATATTTTTTTCCATCATGTAATTTTGAAACCTCAAGTTAGCCGGTAATGCCATTGCATTGAAGCTAAAAGCAAAATTTGACAGTTTTTATTTTTTGCCAAAAAAGTAATATAAATTATTTTTGTTATCGAAATTTTTTTTTTACATTATTTAATAAGTGAAATAAATTTGAAAGGAAAAAAAAGGGTATTCTTTATAAAGTTTTGAAAAAGCATCATATTCGCGCAGAGTCTGACGCAACAAGTCTCACCTGAGAAGTCGTTTTCAAAACGCTACCTCAAGCTGGACCGCAAACAGCAGTTCGGCCACTAAGGCATTCGTGCAACTGTTAAAGTTCGCTACTAACATTTGTATTAACATTAGATTTTGCGAGTTTCATTTCAGTATCTTTGATAAAGTGCATAATAACGTTTTGCTTCATCCGCATGATGGTAAAAATCTTGCGCTTCCATTAGTTGCTACAATAGAGCTGTGGAAGGAAGCAATAAATTTTTTTACAAGTATTCGTTATATTTTGCTTTTTAAAACCCACTTCGACAGGTAGCTGATTTTTATTTTAGTTGTACCTAAATAGGATAAAGCGTATTGTGTAGACAGTGGTATCAAACACACGCGTTGGCAAATGTTTATCAAATTATAAAAGAATAAAATACTTAAGGTTAAAAGAAAATTTATGAATTTTAAAATTAACTATTTAGATTAGAAATACAATATCTGTTGTCGTACAATCAAACACGACGTAATGTATTTATTTATCTTTATTATATCCCGCCAAAATCGGCAGTTAATACAGCTTTATGGTTACATACGCATGAAATTTACTACGTTTATTAAATGTCACTTGTCAGCGTCTTTTAGTATGGCGAAAGATACAAAATAATAATTGCTCTCTCTTTTTTTATGATATCTTTGCGGCCCCCACTAATTCGAGTAGATGCTTAAGTGGCCCGCGTTCCTATTTGAGTTTGATACCACTAGTGTAGAAGAAATAATAAATGCATATAGGATAGTTGTGTCGCTATATAATATACCTAAATAACTTCATAAACTATGTTCTTTTTGAAACAGTTAAATGTCTAGAAATGGACGGATGACAAAATGAAAACCAGCTAAAAAAACCACTGCTGTTCAAAATTAAAGGATAACGGAAAAAGTGTGATTCAGTTTTCAGCAAATACAATTGCAGCAAAAAATTGATATAATGAACTAATTCAATGGTTTCTACAGGACATTTTCTTGTGATAGTTTTTATTGCTGAATATTCAAGAATTCCTTTTGAAAACATTTGAAAAGTAAAGCAAATATATTGTTGAACTATGCAAACTTTACCACTGTTCCATATAACCAATCCCAACCTCTTCAACAAAGAAATATTGCAAATCAATTTTTTAATAAACTCTGTCCTTCAAAATTCAAATAAAAAGCAATGGGGAATTCTTAAAAATAAAATGGAAAAACGCTTGGTTCAAGAGAAATGTTTCCTTTTAATGACAATTCATTAAGACTTTGGCAGGATAGAAAGGAAATCTAAGAATGTTTTTCTGCCACCAAAATGGCTATCTCACTATCTGGTTCCCCTATATCGGTATTTTTATTTACTCTGTTTCATTTTTAGGGTATAGCAAGGGGTGGGCAGAATTGTTTAATCCGGCCCTTACAGAGGGGGGGGGTGCAAAAACTTGCCAATAATTTTTTGTTATATGGCTTTGACGCAATACAGCGTAAATTGCTTATGTACTCTTAAGCTCACGAAAACCACTAAACCAGCCAAGATTTACTCATTGCTGAGTCGGTTCTGCTGAAATATCCAGGTCTGGACCACGGAACCTGAAAAATAATATGCATCCAATGAAACCCCCCCAAACAACCAAGTTAATATTTGGCTGTGGATCAAATTATAGAATATGTTGACGAACGCTCTTTAAGCATGCAGAAAACCTTTCGAGTTCCAGAAGTAGGTTTGACACGAATTCCACATCTAAAACTATGGATTCCTTCATGATCGAAGTTCAAAAGTATAAGAATATCAATTTTTGACAACTTAAATACAGTATGCTGTTCGTGTTTTAATTTCAAAGAAAACTAACTTTTTACTTGCAATTGCAACAGAAGATTGAATTTTCAAAATGTGTGTTCTAGTTTGCAGTTGAAATACTGTAGCTTGTAATAGTTCATTGCTTTCAGGTATTAAGTTTACCTTATAAAATATATAATGTAAGTAATTAGAGAAAATTTTTCTTAATATTATCAAACTTAGAAAAATATTGGAAATGGTTATATTTATAGAAACGAAAATGTTTTGGATAAATATCGAATTCGCACTGAAATTTTTCCAAGCCTATTCAAACTGTACAATTTGTCATTTTCTTGAAAAGAACTGTTCATATAACTTGTGAAAAGGTTAGTGCATTATGTATTTATCGTTTCGTATTATAACAAACGTTGATAAATTTATATATTTGAGGTGTAAGATTGTTATATTACTGGGAATATTTATTTTTTTTATATAAATGTTAAAACTATTTTGAATGTATAAAGCCTCTATTAAGTTAATAAATTTCTTACTCTTGTACACAGATTTGCCATTCTCATGATTGTAAAATATTTAAGAGTAATGATAGCTCAGTTGAGTATTTTTCATAGATTCAAAAGGTGCAGTTACACCTGGAGGCCATTTGAACGTGTTTTATACACGTGGAATTCGAAAATAAAAATAATAATTTTGCCCCCATCACTTTCGTTAACACCATTCTTGTGCCAGTGGAGGAAATTTCAGGTTGTTTCAATACCTCGACACTCACGAGATGTTAATTTGTTCTTCAAAATACCCCCTGAATAGGAAGTAAGCAAAGTGAGAAAAAAAGAAGGTTCAGTTCGCACCCCACAATCTGAATTTTTGAACCTTAAGGTATGAATCCCTACTACTGTGCAGTGGCCTGCTTTTCAGACACGAAGCAAGTGGTAAAGATCGACAAAGTGTAACTAAATTTTGTTTAATTTCAGTGAATGTGGTGATCAGTGGCAGAGATTTTTTTAAGAGGAACCAGTTTCCAAAAGCAATGTTGAAATTGAATCCGAATGCTGCGTATTTGATGTTCCTTAATATTTCAGTGTGGGTAGTTCTACATTTTTGATAGCAAACATTCTGTCGTGTAATATTATATAGAGTGAGTTACATGGGGGGGGGGGGGGAGTGTACATTTAAAAAAATTTTTGAAACTCTACATATTCAAAAAATGTAGTTAATCCTGTTTCCTTCACTATACATGGCGTTTTTTAAATTCTTTTGAATGTATAGACTTCTCATATGCCCCCATACAAACAAGGTTTACGATGAGTGTTAGTTTCCTTGAGCAGTCCCACACCATTCCCCTCCAATCGGTTGTGTTGGTTATTTTACCACTCAGCGGCACTTTTTTTTTGGCACACAATGGTTATCCTCAGCTGGGTGGTATACGAACTCCTGGGAGCATTTAGGGCAAAGAATATGTAAGGAGAAGGCTTCTTGTATCCGGATGAGTTGTTACTACCATAGATTAATATAACTACGTAAGGATACGACATTCCCATAGGGCCTATGGTGGCCTTCACAGAGTATTCAGCGCTAGAATGGTACCAGGTACTAACTAACTTCGTCGCTAATGCGCATGAGCATCTGGGCTTTTACGCTTCCAACTCCATAGACAATGTAAAGCCATAGAATCGCAGCGCTTTGCATTATTTTTTTATGAGATAAATGTTTTCTGTCTTCAAGTTCTTTAAAATAACTTGGTAAGTTATGCCACATTGGATATTTACACGTTAAAAGGAAAGAAAAAAAAGCAAAATTGGGAGAGAAAAAATCGTTTACCCACGGTGGGGTTTAATTACGAAACTTTAGGTTAAAAGTACTTGCTTCGGCAGTACATATACTAAAATTGGAACGATACAGAGAAGATTAGCATGGCCCCTGCGCAAGGATGACACGCAAAATCGTGAAGCGTTCCACATTTTTTTTATAAGCCGTCCCATGGCCGAGTGGTTAGCACGCTTGGCTACTGATCTAAGGGACCTGGGTTCGAGCCCCGGATTTAGGCTATGGATGTGTGTCGTTTTTCTGCTGAGGTCCTGCCATCCTCTCGGATCTCCTACTCTGGCATATAAACCGACAGGCTCCTGTCATACCTCTGTGGCAAGCAGCTGCTTGAGGGGGTATTTATTTTTATATATGTTAAAAACCGAGAGACACCGCTACGCCATCAATTGACATTATCAACATGTTAAAATCATATTTATGATAAATGTTCAATGCAAATATTCTGATATTATTCATGTAAACTGAAAAGCTTTATAAAGCAATTGATAAAATTATTTCGTTTCTTGCTATTTCATCGCGTTCATTTCTTGCTATTTCATCGTTAGGCTTAATGCCGCTGTGAGCAAGTTCGCTATATGAAATGAATCCGTTCGATGTAATTAAGTTATCCTACGATTAGTAATACTATGAACTGTTTCATATTGTTAATCTCTCACAACGAACAACCTTGAAGATTATCTTTTCCTACGTAAACCTCAAAAAGTTGCAATTAAGCGGCAACTCAATGAGCTCTTAAGCTACTACCGTAGTTGTATTTATATAGGGTTACTTCCGCCACTCAGCTCCAGATACACGCTCTGCTGTGATATGTACTTACAGGGGCAATTCAGCAAACCGGTTGTTGGTAGTCTAGAATTATCTCTGGCTTTCCAGCACGTTGTTTTTGAACGACAGCGGATATGATCTCGAATTTCAGGTACGTTGAATGTTTTCTTTCCTTTAGCACTTTGATATATTTGCTGCTCCAAAAAAAAATTTTAGTAAAAGCTTGATTTGTAACAAAATAGATGTTGAAGCTTGTTAGTAGCAAGCTTGTTAGTAAAAGCTTGATTTGTAACAATATGATTGATCATGGTAAAATTAGGCTCCAAAGAGGGTTGGGTTGTTTTACCTCTGAGCGGCACTTTTTTGCACACCATGGGCTAAGTGGCCAGGTCACATGGACCCCGAAGGCTCAGAGAAGGTTGGGGGAGGATACCCACTGGAATAGCTGTTGGGAGACAGATGGTAGCCTCCAAAGAGGGGCTCCCTACATCAGTCACAACAGGAGGACGAGGTAGCAAAGGCAGAAGAAACTACCTCTCAGCTACCTCTCGAGTCTATTAACTATAATATATGTAGATGTTTTCCAAATGCAATCTTCCTTACCAGATGCGCATGGTTTATCTTAAGCCTTGCCACCATGTTGACTGTTACGGCAGATGATGCTTGTAACGTGTCAAACAGTACTAGTTGCTATTCCAGCTATAATTGAACGGTTAATTCCAGAACGTATATCTAGCATTAATAAGTGACGGATGCTTACAGATTATCAGTTTTTCATAATTTGCGACTAAGTAAATTTTCGTTATCATAAAGTTACGCTTGTTACGGACTTCGCTCCTGGTCCTGCTGCGGAAGAGTGACAGGCCATAACGCTGTGATTCCAAGGAGTTTTCTTTGTTGGTCTTCTTCGCCACAATCATAAAGCAGCAAGGATGCAATTCACATGAAAATCGCATGATTTTACTGTCTCATCATTTCTTTATAATTACAAAATTTGAAAGAGGTTTGATAGTTTGCAAACGTTGCAAATAAAATTTATACCCATTGGCGTAATCTGTTGCAGTCAACTTTTCATACTTTGACCTCAGTTGAATATCTGATATTAAATAAATTTTCTTAGCTCACTTCTTAAATTTTCTGTGCTTTTTTATTTTAATTACCTTTATTGCTTATGTAAACAATTTATAAAAACTCTGTAATGTTAAAATCCTAAAAAGGAGAAAGATTTATGAAGACATTTTACAGTTTCAGCTTGTTATATGGAATGAAGATTTATAAAATATAAAACAAATTCGGGAAGGATTGTATAAGACCACAAAAAATAATTATCAAAAAAATTTTATCAGATAACTTTGTTGAACACAGCAAAAAAAAAGTGGAGTGAGGGAGCTGGAGGGGTTAGTAAGCAATGCAGCGCACTTGAAAACTATACTATTAAAAATTATATCAATCAAGATTTTACTAATATTTCCTTTCAGAAATATAGGTAAAAGTGCTGAAGGAGAAAAATCGGAGGGGTGAAAAAGATGTTTCATGCGATGCAGAAATATTCCCAAATGGTTATATATATATTTTTTAAAAAAAACACATGCGTTACGACACTAATAAGATAAAAATAAATTACCCCCTCAACCAGCTGCTTGCCACAGAGGTCTGACAGGAGCCTGTCAGCTTATATGCCATAGTAGAAGGTCAGGATGGCAGGACCTCAGCAGAAAAACGACACAAACAGCCATACCTTACCCGGGACTCGAACCCAGGTCCCTTAGATTAGTAGCCAAGCGCGCTAACCACTCGGCCATGACACTAATACTAAAAACAATAGCGGCTGAATCTAAAAGTTCCCACGAAAACAAAATGCAAGTACTTTAGCCCCTGAGATCACGAGAAGCAGCTTCCCTGCAGCACAACACAGTGTATCTGCAGCTTTGTGGCGCTGCAGTCAAAAGTGTCTTACGCCAATAAAAGCTTCCATTCTTCTTACATATTCTTTGTGTAATGTGTCCTGATGGACAATCGGTTGTGTTTGGGTAATCGAACTGTTCAGACACTAATAACTGAGAGTGGTTTTTTATAAATGAGTAAGCTGTCGCTGGGTCTAATACTGAATCCATGTTTCTCTAGGAAATCGAGGCCTAATATGCATTCATCGTAGATATCAGCGATGTAAACAGGATGGCATGCCAGACAGCTACAAACTCTGATGTTCCATCCTTCCATGGACTTGAACACGATCTCCAATGACTGTAGGTTATTATTCCAGTTCGGGTGAGGTATTCCTAATTATATCTGTTCTGAGTAAACTTACATATGCACCAGTGTCTACTATCATAATGCAAGGCAACTCCATTCATGGTTCAATCAGCTAACCAATCCGTTATCTCCACCATATTGGGGCCAACCAATCAACGGCCAGCCTTTGCCTCGCAAGACTGACTAATTTCTGTTTCCCTGATCCTGCTGTCTAATAGATGGACTTGGACTCCTCATTCGTTTCTTATTATAGTTGTCACGGATATATCCAGTCTTCCCACAATTCCAACACAAGGTCTGTGTAAATCTTTGAGGAGGAACTTTTATCTCATTTGAAACGGATAGTATGATTTTTGTTAGTTCTTGCATTTCACTATTCCTTTCTATAATTTTTTTTGCATTCACAAATCTCACTGCGTTTGTTCGCTCGGAAGGAAAGCCTGGAGCCCTCGTACTTTATGGCATGTACCACAGCTGACTTTAATGATTCACCTTCCAACGTCCTCGGGGACTGTTGAGTCTCAGGGTCGACAATAGCATCAATAAATTATGATTCAGCTAAGTTATCTTGAATATCTGGTGGACGGTTACTATAAGCCAATCTAGCTAGAGCTCAATATCACTGGCAACTTCTTGCAAAGTTTCATCACTCTTTTGCATACAATGTGTAAATTGAGTCATATAATATTGTTTTAAATAACTGTCGCCAATTCAGATACCAACTTTGATAATCATATTGTTTCTCTTCTGGAACCGATGTAAAACGTCCACAGCAGAATTTCTTAAGGAAACTCATCTGAAATTCATTTCACTCATTAGCTTTAGCGACGACTTCAAATTGTGTTTTAAATACTGTCCAAGATGATTGACATCATATCTGGAAAGTTTAATTCTACTTCTAGCTATATATGTAAAAACATTGTCACTAAAATTACCATTATCACAAAAAGAAGTTAACATTTTATTTCTTAAAATCTGAAACTGGCATTAACAATTAGTTTTTACGCTAACAATTTGATGCTTATAATCCATCTTAACAATATCAAGTTTTGAGTTAAAATCACAAGCGATATCATTTACATTACACTTTACCCCATCAATATCATTTTTTACACTGTCAGTTTCAACCTTTAGACTACCACGTTGTCTGTTATGTTCGATCTTAATGGATCATTGTTTTCACTTATTTTTTTTTATTCAGATCATTATTCTGATCAGTAATCTTACTAATTTGAGAAGCCACTTCAGCTCTCATATTGTCAATATGAGAGGCTATTTCATGTCACCAATTTTACTGTTCATGGCAGTTATCAGTTTTAAACTCATCCATAGTGAAAGACCTTAAATAAATAATCTCGCTCCTGACTCCAAATGTTATGAATTTAAACAGATGAAAACTGAGTGCGAATTCTAAAGGATAATTTACCGAACCAAAGTATGAATGAAGTAATTTATTACAAAGGTACAAAATCATACAAATAAAACAATCTTATCATCATCATCTTCAAGCAGGTATGGGCTACGGAGATCCAACCAGACAATGCAATTTAGTTCTCCAAACAAGTCTGTCCTGAGCTGCATCTGGCCACTGCACAACAATTCTAATAAGGTCCTGTTTCACATTGTCAGTCCATTGCATCCTAGGTCTCACCCCCTTCCTCCTTTTTAGAGTCCTTTGGGTACACTGTTCATACCCTATTCGCCAATCTATAATTATCCATACAGGCAACATGGCCAAACCCACGGAGTCTCTGCACAATATTCTGTTTAAAGGAGGTTGCTGACTCCTTTGCCTAACCTCATCATTAGTTACAAAGTTAAACCACCTAATGCCCAAGATACTGCGTAAGCATCTAGTTTCCTGTTATCTTGTTTACAAAGTGTTCAAGTTTCACTACCATAACTAATCCTAGAAAGAACCAAACTATTACACAGTCTAATTTTAGTCTTTAGGTGTATATGCCTATTTCTCCACACTCTCCATAGATTCTTAAAATTCCCCGGCAGCAATCTCTATTCGTCTGTTAATTTTATGCTGCACATCACCATTATCTGTTACATAGCTCCCAAGATAATCAAACTGTGACACCTGCTCAAGACTGCAAATTCAGATGAACTGAATCGCAGCCTGCCTGACCAATTTTCATCACTTTAGTTTTCTCTCTGTTTATAACCAAACCTACTCTAGTACCAGTCTCATCAATAGCCCTAATGAAAGAGCTCATCAACATCATTTGCCAAAAGGGCTAAATCATCAGCATAATCTAAATCAGAAATTTTCGCATCTCCAGCCCATTTAAGGCCAAAATCTTTCCCTTGCAGTGAATTTTGCATAACATAATAAATAACCAAACTAAAGAGTAAAGGAGACAAAATGCACCCTTGTCGAACACCAGAAGTAATGTTAAACCAATTGCTACAATCCTTACCAACTCTCACACACGACTTAGTGTTATAGAGAGCTTTCATTATGTTAACTTACTTGTCTGGTATACCATATGATTTCACAATCAACCACAAATTATGATGATCAACAGAGTCAAAAGCCTTTTTGAAATCAACAAAGCTAGCAACCGAAGGTTTCTGAAACTCTAAACATTTCTCAAGAATCTGCCTAAGTGAAAATATCTGATCCACACATCCCGTCCCACTTCTGAATCCACATTGCTCATCACGCAATTGACTGTCAACCAGATTCTTAATTCTATTAAGCACAATCATGCAAAGAACTTTACCTGGAACAGAGAGTAGGCTGATACTCCTATAGTTATCATAAGAACTGCGATAACCTTTTTGGAAAATAGGGATGATAATAGCTCTGGTAAAATCCTTAGGAACCATGCCTTTATCATAAAAGATATTCAAAATTTCAGTCATCCAAGTGGTAACCGAAACATTCCCATCTCTTAAGTTGATTCTGTAATAATTTCATTTACCTCTGGGGATTTATGAAGTTTAAGTTTAGAACTAACCACATTGTTTAGAACATCACTGAAATGCTCAGCCCGCCTAGCCATGACAGAATCCTAGTTTATCCTTAAATCTCTGTATACCTATCCGTTTTATATCACACAAAACGTTTACTATCTGGTACAGGTAAAACCCATGTGTACTTATATATGTCGCGGTATTTGTAATAAGTGTTAGTTATTCTGAAACCATTGAGTTTACTTACCTGTAAGAGACGTTACCCATTGCCATTGCAGCTCCCAATACCAAAAGGGCCTATCACTCCCCAAAGGTCAGAGTCAGTACCAACTTTGGCATTGAAGTCACCAAGAACAAGGGTAATATCTCCTTTCTTGACAGAATTCAAAATATCCTGAAGTTGTTCATAAAACCTATCCTTCTCATCCTCATCGGCATCCTCAGTGGGGGCATAACAGCAGATAACATTCAAGTCTTTAACGCTTGTCTGAAATTTTGCTGTAAAAAACCTTTCATAAATGCACTCGTATCCTAGAAGAGCATCACTAGCGTGTCTGCTGGGAAGCAGACCCACGCCTTTGTGATGTTTATTATCGTTCCTCCCTGAAAAGAGAAATTTAAGATTATTTTGAAGAATCTGACCTTTATCTATTCATTTTGTCTCTTGCAAGCCGAGAATATCTAAATTATAATGGCTGAATTCTTGTGTGAGGACATCAAGAGAAAAAGCTCTGTGCAGAGTCCTCACATTCCAACTACCTATGGAGAGAAAATGGTTAGTAGGATGTTTAAAGAAACTGTTTATTGAGAGAGGGAATGCCGACAATATCAAACAACCCCCTAATCACAGACATGGGGCACAGACCCGTTCCCCCACCACTAAAAGCTACACTGGAAGACCTTCCAATGTAGAATTTGGCGATACCAGTAGAAGCAAAGAGTTCAGGTGCCTACGATGACCTCTGCTCAGGATTTTCCACCAGCTGATAAACATATCCTCTGAATCTATTCACATGTGGTTGAGGCTGTCAACCCACAAACAAACAGAAAACAAAGTGGAAGATTTTCTCCACAGAAGCCCACCAGTGCAGCAAATTCAGGATCCATAATCAATCTCAGAGCCTTATATCAGTCCAGTAGGTTTATCTGGGCAGCACCAGAACCTTATGTGGTTGACCACTCCTCAGCAGGATAGAAAAAAAAAGAAAAGTAGCCATAGTTGTCCAGATGAGTAGGCCACATTAATCTGGCAGCCCTCCCCTTCCGTTCACTTCCACAAGAGATTATCTCTTTTGAAAGGTACTAACGGTCTGCACCACAAGAAGGTGGGGTCAGACATTATGTGCTAGGCCTGGCCGGTTCTATGCATGACAGGGGATTGGTGCATAGCTGCTTCCAATGACTACCTAGCTACCATTTATAAATCTTAATAAATGCAATCTGATGATAAAATTGGAAGTTGATATCGCTAATATAAATGTTAGAGAATGTGCCAACAGAGCTCAATCATTCCAAAGAGATATCTTGGTTAATGGTTTCAAAATTCGATTTATATTTGCTTTAAATTGGGAAACTTCATCATGGTGCTCAATACACCTCGTTTCGCACAGCCTGGTAAGTTTACCCTCTATCAAGTGCAATAGTTTCTTTCATTACACCCACAGCATTTCTAATGCATTGGACACACAACATTTTGGCAATCCGGAAATTTATAGGTTGACCATCGAAGATGGCCACCAAAGGAATGAGGGTAATGCCCTGAACGTTGCCATCGAAAGTTCAGTTGGACTTTGGCTGATGCAATCCTTAAAATAATTGCATTCTTGAGAGGCAGTGGAATTATTCACGGGTTTACAAATCTGGACATGGTGAATGCATTGTACATTCCAGAATTACGCCATTTGCTGGAACTTGGCTAGAATGTGCAACATTTTCTAGATCTTTCTAGAGCATTCTATTACCTCATAGAAAGCGAGTTTTGCAAATTTTTGGTGACTGGATTGGGTTTTTTTACCTCTGAGCAGCACTTTTTTTTGGCACACAATGGACTAAATGGCCAGGTCACAAGAACCCCGAAGGTTGGGGAGAGGACCCACTGGAGCAGCTGTTGGGGGACAGATGGTAGCTTCCCATCAAGGCCATCCAGCGTGTTTTTTAACGTGCACAGGGTATGGCTCTCCTGCACATGGGGCCATGTCTTAATGTCCCGTCCAACGGACAGCATTAAATAAAGGCAAGTCCCAGATGTACCGCGGCATGTTGCTGCACACCATCTATGGGGAGAATGCCATGAACACCACTTCCTACGCCAGAGCAAGACAGTGCCACAAGGACACAGCTCATCCAAGGCTACCTATGGCGAACAATCCTATAAAAGGAAGGTTCATCCATCATTAAACCTAAATTTAATCTGTTTCCTGGTTAACCACAAAAATGGTATATAGAACCAAGTTGACTCGGCTCCCGGGGTGGAGACTCTTCATTTGGCTTTTCTATCGATGAGCCTGTCAACCAGTTTAATGTCCCAAGTCGCAAGCCCTCAACTTCGTCCTCTCCATAGTGCCATGCACCAGCTGCCCCCCAGAAGCAGTCTGTACCCCAACTTCACTGAGGCTGCACCGATGAACCCACTGGACCGGGTTCACCAATCCCAGTCTGCAGTACTCTCAGCCCCGATGGAGGGGCTGTGAACCTAAAGCTTCCCTGAGCAAGTGAATAAGCCCACTAGACTGGTCCCCTGCAAACCAGTCTGCAGACCCTCACATGCTCTGCCACCAAAGGCCACATCCTATCGTGCAAATGAGGAAACAACGGGCCGTGACCCTACTTCACAGAAGCACCATTAAGTCCCCCCACCACCACGTCAAGGTGGTCCACCTTTTCAAGCCCTTTGGAGACTGTGATGATGGCAAAAACCAAGATGGACATCGTGGGACTTAGAGAAATTTCGAGAAGGGTTGGCCGTCCAGGGAGTGGAGTAGAACTTTTGATAAAGGGGGACTTTTTAATGAATAAGGAGATTTTGGTTGGCCATGGAAGATGGCCTCCAAAGGGCAAGGGTGGCAGAACCTTTGATAAGTGTTTAATAAAGGGGTACATATTAATAAGGGTTATTTTAATGAGGGGGTCAAACTTTTCATAAGCGTTTTATTTAAGGGGGGGGCGCATTTTAATAAAGCGGCCGTCACTTCTGATGTGTTTAATTAATAAGGAATAAAAAATAAATACATGAAATAAAAATATAATTTATTTGCACGTTAAATTATGAGAAATGAAAATTCAGTAGGTTAATTTATAAGGGCTAAAATATTCGTGGGTTAATTTACAAGGAGTAAAAAATTCATAGGTTAATTTACAAAGTCTAAAAATACTTGGTTAATAATTTACAAAGTCTAAAAATACGTAGGACTAAAATATTCTGGGGTTAATTTACAAGGACTAAAAAATACGTAGGTTAATTCATAAGGACTGAAATATATTCGGGGGTTAATTTACAACGACTAAAAATACGTAGGTGCGAGAAATATAATATTCGGAGGTTACGACGAGTAATAAATTCATTTTTAAATATTCGCTCGTTTAATTATAAGAAATAAAAATTCGCAAGTTAATAAAAAATAAATACAGGAAATATAAAATTCGCGAGTTAAATTATAAAGAAAAAAAAAGATTTGTAATTTATAATGATCGGTTATTCCCACTTCAGACACCTTTAAGTAAATACTACCCTTGGCGTAATGGCTAAACTGCTAACGTGAAGGACCTGTGATCGAATCCCAGCATCGGGAAAGAGGTTTTTTTTTTGTTAAATACTAGATGGTGTCATAATTAACTGTGATATTTCAGATGCTGGTGGACTCAGGAGTTAAGAGAAATTTCGGAAGTTTTTGGTGACAGCCGAAACCAAGATGGCGGAATTCTAAATGGCGGACTCTGGGTTATTTCGGATGACGTCAGGATTCAAAATGGCGGGCTTGGGACTTTAGAAATTTCGGGAGTTTGTGGTCAAAATGGCGGGCGCACGGGATTTTTAATAAAGGGGCTTAATTATGAAATATTAAATATGAATTATGAATATTAACAAGAATTAGTGGAGTGTATAAGGGGGCGTGGCTACTGACGTCATAGGGGAAAGCTGTGAGTGGGGAGTAGGCTATTCTGTCTTGATACTATTCTGAGTCTGATTCTGTTGCTGTAACTAAGAGATATTTAGAAAAAGTCGCATTAACTGGCGAAGATGTCTTTAATGCGAACAATAAGAAAATAGGAAATCTCGGGGAACCAAAGCACAACAGAAATGCGGAAACAAAAAGTTACATAGACAGCTTGACAAATTAACCCAACCAATGCCTTATTGAGAAATGAACATGGACTTTTCTTACCAAGGGAAAGCAGATTCACTGGTGATGCAGCAGGACAACGAATTGCGAATGGTTGGCACTCCAATTTATGAAAGCGATACTGCCACAAAATTATACGTTGATAAAAATACTCTAATTTGCATTACCTACGGCGATAAAGGCGTGAAAAAGGGCAGATTACACTCTCAATTATTTAGATAAACACAAAACTCGACCTATTAACGCCCCCTATTTTCTACGATAATTACCATGTCTGCATTTCTAATTATCTCTGTCGATCTTTAGAAACTGGAGGGCACGGTTTCTGAAAGCTAAGGAACGAAACGTTCTGGTAGAACTATGTGATGGCTACATAAGCAAAGTGATCTGCTTTCAACAAATCCATCTTTTAGTATAAAATATAGTGTTAAAATAGACGACAAAAAATTTATTGAATTAGCAAGACCACAAAATTAACAGTTTTACTCTCTTATGTCAGCAAACAAAAAATTTGATCGAGGTAGTAAGGTTAATATTTCACCCACTAGTCACTATCCAGATCATAAAGAGACAAGAACTGTATCTGGACGCACTGTGTCAGACTTTCATCACTGGGTATATGTTTTTATTTTATATGAATAAATATGAAAGATATTAAACAATTATATAACATTATAGATGAAATATTGAAATCGAGAGCCATTTCAAAATCAAAAACTGAAGAAAATATTTTAGAAGAAAAGCAAGTTAGGAAACTCGCGAAGAATTTCATAAACCAGTGTCATCATAAACCAGCGAATATTTAAAAAAGAATTTCTAGGCATTGAACATTTTAGGGGTAAACTTGCTTTGGACAAAGCTGCAGGATATCTGTAACTCGGTTGGACAGTTGTACTTCCCGACTATGGGGGAGAAAGGGTCGAGCCACAAGGACTGACCTTGACCCCGGAGGGTCGGTAGATCTCCAGACAGTCAAGAAGTAGGCTATTGCTAAGCAGTCTGCGAAAAACCATGAAAAACATAAAAAAAGACGTAAAAGCTTTAGAACCGTAAGAGCAAACCAAGATGTCTGAAAAATCATTCATTTATAATCCAGATTCCAATTTGCAATATTAAACCAAAATAAATTAAACCTTTCGAGTCTTACAAGCAAGAAATATTAAATTATCGAAAAATCGCATTGATGTGTTTAGAAATTATTTAAAAATTGTTAAAGTGATACTAACGGTAAGAGCCATCTCATGGCCGAGTGGTTAGCAAGCTTGGCTACTTGATCTAAGGGACCTTGGTTCGAACCCTGGGTAAGGCATGGATGGTTGTCTTGCTTTTCTGCTGAAGTCCTGCCATCCTTTCAGACCTTCTACTATGGCATATAAACTGACAGGCTCCTGTCAGACCTCTGTGGCAAGCAGCTGCTTGAGGGGGTATTTATTTCTTAATTTTAACAGTAATATAAAGTCAACATTCAGGTTTCGGTTTATAGAAGAATTTCGACAATATTTCTGAAAAATTATCAGTTTTGGTTGCCAGTGAAAATATCAGTACAAAAGTTGTAAACGAAATTGTTGAAATTTTGAATATTTTGCTAAGAAAGGAAATCATTGACAAAAGAGAACAATAAAATATTATTCAACAATACAGTTGCTTTTCAGAAACCATCAATATTAAAGCCAATCTTTTAGGTCGATTAGAACAAACGTTATTGAACTGCAAAGTCTAAAAGTGTAGTAAAACCACTGGATCGAGACCACTTCTAATACACTTAACGTATAGTACTTAACAAATGAAACACTACGAAATTAGTTTCAGCTCTGTAGCTGAGTTAGACGACGAGTTATAACGCTTTAAATTAAAGAGTTCGACCCACTTTCTCGGCTAAGTAACGGGTTCACACCGATTTCACCTCGGTCAGATAACTACTTCCCAAACCCTAACTAACGATGTTAAAATCAAGATCTTAGCACAATTAGAACAGACGTTATCATTTGTCAAAATCTAAAATGACCACTTCTAAAACATTTACTATGTAGTTCTCACGCAAGTAGCGAAGGACTAGGGAGGGGGGGGGGGGTTGGAAAAATCGAAAATGAAATTTTGCCAACTGAGAAAATAATATCTGTCTGGTTCGTACCCAGATTTTCGCTCGATGATTGAGTCAATTTTCACAACTCTCCTGCGTTTTGCAATTTAACTTTTGACTTCCAATTTTGCCAACTAACCATAATTTCACAAAACCAATTCCAATCTTTACATCTCTCCTAAATTTGCCAAGTCACTTCAAATTTTTCAAACTCCTTAAGATTTTGCCTTGTCTCGATTTGGTCAACTCTTTAATTTCACAAAACTATATCCACAAGATTTTGCCAAGAGTTCTTGATTTGCCAACTCTCCTTAATTTCATAAAATCAATCCCAATTTTCACAACTCACTTCCATTTTGCCAAGTGCCCTAGATTTTTCCAAGTTGCCTTGATTTTTTCCACCTTTCCTTAATTTCACAAAAACAAACTCAATTTTTACCACTCTCCTGAATTTGGCAAGTCATTGCAAATTTTTCAAACTCCTCGAAATGTTGCCAAGTTTTCTCGATTTCCTCAACTCTCCTTAATTTTACAAATCCAATCCCAATTATCACAACTCGCCCGGATTTTACCAAGTGGCTTCGAATTTTGCGAACTGCCCTACATTTTGTTAAGTTTCCTCGATTTGTCCGACACTCCTTAATTTCACAAAACCAATCCCAATTTTTATATCTTGCCTATATTTTACAAATGGATTCGAATTTTGCCAACTAGCCATAATTTTACAGAAAAAAATCGTAATTTTTACATCTTCCTTGAATTTGCCAAGTCAATTCGAATTTTATTAACTCTCCTTAATTGCACAAGAAAGGTACACTTTTCACAACTCCCCTGTATTTTACCAAGTGGCTTCGAATTTTGCCAACTTCCCGAGAATTTGCCAAGTTGCCTCGGTGTTATCACCTCTCTTTAATTTCGCAAAGCAATCCCAATTTATACATCTTTCCTGAATTTGCCAAGTCACTTCAAAATTTGCCAGATTTCCTCGATTTTCTCAACTCTCTTTAATTTTACAAAAACAATCCCAATTTTCACAACTCGCCCATATTTTACCAAGTGGATTCAAATTTTGCCAACTCGCCATAATTTTACAGAAAAAAAATCCTAATTTTTACATCTTACCTGATTTTTGCAAGGTGATTCTGAATTTTCTCAACTCTCCCAAGATTTGCCAACTCTCCTAGATATTGCGAAGTTGTCTCGTTTTTGTCAACACGCCATAATTTTACAGAAAAAAGATTGCAATCTTTACATTTCACCTGAATTTTGCCAAGTTTCCACGATTTTGCCAAGTCACTCCGCAATTTTCCCAACTACCCCTAGATTTTGCCAACTCCCTAAGTTTTACCAACTCTCCTAGATTTTGCCAACTTGCCATAATTTTACAGAAAAAAATCCCAATTTTTACAACTCACCTGAATTTTGACAAATACCCACGATTTTGCCAAGTCACTCCGAATTATCCCAACTGCCCCTAGATTTTGCCAACTCCCTAAGTTTTACCAACTCTCCTAGATTTTGCCAACTAGCCATAATTTTACAGAATAAAATCCCAATTTTTACAACTCACCTGAATTTTGACAAATACCCACGATTTTACCAAGTTATACCGAATTTTGACAAGTTGCTCCGATTTTGCCAACTCGCCTGTATTTTACTAGGTGGTTTCGAATTTTGCCAACTGCTCTACATTTTGCCGTCTCTCCATTTTCCAAACTGCCCTAGATTTGTCAAGTTGCTTCGATTTTGACAACTCCCTTTGATTTTACAAAAAAAAGAGATTACAGATTTTCACAACTCGCCTAGATTTTACGAAGTCACTTCGAATTTTGACAACTCCTAGTTAATTTGGGGGGAGCCTCCCTCCCATAGCTACACCCCTGCTCAGCGAATGTAATCGAAAGATATTAGTTTGAGATTTGTGGCTCAATTAGAAGACGAGATACGAAGCTGTAAAATTAAATGGGTTCGACTCACTTTCTAAGCAAGGACACATGTCCGAGACTGCCTGCAATTAAATTAATGGAATTAGTTCCAATAATAGAGCGTGTTGACCAAAACAAAAAGGGGGATCATTTTGAAAGTTTAGATGGGAATCGGCAAGATATAGTGTGCGAACGGTATCCAGGAAACCGTAAATAACGGGGTGAAGACTACTACCCAAAAGTTCAAAGTGTAGTATATCCCTAATTAATTCCAATAATATTAGTTTCATATCTTTATCTCAATTAGAACTCATGCAGGACGACTGCTGAAAGCCAACCGAGAAAGGATTTCTGCTAACAAAGAAATCATTATGTTGAACAAAAAAGACGAATACATCGGATCACATTCGTTACTTACGTCACGTCGTGAGATTCGTGGCCAAGGAGAGATTGAACAGGAAGCAGGAACTTCTACTACTGCTATTTCCGTGGCTGGCCAGTTAATAAGAGTTGAAGAGAATTCATTGGGAAACTAACTCAGTGACTGATAAAAATATATTTCTCCCCTCCAACAATATAAAATAATTTAACAAGAAACTCTATCTTCAAGTGATTACATAGATGGCAGCATTCTTCAAATAAATTATTTCTGTTTTTCTACTTCCCTGTGTAATTAATTGAACAGATTTTTCTCTCGCTCCCATATCATGAGGTAGACGCTTTTACATCATTTATGTGTACACAGTTGTATCAGAATAATATGACCACCTACCTAATAATCGGAATAACCACTCCTGGCCAGATGGCAGCTGCGAGACATCATGGCATGGATGCAATGAGGCCCTGGAAGGTTGCCAGAGGCACACGTGCCCATTCCGACTCCAGGAGAGCACAAAGGTTCTGGAGATGATGTGGTTGTGGATCCTCACGCCAAATCTGTCGATCCAAATAGTCCTAAAAGTGCTCTAAGGGATTTATATCAGGCGATTTCGCCGGCCAAGGGAGAACGGAAACATCGCTGTCATGTTCCTGGAACCAGTCACGAACCACCTTAGCAATATGGCAGGGCACATTGTCCTGTTGGTAGACACCATCACCACCAGGGTAAACGTCCAACATGCAGGGATGCATGTAGTCAGCAAGGATGGACAGGTAGCCATTGGCGTTCAGGGACCCATCCAGAGGTACCAGCAGTCTGAGGTCATACCAGGAAAACATCCCCCAGACATGCACACTGCCACCGCACACTTGACCCACAAGCATGTCCAGGTGTTAGTTCTCATATATCTGACACCATAACTGCCACTGCCCATCGTTGTGGAGTAGAAACCTCAATTCGTCAGAGTAGGCAACCTTTTTCCACTCTCCCACTGTCCAATGATGGTAGTCCCGCACGAACTGCAGGCGTCGTTGCTGATAGACTTGGTCAACATGGGCGCCTTTATGCAGCATCGACTACGGAGACCCGTGCATAACAGAGTTTGCTCTACTGTTATCGGGGACACGCACCTGGGTGCCCCAGCATTCATTTGAGTGGGCAATTGCTGCACTGTTGCGTGTCAATTGCTCTTTACCAGTCGACGGAGGGGGACGTTCTCCTCTGGTGTCAGGTATCTACATCCTCTGTATCTACAGGTACTCGGTGTGCCAGCGGTCCATTCGTGGTACACCCTTACTACAGCACCTCACGAACAGCCCATGGAGTTGCTGTTTCCGAGATGCTTCCACCCTTTGTGCGGTAGCCGATGATCATTCCTTTTTGAACGTCTGTCAAATCAATACCTCTTCCCATTGTGCTCACATTAAGCAACTATGACTCATCTGTCCTGGCTGGCCACTTTTATCTCCATGTGGTCGACCTTGTCATGTGCACTCTGTGATGCACCTGGGCAGGTACACTGTGATTTCGTGGGTGGTCATATTATTCTGATATGACTGTGTATATGTACACACCGAAGAACAAAAAACACAATGACCAGCACGTCTTTATGCAAATCGAAGCAACTGCAGGCAAATGAAGGCACATGTGAAGGTTATGAAATGGTATAAATAACACCTGATACTAAGCTTCGTTAATCAATGTTATTCTTATTCTTCTGATGAGAAAGGCAGTGGACCTAAGTGAGTTTGACAGAAGTCAATTTGTAATGGCCAGACAACTGGGTCAGAGAATTTCTGAGATGTCAAGACTTGTGGGGTGCTCACAGTTAGCCATGGTTAATACCTTCAAAAAGTGTTCCTAGGAGAGAAAAACCACAAACTGTCGGCAAGATGTGGGCCAATCACAGCTCATTGATGCTAGAGGTGAACAAAAGCTATCCTGTATGGTACAAGCCAACATAAAGGGTACTGTGGTGCAACTCACCTTAATTTGAATGCCAGTGGCAGGAGTAATGTGTCGCAACACACAGTATATTGGACCCTGCTGAAAATGGGCTGCATATCTGCAGGCTACTTTGAATGCCCATGCTAACTTCGGTTGACCATCGACAGCACCTACAATGGACACGCAAGCATCAAAACTGGACTTTGAATGATGGGAAGAAGGTCATTCAGTCTGATGAATCTTGTTTCCTATTGCACCATGTGGACAGCCAGGTACATGTGTGTCATTTATCTGGGGAAGTGTTGGCACCAGAATGCACTGTGGGATGAAAACAAGCCGGTTGAGGAAGTTTAATACTTTGGGCAATGTTCTGCTTGGAAACCCTGGGTCCAGTCATTCATGTGCAGGAAGGTGACATCTACCACCTACCTAAACATCATTGCAGACTAGGTACATCCTTCCATTGCAAAGATATTCCCCTCTAGTAGTGCCTTCGTTCAGCAGGATAATGCACCATGCCACACTTCCTGGATTGTTCGAGAATGGTTTGTGGAACACGAAGACTTCCAGGTATTACCCTAGCCTCCAAATTCCCCAGACATCAATCCAATCGAGCATCTGTGGTTTGTGTTGGAAGAGCATATTGGATCTGCAATGGCTCAACCACGTAACTTACAAGAATTAAAGAATCTGCTGGTATCGGATTGATACCAGATACCACCAGACCCCTTTAGAAATCTTGTCCATACCTCACTGGGTAAGAGCTGTTTTGGCAGTATGTGGAATACCAACCTCATATTGAGCAGGTGATCATAATGTTTTGCTTCTTTAGTGTATAATGGTTATTTAAGAGCTTTCGCGCTGGATGAAAAATATTGGCGACCCACAAGAAACCGATGTTTTAGACAATGTTGAGAAGCAGTTGGTCTATTATGCTGAAATTTGTAATATTCATTGTGGCTGTTTCACGATTTTACGGAAAATATTCTGATTTTCTTCATTACTTACATTTCCGAAATTAATCTTCACTTTCTAAACTCATCCTGGCTGGAGCAAAGCAAATCCATACATTCATAGATATCACTTCAAAATGCCTCATATTTTTTTCTCCCAGTCCTGAAAATGTCATTTGACATGTTGAATTTGAATTGTTGTGTTTTTAAACTAATTTCCCAAAACTGTCTTGTTTCCTCAAGTTCTCTGATTTATAGTACTGTGCAAATTAGTTGGGACAATAGGAAAATGCAGTAACAAAGACACAACTAAAATATTTATTTGTTTAATAGTGTAGTTAATAGTGAATGTGACCCCACTTAGCTTTAATTACTTCTTCCACACTCTCAACCATTGATGCCACTAGCTTTCCACACATCTCCTTCACTTCAGGGTCGTGGTACCACACTTTCATGATTTCACTTTCAGCTTCTGCAGTGTTGGGACCATTTTCGCCTCCAGAACGCCTATGTACTTTTTTGCTGTCCATCATTCCTTCAATGTGGTGAAGTGTCTGTGGCCCAAAAGCTGTGAAACATCCCCAAAATATGATCTTGGGTGGGTGTTTATGGGATAACTGGATGTTCCTGGATCGAAGAGGTTCTTCAGGCGAGTGGCGGACGAAATTTGACCTGTAGCCATGCACCTCAAAGTGGGTTTCGTCGGAAAATATCACTTTTTCCCAATTCTCCACAGTCCAGTCTCGATGTTTCTTTGCTCAGGATAATCTTTTTTGTTTCAAAAGCTGCTGTTTGGAAGGGCGTCGAGCCTGGTGCCCACATTCCAGAAGGCGATGACTTATGGTGGAAGCATCTATATTAACCCCATGAGACACAATCTCCCTTTTGATATCTCCACTGGTCTTCAGGTCTATGATACTAATTCTTCGAATTAGACTATCATCTCTAGGGATGGTTTTTCCTTTTCTTCCGCAATGTCCTGTACGGGACATGTCCACAGACACTGTCTCCTTATGCAGCTTCATGATGCTTGTCCCAACTAATTCGCACAATACTGTATGAGGATTTTACAACCCAACAGTCCAATAATTCAATGAAGTATATGATAACTGCGCCAATTCCTCAACAACATCCATCATTTTCTGTCTTTCACACAGAGCACTTTTCTGAAATTTAGTTTAAAAATCATCTCCAAAAAGCTCTCCCATAGGTTAACATGGGATTCCCTTATAGGGAATCGCATTTTAATTTTACTATCATGTAATCATGCCTCCAAGTCCCTTAGTATCAGGTAACCACAAAAGTTCTTGCCGTTCATGTGTCATTAAATAATCAACATGTAGTTAAAGAAATAGAAAAAGGCTTTACTTCCGTGTCAGAACAACTATCCACATCTAAAAATTGCATTGCATTTTATTTCATATGATAATGTAATCCAAGTAGTAAACACAATAAAATATTGAAATGGAAGTGTCGTTGAAGCTTATCAGATGTTATTTACTTTACCAGTTTAAACTCGATAACACTGCTGTTAAAGCCACTAGAATATGTCATGCATTTGGACAGGATTCTGCGAAGGAACACACAGCCAGAAATTGATTCCAAAATTTTCGAACCAGGGATGAGTCACTTGAAGATGCACCGCATAGCGGCTGTCCCATGGCCATCGACAATGAAGCCTTGAAAGCAGCTATTGAAGAAGAGAGCAGGCGAACGTGCCAAAAGCTTGCTTTGGTGTTCAATGTGAATGATGAACCCATTAGGAGGCATCTGCAAGAAATGGGTGAAACATACATCGGTCCCACTTGAGTAGTCATACTCCAGGCCTACCATTGATTTGATCTATATCGATAAAGCCTTTAATCGTAATCGTTTAACAGGAAGTCCCTTCTGTAAACGTAATCATTTAACAGAAAGTCCTTCGCCAAAACAGCTCTTACCGGGCGAGTCATGGATGCTACAAGATTTCTGAAGGTGTCTTGTAGTATCTGGTACCAACACGTTACCAGCAGATCCTTTAACTTTTATAAGTTATGTGGTTGAGACCAACTGAAATGCATATTCCAGGTTACCAGTATTGTGGACCTTTTAAGAAATTGTTGTAAAAAAATTTTAAAATAAAATATTAAAAATAATTAAAAACCAATTTTGCGTTTAATAATGTATTTAATGTATTACCGACACTGCATTGTACATTCTGAATTTCTACACTTTCATAAACAAAAAATCTGTCCATAAAACAAATATACATCGCGTCTTATTGCCAGAATACGCTTCTTTTAACCTATCGAATGCGACAGATTATTTAGTGATTTATAGGTTATTTTTTATTATCATTATAGTGCTTAAAAGGTTAATGCGAGGTGATCCTGGTATTAACCGTGTGGACAAAGCCTGCAAAAAGCACATTTCTTACAGCAAATCTACAGAAACTAATAAGAGACACGAAGCCGACCAATAATTATTAAATGATTTGGATGAAATGCAGATTCCAACTTTTGGAGAAAGAATTTCAAAACGATAACCAAACCTATCATTAAAACAAAGATACTGTTCGGCTCAGGACACAAGAAATAAGATGCTTTTTTTCGTTTACTACGATCCATTAAAGGGATTTTTCGGTATGAAAGATCTAATACGCAAAACTGGATTGAAGGAAAAAGAGGTAAAGAAGTTTCTCGAACAACAAGATGTCTACACGTTACACAAACCCATCTACACGAAATTCAAAACAAGACGGATTTACGTATCTGATGTGGACGACCAGTGGCAGAGCGATTTAATCGATATGAAAAAATTTAAATTATATAATAACAACACGATTTATATTTTAACAGTGATTGACATTTTCAGTAAATTCGCTTGGGCAATGCCTATTAGAAAGAAAACTGGTAGCGAGATTACAAAGGCGTTCGTCAAAATATTTCAACAGCGCAAGCCATCCAAGTTGCAAACAGATAAGGGAACTGAGTTTATTAATAGCATGGAGGTAGGAAGATAACAGGAGGAGCCCTAAGCACTTGAAAATGATGCTTCGGCGACTGCGCGGCAGCCATGTTGTTCTATTCAAAACATTGATCAGTAGTATAAGTGAGTAATGAAGTGTTGCGGTATAAAAAATTTATTTTTTTTCGACATTTGTATTATGGCAGCCTGTTAAGCTTACGGCTGCACGAATCGCCCTTCAAAAAAGATACCAGGAATTACCTTTCATCGGTAAGTTTGTCATTTTTATAAAAGTTTAAATAATTATATAATGATACAAGCAACTTCGTGTTGAAATTACGCCGCTATGAAATCGGTTTTATTTCGTGTTACAAACCTCGATTCTTCACCAGATTTTTTTTTTATTTTCTTCGGATTGTACTCAGTGATAAATGTGAAGATGTACTTCTGATATTGATTGATTGATTGATTTTACGTTACAGTTATTTGAGAATTCCTTTTGCAGGCATTCTCAGTTAAAAAATTTTGTTGGCTGTAATTGAATATTAGTGTGTATTCTATTTAATGGATGATGAATTTACATACTTTTAAATAGAGGTGATTAAAATATCAAGGAGTTTCTTTTTTGTTTCTTATTTTATTTTAGGTGGAAGTATTAGATATTATTTTGTTTAAATGTTTCAGTGTTTAAATTCCTCTCTCTTCATGATTTAATAAGTTCAGTGTAAGAAGGGAAAAGTAAATTGCAATAAAGTATTTTCATAAGATGAGAAATATAATCTTTCTTCTTTTTTTAAATTTGGATAGCATTTAAGGGTTTCGTTTAAATTCCCCCTTTTTTTCTTGGATTGGAGTCCAATATTTTTGAATTCCTTTTTAGATTAATTTAATGTATCTGGTGTAAATTGTCATAGGTGAGTAATAGCGATCATTAGGGTGAAAATTTTTCAAATTGTTTAAATAATTTTAGTTAAAAGAGGAGAGTGTAATGCTTTTCTCCTTTTCGTTAATTCTTCTGATAGGGTTCTAATTGTCCCTTTAAAGGTGAATACTGAATTAATTTAATTCTGTATGGATTTCAAATAGAGCGAGTTTATTGCTTGTACTTATTTTTATTTTGGTTGAAGGGTAAGTTAGGCGTACATGAAGGTAGGTATGAGAGACTGAGGAGTCAGGCACTGAGATGTCGGGTTCAAGCCACTCTCTGGAACGTTGCCTTTTTTTTAAAATGGTATTATATTCCCTTCACCCTGTGGATATATTTTTTTTTTCTTTTTTTTATATTTTTTTAATTTTTTATTATTTTTGCTTAGTATAATTTTTAGTTGCTTTTTTTTTCATATAGTTTTTTCAGATATTATTTTGAAATTTTCCTTTGTGGCTGAGGAAGGATGTATTTCAATCCTTACGAGATTTTTTTTGAGAGATTGTAATAATTGTGTATTTTGTATTGATTGTTAACTCTGGCTGAGGGAGGAGAATGAGCATGAGATGGGGGAGAGATGTGAAGCTGAGGGTACAAACATAGAGCTGGTGGGTTCGAGCCACCATCTGGGGCGTTTTTTTTATAAATATATATATTTTTTTTAGTTCTTTTTTTTACTTCTTATACTATTGGCTTTATTTAGTTTTGTTAAGCAAATTTTTTTTATTTTTGTGGAATGAGAATTTTTTTAACGTAAAACAGCTATTTTCTTAATTTTACAAATGTAATTTTTTGCGGTTTAAATGCTGCTATTGTATATAACTTTTATGTTTTATCCATAAAATGGTTTCTACTGTTATCAGTGTAGTATAAATAAACTTTTAAAATCTTGCAATTGTTTGTTATTGTCGTATTCAACGAAATACATAAATAGTTCTGCTATATAGTAATTCTGTATGGAAATATTCATTGCATTAAAAAAAAGCAATATAAATTCCAAATAGCTTAAATGGGCTTTCCCTTAGTCGTAAAAAAATAATCTTCCCGTATATAACGCACAGTGAAACTGAGCATAGCACGTGAAAAGTAGGCTTGATTGCAGCGGCAGACGGTTTGTTTTGAATGCAACAATATGGCTACCGCCCTGCTGCCTAAGCATCATTTTCCTTGGATAGGGAAAGCGTGTTAGGGCCTCTCCTTATCTTCCTACCTCCATGATTAATAGAGAAACACAAGCACTGTTTAGCCAACGCAGTGAAATGGTTCGCCACCGGAAATGTAACTATAACGCAGGTAATTGAACGTTTCAATAGGACTCTAAAGACAAAAATGTGGAAATATTTCACTGCCAATAATACGAGGAAATGGATCGATGTTCTTCCGAAACTTGTTAAGAATTACAATAATTATTATCACAGTTCAATAAAAATGATTCCAGAAGAGGCAAGTTAAAGAAAAACAAAAATATCGTCCATTTAAATCTGTTTGGTAAAAAAATTAAATTTCTTACGTAACCAAAATTTAAAATAGGCAACAGAGTGAGAATCGCCCACGTCACAGAAGAAATTTTTGAAATTGCTCAAATTCTAAACACAGATCCATAACTTATAAGATAAAAGATTCGAAAGGGGAGCCTATCGTCGGCAATTTTTACACCCACGAAATGGTAAAATACGAAAAACCAGACGATATTTACAAAATAGAAACCATTCTGAAAAGTAGAGTGAGAAAGAATAAAAAAGAGTATTATGTTAAATGGTTTGGTTACGATAACACGTTTAATTCCTGGAAAAAGAATATCTTTTTTTGAAATAAAGTAAATGGAAATTAAAAATTTCGACTTTGAAGAAAACATTTTCCTAAACAGAAACGTATTATAGCACCACTCTGGCCATTTAGACTTTTAATCTGTGGTCCATCGGTTTCAGGGAAGACAAATCTTTTGTTGAACTTAATATTTAACCATCTCTACTATAATAAAATAGTTTTATATGTCAAAGACTTAACTGAGCCGAAATATCAGTTTATGCAAGAAATATTCAACGATTTGCACGAAATTCTGCAGAAAACGTTTGTTGAAAAAATCTCAGTTGCAATTTTCTCTTCGAGTAAATAAGATATCGTCAAGGTCAATGAACTGGATCTCGAAATCCAAATTTAATTGTTTTCGACGATTTCACGTAACCGAAAGAGATCAAAAAGTCGTCGAAGAATTATTCGTCAGAGGAAGGAAAAAAAACATATCATTGATTTACCTGACACAGAGTTATTTTTCGACTCCAAAATACAGTGTAATTACAGTGTAATTACAGTGTAATTATTTTATATTCTTTAAATATGCTGAACAAGAGAGAAATGTTGCAGATAAAAATGTATAATTCAACAGAAATCAGGAAAGATATTTTTATGCAGTTTTATGCATATGCTGTTTCAAAACTACACGATTTCTTATTAATCGATAAAAAAAGAAGCACATACCTCTCAAATACAGGAATAACTTTGGAAAATAAAGACGAATTACTTGACAAAGTTTGGCGTCATCAGCTCAGAGACCGGTTCCGAAAGAGGACCAGCGGGAATTCCAGGTGTCAGTTTTAAATTGACACACGATGGGGATTACGACACGAGTAACAAAAAATTGAGAAATGTAGCCAATCCCGAAGAGAATTCGTATTCTGTGACAAAACAACATCTACAACAAGAGTCTCTTTATTTCGGGGTGCAGTCACAGCCACAGTAACTGTGGGTAGTGATCTTAAAGCGCTCCAGATATTTTGGGAAACTCCCGTGTCCCGTCAGAACCTGCGTTAAGTAGTTGTCTGAGGACATCAGGGATTGACCGACCCTCTGCAAGAATGTGTTTGTTTGAAGACAATTCCTCCAGAATCCCAGAGCCTCTGCCACTCGTCCATTACTCTTTGACATATATAGACTTCAGGGTCGTTTTTGAAGTCTTTACCGCTATCTCAGGTTGAGTGTTAGTACCTGCTGAGCGGGCTAGTTGGTCCACCCCCTCGTTTCCTTCATGACCTGCATGTGCCTTGATCCAGGAGAAGGAGACTCTGAGCATGTTTCGATTGCCCAGGAGGCGCTTGATCTCATGTACTATTTGATGCCTGTTGTTTGCATCTTCAAGCGCTTGCAGAGCTGTTCAGCTGTCCGTGTACAACCGGATGTCGCTATCCTGACTGCCATCATTGAGAGTGCAATTTAGGGCCACTCTGATGGCAAGCAGCTCTGCTTGGAAGGCTGAACCATTATTAGAAACCTTCCTCCTATAATCATACTCATTGGCTCCTTGACTGTAAAGGGTGTAGGCTAAGCCCACTCCAGTCTAAATCTTGGAGCCGTTAGTATATATCTCAATTCCTCTACCTGATGGTAACCCATGGACCATGACACACTTTGTCTTTTGGTGGGATGGATGTCCCACTTAGCGGTTTTAGTTTCATAATCCTCGGGGTCATACTGGACTCCGAGGAATGTTACTTTCTCCCTAGCCTGCAGGACTCTAATAATGGTCGCTTCTCTCCTGACCATCAAAAACAACGGAAAGATCCCTGCTATCACCAGAAGGGCATCTGTAGATGTGGTCCAGTAAGCTCTGGTGATTCGCAGTAAAGCCTGTCATTGGGTTGCAAGCAGCTTTCTACACATGTATGGAGTGGTCCTTTGAGCGCCACCAGGTGCCCACTCCATAAGTTAGGATCCTCTCAGTTCTCTGTAAGTAAATTTCTTTGAGGACACAACCTCTCAGTCTCCATGAGATGCAAGCCATACGCCAAAGTTTGCACATCACTTTCGTGCCTTTTACCTTAAGGTCCTGGAAGTGTGGAATCCAGCTCATCCTCTCATTCAGAGTAACCCCCAGGTATTTTAAAGTCGTCATGTGGCAGATCTTGTTACCATTCAATTTGAAAATTGGGTACCTCTTTTTGAGGACACCCACTTTGGCTACAGTCATTGATGTTGTCTTTGCACAGCTGAACCCTAGCTTGTAGCACAGACTCCATCCTTCGAGCACTGACAATGCTGCCTTGCCAAGTGATCTCCAGTCTCTCTCTGGAGGTCGCCGATATGACAAGCAGCATGTCATCAGCTTAAGCCTGAAGCCAGACACCCTCAGTAAGTTTAACTCCAGGGCCGAGTCTGCAACTAAGTTCCAGAGGAACGGGTCATTGCACGAACCCTGTGGGCAGCCTCTATCCAAGTTTCTTGAGACTACCCCACTGGCATGAGAATAGGTGACCACTCTCTGGCTGAGATAGTTGGACACCATCTTAAAGATGTTCCTAGGACAAGAACAGTCTTTTAATTTACTTAATATAGCAGGCCACCAGACATTGTCAAACGCCCCGGTCACATCCAAAGTGATGAGGGAGGTGTGCAACTTGTTAGCTCTTTTAATCTTGCCAATGTCCACCCCTGATAGTGGCAGTGGTGGACTGGTCTGTGCTGAACCCATATTGTCTATCATTAAGGAAATTGTTTTTATAACAGTGGAAATACGTTCGTGAGCAGTTTGTCTAAAAATTTTCCCATCACTAGCAACAGACATCTGGGTCTGTATGATCTTACATCTGCCGAGTCTCTACCTGCCTTGTTGTCTGCCTGTTTCCAGGCTTGTGGGAAAATTCCCAGTCTGAGACAGGTATTATACAACTGGGTAAACAGATCTTTGTGTTCAATAGAAACCTGCGTCACGATTTCCACGGTCAGACCATCGTGGCCTGAGGCTTTACCCTTGGCCATTGTCTTTATCACCTCCTCCACCTCCTCTTCTGTGAACAGAACGTCATAGTTTACATCTGGCGGGACCCTACTGTAGTTCCTGAGGAGTTGATGTTGGACATCATCAGAGCTCCTATCATCTTCTGGAAATAAACCCACTAGCAAGGCCTGGATAGTTTTGTCACACAAAGAGGTCTTGGATCCGTCTTCGTTGCGAACATATTCAATATCCAAAGGTTTAATATTTTTCTCTTTAGCCAGTTTATACTGCAGGGCTCCGTGCATTGCAACAAGAGTTTATAACACTGAATCACACAGTGAATTATGATGGAAATACTAAAAGAATATCAAATATAGGCAGACCTATAGAAAATGGAGATGCCGCTACCATTCATTATGTTAATAATACTTCTTTAATTTTTTGGAATAATAGCTTAGATGCGCGAAACAAACAAATAATCAATGTTACTGAACCGGATGCAGATTCTGGACTTTGCAATGAAGATGACAATTACGATGCAAGTAATAAACGCATTAAAAATCTTGCAGAACCGACCGATTCATCCAATGCCACTACGAAACACTATGTCCACAACTTGACTACTGTTCAAAATAGTCCAATGAATACACTGGTGAGAAATAAAGATGGGCTTTACGTTCCGTGCAGCAATGCATTCGACGAGCATAATTTCAATGCAGAAAAAAAAACAAATCGTTGATATTGCCGATCCCGAGTCTGATTCTGCTGCTGTAACTAAAGGATATTTGGAAAAAGTCGCCTTAACTGGTGAGGATGTCTTTAATGCGAACAATAAGAGAATAGGAAACCTCGGGGAACTGAGGCACAACAAAAATGAGACAACAAATAATTACGACGACGGCTTGACAAAGTTAGATACTAACCCATCCAATGCCTTATTGCGAAACGAACATGGACTTTTCGTACCAAATGAAAGCAGATTCAATGGCGATGCAACAGGACAACGAATTACGAATGTTGGCACTCCAATTTATCAGAGTGACTCTGGCACAAAATTATGCGTTGATAAAAATATTCTAATTTGCATTTCCTACGGCGATAAAGAAGTGAAAGAGGTGCAGTCTCATCCAATTAAACAGATAAACACGAAATTCGACCTACTATAACAGTGTCTCGCAAACTGTGTGCCGAGAGAGTTTTTCAAATTGACACTAGATATTCCAAAGATTTCGTTTTGACTTGACTTGTGTTATCGACGTGCTATCGACGTGCTTTAATAAAAATCTTTCATATTTTATCAACTGGGATCTTGTATTTATCAAGCTTTTTCCAAATTTTGGTATTAATTTTTGTTTATTTCAAGCCATAGAATGGACAAATATTTAAAACAAACACCGAGTTATGATTAATTATATTTATTATTATATTTATATTAAATAAAATGCATTTAACGAAACTTCACTTTTCCTCTTTTTACGTAACCATCAAAAATTCTTTTTTAGGTATGCCGCGGGAAAAAAATTAGATTCAGTGTGCCGCAGAGTAAAAAAGTTTGCGAGACACTGTACTAACGCCACCTATTTTCAAAGATAATTACCATTTATGCGTTTCTAATGGATATATAAGCAAAGTGATCTGCTGCACAACAAATCCCTCTTTTAGTATAAATTATAGTATCAACTTGGACGATCAAAAATTCATTGAAGTAATAAGACCACAACTTCAGCAATTTCTTTCTGTTATTCAACAAGAAATTTGACAGGGGCAGCAAGATTAGTGTTTCATTTGCTAGACACTATCCAGATCCAAAAGCAAGAAGAAAGGTACCTGGAGATCTTGTTTCCGACTTTCATCACTGGGTAGATGTTTTTATTTCATATCAATAAAGATGAAAGATATTAAACAATTACATATTATAGACCAAATGTTGAAATTTGAGAGCCATCACAAAATCAAAAATTAAAGGCAATGTTTTGGAAGAATACATTAAGAAAGAATTATTATTTAAGAAGAATATATTAAGGAAACTCTCCAAGAATTCCAGAAACCGGTGGTGAAAAGTTAAAAAATTTGGAAACAGTTCGTGAGAAAATCATGGAAAACATACAAGAAGTCATAAAAACTTTAGAACCGGAAGAGCAAACCGAAATGTCCAAAAAATCGTTCATGTATAATCCAGATTCCAACTTGCAAGATGAAATATTAATCCAATATATATTAAAACTTCCGAGTGAAATCTTACAGGCGAGCAAACCCACTCCTGAGCAGAAAGAAATGATTTATTAAACAATCAGCCATCTTCAGAAACTAGGGGGCAATAAGGCTCTGAAACGAAACGTTCTGGTAGAACTACTGAGAAATATCAAACTATCGAAAATCACATTGACGCATTTAGAAAATATTTAAAAATGATTAAAATGATACTAACAGTATTAGAAAGTTAACAATCGGGTTCGGGATTATATCAGAATTTCGACAATATTTGTGAAAAATTATCAGTTTTCGTTGCCAGTAAACGAGCTGGAAATACCAGTACAGAATTTGTAAACGAAATTGTTGAAATTTTGGATATTTTGCTAAGAAACGATATCATTGACAAAAAAGAACATAAAATATTATTCAACAATACTGTTGCTTTTTAGAAGCCATGAATATTTGCAGTCCAGTTCTATCCATATAATAACTCTACCATTATAGAAATAGCAAAATCAATAAGAAACTTACCACTAATAATAGACTTTCTACCAAAAACAAAAGTTCCCCAACACTTTATCCAACAATACTGTTGCTTTTTAGAAAATCATGAACATTAAGCCAACTGAGATCCTTATTGCAGATATATGCCGTTACACCAATAGAGGTCGGTTGTGGTATTATTTTGGGGCACTGGTAAAATAAGTCAAGTTTTGCAGAAATTGATTTGGACGAATACTAAGCAAGCATCGCGCTTATGATGGCAATAACCCACAATTGAGTAATCACGAATGGAGTTGCATTGCGAAGAGATACATCCCAATATTACTTTGATATGTTTATCTCCTTTTTGAACCGAGTGAGCCAGCCATTGCTCAGCGCCAAACAAGATTTCCGTTAGCGTCAACAAGAACTCTCAGAATACATTCATTATGTCATATTGCGAGATTTGAACAGAAGCAGCATCAGCAAGCATCTCACAGTGGCAATAACCCACAAATGCTGCGCACGAAATAAATGTATATAAAGAGATTAGATACAATAGGAGAGAAGCAAGGAGAGAAAGAAATAAAGAGTTAGAAACTCCCCCATGTGAATTCAGCTTTTTTTCCCCTCAACACCCCAAGTGATTTTTTAAGTCTTTATTAATTAATACAAAGAGGTGTATAATAGAGCTTCAGTCAGCACCAGTGTCACGGCAACACAAACATGTTTGGAACAGTAGATATAAATAATGTCTCGAAGCCTTCCCACAAAGAGATTATCAGCAGAGTTATTAATAATATTTCCTGAAGACCTCATGCCTGAAGTCGGTGATCCCTCTGCAATGGATACAGTGACTGAAACAACAGCCTATATCGATGCTGCAAAGGACCCTGTGCATGGAAAATACAAAAAAAGAAAAAAATTAGATGGACTCTTTTGACTGACAAAGGGGGCTTTTCTCATATCTACTCATCCTTACTGGAACATAAGAAATCCATACATTCACAGATAAAAAAATAAATACCCCCTCAAGCAGCTGCTTGCCACAGAGGTCTGACAGGGGCCTGTCAGTTTATATGCCATAGTACAAAAACTGAGAGAATGGCAGGACCTCAGTAGAAAAACGACACATACATCCATGCCTTACCCGGGGCTCGAACCCAAGCACTCCAAAATCTATCTTTCCATTATATTTTTCTCCCACAGCCCCTGAAAAACCTCATTTTATCTGTTGATTTTGAAGTCATTTTTTTAAACTAATTTCCCAAACTGTCTTGCTTTTCCTGATTTCTCCTATTTTACCAATTTTTACACCCCAACAGCCCAATAATTCAGTGAAGTGTTGACAACTGCAACACATTCCTAAAGCTTTGGGGAAGACGCTCTGCGTGTCCTGTCTTAGACGCAGAGCGTCTTCCTCAAAAACCAGGTCAACGCTAATCTCCCCAAAAATGTCCCATAGGTTAACATGGGATTCCCTATACTTTAACATTGGCCCAGAACTCTCATTTACTCTACTACTGGCCGCCAGGGGTTCCGAGCTCAGAGGGAGAAAAAAAAAAGCTTGAGGCCCCTGGGTCTCCCGTAATCGTCCGGGGCTTCAAGCTTTTCTCTAATTAATGAAAGGTAATCAATCAAATTGTATATTAAAGTAACGCAGAAAAACAGTAATGTTATCTGTCAATCTATTTTGCTTAGAAATAACAAATTGAGATCGAAAATGATTAAAACACTATTAAAGTTTGTTACATTTTTTAAAAGAATAAAATAAAATTTAATACCTTTTTTTCCTTTTTCTGTTCTTAGAATTTAATATGTTTTGCGTTTGACTGCCCGCCAAACACAAAAAGTCGTCAATGACGACTAGTGCTACAGTTAGTATTGTGATAGACTCCGTCATTTAACTTGTGCTCGTGTGGCTTTGGTCGTTGTTTTTGTGCAAAAAAATAAAGTTCATTGTTCCTGTTCTATATTTGTGAAAATTGTTATTAGTATTGTTACGACAGAAGAATCTGGCAACCGAAAGCAAAGTTTCAGCCAACGAATTGAACTTTGGGAGAATTTGGAGAAGAGTGGAGCGTTAACGGTTTTGTATTGTAACGGTCGTTGTGTTGTAACGGTCGTGAGTTCGAAAATGGACGGTGAGCTGTTCTGAGACAGTGCGCGTAAGTATCAAGAAGTAACTTGATGTGTTGTGTATACGCGGAAGGATAAAAGTGGGATCTTTTATCGTTAAGTATCAAGAAGTAACTTGATGTGTTGTGTATACGCGGAAGTATAAAAGTGGGAACTTTTATGGCTAACTTCGAATGTCTACACGGACTGTCTTTTTGTTCGGCTAGTGTGTGAAAAGTTATTAGCACAGGACGAGAATTGGTTTACGAGTGAAGATCTTCGGGTGACCTGGTAAATCAAGTAAAAGGTAGTATTTAGTAAAATACACAGAGCTGATATTGTGTGCTCTACGCAGGAAGATTGATGACTTGTGCATGTTAATAGTTGATTTGTTAATAAGATACTTCATCCATATTTCCTTTGTAACAATTTACCTTGTATTGAATTTGGTTTTGAAATATAGCTTTTAATACTCGCGCTCAGTGGCTATCCATTTTTGGTAATCCGCAACATTTGGTGTCAGAAGTGGGATTATAATTATTTAATTGAATGACTTTCACTAGAAGTATGGATGAGTTAATAAAGCTGATGACTGATATGAAAGCCGATATGGCTAATAAAATAGGTGAACTTTCTAGTGACATAAATAATAAAATAGGTGACCTGGCCGCACAAAAGGCCGATATTAAAGGTGATCTAGCTGCCCAAAGCGATAAAATAGGTGACTTGAAAGCCGATATTAAAGGTGATCTGGCCGCCCTAAGCGATAAAATAGATGATTTGAAAGCCGAAATGGCCGCACGAAATAATGAGTTGAGGACTGAGATAGTTTCTCAAAAAGATGATTTGAAAGCCGAAATGGCCGCACAAAATACTGAGTTGAGAGCTGAAGTGGCTTCTCAAGTTGGTAAGATTATTGATCACTTCAAGGATCATAAAACCGAACTCAATAGACAATGCAATAGTTTAAATGTTGAATTTGTCAGTGAAAAAGATGATCTTGATAGTGTTAAGTTAGATTGTAAACATGGAAAAGAAAAAGAGAAAGGCAACGCATATAAAAATGTGGATCTGCTACTGGAAATCAAGAATCGTAGAGATAGCGCAGATAATGCCTTTGACCACGCAACTACTGGTGATGCATGGCAGAGTGTCTATATCGCTGGTGACATGTCTAGGAACTGTGAAGAACAATCACACAGATCAGAGAGCTGTGAGACTATACAGTACGCTTTGCACTTCAAAATACCTAGGTATACAAGTCTGGCACGATCTGAAGAGAGATCCACACGAAAGATATTCTATTCCTCGCCGTCAGCAAAATGCGTCATGGACAATTATCGCAAAGGCAGAGTAACGAGTGGTAATGAGGGGGAACGAAACAGAGTTTACGTTTCGCAGAGTGGTCCGAGTAAAGAAGAGGCGTCCATTCAGAATAGATACAAAGTGCCCTTCGTCGTTACCGGGGAAGTCGGAGAGATTTTTCCGAAGCATATAGCCACACTTGAATCGTTTATAGAAAGTGGGGATTTAAGAAAGAAGAATTCCGAAGAATGGCTTAGAAGCGTAACAGGTGATGCTAGTAAAGGAGCTTCAGGCAGAGACAGTACTTCAAAGACTAACTTTCTGGATGAAACTAAGCCTCAGAGTTACGATCAGAGAGAAGTGAATCCCTCAGATAATTTCAACGTAGCCACGCTGAATTTCTTTTCTGAACAGTCAATGTGCAGATTTGGACATTATAACCATTTAGATTATAAGGATATAGAAAAGTTTTATCACGACTACAAGAGCTCTAAAGTGGACAATATCATGTTACAGAACTCGTCTCTGATCTCCAGAATGAACAATTTGGCAATCATGACTGATATTTCCCTGGCTAATTACAATGAGAGCTCCAAGAAAGTGAATTCGGAAGAAACAGCAAATATGACCTCCTCGGGTCATGTGTTTTGCTGGAGACCCGAGGGGTGCCATCGGATGGTAGATAAAAACAGCACAGGAGGTGTCGGCAACAAAGTGAGTCTTGTCTTGGCTCCTGCACTTGCTGCTTTGGGTCTCCAGGTCCCTATGATCTCCGGTCGTGCTCTCCAATTGACGGGAGATACTCTGGACAAATTGGAATCCATCCCTAGCTTCACAGTCGACTGCACTAAAGATAAAATCGAGCAGATGATGGAAGACGTCGGATGCTGCATCGTAGTACAGACAGAGGAGCTGGTGCCAACAGATAAGGAGATTTACCGCTGCAAGGATCTGACGGCTACCGTAGATAGCGTTCCTCTAATGAGATGCTCAGTTGTGTCCAAAAAGCTGGCTGAAGGAGTGTGCGCTTTGGTTTATGATGTTGAATTCGGAAAAGAAGCTATTGATCTCATCAGTACAGAAGATGTTGCTGTTGATTTACTTAAGAAAATGGTTGCAGCATCACAAGCTCGTGGAATGAAGAGTTTGAGTTGTTCAGCTGTTATCAGCAACATGGATTCACCTCTTGAAAACTCTGTTGACAACTCTCTGGAAGTGATGGAAGCTGTTCAGTGTTTCCTTGGTGACGGATCCTTGGAACTGCAAGAGCTCGTCGAAGAGTTAGGAGGAGAACTTCTGCGTTTGGTGAACATTGTGGATAATAGGGTAGATGAAGCATCACGTGTCCGCAAGGTTCTGCATAACGGCAATGCTTTGAACAAGTTTCGTAACATGTTAATAGAACAAGGAGTATCTGAAGATGTTGCAAGCTGGCTATGTGAAGGTAAAACAGAAAAAATATTGCTAGCAGCCCGACACATCACTGATTTCACTTATACAGGAGAAACAGGTAAGGTTGTCGGATTAGAAGCTGCAGTTCTAGCAAGAGTATGGAAGGAGGAGATGGACCGAAGCGCTAAAAAGAATTATGGAGCTGATATATTTGTGAAGCACCTTGGGGATCAAATCGAATCAGGTGAAATATGGCTGAAGGTTCATCACGACAGCTCTGAATTAAGTGAAAGTCAACTGACAAAAGGGTCAGATTGCAGGATGAAAATTCTCCCTAGATTTTATGTCACTAATGACTTTCATTCCTTGTTACTGTTGATAGAAGTAAAAATCCAAAGAAGAAAACTTCCGACAAAGAAGAAAACTTTTTACAGGTTTTGCACGAAAACTCTTAGTCGATTCTTCTCCCTGCAGAGACATAAACGTGTTCACAAGGGCTATAGGCCTTACACGTATTATGTTTGTGGACGAGGCTTCAGTCAGAAAAGATATCTACGTCATAATGAGATTCGCTTTCATTTTGACACAGACGTGGTATATCGCATTCGTCGATGTCCAGCTACAAAGTGCAAGGTGGTTCACGTGGATCATTTGGCATCGTTTCATCGAAGAACTGAAGAAGCTTTGGAATCCAGAATTGTTCGGGACGAACAAGACCTAGGAAGGGGGCAGTGTTACGACAGAAGAATCTGGCAACCGAAAGCAAAGTTTCAGCCAACGAATTGAACTTTGGGAGAATTTGGAGAAGAGTGGAGCGTTAACGGTTTTGTATTGTAACGGTCGTTGTGTTGTAACGGTCGTGAGTTCGAAAATGGACGGTGAGCTGTTCTGAGACAGTGCGCGTAAGTATCAAGAAGTAACTTGATGTGTTGTGTATACGCGGAAGGATAAAAGTGGGATCTTTTATCGTTAAGTATCAAGAAGTAACTTGATGTGTTGTGTATACGCGGAAGTATAAAAGTGGGAACTTTTATGGCTAACTTCGAATGTCTACACGGACTGTCTTTTTGTTCGGCTAGTGTGTGAAAAGTTATTAGCACAGGACGAGAATTGGTTTACGAGTGAAGATCTTCGGGTGACCTGGTAAATCAAGTAAAAGGTAGTATTTAGTAAAATACACAGAGCTGATATTGTGTGCTCTACGCAGGAAGATTGATGACTTGTGCATGTTAATAGTTGATTTGTTAATAAGATACTTCATCCATATTTCCTTTGTAACAATTTACCTTGTATTGAATTTGGTTTTGAAATATAGCTTTTAATACTCACGCTCAGTGGCTATCCATTTTTGGTAATCCGCAACAGTATAAAGATTCGTAATAATTAAATATCGTTTGCGAATGTGATAAAATTTCAATTCAATTACAATTCACAAAAATTACCAAATGTAGGAAGCTAGTTTTTACGGGAAAATAATTTCTAACTCTTATTTAAACGTTCCTGCAATTTAGTTTACTTTATTTTTGCTTGTGGACGGAAATATATATACATTATTCTTTACAGATTATCCATTCGCAAAAAATATTTTACATTCTATCAATTTTTTTATGTTGAAATTAAAAAAAAATGAAAATAAATCATAAAAAACAATTTGTGCTTAACTAGATGGCCAGCGGCCACGGACTTGTGACGGACCCAGTTATACTCTGGAATTGTCCCATTTATTTTATTTTTAACTATTGATAAACGAGGCAGGTCTAAGCTTTTTGTCCTGACTGACTGACTGAATAGAAGGATACACGGGTCCCACGCAGGGCCGGATTTATAATAAGGCGCACTAGGCGCCACATCTAAAGAGGGGCCTCACAAGATATCATTTACTTCTTCAAAAAATTAATACTTTTCTTTTATTGCATTTAATTACTAAAGCTAAATTTACAATTATTGTTATATGATAAATAAAAACTGTTCCTATTAATATATAGTGTACTATTCTTTTGCTGCTATTATAACCTGAATCAGCCTCAAGCGTTTCCCACTGTACTTCATCTCACTGTTTCGTTCCCGAAACATTTCACTGGAAGCAACTCATGAAGCCACCCTTCTCGTCAGAGACAGACTTGGCCGTCGGCACACCGGAAACTTCAGTGGGTTGAAAATGAGGGAACGAAGCCGCCAACTTTTGGGGATTTAAAATACCAGATGTTTTGCAATTACTCCTCGGGAATTATTTAAACATATGGAGAAGGTTTGGATACATGGAGAATGGACTTGGTAGATTGGTTTATGACAGGATGTCTGAAAAACTCTGATCTTTGCCAGAAGGTTACAATGCAGACTTTCTCACTTAGTTAGCGATATCGGCTTCCTTTGACTTCAAATTATCAGAAATTCTTTCCTTGGTGGGGGATGTTTGCTCAACAGAGAGCAGATGACAGACAATGATGACGACTTTCAGTGAATGATTTATTTATGGCGCATGAGAGGCTGTGGGGTGAGTTGAGTGGTTCAGGAGGCCACGTGGGGGTGAGCCATTAACTCTTAAGAAACATGAAAGAGGATAAAAATCTTTCAGTTGCCGTTTATCTCCATTGCGAACCGACAGCAAAGAATCTTTAAGGCAGACAGTCAGTGGAAGCTTTCAGATTTAATTTTCGGACAGCAAGAGTATACAGAAGAAATCATCGTCAAATCAGACAACTAAAGCTACAAAGCGGCATAAAGGTAAACACTCTAACTTTTTCCAATTTCTTTCAGTATTCTTTTTTTGTGTGCTTTTTTGTTTTTGCAAATATTGGCGAATTTTTTTTGCAAAATTCTGATCGTAATATATGCAAATGTAATGAAATATATTTTACCCTTTATTTGTGGTTCTCACTGTCGTTTTTTATAGCAATATCCAAGCAAAAACGAATCAATATGAAGAACCACGGCTATCGAAGTCTCGATTTCTTTTTAATATTGAGGCATTTACTGAGATTTCAAGAGATATTTGATAAACGCCAAACCATTTTATACTGTCTTGATATTTTGCTGGCAATCGTATCCAGCGATTATCAATTATTATGAAGCAAAAAAACTATATTTACAAGTATAGTAAAAATAATGAGTTATTTTAACCCATTTTATGGAAATTAGTGTCCAAAATAATTTTTTTCTACATTTCCCACCAATATATATATTTCACATAATTTTTTTTTTTCATTTTTAAAATTTGAAACAATCCAGATGCCGGTTCTTTTCATCACTAGTGAGAACGCTAGTCATTCGACCATTGGGTAGAAAAGCATCGTTTGCTCCAAGGATAAGGTTTAGCAGTCAAATTCTAATAAATACCTCCTCAAGCAGCTGCTTGCCACAGAGGTCTGACAGGAGCCTGTCACTCTATAAGCCATAGTAGGTCCGAGGATGGCAGGACTTCAGTAGAAAAAACGACACAAACGTCCATGCCTTACTCGGGGCTCGAACCCAGGTCCCTTAGATCAGTAGCCAAACACGCTAACCACTTGGCCATGGGACGACTTGAATTTTAATGCATATACATATTTTTTTTATAAGGAACCTTTCTTGCAGTATATAGGCAGAAAATCCAGAACAGCCAAAAATGTCCATTGGTCTACTGGCAACTTCAAATACTACATTGGAGGAAGTCTTCCAGTGTAGATGGCTTCAGCCTTTAGTGGTGGGGGTCAGGTCTGTGCCCCATGTCTGCGATTAGGGGGCTCTTTTATATTGTCGGCATTCCCTCTCTCAATAAACCTAGCCTTTTTAAACATTTCACTAACCATTTTCTCTCCATAGGTAGTTGGAATGTGAGGACTGTGCACAGAGCTTTTTCTCTTGATGTCCTCACACAAGAATTCGACCATTATAATTTCGTTATTCTCGGCTTGCAAGAGACCAGATGGACAGATAAAGGTCAGATTCTTAAAAATAATCTTTAATTTCCCTTTTTAGGGAGGAACGATAATAAACATCACAAAGTCGTGGGTCTGCTTTTTAGCAGACACGCTAGTGATGCTCTTCTAGGATTCGAGTGCATTAATGAAAGATTACTTACAGCAAAATTTCAGACAAGCGTTAAAGACTTGAATGTTATCTGCTGTTATGCCCCCACTGAGGATGTCAATGAGGATGAGAAGGATAGGTTTTACGGACAACTTCAGGATATTTTGAAATCTGTCGAGAAAGGAGATATTACCCTTGCTCTAGGTGACTTCAATGCCAAAGTTGGTACCGACTCTGACCTTTGTGGAGTAATGATAGGCCTTTTTGTTATTGGTGGCTGCAATGGCAATGGGCAAAGTCTCCCACAGGTAAGTAAACTCAATGGTTTCAGAATAACTGACACTTATTACAAACACCGCGACATACATAAGTACACATGGGTTTCACACGATGGGCTGCATAAGAATATGATTGATTATATATTAATTAATAGCAAATGGGCTAGTTCTGTTAGGAATACCAGGTCATATAGGGGAGCTGAAATTGGATCTGACCATTACCTTGTTAAAAGTGTCTTGCAACTTAAACTTAAAAAGTGTTTGCTAAGGTTAAAAAATTTAACTTTAATACTGAAGCTCTGAAAGATCCAGTTATAGCCAAAGCTTACCATGATAGGTTACTTAGTCATTATGACAGTCATGGTATGCTTACTACTAAGTTGAGGAATAATGGGATCATTTTAAACAGGCTTTTTTTTGGACACTAACAGTACTCTTTTAGGAAAAAAGGAGCAGAACAGACAGAATTATCTGAGTGATAAGGCACTTGAGCTTATTTCAGAAAGAAGGAACTGCAGGAATGTCCTTAATCAGTACCCTACTAGTCCTAATAGAAAGGATTGCAGAGAGCTTAATAAACGGGTAAAGGATCAGTTAGCTGCTGATAAGAATCTTTGGCTTGATGGTTTGGCTGACAAAGCCGAGGAAGCAGTTAGACAGCACAACAGCAGAGAGCTGTATCAGATAGTTAATGTTTTGTGTGGTAGAAAACGGACAGGCATAAAAGGAGTGAAGGATACACAAGGTAAGGTTATAGAAGGTGAGGATTCTGTCATGGCTAGGTGGGCTGAGCATTTCAGTGATATTGTAAACAATGTGGTTAGTTCTACTCCCATTGTTTGCAATGATGATAGATGCATTGGTGGTTTTAATGTTAGCCCTATAACACAATCTGAAGTTATTTTGGCTATTTCTAAACTTAAATTTCATAAATCCCCAGGGGTAGATGAAATTACTACGAAAATGCTTAGAGCTGGGAATGTTTCGGTTACCACTTGGATGACTGAAATTCTGAATATCTTTTATGATAAAGGCATGGTTCCTAAGGATATTACCAGAGCTTTTGTTATCCCTATTTTCAAAAAAGGTGATCGCAGTTCTTGTGATAACAATAGGGATATCAGCCTACTCTTTGTTCCAGGGAAAGTTCTTTGCATGATTGTGCTTTATATAATTAAGAATCTGGTTGACAGTCAATTGCGTGATGAGCAATGTGGATTCAGAAGTGGTAGGGGATGTGTGGATCAGATATTTTCACTTAGGCAGATTCTTGAGAAATGTTTAGAGTTTCAGAAACTTTTGGTTACTAGCTTTGTTGATTTTAAAGAGGCTTTTGAATCTGTTGTTCGTCATAATTTGTGGTTGATTGTGAGATCATATGGTATACCAGACAAGTTAGTTAACATAATGAAAGCTCTCTATAATAAACCGAGTCGTGTGTGAGAGTTGGTAAGGCTTGTAGCAATTGGTTTAGCATTACTTCTGGTGTTTGACAAGGTGCATTTTTTCTCCTTTTTCTCTTTAGTTTGGTTATTGATTATGTTATGCGAAATTCACTTCAAGGGAAATATTTTGGCTTTAAATGGGCTGGAGATACGAAAGTTTCTGATTTGGATTATGCTGATGATTTGGCCCTTTTGGCAAATGATGTTGATGAGATGAATTCTTTCATTCGAGCTGTTGATGAGACTGGTAGCAGAATAGGTTTGGTTATAAACAGAGAGAAAACTAAAGTGATGAAAATTGGTCAGGCAGGTTGCAATTCAGAACTCTTTCATTAGGGCTGTTGATGAGACTGATACTAGAGTAGGTTTGGTTATAAACAGAGAGAAAACTAAAGTGATGAAAATTGGTCAGGCAGGCTGTGATTCAGTTAATCTGAATGGTTGGAATCTTGAGCAGGTGTCACAGTTTAATTACCTTGGGAGCTATATAACAGATACTGGTGTTGTGCGGCATGAGATTAACAGACGAATAGGGACTGCTGCCGGGACTTTTAAGAATCTATGGAGAGTGTGGAGAAATAAGCGTATACACCTAAAAACCAAAATTAGACTGTATAATAGTTTGGTTCTTTCTAGGGTTAGTTATGGTAGTGAAACTTGGACGCTGTGTAAACAAGATAACAGGAAACTTGATGTTTTTGATTCCAGATGCTTACGCAGTATCTTGGGCATTAGGTGGTTCAACTTTGTAACTAATGATGAGGTTAGGCAAAGGAGTCGGCAACCTCCTTTAAACAGCATATTTTGCAGAACGAGACTCCGTTGGTTTGGCCATGTTGCCCGTATGGATAATTATAGATTGGCGAATAGGGTTATGAACAGTGCCCAGAGGCCTCTAAAAAAAGAGAAAGGGGGGAGGGGGGACCTAGGATGCGATGGACTGACAATGTCAAACAGGACCTTATTAGAACTGGTGTGCAGTAGCCAGATGCAGTAGATGTAGCTAAGGACAGACTTGCTTGGAGAACTAAATTGCACTGTCTGGTTGGACCTCCGTAACCCATGGCTGCTTGAGGATAATGATGATGATACCAGATGAAAATTCCTCTTTCGGAGTTCGTTTTTGAGTTTGTCTTAGTGTTTTTTGGGGGGAAGGGGATGGGGAAGTCTCCCACTTTCAAAATTGTAGGATGGCTAAAAACTAAGTTTAAGATGGAATTTTGTTGTTTAATGATTTATTTGCATCTTGTTTGTTATTCTATGTACTTTTAAACTTATTTTAATTAAGCAAAAAAATTGCGCCTCTATTTTTCACTTCCATCATCATCATCTATTTTATCCCCCCCCCCCCCCAAGACGTTTCTTGTTGTCTGCCTGTTCTGAATTTCACCTTTTGATGTACCAGATATTGAACAAACCTCTAGAACCAACTTTTTAATTTTTTTTGCAAACTTCTTTATTTTTACATTGATCAGTTTTTCGCGTTTTTAGCCTGTTTTTGCAGTTAATTTTTAAAATGCAGAAAAAAATCTAAGTACCCGAGTATAAAACGAAAATTACCTGAAAAGTGTTGAATTCTTGTGATTTTTTTCGCTTAAGCAAGCTTCCGCCGTTCCGCTTTATATGTTTGATTCTCGTGGTTCACTCTCGAAAATATAATTCCACAATGCATTAAAACAGAATGCAAAATCAGAGTTGAAAATTGCAAACTTTCAAACAAATGTTGTAAGCGATGCCTTTATGCTAGAAATTTGACATTTTGATGGTAGAATGAGGAACATATAGTTTTACATTTGAAACAATGTGACCCTCTTCATTCAGGGGTGTGAGAAATGCAATTGTTTTGTTTCAAGAGATATTGGTAAATTACTTTTAGTTGAATTGGTGCTAATGAAATATAATTTGCATTTTTCAAATTCATTAGTTAGTTTTAATTTGCATCGTTAGAGGGCTCTAAATATGGAAAAAGTGGAACTTTTAACGAATGTTGCAAATGATTTGTTTACGGTAGAAATATGAAATTTTGATGGTAGAATGTCGAGAGATAATTCGAGTCAACAGATATTATGATAACAATTTGCCCCTTTTGTCGGAGGAACGTGAGAAAGATAACTTTTTAAATTTACGCAATGAAAGAATAAAACTCTTTAAAATTTATTGCAATGTTTTGAAATAAAAATATTAAATCACATATTATGTGTGTTTAATTATTTTGTTACAGTGAAGCCCTAGTTCTTTTTGTAAGCATATACATATAAACACTATTTTTAGGGGCCCCGTAAATTTTTCCGCCATGGGCGCCCAGCCAACACCACCTAGAGGACACCACACCTTAAATCGCCCCTGGGTTTAATCCTCCGTGAATGCCTCAGACAGCTCCACTCATCATGCTTCCCTTCCCCAACCTTGACCTTTAGTGGCATTAATCCTTGTAGTTGACCGGAAGCCGATTATCTACGTCTTCCACGCTGGGTGTCTAGTGAAGGAATTGTGGAGAGGTTATTGACATTGCACGAATACATAATAATAAAAAAATAAATACCCCCTCAAGCAGCTGCTTGCCACAGAGGTCTGACAGGAGCCTGTCAGTTTATATGCCACAGTAGGAGATCTGAGAGGATGGCAGGACCTCAGCAGAAAAACGACACACACATCCATGCCAAATCCGGGGCTCGAACCCAGGTCCCTTAGATCAGTAGCCAAGCGTGCTAACCACTCGGCCACGAGACGGCACGAATACATAACGAAATATAAAAATACATATATATATATTGGTAGATGGCGTAAAGGAGTGCCGAACTGGACTTGGGAACCTGGATGGTACTTTGACAGTAAAAGTTTAGCCGTCCCATGGCCGAGTGGTTAGCGCGCTTGGCTACTGATCTAAGGAACCTGGGTTCGAGCCCCGGGTAAGGCATGGCTGTTTGTGTCGTTTTTCTGCTGAGGGCCTGCCATCCTCTCAGACCTTCTACTATGGCATATAAACTGACAGGCTCCTGTCAGACCTCTGTGGCAAGCAGCTGCTTGGGGGGGGGGGGGGTATTTATTTATTTTTTTATCTGTGAATGTATGGATTTCTTATGTTCCAGTAAGGATGAATAGATATGAGAAAAAGCTTAAAAAAAGTTTAAAAGTTTTGTTGAAATGCATTGATTTTTGTTCTGCAGTTACATGTCAAGATCTTTTTCAATGTCCCTTGTATAATGAAGTTATCTTAACAATGACGACAGCGTATAGAAGCGTAGGTAAATGTTTTTGAAAAATGGGTATTTTTCCGGACCAAAAATGTTTATCAATAAATATTTTCAGATAAAATTCATTTTAAATTTGAACTACCTACATAGTCCAATTTTTTTTTAAATTTATGTTCGCATTAAATGGCTTCCATAAAATTAAAAATGAAAGCTATCCTCTCCATAGGCAGTGTAAAAGAAAATAAAAAAAGAAAAAAAGAATACCAATGATGAAATTACTAATTGAATTTATTTCAAAGGAAGATAGGGCCCAAAACTGATTTCTCTTACCAACTGAACAAAAACTGACAGCTGTATACATTTACCTTCCTTTGATATTGTGTTGTACTACCTCTAACAGCACTTTTTTTGCACACAATGGGTTGAGAGAAGGTTGTGGAAAGGGTATTCGCTGGACAGCTGTTAGGAAACTGATGGTAGGTCCCATCAATCATTTAATGTACACAAGGTTCTCCTGCACACAGCACCACGGCTTTATGCCCCGTCAGACAGGCAGTGGCCTTTTCCAAGCCATCAGAATTTTTTTTTTTTCTGGGCACGGTGGGTTTTAGTTAAGATAAATTTCAATGCTCACAGGTGGGTCTCAAACTGGGAACTACAGATTACAAGCCTGGCACACTACTAACTGAACCAACCACCACCCCAGCTTCCTTCAGAGTTAATATAAAACTAGCGAGTGATCTCATTCTTTACTATTAGAGAACATAAGAGAGAGTTCTTTTAAATTCTGCTTTTTTAATGGCAACATTGCAGGGAACTTGATTACTAAAACTATGTATCTTTCCTCTACTTAGGGAGAGAAAATTGATACATTCTCTATGTTGTGCTGCAAGTATCAAGCTTTCATTTGCTGTATGAATTAAGATCTACCACTGTTAAATTACACTACCCATATTTTAGGGTGGTGGCGGCATAATTTGATATAGATTGTGTCATTATGGATGCCACAATCTTTCACTTGAGATACAGTGCATTGGGATTGATTACTGCAGTATTTTTTTTTTTTTTGGGGGGGGGGGATAACCTATATGATCCTATACTAGTCATTACATTACAAATATTGATTTCACACCTCTTTACTTTTGGCCCTTGAATTTAAGTAAGGTAAAGTAAACTGGTCTGTAAATGGTAGCTAGATAGTCACTGGAAGGAGAGCTATGCACCAATCCCCTGTGATGATGCATAGAACCGGCCAGGCCTAGCACCTAATGTCCGACCCCGCCTTCTCGTGGTGCGGACCGTTAGTAACTTTCAAAAGAGATACTCTCTTGTGGAAGTGAACGGAAGGGGAGGGCTGCCAGATTAGTGTGGCCTACTGATCTGGACAACTATGGCTACTTTTCTTTTTTTTTCTACCCTGCTGAGGAGTGGTCAACCACACAGGGTCCTGGTGCTGATTATATAAACCCACTGGACAGATATATGGCTCTGAGCTTAATTATGGATCCTGATTTTGCTGCACTGGTGGGCTTTTGTGGAGGGAAAATCTTCCGCTGTATTTTCTGTTTGTTTGTGGGTTGACAGCCCCAAGTGAATAGATTCACAGGATATGTTTATCAGCTGGTGGATAATCCTGAGCAGAAGTCATCGCAGGCACCTGAACTCTTTGCTTCTATTGGCATCGTCATATTCTACATTGGAGGAAGTCTTCCAGTGTAAATGGCTTCAGTCATTAGTGGTGGGGGAACGGGTCTTTGCCCCATGTCTGCGATTAGGGGGCTGTTTGATATTGTCGGCATTCCCTCTCTCAATAAACATAGTTTCTTTAAACATCCCACTAACCATTTTCTCTCCATAGGTAGTTGGAATGTGAGGACTCTGCACAGAGCTTTTTCTCTTGATGTCCTCACACAAGAATTCCACCGTTATAATTTAGATATTCTCGGCTTGCAAGAGACCAGATGGACAGATAAAGGTAAGATTCTTAAAAATAATCTTAAATTTCTCTTTGCAGGGAGGGACGACAATAAGCATCACCAAGGCGTGGGTCTGCTTCTCAGCAGACACGCTAGCGATGCTCTTCTAGGATATGAGTGCATTAATGAAAGGTTTCTTACAGCAAAATTTCAGACAAGCATTTAAGACTTGAATGTTATCTGCTGTTATGCCCCCACTGAGGATGCCGATGAGGATGAGAAGGATAGGTTTTATGAACAACTTCAGGATATTTTGAATTCTGTCAAGAAAGGAGATATTATCCTTGTTCTTGGTGACTTCAATGCCAAAGTTGGTACTGACTCTGACCTTTGGGGAGGAGTAATAGGCCCTTTTTGGTATTGGTAGCTGCAATGGCAATGGGCAACGTCTCTTACAGGTAAGTAAACTCAATGGATTCAGAATAACTAACACTTATTACAAACACCGCGACATACATAAGTACACATGGGTTTCACCTCATGGGCTGCATAAGAATATGATTGATTACATATTAATTAACAGCAAATGGGCTAGTTCTGTTAGGAATACCAGGGCATATAGGGGAGCTGAAATTGGATCTGACCATTACCTTGTTAAAAGTGTGTTGCAACTTAAACTTAAAAAGTGTTGTGCTAGGGTTAAAAAATTTACTTTTAATACTGAAGCTCTGAAAGATCCAGTTATAGCCAAAGCTTACCATGATAGGTTAGTCATTATGACAATCATGGTTTGCTTACTACTGAAGTTGAGGAAGAATGGGGCCATTTTAAACAGGCTTTTTTGGAAACTAACAGTACTCTTTTAGGGAAAAAGGAGCAGAGGAGGCAAAATTATCTGAGTGATAAGGCACTTGAGCTTATTTCGGAAAGAAAGAACTGCAGGAATGCCCTTAATCAATACCCTACTAGTCCTAATAGAAAGCATTACAGAGACCTTAATAAACTTGTAAAGGATCAATTAGCTGCTCATAAGAATCTTTGGCTTGATGGTTTGGCTGACAAAGCCAAGGAAGCAGTTAGACAGCACAACAGCAGAGAGCTGTACCAGACAGTAATTATGTGTGGTAGAAAACGGACAGGCATACAAGGATTGAAGGATAAACAAGGTAAGGTTATAGAAGGGGAGGATTCTGTCATGGCTAGGTGGGCTGAGCATTTCAGTGAAGTTCTAAACAATGTAGTTAGTTCTACTCCCTTTGTTTGCAATGATGATAGATGCATTGGTGGCTTTAATGTTGGACCTATAACACAATCTGAAGTTATTTTGGCTGTTTCTAAACTTAAACTTCCTAAATCCCCAGGGGTAGATGAAATTACTACGGAAATGCTTAGAGCTGGGAATGTTTCGGTTACCACTTGGATGACTGAAATTCTGAATATCTTTTATGATAAAGGCATGGTTCCTAAGGATTTTACCAGAGCTATTGTTATCCCTATTTTCAAAAAAGGTGATCGCAGTTCTTGTGATAACTATAGGGGTATCAGCCTACTCTCTGTTCCAGGTAAAGTTCTTTCCATGATTGTGCTTAATAGGATTAAGAATCTGGTTGACAGTCAATTGCGTGATCAGCAATGTGGATTCAGAAGTGGTAGGGGATGTGTGGATCAGATATTTTCACTTAGGCAGATTCTTGAGAAATGTTTAGAGTTTCAGAAACCTTTGGTTGCTAGCTTTGTTGATTTCAAAAAGGCTTTAGACTCTGTTGATCGTCATAATTTGTGGTTGATTGTGAAATCATATGGTATACCAGACAAGTTAGTTAACATTATGAAAGCTCTCTATAATAACACTGAGTCGTGTGTGAGAGTTGGTAAGGCTTGTAGCAATTGGTTTAGCATTACTTCTGGTGTTCGACAAGGGTGCATTTTGTCTCCTTTTCTCTTTAGCTTGGTTATTGATTATGTTATGCGAAATTCACTTCAAGGGAAAGATTTTGGCCTTAAATGGGCTGGAGATACGAAAATTTCTGATTTAGATTATGCTGATGATTTAGCCCTTTTGGCAAATGATGTTGATGAGATGAACTCTTTCATTCGAGCTGTTGATGAGACTGGTAGTAGAGTAGGTTTGGTTATAAACAGAGAGAAAACTAAAGTGATGAAAATTGGTCAGGCAGGCTGTGATTCAGTTAATCTGAATGGTTGCAGTCTTGAGCAGGTGTCACAGTTTAATTATCTTGGGAGCTATGTAACAGATAATGGTGATGTGCGGCATGAGATTAACAGACGAATAGGGATTGCTGCCAAGACTTTTAAGAACCTATGGAGAGTGTGGAGAAATAGGCGTATATACCTAAAGACTAAAATTAGACTGTATAATAGTTTGGTTCTTTCTAGGGTTAGTTATGGTAGTGAAACTTGGACACTTTGTAAACAAGATAACAGGAAACTAGATGCTTTTGATTCCAGATGCTTACGCAGTATCTTGGGCATTAGGTGGTTCAACTTTGTAACTAATGATGAGATTAGGCAAAGGAGTTTGCAACCTCCTTTAAGCAGCATATTGTGCAGAGAGAGACTCCGTTGGTTTGGCCATGTTGCCCGTATGAATAATTATAGATTGGCGAATAGGGTTATGAACAGTGTGCCTAAAGGCCTCAGAAAGAAGGGGAGACCTAGGATGCGGTGGGCAGACAATGTCAAACAGGACCTTGTTAGAATTGGTGTGCAGTGGCCAAATGCAGTAGATGTAGCTCAGGATAGACTTGCTTGGAGAACTAAATTGCACGGTCTGGTTGGACCTCCATAGCCCATGGCTGCTTGAGGATGATGATGATGATGATGAAAGTAAACAATCATTTACACTATTCTTCTTTAGGGAAGAAGGTGGCATGGGACATAATTTTTTTTATAACCTGTGACACTCCCCATGTCACAAGCTTTCATTAGACATGCAACTCATTACATTCATTCTTGCATTCAAAAGATATAGCAGGAAAAACTTGTTTTGACAAAAAGTGACCTGAGGTTTTTTTTATTTGAGTTTCGAGGTACAAAAATATACACCTGCATTTTAAACTGCAGTTCAGTTATATGTAGTTCTTGATTTTGCAGTCAGAGCATGCAAAGGTGCAAATGTTGCTGGATACAATGAAAAAGCCATGCATAAAATCAGTTTTGTTATACAAACTCTGCTGTAATAACAAGAATGTTTTTTTTCACAACTATTAAAAATATTGCACAAGAATTTGTTTCACACTTATTGATTGTCATTTCCAATTATTTTTCTTGGTTCAGTTCATTTCTAACCTGGCACTGCTTTCAGTAGGGCAACAAAGGCTATTGAGTGTTCCAAATGGTCCTTACTTATGAGAAAACATTTTGTGGCCTTATGTATTATCATGTGAAAAAAAAAAAAGCTTATTGTCAAATCTCATTGAAGAAAATATTTATCATATTCGTAATTTTTCATCTCTAAGAGAGGGTTTATGGCATTCCAATATAGCTGCTTTTTTTTCTATATCATCAATCACAATTATAAAAATAAATGGGATGTTCAAATTTTATCCGGAATTTAGACACACACACACATTTCTAGATGGGTGTCAAGGTAAGCTTTTCATTGGCTGTTAATTCTGGATGCCAAAAGTCTACTATTAACACAAGTCGCAGGCTATTCCCATTGTGCCAGACTTCATGCTCAAAGGAATCATCAAACATGATCACCTTGCCTTCTTGCCAGCTCCTGTAAAGAAAAATCAAGAGAAAAAAGTATTCTTAGTATTTCAAGTAATGCCATTTATATATTAACATTTTAGTAAATTTTGTTCAGTTGCAATTCAGCTTGAGAAATAACATAAATATGGGATGTAACTATATAAAGAAACTTTGCAAAGCAACAACTCAAATTAATAAAGCTCCGATAATAGATATTAGTTTACCTATTCCACTTTGATTAATTTATTATATAAATTTTAACTTTTAATTAAGTGCATACAATCAGTCACAATTCATTCAAACATATAATGCTTCAGTAGATTGTATATGAGAAGAAAAAAAACTCTGATGAACATTCAGTGCATCAAAAATTATACACCGAGTTGTCTTTGTATTAGAAAAACCTACCTTATACCTTGTGGGGTCACCTTTTAACTGCAATATAGCTGATACACATTAGGGCATTTACTCTATGAGGTACACTGCACTGGCCTGTGATAGTGCTACCCAGGGTGAATAAAGTAAGGGTGGTAGCATTCTCTAGCCTGTAGTAGTGCTACCCAGGGTGAATAAAGTAAGGGTGGTAGCATTCTCTAGCCTGTAGTAGTGCTACCCAGGGTGAATAAAGGAAGGGTGGTAACTATGTGAAGAAGTATTTCTTAACAGTCATTGGCCAGGTATTTTGACGTCACAGCAGGGAGACGACGGTAAATAAAGCTTATAAGAAACATATGGTAATATTGATTTCTGTTGGCAGAAAAAGTGTAAAATTACAATTTCAGTTTTTTTTTAACTGTCTATCTAGCTATCAGGGAAATATTTATTGTTATAGATACACACTCAGCAGCCATTTTATTGAGTGTATTCTGTGTTTTGTCAATAGTAACTGAGATAGAAAACTCTGGAACATCTAATCATTTTTGAAAAAGTGTGACTGAAGATAATTTAAGATCTGAAATCTATTTCAACCCAGATTTTTAACAATACTGTCTTCTATTTAGAGTTAAGGAAAATGGAATATTTAGCAGCAATAATTCCAATTTAAGTAATTGCTCTCAAAAGTTAATAGAAACCAGCTAAAACTAAAGCAATAACTGTTATGCAACACTTTACTAATTACATCTACGAGTGTTTTAGCAGTTCATGTGAAAATTAGGTTAATCCAGAATTAGTGAAAATATCTGGATGATATTTTGCAGAAAGAGCTAAGCGTGAGTTAAGGAAATTGAAACAGTTCTATAACTCACATTTCCATAACTCTTGAAATACTGAATGCATATTATTGGAAATCAAGATAAATAGATTTGATTATGTTCCTGAAATTATTTTCAGTTACATATTTTCATAAAAATATTATTTAAGGAGTTAATAAGTCCTATATCTGCATTACTATTAACATAATGTGGAATTGTACCTAATAAAATGATCCTTTCTATACATATGTTGATTTTACGAATAACTTAATTACATCATTTGTAATTTATATTGAATTACTATAGAATTTCTATTAGATGATTCTGAGAAAATATTCTGATCTTGCGCTTAAAATTAAATTCGATCAAATTAAAACACCAGATCTTTATTTCAACTTATCTTTTTACCAACTATGTTAAAAATCATAATGAAAATAATAAGAAAATAGTTTTTTGCTGCCGTGAGTAGTGGTTTTAATTTTGTCCCTTCCAAAAACATATTTAATGTGACCTGGGCAAATATCGTTATCAATTTACCAAGAAAATATTTTCTGGAGTTATCCAATGAAAAGTGTGCTTTTTTTTTTTCTTGTTTTGATTAATTCTGAAATTTTTATTCTGCTGTATCTTTTCATTAATGTTTATTCCACTGCTTTTGCTTTGATCTTAATCTTGTTTGCAATGCAGAACCTTTTAGTTTATTTAGTTTTTAATAACAATTTGAAACTGCTGCTGTAATTTTCTAATGCGTAGACTATGACAGACTGACATGTTTTTATTCACATGAATTACTACAGTATAAGCCAAGGTATTTAAATTATCAGTTACCTGAGATAATGCTACTCTTTTATTGGGTACACTGTCGTAGTTTTCAGAGTGATTGGTTTCTTATTCCAACAATCATTTTGTTGTTCCCCGAGATAACCATTGTTTGGTCGGAGTCATCACCCAATTTTTAAAATCTGGAATGGCATTATCATATACTTTACATTTAATAATTAGTCCTAAGAGTTCGCTTCATTAATCTTACAGGCGATTGATCTTAACAGGCATCTGAAAACGTTTACCACATATCTTAGCATGTGCCCATTGAATTTATCTTCATGTCAACACTGGAGCATCCACTTCATACTAATTTTTGCTTTTAATAGAAATGCATGTGAAGCATTACTTCTCTTATTCTTCAAATGATTACTCATGTAGTTTGCTACTGCAAAGTTTGGCATGATAAAAAAATTACCTGTACGACACAGAGAGAGAGATTCACCAAGTGGAGAACAAAGAAAGACACGAAAGAACAGACAATTATGTAAATATTTTAGCTGTGCTCTCCTCGCTGTGACATCATGGAGATACCTCTCAGTGACAGTTGAATGACCATGGTAAAACGTAGCCTTTTGGCACCACCTTACATATACCCACCTTGGTGCTACCCATGAGTTCCACAATGCATCTTGTAATGCCTGCACATTGCCAAATGGAACAGCCTTTTTTAGTAGGTCCCAAAGATGCTCAACTGGGTTGAGATCTGGTGAGTTGAGATGGCCATGAGAGGACAGAGAATTCATTGTCATGTTCCTGAAATCAGTTTGCAACCCACTGGGGTGTGTGACACGACACATTATCTTGTTGATAGTGGTGGAGATGTATGGATCACAAAGAGGCTGGTTGGTTGGTTGGTGGGATTTTATGACGCTAGAGTGACAAAGGCTATGTTGTGCCAAACAAGGTGAAATAAAACAATAAAAGGCATGGAACCCACAACCGAAGTTTAAATCCACACACTAAGGAGGGCAAAGGAACAAAATTGTAAAGGACACTACAAAGGGAAAAGATAACAACGAACAACGTGTATAAAAACCACGGTAAAAGAGACTCAACAAGAGTAAATGACAAAAGTAGCAATGGGTGTATTAGGACCCATATATTTTATTTGTGAAATATAAGACAGAAGAATCCTAGAAGCTACTCCTAGCTTTTACAGGCCTTCTCATACAAGGACATGCCCTACTAAGACAGAAGTCACTGCTAACCACAGCCTTAGTTAGAGCTAATACAGAGCACACAAAATTTGCCTTGCTGGAACAGTCACTAGTTTCCTAACCACTATAGCAGGTAAGGCTCTAATATAAAAATTTCAAATGATTAAAATAGCCATTAGAGAGTAAAAAGTAAAAACAAAGAGGTAAAAAAAGTCATCAGCTAAAAGGTGTCCGAGTCTAAGGGGTTCACAAGTAAAATTGTGGAAGTTAAAATAAAAACAACAGTTGAGGTTAAAAGCAAGGCATTAGATCAAAATACGTTTGATGGTTAAAATGCTTTCACAAAATTTACGACAAACTTAAGTGTCAGCCCAGAGAATGAATGTGCAATAAATGAATGACTTAAACAGAGCTGAGTAAGTACAACTTCCTCCTTGTAATTCCTGTGAAAATACGATTGTCATGGCTTGACAAGTAGCTTGATATTGAGCAGTTTATTTGCAATCTATTCTGACCAAGATCACAGTCACTGGGCTCAGTGCTGGGTGGAAAAATACTGTCAAAAGTCCATGTATGGGAACGGCAGTGGAGAGACAGATAGAGACATGTCCAACCTCGTAGAAGCATATGCCAAGTCATTGCCCCTGATCCCGAAATGGCTGGGTACCCAACAAAAGAAAATGGTGGTTGTGGCTGCCAGATGACAGAGTTGCTGGAGGAACTTGAAAAGAACAGGGGTGAGGCCTTAGCCTTACCAAGATCAAAGCCCGCAGTGAGCTAAGTGAGTCAGTGTAAAGAATGATGCACTTAGCAGTTATGCAGTCTAAGGAGCCATTGATAGCATGCAAATCCTAGAATAGCATGAAGAATGAAGATCAGGGGTGTAGCAAAGGACTATGGTTGGTTGGGGGGAGGAGAAAAATCAATAATTTTCCAACTCGAAAATCAAATTTTGCCAACTGAAAAAATAATGTCTCTGTCAGATTCATACACCTAGATTTCTGCTTAGGGGAGGGGGGAGGTTTTGTGGCAATTTTCACAACCCTCCTGTTCTTGATTTGCCACTCTCCTTAATTTCATAAAACCAATCCCATTTTTCACAACTCACTTGCATTTTGCCAACTCCCTAGATTTTTCCTAGATGCCTCGATTTTTCCACCTCTCCTCAATTTCACAAAAACAATCTCAATTTTTACATCTCTCCTGAATTTGCCAATTCACTGCAAATTTTTCAAACTCCTCAAAATTTTGCCAAGTTTTCTCGATTTTGTCAATGCTCCTCAATTTTACAAACCCAATCCCAGTTATCACAACTCACCCGTATTTTAAAAGGTGGATTTGAATTTTCCCAACTGCCCTAGATTTTGCTAAGTTTCCTCGATTTGGCCAACTCTTTAATTTCACAAAACTAATCCCAATTTTCACAACTCGCCTGTATATTACCAAGTGGATTCAAATTTTGCTAACTCCCTAAGATTTTGCCAAGAGTTCTTGATTTGCCAATTCTCCTTAATTTCATAAAATCAATCTCAATTTTCACAACTCACTTCCATTTTGCCAAGTGGTTTCCAATTTTGCCAACTCCCCTAAATTTTTCCAAGTTGCTTTGATTTTTTTCCACCTCTCCTTAATTTCACAAAAACAATCTCATTTTTACATCACTCCTAAATTTGCCAAGCCTCTGCAAATTTTTCAAACTCCTCAAAATTTTGCCAAGTTTTCTCGATTTTGTCAACTCTCCTTAATTTTACAAATTCAGTTCCAGTTATCACAACTCGCCCATATTTTACCAAGTGGATTCGAATTTTGCCAACTGCCCTAGATTTTGCTAAGTTTCCTCGATTTGTCCAGCTCTCCTTAATTTTACAAAACTAATCCCAATTTTCACAACTCACCTATATTTTACCAAGTGGATTCGAATTTTGTCAACTACCCTAGATTTTACAGAAAAAAAATCATAATTTTTACATCTCGAATTTGCCAAGTCACTTCAAATTTTATCAACTCTCCTTAATTGCACAAAAAAGGCACAATTTTCACAACTCCCCTGTATTTTACCAAGTGGCTTCGAATTTTGCCATTCCCCTAGATTTTGCCAACTCTAATAGATTTTACAGAAAAAAATAGCAATTTTTACAACTCACCTGATTTTTGTGAAGTCACTCTGAATTTTGCCAACTCACCAAGATTTTACAAAGTTGCCCCAATTTTGCCAACACGCCATAATTTTACAGAAAATATATTCCAATTTTTACATCTCACTCCGAATTTTGCCAACTCCCCAACATTTTGTCAAGTCACTCCGAATTTTGCCAAGTTTCCTCAATTTTGCCAACTCACCATAATTTTAGAGAACAAAATCCCAATTTTTACATCTCACCTGAATTTTGCCAACTCCCCAAGATTTTACCAAGTCACTCCGAATTTTGCCAACTCACCTGTATTTTAGTGGCTTCGAATTTTGCCGCCTCCATTTTCCCAACTGCTCTAGATTTGCAAATTTGCCTTGATTTTGACAACTACCCTGGATTTTGCTAACTCCTCTTAATTACACAAAAAAAAGATTACAAATTTTCACAACTCAGCTGGATTTTACGAAGTCATTTCGAATTTTGTCAACTCCAAGTTAATTTTGGGGGGATCCTCCCCCCATAGCTATGCCCCTGGTGAAGATGGAACACTGCAGTGGGATCTGGTCTGCAATGATAGTATCATAGATCATGGTCAATCCCATGGATGATGTGCCAGATCTTGAGCCATCTGTGAAGATAGGTAAGATGTTTGTGTTCTCAGTACAGTGACTGGCAAAAAGTTGCTGGTATATGCAGTCGGGTGTAAAAGCCTTCCCATTCCTGCAAAGAGAAAAGTCGCAGGAAGTGGAAACAGTGAATCACTGCTTCAACTGGACAATGATATCAAGACTGATGTTGATATCTCTGAGGTATTGTTTGATGCACACTCTGAAAGAAAAAATGGTAATTGAGCAATTTGTGTATAGTATCTTCCACTGAGGACTGAAAATGCAGCTTCAAGTGGTAAGGCGCAGCATGTATCACAATTTTGAAGCATACTGTAAAGACAAATGCTGACAGTGAATAGATAAGGATGGTTCATTGTTCTTAACATAAAGACTCTGGACTGGTGAGGTGCAAAAGGCTCCTATGCAAACATGGAGGGCCTGATTATGGAAAGGGTCCAGCACCTTCACCAACGATCTCAGGCAGAATTTTGCACCTGAGATCAGTGTCCAATTTTGAAAGGACAAATGCATGGTACAGGCAGAGCAAAGAATGCATGCACTTGGACCTAAGGTAGTGTATGTGGGCTTAAAAGGTCAATTTCCACTGAAGATGAGACAAAGAAACTGGCTCTTTACCAAAACTGGAATGATGGTACCCCAACCTCTGGCTCGGTGTCCAGTTGAAGATTTCATTTGTGGCAAAGTGAGAACAGAAACCCATTAACAGTCACCTAAAGCAAGAGATTGTTCAGGGCAGTCTGCAGTTGATATTCAATGACCCTCATGCTAGATGATGAGCAAGAGATGCTAGAGTTGTCAACATAGAGGGCATTGCCTACAGTCGGAGGAAGTTGTATCTCGAGATGCAGCCGTGTGGTACCCAGATTTTGGGGGCATGATGAATGGGTGTACTTCACCAGCAATGACAGAAAGGTAGAAGTCTTGTCAAGCCATTGATTCACTGTGATCAGTGGATCTAGAGCATTCCACGAAAACAGTCACCAAACCATAACACTACCACCTCAGTCTGCCGAACACCAACAGTGCATCATGGTGTCATGGCCTTCTCCACATTGGATGCACACTCTGATGTTCACATGTGGAGAAAGCAACTCCGTTGCTTTCTCCACATGTGAACATGCCCATCAGTATGATGCAAATGGAAATGGGATTCATCTGACCAGTCAACAGATTCCCACAGGCGTATATAGGTGCTGACATGCCCATCCAGAGCAGTTTCTTCTGTCTCTCAGTGAGCATGGTGACCCGTGAACAGTCATTGGCTGTCATAGCCCATAGGAGCTAATGTCTGGAACATAATCCATGTGGATAATGACCTTGCCATGCCAACATTGTACTGAGTGGTTTGCTGGGCCATAGTACAATGTTGGCATGGCAAAATCATGATGTGTGTGGATACACGTTGCTCAACACAGCCATCGGCCCCACGCGTGTATCACCTTTGGGTGGTTGTTTGACCATTGCTGAGCCAGTAATGGTAGACTCGTGATACCACAGAATGGGAGAAGTCCATCATGGTAGCTGTTGTCAAGAAACTGTCACTCACAATCATACTACTTTCAAAGTAGGAAAGATCATGATTCTGACTGATTCTTCTTCAAAGTAATGCTGAAACCGACTGCCATGTTTGTGCTCTACAATCATATATTGACCTTCACAACATTGAATCAATCAGCAGCATCACAGACCAGCCCATTACCATCACAGACCAGCCCATTCCTACCGAAGGGTGGGTGGGATATATGCTTTCATTTTAGCTTGTTTTTATTAACTTTTCAGAGCAATTATTAAAACTGAAATTGTTGCTTTAAAATATTATGCAGTATATCTCCTAAAATAAGTTACCTCCAAAATTCTAATTTACTATTTTTCTTGCCAGTTCTCCTTTGCATCGATGGGAGGAGGAATGGAAGATTATTTTTTTCTTTCCTTTCCTAATTTATTTGGATCTATGGCAAGCAGCTGTTTGAGGGGATATATATTTTTTTCTATCTCAGACAGAATTTAAAGCTTTGATAAGTAAAGAGATTGATAATTTAACAATAGTTAGAAAACAGCAAGAAAGATTTAAAGTACGGGAGGGGGAAAGGGCTCATTTGTTCTGATTTTTCAAGTTTCTTCATGTTTTATTTTCATGCATATAACTTTTCTTCATGTTGCTTAATGTTTCATATCTTGTCTTTGTAATATTTTCGGTTTACTTTTCTTTGCGTCATAAATTTTCTTTCATTATTGCTTTTTGTCTTTGATTTTTTAGCTTAATTTCCTATTTTTTTTGTATAATTTACTTTAGTTCTTTTTCTTTCAATATCCTATTTTCTAGGGCTGTAAATGGTAGCTAGATAGTCACTGGAAGGAAAGCTATACACCAATCCCCTGTGATGATGTAGAGAACCAGCTAGGCTTAGTACCTAATGTCTTACCCCACCTTCTCATGGTGCAGACTATTAGTACCTTTCAAAAGCAATACTCTCTTGTGGTATGGAACGGCTACCAGATCAGTGTGGCCTACTGATCAGGGCAACTATGGCATCTTTTCTTTTTTTCTACCCTGCCGAGGAGTGGTCAACCACACAGAGTCCTAGTGTTGACCGTATACATAACCGGACTGGAATAAGGTTCTGAGTGGCTCTGAGCTTGATAATGGTTTCCTGAATTTGCTTCACTAGTGGGCTTCTGTGGAGGGAAAAGCTTCCGCTGTGTTTTCTGTTTGTTTGTGGGTTGATAGCCCCAAGTGAATAGATTCACAGGATAGTTTTATCAGCTGGTGAATAATCCTGAACAAAGGTCATCGCAGGCACCAGAACTCTTGCTTCTATGGGCACCGTCAAATCCTACATTGGTGGAAGTCTTTCAGTGTAGATGGCTTCAGCCTTTAGAGGTGGGGGGAATGGGTCTTTGCCCCATGTCTGCAATTAGGGGGCTGTTTGATATTGTCGGCATTCCCTCTCTCAATAAATATAGTTTCTTCAAACATCCCACTAACCATTTTCTCTCCATAGGTAATTGGAATGTGAGGACTCTGCACAACGCTTTTTCTCTTGATATCCTCACACAAGAATTCCACCATTATAATTTAGATATTCTTGGCTTGCAAGAGACCAGATGGACAGATAAAGGTCAGATTCTTAAAACTAATCTTAAATTTCTCTTTTCAGGGAGGGAAGACAATAAACATCATCAAGGTGTGGGGTCTGCTTCTCCGCAGACACGCTAGTGATGCTCTTCTAGGATATGAGTGCATTAATGAAAGGTTTCTTACAGCAAAATTTCAGACAAGCATTAAAGATTTGAATGTTATCTGCTGTTATGCCCCCACTGAGGATGCCGATGAGGATGAGAACTGCGCGACTGCAAGCATCGTTGCCAATAGACCTTGGTTAACATGGGTGACTTCACACAGTGTCGACTCCGGAGACCCATGCGTAACAGGATTCACTCTACTGTTATCGGGGACATGTACCTGGATGCCCCAGCATTCATTTGAGTGGTCAATTGTGCACTGTTGCACGTCAATTGCCCTTTACCAGTCGACGGAGGTGATGTTCTCTTCTGGGGTCGATGGCCTTTGGGCTCCACAGTTATGATGTCTGAAGGTACTCGGTGTGCCAGCGGTCCATTCTTGGTACACCCTTACTACAGCACCTCGCCAACAGCCCGTGAATTCTGCTGTTTTTGAGATGCTTCCAACCTTGGTGTAGTAGCTGATGATCATTCCTTTTTGAGCATCCATCAAAACAATACCTCTGCCCATTGTGCTCACGTTACACACTATGGCTCATCTGTCCTGGCTGGCCACTTATATCTCTGTGTGGTTGACCTCGTCATGTGTATTCTGTGACATACCTGTGCGGGTACACTGTGATTTACGTGGGTGGCCATATTATTCTGATACGACGATATATATATATATACACAAACACACAAACATTTTTTGACTACATTTCTAGTTATTAATATGACCATGGCCCCCTAAATCTGAAGAGAAAACTGCAACCGAGAGAGTAGCCCCCTCCTATCACATATACACATCATTCCAAAAAGTCTCTTATAGCGTACCAAGACTTAACTCTCCATGACTGAGAGCTTTATTACCACTGTTATCCACATTATCACACAAAATCAAATTCACACTATTTAACAGAACAGAAACAAAATAATAACCCCACCACACCCAGAGTAAAATCTTTCACACTGTACAGATACAATCATCCCGACACTTTGATTCCGTTTTGAATGACTGTTTCGAACAAATTTCCATTTCACATAATTTTCTGTTGAACAATTTTCTGTCTATTTTTAATGATAAAGGTGTCATTCCTAAGGATTTTACCAGAGCTATTATTATCCTTATTTTAAGAAAGCTGATAGCAGTTCTCTTGATAAATATAAGGGAATCAGTCTACTTTCTGACTATGCATTCTTGTGCTTAATAGAATTAAGAATTTGGTTGATGGACAACTGCAAGATGAACAGTGTGGATTCAAAAGTGGTAGGCAATGAATATATATGACAGGATACTTTTGATCATATATTGTATCTGGTTCGAGGCTTTCTCCTGACCAATAATCATTGGGAATTGGTTTGCAGACTAAATCAGGATTCATCAGTTAATAAAACATTGCCCCATTGACATCGAGTCCAGTTGCAATGTTGTTGAGAGCAACTCAATAGGGCTCTGCACCAGCTGGACATAAAAGGGACACACAAAACTGGTTGTCTTGCATAAAGATAACCTACATGAAGCCTTCTGGACACAGTTTGTCAAAACACAACACATTTCATAGATGCAGCAAGGTCGAAATTGAGCTGGCATGCTGCATGGGTTCTATGTCGCCTTGAATTTAGGAGCAGCTAATGGTCATCTCTAGTCAATGTGGCCTTTGAATGTTCAGGAACAGATCTTCTAGTGATGGTTTGGCTTGTTTGAAAATCTATTTCAGAGGTGGCTTAGAACACAATGATTCACATTTAGCCATCTGGCTACCTCAGACTAATGTTGTCTGGCCTCGAGTCTTCTGATTGCTCGCCACCTCAATTCTTCACTCAGAAGATTTCTTTTGGTGTCATTTAATGGTTGGTTATCTCAGATGTCATATGTCAAGACTGCAACATTAACTGACACACATGTACAAATGAGGAGCTTTTTATACTGACCTGTTTTACATGCAGGACTGTGTTTAATGCAAATTTTGTATGCAGCTTTGAACTCAGTATCTTTTTTATGTAAAAAAATCCCCGATGTTTGCTATTTATTGTCAATTATTGCACAAAATATGCCTATTTTTGCATTTGTTGCTTAACTTTTGAGCACCAGTGTAGTTTAGTCCTGTCTAAAGCTACTTATGGCAGTCAAACTTGGACCCTTTGTAAGCAAGATAACAAAGAAGCTTGATGTCTTTGATTCTAAATGCTTATGGGTTGGGTTGTTTTACCTCTGAGCGGCACTTTTTTGCACACGGTGGGCTAAATGGCCAGGTCACATGGACCCCGAAGGCTCAGAGAAGGTTGGGGGAGGGGACCCACTGGAACAGCTGTTGGGAGACAGATGGTAGCCTCCCGTCAAGGCCATCCAGTGTGTTCTTTAACGTGCACAGGGTATGGCTCTCCCGCACACGGGGCCACGGCTTAACGTCCCATCCGACGGACGGCGGCCTTTTCAAGCCCATCGGTGTCCCCTACTGACCGTGGGCAGGGCAGGGAATTTTGCGGAGATAAATCTCAATGCTGACCCAGCTGGGACTCGAACCTGGGAACTACAGATTACGAGCCTGGCGTGTTACCGACTGAGCCACCCCCGCCCCTAAATGCTTATGTGGTATCTTGGGCATTAGGTGGTTTGACTTTGTAAGAAATGTCGTCATCAGGCAAAGAAGTTGTTTTGCCCATGTTGCCCATAACATAACTATATATTAGAAAATACAGTTATAAACAATGTGCCTAATTAAAAAAAGGGCCTGAGAAAAAAATAGGGATACGATGGGCAGCAATGTCAAACTGGACATTGTTATAATTGGCCAAATGCAGCAGCTGTAGCTCAGGATAGGCATATATGGAAAATTAAATTATACAGTCTAGTTAAACCTCACAGGTCATATAATTTGCCCAATGCCAATTCATCTAATGCCGATTGTCCAATTCGTTTAAAGAGGTAAATTCAACCAATGGACAATAGGTTCAAAATCAATTGGTCCAATGAGACAACTCGTCCAAAGCTCATTCATTCAAAAGTACCATAGCCAATGATGATGAAATAATGTCATATTTTATGGATATTATTGGGAATCAAAATTTTTTTAGCACATTTTCTTTAAAACAAAACTTGGTTATACTTTTGTCAGATCCGACCACATATCCATCTGTGCACACAATACCTCAGGAACCAATTTAATTGTTTCCATTGTTTCTTTTTGCACTGGATGGAGGAAAGGGTTCATTTTGCATGCAGATATTTTTATATCTGTATCTGTGCATGCAATATTTCTGGAAATAATCAATTAATGTTGGTGTTGTTTTTTTTTGTGTTGGATGGAGGAAAGTTCGGTTTGAATGTGGATATTTTTATATCCGTCTGCCTGTGTATGCAATATTTCTGTAAATAGTTGATTGATTTCAATACTTTCTTGCATTTAATTGAGGGAAGGATCTAGTTTTTCAAGCACATAATAGTTACTGTGCTTCCCAATAAATGGGGTAGAAGAGGGTGGAGGTTGGGGTCTGCCACTTAAAAAAGAAGCTGTGGCATCTTTTGTTTGGATTATTAGAAGTGAAATATATCAAGGAAAAGTGCCTTTCCATCTGCTTCTGCTATGGGCAAATGAAAATTTCATTTTTTTTGTGTAAAGCTTTCGACTATTCTCCTCATAAAATTAGAACTTTTTGCATTTTTGAAATGTAAGTAAAATTTCTTGAATATCCATTGCAATACAAATGAATTTAAAGCAAACACTTCAGAAAGTAAAATCCACCCAGATTTTGTTCATGTGCTTCACATACTACAATATTTTTTATTTTGATCTGGAAACCAGAGAACATTATGATTAACACCACAAAATGGATTATTAAGATCAACAAAAAGGGACAGTAAAAAACAGCAATGAAGACCTTTGGATATACTTTTGCTATTGGCTTGAAACTCTTGTACAATGTACCAAACTTCTTTGAAGTGGATTATTGAAATAAAAACAAAGAAAAATGAAGAAGGCTGCAGGCCCTTAGTGTGTCGGGCCCCTCTGACCACATAGGAGCAGCATTTTAAAAAAAAATTGTTATTTTAAAGAACTTTGAGAAAATTGAAGAAAACAGTTTTTAACCCCTCCATCGTCTGTATACATTCGCAGAATTTGCAATGAGAAGCCAAGGACGTATGTATACATTTTTAGTACAACAAAAACAAAAAACAATCTTTTAAAAATAAAAATTGCCGTTGTAATATTTTTTATATATATCTTATAAAAATATACAATTCAGACTTGAAAAGCAATATATATATTTTTTTTAATCTGATGCATATTTTATTAAACTCCAATATAAATAATTTTGTAAAGCCATCTGATTGCCATTTCTTAGAAACACTAAACGATATTGCCAATTTTGCTTGTTAATGTCTTTTTTACAAGCATATTAATTTGAATAAGCCTTTTTCAATGCCTCTTTGCTGAAGATAACCTCTTTGATAAGCCTCTTTGCTGAAGCAACCTTCTGATTTAAGCTCACAAGTTTGATTTGAACAATTATCAACAAATTTTTCCTTAATTTTCGAAAATCTCTTAAAAATTAACAATATAACAATAACAGCTATTTTTTAAAACGGAAGATTTTGGAAGTAATTACAAAGTATGTACCACCATATTTTTTTTTCCCGTTTTACTCTCTTTTCTGTCATAAACCTATTTCAGTATTCCCCAAATTATTTTTATCATTTTTCCCAGCATTCTATGCATCTTTCCCACTCTAAAAATCGAAACTGGAAGTAAAAACATCATTCTTATAAATTCTGGGTGCAGCTGCACTTAACTACATTATGGCTCACTGAGGCAAACAAGAGGCAGATGGCTGACACATGCTATCTCTGTTCCGTGTGCTGTATAAGTGGCTCCCATATTGTTTACAGTTTTGGTCCAGCATATTGGATATCCTTGTAAAGTTAGTATTTACTTTTTTATATATAAACCTCAGTTTTCATTTCAGCAGGTTTATTTCCATAAATTAGCGATCTTTTGGACGATCGATAAGTATTCATTTTTCAAAGTTATGCTACATCGGATGGCTGGCCTACAACTTGTTACAGTGGATATTTTAACATCGCATTATGCTATATATTAATTTTCATTTTATTATTTATTACTTTCCAAGTAAAACTTTGGCTGTTTTGTGGCCGAGTGGTTAGCACGCTTGGCTACTGATCTACGGGACCTAGGTTCGAGCCCCGGGTTAAGGCATGGATGTATGTGTTGTTTTTCTGCTGAGATCCTGCCATCCTCTCAGATCTCCTACTGTGGTGAGGTCCTGCCATCCTCTCAGATTTCCTACTGTGGCATATAAACTGACAGGCTCCTGTCAGACCTCTGTGGCAAGCAGCTGCTTGAGGGGGTATTTTTTTTTAAGTAAAACTTTGATCTGGTATCATTTTCTGAAAATAAATGAGGTCTTGGATATGGAACCAAATTCATTTCTGTAGATTTTTTCCATAAGTTAGAGATTTTTGGTCTGTTGATTTATTGGTCTTTCTCAGTTATGCTACATCAGAGGCCAGCTTAAAAGTTGTTATGGATATTTAACATCCCATTAGGTAATATGTAATTTTTCTTTTATTATTTCATGTTTTTTTTTAGTAAAAAACTGAGTTTGTACCGTTTTCTGAAAATGAATGTCTTGGATATGAAAGCAAAATAGACTTCCTTGCTACAGAAATCAGTTGTCATGTTGGAGGGCAATTTTGGGAAGGCTTCCCCTCCACTAAACTCACTGTGAACATTTCACCCCCCCCCCCCTCTGGAAAAACTACGAGTTTATATTCAATGATTTTAAAAGCAACCCCCTCCTCTTTCTCAATATCTTGGCAGTGCCACACAGACGATATAATGGTGGTTTTTTTTTTGCTTTGGTGCACAAAACTTTCTGCAACTTAGCCAAGATCACCAAATTTCAATAAAAAAAAATAAATAAATAAATACCCCCTCAAGCAGCTGCTTGCCACAGAGGTCTGACAGGAGCCTGTCAGTTTATATGCCATAGTAGAAGGTCTGAGAGGATGGCAGGACCTCAGCAGAAAAACGACACACACATCCATGCCTTATCCGGGGTTTGAACCCAGGTCCCTTAGATCAGTAGCCAAGGGTGCTAATTTCAATACCAAAAGAAAAAAAATTCATAATGTTTAGTAAAAAAAGCAGCCAAGAAAGTGTTTTCAGAAAATCCCATGAATGTGAGAAGTTCAAGTCACTTTCTAGAACTTTTCAGTATCATTTAAAATATATGATACTGAAAAGAATCATTAAAAGAAATAAAAATCATACTTCAGGTTGAATATTATATTATTTGGAAGGGAATTTCTTTTCGATTAATATATAAACTAGTTTCATTCATCAAGTTTTCAAAAATTAAGCCTTAATTGTATAGGGTGATCTTTTTCTTCACCATATCACATTGAAAAAGGCTTATTAAAATTAATATGCTTGTAAATTCGTTTATAATATTTTCACAAAATTCACAATTAAATTCTGTTTAATTTGGTATATAACATGATCTATTTCTGCTGATTGGTTATTTTTTTTTTAAAATTTTAAATTTGACTTATATGACTCAGCACAATTGGCTAAAAAGCCAGGAATTTTTTCAAAGTATGGTACCGAGAAAAAAAAATTACAAAACGAGAGAAATATTTACTTGAAACCAAAATTTTTTTTTTCATCATCATCCTCCTCCTCCTCAAGCAGCCATGGGCTACGGAGGTCCAGACCGCGCAGTTTAATTCTCCAAGCATATCTGTCCTGAGCTACATCTGCTGCATCCAGCCACTGCACACCAATTCTAACAAGGTCCTGTTTGACATTGTCTGCCCACTGCATCCTAGGTCTCCCCCTCCTTCTGAGGCCTCTAGGCACACTGTTTATAACCCTATTCGCCAATCTATAATTATCCATACGGGCAACATGGCCAAACCAGCGGAGTCTCTCTCTGCACAATATGCTGCTTAAAGGAGGTTGCAGACTCCTTTGCCTAACCTCATCATTAGTTACAAAGTTAAACCACCTAATACCCAAGATACTGCGTAAGCATCTAGAATCAAAAGCATCTAGTTTCCTGTTATCTTGTTTACACAGCGTCCAAGTTTCACTACCATAACTAACCCTAGGAAGAACCAAACTATTATACAGTCTAATTTTAGTCTTTAGGTGTATATGCCTATTTCTCCACAATCTCCACAGTTTCTTAAAAGTCCTGGCAGCAATACTTATTCGTTTGTTAATCTCATGCTGCACATCACCAGTATCAGTTACGTAGCTCCCAAGGTAATTAAACTGTGACACCTGCTCAAGACTGCAACCATTCAGATTAAATGAATCACAACCTGCCTGACCAATTTTCATCACTTTAGTTTTCTCTCTGTTTATAACCAAACCTACTGTACTACCAGTCTCATCAACAGCTCGAATGAAAGAGTTCATCTCATCAACATCATTTGCCAAAAGGGCTAAATCATCAGCATAATCTAAATCAGAAATTTTCGCATCTCCAGCCTATTTAAGGCCAAAATCTTTCCCTTGAAGTGAATTTCGCATAACATAATCAACAACCAAACTAAAGAGAAAAGGAGACAAAATGTACCCTTGTCGAACACCAGAAGTAATGCTAAACCAATTGCTACAAGACTTACCAGCTCTCACACATGACTCAGTGTTATTATAGAGAGCTTTCATTATGTTAACTAAAATGTATGTTAACTATGTGTGGTATACCATATGATTTTACAATCAACCACAAATTATGACGATCAACAGAGTCGAAAGCCTTTTTGAAATCAACAAAGCTAGCAACTAAAGGTTTCTGAAACTCTAAACATTTCTCAAGAATCTGCCTAAGTGAAAATATCTGATCTACACATCCCCTACCACTTCTGAATCCACATTGCTCATCACGCAATTGACTGTCAACCAGATTCTTAATTCTATTAAGCACAATCATGGAAAGAACTTTACCTGGAACAGAGAGTAGGCTGATACCCCTATAGTTATCACAAGAACTGCGATCACCTTTTTCGAAAATAGGGATAATAATAGCTCTGGTAAAATCTTTAGGAACCATGCCTTTATCATAAAAGTTATTCAAAATTTCAGTCATCCAAATGGTAACTGAAACATTCCCAGCTCTAAGCATTTCCGTAGTAATTTCATCCACCCCTGGGGATTTATGAAGTTTAAGTTTAGAAATAGCCAAACTAACTTCAGATTGTATTATAGGGCCAACATTAAAGCTAACAATGCATCTATCATCATTACAAACAATGGGAGTAGAATTAACCACATTGTTTAGAACATCATTGAAATGCTCAGCCCACCTAGCCATGACAGAATCTTCACCTTCTACAACCTTACCTTGTTTATCCTTCAATCCCTGTATACGCAATACCTATATACGCTTCAATCCCTGTATACGCTTCAATCCCTGTTCGTTTTCTACCACACAAAACGTTATCTATTTGATACAGCTCTCTGCTGTTGTGCTGTCTAACTGCTTCCTCAGCTTTGTCAGCCAGGACATCAAGCCAAAGATTCTTATCAGTAGCTAACTGATCCTTTACACGTTTATTAAGTTCTTTGTAATGCTTTCTATTAGGACTAGTAGGGTACTGATTAAGGACATTCCTGCAATTCTTTCTTTCTGAAATAAGCTCAAGTGCCTTATCACTCAGATAATTCTGCCTCCTCTGCTCCTTTTTCCCTAAAAGAGTACTGTTAGTTTCCAAAAAAGCCTGTTTAAAATGGCCCCATTCTTCCTCAACTTCAGTATTAAGCAAACCATGACTGTCATAATGACTAAGTAACCTATCATGGTAAGCTTTAGCTATAATTGGGTCATTCAGAGCTTCAGTATTAAAGGTAAATTTTTTAACTCTAGCACAACACTTTTTAAGTTTAAGTTGCAAGACACTTTTAACAAGGTAATGGTCAGATCCAATTTCAGCTCCCCTATATGCCCTGGTATTTCTAACAGAACTAGTCCATTTGCTGTTAATTAATATATAATCAATCATATTCCTATGCAGCCCATCAGGTGAAACCCATGTGTATTTATGTATGTCGCGGTGTTTATAATATGTGTTAGTTATTCTGAAACCATTGAGTTTACTTACCTGTAGGAGACGTTGCCCATTGCAATTGCAGCTACCAATACCAAAAGGGTCTATTACTCCTCCCCAAAGGTCAGAGTCGGTACCAACTTTGGCATTGAAGTCACCAAGAACAAGGGTAATATCTCCTTTCTTGACAGAATTCAAAATATCCTGAAGTTGTCCGTAAAACCTATCCTTCTCATCCTCATCGGCATCCTCAGTGGGGGCATAACAGTAGATAACATTCAAGTCTTTAATGCTTGTCTGAAATTTTGCTGTAAGAAACCTTTCATTAATGCACTCATATCCTAGAAGAGCATCACTAGCATGTCTGCTGAGCAGCAGACCCACGCCTTGGTGATGCTTTCCATCCTCCCTCCCTGTAAAGAGAAATTTAAAGTTATTTTTAAGTATCTTACCTTTACCTGTCCATCTGGTCTCTTGCAAGCCTAGAATATCTAGGTTATAGCACTGCAATTCCTGCATGAGGACATCAAGAGAATAATCTCTATGTAATGTCCTCACGTTCCACGCTCCTGCAGAGAGAAAATGATTAGTAGGATTTTTAAAGAAATTAGGTTTATTGAGATTGGTAGGGCCAACAATATCAAACAGCCCCCTGATCGCAGGCATGGGGCAAAGACCCGTTCCTCCTCTGCTAAAGGCTGAAGTCACCGATGCTGGTAGGAACTTCAGGCACCACCTTTTCAAGAGCCACATGGCCTGCCTGAGACGCATTACTCCAGTTTAGGCCTGACAATGCCCAACTAGCTAAGTAAGGTTCAGGTACCTGCGATGGCCTCTGATTAGGATTATCCACCAGCTGATATAAGGTATCCCATGCCTCTGTTCACTTAGAGCTGGCAACCCAGAAACAAACAGAAAACACAGCGGCAGACTCTCCCTCAACAGAGGCCCACCAGTGCAGCAAGTCCAGGATCAATAATCAAGCTCAAATCCATACACAAGTCCAGTCTAGTAGGTATAAATAGTCAGCACCAGGACCCTGTGAAGTTGACCACTCCTCAGCAGGGTTGAAAAAAAAGAAAAAAGTGGCCGTAGATGACCAGATCAGCAGGCCATACTGAACTGGCAGCCCTCCCCTTCCGTTCCCTTCCAAAAGAGAATATCTCTTTTGAAAGGTACTAACGGCCTGCACCACGAGAATGCGGGGTCGGACATTAGGTGCTAGACCTGGCCGGTTCTGTGCATCATCACTAGGGATTGGTACACAGCTCTCCTTCCAGGTTACGCCTAGCTACCATTTACAGGCCTTTTTTTTCACTATTCAGAAATAAATAGCCTTTCTATTCACGTGCAACTTCAGGATATTTTGAATTCTGTCAAGAGATATTACCCTTGTTTTAAGCAACTTCAATGTTAAAGTTCGTACTGACTCTGACCTTTGCGGAGGGGTGATAGATCCCTTTGGTATTAGTAGCTGCAATGGCAATGTCTCCTACAGGTAAGTAAACTCAATGGTTTCAGAATAACCGACACTTATTACAAACACCGCAACATACATAAGTACACATGGGTTTCACCAGATGGGCTGCATAAGATTATGATTGATTATATATTAATTAACAGCAAATGGGCTAGTTCTGTTAGGAATACCAGGGCATATAGGGGAGCTGAAATTGGATCTGACCATTACCTTGTTAAAAATGTCTTGCAACTTAAACTTAAGAAGTGTTGTCCTAAGGTTAAAAAAATTAACTTTAATACTAAGCTCTGAAAGACCCAGTTATATCTAAAGCTTACCATGATAGGTTACTTAGTCATTATGACAGTCATCATTTGCTTACCACTGTGAAGAAGAATGGGACCATTTTAAACAGGCTTTTTTGGAAATTAACAGTACTCTTTTAGGAAAAAAGGAGCAGAGGAGACAGAATTATTTGAGTGATAAGGCACTTGAGCTTATTTCAGAAAGAAAGAACTACAGGAATGTCCTTAATCAATACCCTACTAATCCTAATAGAAAGCATTACAGAGAGCTTAATAAACGTGTAAAGGATCAATTAGCTGCTCATAAGAATCTGTGGCTTGATGGTTTGGCTGACAAAGCCGAGGAAGCAGTTAGACAACACAACAGCAGAGAGCTGTACCAGATAGTTAATGTTTTGTGTGGTAGAAAACGGACAGGCATACAAGGATTGAAGGATAAACAAGGTAAGGTTATAGAAGGTGAGGATTCTGTCATGGCTAGGTGGGCTGAGTATTTCAGTTATGTTTTAAACAATGTGGTTAGTTCTACTCCCATTGTTTGTAATGATGATAGATGCATTACTGGCTTAAATGTTGGCCCTATAACACAATCTGAAGTTATTTTGGCTATTTCTAAACTTAAATTTCATAAATCCCTAGGGGTAGATGAAATTACTACGAAAATGCTTAGAGCTGGGAATGTTTCGGTTACCACTTGGATGACTGAAATTTTGAATATCTTTTATGATAAAGGCATGGTTCCTAAGGATTTTACCAGAGCTACTATTATCCCTATTTTTTATAAAAGGTGATTGCAGTTCTTGTGATAACTATAGGGGTATCAGCCTACTCTCTGTCCCAGGTAAAGTTCTTTGCATAATAGAATTAAGAATCTGGTTGACAGGCAATTGTGTGATGAGCAATGTGGATTCAAAAGTGGTAAGGGATGTGTAGATCAGATATTTTCACTTAGGCAGATTCTTGAGAAATGTTTAGAGTTTCAGAAACCTTTGGTTGTAGCTTTATTGATTTCAAAAAGGCTTTCGACTCTGTTGATCGACATAATTTGTGGTTGATTGCGAGATCATAGGTATACCAGACAAGTTATTTAACATAATGAAAACTCTCTATAATAACACTGAGTCATGTGTGAGAGTTGGTAAGGCTTGTAGCAATTGGTTTAACATTACTTCTGGTGTTCCACAAGGGTGCATTTCGTCTCCTTTTCTCTTTAGTTTGGTTATTGATTACGTTATGCAAAATTCACTTCAAGGGAAAGATTTTAGCCTTAAATGGTGCGGAGACACAAAAATTTCTGATTTAGATTATGTTGATGATTTAGCCCTTTTGGCAAATGATGTTGATGAGATGAACTCTTTCATTCGAGCTGTTGATGAGACTGGTAGTAGAGTAGGTTTGGTTATAAACAGAGAGAAAACTAAAGTGATGAAAATTGGCCAGGCAGGCTGTGATTCAGTTAATCTGAATGGTTGCAGTCTTGAGCAGGTTGGTTGGTTGATTGGGATTTTATGGTGCATGAGCTACTTAGGCTATAATGCATCAAACGAGATATAAAGAAGGTAAAAGACGAGTACTACTTAACCAAAGTAAAAATCAAATGCTGTAAAAGTTAAAAGACAACATCAACAATATGTATATATAACAGATAAACAATAAAAACAAAATGTAAATATAACAAGAAAATCAACAAGTTGTATATATAAGACAAACAACCCAGACGCAAGGCCTGGGTTAGACATAAAAAAATGCAAGGTAAAATCAAAGTCGATTAAAATAACCACAATATTGCAAAAAGTTAAAAACTGCCATTAAAATACAACGGTCTGATAAAAGATGTCAAAGTGTAAGGGACTCGGATGTGAAATTATGAAAGTTAAAAAACATACGTCATTCAAAGCTAAAACATTGACATTCAATTAAAATATGTTTGATAGTTAAAATGGTGTCGCAAAACTCACACTTAGGTACGTCGTCCGCTCATAGAAGAAACGAATGAGTAATAATAGAATGACCTAAGTGGAGCCGAGTGAGTACAACTTCCTCCTTGCGATTCCTGCGGTAACAAGACTGCCATGGTTTGATGATAGGTTTGATCTCAAAGAGCTTTTTCGTAAGCTGTTCTGACCAAGATCTCTGCCACTGTGCCCGGAGCTCGATCGTGAAACAATTGCTGGAAATCTAGATATGGAACCAGTAACGGAGAGTCGGACAGGGGCGTGGGTACACTGGCAGAAGCATCTGCCAAATCATTGCCCCTGATACCGACGTGACCGGGCACCCAACAGAAATGGATGGTGGTGGTGGCTGCCAGACAATGGAGCTGCTGGTGGATCTTAGAAAGAACAGGGTGAGGCCAATGCCTCACCTATATTAAAGCCTGTAGCGAGCTAAGCGAGTTGATGTAAAGCACACACCGACAATGATGCTTAGCTGCCACATGGTCCAAAGCGAGGCTAGCATGCAACTCTGCAGTTATGATGGAACACTGCAGTGGGATCTGGTCTCCAATGATTACATCACAGCAGATCATGGGCGATCCCACTGATGTGCCGGATTTCGAGCCATCTGTGAAGACAGGCAAGAAGTCCAGGTACTCAGCACGATGGCTGGCATAGAGTTGCCAGTACATACAGTCGAGTGTAAAGGCCTTCCCTGTCCTTCACAGGGAAAAATCACAGGAAGGGGAAACAACTAGTCATGGTGGAATTGGCTCAGCTGTTGACTGTGCGACGCTATCAAGACTGGTATTGAGGTAGTATTGGACATGAAAAAAAAAAAAGGACGAATGACAGTCGCCCGATTTGTGCAAAGCATTTCCCACTTTGGACTGAAAATGCAGTCCCAAGTGGGATGGCCAGGCGGGGATCGCAATTTAGATGCATATTGTAGGGACAATTGCTGACTCACTTTGGACTGAAAATGCAGTCCCAAGTGGGATGGCCAGGCGGGGATCGCAATTTAGATGCATATTGTAGGGACAATTGCTGATGGCGAAGAGATATAGACGGTTCTTCGGTCTCAATGTAAAGACTCTGGAGTGGAAGGCTCCCGTGCAAACACAGAGGGCCTGGTGATGGAGGGGGTTCAGCACCTTCACCACTGAATCCCAGGCGGAGCAGAGAACATCGGTCAGCTCCCCAGGAGAGAGAGGAGAGAGGACCTTGACGATGTTCAATGCCCGCGTGCACTTGGACCTGAAATGATGCATGTGTGGGAAAAAGGTCAATTTCCGATTGAAGATGAGACTGAGAAACTTGGTTTCCGCCACAACTGGAATGATGTTACCCCCGAGCCACAGCTTGGGATCCAGGTGAAGATTACGCTTGTGGCAAAAGTGCACACAAGCGGTCTTCTGTGGGGAGAACCGAAACCTGTTTTCTGTCACCCAAACCGAAAGATTGTTCAGGGCAATTTGCAGTTGTCTTTCAATGACCCTCATGCTGGACGAAAAGCTAAAGTCATCAACCTTAGAGGGCATTGCCTACTGATGGAGGAAGTTGTCTTGACAGTGAATAGTGAAGAATTAATCTTGACAGTGAATAGCGTAACACTCAGAACACAGTCTTGTGGCACCCCCTGTTCTTGGGAGTACGGCCGCGATAGAGTGTTGCTGACACGGACACGAAAAGAACGTGCCGATAAGAAGTTGGAGATGAAGATTGGTATGTGACCTCTCAAGCCGAAGCTGTGGAGGTCACGAAGAATGCTGAATCACCAAGTGTGCCGTACGCTTTTTCGATGTCGAAGAAAATTGATACCAGGTGCTCTCTACGTAAATATGAGCTTCTCATAGCCGATTTGAGGCATATCAGATGGTCAAGAGTTGACCGTTGACTGCGAAAGCCACACTGGGTGTTGAAAAGAAGGTTGTGATGTTCTAAATACCAGATGAGTCTGGCTATTACTATTCTGTCCAACACCTTGCACACACAGCTCGTCAACGCAATGGGACAATAATTCAAAGGAATCTTGGAATCCTTTCCTGGCTTTGGGAAGGCCAAGACAATGGCCTCCCGCTAAGAGTCCGGAAACTGCCCCTCGATAAAAATGTGACTGAAGAGTCAGAGCAGTTGATCCTTACTCGATGGTGAGAGATGTTGGAGCATGGCCTAATGGACATTGTCCATTAGGTCATGCCATCAGGAAACTGCCCCTCGATAAAAATGTGACTGAAGAGTCAGAGCAGTTGATCCTTACTCGATGGTGAGAGATATTGGAGCATGGCCTAATGGACATTGTCCAGCCTGACAGCAGATGCACAAGTTGAGTGCAGAGCAAGGCGAAGCTCCTCCGCTGGAATGGCCTGTTGTAAGACTCCATGCAATTCGAGTGGAAGGACAGTGAAGAGCGTTCCGCCCTGCTCTTCTGGGCCAGAAACTCGAGGGAGTAAGAAGACAGAGAAGAGATGGAGGAGAATGACTCCCCCAGAGTGTCAGCAATTGCTTTGGCATCAGCAATAGCCTGTCCATTGTGCTTCAGGATCGGTAATGAGTGGGACATGTAGTTCCCATCCATCTTCCGGACTTTATCCCACGACCTTAGAACTGGTCTTGTGTGTAATAGAAGTTGTATATTTGATCCAAGATTCCTTGTGGCTCTGGTGTCGGACGAAACAAGCTTTCACCCTGGTGTGTTTGAACTTTTCGAGGTTGGAGGACGTCGGATATCTCCGAAACCCCCCCTAAGCCTTGTTCTGAGCCTTATGAACTGCGGTGCAATCTGGATTCCACCATGGTTTCGGAAAACAAGGAAACTGTGTCGAAGTTTGAGGAACTGTTGATGCAGCTATAACTACGATAAAGTCCGTTATCTCCACTACTGCCACATTGATGGGCTCCTGGCTGACAGATGGTCATCGAGCTCAGAGAGCAGCTCGAAACCACCCCAATGAGCCCAATTGGGCCTCCACTGTGAGATGCGTAAAAGGCTGCAAGGCCCCCCCCCCCCCCATGGGAGATGGTGCACACCACAGGGAGGTGATCGCTGCCATAAGGGTTATCCTTGACCTCCTATGTAAAGAGGGGAAGGATCGAGGTGGAGCTGATGGTGAAGTCTATGGCAGTGAAAGTGTGGGATGGGGAGTGCAAGTAAGTACTGACACCGGTGTTCAACAGGGAGAAGGATCCAGGAGTTGCTGCTCTAGGATCCTGCCCCTCCAAGTTGGTGTCAGCACTGCCCCAAAGTGGACTGTGTCTGTTGAAGTCCCCCATTATGAGGAAGGGGGATGGCAGCTGCAAAACGAGATCATCAAGGTCTTCCTGGAAGACGATGCTCCCAGGTGGAAGATAGAAAGAGCAGACAGTCAGCGAGAATCCCATGAAGATGGAGATGGCAACCACCTCTAAGTTGGTGGTGAGAGGTACTACCTGGAATGGAGAATGGATGCTCACAAGGATGGAGACACCCCGCAAGCTGGACCATCTCCCTCCCGGTCACGGCAAACTAATGTTAAAGTGTTGGATCATGGGATCTGTGACTGGCTGCAACTATGTTTCCTGCAGGTACACACAGATGGGCTGGTGTGCCTGAAGGAGGGCCTTGATGTCGTCAATATTCCTCTGGAATCCAAGACAATTCCATTGTAGGAGTGTGGCCATCTCAGGACTTAGAAGAGTGGGCGGATGACGAATTCTTATTCAACTTAATCGCTGCAGAGGACGGTTTAGTGAATAGGGAGGGGTCGGTATCCATATCCTCAGAATCGTCTGAGGGGATGAATTGGTAACCGCACGTTGTGTAGGTGTGATGATGATTTTCTTTTTTGGTTCTGGTGGAGGGCCCTTTAGAAGGTCTAGCTGTTTGAGGACATGGAGGAGGAGTCCTTCTGGTGGAGGTGGAAGGCTGAGTTGCAGGAATGGAAACCGGTTGATGTCAAAGTTGACACCGCCCTCAGTTTCGCCTGCGTCAGGAGGCTGATGAGCTGCTGGTGAGAAAGACTCAGTAAGTGGTACACTGATATGTCTGAACCACAACCGAAGTCATTGGAATGATGGACTTTCCAATGACAGCATAGGATACCTTGCAAGGTGGGGCGGGTGGTGAAGCAAGCTTTCTCGCCTTAGCGTACGAGATGTTATTCATAACCTTAAGGTGTTGCACCTCCTTTTCCTCCTTCCACTTCGGACAGTCGCGGGAATACGCCGGATATTCACCACTGCAATTCACACAGCACACCTTTTCTGCTGTGCAGTCAGGATCAAGATGATCCTTGCTGCCACAGCGAGTACAGGTGTATTTGCCCCGGCAAGTTGTGCGGGCATGACCGTATATCTGACACTGAAAACAGCGCAGAGGGTTCAATATATATGGCTGTACCTCACAATGTAAATAACCTGCCTTGATGGAAGAAGGCAGGCGTGGTGTGTTGAATGTCACAATCAGTACCCAATAGGTTACCAATTTCCCATCATGGTGTGTCGAAACCTGGTGGACCACTGTTACTCCTTGAGGTGTGAGCTCTGAGAAGATTTCCTCCTCAGTGACTTTGAGGAGGCCCCACTCAGTTATCACACCCCGAGAGAAATTCAAAGTTTTGTGGGGAGTGACTTCAACAGCCACCCCACCAAAATCTCTTTGACATTCAGGACCAGTTCAGAGTGTTTGGAACAAGCGGTCTCAACTCGCAAGTCGCCAGACCGTAAGCACTTGATGGATTTCAGCTCTCCTGCTAGACCTTTCAAACCTTTATGAAAAATGGGGACATGTCCCCAAGTACCTGATCGCCCGTGGAGTGGACGATCAGGAATATTGGGAACAAAGACACAGATGAAGACGACGACAACAGTGTAGATGACAAAGACAATGAAGATGGGGGCTCATATTGAGCCCTCTTAGCGGCATTCATCGCATTATTTCATCATCGACTCTCATGTTCGAGTTTGTGTGGTTCAGTGCCCGCTGTCCCCACCCCCCACTGAGCCCAACAAGGGGACATCCAATCGGATGCCAGGGCTATGCAGGTACTATACCCATAGAGACAGTGAGCCAAGCCCTCACAAATAAACAAAAGGAAAATGAAAAGAGAAATGTGCAGAACAAAAACTTTCTACACAAAAGAAACAAAGCATAAAATATCAAAATTGTGAATGGCCAAACTGGCCTCACAAAGAAAGGATAACGACAAAAGGAAAATAAGTTGTGAGGAAACTCGCAAACCTGTACCCGGACCATGGGCAAGGTTACTCACCTATCTGCATAGTTGACCGTAGCAGGACCTGCCCACCAGCCGATTGCTCCTGGGGGGGGGGGGAGCTCCTCTTTACCGGAAGCAGATGCCAAAGCAGTGTATAGCAGAGGCCCTGGAATCCGCTGTTAAGTCCTGTGACAGACAATGGCAAAATGGCCAAAGGGGACACTATCAGTCATGAGATGAGGAGAGAAGACGGGGACCCCCGAGCAACTACCAGGATCCTCCTTTCCCGGGACATGGGTCTCAGCGCATGGTAAACATGCGGGCGAGCATTCAGAATCCTGTGAAGGTAACTGAGCCAGTGGAACCTTCACAGGGTCTTCCCTTACTGCATACAAGAGCTCGCACCAATGGGTCTTGAGCAGATGTCACAGTTTAATTATTTTGGGAGCTATGTAACAGATACTGGTGATGTGCGACAGCAGATTAACAGATGAACAGGGTTTGATGCCAGGACTTTTAAGAATCTATGGAGAGTGTGGAGAAATAGGTGTATACACCTAAAGACTAAAATTAGACTATATAATAGTTTGGTTCTTTCTATAGTTAGTTATGGTAGTGAAACTTGGCACTTTGTAAACATAACAGGAAACTAGATGCCTTTGATTCTAGTTGCTTATGCAGTACCTTGGGCATTAGGTGCTTCAACTTTGTAACTAATGATGAGGTTAGGCAAAGGAGTCTGCAACCTCCTTTAAACAGCATATTGTGCAGAGAGAGACTTCATTGGTTTGGTCATGTTGCCTGTATAGATAATTATAGATTGGCAAATAGGGTTATGAACAGTGCCTAAAGGCCTCAGAAAGAGGGGGAGATCTAGGATGTGGTGGGCAGACAATGTCAAACAGGATCTTGTTAGAATTGGTGTGCAGTGGCCGGTTGCAGCAGATGTAGCTCAAGACAGACATGCTTGGAGAACTAAATTGTATTGTCTGGTTGGACCTCTGTAGCCCATGGCTGCTTGAGGATAATGATGATGATGTATTACACTCATTTGTGTCTATTATTTTTTTTTTAAATAAATTTTTATTTGTGTTACCAGATGCATTTTCATATTACATGACTCTAAATAAATCCTATTTAAATAAACTTGTCCACTTTTTTGTTAAATATTTTATTTTCAAAAAACCTTGAATTTAAAGAACTTAAAGTTTTAATGAAAATTAATTTTACATTTTAAAAATTTCTGAACTTACCTAGTTTCATTAGCAACTCTAATTTTAACACCATTTGGCACTACTAAACCTAAATGTGTTCTGAGTCTGCAGTTTGTTGGTCCTGTATGGGCCCAAACATGTGTCCCTGGCTGCATGATGGAGAATTTTACCTGCAATAAAATGATTTTTCTTCAACAACATTCTGTTATTTATCAAGTTTACATATTTCGTTTTGCACAAAGCTTAAAGCATATTCAAGACCATAAATGTTAACCATTTCAAATTAAATTATTTTTCGAAAAGTGGGTCATAGAAATTACTTTGCAAATCTAGTCATTTACAAAATTTTATCCTGATATGATATTAGGTGCTTGTTTTCTGTGTAGTATTTTGGGGAAATGAAAGATTTTAATGTCTTGATTTCAGTGGTAGCTAGTGAACTTCTAAACAGATGGAGCCAATATGTAATATACACAATGAAACATGGAGGAGCAGTGATCACTCAGCCAGTAGTGTGCCTGGGCTGTGATTTTTGTCTGCTAACTTCAACTCTGCACTTGGTGAGACTAGGTTGAGTTGGATTGTTTTACCTCTGAGCTGCAGTTTTTTGTTCATCATGGGCTAAATGGTGAGGTCACAATGATCTTAAGGTCTCAAAGAAAGTTGGGGAAAGGAGACTCACTGAACAGCTGTTAGGGGACATAGACCCCCACACCATCATCCCATCAAGCACATCCAGCATGTTCTTTAATGTGCACTGCATATTGTTCTCCTGTGCTCTTAACATCCCATCTGACGTATAGCAGCCTTTCCAAGCTGATTGGTGTCACCGACTGACCAAGGTCCGAATGGGTAGTTTTGCAGAAAGAAATCTCAACACTGGACTAGGTGGGACTCAAACCTGGGTTGGGTTGTTTTACCTCTGAGTAGCACTTTTTTGCACACAATGGGCTAAAATGGCCAGGTAACAAGGACCCTGAAGGCTCAGGGAAGGTTGGGAGAGGGGACTCACTGGAGCAGCTGTTGAGAGACAGATTGTAGCCTCCCATCAAGGCCAACCAGCGTGTTCTTTAATGTGCACAGGGTATGGCTCTCCTGCACACAGATCATGGCTTAACGTCCCATCCAATGGATGGCCACCTTTCCAAGCCCATCGGCTCAAACCTGGGAACTGCAGATTACAAGTCTGGCATATTATCGACTAAACCACCCCCACCTCTCAAAGCTCCAGGTTGCATGAGAGGATTCAAGGGAGCAAGCCATCTTCTGAGAGCATCCCATGCATGTTCTATCAGATTTAGATCAGGAGACTGGGCTGGCCACTACATACAGTTAATAATACTATTCTCCAGTTAGTAATTGACAAGGTGACAATGGTGTGGGAGGACATTATAGTTCTGTAGGATGAAGGTATCACCTTCATCCTACTTCATTGTGCATATTGCATATACCAAATGCATATGCAATATGCACAATGACAATATGCACTTGTACATGGTCACACAAAGAATCCAAGATTTCATCCCTGTATCTGCAATTAGTGATGCAGCCTGTTGGAATCATATACAGATCTGTGCAGCCACCCAAAGATATCCCTCCGAAACCATGACACTACCACCACCACCACCACCATAGGTGTTCCATTTATTGTTATTTGTGGCATGATAGTGTGTTCCTGATTCCCTCCACATCAATTGACACCATACCATGAATTGCTGTGTAGAGCAAACCTTGATTTATCTATGAAGAGTTTGAGCTAACATTGCTCCTGTGTCTAGTTGATGTGATGTCTGTACTAGTTAGATGGTTCCTTCTGTGGCATTGGGTCAGGGGTATGCACACCACTTGCCACCTAGCAGCATATAGGCACACTAAATGAAGACTTTGGCATAAGGTGCAAGCAGATATTGTCATTCCACTAACTGCTGTGAGGTCCAATTACAGTTGACTTGGTGTTGACATCCTGCTCCTCTGGGCACATAACATCAGACAGCAGTCATTCCTTGAGTTTGTTGCCCATCTTCAGCCACTACTGAATTGTCTGGATGCATTCTGCAATTGCTGTAATCTAAAAGTCCATGCACCACTGAATGACTCATATGCCATCTGGCAATATCTGCTTGACTTTGGCCTGCCTCAAGCCAACCTGTAGCTCACCACCACATTTCTGATAAATGATGTCTAGTAGACTTACCCAACAAATCTGCTATCTCAAAAACTCCACCTTGTACCTTGCAGGAGAATTGGAGAACTGCTTCAAATATTTCACTTTTAATGCTCGATGCATTTCCATATACTGATGCCAGTACCATCAATTTACATGCCATACCTTAATCTTGTGTCATATTTTACATACATGACTTTTGTGTATTTATGTTGGAGTTTTATGATATTCTGTTTCTTTCATTTGTTCATTAATTTATAGAAACTGCTACAAATATGTAAGGAACTTAAATGGATTATTCATTATTTAAAATAATGAGAAGAATAGCAAATCATGGAATATGTGAGTAAAATTTTAGAATAAAATTATCTGATAACTAGTTTTTAAACTGCTTATATGTACTTTTAGCACAGATTTAATAACTTGTAGCTTTTTTATTTTCCTAGCTTCAAGTTAATGAGAGTTGACTTCATTTTTACTTTTTTTTTCACAGTTACAGGAAATATTTTAAATCTAACTTATTCTGGGTCCAAGCCTGAAGTTATTTGTGCTATTTTGAGCCCGAATTCTTACTCATCTCTACTATGGACTGCAACAACTCCTTGGGTGGAAAGCTCAGAGAGTATCTATTCCTCAAATAAAATGATAAGATCCCACCCTATGAGGAATTCAGCATTTTGTGTAGTGACACTGTGATGGCTACCATAACAATAGCTGAGACCTTCAAGACAAGACTAAATACACTGTGTGGGTTTACAGTTTCAAAATATAAGTTGAGAGGTCTTGGAGATCCCATGATGTTATTCATGGGTTTCAAACTGTTATTGAAGCACAAAAGACATGTTTCTAATCAAATGGCCATCACAGAGTGGATGGATCATAAATGGGAGGATGGGAATGACAGATGAAGAAGACAAAGAAGATGGATCTTTGTGCTGGAGCCTTTTTTTAAAATAAGTACTGAGAATTAAGAATGTCATAATAAAAAGATTCATTTCCCAATGCCACCCCCCAGCATGGTGACCAACAATGGGATGGAAGACAGGATACCAGAACTGCTTGTGCACCATATCTACACTATCAAGGTTGGTTGGTTGTTTTACCTCTGAACGGCACTTTTTTTGCACACAATGGGCTAAATGGCCAGGTCACAAGGACCTTGAAAGCTCTGAGAAGGTTGGGGGAAGGGATTCACTGGAATGGCTGTTGGGAAACAGATGGTAGCCTACTGTCAAGGCCATCCAGCATGTCTTTAAAGTGCACAGGGTATGGCTCTCCCGCATGCAAGGCTACAGCTTAACATCCCATTCAATGGACAGCGGCCTTTCCGAGCTCATCGGTGTCTCCTACTGACCGTGGGCAGGGTGGGGAGTTTTGTGGAGATAAATCTCAATGCTGACTCAGCTGGGACTCGAACCTGGGAAATACAGATTACAAGCCTGGCGTGCTACAGAACTGAACTACCCCGACCTCTATACAATCAAAGAGTCCAAATCCTGTACTATGAACATGGTGAGAAAACTCATGAATATATACCTGGGAAAGGAACAAATTACACCTGCATGGCTGATGCTTACAGGTGAACTTACGAACTGATTGATCCTGGGGCTACCCAAGACCTTCCGGTTCACCTGAAGTAGAAACTGTAAGCAGGCTGCTTTCCAGAGTGCTATCCAGCACTACAATCCACAGGTTTCTCAAATATAAGACAAGTGGAAGGTGATCTCAACAGCAAAAATTTTTTTTACAAAGAAGTCTCAACTACAGGCCTACTCAAAGCTGCATATCACATGATATCAATACCATGAGCTGATTCTTTTCTGCATGAAGCTGCTTTTAATGAGTTAATGAAATGTATTTAAGATTCTTTTCATCAGTATATTAAACTGACATAGAGCAATTTATTCAAATGAAATCAATCTATAGTGCTGTTTCAATACTCTTTTTACAATGTATGACATAGAATCATTAAACTTTGACTCCAACTTACAAACTTATTGTATTGATCCTTTATAATATAAACTTTCATACCTAAAATGTTTCAATAAGGTCATATAATCATTACTTTTTGGCAAAGAATTTCAAAAAAATTATTGCTGGCGCAGTGGGAATCGAATCCGTAATTCTCTAGATACACACCAGAGTGCTCTGCCAATTAAACCATGCATCAGACAAGAAACAATTCCAGGATAATACCTAGAAATCTTTCACTGAAATATAGTGGACCTTGTGCCATCTATACATCAGGAGAGACAACTTATTTCCAATTGTTGCTAATGATTTAGATGTTAATGAGGAGGTCACTTACATTTAAGTGTTATTATGAAAAATTTTAAGATGAATAATTGTTGAAGTCTGTTTCTACAGGTAATCTGTATTTACTATGGACAATTATTCACCTGAAAATTTTTTCATAATAATGCTTAAGCATGACTGACCTCAACATCTAAATCATTAATAACGGTTGGAAATAAGTTGCCTGTCCTGAAGTATAGATGACACTGTGATGACCCATTCACTTTTATTTTTACTTTTCCTTAACCAGTTTTACTTTATTTACATTATATTTATCATTTTGGGGATTATTATTTCATTTTGGACTGATCACAATTTTTTTTTCTGAGCCGTAGAAGGAGTTGTGCATGCACAACTTTTGACTGTCAGCAGATAATGCCTGCATTGTAGGACACGACCCCTCTTACGTCATAGCTAGTGTGATCGTCAGATTATGCAAATGTTTTCCTGCGTGCAGCAGACACGTGCCGGACTGTACATCGCACATTACACTAAGTGAGGTTAGGTCACAGAGTCAGTATTGTTAGTACGAATTGTAGTATGTAGAAGTAATATGTGGAGTTTTATAGTATGTGGAGTATGTTGAATCAGTATGAGTTAGTAGGAGGAGGAGAGGCCAGTAAAGAATGTTGTGTAGATAGAAGGAGTTGTTAGTAGAGATTTAGGTAGATGTGAGTTGTTAATACTCCAACTTTCTGTATTCATCAACTGAATTGGTGAATCTTTGAATTTTTTTGGAGAAGAGTGTTTTACATTTTTTTTGACTTTTGCTATTTTTTTCTTGAGCAACGTTAATTGATTTTTGATTAGATTTAAACTTTAATTAAACTTGACAATCCTTTTTGAATTCTTGCTCAATAAGTAATGCTAGATATACAAAATGAACCCTAATTCAACTTTATTTGGCAAGTTAATATTGCCTGGTACCTGACAAGATATCAGGAATTTTGAATAAATTTAGATCAGACTAAAGGCTCAACTTGAAAAGTTAATCATTGGAGCATTGTAAAGCTCCAAAGAAATGAAATACTTTTAAAGTTTGGATCCTTTGTCTGATCCAATTGTTTTTATGCTCCGGATAGCTGAGTCAGGCACCAGGCAATAATTAACAAATTGCCAAAAAATAAAGTTTAATTAGGGTTCAAAATACCAGTGAGCATTAATGAGTAAGAATTCAAAAATATTAAATGATTAGCATTAACATAAAATTTTGACAATCAAAACAAACTAATATTGCTCAAGAGAAAAAAATTAGTAAAGATTTAAAAGGTTTAAATAACAATTTATTTCCAAAAGGCACTCGCCAAAACTTCAATAAAGAAGATACTACATCATTTCTTACTACAAACATCTTCAACAAACTCCAAACTAAAACTGATCTCTAAACTGTGCTGTGCTCTACTACTCTCTCTACTCTACTATCTTCTGTGCTACTGTGACAACATGTCACCAGGTTATAACAAGAGGTACAAAGTCCGCACGTGTCATGTTGCACACCGGGAAAGACGTTTGCATAAATTGACGAGCAGCGCAAGCTATGACGCAAGAGTGGGCGTGTCCTTGTACATGTGCTTTAGCGGGTGACAATCGAAATTTCGGAGTTGCGCATGTGCAACTCCTAACTCTTGGAAATGAGTGCTATGATGCCAAAAATGAAATAAAAATCCCCAAAATGATAAATATAATGTAAATTAAGCTAAACTGGTTAAGGTAAAGTAAAAGTGAACAAGGGGGCATCACAGCATTACAGTACAAGGTCTGCCACATTTCAGTTAAAAATTTATAGGTCTTATCCTGGAATTATTTCTTGTCTGATGCGTGTTTAACTGGTAGAGCACTCTGGAATGTATCTAGAGAGTTGTGGGTTCAATTCTGCAGCGATAATTTTTTTCAGATGAATAATTGTTGAAGTCTATTTCTACAGATAATCTGTATATTTACTATGGATGAAAGCATTTCAGAGCCTAAAATTTTCCATCTCAGTTGTGCAGTCATATTGAATTGCCTTGCGGTAACAACTGCAGCAGCTGAGGTTAGGGTTAAAATCGTGGGTCTGTTTGTCCTGTGTTGCCCTTGTATGAGAAGGCCTGCACAAGAGTACTTTCTAAAACTCTTCTATCCTCTATAAAATATAAAGAAAATGTGTTGTCATGTTTCAGACTGAATTATTTGGGGGAATAATAATTAACATTTTAAAGATTAAATAAAGATCAGATCCAAATTTTTTGGTGAATTCAGTTTTACTGATAAAATTTAATATTTATAATGCTGAATTTACCATTTTTGCTGTTTCGAAAATAGTATTTAGTACAGATAGTTCTGTGATATATTAACCTTTTCACTAATATACAGGTCCAAATGCAGGTAGAAGGTAGTGAAGAGGAAAGAACAGCATTGATTGGATGAGATCATTTAAAAATCTTGGCTATTTTTAACAGGTATGGTAGTGAAAGAGTTAAACAGACTAATTATATTAAACTTCATTTAGATTTCTTTGGTGAAGTTTTTCAAAGACAAAATAAAATTTGTGATTGAAGTTAAATATAATAATTTTTATGTATTTGAAATAAATTACCACGAGTTTCTGTAGAAGATTGTGATGTGCAGAAAATAAAAATAAAATGCAACTGAAAAGGAAGATAATTAAATTTTTGCTTCAAATACGGTGCATTGCACAAACTAAACAGGAATCCAGTGAATGCTTCATAAAGGATTGTTTGGTTGTATGTAGTTTTATGATGCAAAGGAAACTAAGGCCACAATGCACTTCATAAAGGGAAATACAAGGAGTAATGCCACAATGCACTTCATAAAGGAAAATACAAGGAGTAATGCTTCAATGATTGTATATAATACTGGAGCTGAGTATGTGTAGAATAGTAATACAACAATGTCATATAACAGTTTGTAAGGCAAAATCCCCATTTCATCTGTTGCAAAAAAAGGTCCACTCACAAGAAAATTTCGCATTTGCTAATGTATATTGTGATCATATTGCAATGGAACAAAAATTCTCTATATCATGAAACTAATGAGTGCCATGAGCAAATCAAATAATATGTAAGTCTATAAGTCATATTAGCTGAAGGTTAACCTCTGATAGTGTAGTGGTCAGCATGACTGGCATGTTACTGGGAAGCAATGGTTCAAATCCCACTCAAGGCAAAACTAAATTTTTAAAGCTATTTTATGAAATAAGACAACTTTAGAATTTAGAAAAAACAAATTATCAATAGAAATGGTTCATGTTGTATATCAAACATATATTAATTCCAAATTTTATGAAAATAAAAAATTTAAACTAATTTGCAAAGATATTAATTTTGGTAAGACTTTTCACTGTGGTATAGTGAAAAAAAAAAAGATCCGAGTATGCAATTAAAGCTTAATTTTGTAAAACCTGATGAACAAAAACAATTAGATTATACACTGAGATGGCAGTTTATTAGGTACACCACCCCATCACATAAAAGGTTCATCCCAACATGTAATATGTTGTGCAGTATAAATCAGACAGATAAGTTCTTCAAACATTAGAGTTGGATTGAACATCAGAATGAGCAACCTGAGCAATTTTGAACTTACACGATAGTTGGTGCTAGGTGTGACAGTTCTAGCATCTCCCAAATAGCCATCCTCTGTCTGAAAAGCAGTCCTAGCTTTTCATGCACAACCATTTCAAGGGTTTATCAAGAATGGTGTTAAAAGCAAAAAATTACCACTGATCAGTGATCCTGGATGAAAACAGCTTGTGGATCAGAAAGGTCAAAGGAGACTAGTGAGAATCATGCAAGAGAACAGATGAGCCACAACCAAGCAAAATCACAGTGAATTAAACATTGGTGTGCATAAGGTCATCTCCAAACACATTACTTATCAGACCTTGATGCCAATGGGTTACAACAGCCACCAACCATGTTGAGTGTCGATGTTGTTAGCAAAGAACACAAAAACGCATTTCCAGTGGGGGAAGTAATATCAACACTACACTGTTGAGAACTGGAAAAAAGTAGCTAGGTCGGATGAATCAAGGTTCCTTTTGCATCATGTTGATGGATCAGAATTTGGTGCAAGCAACACGAGGCCATGGAACCATCTTGTCTGATGTCAATAGTACAGGCTGGTGGTGGCAGTGAGGATAAACTATAACCTGGTTGGGTGGTTTGGTAGTGGATAAACTATAACCACTGGTTGGGTGGTGTGGTGTGGGGAATGTTTTCCTGGCACACATTAGGCCCTCTGAAACTATCGAAGGACATATGAAAGTCACAGCACATTTGAACATCATTGCTGACCAAGTTAATTCATTTGTGGTTATAGTTTATCCTCACTCAGATGGGCACATTCAGCATGATAATGCACCTGCTCACAAAGCACATATCATCACCGAATGGTTCCAGGAACATTCCAACGATTTTGCTTGCCTCACTGGCCTGTACAATCCTCACATCTAAACCCAACTGAGCATATGCAGTGAGACTGTGAACAGCACTGATCAATTTGTAGCAACTGTGCAACACAATCATTTCCGGATGGTACAACATTCCTGCACACTGCAACCAGTATCTTTCAAGTTCCATGCTCTGACGAATTTGGGCTGTTTTGAATGCCAAAGGAGGTGCAACATGCTACTAGCTAGGTATACCTAATAAACTGATATTTGATTGTGAAATTACATTTTAGACATTCGTAGTGACATTCCATATCATTCAAGACAAGGAAAACTTTCCAATGAATTGGATTGTTTTCCCTCTGAATGACCCTTTTTTTGCACACAATGGGCTAAAATGGCCAGGCCACAAGGACCCTGAGAGCTCAGAGAAGGTTGGGGGAAAGGGACACACTGTATAGCAGTTAGGAGACAAATGGTAGTCTCCTGTCAAGGCCACCCGGCATGTTCTTCAATGTGCACAAGATATGACTCTCCTGCACATGGGGCCATGACTTAATGTCACATCTGATGGATGGCAGACTTTACAGGCCCATCAGTACTCCCTACTGACTGAAGGCAGGGTGGGAAATTTTTCATAGAAAAATTTCAATGCTGGCCCAGGTGGAATGGCAGATTACAAGCCTGGTGTACTATACTAAGCCACCCCCATTTTCAAATGAAACACTTTGTCTTTAAGTAAATGGCCCTGATATTAGTGCAATTATCTAATTGTTCAAACAGTTCTCCTTTAGACATATTTTACTGGGGAGATTTCAGAGTCTCTCTAGAAGGTTTGACTAATATAGGTTATAAATATAATTTATAATATAATTACATATCTTTAACTCTGATTTTAAAATCAGAGGGGAAAATTAGTTAGCATAATTAAGGCAATGTCTTCAAAACTAGGTTGTTTCTACATAAAGTCTCCGTGTTTGAATAGTATAAAATAAAAAAATAAATACCCCCTCAAGCAGTTGCTTGCCACAGTGGTCTGACAGGAGCCTGTCAGTTTATATGCCACAGTAGAAGATCTGAGAGGATGGCAGGACCTCAGCAGAAAACAACACGAACATCCATGCCTTACCCGGGGCTCGAACCCAGGTCCCTTAGATCAGTAGCCAAGCGTTCTAACCACTATGCCTGTAAATAATCCTACTGTTATGATACATTGGGTTTGTTTACCTCTGAGTGGGATTTTTTTGCACATAATGTGTCAGATGGCCAGGCTACAAGGAACCCAAGGGCTCAGAGTTTGGAGACAGATGATAGCCTCCTGTCAATGACATCCAGCATGTTCTTTAACATGCACAGGGTATGGTTGGTTCTCCTGCACTCCGGCCACAGCTTTAAGTCCCATCTGATGGTTGGTAGCCTTTCCAAGTCCACTGATGTCCCCTACTGAAGACAGGGTGGAGAGTTTTGTGTAGATAAATCTCAATGCTGGCTCAGGTGGGAACTGTTATGATAGGAACCGAGTATGATGAAGTTATTATAACTGAGAAAGATACGATGGTAATTGTCTGTATTTCTGGTTAATTGGCTAAAAGGGTTCATAAAAAATTACATTGTGGTATATGCAAAGATCAGTTGATTATCATAAAATGTTTAGATGTTGAATGTGTGTACTCATACTAAACTACTTAGACATAACTGATAGGGGTAGTTTAATGTGGCCCACAAAATAGTTAATTCATATTGTAGTTTTCATCTTCCAAGTATTTCAGATTTTAATATGTGATTAATTTAAAGAAAGATTTTTAGCATTCACCAATAAAAAAAATTATGCTTCAGAAACACGTAGGAGAAGTTTGATAAATCTGTAAATAATGAAACTGTTTGTATATGCAGCATTTTGTCTAATACACCAAAGTGTCAAAACATTATGACTATCTGCCTAATATGATGTTGGTCCTCCACGTGACACCAAAACAGCTCTGACCCGGTGTGGCATGGATGCTACAAGATTTCTAAAGGTGTCTTGTGGTATCTGGTACCAACACATTACCTGCAGATCCTTTAACTCTTGTAAGTTACTGTGGTTGAGCCACCACAGATTGGATATGCTGTTTCAACACAAACCACAGATGCTAGATTGGATTGATGTCTGGGGAATTTGGAGGCCAGGGCAATACATGGAAGTCTTCCTCATGTCACACAAATCATTCTCAAACAATCCAGGCAGTGTGGCATGGCACATTATCCTGCTGAAAGAAGCACTACTAGAGGGGTATACTGTTGCCATGAAAGGATGTACCTGGTCTGCAATGATGTTTAGGTAGGTGGTATATGTCATAGTTTCCAGCACATGAATGAGTGGACCCAGGGTTTCTCAGCAGAACATTGCCCAAAGCATTCCACTTACTCCACTGGTTTGTTTTTGTCCCACAGCCTGTTTTCATCCACTTCCCTAGGTAAACAATGCATACCCAGCCATCCACATGGTACAACAGGAAACGAGATTCATCGGACCAAATGACCTTCTTCCAATCATTCAAAGTCCAGTTTTTGATGCTCACATGGCCATTGTAGGTGCTTTCAATGGTGAACCGAGGTTAGAATGGCCACTCAGAGTGGCCTCTGACTACAACAGCTCCATTTTCAGCAGGGTTCGATGTACTGTGTGTTGCGACACATTACTCGTCACCAGCATTCAAATTACAGGCAAGTTGTGCCACAGTATCCCTTCTGTTGGCTCATACTATACAGGATAGCTTTCGCTCACCTCTAACATAGATGAGCCATGGTCAGACCACACCTTGCTGGCAATTAATGGTTTTTCCCTCCTCGGACCAATTTTTGAAGCTAGTAACCACAGCTGACAGTGAGCACCCCACAAGCCTTGCTGTCTCGGAAATGTTCTGACCCAGTCATCTGGCCATTAAAATTTGGCTTTTGTCAAACTCATTTAGGTCTGCTGCCTTTCCCATCTGAAGAACAAGAATAACACTGATTAACAGAGCTCAGTTATCATTTGCATAAAGACGTGCTGATCACAATATTTTGGCTTTTCGGTGTATATTATGACAGGAATGTTCTGGTTGCATCAAAATAAAAAAAAAAATTACAGCAAAGTGAGGAATGATAAAGGATAGAAATCAAAAAGAAGAAAGTTATCAGTGTTCATGAGAAAAATGACAAAACCTTAAAATTGTTTTTGAACACTGAAATTTTTTCATTTATATGTTAGACATTGTCAACATAATAAATGTTGTCATCCAGCAAAATATCAGAATTATACCTATATTTGAACATTTCTTCCTTGCTTAGTACTATCTAAATATGTTAATTAATAGATTCTAAAAAAAATTAATCACAGACATGGCGGGAATCGAATGACCTGGATAGGTTAGGAAATTTGGGCGCTGGACAATCTATTTGCCAATAATTAGGGTTTATTTCCTACTAAGCATTTAAAATGGCACATTTCTCCTAAAAGTAAATGCATGCTACAACATCAGTATTAAACACAACTAAGCTTAGTTCTCTTAACTCTGCTCAAGAAGAAAAAAACTGTATCAAAGCAATATCAATAAAATAAACCATTTAATTAAATCTAACTCAGTAAAATACAGATCAATAAATACCAACTCTAATCGTTCCTAGAAAATACTCTAATATAGAAACATCGTTGATCTTACACACAGATCTGAGCATATGCTCTTATATAATGGCTCTCTCCTAGAGCTCACTCCTACTAGCTCTCCTTTAACTAGCTTACTCTTAAGACTGCTGGCTGACACATGCCTACAATCATATGTCAGCAAGCCACATTTGCATAACTGATTGTGCGTCATGATGATGCAAATGACTGTGACTTTAGCACTCATGGTACCGATGGTGGTTAACATCAAACAATCAAAATGAGGTTGTTGGTTGTCAACTTGGAGTTATTGGAAGGGGAACCATAATGGTTGAAAAAAAAAAAACAAACCAGTAAGCCCCTAAATAATAATTATAAAATAAATAATATAACAGGTTAGGGAATGTAAAATGAATGGTGTACCATCACAATATTCTAGTAGTATATTTTATTTTCATGATAACAGATTTTTAGCACATCCAACTGCTATCAGAAGTGATGTGCATCATCTATTAGAATTGGAAATGTTTTTCACTTAAGTTATATTACTTTCTGTGCAATTATTTCTGAATTTTCTTTATCTATGAGGGGTAATCATTCACTTCGTGGAAGGAAGCAAAAAGTTACATTAAATATCATCCTCTGAATCTTCCTGGCATTTGTCTTTTTCAAAATGCTCACCCTTGAACTTCCACATTTTTGCCATTGTTGTACCCATGAATTAAAAGCGTCTTTGAAGCCATTTTTCAAAAGCATGCAAAGTGTTGTTATTGTGGCTCTGCAAGTTTTCTCGCCGGATGCAAAATGTTTCCCTTACAAAGCTTTCTTGAATCGCAGAAAGAGGAAAAAATCGCAGGGTGCTAAGTCCAGAGAATATGAAAGATGTGGCAAAACCTCAGCACCTATGGCAGTGATCACTGGTTGCACAATATTAGCCATATGGAGCCTGGCGTTGTTGTGATGGAGATACCAAGTAACACCAGAAAGTTTCGGATGTTTTTCACGAATGGCATGCTGAAAGTTTGGTTCTGAGAACCTTTGAGTAGGCTTCCTTATTAATGGTTGTTCCACGAGGAACAAAATGAGTAACGAGAACACCTCTGATGTTAAAAAAACAATTGTCTGTCTTCATTCAGGTTTTCCAGGGCTCTTTCAATTTGCTCAGGAGTTATTGAGGAAGAAGGCTGGCTGGGTCTTGGATCATCAGCAACAGATTTGCGTCCATCTTTGAATTGATTATGTCACTTAAAAATGGCAGACCTACGAAGACAGTCATTACCATAGGCTTCACTCATCTCTTCAACAGTCGCAGCAGCACTTAGGCCTAACACAATAACAAATGACATACCGCTGTTCCATCTGAATTTCCACCATTCTGAACAAAAGTCTAAGACACGCAACTTGAATCAGTCTTAACAGCAGTTGATGCCAAATGACTTTGGCACGTGGAGCTTCCTTCGCTGCACAGTGCTATCTAATGTTACTTTGAAAAAAGCGCTACATACAAGTACTTATGGCATCAGTCCACGAGATAAATGATCACCCTTTGTACATTATTCACATTACCTTAAAACTTCCACATTTCAAGGTTAATCATTTTGATTATGGATGATAAACCTACTAGTTTGAAACTAAAGACATTTTCCCCTGTTATGGTAGATTCAGAGCTTCATTGTACACAACAGGAATTCGAAAGGAGAGTTGAAATAGAAAGACTTGAAGAAATAATGCTGGTGATTCTGATTTACGTACTGGTATGAAAACACACTTAAAACTTTTGCTGTATTCTAAATTATGTTAGAATTGCTCCTTGATCACATTGAGAGAATACAATTGTGGGTAATATTGCTGGCATTTTCAATAAAAGTCTCTTCCTTAACTTTTGGCATTTTATTCATAACACCGATATTTTTTGCCTTATGGAAACATGGCATCTAACTGATTTTGCTCTACTGACTTCTTTTAGCAATTTTGTCTCAATTCAGAGTGAGACTATCAGTAATAACAGACTTGGAAGACCAAGTGGAGGACTGATATTTGGGTATGATTCTGAGAAACTGTAATGTTAAGCTAATTAATAAAAGTAAATTTTGGATTATTATTAATGCAGATTACGTAGATATTAAAATGTGTTGATTTTTAATGTGTTATTTCCCTCCTGGCTGTGGATTTGACGACAACTTTAGTTCTTGCATTTAATTTATGACTATTTGATTGGAGTCACCTTTGTCAGTACTAGTTCTATTTGCTTTACCTAGTATCCTTGCTAATCATTCAGAGACATAAAGCACTACTCACTCCACCTTTGCACTTCCTGTCGGCACAAAAGGAACCTTAGGTATGTAGTTTACAGTGGTAAAAGTAGGCCGGTACAGCGTACCGGCAAAAAAATATTTGCCAGTATGGCATACTGGTAAGACAATATTCAGTAGTGGTGCAGTTAATGATTTCTTTTAAACTTTAAATGCTCTTTAAATTGAGTATTTAATTTAAAAAAAGTGAATCCTTCATTTTACGAAAAAATTTTCGATTTTCAGTTACACTACTACAGTGTTTTCAGTTACAACCCTTTGTACATAGAGGATATTTAATTTATCCTATATTATTTTAGGTTCCTTTTGGGCCAACAGGAAGTGCCAAGGTGGAGTAAGTAGTGCTTTTTGTTTTTAAACGATTAGCAAGGGTGCTAGGTAAAGCAAGCAGAACTAAACTGACAAAGGCAATGTAACGCTCCAAAGAAATGCAAAATACTTTTAAGTTTGGACCCTTTTTCTGATCCAATTAGTTTATGCTCCAGATAGTTCAGTCGGGCACCAGGCAATAATTAACAAATTGCCAAATAAATAAATAAAGTTAAATTAGGGTTCAAATACCAGCGAGCTTTAATGAGTAAGAATCCAAAATATGATTCTCAAGTTTAAATATCTAAATATAATCAAAACTTAATTCACATTGCTCAAGAGAAAAAATTAGTAAAGACTCAAAAGCTTTAAATAACAAACAAATTTATTTCCAAAAAACACTCACCAAAACTTCAATGAAGAAGATACATTAGCCGAGAACTCTTCGTGCTACATGCTTATGCTCTCTGCGCTCTACGTGCACTCACTATGTGCTATGTGCATTTACTGTGCTGTGCTACTGTGACAACATGTCATCAGGTTTTAACAAGAGGTACAAAGTCGGCACGTGTCATGTTGCACACCGGGAAAGACATTTACATAAACTGACGAGCAACGCAAGCTATGACGCAAGAGGGGCGTGGCCTTATCCCCACGCTTTAGTGGGTGACAGTCGGAAGATCGGAGTTGCGCATGCGCAACTCCTAACTCTTGGAAACGAGCGCCGTGATGCCGAAAAGGAAATATATATCCCCAAAATGATAAATATAACGTAAATTAAGCAAAACTGGTTAAGGTAAGGTAAAAGTGAACGATGGGGCATCACAGCGACTCCAACCAAATCCATCACTTGGGGAGTCAGTTAAGCATTCACGGACAATTCACATTCACCATAGCTGTCTGGGTTTGGCCTTGACTGCCACTAGAGGCAGAACTGGCAAAACAGATTTGTGGTTTTCAAAAACTTACTTTAACTGTTACTCAATCTGTTGTGAGATGCTATATGCATGTTTTCTGCTTCAAGTTTTCTGTTTTTGTCTTCTAAATATATTTTTGCAAATAATTTTACATTCTGCTGAACTGGAAATTCTACCATTTCTGGGAATCACGGAAGACAATTTAATGAGAGCAGTTGGGCATAGGCTTCCACAAATTTAGGTAATGAATTTGAAGGGGGAGGGAGAGGAGAAATTAATATTTGGTAATTTTTTGTTATCTATTATTCTTGAAATTATTCTTTAAGATATCAAGTTTTCCAATTAATTACCTTATGTTACTGGAGTAGCATAATACATGTTCCATTTATTTTATCATCCCACAGAAGTTCTCTTACTTAGGTTGGTAAGTTGTTATTTTTTGTGATACATAATTTTCACTTAGTATTACAAATGCAGTATTGACCGTATTTTCTTTAATGTTTTGTAGAGGACATAGAAGATCCTTGAGGCTACTTCTAGTTTGTACAGGCCTTCGCATACAAGACATACATGGACAAACAGCCAGCCATCCAAGATTCTAACCCGAATTCAAGCTGCAGCAGTGTACCACAACGTAACCTGAACCATTGAACCACAAAGATGGTTGTAAAATGTTATAACAATGCAAAAAATTGATGCATGCACATGATGCAGCTAAAATTGGCAAGGTCAACAGAATTTGAAGTATTGTAGCTAATGTTTCATATATTTTTCATCAATGGGATTGCAGACCTACAAGTTCTTTTTTATTACTTCAGAAATGTTATTTGGCCACTTTGCTGCCCTTTAAACTGAAAAGATATGATCAAAATCGTTGAGCAAAAAGATTTGCAAATGCGTTCTTTTAATAATAACTGTATTCATGGCTGTCTTAGAATAGTTAATTATAATTAAAAAAAATTACGACAAGGATTCACTTACCTGTGAGTAACTTTCCTAACATTTCGACCCCTTACTGGGGTCATCTTCTGAGGAGGTTGCAACTTTCTTAGAAAACTCCAAGAAAACTCCAAGAAAGCTGCAACCTCCTCGGAAGACGACTCCAGTCAGGGGTCGAAACATTAGGAAAGTTACTCACAAGTGAATCCTTGTCTTATGTTCTTTTAATGCAAAAATATCATTCTGGTTGAATTATTTTAATAAAAGTTATATTTATGTTTCAGCAAGTGTGTTTTACTAAGAAATTGATATTAAATACCCTAAGTTTGAGCCCTGAGTATGATACAGATTTTTGCATTGTCTTTCTGCTGTCGTCTCTCCTTCTTCATATATATTCTACTATGGCTTATAAACTAATGGGCTACTGTCAGACCTCTGGAGTCAAAAGTTCTTTTGGAGTTCTTTTGGAGTCAAAAGTCCTGGTCATTGATTTTTAATGCAATATTCATTAGTTTGAAAAAGTTATTTTAATAACTTACATAAACTTAAAATATGTTTCACTATTATCAGTGTTAATAGTAAAAAATGAAGCTGAAAAGGGCAGAAATAGAAGAAATAAATATATTGGCTCTCTATTCTAAAATGTATTTTTAACTTTCTTTATTCTCTTTTTTTAAATTTTACTTTTTATTTACACACACAGTAGTATCAGAATAATATGACCACCCACAGAATCATAGTTTATCTACCCAGGTGCATCACAGAGTGCACATGACAAGGCTGACCACACAGAGATATAAGCGGCCGGCCAGGACAGATGAGTCATAGTGCATAATGCTCACTTATTAAACCCACACCACAATGGGCAGAGGTATTGATTTGACAGACGTTCAAAAAGGAATGATCATTGGCTATCGTGCCAAGGGTGGAAGCATCTTGGAAACAGCAGACTTCGTGGCTTGTTTGTGAGGTGCTGTAGTAAGGGTGTACCAAGAATGGACCGCTGGCACACTGAGTATCTCTAGACGTCATAACTGTGGAGCCCCAAAGGCCATCGACTTCAGAGGAGAACGTCACTTCTGTCAACTGGTAAAGGGCAATTGGTGCGCAACAGTGCAGCAATAGACCACTCAAATGAATGTTGGGGCACCCAGGTACATGTCCCTGATAACAGTAGAGCAAACCCCATTACACAAGGGTCTCCGGAGTCAATGCTGTATAAAGGCACCCATGTTAACCAAGTCCATCAGCAACGATGCCTGCCGTCAGCAACCTGACATCAGCAACGATGATTACTGTCATTGGGCAGTGGAAGAGTGGAAAAAGGTTGCCTTCTCTGACGAATTGAGGTTTCTACTCCATAGAAGTGATGGACAGTGGCAGATACAGCATCAGACACACGAGAACCAACACCCGGACATGCTTGTCAGTCAAGTGCAGGCTGGTGGTGGCAGTGTGCATATCTGGGGAATGATTTCCTGGTATGACCTGGGACTGCTGATACCACTGGATGGTTCCCTGAATGCCAATGGCTACTTGTTCATCCTTGCTGACTACATGCATCCCTTCATGTTGGATGTTCATCCTGGTGGTGATGGTGTTTACCAACAGGACAATGCGCCCTGCTATGTCGCTAGGGTGGTGCGTGATTGGTTCCAGGAACATGACAGCAATGTCTCCGTTCTCCCTTGGCCGGTGAAATCACCCAACCTCAATCCTATAGAGCACTTGTGGGACCATTTGGATTGCCAGATTTGGTGTGCGGACCCACAACCACGTCATCTCTGGAGGTGTCACGGGTGCTGTTTCAACTTGGATTCTCAATATCCTTGTCTGGGGCGCCCCAGGAAGCAGATATCAAGTTTTACCGAAGGCGGGGACTTTACCTTATAGTATTGTCAAGCCTGACAATGGATAGAAGTAAACATGGTCATCTCTGGAACCTCCGTGCTCTGCAGGAGTCCAAATTGGCATGTGTGCCTGTCGCAACCTTCCAGGGCCTCATTGTGTCCATGCTACACCGTCTCGTCACTTCTGAATCCATATTGTTCATCACACAGCTGTCCATCAACCAAATTCTTAATTCTATTAAGTATAATCACGTAAAGGTCCACTGTCTACCCATCATTTCCTAGGATTCTCCTTTTCTGAAAACCTTAGGCACACTGTTCATAATTCTGCTTGCTAATCTGCAGCTTTGCATACAGGCAACAAGGCCAAACCAACACAGTCTCTCTCTGCACAATATGCTGTTCAGAGGACGTTGACAACTCCTTCTTCTAACCTCATTGTTACTTACAAAGTCAAATAATGGTCATTGATTAAAAGACCGATCCATTGATAAAAACCTAATGCCCAAGATACTGCGTAAGCATCTAGAATGAAAGGAATCAAGTTTCATGTAATCCTGCTTAAAAAGGGCCCATGTTCCACTACCATAACTAACCTTAGAAAGAACCAAACACAGCCTTTAGGTGTATAAAAAAAACAGCCTTTAGGTGTATATGCCTATTTTCAGCACTCTCCATAGATTCTTAAAAATCCCAGCGGCAATCCCTATTCTTCTATTTATCTCGTGCCGCACATCACCAGTATCTGCTACATAGCTCTCACGATAACTAAACTGAGACACTTGCTCTAGACTGCAGCCATTCAAAGCAAAAGATGCACTATCTGCCTATGTAATTTTCATCATTTTAGTTTTTTCTCTGTTTATCACCAAACCTATGATATTACCATTCTCATGAACAGCCCTCATGAAAGAATTCATCTAATCAACATCATTAGCCAACAGAGCTAAATCATACATAATCTAAGTAAGAAATTTTGAAATCTCTAGACCATAATATTTCCCTTGCAAAGAGTTTTGCATAACATAACCAATAACCAAACAAAACAGAAAAGGAGACAAAATGCCCCCTTGTTGAACACCAGAAATAATACCAAACCAATTGCTACAAGCCTTACCAACTCTGCTGTCCCATGGCCGAGTGGTTAGCACACTAGGCTACTGATCTAAGGGACCTGGGTTCAAGCCCCAGGTAAGGCATGGATGTTTGTGTTGTTTTTCTGCTGAAGTCCTGCCATCCCCTCAAACCTTCTACTATGGCATATAAACTGACAGGCTCCTGTCAGACCTCTGTGGCAAGCAGCTGCTTGAGGGGATATTTATTTATTTATTTTTTTACCAACTCTCACACACAACAGCATTATTATAGAGAACTTTCATTACACTAACTTTTCAGGTATTCCATATGATCTAACAATCAATCACAAATTTTGCTGATTTTTAAATTGGGGGCAATAATAGCTCTAGTAAAATCCTTAGGAACAACACCTTTATCATAAAAAATATTAAAAATTTCAGTCAGCCATGTGACAACACAAATGTTCCCAGCTCTCAGCATTTCAGTGGTGATTTCATCCACCCCTGGGGATTTATGAAGTTTTAATTTAGAGATAGCCAAAGTGACTTCAGAATGTGATATAGGGCCATCAATAAAGCCAGTAATGCATCTATCCTTATTACAATGGGAGTAGAAATAATCACATTATTTAGAACTTCACTGAAATACTCACCCACCTAAACACATCACAGAATCCTCACATTCAACTACTCTTTTTCACCCCTTAATCCCTGTGTACCTGTCTGTTTCTTCCCACGTAAAACATTAATAATCTGGTACAACCCCCTGCTGCCTAACTGCTTCCTCAGCTTTGTCAGCCAAGCTATCAAGCCAAAGATTCCTAGCAATGTTAACTGATCCTTTACACATTTATTAAGCTCATTGTAATGCCTTCTGTTAGGATTAGTAGGGTATTGATTCATATTAATCCTGAACTTCCTCCTTTCAGAAAAAGTTCTATAGCCTTATCACTCAAATAATTTTGTTTCCTCTGTTACCTTTTATCCAAAAAAGTACTGTTGGTATCAAGGAAAGCCTGTTTAAACTGATCCCATTCTTTCTCAACCTCAGCTTCAACCTAACCACGATTGTCATTATGACTAAGTAGCCTATCATGGTATGTTTGGCTAAATCTGAATCTTTCAGGCATCAGTGTTATAGCTATTTTTTTTAATTTTAGCACAACATTTCTTAAGCTTCAGCTGCAAAACACTTTTGACCAGGTAATGGCCAATTTTGGCTTCGCTGTGTGATCTGGTATTTCTAACTGAACTAGCCCATTTGCTGTTAATTAAAATATAACCTATCATATTCCTGACAACCCATCAGGTGAAACCCATGTATATTAATAAAACCCATGTATAAATATAATGTTTGTAGTATGTGTTAGTTATTCACAAACCATTAAGTTTACTTTATTATTAGCACCAGTTGATTATTTTTTGATAAAATGAACATGTACTGACAATCAGACTGAGGGCAGCAAATAGCAAATGGGAAAAAAATCCCAGAATCCCCAAAATGGGCAAAAAAGAAATAGAAAAAAAAAATCGAAAATTTTACCCCTTTGGAATATTTTTTTAAAAAGCTATTTTGCTACCCTCTGGACTGGGACACCTGGGGCAACTCTCCCCAACAGTTACACCACTGATGATAATATCAACTTTTAAATTTAAGTTGCAAGACACTTGTAACAAGACAGTGATCAGATCAAATTTCAGCTCCCCTATATTGCATGGCATTCCTAACAGAACTAGCCCATTTGCAGTTAATTAATAATAATTTTATTCATGGCTGTCTTAGAATAGGTTGATTAATATACATAGAAACTTAAGACAAATAGATTAACTTGTAAGTAAATATAATATTTCAACCCCTTACTGGGGTTGTCATCTAAGGAGGTTGCAGCTTTGTTGGACCTTTTTTTGTAGAAGTGGTTGCCAGATCAGGGGGAACAAAATTCCTTGTACATTGTTCATGGTGACATCTTTTGACTATATTAGTAATCCTTCTGCTTTTCTTATGAATGCATTTTTTTTTCTTTTTTAATTACTGTTGTTATGTTCCAGTCTTTTATGATTATTTTTTTACATGTCTGTCCATTCCTGTTTTATTTTGTTCATTTTTTATTGCGGCTTTGTGTTCTTCTATTCTTGTTTCTAGTGTTCTCCAAGTTTCTCCAATGTATGGTTTCTTACATTCACATGATACTTTATAAATTATTCCACTTTCTCTGTATATATTTTTTTATTTTCTTGTCCAGATCTGGTTCTATTCTTACATTGAATTTATTGCTCACTCTTTGGGTTTTTTTCAAAAAGACCTTTGTGTTAAGGCAGTTTTTTTAGTGAGGTAAGGTTTTTCTTTTCCTTCATTTATCTACTTTTTGTTTTTTTTTATCTTTTGGATGAAATTAGCTGGGTAATAGCTTTCAGCAAGGTTTTTTCCAGTTTTTTAATTTCCGTTATTGTTTGTTCTTCCTCTGTGTTTTGCAATTGAATTTCCTTTTCATTTGGTCGATTAGGTTTTTCTTTATATATGTGTGTTGGGTAGTAAATAATATATAATCAATCAATTACATTCTTATGCAGAAAAAAATTAATATTACAAATTTTTTGCCAAAAAGCTAATGAATGGAATTGTGGAAAGTTATATGTCAAATTAATCAACATTTAATTCTGGATTTTCTGAAAATAAAATATTTAACAAAAAATGACTAATTTTAAAGGACTTTTATATAAGCATGTAGTAAAAAAAACAAATAACAGAAATGATTAAAATGCACATGAATAGAAAGGCTATTTGTTTCTGAATAACAAAAAATTTACTTGAAGCAAGAAAATTACTCCCACTTTGTAATTTTTTTCTTGGTACCATATTTTGAGAAAAGTCCAGGCTTTTTGCCAATCTTGCTGAGTCATATTAACAAACCAACTTTAGTTATTTTAAAAAAAATATATAATCAACTGCAATAGGTCATGTTACATACCAAATTGAATAGAATTTAATTATGAATTTTATGAAAATAAAATATTTAAACAAAATTTAAAATATTTATGAAAATAAAATAATTTGCAAGCATATTAATAAGCCGTTTTCATATTGATATAGTGAAAAACTAGATTGGACCATTCAATTAAGGCTTAACATTGGGAAATGTGATGAATAAAAACAGTTGAATGAATATTAATTGAAAATAAATTTCTTCCCAAATAATATAATATTTACTTAAAACATAATATTTATTTCTTTTAATGGTTCTTTCAGTGTGGTATATATAAAACATGGGACAGCATTATACAAGGGTACTTGGATTGCTCAAATTAATGGGATTTTCAGTCCTGCTTATGAAATGGAAAAACACTTTCTTGGCTCCTTTTTTACTAAATATTATGAATTTTTCCTTTGGTGTTGAAATTTGGTGATTTTGGCTGAGTGCAGAAATGTTTGTGAACCTAGTATAAAAAAAAAAGCCTATATCATCAGAGTAGCACAGCCAATATATTGAGAGTGAGGGAGGGGAATAAAATATCTTAAAACCATTGAATATAAACTTACAAAACTTATAATTAAAAGAATTTTGCTGGGGAGGTAGGTTAAAAAAAAAACCCTTGCCAAAATTGTCCTCTCACAGGAGGACTGATTTCTGTGCCAAGTAAGTCCTTTTTGCTTTCATATCCAAGACCTCATTCATTTTCAGGAAATGACACAACATCAAAGATTTTTTACTGAAAATGACAAAATAATAAAAGAAAAATTAACTTGACTGCCACACATGCAAGCAATTAACTAGGTCATGGCATCTGGCTCTCCCATCTCCCAGTTATTTCACAATGACTAAGGCTCTAATAATAACATCTCTGGCTTTTGTCTGGTTAATGCGTTTTTTTTTTTAGTTTTACATATTATTTTGATTTGAAGAGAAGGAAAAACACAGAATGCTCGGATAAATGATAAAAAATAATTCTAGAAATATTGAAATAAGTTTAAGGCAGAAAACAATGTAAAATAAGGGGGGGGGGGGGGACAGATATAATTACTTCCAAAATCTCGTTTTTAAAATAGCATTTTTTTGTTAATTTTTAAGACTTTCGAAATATTAAGTAAAATTTTGTTGATAATAGTTCAAATCAAACTTGTGGGCTTAAATCAGGTGGTTGCTTCAATACAGATTAACATTTACAAACAAATCGACAATACCATATAGGGCTTCTAAAATATGGCAATCAGATGGCTTTATCAAATTGTTTATATTGTACCATAGTAAATACACAATTACCTTTAGATATAGAATTCAACAATTATTCATCTGAAAAAAATTATTGCCGCCACATCAGCAATAATTTTTTTAAATGAATATTTATATTGTAGTTTAATCAAATATGCATCAAATAAAAAAGGAAAATGTTATTTTTGAAACTTGAATTGCACATTTTTAAAAGATATATGTAAGAATATCTTTAAGTGGCTATTTCTAATTTTTAAAAATCAATATTTTTTATTGTACTAAAAATGAACATGGACATCTTGATCGTCTCATTTCGGATTCTGTCAATGTCTATGTTCATCAGAGACCTTGGTAGGGTTAAGCAATAATCTGATTTGCCTACTCAACAGAGATACTACTTGTGTCATTACAATAATATTTTTTTAACACTGTCTGAGAATTATTTGCTCATAGATCTCAGATTCAGACATCTCAGACACAATTGAAATCAGCAAATAATGCAAAGTGCTTACCTATTACATAGTTTCTCCTGAATTAAAACAGAATTAGCAAAATTCTGATCAATATAAGCTAGAAACCAGCTTGTTTTTCTAGTAAAATAATTACTTTCAAGCCAGCAATGCAATTTACTGTTCAATATTGACATAAACAGATTTCCAAGTACAGATATGAGGGAGATGGCCTTTAATTGGTAAGCATAAGAAGACTACCCTTTTTGTAAAGAGGAAAAATAAAAATTGCATTCCAACAACTAGCTGGATAAATAATGGTTTTAAATATCTTATTAAATACATCCAGTTATAAGTATACAATTTCAAAAATTCAGGTCTAATTAAATTAGCACAAGGTGATTTCCTGAATTCAATTTATTAATTGCCAATTTTTATTCCTCAATCGAAATATCTGCATCCAAAATAGGGTCATAAATCATCTCTGTAATTAATATATCAAAAAACAAATCAGAATGGTATTGAATTATTTCTGGAAATGTCGAAAACATTTTGATAAAAATCGTACCATTGTAACATTCCAAATGTATGTTAAACTTCTTCACTTTGGACCTTTTAATTGATCCAAATTATATAAATTTTCTGGATAGCATCAGACGTCAGTCAATTAATCTTACCAAATAAAGTTAAATAAGGGTTTGCTAAGTATATTATGCATTACTTAGTCACAAAGAATTCAAAAGATTGTCAAATTATTAAAGCTAAAATCTAATCAAAATCAATTTATCCTGCTCAAGAGAAAAAAAATAGAAAAGTCAAAATATTTCATAAAACAAAGTTTATTTCCAAAAAAAATCAAGACCAACCAAAATAATATACAAAATATTCTGAGCAACTATCACTCCAAACAAATCTCCAAAACTGACAAACTTCCCAACTAAGATATCTCAACTACCTTCATTCTGAAATTACAACTTCAAACTAACTCTGACTTAATATCACTTACTATACATGTGGCATGCAACTGACATGTGTGTTACACACTGGGAAGTATATTTGCATATACTTACAATTGTGCACGTATACTATGGTACAAGAGGGGGCACTTTACATGTGCATTAGTGGCAGTCAATCAAAGTTGGAGTTGCACATGTGCAATTCCTTTAGTGGACTTGGGTGAGGAGAAATGATGATGCCAACTGAAAATAAAAGCCCCAAAATAATGTAACATAAATAAAGTAAAACTGGTTAAGTAAAAGTGAATGGGTGGACCATCAAACCATGTCTCAAGTGGAATATTAATACTAAAAAAGGGCTTTCTCCTGAACCCTTTAACAACAGACCAGGAAGTTCTAGAGTCTTTACAGTTTAATAGCATAGCAGTAATTTTTGTGAAAAATGCCTGCTTTTTAATTCTGCAGAGGTACTTAGGATTTCTTCTCAAAGTAGTGTATTGGTTGAAATAGACTCACTGTTATATTTTAATACTACAGTGGACCCCCGATATAACGCGCATGTCGGGGGGGAAACAACACCCGTGTTATAAGGTGAACCGCGTTATACCGAGTGGTGCGGCGGCGACACAATAAATTTCACACTGTAAGCTATTCTTTTACTCATCATGCATACAATAATTAAACACTATTCAAAATACATGCAGGAACTCAATACATACACAATTATTCAATATGCAGTAACAATAAAATGCGATACTCACTAACGCCGCACGGACAACGCCGCACGGTGTGTGTTGTGCATGCTGGGAAAAACATTTGCATAAACTGACACTCCAGCTACTATGACGCAAGAGGGAGAATGTTCTAAATGTGTGCATTAGCGGCAGCAATCAAAAGTCAGTTGTGCAGTGGATCAGAATGAGGAAAAATGGCCAACTAAAAATAATCCCTTAAATATAATGTAAATAAAGTAAAACTGGTTAAGGAAAAGTAAAAGTGAATGGGTGGACCATCACAGCACTTGAGCTTATTTTGGAAAGAAATCAATCCAAAGTGAATGTACAGTATTCCCTGCTAAGATAATTAATGTTTGATGTCTATCTTAACAGGGAATACTGTGCATTCACTTTGGATTGATTTTTAATTATATATTAACGTCTTAGCGTTAGCGACCTTCTCATTAACATCTGATAATCAATAGCAACAACTGAAAAGTTGCATCTCCTTGAGTATAGATGGCACTGTCTCGGCCATGTCTCAGTGAAGAAGATTTATAAGGTCTTATTCTGAAAAACTTCATTGTCCGACATGGGGTAAAATGGTAGCATGCTCTGGCATGAATCTGGAGAGATGCGGGTTTGATTCCTGTCATGTCGGTGATGAATTTTTTTCAGAATCTATTAAATAATGTTTGGAAAGAAAGAACCGTAAGAATGTCTTGAATTAAAGTCCTTACTAGTCCTAATAAACAGCATTACAAAGAGCTTAATAAACATGTAAAGGATCAGTTAGCATCTGATAAGAATCTTTGACTTGATGACCTGACTGACAAAGACGAAGAACAGTTAAAGAGCACAACAGCAGAGAGCTGTACCAGATAGTTAATGTTTTGTGTGGTAGAAAATGGACAGGTATACAGGGATTGAAGGATAAACAAGGTAAGGTTATAGAAGGTGAAGATTCTGTCATGGCTAGGTGGCTGAATATTTCAGTGATGCTAAAAAAAATCTGGTTAGTTCTATTCCCATTGTTTGTAATGTCTGGCTTTAATGTTGGCCCTATATCATACTTTGAAGTTATTTTGTCTATTTCTAAACTTGAAGTGCAGAAATCCCCAGGGGTAGATGAAATTACTACTGAATTGATTAAGACCAGGGAATGTTACTATTACCACATAGATGAGTGAAATTTTGAATATCTTTTATGAAAATCCATTGTTTCTAAGGATTTTACCAGAGCTATTATTATCCCTATTTTTGTAAAAGGTGATTGCAGCTCTTGTTATAACTATAGGGCCTACTTTCTATTCCAGGTAAAGTTCTTTGCATGATTGTGCTAAACTGAATTAAGAATCTGGTTGACAGACAATTGCGTGATGAGCAGTGTGGATTCAGACATGATAGGGATGTGTAGATCAGATTCTTGAAAAATGTTTAAGAGTTTCAGAAACCTGTGGTTACTAGCTTTGTTAATTCAAAAAAGGTTTTTGACTCTATTGTCATAATTTGTGGTTGATTGTGAGATGATATGTAATACCTGACAAATTAGTTAACATAATGAAAGCACTCTATAATAACACCAAACCGTGTTAGGGTTGGTAAAGCTTGTAGCAATTGGTTTAGTATTGCTTCTGGTGTTTCACAAGGGTGCATTTTGTCTCCTTTCATCCTTTGGTTTGGTTATTGATTATGTTATGCAAAATTCACTGCAAGGGATAGATTTTGGGCTTATATGGTCTAGATATCTGAAAAATTTATGATTTATATTATGCTGATGATTTAGCCCTTTTAGCAACTGATGTTGATGAGATGAACTCTTTCATTCGAACTGTTGATGAGACTGGTAGTAAAGTAGGTTTGGTGATAAACAGAGAGAAAACTAAAGTGATGAAAATTGGTCAAGCAGGTGGTGGTTCAGTTAATCTGAATAGTTCCACTCTTGAGTAGATATCTCAATTTATCTCGGGAGCTATGTAACAGATATGGTGCTGTGCAGCATAAGACTAACAGATGAATAGGGATTGCTGCCAGGACTTTTAAGTCTATGGAGAGTGGAGAAATAGGCGTATACACCTAAAGAATAAAATTAGGTAGTGACACTTGGATGCTTTGTAAACAAAATAAAGGAAACTTGTTCTTTTGATTCTAAATGCTTACACAGTATCTTGGGCATTAGCTGGTTCAACTTTGTAAGTAATGATGAGGTTAGGGCAAAGGAGTCTGCAACCTTCTTTGAGCAGCATATTGTGCAGAGAGAGACTGTTGGTTTGGCTATGTTGCCTGTATGCATAATTATAGATTAGAGAATAGAGTTATGAACAGTGTGCCTAAAGGTCTAAGAAAGAGAAGGAGCCCTAGGATGTGGTAGGCAAACAATGTGAAACAGCACCTTTTTAGAATTGATGTACAGTGTCAGATGCAGCAGATGTAGCTTAGGACAGATATGCTTGGAGAACTAAATTGTACAATCTGCTTGAACCTCAGTAGCCTATGGTTACTTGAGTATGATGATGATCATCATCATCATATAGTACAAATAGCTGGGCCTCTGAATGTAAATCAGTTTTTCACACAGGCTGCTGGTAGGGTTAAAAGAATCTCATGACTGATTATATTTTCTCCGATTATTTGCTCAGATGAGTGAACAAACAATATTCAGGTGTAATTTTAAAAACACTATTTTGATGACACTTGTGTAATTTCTATCGAGTTAATAATTGAAATTATTTCCTAAAAAAATCTTGTAGCTGATTAGAATTTTACCTCTGTTCATTTGTTGAGATGTGTGAGCAACGAATAATCAGGAGTAGTTTTAATTCAAGCATTAATTTCTTTGGTAGTACTACTGAGTTAGTGTCTGAAATTATTTAAAAGTATCTTTGTCACTTTTTTTCCTTTGTCGATGTGTAAGATATTTAAGAAACTGATTTGTATAGTAAAGCATTAATCTTAATCCTTAAAGTGTAAGATTATGTATCGTTTCTGTTCAATAAGAAAATTTAAAGAGCTGTAAAATTTTATGCTTGAAGTGACAAAACTTGGTCAAGTTATTGTACACGATGCAATAGCTTGATGTGACGAAATTTGGTCAAGTTATTGTACACGATGCAATAGCTTGATGTGACAAAATTTGGTCAAGTTATTGTACACGATGCAATTTGCTAATTTTGATGTTCAATTTGAAAAATATTTTAAAAGGGAAATTTATTTTAGCAAAAATATAAAAACTTGAAGAAAAGTTCTCTGGGAAATATAATGTCTTCTGGCATTTTAAGGGTTAAATAATATTTAAATGTTATGCAATATCTGTTGTGTCTGCAATTTTGTAGCATAAGATTCAAGTTTTGCCTTTTATATGAAATTCATCAAAAAAGTTGCATTCTATTGTGATGCCCCTCATTCACTTTTACTTTACCTTAACAAGTTTTGCTTAATTTACGTTATATTTATCATTTTGGGGATTTTTATTTCATTTTTGGCATCACAGCGCTCGTTTCCATGAGTTAGGAGTTGTGCATGCGCAACTCCGAACTTTCGATGTCACCCGCTAAAGCGCGTGCAAAAGGACACACCCACTCGTGTCATAGCTTGTGCCGCTCATCAATTTATGCAAATGTCTTTCCCGGCATGCAACATGACACGTGTGGGCTTTGTACCTCTTGTTATAACCTAGTGACATGTTGTCACAGTAACACAGAAGATAGTAGAGTAGAGAGAGTAGTAGAGCACAGCACAGTTTAGAGATCAGTTTTAGTTTGGAGTTTGTTGAAGATGTTTGTAATAAGAAATGATGTAGTATCTTCTTTATTGAAGTTTTGGTGAGTGCTTTTTGGAAATAAATTGTTTGTTATTTAAACCTTTTGAATCTTTACTAATTTTTTTCTCTTGAACAACGTTAGTTTGTTTTGATAAGCATTAACATAAAATATATTATATACATATTTTTGAATTCTTACTCATTAACGCTCACTGGTATTTCGAACCCTAATTAAACTTTATTTTTGGCAATTTGTCAATTATTGCCTGACTCAGCTATCTGGAGCATGAAAATAACTGGATCAGACAAACTTTAAAAGTAATTCATTTCTTTGGAGCGTAAAAGAGGTAAATAAAAGAAGTGGTGCAATGAACAGGGAAGTGCCAGTAGTAAAAGATAGTGGTCCAAGAATAGGGACTGTATATTTGTGTATAAATTGTGTATGTTATTTAATGTGATTGTCAAAGATAGTAATTTTTGAGCTCATTAGTTGTATGTACTATTTATAGATTTAACAGCAGCTTAAGCCGAAAATTTTTGTTGAGCAAGAAGCTTAACTTTTTTTGTGTATTAGTCAAAGGTACTGAAGTTTCAGCGCAGTTATTGCTGATAATTAAGATATTTATTGTATGTAAAGATTAGAAGAGTCCGGACACACACGTACATAGGCACTATAGAAAAACTTTTTTTTTTGATAAGCAAATTTATATTTTTGCAAGCTTAGTTGTACTTTAGTATTGTTGTACAGCAGTACCTTTGAGCGCTGCTCAAGATTAAAAAAAAGTTTCAAAATTTTGGCAGACTGCTAAACATGTCTGCTAGTAATATGGCCAATTCTGCCATAATGACTCCCGACTTAGAAAGAATAAAGGGTAGGTTGCAGGATGTAACGATAGAAGCAGAAGTGCTAATGGATCTGCTTGATGATCATCGGGAGAAAAGGGGAACGACAACAACCCCTAAATTTGCTGACAATGCTACGTCAGTTCACCAACGTAGAAACTTTGAACGTAAGGTTCCATTTTTTGTTCCGTCAGAAGCTAGTGATAGAGCAGAGTATTTTCAACTGCCACAACGAAGATTTGACAACCCATCTATTAACTATAGTCCTCATGTTAATTGGCCGTTACCTGAGATAAGGTTCGACGGTTCGAAACGTCCGTCATCGTGGACATTTGTCAAGTCCATGGAGGAACACTTCCATTTACATGAAGTGCCGGCAACAAAAAGGTGGTTTTAGCTGTATCTTGTCTAATTGGATGTGCTAAGCAATGGTGGAATAACATAGGATGTTGTCATGGAATTGAATATTGGGAAGAGTTTGAAAATGAAATCATGTACATATATCCAGCTTATAATGATTTTACAGAACTAGCTACAGAGTTGTTTGCACGAAGACAAAGGGAAAGAGATGACATAGAAAAATTTATCTGGGGTACAGTAGAGTTATACCAGCTGTACGATGCTGATGCCACTGAAATTGATATTGTAAATTGCATATTGTCTCAATTGCTTTTGCCCATTAGAGAATTCCTAGAAGTACGAAACGTGAACTCAATTTCAGATTTAGTCAAATTGGCTTGGCAATATACTGCAAGAAGAGAATCTGCAGCAACTGCATTAAACCAACAAGGGATGCAATCCCCACTAAAGCAGCACTATCAGGTTGAGTCTTGTAGAATGACTCCCGCAAGACTGGAAGTTACATGGTCCCGACAATTTGCGTCAAAAGCGCCTAGAATTATAGAGAACGAACAAAGCAGAGAATTTGTTCCATGTCAGCTTCGAACAATGACACTAGACCTAAAACTTTTTTTAAGAACAATAGAGAAACTTTCAGATGTGATTTTTGTGGCCGACTGGGACACACGGAACAATATTGTTATCGAAGGAATAAAAATTAGGGAAACTTGAATTAGGATCTTTGAAGCAAGAGGCCAAAGTTCCTCAAGAAAAGCCATCTCATGAGTTAAGTCTTACTACTGTGGGTATACATAATGTCCCACATTTACCTTTTGTGAAGCTTTATCACGATAAGACCGAATTCATAGTTCGCATTGATACAGGAGCTGATATTACATGTCTACATAAGAAAGTATGGGATAAAATTCAGAAAAGTTGTAAACTGAAATTGCACACTTGGTCCGGTGGACCTTTGAACTTAGCTTGTGCTTCCAAGCAGTGTTTTCCGCAAGGAACTGTTGAGTTACCTATCACTTTAAATAATGTGGAGATAAGATTTGAATTCTTAGTAATAAGTGAATTATTATAGGACTCTTTAATAGGAATAGATGCGATACGAAAACACTTGATTGAATTTGATTTTGCCAATAATACTATTTCACTGAAAGCAACAATGAAAGAAAAACTTGGTATCGATCAGATATAATCAGATATTAGAAAACATGCTGACAGCACTCATTTGGATAATAGCGAGAGTGTTAAGTTAGAAGCTCTGCTCAATGCTAATTACCAACTTTTTAACAACAAGCCTGGCAGATGTCAGATTTTGGAGCATCATATCGACACAGGCAATAGTAGACCTGTTTATAGCAAACCATATAATCATCCTCCCAGTAAAGAAGAAATAGTTTCAATGCAAGATAAAGAAATGTTAAAGGATGGTATAATAGAACCAAGTTTTAGCCCTTGGGCTTCACTGGTCGTTCTCGTTAAAAAGAAAACTGGTGATTTGAGATTTTGTGTGGACTATCGAATACTAAATGCTGTTACAGTCCCGATAGATATCCACTACCTATTATTCAGAATCTATTAACACAACTGACTGGCAAGAAATTTATTAGCACACTAGATTTGTCTTCAGGATATTGGCATGTGTCTGTATATCCACCAGATCGGCCCAAAACAGCTTTCCTCACAAAAGATGGATTATTCCAATTTCGTTGCTTCCCATTTGGCTTATCAGGAGTACCCGCCATGTTTCAATGTCTTATGTCCGTGGTTCTGGGTGACCTAAATGGAAAAATTTGTGAAGTAGACGACATAGTTATTCTTTCTACTGATTTTTCAGAGCATCTACGTGATTTAAATTTGGTATTTGCAAGGTTAAGAGAAGCTGGACTCGCCATAAAATTGTCTAAATGCACATTTCTCCAAGAAGACATTCAATACCTCAGTTTCAATGTTAATACAGATGGAGTAAGAACATTACCTAATAAGATCGAAGCCATAGAAAGATTTCCCACACCGCGCAATTCGAAACAACTTAGTAGATTTCTAGGAATGTGTGGTTGGTACCGACAATTTGTTCCTAATTTTGCTAATTTGGCCGAACCTTTATGTGAATTACGCCAAAAGCGAAAACGGTTCCACTGGACACCTGTTTGCGACACAGCATTTCAGACCTTAAAAGATGCATTGTGTCATGCTCCTCTGTTGGCCTTGCCGCAGTTAGGCAAACCTTTTAACGTCTACACTGATGCTTCTGATGTCGGTCTCGGTGCCGTGCTGAGCCAAGTACAGAATGACAATTGTGAACACGTTATCATGTATGCCAGTCGCAGTTTGAGTCACACTGAAAGAAACTATACAGTGACTGAAAAAGAATGTCTAAGCGTAATATGGGCTCTAGAAAAATTTAAAGTACAATTAGACACGTCTGACATTACTATTTTTACTTACCATGCTGCTTTACAATGGTTGCAGACATCCACCAATCTAACAGGTTGTCTAATGCACTGGGCATTATGCCTACAAGAATTCAATTTCAAGGTCGAGCACCAAACGGGAAGTGCACAAGAATGGAACAGCATCAGCTACCAGATGCATTATCCTGTGCTCCCATGTGGCCAGCAGAAGTTATGTCAGAGCTCGAAGAAAAGCCTTTTGCTCCCTCACTCGCCACAATAGTTCCCATCGAATACAAGGAACACTTAATTAAGGAACAACAACGAGATTTAGAATATGGAAACGTGTACCATTATTTGAAAACTGATGAATTACCTCTAGATCCTAGTGTAGCTTCAAGTATTGTTGGAAGAGCCAGACATTTCAGATTAATTAATGATATTTTGTACCACTGCAGACGACCAAGTCAAACATGCAGTTATCACCCATTTATTCCCAAGAATTTAAGAGAGTACGTACTCCGAGAATTACATGATGTACCTTCAGCCGGATATTTAGGTACACGGAAAACATATCAGAAAGTGGCCAAAAGATTATATTAGCCAGCTTTGAAAAAAGACGTAAAAACCTATGTAGAAACATGCTTAATTTGTCAAACCACAAAATTCGATCAGAACCGTCCTTGTGGTCTTATGGGTCTTATGAAAAGCACGACCTCCAATGAACCCATGGAATTAGTTGGCATGGATTTAATGATCCCATATCCATAAACGCAAGCGGGATCCCAATATATTCTAGTGTTAGATTATTTTTCAAAATGGGTCGAAATATTTCCCATTAGAAATGCAACAGCAACAATCTTAGCAAAGAAATTTGTAAATGAATTTATATGCAGATATGGGGTACGCAAGAGTATAGTTTTGGACAATGGGCCCCAATTCATTTCAAATGTGCTTGCTGAAGTATGTGAAACATTTCAAATAAAACACATATATACAACTCCATATCATCCATAGTCAAATTTAACCGAAAGAATAAATCGAAATATTGGTAGGATGATAGCTGCTTACATTGAAAACAGACATAGTACCTGGGATAAATATTTGCAACAGTTTTCCTTTGTTTTACGCACTTCATTACATGAAACCACCAAATTCACACCTTCGAGGATATTTCTTGGGAGAGAGCCAACATTACCCTGGGACAGGCTCATTGGCCAACCCGCATCTCCACAATCCATTGAGTTTAGAATGGAACAGCATATTAGAGCCATTTCAAAGGCACAAGATAATTCCCTACGAGCACAACAAAAGCAACGAGAGGATTATAATAAAAGACGACAACATATGGAATTTAAAGTAGGTGATAAGGTCTTGATTAAAACACATCATAAGAGTGATAAAGAATGAGGATTCATAAAGAAATTTGCACCATTATATGCAGGACCATATATTATAAGGAAGAAACTTTCTCCTCTTCTGTCTCAGTGGGATACTTTAATATCCTAAACACCAAAAGATATAACCATTCTATAGAATTTTCCAGATCAAAAGTAGATGCTCCACAACAAACCCAGGAGAATGATGGCTCTGATGATGATGTTGAACCTTTACCAAGCGGAAGAGAAAAGAATAGGTTAGATTATCACCTATTACATATGACAGGACAAAGACTGACAAAGCCAGATTCAGAGTTTCCATCGACGTCAAGAGCATGATGAGATATCGACGAAAAACCAGATCCTGCAGAGTGACAACCAGCAGCGAAGCAGTGAACATAGCCGAGATGACGTCAAGAGCGAGATCTTCAGCAACGCTTTACTTGAAGCAAGCAAACGACGACGGAAAGATGTCATCGGAACCTGACTGGATGATTTATCACAACGGAGTGCCAACAATGAAAAATTTAAGTATATTATTATTCTTTCACTTGGCACTTAATGATTTATAAATGTTCTCTTTTCTCTGGAATAGATGAAGACGAAGAAGAATGAAGCTTTATTGTGATTTATACAGTTAGCAATGTTTAATTTCTTGTTGAAACTTTGGAGTTTCAATATTTATTTTCGGAAAGTGAAATTACTGTAGTTCAAGTTTATACTGTGTGAATAGAATTTTTTTGTATTCTTGTTCATTGAAGTTCTAGTTGTTATATTGTATTAACGTGATTTAAAAGGTATTTTTGTAGATTTTTTTCGTTTCAGCTGACTGATAGCTGAAAATTTGTAAGTCGATATTGGGAAGAGAAATTGTAAAATATTTATGGATATGAATGAGGTGAGTGAAAGAGAATTAGTGATTTAATATTTTTTCATTTTTAAGAAGAATTTTGTATTGTAACATAACGTGCATTCCAAAGTGAATTTATGTATGCCAAAAAAAAAAGAGAATCATCTAAAAAGTGATTGGTTGAAATGCTATTGCCATATATTATAAATTATTTACACATTTTTTTCTTTATTCTTAGATACGATGTTAGGTATATGTGTTTAAATCTGTTCAGTGTCATCAGTGATATTTATGTGTCAATGATGCGTAATTTTTGGGATGACATTGGCAGCATTTATTTGTATATATATATGAGCTGACCATGATGATGACTGCAGAATTTTGTTTTTTTGGGGGGGTACCTTTTTGGAGCTGTCCCCAAATGGCCAAGTCTGGTGACCGAGTTGTTATCAGCATAACTCCTTTGGGAGGGGGACATTTAAGCTCTGAAGGGGGGAGTAATTAATAAATTGTTTTATTTCAGCTAGCTCGCGATTGCTGTGTATAGGTGAAGAATTAGCAGATGATTACAATCCTGCTTGTTTGTAAAAATTTGAATTTTCTTAGCTTCGCACGTTTGATGTAATTAGGAGGAGATAACGGTGTTCGAATACTCGTTTCTTTATGTAATTTAGGAGAAGAATTGGCTTTCACATATTTTTTGATTGTGGTTAGGGGATAAGCAGAAGTTATCACCCCACTAGCAATGTATGTAATTGAATTTTTTTTTCTTTTCATGTCTTTAACCTTTTTAGAAGTTAAGAAAGCTAGGAGTGTATTAATCCGTTTTTCATTGTGAAGTTATGCCAATTTCGAGTTTGTATCAGAATGTGATACTAGGTAGGCTGATAATGCTAGTATACAGTTAACCATCACAGCCATTGGTATATATTTACACTAAGTTAGCTGCAATACAATTTTGTTAGGAGATTTGGGAGGAGGTACCTTTAAAATGATTGTGGATCTGTTGTGCTGGAAAATTGTGTCAAAGTAAGAATAGATCGTCTTATCAAAATTTGCATAAGCATACTTTTACTTATTTATGTTCAGCCATGTGTAAATGACGTGAGATGTGTCCTTTTATTCAAAATTTGCTCGCCAAAATCTGTTAAGTCAAATTTTTGACTCCCTTTGGAAGGGGGAGTTGTGATGCCCCCTCATTCACTTTTACTTTACCTTAATAAGTTTTGTTTAATTTACATTATATTTATAATTTTAGGGATTTTTATTTCCTTTTTGGCATCACAGCACTCGTTTCCAAGAGTTAGGAGTTGCGCATGCGCAACTCCGAACTTTCGATTGTCACCCGCTAAAGTGCGTGCACAAGGACACGCCCACTCTTGCGTCATAGCTTGTGCTGCTCATCAATTTATGCAAATGTCTTTCCCAGCGTGCAACATGACACGTGCGGGCTTTGTACTTCTTGTTATAACCTGGTGACATGTCACAGTAACACAGAAGGTAGTAGAGTAGAGAGAGTAGTAGAGCACAGCACAGTTTAGAGATCAGTTTTAGTTTGGAGTTTGTTGAAGATGCTTGTAGTAAGAAATGATGCAGTATCTTCTTTATTGAAGTTTTGGTGAGTGCTTTTTGGAAATAAATTGTTTGTTATTTAAACCTTTGGAATCTTTACTAATTTTTTTCTCTTGAGCAACGTTAGTTTGTTTTGATTAGCATTAACATAAATTTTGACAATCATTTAATATTTTTGAATTCTTACTCATTAACGCTCGCTGGTATTTCGAACCCTAATTAAACTTTATTTTTGGCAATTTGTCAATTATTGCCTGGTGCCCGACTCAGCTATCCGGAGCATGAAAATAATTGGATCAGACAAAAGGTCCAAACTTTAAAAGTAATTCATTTCTTTGGAGCATTACACTATTAGAAGAGATGAAGTTGCTTAGCAAATGTTTTATTGCTCATTTGATTTTCAATAAAGTTGTTGAAATATAAACTATTTGCATTTTAATTCTAAAACTAATAGTAGTAAAAGCTTTAAAATTACATTTTACAGAATAAAATGTTGCTGAAAAAAAGTTTAATCCACAACCTGTTTAATAGTAAAAATTTTCTGATTATATTTGTGAGAATATATCACTTATAAAGGAAAACAATGGTGTGTCTTGGAACATACTTCAATGCATTTTGATTATCATAATGCTAATGCTAGTGATGTCATGGATTACTGAAGCAAGCCTGTTAGCTCTAGTTGGCCCTGTTTTTTTACCTATGAATGGCATTTTTGTGCACACAACTGACTTTATGGTTAGGTTACAAGCACCCCTAAGGCTCAGAGTTTGGTATAGAGATCTATAGGAGAGTTTGGTATAGAGATCTATAGGAGGGTTTGGTATAAAGACCTATAGGAGAGCTGTTAGGACAGATGGAAATCTTCCTTAAGAACATGATTCATGTTCTTTAATGGACACAGGGCACTTAGGACCTTATAAAGGTAACTATATAAGAAGAACCTTCACTGGATAGTTCTATAGTTCCCTCACCATCAAGAGTTTTCCACATTTCAATGAATGCCTGTCATGAGGAACAGATGAGATGACATCAATAAATGGATTATGAATATGAAACAATTATTCATTACATTTTCAGTCAAACGATTCCAAAAAAAAAAGGAAAACTAAAGCTTGTAAGAGATTCAACCTGCTATAAAGTGGAAAAGATGGAGTGAATAGTGAATGGCTATAAAATAATGACATTGATCTTATTGTGTGGTTGTGGAATTGCAACAATATTGATTTGGGTTGTTTTATCTCTGAGCAATATTTTTGGGTAAAAAATTATGTTAAATAGCTAAGTCACAAGGGCCTCAAGGGCTCAGAGAAGGCTGAGGAAGGGACCTGTAGGCATCTGTTAGGAAACATGGAAGTCTCCTGTCAAAGCCATCCAGCATGTTCTTTAACCTTTCCAGGGTCCTCCTGAAAAACTTAGAACTTTTTGCAAAATAACTAATGAAAGGAATTATGACATGTTATATGCCAAATTAATTAGCATATAATTCTAAATTTTCTGAAAATAAAGTATTTAATAAAAAAAAATGACTAATTTAAATAGGGCTTTTATAGAAGAATGCAATAAAAATGTATCTGGCAATGCAAATAAAAATTTATTTAAAATAACTAATAGATAGAAATGATTAAACTGCACATGAATAGAATGGCTATTTCTGAATAACAGAAAAATAAATATGCACTTGAAACAGGAAAATTACTCCATTTTGTAATTTTTTTTCTAGATACCATACTTTGAGAAAAGTTCAGGTTTTTTGCAAACTGTGCTGAGTCATATTAACAAGTCAACTTTGGAATTAAAAAAAGCAATCAACCAAAATACACCATGTTATATACCAAATTAAACAGAATTTAATTCCAAATTTCATGAAAATAAAAAATTTAAACAAATTTTAATAAGGCTTTTTGCAGCGATATAGGAAAACAATAGATCAGATTATGCAATTAAGGCTTAATTTTGAAAAACCTGATGAATAAAAATAGTTAAAATTATATATTAATTGAAAGTTTCTTCCCAAATAATATTTACCTGAAATGATTTTTATTGCTTTTAATGATTCTTTTCAGTGTGTTATATTTTAAAGCATTAGCCAGCATTATACAAGGTGACCCAGATTGCTCACATTAATGGAATTTTCTGTCCTGTTTATGAAATGGAGGAACACTTTCTTGGTTGCTTTTTCTTTACTACATATTTACGAATTTTTTCTTTGGATTTTGAAGTTTGGTGATCGTGTCTAAGTGCAGAAAGGTGTGTGCACCAAAGGCAAAAGACAAACATCTATATTGTCAGAGTGGCACAACCAATACACTGGGAGGGAGTGGTGATGGTGGTAAATTTTTAGAATATAAACTTAAAAACTTATAATTAAAAAAATTAAGTAATGGGGGAGGGTTTAACACACTCAGTGTAGTGTGGGGTGGAGGGGTTAGAAAAAACTTAGCACTCTTCCATAGTGTAACGCTCTAAAGATTATTAACTTTAAGTTGGACCTTTCGTCTGATCCAAATTTATTTAAATTCTGGATAGCTGGATAGCTGGGCACCAGGCAATAATAACTTGCCAAATAAAGTTGAAATAGGATTTGTTAATGTGTAATATCAGGCATTACTTATCGAGTAAGAATTCAAAAATGATTGTCAAGTTTAATTAAAGTTAAATATAATTAAAAATCAACTAACATTGCTCAAGAGAAAAATAGCAAAAATTCAAAAGTTTCTAAAACAAAGTTTATTTCCAAAAAATTCACTCACCAAACTCAATGGTTGGAGTATTAGCAACTCGCATCTATCTAAATCTTGACTACATCTCGGACAAAAACTCTATCTACAGTGATTCACAATAACTCTACTACTTAATCTGTCGTTCTAACTCTGTGACCTAACGTCACCTAGTTATAACGTGTACAAGTCTGACACGTATCTATTGCACGCAGTGGTGAAAGCAGATTTCACTTCTTTCCAGTACACTGAAAAGTATAGCTAAGTGTGGAAAATCACATGCAGGCACTGAGGCCATATTACAAGGGTAATAATGACTGTGTGGCGGCAAAAGTAGTGTCCCTGTATTTTGTCTTTCACTCCGTTTTCTGCAATAGCGAATGATTTATACAAATTTAATGTGAAAAAATATTAATATACCTAAATACTTGCTAATTCTGTTCTATTCTTGGATTTCAGCCTTATTGAAAAAATACAATATGTAGATGTTTAGAAAAATAAACTTTTGACTGATATTGTAATTATGATCACTCAACTTCCATAATCTAAAACCCAAATGCCAAATATACCATTTTTTTAGAATAGAATTTATTGAAGATTCAGAGTAATCTTTAAAATTCATAAAGTTTAACCCTTTAATGCCCAAGAAATCTGAGAAAAAGGTAGAGGGTAGTAAAGACAGAAATAGCACTATTTGGACTAATCCATTTCAAAATCTCAGCTGTTTTGGGCTGTTTTGGGCGTTAAAGGGTTAATCAATGATACAATATATGCAAAACTGAAGTGTTCGTGAATCAAAAATGCAGTAGGAAAAGCGTGACTTTTGCCAAAAAAAAAGATGTGAGATGATTTTGCTACACACTCTTGAGTGCCAAGCAAAATCAACTAGCTTTCCACTCTGGTCACAGGTACCATAGGTTGGTCATACCTGAAGAATAAAAAATAAATTCTTCAAGCCATACCTGCAGAGAGGTAAAATTCATTTTACCTTTACACATGATAGATAGTATATTTGTTGGTATGTTTAACTTTGCATGCACTTGTTTTCACCTTAATGAAAAATGTTTCGTGATTCAGCAACCCTAAAACCACAGAATTAAAATATTATGTGGGCCAAGGATTGGTCGTGTGTTCATACCTTTACCCTTTGGTTACCATTTCAGTCCGATATGAAAAAGACCATTGCATCCCAAAGCCTCCTTATCTGATGTGACCTTTCCCCCTTAAGAGGAGCTCTAACTGATCAGCTGCAATGCAGTCTTTTGATGGACCTGGAAGGATTCTGTCTGTTTTCCCCTAGCCTTAATCCTCTCTGACAAATGAAAGCTTCCAAGGAAGGGAACATCAACTTAAAGTAACTTCACTTGCACATAATGCAAAACAACTGGGCTTTTTCGTTCAATTCTACAGCCATTGTTTGTCAAGGTAAAACCCAAATCATGCTTTAGCATTATTTTTAATATAAAAATATTGTTTGGTGCAATTAAAAAGTTGATAATAATCTTTATCAAAATTTGACAATCAAATTTTTTTCTAATTTAATTATTGTTATTTCAGGATTTGAAATGGCTCGACATATCTAGTACGTATACAAATACTATAACTTGCAACACTGAAGGTTAAATTCCAAGGGATGTAAAAAATGATAAAGCACTAAAGAATTAAATTCTTAGTTGATTATTTTTTTTTACACCCCTCAAATAGCTGTTTTTTCACGTCTCATAAAAGCATATCAATTTAAGATGTCAGAAGACCAGTTATGAAGACAAGATCTCAGCAGAAAGACAATGCGAGAAAGAAAATTCATAACTATAGAGTTCTGAATCCAGGTTCCATATATTTGAACAAAGCGTGCAAACCACTTGATCACCAGGTCAATGATTACAACTCAATTTTACAAATGCTGGTTTAACAACGATACAGTTTTTGTTAATCACTTTTAATCCTCTTTGGGACTTATTCATGAACAAGCTTCTTTGTCATTAATTATCCATTATTTTAAATTTCTTTTTTACTGACAACACTGTTGACATGCTGCAGGTCAATACTAATAAACATACTGAATTTCATAAAAATGATAGTGGTTATAAAAGTCGAAACTAGAATCTACTAATGGGATATAAGGATTCATTGTAATTTCTTGATTACGGGAATTTTTCGGAAGTCAAAAATCTCAGAATACAGGTACGAATTACGAGTCAGATTTTTCAAAATCATTTATATTCATATTTTACATCAAACAAACAAACAAAAAGCCATTGGAATATTGTTACTCACAAAGGGAAAATTACAACAATCTGAAGTTTTCTCTTCAAACTCTATAAACAAAGTAATTGCCCTGAAACAAAAATCCTTTTCCTCTGTAGTATCTTGATGATGAGACTGAGCTACAAAATATTTTTTGAAGGGCCTAAAGCTAAACTTCTGAGGAGTGAGGCAGGTAGGAGAGAAAATAATAGATTTTTGAAGTGTGCATATTCTCTGTGTATGTATAATCTGAATGCATGTCTGTTTAAAACCCTCATACATTTAGGAGATGGTGAAGCATACCACCAGTTTTTTAAATGGCTAGGGAGGACAATTTAACATTTAAAATTCATAAAAAATATTCCTGCCTTAGAAGGAGTGGCTACTACAAGTCATTTAGAATGAAGAATAAATGGGAGCATTTCTTCCGGGCCCCACACTAATATAAGATAAGTAGTGCCCCAAAATCGAGAAGCACAAATGAAAAATTAAATTTATCCAGTAAGAAGGAAAAGGAAAACTCTTTTTATTTTCATCTTATATTTTTGTAGGATTCCTCTTTTTATTTCTGTAAGGTATTCAATAGCAAAAGAGATGGGCATGGGAGGGTTGTACAAGCTGACTACATTTACAGAGGAGGGATGTGGTGCAGCTTTTTGTGAAGAGGGGGGGGGGGGTCCACCTTTATTCCATGTCTCTGGAAGAAAAGGGAATATTTCGTTTCAAACACTTAAAGGCTTTTGTACTGTCCTGTGTGCACCAATATTATAATTTTATTGCTGTTGGACCAAAGGCACCATATTAAAGTAGGTCTATATATATGCTATTTTGAAATGCGATATTTTTTTCAAGTTGTTTTGGTTATCTAGTTTAGCCAATTTTTTGAGAAATTTATATTCAACTAATTTAGTATGAAGTCATCACCTGACCAAGTGGCTAGTGTACTTGGGTACTGATCAAAAAGACCTGGGTTCGAGCCTCAGATAATGCATGGATGCTTGTGTTGTTTTTCTACTGAGGTCCCCCGCCCATACTCACAAATGGTCTTAAAAAAACCCATAGAGGACTGACAGACTCCTGTCAAACCTCTGTGGCAAGCAGCTGTTTGAGGGACTGAAATGAAAAAAGATCCTATATTTCAATTAAAAAAAAAAAGCAAACAAGATTCGAGTGAAAGCAGAATTATGCATGAAAACTGAATTTAATATGAATTGTGTAAACTTTTTAGAATATATTCAGAAGCTGGAATGAACGCTTTCTAAAAAGGTTGTAAAGATAATTAAATGTATGAATCTAAATTTAAAAATATATATTTTTAATTAATTAATTGAATTTTAAAACAAAAATAATGATTGCATTGATGATTTTTAAAAAATATAACATTATTACAGTTTTTTTTTTTGGGGGGGGGGGAAGAGGGAGCAGAATTTACTTAAAGCCAACTTTATGATCTCTGGATATTTAAATCTCAAAAGGTGGCAGCCCTATTTATAGTGCTAATCAAAAATTATATTTAAGAAAAATGATGGCCAACTTTTATGGGACAATAAAATTAAAGGAACATGTATTAGTTTCTGTATTACCCTACTCTGGTAGCATAATGTAAGGTGATTAATTAATAAAATTAATTTTCAAAAATCTATTTTTCTATGAATTTACATTAGTAAAAAAATTCAAGAAATTTTAACCCCTCTTCCAAACTTCAAACTCATTAGTTAAATTTGGGGAAGTATGTGCCCCATCACCCCCATTAAATTGCTTTCCATTATGCTCAGAAATGTTAGAATTTTCAATTCAGCAAAATATTAATTATTTAAAAAAATATACTTATACCAGAAGTAGCTGCTTGCCACAGAGGTCTAACAGGAACCTGTCAGTTTATAAGCCATGGTAGAAGGTCTGTAAGGATGGCGGGACCTCAGCAGAAAAACAAACATTCATGCCTTATATGGGGCTCAAACTTAGGTCCCTTAGATTAAAAAGCAGAAAATTAGAAAACCAGAAATAAAAAACAATTCTTGCAAAGGATTACATTTCAACATCTAAGTCAGGTTCATATCCTTTCTTTTATTTGTTATCCCGTTTTCCCATTTCTGCTTCTGGTAGTGATTAAGATCGAATCCAGACAGCTATGGCGGATGCGCATTGTCCTTGGATACTTAACAACTCTCCAAGGTATGGCTTTGGTTGGAATCGCCTTTGCCTGTCTAGTTCTGCTCTCTTTTCCCAGTCTGCTTTTGCTAATCGTTCAAAGAGAGAAAGCACTACTTCAAATATTTGGATTAGCACTCCACCTTGGCACTCCCTGTCGGCAGAAATGGAACCTCAAGCACCTCAAGTATGCGGTTTTCAAGAAGCAAGTATCTAAAGGGTTAACTATAGTATTGTAATTAAAATAGAGGAATTTTTCTTAAAAAGAACGATTCACTTTTAAAAAAATTAAATGCTCATTTGAAACAGCATTAATGTGTAAAGAAAATCATTAACAGAGACACTACTGAAAAATGTTTTACCGGTATGCCATACCGGCAAAACATTTCTTGCTGGTACATCATACCAGCCTACTTTCACTACTGATTGCATGCCGGGAAAGACATTTGCATAAACTGACGATTGTGGTAGCTATGACGCAGGAGGGGTCATGTCCAACACGTGCTTTAGCAGTTGACAATCAAAGGGTCGAAGTTGCTTATGCGCAACTCCTGTGCTGGGAAACGAGAATTGAGATTAGTTCCGAAAAATGAAATAAATCCCCAAAATGATAAATATAACGCAAATAAAGCAAAACTGGTTAAGGAAAAGTAAAAGTAAATGGGTGGACAATCACAATAGGACTGATTTCCATGCCAAGGAAGTCCTTTTTTCTTTCGTATCTAAGACCTCATTCATTTTTAGGAAACAAAATCAAAGTTTTTTTTTACTGGAAAATGAAGAAATAATAAAAGAAAAAATACATAACCTAATGCGATGTTAAATAAAATATCAACAGCAACAAGTTGTAAGCCAGCCATCCGATGTAGCTTAACTCTGAAAGTCAATAATAATTGATGGACTGAAAGATTGCTAATTTACAGAAATAAAAATTAAGATTTAATTATAAAAAAGGAGTAAAATACTAACTTTACAAAGGGAGTTTTTTTTTTTGTTGGGAGAAAGTATTTGGACTTAAATTATCCATGTAAACAACTCCCATGCAGTCACTTAACAGACACTCTCCCCATTCTCACACATGTGAGCAATTAGAACACCTGCAACTTCCTTTCCCACAACCTGATGCTGTAAGCTGCAGCCAGTCTTCAAGAAGCCTGAATATGAAGACGTTTTTAGTTATAGTTTCGATTTGAAGAGTGGAAAAGAGGCATAGAATGCTGGGATAAATAATATAAATGATAAAAATAATTCTAGGAATAGTTAAATAAGTTTAAGGCAGAAAAGAGTGTAAAATGGGGGAAAAAAGAGGTACATATTTTGCAATTACTTCTAAAATGTTCTGTTTTTAAAACTAGCGGTTTTTTTTTTGTTAATTTTCAGGTTTTAGAAACTTCAAGGAAAAATTTGTTTATAATAGTTGACATCAAACTTGTGAGCTAAAATTAGTAGATTCCTTCATCAAAGAGTAACATTAACAAATCAGGAATACCGCATAGCACTTCTAAGAAATGGCAATCAGATGGCTTCAACAAATTATTTATATTGTAGTTTAATAAAATATGCATCAAATGAAAATAGTACTATTTTTCACACTTGAATTACTATTTTTTTTTAATTGAAGTTCTTTTTGTTGTACTAAAAAGGGACATAGATGTCTTGGGCATCTCATCTGGGATTCTGTCAACATCTAAGTTCATTGGGGATCCTGGAATGGTTAATATACCAGTTGTATAGCTGTCCTCCACACAGAGCTACAGTTTTACATCCCATCTGACAGCTTTTCCAAACCCATTGATATGTTCTTTCTGACTGGTGGCAGTTAAGGAGATAAATCTCAACACTGGCACTTGAACCTGGGAGCTGATTACAAGCTTGGTGCTTGCTGACTGAGCCACCACCACTACTACTGATTTGGATGTATAATAGAGGTATGTTTGTTATGCAAATCTCATTACAGTCACACCTCATATATACATATATAAATCTCAAGAAAAAGATTACAGAAGCACAAAATGCATCTGTGACTATATATTAAAACAAACATGTTTGCTTTAATATTCCATCCTGGAAATGTATTGAGTTAGTCAATAAAATAATTAGAAATTAATCAGACTCTGAATGAAAAATATAAGTTTACAGTTAGTGATTTAATGTAACTGTTGATATATGCAACATTTACCTGACCTCTCTTGCATTCTGCTGCATCAGGCATCTGTTGTACCAGGGCACATGTGTGAGGTGCATGTTCACAATTTCTGGTTAATTTCTTGCCTGAAGTAAACAAGAATTTACATTATTCTGATAAGAAACATAATTAAAAGTTAGAATATTACTTACATACTGAAAGCACAATTTATTATACATACAGCACCCATTCACAATATAAATTAACAGAATTTAATCCTGAATTTATGAATATTTTATTAAAATTAATATGTTTACAAATTTGTTTGACTTTTTCACAGTGATATAGTGAAAAAAAAATCCGATTATAAATAAAATCTTAATTTTGGAAAACCTGATGGATAAAAAAAAAACAGTTAAATTATATATCAATGGAAATGAAATAGCTTTCTTAATAATGTAATAAAAATTTTCACTTAAAATTAGACATCTGTTGTTTGCTTATATTTTTGTCATTGTAATAATTTAAAATGCAGGCCAGAATTGCTCATGGTGACCTTTGCCCTGTTCATACACGTTTCATGGCTGCAGTCACTGGCTGAGCATAGTGGTCATTGCACATGTTGTAAAAGCATGCAGAACACAATATGCAAAAAAAAGAAGAAAAAAATCAAAGTTCCAAAACTCATAACTGGAGGAACACATATTATATATACTTATAAACTGCCCACCATTGAAATTGTATCACTTAGAATGAATGCTTGAATGTAAACCAAAGTAGTTGTCGTGATAGTTATACACATTAAGAAACAATGATTGCAGAGACTCCTTTAGTGGCTCGGAAGAAAGAATTGTAATTAGTCCAACTGAAATAATTCCCAAAATGGTAAATATAACATAAAACTGGTTAAGGAAAAGTAAAAGTGAATGGGTGGACCATCACACTGCTATACTGCCACAGTTCTGTCACATATAGCTTGTCACTGGATACAAGTCTGCCAACTCTGATGTTCTCCTATGAACTGAATCTGGCAGGTGTGTTGCAAAACCTTCTGTTATCCAATGTCCCTGTGATGCCCCCTCATTCACTTTTACTTTACCTTAACCAGTTTTGCTTAATTTACGTTACATTTATCATTTTGGGGATTTTTATTTCCTTTTTGGCATTACAGCACTCGTTTCCAAGAGTTAGGAGCTGTGCATGCACAACTCCGATCTTCCGACCGTCACCCACTAAAACGCGTGCACAAGGACACGTCCACTCTTGCGTCATAGCTTGTGCCGCTCATCGATTTATGTAAATGTCTTTCCCGGCGTGCAACATGACACGTGCCGGCTTTGTACCTTTTGCGATATACCTGGTGATGTTAGCACAGAAGTGAGTGAGCTCAGTGAGCTCGGAAGTGAGAGAGACAGAGCTAGAAGCTCAGTTGAGTGCATTGTAGCGCAGAGAGTAGTAAGCATGGAGGAGCACAGTTAGTGCAATGTGTAATCAGAATTGATGTATCTTCTTCATTGAAGTTTGGTGAGTGATTTTTGGAAATAAATTTATTTGTTATTTAAACCTTTTGAATCTTTACTAATTTTTTCTCTTGAGCAACGTTAATTGTTTGATTAGCATTTATCTTTACATTTTGACAATCATTTTTGAATTCTTACTCATTAACACTCGCTGGTATTTTGAACCCTAATTTAACTTTATTTATTTTTTTGGAAATTTGTTAATTATTGCCTGGCGCCTGTCTCAGCTATCCGGAGCATAAAACAAATTGGATCAGAAAAAGGGTCTAAACTTAAAAGTATTTTGCATTTCTTTGGAGCGTTACATCACCAACAGCATACACAAGTTCATGCATCACGATCTACAAATGTTACAACTTGTCAACTGCACAATCCAGATTCTGCCATTCCAATAATATGGGTCCCCTTTCAAAGTCTATTATGTGTATGTAATGTCGTATCCCACACTTCTGTTTGCTAGCAACTGTTCACACCACTTTTTATAGCACCAAGCAAACACTTATGCTACAGGGATAACTGTTTAGCTATTAGCCATGTTTTTGTACCTATCCATTGTCATATGCAAAACAGTGACATAGGTATACATTGTCATCATGCATGTAAATTTTCAGCTTTTTCAGGATATCGTTTCTTGGTGAGGCAATTTCAATGGAGGGCAGTATATATAGAAAGTGTTGTAGCATACTATCAGGACAGAATCTATTCTATGTGGTGTCCTTCACTGGCCACAACGTGCTGAAATCAAATGAAAACATTGTCGATAGCTGACAGCATATCTGATGAGATGTTTCCCACATTTTGGGTGATGTTTTTCAAGTTCACAAGTCAGGAATCTGCAAATTATCATTCTATCACCAGTGAAACTACATCTCCACTCTGTGACCCAAGTCACCACTCTACTAACTCTGTTTGTGACCTAACGTCACTCAGTTATAACATGTGTACAAATCTGACACGTGTCTATTGCACGCTGGGAAAGACATTTGCATAATATGACGAATGCGCTAGCTATGACGCAAGAGGGGTTATGCCCTGCATGCATGCTTTAACAGTTGACAATCAAAAGGTCAGAGTTGCGCATGCATAATTCCTATGCTTAGAAACGAGAATTACAATCAGTCCAAAAAAATGAAATAATCCCCAAAATGATAATATAACGTAAATAAAGCAAAACTGGTTAAGGAAAAGTAAAAGTGAATGGGTGGACCATCACATGCAGACTCAAATAGATTTATTTTTAATCTTTATCATAATCTTTTCAAGTGGAATCAACAGGCAAATATATATCTTAGGGCAATCATATCTTTTTGGCAACAGTGCTTGATGGCTGTCTTGTTAAGACTGAACATAGTGTAAATGGGATCAAGGAAAGTAAAAGATTGCTGGATGAAAAAATGGAAGGCAAAGAAACGGATAAGAACAAGTGATTTGTTTGGTTCATATGAAGATAAGGGATTATCAGAAAGTAGAAAAATATTATATGAAGAAGGTAAAGTCTACATAAATGATCATTTAACACCAGAAAATAAAAAATTATTATATGAGGCAAAAACGCTGGAAAGAGAAAAGAAATATAAGTATGTGTGGGTAAGAGATGCCAAAATTTATATTAGAAATGACAATTCAGAGCTATTAGAATTAGGAATCAAACTGATCTGAAAAAGCTTTCGAACTGTACTAATTGCTAACCATTTACTAATGACTAGCTATTGGATTATTTATTTGTTAATTTCTGTTTTACAACTATTAGTTTAAGCAATAGTAGTGTATATGAGAGTAATATGTGTGATGTCGATTTACATAGTGGAGAGAGGGATAATAACGTAATTTATAATAATATATGTGCAAATAAGGTAAATATAACTTTAAATCATGTTATAGTAAATAACTCTAGAGAAAACATTTGCAAAATTGAAAAAAATTAATCATGAAAATGTTACATTATTGTCAGAAGTGGCTCCAAGAAGAGAGAAAAAAAGATAAGATTTAAAAGATATCACTGCAATTTGAAAAAAATGATTTCTTAGAAGTGATTTGAATCAAAAAGATATGAGCTGACTATCCCCAATTCACTCAGGTTCTTTAAAGTCCTCATATATCAGCAAATAATCTATAATGCAATGAATGATTTGGCAGTAAATTAACAATAAAAGCCAAGAGTGTAGTCCAAGAGTAAGTCCTACATTTGGGGTAAGGGTTTAAAAATAATTTCTGGAAATATAAGAAGTTTGAGAAGAAATTTTGACCATTTCTTAATTTTCTTAAATTTGTCTAGGTTACATCCTGATGTGATAATACTTACAGAAATTTGGGTAAAAAAATAATGAAATAGAATGTTATAAATTAAATAGGTATAGTCTATATTACAGTTCCTTCTTTCTGAAATAAGCTCAAGTGCCTTATCACTTAAATAATTCTGCCTCCTCTGCTCCTTTTTCCCTAAAAGAGTACTGTTAGTTTCCAAAAAAGCCTGTTTAAAATGGCCCCATTCTTCCTCAACTTCAGTATTAAGCAAACCATGACTGTCATAATGACTAAGTAACCTATCATGGTAAGCTTTAGCTATAACTGGGTCTTTCAGAGCTTCAGTATTAAAGGTAAATTTTTTAACCCTAGCACAACACTTTTTAAGTTTAAGTTGCAAGACACTTTTAACAAGGTAATGGTCAGATCCAATTTCAGCTCCCCTATATGCCCTGGTATTTCTAACAGAACTAGCCCATTTGCTGTTAATTAATATATAATCAATCATATTCTTATGCAGCCCATCAGGTGAAACCCATGTGTGTTTATGTATGTCGCGGTGTTTGTAATATGTGTTAGTTATTCTGAAACCATTTAGTTTACTTACCTGTAGGAGACGTTGCCCATTGCAATTGCAGCTACCAATACCAAAAGGGCCTATTACTCCTCCCCAAAGGTCAGAGTTGGTACCAACTTTGGCATTGAAGTCACCAAGAACAAGGGTAATATCTCCTTTCTTGACAGAATTCAAAATATCCTGAAGTTGTCTGTAAAACCTATCCTTCTCATCCTCATCAGCATCCTCAGTGGGGGCATAACAGCAGATAACATTCAAGTCTTTAATGCTTGTCTGAAATTTTGCTGTAAGAAACCTTTCATTAATGCACTCATATCCTAGAAGAGCATCACTAGCATGTCTGCTGAGCAGCAGACCCACGCCTTGGTGATGCTTTCCATCCTCCCTCCCTGTAAAGAGAAATTTAAAGTTATTTTTAAGTATCTCACCTTTACCTGTCCATCTGGTCTCTTGCAAGCCTAGAATATCTAGGTTATAGCACTGGAATTCCTGCATGAGGACATCAAGAGAATAATCTCTATGTAATGTCCTCACATTCCACGTTCCTGCAGAGAGAAAATGATTAGTAGGATTTTTAAAGAAATTAGGTTTATTGAGATTGGAAGGGCCAACAATATCAAACAGCCCCCTGATCGCAGGCATGGGGCAAAGACCTGTTCCTCCTTCGCTAAAGGCTGAAGTCACCGATGCTGGTAGGAACTTCAGGCACCACCTTTTCAAGTGGACTTTTTCAAGAACCATATGGCCTGCCTGAGACACATTACTCCAGTTTAGGCTTGACGATGCCCAACTAGCTAAGTAAGGTTCAGGTACCTGCGATGGCCTCTGATTAGGATTATCCACCAGCTGATATAAGGTATCCCATGTCTCTGTTCACTTAGAGCTGGCAACCCAGAAGCAAACAGAAAACACAGCGGCAGACTCTCCCTCAACAGAGGCCCACCAGTGCAGCAAGTCCAGGATCCATAATCAAGCTCAAATCCATAAACAAGTCCAGTCTAGTAGGTATAAATGGTCAGCACCAGGACCCTGTGAAGTTGACCACTCCTCAGCAGGGTTGAAAAAAAAGAAAAAAGTGGCCATAGATGACCAGATCAGTAGGCCATACTGAACTGGCAGCCCTCCCCTTCCGTTCCCTTCCAAAAGAGAATATCTCTTTTGAAAGGTACTAACGGCCTGCACCACGAGAAGGCAGGGTCGGACATTAGGTGCTATAAGCATTACAAAGAACTTAATAAACGTGTGAAGGGTCAGTTAGCTACTGATAAGAATCTTTGGCTTGATGGCCTTGCTGACAAAGCCGAGGAAGCAGTTAGACAGCACAACAGCAGAGAGCTGTACCAGATAGTTAATGTTTTGTGTGGTAGAAAACGAACAGGTATACAGGGATTGAAGGATAAACAAGGCAAGGTTATAGAAGGTGAGGATTCTGTCATGGCTAGGTGATGGCTAGGTGGGCTGAGCATTTCAGTGATATTGTAAACAATGTGGTTAGTTCTACTCCCATTGTTTGCAATGATGATAGATGCATTGTTGGCTTTAATGTTGGCCCTATAACACAATCTGAAGTTAGTTTGGCTATTTCTAAACTTAAACTTCATAAATCCCCAGGGGTTGATGAAATTACTACGGAAATGCTTAGAGCTGGGAATGTTTCAGTTACCATTTGGATGACTGAAATTTTGAATAACTTTTATGATAAAGGCATGGTTCCTAAAGATTTTACCAGAGCTATTATTATCCCTATTTTCAAAAAAGGTGATTGCAGTTCTTGTGATAACTATAGGGGTATCAGCCTACTCTCCGTTCCAGGTAAAGTTCTTTCCATGATTGTGTTTAATAGAATTAAGAATCTGGTTGACAGGCAATTGCGTGATGAGCAATGTGGATTCAGAAGTGGTAGGGGATGTGTAGATCAGATATTTTCACTTAGGCAGATTCTTGAGAAATGTTTAGAGTTTCAGAAACCTTTGGTTGCTAGCTTTGTTGATTTCAAAAAGGCTTTCGACTCTGTTGATCATCATAATTTGTGGTTGATTGTGAGATCATATGGTATACCAGACAAGTTAGTTAACATAATGAAAGCTCTCTATAATAACACTGAGTCATGTGTGAGAGTTGGTGAGGCTTGTAGCAATTGGTTTAGCATTACTTCTGGTGTTCGACAAGGGTGCATTTTGTCTCCTTTTCTCTTTAGTTTGGTTGTTGATTATGTTATGCGAAATTCACTTCAAGGGAAAGATTTTGGCCTTAAATGGGCTGGAGATAAGAAAATTTCTGATTTAGATTATGCTGATGATTTAGCCCTTTTGGCAAATGATGTTGATGAGATGAACTCTTTCATTCGAACTGTTGATGAGACTGGTAGTACAGTAGGTTTGGTTATAAACAGAGAGAAAACTAAAGTGATGAAAATTGGTCAGGCAGGTTGTGATTCAGTTAATCTGAATGGTTGCAGTCTTGAGCAGGTGTCACAGTTTAATTACCTTGGGAGCTGCGTAACTGATACTGGTGATGTGCGGCATGAGATTAACAGACGAATAGGTATTGCTGTCGGGACTTTTAAGAATCTATGGAGATTGTGGAGAAATAGGCGTATACACCTTAAGACTAAAATTAGACTGTATAATAGTTTGGTTCTTTCTAGGGTTAGTTATGGTAGTGAAACTTGGATGCTGTGTAAACAAGATAACAGGAAACTAGATGCTTTTGATTCTAGATGCTTACGCAGTATCTTGGGTATTAGGTGGTTTAACTTTGTAACTAATGATGAGGTTAGGCAAAGGAGTCTGCAACCTCCTTTAAGCAGCATATTGTGCAGAGAGAGACTCCGCTGGTTTGGCCATGTAGCCCGTATGGATAGTTATAGATTGGAGAATAAGGTTATGAACAGTGTGCCTAGAGGCCTCAGAAGGAGGGGGAGACCTAGGATGCGGTGGGCAGACAATGTCAAACAGGACCTTGTTAGAATTGGTGTGCAGTGGCCGGATGCAGCAGATGTAGCTCAGGACAGATATGCTTGGAGAATTAAACTGTGCGGTCTGGTTGGACCTCCATAGCCCATGGCTGCTTGAGGATGAGGATGATGATGATATTACATATGTGGACAAGAAAATAGGGCAGGTGGAGTAGTTATGTACTTAAAGGACAATATTCATGTTATTGATTGTTATACAGAGTTTAGAACAGCCAACACATTGAAAATTCGAATAAAACTTAATAATGTTCAGGTGGTACTTATGGGATTCTATAGATATCACGGATACACAAAAGTAGAATTTATTGATGAATTGCAGGATAAGATTAGTGATATTTATGACCAATATGCCATTATTATGGGGGATTTGAACATAGATTTAAAAATGCATGATGCTGTAACTGAAAAATATCATCAGACTTTAGATGTTAATGATTTTTATGTTGCTACAATGAAATCACTAGAGATGACAGGCAGTTGCTTGGATCATTGGTTTGTAAGGAATTTAACAGTGTATTACATGTTTCAGATCATTATTTTGTTGGTTTACATAATGCAAAAAATGACATGGAAGACATTAATTTGAAACCTAGCACTTTTAATAAAAAGAAAACTAATATAAGTAAATTAAAAGATATGTTAAGTGTAAAGGATTGGAGTTCAATATATAAACCGGGACTTTTAAGTCTATACTTTTAATAACACTTTTAATAACTTTTTATAAAACTTTTAACACTTTTTATAACACTTTTAATAAAAAGAAAACTAATATAAGTAAATTAAAAGATATGTTAAGTGTAAAGGATTGGAGTTCAATTATAACTGATGTTGATATTAACAGCTCCTTTGAGAACTTTATCAAAGAATTAAATATGATAGATGAAGCTACTTCTATTGAAACAAATATAAAAGTGAGTAAGAAATTAAAACCGTGGATTTCAGATGCAATTTTAATTTCTATCAATGAAAAAAATAGGACGTTAAAATTGCAATGTGTGAATAATATCAATGGACGAAATTCAGTTCAAAATTACAAGAAATATTGAAATACCTTAACTAAAGTTATAAGGGAAGCAAAATCAAACTATTATAGCAATAAAATGTTATATCAAAGTAATTTTAAGAAACAATGGAAGAACTAAAAAAGTATACAATTGTCCTAAATTAATTGTTGATAATGATCAAAAATATAGTGAAATAGAAAATCCAGTAGCTTTAGCTAATCCTTTCAAGTCTATTTCACTGGTATAATATATAAATTAACCCAAACTTTTCCAAAATCAAATGATAGTGAGATATTTCCATTTAAAGAAATATACAATTCATTCTTTATTGAAGAAATATATGACAGGGAAGTACAAGCAGTTATAAAGAACTTAAATTCTGGGAAGTCTTGTGGAACTGATAATATTTCTATATATATATATTTTAAAAGAAATAAACCAAGAACTCAAAGGCATTTTGTGTTCTCTATTTAATAAATCTCTGTTATCAGGTTCTTTTCCTGCTTGTCTTAAGATTGCTACTCTTGTACCAATTTTTAAGGGGGGCGATAAAACAAAATTTGGAAATTATCGACCTATATCTATTTTGTCAATTTTGACCAAAATATTTGAAAAAATAATTAAGAAGAGATCATTAAATTTTTTAGATAAATACAATTTTTGTTCAGACAACCAATACGGTTTTCAGAAAAATAGGGACTGAATATGCTATTTTGAGATTGACCTCAATTATTTATCATGGTATTAATGATAATTTGAGAGTTGCTGTTTTGTTTCTAGATATTAAAAAAAAACATTTGATTCTGTTTATCACAGTGTGTTGCTAAAAAAAAATAGAAAAGGTTGGAATAAGGTATTATACTATCTTGGCAAACTAGTTATTTAACTGAAAGACAGCAAATTGTAAAAATAAAAAATTGTTATAGTGCCTCTGCTTATGTTAATTTTGGGGACCCCCCAGGATTCAGTCTTTAGACCAATAATATTTTAAATATTTTTAATGACCTATGTGATTTACCTTTGAATGGGATTCCCATTGTATTTGCAGATGATATTGCACTGGTATACCTTGGCAACATTAATGATATTGTTATAAAAATAAATGAGGATTTAAAAGACTTAAATAACTGGTTTGTGAAAAATATGCTAATTTTAAATGTCAACAAATCAAAATACATAAATTTTAGACTAAAAATAAGTCAACTGATTCAAAATTATGCATTGAGGTGCATGCTCAAGAAATGAAAGTTTGATAGCATCCAAAATTATTCTACTTCTTTACAAATTTTACAAGTTCAAAAGTTATATATTTACCATTTGTTAACATATATTGTCAAAAATTGGGATGATTCAAATCCCAATTTTTATGTTTTCAAGTTTGGATGATTCAAATGTAAAAGTTTTCAATTAAAATACCAGACTCAACAGTTGTATATTTAAAAGCAGTTACTCCCAAAAAAAACAGCTTTTTGCAAACATTGTGTATACCTGGCTCCTAAAATATTCAATAGTTTACCTAACAACATAAAAAAATGAAAGAAATCTTCATCTTTTTAAAAAAATTAATTATGAAACAGATACTTGAGCAAAATGCAGAAAATTCGTTATCATGATTATGCCTTGCTTAATTATAGTGTCTAAATATACATTTTGAGTCATAATGTTAACGGGTTTATTTATATGTCAGTGCTAAAAAAGTTGGTGCTGTTGCTTTACAATATTTTATGTTCTCTTAATCTAATATCTCCACAAATGAGCTTTGGCTCCTGTGGAGTTCTGTATTTTGTATTTCAAAATTGTCTATTTACTTTGGAAAAGAAAAATTTTATTCCTTTTATTATAAGTTTTAAATTACATGTCTAATGTATCAAGTGTGTGAAATAAATTTGAATTTAAATGATATTTTCCATATTTGTCTAGAAACAGTTGAAAAATTTCAGATTTCTATATGGGAAAATTTTTACAACCTTGTACTATGGGAATGACTCCCATTGCTAGAATTCGAAAAATGAAAACAATTATTAGGGCTTCGACACAGAAAGGTTGGGTTGTTTTACCTCTGAGCGGCACTTTTTTGCACACCATGGGCTAAATGGCCAGGTCACATGGACCCCGAAGGCTCAGAGAAGGTTGGGGGAGGGAACCCACTGGAACAGCTGTTGGGAGACAGATGGTAGCCTCCCGTCAAGGCCATCCAGCGTGTTCTTTAACGTGCACAGGGTATGGCTCTCCCGCACACGGGGCCATGGCTTAACGTCCCATCCGACGGACGGCGGCCTTTCCAAGCCCAGCGGTGTCCCCTACTGACCGTGGGCAGGGCGGGGAAATTTTGCGGAGATAAATCTCAACGCTGACCCAGCTGGGACTCGAACCTGGGAACTACAGATTACGAGCCTGGCGCGCTACCGACTGAGCCACCCCCGCCCCACACAGAAAGGGCTAAGTATGTTAAGCATAATGCTAATAAGAATAACTAATAACTTTATCAATGTTTCTGAAAACCTTAAGAGGAAACATTTTACCAGTGTGACTTGTATTACAATTTAATTATAAAAGGCTTTATAATTTGAAATAGAAATACAAGAATGTCCATATGGAATCCCGTGATAGTGAAATTTTTGCATAAAATTATAAGATTATAGAATTCTTATGTAAAACATCACAGATTAATTAATGTAATTAAAGTAAGAACACGATATAACTGTGAGCAAACAAATCAACAGAGGTAGTAGGAAACAGAATTGTGTAAATAAATTTAAAGTGGGTAGAGATAGCACATGAATCTATGACAACTGTGAGAACAGAACAATTGGGTGGGGCGACAACAGGGAGGGTACAACAATTGGGTGAGAAAAAAGAAATAGGCTTAGTAATCCCAAATTATCTCTCTAATTCCAAAATATTTACTGCAGAGCAAGAAACGCAACACTTTGTAGAAGTCTGCAATAGGGCAATCTACAAAACAAAGTTGTTTTAAAAAGGCATAATCAATGTTTATATAACTCCTCTTTAATCTGACTAGAATAAGGAGAATTTCTAAACAAATCTATTTCTTCCAATTGAAACAATCCAAAATCAAATGACTGCACTACATGAAACCAATGGAGTAACTATTGGGATCTTTCTAATTCTTAATTCAATAAAGAGTTCATGCCTACTCTCTGCAATCTGACATATTTCACTATAATTTTTTTTTTTTTCTTTTGAGACTATCCATTCAAAATAAATCTAATGCCAACGAAAGAATGCACAACAGGAAATGTAACTGTATAGGAATATCTGTATTATCACTAATCATACTTTCGATAAAACATATTTTCATTTTAAACAAAATAATGAGAAATCAAACAAAAATGCATTACATAACACTGAAACAGCTACTATTTTTTGTTGATTTCTGCTAATCTGACTTCAGTTAAAATGGATTTCTATATTTCAATTTCTTTCTGTTCCTCCTAAATGAAGCAAACAGAAATCAAAGGAACTCATACAGAGAAGTAAAATACCCCATATTTATATAGGTTCTCAATAATCCAACTCGGATTATAATGGATTTCTATTCTTTTCTTCTCCTCCTAAATGAAACAATAGAAATCAAAGGAATTCATACAAACTATTAAAACATTTTATAAAACTATTGAAACATTTTATATAAACTATTGAAACATTTTATATACAAGTATGCTTCTTGCGTTCGATAATTTGATTCTGGTTATAATGGAATTTTATATTTCTGTTCATTTCTTCTTCTAAATGAAATAAGAGGAAATCTAAGTAATTCATACAGGGATTGAAGTCCAATATTTACACCTGTGCTCAATAAGCTGATTCTGGTTAAAATGGATATTTCTATTCGTTTCCACTCCTGCTAAATGAAACAAATGGAAATCAAAGGAATTCATGCAAGGAACTGAAACAGCTAATATTTACATCTGTTCTGGATAATCAAACTTTGGTTGAAATGGATTTTTCTACATCTCTTCATTTCTGCTCCTAATAAAGCATGTAAACGAAAATCAAAGGACCTCACAGTAAACTGGAACAGGATATATTAACATCTCTTCTCAGTAATCTGACTCTGGTTATCACAGACATTTCTATTCATTTTTGCTTCTACAGAATAAAACAATCTGAAATCAGTGGAATGCATTTAGGGAAATGAAACGGCTCATATTTACATCTGTTCTAGATAATTTAACTGGTTACAATACATTTTAATGTTTCCATTCATTTCTGTTCTTTCTAAATGAAAGAATATAAAATCTAAACTATTCATAAATGAGACCAAAACAGTCCATATTAACATCTTGTTAATCTGACTCTGGTTATGAATTTTTATATTTCTATTCCTTCTAAATTAAGCAAACTGAATTCACAAGAACACAGAACACAATTGAAAATCTAATCCCATAAGTAAGCTGATTAATCTGAAATTCCACAAAGTGAATTGTCCTGCCATCAATATTGGTAATGAATAAATTTTTAAGTAACAATGCAAAATATTGTTATTTTCTAACAAATTTCATTTACAAATGAATGACATGTTGAGTAATTTAAATCTGTGGAGCTAGCACAATTTTATTCAGGACTTTAGAATTCTACAATTCCTCTTCTCAAATGATTCTCAGCCAGAATGATAACTGTTTGCTTGCACAGACATTCTTGATTTGTGAACAAACAATTTCTTGAAGGAATTTTATCAAAGGCAAATTTTGATCATATATGGCAGAGGAACATTTGTATTCAACACTAAAGGCCAATAATATCAGTTTTGAAATTGAATCAGTTTTGATGAAATTTTTCAGTTTTGATTGAATAATATCAGTTTTGAAATTGAATTTACTAAATTTGCAAAAAATATGGGGCCTCTCATTAATATTTTTAGAAACTTTTTTGTATATGAGTTTTTGGTATTATTTTCATTTAATTAAATATTATATTCATTTGAGATATAAATAATCATAAAGATATATGCATAAAATATTTTTACAATGATTGCTCAACATATAAAAAATTCAAAAGATTATTTTTGCATTTATTGTTCCCCTCCTAATCCTTCTTGTGTAGCCCACTTTTAAATTCCACAATTCTAATCTGACCCACTTACAAATTCTACAGTTCTAATGTAGACCATTTAGAAATTCTACAGTTCTAATGTAGACCACTTAGAAATCCACAGTCAAATATCAGCTGTTTGAATTTCATTTATTAGTTCTGTTGCATTCCGATTGTTTCCTGCACAAGGAACAAAAAAAATCAATAAATGTATAAAAATCCACTTTAACCAAAGTCTCATTATCAAGAACATATGTAAATGTCAGCTGTTTAAGTTTTGTCTACGAATTCCTTTAACTTCCGATTGTTTCTTTCTTTTAGGAGAAGAAATGAATAGAAATAAAAAAAATCCATTTCAACACAAGAGTCTGATTATCAAGGGTAGTTGAAAATATGGGCTGCTTCAATTCCCCGTTTTTTTTTTTCATTTACACCTCTTGAGAGGAAGAAATGAATAGAAATATAAAAATCCATTTTATTCAGGGTTGGATTATTAACAACAGATGTAAATATCGGCTATTTCAGTTTTCTGTATGTGTTATTTTGATTTCTAATTGTTTTCTTTAGAAGGAGCAGTTATGAATAGAAATATAAAAATCTGTTTCAACAAAAGTAAGATTATCGAGGACAAATGATAATATAGGCTGTTTCAACTCCCTGAATGATTTTTTTTTTCTTTTCTATTTCCATTTGCATCTTTTAGAAGGAGCAGAAAGGAATAGAAATATAAAAGTATGTTATAACCAGTGTCAGATTAAGCACAGAAGCATATAACCTGTTTCAGTCCCCTGTATGAATTCCTTTCATTTCCTGCTTTTTCTGTGTAGAAGGAGCAGAATGGAATAGAACTGTAAAAATTCATTATAACCAGAGTCAGATTATCAAGAATGGATAAAAATATTGGATGTTTCACTTTCCTGTATAAATTCCATTTAGAGGGAATGGAAAGGAATTGAAATATAAAAGTCCATTTTAACTGCAGTCGGATTAGTGAAAAATCAACAAAAATAGTGACTGTTTCGTTATTATGTAATTCATTTGTTTGATTTCTCATTATTTCATTTAGAATAAAATGGTCATTACAAAATATATTTTATCGTAAATCAGATTAGTGAGGATACAGATATCATTATACAGTTTCTTTCCTGTCAAGTGTTCTTTCATTGCTATTTGATTAATTTCGAATGGATAGTATAAAAAAATAAGTCCATTGTAGCAAAATGTCAAATTACAGAGAGTAGACGTGAACCCTTTATTGAATTAGAGAGAAATATCCCAATAGTTACTCCATTGGTCCCCTCCTAATCCCTCTCGTGCAATCGTTTGATTTTGGATTTTTCATTTGGAAGAAATAGATTTGTTTAGAAATTCGCTTTATTCCAGGTCAGATTAAAGAGGATTTATATAAACATCAACAATGCTCTGTTTTTTCAAACAACTTTGTTTTGTAGATTGCTGGATTGCACAGCTTCCACAAAGTGTTGAGTTTGTTTGCTCTACAGTAAATATTTTGGAATTAGACTTAACAATCCCAAATTATCGTTCTATTTCTTTTTTCCACCTAATTATCATATCCATCCAATTGTCATTCCCACCCAGTTGTCATATCTACCTAATTGTGGTCCTCACAGTTGTCATCCACCCAACTGTCTTCCATCAATTTGTCACATTCCTGATAATAAGAATAGTTATGTATTCATAAATACTAGGTAATTTTGTAAGATAAGGTAAAGTGAACAACTTAAAGCAAAGATTGAAAGTAAGAGATGAGGAGAAATAAAAACTTATAAAGAAATAGCAATTTTGAAGAAATAGAACATCAAATAAAAATTTCAGTGTGACCCATCAGATAGTTTCCAGAAATTAAATATGGATTATGATAAGTTACCATACTGGAAGAAATGGGATCTTCTTCAGACTTTTGGAAAGGTGGGGATAATGATTTCACCGATGCTCTCTTTCCCATCTTAAATTCTCATCAGGGAGGGATTAGTATAAGGGTGGATGTGTAAAGGTCGTACATTATTTAAAGGGTCATTGAAGCGGGACCTTTTAACAGCAGACGACACTTTCACATTGCCTCCAAATTGATGAAATCTTAAAAAATCGTCCTACAAACTTCAGATATTTAATTTATGTTAGTGAACAAATTGTTAAAAGAATTGTGTTTTATCTATTGAAGTATTTTTTCACAAGTGTCAAAGTTGAAGATAAATGTTTTAGCTTCCATTCATCCTTTAAGTATTAAACATATATTGCGGGAAATATATTTAGAGAGATTTGAGTGACATCTGCAATTTATCGCCAATAACAGTTTTTGCATAAAAAGTTTATTTTCAGTGTTAGAGAGTTTTGAAAGTGGCTTTCCATTCACATAACATGGAAGTGTCCGGACACTTTTTTCAACATAGTGTTTGTGCCATTTTACAGACTGTTGTATATGTCACTTGTTCTTAGTTGTTGGCTGTTACTCATAATGATGCCTTGGAATTTCACACTAGTACAATAATGATAAGGTTTCAGATTGTGACTGAATGTCAGAACATTCATTACAAAAGTGTTTGTTTAATAATTGAACAGTCTAGACAATACACAGTCGTATCAGAATAATATGATCACCAACCATAGTATATGTATGGCAGGTTGTCATATTATTCTGATATGACTGTGCATATGAATTTTTTAACATGCTCTGGACACAGTTTCAGTAGAATAATCAGACAATTAGTTTGGATAACTAGAGCAGGGTGTGCACAACTCAAATGTGGACAGTAGAGTTTTCATTTTTTCAACAATTTTAAATTCTTGAGAATAACTCAAAAATCAAATTGTATATAAAGAAATTGTTTTTTCTTGTAATTACTAATTAAACATTGAAATTATTAAACAAATATTTGTATATTATAAAAAAATTATTAAACAAAACTCTTTTCTTTTTTAATGTTTAGTTTTTAATACAACAGTTTTAGTTAAACAACACAACACTTCACAAAACAACACTTCACAAAAGCTGTACGAGGCATTTCTTCAAAAGCTCTTGCCAACATGTATATCATATCCTTCATATTTATTTTTTTCAAGGCACTAAAAGTCCTATTCTGTCATTTTCGGTTCACTGTAGAATTTCTAAAAGAAGATTTCTTCTGCATCACCTTTTTAAACTTACAAGCATGCCTTGATCCATTGGTTACACTAAAGATGTTACATTAGGTGGCAAAAACATGGCTTTTATGTTGTCAGAAATGAGTTTGCTTGCGTATGTTGGGGCATTGTTGAGAATGAGTAGGGCCTTTATAGGCATTTTAAGACTTGTCGAGTGGTTTATTTACTTTTGGAACAAATTCTGTAAAGAACCACTCTTTAAACAAATACGAGTCTATCCAAGCAGACTTTTGAGCTTTGTAGTAAACTGGCAGAGCAGTTAAATTTAAATGCTTAAATGCTCAGGATTTTGCTGATTTCCCAATTACAAAAAGAGGAAGTCATAATAAATAGGCACTTTAGCGTCGATTTAAATTTTAGAGGAAAAATTGTCTTGAGCCAGGTGGGATATGAACCCACTGATAACATGTCAGGTGCTCTGGACCACTGAGCTACCAGCTGCCGATCAAGATCTCCTCTAACTAGCGCTATGAATGTGGGTTTGTATCCCACCCGGCTCAAGACAATTTTTCCTCTAAAATTTAAATCGACATAAAAGTGCCTATTTATTACAAGTTGATTTGAAATATGTCGAGCCTATTTCATTAATTATTTAAAAAGAGGAAGTTTGTGCATATCTGCAGTATTTATACACACAGCCACAGTGATTCTTTGTTTGTTTTAAATCCTGATGCTGAGGTTTCTTGTGCTGTCACAAACATTTTCGTTGGAAGAAGTTTAAAATTTAACCCATTCTCATCTACATTGTAGATTTGTTCTGCGCATAGCCCTTCTTCAATAAGCACTAAAAGTTTTTCTGAAAATTCCTTTGCTGCTAAAGGATCAGCTGACAATTACTCACCACAAGCACCAAAGTAATGAACATCATGCCATTTTTTTCAGTGAAAAAGCCATCCCTCGCTTGCTGTAAAATCTCCCCCCAATATCGATTTTAGAATGAAGGATTAATACTTTTTCTTTCAAGATTGGTTATGGTTCATGCATCAAAAAGAAACACCAAAGTGCATCATCGACAATTTCATTTTTTCAGCATTTTAAGAGTGAACCAAGAAGAAAGCATTTTTTCAGACTAGACTTTAGTGCAAAAATTTTGTAAAGATTTTCTATTCCTTCTCCAGTCATTTACCATTCTTTTACCAACTCCTAGTTCATCACAAATATGCTTTACTAGATCACCTTTGTCAATACGTTCTAATGCTTTTAATTTCATCTCCATCATAACGACATTACACTTATGTTTGCACCCACTCATTTTGTACCACACAATAATTAATAGATCACAACACACACTCCTGTGTTGATGTCCAACTAAAGAAAAAATCCCCAAAATAATAAATATAATGTAAATAAATCAAAACTGGTTAAGAAAAAGTAAAAGTGAATGGATAGGCCATCACAAAATCCTACATTGGAGGAAGTCTTTCAGTGTAGATGCTTTACTGGATCACCTTTGTCAATACGTTCTAACGCTTTTAATTTCATCTCCATCGTAACAACATTACTCTTACGTTTGCATCCACTCATTTTGTACCTTATAATAATTAATAGATCACAATACACACTCATGTATATGGACTGTACACTGTAATATTCACAAAGAGGAACTGCAGCAAATATGTAGTATACTACAAACAAAACATACAGCGACTTGCTTCCACTTCTTGGAACTGAAGCAAATAAACGAAACAAGCAACGACTTGCTTCAGTTTCTTGGAACTGAAGCAAATAAACAAAACAAGCAGTGACTGGCTTCCGCTTCTTGGAACAAGAGAGTCTACTGTATATATTCTTCGATTTCAACCAAAAGTTGATTACTTAAAATAGAGCCTGTTCTTCTAAAGCATTAAATTAAATAAAAATAATAAATACCACTTCAAGCAGCTGCTTGCCACAGAGGTCTGACACAGGAGCCTGTCAGTTTATATGCCATAGTAGAAGGTCTGAGAGGATGGCAGGACTTCAGCAGAATTAAGAAAACTAAAAATTCCTTCACTTGTTAAAAGTTTTGCCTCTTGTTTTGCTCAGAGATATTGCATCCCCCTAACAGTAAAGCAAATTAACCTTAATTTAATATGTGACAGGATCTAGACTAACAAACATTGCTAGTCTAGATCCTGTCATGTATTAAATTAAGGCTACTTTATTTTTTTTTTCTACCCTGCTAAGGAGTGGGCAACCACACAAGGTCCTGGTGCTGCCAATATACACCAAATGTAATTGAACAATGTCTCCGAGCTTGATTATGGATACTGAATTTGCTGTACTGGTGGACTTCTGTTGAGGGAGAATCTTCCACTGTGTTTTCTGTTTATTTGTTGGTTAAACAGCCCCAAGTGAATAGATTCACAGGATACGTTTTAGCAGCTGGTGGATAATCCTGATCTGAGGCCATCACAAGTATCTGAACTGATCCAAATTATACTAAATTTCCAGATAGCTTCAGGTGCCAGGCAATTAATCTTGCCAAATAAAGTAAAATAAGGGTTTGCTAAGTATATTATGTGCTACTTAGTGAATAAGAAAACAATTCAAATGATAGTCAAATTATTAAAGTATCCTGCTCAAGAGAAAAAATTAGAAAAATGAAAACTATTTCATAAAACAAACAAAAAGTTTATTTCCAAAAAAATCATGACTCACCAAGTGAAAATTCTTCTACATCAATTATCAGAGCAACTAAAAGCTCACTCAAACCATCATCTCTCCCTACATTATCAAATCACGACTCCAAACTAACAAACATCTCAACTTTGTGCTAAACTCTAACTCTGCCACAAAAGCTACTAATATCTCAATTAGCATTCTTCCTACTAACTTCAAAAACTTCTCTCTATTAACTCTGTGACCTATGGTCACTTACTATACATGTGGCATGCAATTGACATTGTGTGCTGCATGCCGGGAAAAAACATTTGCATATACTTATGATCGCGAGCTTATGCTAGCTATGAAGCAAAGGGAGGTGTACCCTTCTGTGCACATAGTGGCTGCCAATCAAAAATTGGAGTTGGGCATGTTCAACTCCTTTAGCAGTCTTGGGTGAGGAAAAATGATGTCCAACTGAAGAAAAATCCCCAAAATAATAAATATAACGTAAATAAAGTAAAATTGGTTAAGTAAAAGTGAATGGGTGGGCCATCACAAAATCCTGCATTGGAGGAAGTCTTTCAGTGTAGATGGCTTCAGCCTTTAGTAGTGGGGGAACAAGCCTTTTCCCCATGCCTGCAATTAGGGGTTTGATATTGTTTGATATTGTCAGCATTCCCTCTCTCAATACTCATAGTTTCTTTAAACATAAAACTAATCATTTTGTTTCCATGGTAGGTAGTTGAAATGTGAAGACTCTGCACAGAGATTATTCTTTTCATGTCCTCATACAAGAATTCTACTGTTACAACTTAGATATTCTCAGCTTGCAAGAGACCAGAAGACACAAAGGTCAGATACTAAAAAATAATCTTAAATTCACTTTTCAGGGAGGGGAAGATAAAAAGCATCTCCAAGGTATAGGTTTGCTTCTCAGCAGACATGCTAGTGATGCTCTTCTAGGACATGAGTGCATTAATGAAAAGTTTCTTACAGCTAAATTTCAGACAAGCATTAAAGAACTGAATGATATATGTTGTTATGCCCCCACTGAGGATGCTGATGAGGATGATAAAGATAGGTTCTATGAGCTACTTCAGGATATTTGAATTCTGTCAAGAAAGGAGATATTACCCTTGTTCTAGGCAACTTCAATGTTAAAGTTGACTCTGACCTTTCGGGAAGGGTGATTAGATCCCTTTGTTATTGGTAGCGGCAATGTCTCCCACAGGTAATGCTTTCAGAATAACTAACACCTAAAATAAACACTGACATACATACACAGTCGTATCAGAATAATATGACCACCCATGGAATCACAGTGTACACAGAGTGCACATGACAAGGTCGACCACACAGAGATATAAGCAGCCAGCCAGGACACATGAGCCATAGTGTGTAACATGAGCACAATGGGCAGAGGTATTGATTTGATGGACACAAAAAGGAATGATCATCAGCTACCACGCCAAGGGTGAAAGCACCTCGGAAACAGCAGATTTCGTGGGCTGTTCACGAGGTGCTGTAGTAAGGGTGTACCAAGAATGAACCACTGGCACACCAAGTCCCTCCAGACGTCATAAATGTGGAGTCGACTGGTAAAGGGTAATCAATGTGCAACACTGCAGCAATTAACCACTCAAATGAATGCTGGGGACCCAGTTACATGTTCCCAATAACAGTAGAGTGAACCCTGTTATACATGGGTCTCCAGAGTTGATACTGTGTAAAGGCACCCATATTAAAAAAGGTCCATTGGCAACGACGCCTGCAGTTCACATGTGACTACAGTCATTAGACAGTGGAAGAGTGGAAAAGGTTGCCTTCTCCGACGAATCGAGGTTTCTGCACCACAGAAGTGACGGGCGGTGGTGGATACAGCGTCAGACACGAGAACCAACACCCGGACACGCTTGTCGGTCAAGTATAGGCCGGCGGTGGCAGTGTGCATATCTTGGGAATGTTTTCCTGGTATGACCTGGGACCGTTGGTACCACTGAATGGGTCCCAGAATGCAAATGCCACCTGTCCATCCTCTCTGACCCCAAGCCACCAAGAGTGGTTATTCCCATTATTAGATAAGTGGTCATATTATTCTGATACAATTGTGTATGTCTACATGGATTTCACCAGATGGGTTGAACAGATATATGATAAGAATATATTTTAATTAACAGAAAATGGGTTAGATCAGTTAGGAATACCAGATCATACACAGGAGCTGAAATTGGTTCTGACCATTACCTAGTTAAAAGTGTCTTGCAGCTGAAGCTTAAGAAATGTTGTGCTAAGGTTAAAAAATATTACCTTTGATTCTGAAGCTCTGAAACACGCAGTTACAGCTAAAGCTTACCATGATAGTTTACTTAGTCATTATGACAGTCATGGTTTGCCTACTACTGAAGTTGAGGAAGAATGGGACCATTTTAAACAGGCTTTTTTGGAAACTAACAGTACTCTTTTAGGGAAAAAAGTGCAGAGGAGGCAAAATTATTTGAGTGATAAGGCACTTCAGTTTATATCAGAAAGAACTGCAGGAATGTTTTTAGTCAATGCCCTACTAGTCCTAATAGAAAGCATTACAAAGAGCTTAATAAACATGTAAAGGATCAGTTAGCAGCTGATAAGAATCTTTAGCTTGCTGACAAAGCCAAGGAAGCAGTTAGACAGCCCAACAGCAAAGAGCTGTACCAGATATTAATGTTTTGTGTGGTAGAAAACGAACAGGTATACAGGGATTGAAGGGTAAACAAGGTAAGTTTATAGGTGAGGATTCTATCATGGCTAGGTGGATTGAGCATTTCAGCAATATTCTAAACAGTGTGGTTAGTTCTACTCCCATTGTTTGTAATAATGATAGATGCATTATTGACTTTAACATTGGCCGTATATCACACTTTGAAGTTATTTTGGCCATTTCTAAATTTAAACTGCCTAAATCCCCAGATGTAGATGAAAGTACTATGGAAATTCTTAGAGCTGGGAACATTACTGCTACCACATGGATGAATAAAATTTTGAATATCTTTTATGAAAAATCCACTGTAGATGAAAGTACTATGGAAATGCTTAGAGCTGGGAACATTACTGCTACCACATGGATGAATAAAATTTTGAATATCTTTTATGAAAAATCCACTGTTCATAAAGATTTCACCTGAGTTATTATTATCCATGTTTTTAAATAAGGTGATCACAGTTCTTGTGGTAACTATAGGGGTACTAGCCTACTTTCTGTTCCAGGTAAAGTTCTTTGCATGATTATGCTTAATAAAATTAATAATCTGATTGACAGACAACTGAGTGATGAGCAGTGTGAATTGAGAAGTGGTAGGGGATGTGTAGGTCAGATTTTTTCACTTAGGCAGATCCTTGAGAAATGTTTAGAATTTCAAAAATCTTTTGGTTATTAGCTTTGTTGATTTCAAAATGGCTTTTGACTCTGTTGATTGTCATAATTTGTGGTTGATTGTGAGATCATATGGCATACCAGGCAAGCTAGTTAACACAATGAAAGATCTCTTTAATAACAATGGAGATGTGTGTGTGTGATAGTTGGTAAGGCTTGTAGCAATTGGTTCAGCATTGCTTCTGGTGTTCGACAAGGGCACATTTATCACCTTTTCTCTTTAGTTTTGGTAATTACATTATGCAAAATTTACTGCAAGAGAAAGAGTTGGGTTGGTTTGCTTTACCTCTGAGGGCACTTTTTTACACACCATGGGCTAAATGGCTAGGTCACAAGGACCTTGAAGGCTCAGAGAAGGTTGGGGGAGGAGACCCACAGGAACAAATGTTGAGAGACAAATGGTAGCCTCCTGTCAAGGCCATCCAGTGTGTTCTTTAACGTGCAAAGGGTATGGCTCTCCCACACACAGGGCCATGGCTTAATGTCCCACCCAACAGACGGTGGTCTTTCCAAACCCATTGATGTCCCTTGCTGACTGTGGGCAGGGTGGGGAGTTTTGCAGAAATAAATCTCAATGTTGACCCAGCTGGGACTTGAACCAGGGAACTGCAGATTATGGGCCTGGCACGCTACCATCTGAGTCACCCCCGCACCTGCAAGAGAAAGATATTGGCCTTAACGTCCTAAAGATCTGAAAATTTCTGATTTAGATTATGCTGATGATTTAGCCCTTTTGGCAAATGATGTTGATGAGATGAACTCTTTCATTCGAGCTGTTGATGAGACTGGTAATAAAGTAGGTTTTTGGTGATAGAGAGAAAACTAAAGTGATGAAAATTGGTCAGGCAGCTGTGGTTCAGTTAATCTGAATAGTTTCACTCTTGAGCAGGTGTCTCAGTTTAATTATTTTGGGAGCTATGTAGCAGATACTAGTGATGTGCGGCATGAGATTAACAGATGAATAGGGATTGCTGCCAGGACTTTTAAGAATCTATGGAAAGTGTGGAGAAATAGGTGTATACACCTAAAGAATAGAATTAGACTGTATAATAATTTGGTTCTTTCTAGAGTTAGTAATGGTAGTGAAACTTAGATGCTTTGTAAACAAAACAAAGGAAACTTGTGCTTTTGATTCTAAATGCTTACACAGTATCTTGGGCATTTGGTGGTTCAACTTTGTAAGTAATGATGAGGTTAGGCAAAGGAGTCAGCAACCTCCTTTAAGCAGCATAATGTGCAGAGAGACTGTGTTGGTTTGGTCTTGTTGCCCATATGGATAATTATAGATTAGCGAATAGGGTTATGAATAGTGTGCCTAAAGGCCTCAGAAAGAGGGGGTGACCTAGGATGCGGTGGGCTAACAATGCCAAACAGGACCTTGTTAGAATTGGTGAGCATTTGCCGGATGCAGCAGATATGCTTGGAAAACTAAATTGCACAATTTGGTTGGACCTGCAGTGCCCATGGATGCTTGAGGAGGAGGATGATTCATGAAAAATACATTTAATATATAGGTTTACTGTTTAATAAAACATGATAAGTGCTATTACATTTAGTTCTGTTTATAAGTTTCCTTTTTCAAGTTATGAGAGTGCAATAGTTATTACAGACTAATAATTTCCACTCTGTAAATTGATTCAAATATTTATGGGAAAAATTGTCTTGAGCTGGGTGGGATACAAACCCACGACCTCCTGATAACATGTTAGGTGCTCTGGACCACTGAGCTATCGGCCACTGATCAAGATCTCCTCTAACTGATGTTATGAACTTTCTCTACCTACTTTCCTAATATGTAAGGAGAGGAGATCTTGATCGGCGGCCGGAAGCTCAGTGGTCCAGAGCACCTGACATGTTATCAGGAGGTCATGGGTTTGTATCCCACCCGGCTCAAGACAATTTTTTCTCTAAATATTTGAATCAATTTGCAGAGTGGAAATTATTAGTATATACTTAATGTATTGAGTTTAATAATAATTATTTGTTATTACAGACAGCTGGATTGATCATTAGTTATGATGTATTAACTAATTACTAAGCTTTCCACCTTTCTATCCTAGCTTTCCACCTAGTCCAGTGTTAAGATTTACCTAGGCCAAGAGTTCCACCTAGTCCAGTGTTAAGATTTACCTAGGCCAAGAGTTCCACCTAGGTACAAGCTCTGCATGCTAGGTATACAGGTACAAGCTCTGCAATGCAGATACAAGCCTAGTACACTATCGACTGAGCCACCCCTTATCACCCAATGGCTGGTACCACCTCTGGCACTGTTACATTATCCTTTAGTAGCAGCAAACATAATCTTATCTTTGCATCCATTGCATATCAACAGTTTTGCTCAATATTATTACTTCATATCTAAACTTGATGTTAACTCCTTTCTTAATTGTAGAAATTTGTCAATCACTACTATATCATGATTCTAAAGACAAAGTTTCACACTGGAATATTACTTCAGAATGTATCCTTACTGAAAAATTTCTCTAGGATACATCTTTTTTTATCTAACATATGTAATTTGCTCTTACTTTATGCCTTTTGCAACATATGTTTGTCTTTGCATACTACACTATAATTCTACTGAGTTTCCACTTTTAAAATTTTAGTATTTTATAGTAATTAATTTGTTTACTGATTACATACTAGGTTACTTAACATAATTTAAGTGTGCTAAAACAATATTTCTTATTTTTCCATTCATTCATCAAAAAATTCATTTTATCATTCAGAAAGATCACAAAAGTGACACTATTTGATGATAATGATGATTTGATGATAATGTCAAAAGTGACATTATTTTTATTAAGTAAGAGCTTCTTGTAAAGGCCATAGAGCATGTTTATTAAAAACATGAAATTTAACTCTTGTACAATAGACAATAGTTTAACATTCAATATAATTGGTGGCACCCATGGTATCTCATTTTTTACCAAGGAGCATTCATGCAAGCAGAGGAAATCTAATGATGTTAAGGTAAGGGATTGAACACATTATTGACTGTAACACCCAAACTTTACTATTTAGTATTATGTATCTCACCTCTAGCAAATAATTCAAATTGCTTCCAATCTCCTTTATCTCGTAATCCTTCACTTTCTGGCATAAATCCAGATGACTTACTATCTATCAAAGCTAAAGCTTCATTTCTGATAATCATCCAGTTGCTTTCTAATTGCTAAAGGAAAAAAAAAACTTTTTTTTTTAAGTTGGACAGAATTTTCAATGGAAATTTAATAACACAGATACCACACTATTATTTATTATGCAGCAGTTTAAAGGAATCTAAATATCTAATATTAACTTTTTTTATTGAAAAAAAAAAAACATTTATCACAATGTAATGAGTGAATGGATGCAAAGAATACCTTATATCAGCTAGTCAATAATAATAATCGGAGATCATCGTAGGTACCTCAACCATTGCTTCTATGGACATTACTAGACCTATGATGGGGGAAGACTTATCAGAATGAGTAGCTTAAGCCTTTAGTGGTGGTGGTTAACAAGTCTTTGCCACATTGTAATGCTCCAAACGTATGCTATTATTTTCTTTGCCGGATAGCTGAAACTTGGGTTTCAGGCAATTAATCAAGGGTTCTTTTTGTAAAGAGCACAAAACAAAAACAAAAAAACTTAAATAATTGTCCAAAAATTTTAGTTAAAATTAATATTTCTAAATAAAGCTCTGCTCAAGAAAAAAAAAAGTTAAATATTTCATAAAATTAAATTCTAGACTCACCAATAATCTTCCAAAAACACATTGTACAAAAAACAAAAGTCATCTACCTTGATATTTCAACTACAACTTCTGTGACTTAGTCACTCTACTACAACTTGCATGACTTCAGTCATTCCTACACAAACACACATCACTCTGATACCCTGACTTCTGCCACTTGGCCACACCCTGGATCAAGCTAAAGTGGCACATACAGACGTATATGCAGGGAAGCCACATTTGCAGACAGTGATTGAGTGCTGATGATGATGTAAGTGGGAATGACCTAGCTCGGCAGGATTAGTGGCCAAAATCAAAAGTGAGTTGTGCAGTTGGTAACTCTATGGGCAGGGAGAAAATGATTATTCAGAGTAAAGAAAGGTCCAAAATAATAATGATAAGATAAATAAATTAAAACTGGTTAAAGAAACATAAAAGTGAAGGGTGAACCATCACGATATGCATGTGATCAGGGGGCTGTTTGATACTATCAGCACTTCCTCTCTCTACAAATATAGTTTCTGTAAAAATCCCACTAACCACGTTCATTTCCCAGGATCATGAAATATGGAGACTCTGTAGATAGATTACTTACTCCCTTCACACATTATGAACATCATAGTGAGTATGAACAGTAAAATTGATTTCCACAATATCACTGTTAGAACAATTAATGCCTCCTGTGCTATAGATGCTAAAATGATCCAGTACTACATTGCTGTAGGCAATTTGTTGGGTTTACTTCTGAGTGGCACATTTTTTCACACAACGTGTGCTACTGACCAAGCCACCCCCACCCTGCTGTAGGCAATGGTAACAGGTTCAGGCTATGTTATATACAAATTAAAAAGAATTTAATTGCAAATTTTATGAAAATAAAAAAATTAAACAAATATACAAATATATTAATTTCAATAAGGCATTTTTACAGTGATATAGTGAAAAAATATATTGCACTTATGCAAGGGCTTAATTTTGGAAAACCTGAAAATGAATAAAAATAGTTAATCATATATTAATCGAAAGTAAATTCTTCCCAAATAATATAATATTTACCTGAAACATGATCTTTATTTCTCTGATTCTTATTATTTTTTATGATTCTTTTCAATATGGTATATATTTTAAAACATGGGACAGCATTATACAAAGTGACTTGGATTGCTCACATCAATGGGATTTTCTTCCTGTTTATGAAAAGGAAAAACACTTTCTGGATGCTTTTTTTTACAAAACATTATGAATCTTTTCATTGGGCATCCAAATTTGGTGACCTTACCTAAGTGAAGAAAGGTTTATCACCAAGGGTAAAAACATATATCATCAGAGTGGAACATCTAATATATTGGGGAGGGAGGGGGGATAAAATCTTTTAAAATCATTGAATATAAAAAACCATTGAAACCTAAAAACTTATAATTAAAGAAAAAAATTCTGCCAGGATAGAGGGGGAGGGAGTAAAATACCACCAGTGTAGCAGGCAGGAGGGTTAGAAAAAATTTACCAAAATTGCATTCCCACATGAGGACTGGTTTCAGTGCCAAGGAAGTCCTTCCTCTTTCATTTTCAGGAAATGATACATGATCAAAGTTTTTTTTTATTAAAAATGAAGAAATAATAAAGAAAAATTAACATATAGCCTATTGCATGTTAAATCAAATATCCACATTAATAAGTTGTAAGCCAATAATCCAACAGAGCACAACTGTGAGAAATCGATAATAATTGGTTGACTGAAAGATTCGTAATTTACAGAAATAAAATAAATCTATATCTAATAAAGAGAAATCAAAATGAAGGTTTAAATAAATAAGTACAAATACTAATTGGATGCATGGTGGCATTATCCAAAGTGTGAGTACAATACTTACTGTAAACAATGCACTATGTAGCCACTTGATGCCACTAGGTCATGATAACTAGGTCATAGAACCTACCCTCCCACCTGCTGTGACACTGCAGCCAGTTTCACAATAACAAGATATAGCCTTGCTCTGGCTATTTTGATTTGAACAGCAGGAACCATGCAGAGAATACTACAATAAGTGATATAAGTGATAAAAATAATTCTAGGAATACTGAAATAGGTTTAAGAAAGAAAAGTGTAAAATGGAGGGAAGATCAGAAGTTGCTTCAGGAAAGAGTAACATTAGCAAACAAATTAGGAATACAGCATGAACTTCTAAGAAATGGCATTCAGATGGCTTCAACAAATTGTCTATATTGTAGTTCAACCTTTCATGTCCAGGTTGTATGTATATGTTGAATCTGAACAGATAGGCCAAGGTCATCTACATCCATTTTTAATCCTCCTCTTCCTCCTCCTCAAGCAGCCAAGGGCTACGGAGGTCCAACCAGACCATACAATTTAGTTCTCCAAGCAAGTTTGTCCTGAGCTACATCTGCTGCATCTGGCCACTACACCCCAATTCTAATAAGGTCCTGTTTGACATTGTCTGCCCACCGCATCTAAGGTCTCCCCCTCTTTCTGAGGCCTTTAGGCACACTGTTCATAACCTTATTCTCCAATCTATAACTATCCATACAGGCAACGTGGCCAAACCAGAGGAGTCTCTCTCTGCACAATATGCTGCTTAAAGGAGGTTGCTGACTCCTTTGACTAATCTCATCATTAGTTACAAAGTTGAACCACCTAATGCCCAAGATACTGCGTAAGCATCTAGAATCAAAAGCATCTAGTTTCCTGTTATCATGTTTACAAAGTGTCCAAGTTTCACTGCCATAACTAACCCTAGAAAGAACCAAACTATTATACAGTCTAATTTTAGTTTTTAGGTGTATACGCCTATTTCTCCACAATCTCCATAGATTCTTAAAAGTCCAGGCAGCAATACCTATTCGTCTGTTAATCTCATGCCGCACATCCCAGTATCTGCTACATAGCTCCCAAGATAATTAAACTGAGACACCTGCTCAAGAGTGAAACTATTCAGATTAACTGAACCACAGCCTGCCTGGCCAATTTTCATCACTTTAGTTTTCTCTCTGTTTATCACCAAACCTACTCTACTACCAGTCTCATCAACAGCTTGAATGAAAGAGTTCATCTCATCAACATCATTTGCCAAAAGGGCTAAATCATCAGCATAATCTAAGTAAGAAATTTTCTTATCTCCAGTCCATTTAAGGCCAAAATCTTTCTCTCGAAGTGAATTTCACATAGCATAATCAATAACCAAGCTAAAGGGAAAAGGAGACAAAATGCACCCTTGTCGAACACCAGAAGCAATGCTGAACCAATTGCTACAAGCCTTACCAACTATTGCACACATCTCCATTGTTATTAAAGAGAGTTTCATTGTGTTAACTAGCTTGCCTGGTATGCCATATGATCTCATAATCAACCACAAATTATGACAATCAACAGAGTCAAAAGCCATTTTGAAATCAACAAAGCTAATAAACAAAAGTTTTTGAAATTCTAAACATTTCTCAAGAATCTGCCTAAGTGAAAATATCTGATCTACACACCCCCTACCACTTCTGAATCCACATTGCTCATCACGCAATTGCCTGTCAACCAGATTCTTTATTCTATTAAGCACAATCATGCAAAGAACTTTCCCTGGAACAGGGAATAGGCTGATACCCCTATAGTTATCACAAGAACTGCAATCACCTTTTTTGAAAATAGGGATAATAATAAATAAAAAATAAAAATAAATACCCCTCAAGCAGCTGCTTGCCACAAAGGTCTGACAGGAGCCTGTAGTGTTTATATGCCATAGTAAAAGGTCTGAGAGGATGGCAGGACCTCAGCAGAAAAACGACACAAACAGCCATGCCTTACCCGGGGCTCGAACCCAGGTCCCTTAGATCAGTAGCCAAGCGCGCTAACCACTCGGCCATAGTAAAATCCTTAGGAACCATGCCTTTATCATAAAAGATATTCAAAATTTCAGTCATCCAAGTGGTGACAGAAACATTCCCAGCTCTAAGCATTTCTGTAGTAATTTCATCTGATGGGGATTTATGAAGTTTAAGTTTAGAAATAGCCAAAATAACTTCAGATTGTGTTATAGGGCCAACATTTAAGCCAGTAATGCATCTATCATCATTACAAACAATGGGAGTAGAACTAACTACATTGTTTAGAACATCACTGAAATGCTCAGCCCACCTAGCCATGACAGAATCCTCCCCTTCTATAACCTTACCTTGTTTATCCTTCAATCCTTGTATACCTGTCCGTTTTCTACCACATAAAACATTAACTATCTGGTACAGCTCTCTGCTGTTGTGCTACCTAACTGCTTCCTTGGCTTTGTCAGCCAAGCCATCAAGCTAAAGATTCTTATCAGCAGCTAACTGATCCTTTACACGTTTATTAAGCTCTCTGTAATGCTTTCTATTAGGACTAGTAGGGTATTGATTAAGGACATTCCTGCAGTTTTCTTTCTGAAAGAAGTTCAAGTGCCTTATCACTCAAATAATTCTGCCTTCTCTGCTCCTTTTTCCCTACAAGAGTACTGTTAGCGTCCAAAAAAAGCCTGTTTAAAATGGTCCCATTCTTCCTCAACTTAAGTAGTAAGCAAACTATGACTGTCATAATGACTAAGTAACCTATCATGGTAAGCTTTAGCTATAACTGGGTCTTTCAGACCTTCAGAATTAAAGGTAAAATTATTAACCCTAGCAAGACACTTTTTAAGTTTAAGTTGCAAGACACTTTTAACAAGGTAATGGTCAGATTCAATTTCAGCTCCCCTATATGACCTGGTATTTCTAACAGAACTAGCCCATTTGCTGTTAATTAATATATAATCAATCATATTCTTATGCAGCCCATCAGGTGAAACCCATGTGTACTTATGTATGTCACAGTGTTTGTAATAAGTGTTAGTTATTCTGAAACCACCGAGTTTACTTACCTGTAGGAGACTTTGTCCATTGCCATTGCAGCTACCAATACCAAAACGGCCTATCACCCCTCCCCAAAGGTCAGAGTCAGTACCAACTTTGGCACTGAAGTCACCTAGAACAAGGCTAATATATCCTTTCTCGACAGAATTCAAAATATCCTGAAGTTGTCCATATAACCTATCCTTCTCATCCTCATTGGCATCCTCAGTGGGGGCATAACAGCAGATAACATTCAAGTCTTTAACACTTGTCTGAAATTTTGCTGTAAGAAACCTTTCATTAATGCACTCATATCCTAGAAGAGTATCACTAGCGTGTCTGCTGACACACAGAACCACGCCTTGGTGATGTTTATTATCTTCCCTCCCTGAAAAGAGAAATTTAAGATTATTTTTAAGAATCTGACCTTTATCTGTCAATCTGGTCTCTTGCAAGCTGAGAATATCTAAATTATAATGATGGAATTCTTGTGTGAGGACATCAAGAGAAAAAGCATTGTGCAGAGTCCTCATATTCCAATTACCTATGGAGAGAAAATGGTTAGTGGGATGTTTGAAGAAACTATGTTTATTGAGAGAGGGAATGCCGGCAATATCAAACAGCCCAATAATCACAGACATGGGGCAAAGACCCATTCCCCCACCACTAAAGGTTGAAGCCATCTACACTTGAAGACTTCCCCCAATGTAGAATTTGACGATGCCAGAAGAAGCAAAGAGTTCAGGTGCCTGTGATAACCTCTGCTCAGGATTATCCACCAGCTGATGAACATATCTCCTGTGAATTTATTCACTTGGGGCTGTCAACCCACAAACAGAAAACACAGCGGAAGATTTTCCCTCCACAGAAACCCACCAGTGCAGCAAATTCAGGATTCATAATCAAGTTCAGAGCCATAATTCAGTCCAGTGGGTTTATATGGTCAGCACCAGGACCCTGTGTGGTTGACCACTCCTCAGCAGGGTAGAAAAAAAAAATAGCGAGAGTTGTCCAGATCAGTAGGCCACACTAATCTGGCAGCCGTTCACTTCCATAAGAGAGTATCTCTTCTGAAAAGTACTAACGGTCTGCACCACGAGAAGGCGGGGTCGGACATTAGGCCGGTTCTATGCATCATCACAGGGGATTGGTGCATAGCTCTCCTTCCAGTTCTTTTAAAATAAAAGTTGTCATTTAAAAATTTTCTTATATATATGTGTCTAATAAAATTAAATTATTTATACTTGAAAACTAATACTTTGTTTTCACTTGATGCATATTTTATTAAATTAGGATATAAATAATTTGTTAAAACCATCTGACTGCCATTTGTTAGAACTGATATATGGTATTCTTGATTTATATGTTAACATTACTCTATGCTAAAACAACCCCTGGTTTGAGCTCAAGTTTGATTTAAACTATTATCAACAAATTTTTCCTTAAAGTTTTGAAAATCTCATGAAGTTTAATAAAAAAAACTGCCATTTTTAAAAATGGAATATTTTGGAAGTAATTATGAAGTACATACTTCCACTGTTTTTTCCCCATTTTACACACTTTTCTACCTTAAACCTATTTTAATATTCCTAGAATTATTTTTACGATTTACATCATTTATCACAGAATTCTATGCACTGTTCCCACTTTTCATATCTAAACTATAAATAACAAGAACATTCTCAGCCAGACAAGGCCAGAGCTTGTTTTTGTGAAACTGCCAGCGGTGTCGTGGCAGAGGAGGAAGTGTCATGACCTAGTTTAATTGGTCTAAGTGCTGTCAAGCAGCTACATAGCAGACTGTTTACAATGAGTGCTATTGGATTACACATTGGATAACATCATGCATCCAGTTAGTATTTATAGTTTTATATTTCAACCTCTGTTTTCATTTCTGTAGATTAATTTTACTTTGTAAATTACTGATTTTTCAGTCAGTTGACCTTTCAGTCAGCTGATCTATTGTAGATTATTATCAATCTTTCAGAGTTATGCTATATTGGATGGCCAGCTTACAAGTTGTTGCAGATATTTTATTTAATATCAAATTAGGTTATATGTTAATTTTTTTTATTTCTTCGTTTTCTAGAAAAAACTTTGTTCTTGTATTATTTCCTGAAAATGAATGAGGTCTTAGATATGGAAACAAAAAGACATCCTTGGCATGAAAATCAGTCCTCATGAGGGAGGGAAATTAATTTCAGCAAGGGTTTTTACTCCATCCTTTTCATTACACTCATTGCAGACATTTTATCCCCCCCCCCCCCCCGGCAAAACTTCATTTTTTTTTTAAGTTTATATTGAATGGTTTTAAAAGCATCTACCCCCCCCACCACCACCACCATCCTCAGTATCTTGGCTGTGCCACTGATGATATAGACTTCTTTTTTGCTTTAGTGCACTAACTTTTCAGCACTTAGCCAAGATTCCCTAAATTCAGCACAAAAAAATTCATAATATTTAGTAAAAAAAAAGCAGCCAAGAAAGTGTTCCTCCATTTCATAAACAAGACAGAAAATCCCAATAATGTGAGCAATCCAAGTCACCCTGTATAATGCTGGCCTGTGTTTTAAAATATACCACACTCAAAAAGGGACCATTAAAGTTTATTTTCATAAAATTTTGAGTTAAATTCTGTTTAATCTGGTAAATAACATGAACTATTTGTTGTTTTTTTTCAAAAATTTTTTAAAATTGACCTGTTTGACTCAGCACAAAAGAAGTCATATTACAATAAAACTAGTCACTTTTTTGTTAAATATTTTATTTTCAAAAGATCCAGAATTTTATTAATTTGGCATATAACATGCCATAATTCCTTTCATTTAGTTACTTGTCAAAAAGTTCCAAAGTTATTTTTTTTGGTTAAGGACAAGGAGAAAATAGATTGGCGTCTGGATGTAAACCAGTTTTTCTGGCTGAACACTGGAAAAGTTAATAAATTATATGTCAAATGAAAATATAATTTTTCAATCTTGAATTACACATTTTTAAACATGTAAGAAAATTTTAAAATGGCAATTCTTAGTTTTAAAATATTTTTTTTGCTGTATTAAAAGCAAACATTTTGGGCCTCTCATTTGGGATTCTGTCAATGTCTATGTTCGTTGGGGACCTGGAAGGGTTAACAGTAAAAATTCACAATAATGGGTAATTGCAAAAGGAAAATAATAAATTTAATAACATGATTATGCTGTATTTAAAAGAGAAAAACATCTGAATGGCACTTTTATGTTCTAACACATAAGGAAAACTAGTTATGATTGATGGGTGAATCAAAAAGCAGGGTTACAAGGTCGATATGCCATATCCAATATATTTACACAACCAACTATACAAAGTGAAACCTCAATCAATACATTATTTTTCAACATAATAACCACAAATATTCAAACACTTGTCGATACACATAATTAGCTTATCCATTTCATCAGCATAAAAGTCCTTCCCTGTGATTCAACCACACGGTAATGGAACATTGCACCTCTTCATCTGATGTGAAACATCCTCCCAAGTGATCTTTCTAATGTGGAAAGAGTTGGAAATCAAATGGAGCCAGATTGGGATTGTATAGAGGGGATGATTGTGAATCACCCACTGAAGTCCTAAGCAAGTCCTAAGTTCTGTTCACTGTGTGAGGGAGGGTGTTGTTGTGAATGAGAATGATGCCTTGGCAAAGGAGATGAGGAACTTTCCTCATAATGGCCTCTAATAAGTGTTTCAGTGTATCACAGTACTGTTCAGCAGTAATGGTATGTGCATGTTCCACAAATTCCACTCAAAGCACAGTACAGGCACCCAGAAGACTGTAGCCAACACTTTTCTGGTGGAAGGTGTTACTTTGAACATCTTTCAGGTTGGTGATGTTTGGTGTTTCCACATCATCATGTCCTTACTGCTTGGTGTGTAATGGTGGACCCATGTTTCATTGCCTGTCACCACTCAATGAAGAAAGTTGGTTCCTTCTTTTGCACAGCATTGCAGCAATGTGAGGTTAGCCACCATTTGTTGTGCCTTTTGTCCTCAATTAATGAATATGGAACCCACGTTACACACATCTTACAGTTCCGTGCTCCTTACTGCTCTGTGATGAGATGTTGGACAATGCCATATGAGAGACCCAGCTTGGATGCTTGAAAGTGACATGGCAATTCTGTTGAATGATCTTCTCAATGTGTGCTACATTCACATCCCTTGTGAAATTGCTGGGACGCTCATTGCGATTGTCATCTCATACCTTGCCTGCAGAAAGCCTCCAACACCATTTGGTGACATGTTGATGCAACATCACACTTTCCCCGTAGACTTTAATGAGCTGTTGTTGGATTTTGGGCACACAAACTTTCCTCACCCACAGAAAATGAGTAAATGCTTGCACTACTTCTCAAGACCACCTTTGCAACCTCACAGCCATTTTGAACTGCCACATCTGCATTCCTATACACGAACGTGTTTGTAAACCATGCCATTTTCCAATCAGGTGCACTACAATATATATTTAATGTTCTCATATGTCTTTGGGATTTTTTTGTGATATATAGACCTTGTAACTAACTTCTGATCCACCTATGTAGATTTTAAAACCCTAACCTATATCATCTACTTGCAATGCTCATTTAATTTAAAGACCTAATTTACTACCTTTTATATCATAAAAGTGACAAAAAAAAGTCTATTGTTTCAAAGAACTTTCAGTACTATGGCCCACAGAACATACCAAATGGCCACTAAAAAAATAGCAGAGCATCACAAAGATATCATTAACAATAATCCAACTACAGCACTTGAGCAAACTATAATAGAAAATCAATTATACATCACAAATTTACCTTTTAAAATATTGATTACACCATCAACAAAATTTCAATTACCTTTAAAACATATTAACTTGAATACAAATAGCATACGTAACACTGACATAGCCCCCCCCTTCCCCTTAGTTTAAGTCGTGCCTGGGCAGCATTGAGATTTATCTCTGCAAAGAACAGAGATAGCACGTGTTAGCCACCTGCCTCCTTAAGCATGAACCATAACATAATTAGTGCAGCTGTAGCCAGTACTGAAAAGCCTAAGGAAGTTGTTTTCACTTCCAGTTTCGATTGTCAGAGCAGGCAAGACATATAGAATGCTGGGATAAACAACAAAAATAATTCTGAGAATGTTGATATAGGTATGGGAGAAAAGAGTATAAAAACGACAAAAAAAAGGCGATACCTACTTTGAAATTACTTCTAAAATCTGTCGTTTTTAAAAATAAGTTGGGTTTTTTTTGTTAATTTTCAAGTGATTTTCAAAACTTTACATAAAAATTTGTTGAAAATGTTCAAATCAAACTTGTGAGCTTTAAATCAGGGATTGCTTCAGTGTAGAGTAATATTAACAAACAAATCAGCAATACAGTATAGCACTTCTAAGAAATGGCAATTAGATGGTGCTTTAACAAGTGATTTATATTGTAGTTTAATAAAATATGCATCAAATGAAAAAACTAAACATTTTTCAAGCCTGAATTATAGAACTTTATAGGATATATATAAAAAAATTTACAACAGCAATTTTAATTTTAAAAAAATCTATTTTTGCTGTACTAAAAACATATAGAGCCATTATCGGTCTCTCATTACAGATTTTGCGAATGCATACAGACAAAGTGGACATTGGAAGGATTAATAATTAGCTACTTGTTTTAACTTCATTAATATCAAAAACATACGGATGCAGTGACTTGGTTGTGACAAGCTGCCAATGCCAGTGATCCAAGAGCTTAAAAAGAAGTCACAATAGCATTTGTTGTTATTCCCAATGTATTCAAATACTAACTTTTGAAATATATTGATTGATATATTGTTGATTAGGGGATAATGCCTACATATTGAATATTAATTTTAGCAATTAAGTTTAATATCAAAAACGTATGAATTTCCCTTGCTACATATGAAGCTTGTTACTGCTGACAATCCAAGCACTGTGCAAAACAAAAACATTGAAGGTGCAGAATAATTGTGCTATTCTCTCTATATTGTAAATGTTAACTTTTTGCAATATATCTTTTGTTGATTATTAGCAATTAAGTCAAATTTCGTTAATATGAAGAAGCACGCGTGCCATAAACTAAACTGATTCAAGCATTTTGTCATATTTCATATCTTTTAATCTGTTAGTAGGAAGGGCCGTGCCGTGCTATGATACAGAGAGGCGACCGCATCAGGCAGCATCGTAAGGGGGCGGCATAAGCAGCGAAATCAAAATACAATTTGAACCATTCAATAATTGAACATCTTTACGCAACGCTTTTCTATATTGGTCTATGTTATTCCGATATTGATGTATACGATTTATGATTTATCGTACGCCTCTGCCTAAGAGCTTTCAGTACCCTTTGATCTCGGTTTCTGGTGCAGGTGCATCGTTGGCAAGCACTCGCCGAAAGACTTTTGATCTAACAGCGCACTATTATTTTTGTTTGTAATATACCGCGCGGCCGCTCCTAAAAGCTGAGGCGGCAATTATCACAAAAGACAATAGCACGTGTTACGTGTTGATAGTTCTGCTTTGAGCTTACAATTATTGACAATATTTGATTTTAATGTTAGTTTGTCATGAGAAGTGGCAAGTGGCTGTGCTGTATTTAAATCAGTTAAATCAGTAAATCAGATATATAATATATCTGTATCAGTATAATATTTGTGCATTTATACTAATTCAGTTTTTGTGTTTAAAAAGTAGATCAGGTAAGAGAATTATTGTTTTTTACAGCAATTGTAGTTACTTATTATCATTGAAAATGATTATGTTATGACAATAGGGACTCGAATTAAAAAGTAACATTTGCATGGACTGGGTATATCTCAGGTGCGGAACGTGTGCCTCTGTGTGATAGATAGAGATTTATTTAGGTAATATTAGGCTACTTTTGCGTTCTGTGTGTGATAGAGAGAGAGTTGCTTAGGAAATATTTGCCTTTGTCTACTTTTGCGTTCGTTATTTATTGCTCTATTTTTACCAAATTCATATACGTTGAAGTGGAGACAATACAATAACAAGTTAAAGAAAGGCATATGTCAAAACGGCTGCTAGCTGTCAATTTGACAGATATTCGTTATCTATTTATTATGTTCTGTTACCTACAAATCTTACTAGCTTTGCAACTCATTTCTATCATTATTTTATCTACCCTACTTTAATAGCATGATAAGCATCATCATCATAAAATGGTTATCTCAGATAATTTTTACTGGGGTTTTTTTAAATTTCAGAATGACAATTCATTGTTTAGTGGTATGCACTTCTGTAAGATTATTGATTTTTGAGTTTTTTTTTAAATTATGGAACAAACATTCATTTGTTAGTGATAATAAGCTGTAGAAACAAGTAGCTCCAGATGATACTGACTGGCATTCACCATATAATGATATGCCTAGTTAGGAAAATATGGCATAGATACTATCACTTCTGGTGGTTTTCTTTTATTTGTGAAAATAAAATTTTATTCTTAGGAATAAGTGTTTATCATTATATTATTTATTCAGTGCATTCTCCTTGCTTACGAAGAGATGGTCCTAACTTTTGCATAGGACGGAGTACCAACTGGAAAACAATCGGTCAATTCACTCTGTACTTGATTCAGACAACAGAGCAGTAGCCCGCACTAATGACCTAGCGGACAAGGGTCAGCAGAAGCCACACATACAACTGCTCTGTTATGTGTGTGTCCACACATACAACTGCTTGTCCTTTCGCTATAATCACGTCTCGTGGCCGAGTGGTTAGCACGCTTGGCTACTGATTTAAGGGACCTGGGTTCGAGCCCTGGTATTAGGCATGGATGTGTGTGTGTCGTTTTTCTGCTGAGGTCCTGCCATCCTCTCAGATCTCCTACTGTGGCATATAAACTGACAGGCTCCTGTCAGACCTCTTTGGCAAGCAGCTGCTTGAGGGGGTATTTTTTTTTTATTCTCCTTGTATGGCATCTTCACTGCTAGTAATACAATTGTTTAGGTTATTATTTGTAGAATTTTTCAAGAAGTTGAATATTTTTCTTGTGTGATATTGAAATGCATTTTTCATTAGTTTAAATCGCATATATTAATTTATTTTTTACAGAAGTAATTTTAAAAACTTGGTATAATTCTGGAAGAATAAAAATTTTTGTCGCCATTAGAAGTCTGGAATTTGAGTATTCCATCAAGATATGACATATTATTGAATTAAAAAATGGTGGAGGAGCACCATAAGCTGCAAAACTGCCGTGCTCCAATTTCCTCCAATTTTTTTGTTCCAGATTGTAATTTTTGTTATGCAAGGTTGGTAACTCTACCCCATGTTACAGAACATGTTGGATGGACTCAATGGAAAGCTACCATCTATCTCCCAACAGCTGTCCAGTGGGTTCTTGTTACATGGCTCTTTAGCTCATTGTGTGCAAAAAAGTGCCACTCAGAGGTGGATCCCCCTCCCCAGCAGCATAGACTCTGCTATTACATAAGTAAGAACCTAACAAGTAACAGCAATGCCACAGATGGCCAAATGTATATTACTTAAATATTCCATTTTTAAACTTTGCCCACAGAAGCTCTCACAAGTGGGGGCAAAACATGTTGCTTTTAACTTTTAGTTTATCTGTTTGTTTTTTTAAGCTTTTAAGTTTATCAGTTAAATGCTATCCTGAATGCTTCATAAGGAAAAAAAAATCAGCCAAAAGTGTTAATAATGCATTGAAAGATAAGATGCTGGATGCCCACTGTTAACTATGTGATGGCATCTTCATAAAGCTGGAGTGGACCTATTACCACACCAGACTTGCCATGAGTGCAATGTGCCTGGGGGATTTGTAAACATCCCCAACCTGACAGCATTGAGTTGGTGGTTGCTTTACTTCTGAGTGGCACTTTTTTGCACACAATGGGCTAAATGACCAGGTCACAAGGAACCCGAAGGCTCAGAGAAGGTTGGGGGAGGGGACCCATTGGTACAGCTGTTGGGAGACAGATAATAGCCTCCTGTCAAGGCTATCCAGTGTGTTCTTTAATGTGGACAGGCTATGGCTCTCCCACACATGGGGCAACAGCTTAATGTCACATCTGATGGATGGCGGCCTTTCCAAGCTCATCGGTGTCCCCTACTGACCATGGAAAGGGCAGGGAGTTTTGCGGAGATAATCTCAACACAGACCCAACTGGGATTCGAACCTGGGAACTGCAGATTATGAGCTTGACGTGCTACCAACTGAGCCACCCTCACCCCACAGAGCATTGAGACTCGACAATAAAATTAGGGCATCCAAGAATACCGTCACTTTTACATTTGCAATTCACCTGGACTAGTATCTGCAAGAAATATAACTACATCAGTTAAGAGTGAGCCAGCAAGGTAATCAACAACTCTGCAACTGAAAATACTGTGAAACAGCAGACTTCTTTTCACTTTTTCGAGATAAAAGGTAGTAAATTAAATATTTAAGTTAAATGAGCATTGTAAGTAGATGACATCAGAACTTTGGGTTCTGAAATCTATCTTTTTTCCTTAAGTGTTAGACCATAATGGCACATTCAGATGCTTTTCCCTTTTAAATACAACATAATGATGCAATTAATTGCATAAATTTGCTGTATTTGCTAAATAGTATAAAATAGTAACATATTACTAGCCATGTACAACACACACACACACAAAAAAACTTCTCATTTAACTCTTAAAATGAAAAAAAGTTGTTTCCTCATCCCTAGGGTTAAGAGGCAAATCAGTCAGTGTATATAAAATAATTTATTACTACTACATTAAATTAAAACATAGGCAACAATAACAGTGTTACCTGCTGACTTTTTGACATTGATAAATTAATAAATATTTTGTGGAAAAAATTTTGCCGACATAGGGGACGAACCCGCATCTCTCCAGAAACATGCCAGAGTATTCTACCATTGAACTCTGTATTTTTTCCACTAATTTAAGATTAAACTCTTCATCGAGATTTTTGGGCCAACTGTTGGTGCCATCTATGATCTAGGGTGGCAACTATTATTTTTTATATTGCACTGAGTAAGATGGAAATAAATAATAAAGATAATAAATAATAAATATAATAAAGATAATGATTTAAACATAGATGACAATCATAGCATTACCTGATGACTTTTTGATGTTAATAAATCAATAAATATTTTGTGGAAATTTTTTTCTGCATTCCGCAAAAGTAATGTAATAAATGTTAGTTATTTTGAAACCATCGAGTTTACTTATCTGTAGGAGACGTTGCCCATTGCCATTACAGCAACCAATACCAAAAGGGCCTATCACCCCTCCCCAAAGTCAAAGTCAGTACCAACTTTGGCATTGAAGTCACCTAGAACAAGGGTAATATCCTCTTTCTTGAGAGAATTCTAGATATCTCGAAGTTGTCTGTAAAATTTATCCTTCTCATCCTCATCGACATCCTCAATGGGGGCATAACAGCAGACAACATTCAAGTCTTTAATATCAGTTCTTGTTTATGTCAATAACACAAACACACAAAACAATAACTAGCTACATATGAGTATACATATTTGTACTAATGGGTTCTTGAGGAGAGCGAAGTGAGCCAATACCTGGCTATGTGCTTGCAAAGAATTGCATTTAAATAATTTCTGCCATTTATTATTTTTGATGCTACAGTGGACTCATGCAAGCAGGTTAAATTTTCACTGGTTCGGTGGAAAAACCAGAAATAACTTCATTTAATTCAAGACTGTTTAATTCTAATTAAAACAACTGGGTACAACATTTCTCAATAAAAAAAATGAAATAATCTGACAAAAATAAAAATAATCTACTTTGATTTGACCCAATGACAACCTATTATAAAATAATTTTTATTCCTTTTTCGCTTAAATATTAAGGTGATTCACAAGTCTCTGCATTTTTTACCATGAAAAATGTACAGTGACACCTAACTATGTTGCCTTTGCGTACCTCTGAATTTAGTACTAAGGGAAAGTATAGAGTACACTGCTGGTCATTAAAAGTGCAAACCAGGAAGAACTCATCAAATTGTCCTGAAATATACAAGATGGGTAGCCCATGGGAGAACATGTAAATGATTCAAAGCGCAGCACATACGCACATCATGTCCTCCAGAAGTGGTATAAGAGGAGATTACAAAGAGCCGGTGTAAAGCACTGAAATTGTGTTTGCTTGCAGTTCTTGCACATTAAAGGATCAAGTATGCCTCCGTCGAAGAATACATCATCCATACGACCAGATTTCCGACTTTGATCGAGGGAGAATTGTGGGATTACGGGAAGGTGGATTATTGTACCGAGACACGGATGCTCATGTTGGACAGAATGCTGCCACAGTGATGAGAATATGGCGTCAGTGGGTAGAGGAGGAATGACCTCACAGACATGAGGGATCTTAACAGCCCTGTCAATAGGTAGGGTGTGTTGCACATCAACCAGTGTCTGCATGTACAGTTCGACATTGTCTGCAGCATTGGGGTACATGCATGATGCAGCACCATACAGGTTCAGCCCCTATATTTCAATTATGTTATGGTAAGGGGTGCCATTGGACTCCACTGACACAGCACCTCTACACAATACCAGTACTTTGAACAGCCAGCATTATGTCACTGAGGTGTTGGAGCCTGTGGTCGTATCATATCTTCAGGGGCTCTCTGGTGACATTTACCAACAGGACAATGCCCGACTACATGTGGCATGCATCGTCCAACAATTCCTGGATAGTCACCATGTGACACTTCTGCCTTGACCTGCATGCCACCGGATCTGTCCCCAATTGAATATGTCTGGTCCATGATCTCACAATGACTAGCACACCAACAGCTGCTACAACAGATTAACTTTGGCTACGTATCGAAACTGTATGGACTGACATTTCCCAAACACATGCCCAATGTCTCATTCTCTCAATGCCGGACCACATAGCAGTGGTTATTGCTGCTCGTGGTGGCTACACAAGATACTGATTTCTTTGTATTCCACAAGTCTAATTGAGTTGCATTTGTAATTATTTGATCCTCGTAACATAAGCTTTGCTATCTGTTGTCTTTCCTGGTGTTGCACTTTTAATGGCCAGTAATGTATTACAAGTATAATTTAAATTTATTAAATTTATAAATATTACTCAATAGCTATCAGCATTAAGTCTTCGTTTCCATTATTAGAAATGTTGCACAATGAGCGAGTTAAATATTGAAATTAATGCAATTTTACATCATTATTGGGGAAAAAAGGATTAAAAGCTACCAAAGTGGAAGGTGAGGAAGCAGTCTCATTTGTGCTGCCCAAGCTTGGTTCAAGAAGTTCAAAAATGTGATATGAAACTAAATTGCAATCGGGATGGCTAATATCAGTAGATCACAACATTCTGTGCTATAAAAGCTGATCCATCAAAAAGCACTAGCAGGCTCTTATTCGAAATTGATTGCTCACAAGCAAATATAGTGTGGCATCTGCAATGAATTGGTATGCTAGATATGAGTTGCCAAAGTGTCCACACATACTGACTACTGAACAAGCAAACTGTTATATCGAAGTCTGCAGGAAACCTCACTAATCCATGCAACTACCATTTCATCAAACAAACTGTTACATTCAATGAAAAATGGATCTTTTTTAAAAATCCAAACACCCAAAAGCAGTGGCTTAACCGAGGTCAGACCAAACTTCCTGTCCCAAAGAGGGGATGATTTGAAACGAAGGCAGTGCTGTGTGTTTGGTGACTTTTTGAGGGTGTAGTGCATTTGGACTAGTTCCTGATGGATGTGCCATCAATGCCGATTTCTACTCAGCACAACTGAAATGTGTTCACTCTGTTATGCTTCAACAATACCAAGGATTTGGTAAACAAATATCAAGTACTCTTCCAATAAGACAATACAAAACTGCACTCCACTTGGTCAAAAGAAAACTTCGAGAACTAGCATTTGAGCTTCTTCACTCAGCATATAGTCCAAACCTAGCTCCTTCTGACCACCACCCTTTTCATTCCATGGCTTACTTTCTTAGAGATAGGTGGTTTCAAACATTTCAGGAAGTAGAAAACATATGTTAGGAGGTTTTCATCCAAGGACCAAGCAAGGTATTGAATAATTTGCTGACAGATGACAATGAACTATTGGAAATGATGGTTTATATTTCTTCAAGTATGGTTCATTATTTCTTTTGTAATAATAATTTCTCAAAAAGACAATAAAATGCACAGACTTATGAATCACCCTAGTATAAGAAACCCTGTTATTAAATTAATTGATAGCATATCCTGTGTATATATACATATATTGAAATCTAGTATGCATTTCATACATTGTAATGCTCCAAAGATTATTAACTTTTCAAGTTGGAACCTTTTGTCTGATCCAAATTTATTCAAAATTCTGGATAGCTTGTCGAGTGCCAAGCAATATTAACTTGCCAAACAAAGTTGAAATAGGGTTCATTTTATATATATATATAGGGCATTACTTATCGAGTAAGAATTCAAAAAGGATTGTCAAGTTTAATTAAAATTTAAATATAACGCAAAATCAATTAACATTGCTCAAGAGAAAAATAGCAAAAAACATTTCGAAAACAAAGTTTATTTCCAAAAAATTAAAAGACTTACCAATTCAGTTGATGAATACAAAAGATGGAGAAACTAACAACTCGCATCCACCTGCATCTCTACTAACAAATCCTTCTATCTACACAACACATTCTTACTGACTTCTCCTCCTCCTATTGACTCCTACTCCAACTCCAACTGTGACCTAAAGTCACTTAGTATAACACGCAGTGTACAATATGGCACATGTATGTTGCATGCTGGGAAAACATAAGCATAATCTGATGATCGCACTTGCTATGACGCAAGAGAAGTCATGTCCTACACACGCGCATTAGCGGCTGACAATCAAAAGGCCGGAGTTCAGCATGCGCAACTTCTTCTATGGCTCAGAAGAAAGAAAATTGTAATCTGGTCCAAAATGATCAATATAATGTAAAGTAAAACTGGTTAAGGAAAAGGAAAAGTGAATGGGTGGACCATCACAACATATCAAAAGCTCTGTTCAGTGACAATGAATTGTCTCACGGAGGGACATTATTATTATTATATTTTACCCTATTATGCCAATTATTATTTTTGTTTCATGACAAAAATGAAGAGAGGGTAGTAACTTGAAGCCCAATGGAAAAAAATGGTCCTAACTTGGAAATCAGGATAATCGATCAAAAACTGGGACAGTTGGCATTGTATGCATTAGTTAAGGAATAAAGCAGTTTATTACCGATATGAATGTAGAATATGGTGTGTTTTGTGGATTCCACCAAGGCCTTCCTGTCAATCCCTCAACATTGTACAATGATCTTTGGTACACAGATAAAAACACCTTTTCCTTTACACCTTCTTCATAAACCTTCAGAGCCTAAAAATAGAAGAGAACTGAAAACTATTAAATATGTACCTTTTACTAAACATAGTGTTTTTCAAGTCAGTTTTGGTATATACAAAACATTAAAAAAATGGACTATGATATTTATATAGATACAACAAATAAATAAAAAAATCTTAATGCTTGTTTGGAGTTATATGGCACATAAACCCAGATAGGTTTACCTTGACAAGATGTGAGGGCATGACAATATGTTTGGCACTGTAAACAATCCAGAGAGTTTGGCATTTATGGCTGCACTTTGCAGTAAGTATCCTGCATTGGTGGCATCATGATCAGACGTGACAAGCTGAAAATTAAAATTAGTACCAGTATAAGCATTAATTTTACATCATGAATTGTGTTGAAAATTGATGGACTGCTGCGACTCCTTGCGTGGATAATTCTGAGCAGAGCTCCTCTCCTCAGATAGACTAAGGAGTCCCCACTTAGCAACTGCATGAGAGGAATTCAAAAATTTACTAGGTTACACTGTGATGGCATCTCCACCAACTGTTCTATATTGACCCTTCCAATGTTCACCTTGAAAAACTGGTTTACATCAAGAAGCAAAGCTATTTTCTCCCATAGCTCAGCCAAAAAATTAACTAGAGAACTTATTTGGCAAGTTACTGATGAAAAGAATTATGGCATGTTACATGCCAAAATTAAAAAAAATTAATACCGTCTCAAGCAGCTGCTTGCCACAGAGGTCTGATAGGAGCCTGTCAGTTTAAGAGTAGAAGGTCTGTGAAGTACCTACGTAAAAGGTCTATGAAGTACATAGTAGAAGTTATGTGAAGATGGTGGGACCTCAGCAGAAAGACGACAAACATCCATGCCTTACCCAGGGATTGAACCCAGGTCGCTTTGATCAGTAGCCAAGGCATGCTAACCACTCAGCTACTGAATGGCAGGCAGCCTTAATTCTGGATCTTTTTGAAAATATATTTAACAAAAAAAGCTGATTTAGTTTTATTTTAATAAGACATTTTAAGAGTCATGTAGTAACAAAATGCATCTGGAATGCAAAGAAAAATTTATTAAAAAAAAAACTAATAAATAGAAATAATTATAATGCACATGAATAAAAAAAACTATTAATTTCTGAGTAACCAAAAAAATTACTTCAAATAAGATAAATTAATGTCTTTATAATTTTTTTTCTTGGAACCATACTTTGAGAAAAGTCCCGATTTTCACCAATTGTGCTGAGTCTGATAAATTAGAATTAAAAAAAAATAATCGAAAAATACAGAAATAGGAAATGTTATACCAAATTAAAGAATTTAATTTCAAATTTTATGAAAATAAAGATTTTAAACAAATTTACAAGCATATTAATATTAATAAGACATTTTCACCATGATATAGTGAAAAAATAGATCGAACTATGCTATTAAGGTTAATTTATATATTAATTAACAGTTACTTTATATATTAATTGAAAGTAAATTTCTTCCTGAATAATTACCTGCAACATGGTTTTTATTTCCTTTAACCCTTCCAGGGTTCAGCCTGAAAAACTGGTTTATATCCCAGAGGCCAAGCTATTTTCTCCCTATGCTCAGCCAAAAAAATTTAACTTTAGAACTTTTCTGCCAAATAACTAATGAAAAGTATTATGCCACGTTATATGTTAAAAATAATCAGCATTTAATTTTTGATTTCCTAAAAGTAAAATATTTTACAAAAAAAGACAAATTTTATTTTAAAAGGATTTTTTTAGAGTCATGTAGTAAAAAAATGCATCTGGCAATGCAAATAAAAATTTATTTAAAAAAAAACAAATAGACTGAAATGATTATAATGCACACAAATAGAAAAGCCATTTCTGAATAACAAAAATAATTATTTTCTTGTTTCAAGTAGAAACTTTTGCCAAAATTCCCCTCCCACAGGAGAATTGATTTCCATGCCAAGGAAGTCCTTTTTGCTTCCAAGACCTCACTCACATTTCAGAAAATGGTACAAGATCAGTGTTTTTTACTGGAAAGCAAACAAATAATAAAAGAAAAATAACATATAACCTAATGCGATGTTAAATAAAATAACCATAGCAACAAGTTGTAAACTGGCCATCTAATTTAGAACAACTCTAAAAAAATCAGCAATTATCAATCAACTGAAAGATTGAATTTGCAGAAATTAAGTAAATCTACAGAAATGAAACAGGTTTAATTATAAAGGAAATGAAATACTAACTTTGTGCAAGGCCTCATCTCCTCGTACAATGAGGTGTGCATTGAGCAAGATACAAAGGTACCAGACTTCCAAAAAGAAGAGTAATAACGAACATGTCTTTTGTTAAGGTGAAATATTTAACTTAAATAGTAATGTGTAGTAACGTGAATTAAGTAAAAGAGAGCATTTGAGTATAAAAAGAGCTTTATTTGATGATGTCTTCAGTTAATGGAGTTACAAACAATGACTACAAGGACTGTTGGTGATATGCTGGCAGTCATGCGGCTGTGAAATATCTGGACAGCAGCCATACAGAGGTATGAAACCCATGGGGCAGGTGAAGGATAGCACACTGCCACTCCCACAACAGTGGAGAAAAAAAAGGTGCAGAATGGGAAACAGATAAAACCTGGTTTGTACTTATAGTGAGAATTATTCTCTAGGACAACACAAGTTACAGTGGTTGCATAAAATGATGAAATAGTGTCAAATACTAATAACTTTGAAACAACACACTGTGAAAATAACATTTAATACAGTGTATATACTACTTGATTTAAAATCATCCATGCAAACAACTTTCCATGCACCACTTAGCAGACAGCTCTCCCCACACTTGCACCTGTGAGCAAACAATTAGAACATCTGCTATTTCCTCTCCTGTGCCCTGTTACACTCTGCACTGCTTTCAATCTTGAAGATGTTGTTATGAAGACTATTTTTTACTTACAGTTTCAATTTGAAGAGTAGGAAAGACATAGAAATTGAGATAAACGAATAAGTGATTTCTAGGAATTGTAAAAAAGGTTTAAGGCAGAAAAGAATGTAAAACGGGGGAAGGTACTTTGCAATTACTTCTAAAATATGTCGTTTTTAAAAATAGCATTTTTTTGTTAATTTTCAGGATATTTTTTAGAACCTTAAGGAAATATTTGCTCAAATCAAACTTATGAGCTTAAATCAGGTGGTTGCTTTAGCATAAAATAGTGGGGTACTATCAGTCATGGTTAGTAGCTTCAAAAAGTGGTCTGAGGAGGGAAAAACCATGAACCGCCAGAAAGGTGTGGGCTGACTACGGCTTATCAATACTAGAGGTGAGTGACAGCTATCTCATATGGTACTAGCCAACAGAAAGGATACTGTGCAACTCATTCGTAATTTGAATGCTGACGACAGGAGTAATCTTTAACAACACACAGTACATTGAATCCTGCTGAAAATAGGGCTGTGTAGCCACAAGCTACCTCACAAGCAGAGGGCCCATTCTAACCTCAGTTCACCATCGAAAGTGGCTATAATGGGCATGCAAGTTTCAAAACTGAACCTTGAATGGTTGGAAGGAGGTCGTCTGATCCAATGAATCTTGTTTCCTCTTGCACCATGTGGATGGCCGGATATGTGTGCATTGTTTACCTAGGGAAGTGGACGAAAACAAGCTGTGGGACAAAAACAAACCAGTGGAGTAAGTGTAATGCTTTGGGCAATGTTCTGCTGAGAAACCCTGGGTCCACTCATTCATGTGCTGGAAACTATGACATATACCACCTACCTAAACATCATTGCAGACCAGGTACATCCTTTCATGGCAACAGTATTCCCCTCTAGTAGTGCTTTCTTTCAGCAGGATAATGCACCATGCCACACTGCCTGATTGTTCAAGAATAGTTCGCGGAACAGAAGGAAGACTTCCAGGTATTGCCCTGGCCTCCAAATTCCCCAGCCATCAATCCAATTGAGCATCTGTGGTTTGTGTTGGAACAGAATATCCATCTGCGGCAGCTCAACCACATAATTTACAAGAGTTAAAGGATCTGCTGGTAACGTGTTGGTACCAGATACCATAAGACACCTTTAGAAATTTTGTAGTATCCATGCCTAGCTGGGTAAGAGCTGTTTTGGCTGCACGTGGAGAACCAACATCATATTAGGCAGGTGGTCATAATGTTTTGGCTCTTCGGTGTATTCTTGAGCAAGATGCATTTCGCCGATCTGCTTTAGAAGAACTATGGAACACCGATCTGACCCCCCTCCCACCCACCTGACACTTGCTACTACACAATTTCCGGTTTAAGGTATAGGAGCACCACCAGAGGGACTGCATTATATCAACGCCATCTGCCAAGGAGATGATAGCATCTGAAGATGTCGGCAAAGCAGATGGACGAAATTCATTATGCTCAAGAATATATGTCTAATGTGTAAAGCAACAGATGATCCTCTACCACACATCACAGTTAAAGCTGGAAGAACATCTGCATTGCGACTGTGCCCCATAACATGTCATCCTGCAGCATGCTTAGAAAAACACCTGCCATGTGCTAAACAGATGAACATTCCATACATCTGCGGACAGTCCTAACGACAAGCTGGCAATGCTATTGGACTGGCGAACTGACAACTAGAGCACTGCAGCAACCAAATGTAAGCCTTGACAGCAACTACAGAGTGTACCAGTCAAGGATTATCCTCCCATAGCAATATATATACCTAAACTTTTAACTGACAACACGTGAAACGAAATATTACCATTGAATCATTTTAGCATCTCTAGCTGCAACAAAGGAGACATAAATCTCCCAACAGTGATAATTGTGAAATAAATCTGCGATTTGCATTTTTTTACATGACTCTAAAAAAGCCCTATTAAGATAAAACTAATATTTTTTGTTAAATATTATATTTTGAGAAAATCCAGAATTAAATGCTGATTAATGTGGCATATAACATACCATAATTCTTTTCATTAATGATTTGGCAAAAAGTTTTAAAGTAAATTTTTTTTTTGCCTGATCAGAGTGAAAAAAATAGCTGGATCTCTGGATGTAAATCAGTTTTTGAGGCTGGACTTGGGTAGGGTTAAGGATATTATGCAAAAGCAAAATATAAAAATACCTATAATGATACAAATGTAAAAACGGGTTGGGTTGTTTTACCTCTGAGCGGCACTTTTTTGCACACCATGGGCTAAATGGCCAGGTCACATGGACTCCGAAGGCTCAGAGAAGGTTGGGGAAGGGGACCCACTGGAACAGCTGTTGGGAGACAGATGGTAGCCTCCCGTCAAGGCCATTCAGAGTGTTCTTTAACGTGCACAGGGTATGGCTCTCCCACACATGGGGCCACGGCTTAACGTCCCATCCAACGGACGGCGGCCTTTCCAAGCCCATCGGTGTCCCCTACTGACCGTGGGCAGGGCGAGGAATTTTGCGGAGATAAATCTCAACGCTGACCCAGCTGGGACTCGAACCTGGGAACTACATATTACGAGCCTGGCGCGCTACCGACTGAGCCACCCCCGCCCCCACAAATGTAAAAACGTTAAATATAAATGACTAGGATAGAATGCCTTCTATTGGGGGAATATATCAAGTTAAAATTCACAACCCCCAAAAAAATTATTAGAAAATAAAAATAATTACATAGGGAAAACATATAGACAATTAGAAGAAAGGCAAAAAGATCATGAATTAGATCTAAAAAAAAGCATCAAGGAATACAGCATTAAATCAAGTTATACTGGAACATAAATTACCCATAACTCGTATTCAACCTAAAATTATCACAGCAGCACCCTACAGAATTCCAACTTAACTATTTAAAGAATTTACTTATGTAATTTCTCTTTTTGAATATTGATAATACTGATATAACTCCCTTCCACCAGCATGAAACCTCTTATTATGTCAGAGATAGTCTCTGCAGCACCACCAGACAGTGTTAGAAATGGTCCTCCCGTAGCATCGGCAGCTACCACTGAAGAAGCCGTCAGTTTGGTGGACGAAACACTTTCAGTCATATAGTTTTTAAATTCTTCTTTCATTTTATATGTTTGTGTGGGAATATAAGTCGGAAAGATGGTTTTTTAAAAAGAGTGTTCTAAGAGAGCTAAATTAACGTAATCAAAAGTGCAACCTGCTAGTACAAGAAAGTGCAAAAGAAAACCAGCAGAATCACCAAGCAGTCTGATAACGAATCAGAGCAACAACAAGGACTGGTATCTCTGAAAAAACATCGAAAGAGTGAAAATGCCGAAAACAACCATGGCAATTTAACTAGCTGTTAAAAAAAGCAAAAAAACTAGCTGTAAAAAAAAAGCTGTAAGAGCAAAAGACCAGATGCCAAGAGGTCACTCGAAGATGGAGTGCACCAGACATCGTACAAACAAGGACTTGAGCTAGGGTGAGAACTTATTTGTAAGTAAGCATATGCTCATATTATCTGCTTATATAAAGGAAACTTAGTTCTTTTGCTGGTTGGCAAGGAATATAACTTGAAGCTATTTTCTTCTCCTTAAAAATTTATCATAATCTGAGAACACGCTCTAGATTTTAACAACGAATTTTTTTAATTAAATTTTAATTCTAATACCTTTCTAGGTAGAGGTCTGTTAATGGCATACCTATCACTTTTGCATCACTACAAGATGGTTTGGAACCAACCATACTTGCGATTTTTTGCATGACCAGGATGTCCTTCATAATATGTTTAATGGTGGATGCATCTTTTGCATGGTGGATTGCATCTTTTGCATGGTCTTTTGCATGACCAGGATGTCCTTCATAATATGTTTAATGGTGGAATTTCTTTGCTTGGGGTTCTATGGCACCAAGGTAACAAGGGAATATTGTATCAAACAAAAGAATTGATAAAAAAGAAACGAAATAACAACACAACAGACAAAAATATGAACATGGTAAAAAGGCAAAACAACAAAGAAGAGTGTATAAGTAACATAAAACAATGATGGAAATACAAAATAAATTCATTCATAAATACATTATGGCAAGGTGCAACCCATCATCTTCACCACCAAATCTGTAGATGTAATGTCTGACCACAGAAGAAACAAATGTGTGATAATCAAATGGCCTAGGCAGAGCTGAGCAAGTACAACTTCCTCTTCGTGATTCCTACTGAAACTGACTGAAACTTGATCTCAAAGAATTTGTGATCTGTTCAGACCAACATCTCTGCTACCGCTCAGAGCTTAATGGTAAAAAGCTGTCGGAAGTTCAGATATGGAACTAGCAGTGGAAAGCCAGGTAGGGACATGTTTGACTTGGCAGCAGTGTCTGCCAAGTCATTGCCCCTGATGCCAATGAAGGGCACCCAACAGAAGAGAATGGTGGTGGTGCCTGTCAGATGATTCATTGAACAACTAAAGCATCATTGTCGATGTAGAGAACACACTGACGATGCTTAACCACTATGTGATCCAAGGTAGAATTGATAGCATGAAACTCTGCAATGAAGATTTAACACTGTGGTGGGATCTGGTATGCAATGCTTATGTCACAGCAGATCATGTCCAATCACATTGAAATGCTGGACTAGGAGCCATCTCTGAAGATATGCAAGAAGTGCAAGTGCTCAGCATGGTGGCTGGCAAAGGTTGCCAGTATGCACAGTCGGTGTAAAGGCCTTCCCCATCCTTCTAAAGGTAAAATCGCAGGGAGGGGTAACAGCAAGCAATGGTGGAAGTGACTTGGCCAGTCACTATCAAGACTGGTGTTGATATTTCTAAAGTAGCCTCGTACATGCAAATCAAAAGGGCAAATGGCAGTAGGGCAATTAGTGTAAAGCATCTCTCACTTAGATTTGAAAATGAAGCCCATTTTTGGGACAACTACTGAATGGGAAGGGATAAAGATGGTTTGTTGGTTTTAACATAAAGACTCTGGACTGATGATGTGCAGAAGGTTCCCATGCAAACACTGAGGATTTGATGGTGGAGAATCCATCATCTTCACCACCAAATCCCAGGTACAATCACACACCTGTGATCTGTAGTCCAGTTTCAACTGGACAAGTGCACTGGACAAGTGCACAGTACAGGCACTTAATGGCGGAATTACCGAGTTCAACTTCATTTGCCAATTGGTGCAGTTTCTCATAATCTGTCAACATCTAGCAACTTAAGAGGTGAAAATTCTCCTAAAGGATAGCAGGATGCCCTACAGTGAGCATGATCAACATTGTCCTAACCCTGGCAAAAGGGCTGCACCCATCATGCAGCTATGCAATAGGGTAGTGCTCATCTCCACATGCATCTCCACATGCTTCTCCCAGTACATGCCAACAATTCCTTGCTGCCACCTCGATTTTGATCTAAATTCAATTCATTTATTTGCACAACATTTAAATACATAGCTAATACATAGTCAAGTTCCACAAGAGTTAGTATTTAACTCGTAAGTGGATATTTACAAAACATATATATCCCGCAATCCTGGGTTGGGTTGTTTTACCTCTGAGCGGCACTTTTTTGCACACCATGGGCTAAATGGCCAGGTTACAAGGACTTCGAAGGCTCAGAGAAGGTTGGGGGAGGGGACCCACTGGAACAGCTGTTGGGAGACATGGTAGACTCCCATCAAGGTCATCCAGTACGTTGTTTAACATGCACAGGGTATGGCTCTCCCACACAAGGGGCCACGATTCAACGTCCCATCCGACGGCCTTTCCAAGACCATCAGTGTCCCCTATTGACTGTGGGAAGGGTGGGGAGTTTTGTGGAGATAAGACTCAATGCTGACCCAGCTGGGACTCGAACCTGGGAACTGCAGATTACGAGTCTGGCGCACTACTGACTGAGCCATTCCCACCCCTCCTGCAGTCCTTAGTACATCAATATATATAAATACGTAAATGAAAAATAGCAATTTCAGCCTCCGTAATATATAAATTTATCTCCTACTACTCATATATCATTTCAATGCAATCAGTTAATACAGTAAATAAAACATCAGTCACAATCTCCACCATTCAACCACCTTTTTTTTTTAGCTCTTTAGAGAAATGTATTTTATTATTTATAATTTTCATGTGATCTGGCAGTGAGTTGAATAGTTTTAAGCCACTACATCCATAATATTTTTTCAATAACTCTTTGTTTGGTTTTGGAATGCAAAACTCCTGAGCCACTACATCCATATTATTTTTTCAATAACTCTTTGTTTGGTTTTGGAATGCAAAACTCCTGAGCCACTGCCTCTCTCATAAAATATTTATTAACCACTACATCAAATTTGTCCTTATTATGAAATACATACTTTGCTAAAGCCATTTGGTGTATTTGCTTTAAGTTGAGTATTTCAAGTTTTTTGAAAAGACAAATTGTACTTTCTTTTAAATGTCATAATCTTTACTATATATTTTTGCAATTGCTGCAATTGATTTAAACAACATGAAGATGCTCCTCCCAAAATTAGAATTGCATATTGTATTCTGGAATAGATTAATGCATATGTTCTTTAAAATTTTTATATTTGTCACATCTCTTAAAAAATACATCTTGAGAATTATTTGTTTGATTTTCAATACTACTTTTTGAACATGATCATGCCAGGTTAGATAACAGTCGAAATTAACTCCTAAATATTTTATTGCTTTAGTACTTTTAATCCTTGGGCAAACACAGTTTAAAGACCCAATTTTATCTTGTTCGAAAAACTTACAATCATTCATATGATAGAATAAATCTCAAAATCTCTATACTTTCTCCTAACAATATTAAAATACATATATTTCGTTTTATTTACATTTATTAATATTTTTTTTTGGAACCAAATTTGAAGTGTTCTTAAATCTGCAGAAATATTGCTTAATAGTTCTTCTTCAGTTTTATCACAGTAAACCAAGGCAGTGTCATCAGCAAACAAAATAATCTTACCTTTGAATTTGGCGTGTAATTGATTGTTCACATATATTGAGAATAACTGTGGTCCCAAAATAGAACCCTGTGGAATACCATAACAAATTGATTTTTTTCCACTCAAAACGTCTATTTCAACTTGTGTTCTACCCTTCAAATACGAATCAAACCATTTCAGTGACAGTCCCCTTATACCAATAACCTCTAATTTATTTAATAAAATATCAATAGACAGGGAGTCAAAAGCTTTAGATATATCAAGAAACAAAACCACCACTCTTTCATTTTTGTTGAGACCATTATAAATTAACTAACATATAGTACAGTAACATCTGTACCTTTATTTTCCTAAACCCATACTGGTGTTCCAATAGTATACTATATTTAGTAAGGTAATAAGTTTAAACTTAAATGCATTACCTTTTCAAATAATTTTGAGAAAACAGTTTGTATTGAAATCATCATTATCGTCCTCAAGCATCCATGGGCTACAGAGGTCCAACCACACAGTGCAATTTAGTTCTCCAAGCAAGTCTGTCTTGAGCTACATCTGCTGCATCTGGCCACTGCACACCAATTCTAATAAGGTCCTGTTTGACATTGTCTGCCCACCTCATCCTTGGTCTCCCCCTCTTTCTGAAGCCTTCAGGCATACTGTTCATAACCCTATTTGCCAATCTATAATTATACATACAGGCAACATGGCCAAACCACTGGAGTCTCTCTCTGCATAATATGCTGCTTAAAGGAGGTTGCAGACTCCTTTCCCTAACCTCATAATTACTTACAAACTTGAACTACCTAATACCCAAGATACTGCATAAGCATCAAGAATCAAAAGCATCTAGTTTCCTGTTGTTTACAAACCGTCCAAGTTTTACTACCATAACTAACCTTAGAAAGAACCAAACTATTATACAGTCTAATTTTAGTCTTTAGGTGTATACGCCTATTTTTCCACACTCTCCATAGATTGTTAAAAGTCCTGGCAGCAATCCCTATACGTCTGTTAATCTCATGCCGCATATCACCAGAATCTGTTACACAGCTCCCAAGGTAATTAAACTGTGACACCTGCTCAAGCCTGCAACCATTCAGATTAACTGAATCACAGCCTGCCTGACCAATTTTCATCACTTTAATTTTCTCTCTGTTTATAACCAAACTTACTCTAGTAAAAGTTTCATCACGAAAATGCACCCTTATCGAACACCATAAGTAATTCTAAACCAATTGCTACAAGATTTACCAAATCTCACACGACTCAGTGTTATTATAGAGAGTTTTCATTATGTTAAATAACTTGTCTGTTATACCTATGATCTCACAATCAACAACAAATTATGTCGATCAACAGAGTCGAAAGCCTTTTTGAAATCAATAAAGCTACAACCAAAGGTTTCTGAAACTCTAAACATTTCTCAAGAATCTGCGTAAGTGAAAATATCTGATCTACACATCCCTTACCACTTTTGAATCCACATTGCTTATCACACAATTGCCTGTCAAGCAGATTCTTAATTCTATTATGCAAAGAACTTTACCTGGAACAGAGAGTAGACTGATACCCCTATAGTTATCACAAAAACTGCAATCACCTTTTTTGACAATAGGGATAATAATAGCTCTGGTAAAATCCTTAGGAACCATGCCTTTATCATAAAAGATATTCAAAATTTCAGTCATCCAAGTGGTGACAGAAACATTCCCAGTTCTAAGCATTTCTGTAATAATTTCATCTGATGGGGATTTATGAAGTTTAAGTTTAGAAATAGCCAAAATAACTTCAGATTGTATTATAGGGCCAACATTTAAGCCAGTAATGCATCTATCATCATTACAAACAATGGGAGTAGAACTAACCACATTGTTTAAAACATAACTGAAATACTCAGCTCACCTAGTCATGACAGAATCCTCACCTTCTATAACCTTACCTTGTTTATCCTTCAATCCCTGTATGCCTGTCTGTTTTCTACCACACAAAACATTAACTATCTGGTACAGCTCTCTGCTGTTGTGCTGTCTAACTGCTTCCTCGGCTTTGTCAGCCAAGCCATCAAGCTAAAGATTCTTATCAGCAGCTAACTGATCCTTTACACGTCTATTAAGCTCTCTGTAATGCTTTCTATTAAGACTAGTAAGGTATTGATTAAGGACATTCCTGCAGTTTTCTTTCTGAAATAAGTTCAAGCGCCTATCACTCAAATAATTCTGCCTCCTCTGCTCCTTTTTCCCTACAAGAGTACTGTTAGTGTCCAAAAAAGCCTGTTTAAAATGGTCCCATTCTTCCTCAACTTAAGTAGTAAGCAAACTATGACTGTCATAATGACTAAGTAACCTATCATGGTAAGCTTTAGCTATAACTGGGTCTTTCAGACCTTCAGAATTAAAGGTAAAATTATTAACCCTAGCAAAACACTTTTTAAGTTTAAGTTGCAAGACACTTTTAACAAGGTAATGGTCAGATTCAATTTCAGCTCCCCTATATGACCTGGTATTTCTAATAGAACTAGCCCATTTGCTGTTAATTAATATATAATCAATCATATTCTTATGCAGCCCATCAGGTGAAACCCATGTGTACTTATGTATGTCACAGTGTTTGTAATAAGTGTTAGTTATTCTGAAACCACTGAGTTTACTTACCTGTAGGAGACTTTGCCCATTGCCATTGCAGCTACCAATACCAAAACGGCCTATCACCCCTCCCCAAAGGTCAGAGTCAGTACCAACTTTGGCATTGAAGTCACCTAGAACAAGGCTAATATCTCCTTTCTCGACAGAATTCAAAATATCCTGAAGTTGTCCGTATAACCTAACCTTCTCATCCTCATTGGCATCCTCAGTGGGGGCATAACAGCAGATAACATTCAAGTCTTTAACACTTGTCTGAAATTTTGCTGTACGAAACCTTTCATTAATGCACTCATATCCTAGAAGAGAATCACTAGCGTGTCTGCTGACACACAGAACCATGCCTTGGTGATGTTTATTATCTTCCGTCCCTGAAAAGAGAAATTTAAGATTATTTTTAAGAATCTGACCTTTATCTGTCCATCTGGTCTCTTGCAAACTGAAAATATCTAAATTATAATGGTGGAATTCTTTTGTGAGGACATCAAGAGAAAAAGCTCTGTGCAGAGTCCTCACATTCCAATTACCTATGGAGAGAAAATGGTTAGTGGGATGTTTGAAGAAACTGTGTTTATTGAGAGAGGGAATGCCGACAATATCAAACAGCCCAATAATCACAGACATGGGGCAAAGACCCGTTCCCCCACCACTAAAGGTTGAAGCCATCTACACTGGAAGACTTCCCCCAATGTAGAATTTGACGATGCCAGTAGAAGCAAAGAGTTCAGGTGCCTGTGATAACCTCTGCTCAGGATTATCCACCAGCTGATGAACATATCTCCTGTGAATTTATTCACTTGGGGCTGTCAACCCGCAAACAGAAAACACAGCGGAAGATTTTCCCTCCACAGAAGCCCACCAGTGCAGCAAATTCAAGATCCATAATCAAGTTCAGAGCCATAATTCAGTCCAGTCCAGTGGGTTTATATGGTCAGCACCAGGACCCTGTGTGGTTGACCACTCCTCAGCAGGGTAGAGAAAAAAAGTATCAATAGTTGTCCAGATCAGTAGGCCACACTAAGAGAGAGTATCTCTTTTGAAAGGTACTAACGGTCTGCGCCACAAGAAGGTGGGGTCAGACATTAGGTGCTAGGCCTGGCCGGTTCTATGCATCATCACAGGGGATTGGTGCAGCACTCTCCTTCCAGTGACTATCTAGCTATCATTTACAGACACAGGCACTGTTTATTTACAGAAATAGGCACTGATTACTCTCTGTAACATGTAGACTGAGAAATTATCATCATCTGCAGATTTGTTCAAGCCTAAAGGCTGTCTGAATTAATTCACTTTCACTAATCGGTTGGGTTGTTTTACCTCTGAGCGGCAATTTTTTGCACACGATGGGCTAAATGGCCAGGTCACATGGACCCCGAAGGCTCAGAGAAGGTTGGGGGAGGGGACCCACTGGAACAGCTGTTGGGAGACAGATGGTAGCCTCCCATCAAGGCCATCCAGCATGTTCTTTAACGTGCACAGGGTATGGCTCTCCCGCACACGGGGCCACGGCTTAACGTCCCATCCAACGGACGGCGGCCTTTCCAAGCCCATCAGTGTCCCCTACTGACCATGGGCAGGGTGAGGAATTTTGCGGAGATAAATCTCAATGCTGACCCAGCTGGGACTTGAACCTGGGAACTACAGATTACGAGCCTGGCGCGCTACTGACTGAGCCACCCCTGTCCCTTCATTAATTGGTAACAAGGACATTGAATTTACTCTGTAATATTTCACATCATCTGATGTGTTTGCACAGATGTTTTCCTCTAACATTTTTTATTAGATCATCTACCACATTGATGTAATAATCATTAAAGGCATTGGCGATTATCTTTTTATCATTAAAGGTATCGTGTATTCTTTCACCAATTCGCATTTATTTTAACAGATTTTTATAATTATATTTACCAGTTAATACATTAATAATTTTCCACTGCTGTTTAGAGTCATTACCTGCCGAAACAACCTTATATTTCTAATAGTTATTTTAAGCAATTCTTAATTTATTAGTTAAGCTGTTACGGAGAAGAGTGAATCTATCCTTAATTTCCTTGTATTCCTCATTATTACCTGGACAGCTTTTAAGCCTTTTATAAAATTTGTTCTTTTCGATAATTAATTGAAGTATTTAATATTTCCCATGGTTTTAATATTTTCTTTTTGGTATTTGGCAAATACTTCAGCTTTGTACATTCTCTAACACACATATTAATTTGATCAAAAACAGATTCACAATATCGTTCATCATTAATAACATCTGCATCCAACTTTATATTCTTTAATTTTAATTCAAGTTCTTTAAAATTAGTAACATATTTTCTATCTTCCTCGGTATCTTTTCCTACTAAGTCTCTTTTTAGTTGCACATTACCAAATAATGATCCATCAAGGTCGTTTTAATAATTATCAATGTAACTTTCTTAATACCAGATAGCCTTTAGCAATATGATCAACACATGTATTACCCAAAAATCTAGTTGGTTGCGTAATACACTCGATAAATCCTAATGTTATTAACATATCACAGTAACCAGAATTAATATTTTTATTTTCAAATAAATAAATATTAAAGTCTCCAATCAATATGACATTTTTTATAGTTATTTCGTACTAATTGAGAGGAAAATTCGTAAATAAAACACTGTTTATCTAGAGTAGGGGAACTACACACTGAAATAATGCTAGAGTCAACATTACTACATCTGCATTATTACAATTAAAATCTACTCGAGTAGCTCTTAACTTGGAATTTACAAAAACTAATACTCCACCTGATCTATTTACACATCCACATTGGTAAAATTTGTTAAAACCTTCAATATTATAAAGTATTAGTTCATGTTCTTTGATCCATATCTCTGACAATACAATTATATCTGATAAAAGGTCCATTAATGATTCTACCAAAATAAAATAATCAAAGTTTTTTCTAATGGAACTAATAATATTCATAGGAGTTATATTACAAATATTATCATCCTTTGTTACTAGTTGATTTCTTCCAATTTCATAAATAACTAATTTATCGACCATAACTTCCACATTACAGCAGTTTCAAGCATGGGCATCTGCAGAAAATTTCCCGGGGGGGGGGGGGGGGGGACAAAGCTTGAAGACAAATAATTACATCAATAAATTTTTATTTAGTTTTTAAGGTTTTTTTTCACAAGTAGATTATAGAATACAGTATTGCATCAATACAAAAACACATACATAATGTATATAAATTAATTACATTTAAATTGTTATGATTATGATTTGTGGAATTTTTTACTCGATCCCAGGGGTGGGGGGTGGAGGGGGCAAGTGCCCCGTTTGCCTCACTCTGCGGATGCCCATGGTTTCAAGTCTTCTACTGATTTTATATTTATTACTTTAGAGTTCCTGTCCTTTCTTTTCATCTCCTTAATTTCAAAGAGCAAATGGAATGAGGTGCTCGCCAATATATATGTAATTATTATTTCCAGCTATCCCCAAGTCCTTGTTCCTCAGACCTTTTAGCGATCACCATTTAGTTATCCATTTATCCCTTTCTTATTTGCTATTCATCCTCACAATAACTCATTTCTGTTTATTCTCATTTCTTGTTGGGACTCTATGTGCAATAATTGTGTATTTTATTTCTTCTTTTGACATTCTGAGCACTAAACCAACCTAGGTGACAGTCTCATTTATATTTTCGTTGGAAATTTCCTCAAGTTCGCTTATCTCAATATTTTCTACTCTACTCCTTTGCTGTAGATCTCTCATTTAATGTTGTAATTCCATTATATCTTTTTTTGATTTGTTTATTTTCAGTCTCTAATTTCAGATTTCTCTTCTTATCCTCTTTTAATTCTCTAGTTGTATCTGTCATTATTTTGATAAAATAGCCTAGTTTTTTGGAATTAAATTCTGCACTTTTAACACAATCTTGAATGGTGTTATTCAACTTCTGAATATTACTATTAAGTCAATCATTTCCTTTTTGAAAGTTGATAGTTCATATCTAAGCAATTCAATGATTTCATTATTGTCTTTTGCACTCACATGAGTCCCTCCACAAAATGACACTTTACCGATTCCTGCACTGAGCCAGGGTCGGAAGGGTCCCTGATGCCGCAAAGAGTCTGAGCACACCTAAACGCATTGTTCCAGCTTCATGAAGATGTCTCACAGCACTGTGGAGAAGTCTGATATTGCCGTAACTTCACTTCCTCCTGTCTTCTACCATGTAACCATGCAAATGAGGGCTTACCTCTGGAACTGGTTCTGTATGGTACCAGGATGCACAAACAAGCACATTGGGAGCACTCAATGCATTTGGTACTAGCGTTGTCATTACTTTTCAAATAACCCATGTATTATTCAGGAAGAAATTGCCTTTTTATTCATATCTATTATAATTATTTTAGTACATTAGTTTCATACTTTTTAATTTGCATTGCCAAATTTTTTTACTACATCACCCTAAAAAAGTACTATTAAAAAGCAATTCCTCATTGTTAAATATATTATTTTCATAAATTTCCGAATGCTGTTTTAATTTGGTATATAACATGACTTATTTCTGCTCATTAATTATTTAGCAAAAAGTTCTAAAGTTAATTTTTTTTGGCTGAGAACAGTGAAAGGAAAAAAAAAATAGCTGGGTCTGTGGATGCAATCCAGTTTTTCAGGATGGACCCTGGAAGAGTTAAAAGTTCAAGATGAAAACACAATATGAATTATGCACAAACATTTTGATTATTTGGCCCCTATGGCATATAAACTGACAGGCTCCTGTCAGACCTCTGTGGCAAGCAGCTGCTTGAGGGGGTATTTTTTTTTTGTAATTTTCAATTCTTTACCAATTATAATTCGAAAAGAAACTAATTTTATAAACTAAGTGTAATTTTTTTTCAAATATCGTTCCCACTGTCATGGTAAAAAATTATTCCTTGCAATATACTAGACACCTTTTATTTCTTCAAGTAAATATCTTAATGTTACATATTATGCAGCAGAATTAATTGTTGCTCCACACCCCATAAAATCTACAACTACACCACAGTTATCTCAGAAGATGGATGCCATAGTTCTACAGTGAAGAATGGCACTTTAAACTTTTGAAGGGAAAACTTGATCCTTCTATTCCACTGACACTAATTGTGTTTTAGGGATAAAATGATAAACCCATATCTTATCCATTGTAATGAAGAGTTGTGGATTGTTCTACCTCTGATCGATACATTTTTGCATATTATGGGCTAAATGGCCAGGTCACAAGGAAACTAAGGGCTCAGAGAAGGTTTGGGGAAAGGGATCAACTGAACAGCTGTTAGGAAACATATGGAGCCTCCTGTCAAGGCAACCTAGAGACTCTAGATATTGTTCCCACCTTCAGTGTATTTTGTTGAAGAAAACCTTTGCCTTTCAATCTGAAAGATAGAAAATCATGATGCTTAATCACCTATCTAAACCATTAGTACCCAATGGGCTCAAATCTTACAGTAGCCTAACTATCATGAAAATATTGTGCACTTTTGCATAACATCCAAAACAAGTATGCTTGTTCCAAAGCTACTCTGACATTTAATCACCTTTCAATTAATTCTCTGTTATGTTCAGTCTGAAGTATTTGCCTTTTGCTTTTAACCCTTTAGGATACCACCTGAAAAACTGATTTAAATTCAGGGTAGATTTTTACACTTATGATCAGCAAAAAATATTAAATTTCGAAATTTTTGATAAGTAACTAATGAAAGGAATTATGACATGTTATAATGCCAAATTAATTAGCATTAAATTTTGGATTTTCTGAAAATAAAATATTTCACAAAAAAAAGTGTCATTTTATTTTAATAGGACTTTTTTTTAGAGTCATGTAGTAAAATAATGCATCTGGCAACACAAATAAAAATTAATAAATATTTTGCGGAAAATTATTTTGCCAACATACACTCACTCTGTGCAATATAAAGGTAATAGTTGCAAAAAAATTAAAGCAATTTAATTCTCTATGACACTGTTAAATGTTTTTAAGCACTTCAACACATGGACTACGATATCAAGTATCAATAATTATTAAGGAGAGATTTACCTACCATGCCGTATGGGATGGGTATGGAACTTCTTGGGATGCTTTCAGTGAGAAATTTAAAATTCGATGTTCTTGCCGGCAAGTGATGTCTCAGTGGAGATTAAAATAAGGATGACTGCTGCCAATGGTCTACACACATTGGCGAATGGAATAACCATTTACACATTGATAGCATAGAGTGCTTAAAAAGTTTCAGATCCACGACACGCATTTCGTGCCGTTCCTATTGGCGCTTCATCAGGTGGGAAGTGAGGAGTTTAATGCAGGAGAGGCAGTTGGTTGTTGAGTGCGGGGGAGGGGTAGGGTACCATAAATTGACATCTCAGTGGCTCAGCTCTGAGGAACGGAGTGGTTGGCCAATGTGTGGGTGGCCGTAATGTGATCTGCATGTAACGGAGATTGGGAGAGGGTGTGGGATTATGGGAAATCGCCAAGATCTGCGTATATCAAGGGCAGCTTCCTTATAAGTGTGTTAAATTCAGATAGTAATTTTGTTAATTCATCTTTGGAGTGTTGCCAGATGATTAATATATCATCAATATATCGGGCATAAAGTAGTGGGCAGATTTGACATGTATGAAGAACTGTGGTTTCTACATGGCATAGGACAGTTTCTGCCAACAATCCAGAGAGTGGGGAGCCCACTGGGACACCTTGGTTTTGGCCAAAGATTTTTCCGTCAGTTTGAAACCAGTTACTTTTAGTTGCTAGTTCGAGAGCCTCCTGTGTACTGAAATATTCAGGTGCCGTGGGTCTGGCCACTTGAAGCCATTTAGCTGTAAGTCACATCTTTGCATCGAGTACTGGTGTATTAGGGTAGAGTGCGATAACATCAAATGAGTGTAATGTACAGTCGGGGGTAACAGTTATGGTTTTAAGTTTGTTAATTAGGTCCGTGCCTGACTGTATGGTGCTGGGTGTGGATGGAAAATATGGGGTAAAGAACTGAAAAAGTGCTTTCTCTAGGTTATATGTGGGAGAATTTCGTTTGGCAACTAGTGGTCTAAAGGGTTTTAGAGGTTTGTATAATTTAATTTTGACAAATAACTGGAGGATATTCGGGTAAAATGAGGGTTTGCAGGCTTTGGCTAAGTTTGCCGTTAAACAAGGGTCAGTTTTCAAGGGTGCTAATTTAGTTAAGCTTGTAGGGAGTGGGTCGTATGCGATTTCCGATGCTTGCAATTCGTCAAGGGTTAGTTTTATTTACTGATGTAGTCATTTGCGTCTAATAATACCAACTGATCAGTTTTATCGGCGAGTATTATTTTAATGCTTTTATCTTTTTTCAGGTTTTTGGAGCGTTTTGATTTCATTTAGAGTGTTGGTATCAGGTTGGGTATTGTATGCCTGAATGCTGCGATAGAATATAAATCTTAATTTGTCTTTGTGTAGTTCAGGTATAGGGTTTATTATTTGTTCTAACTGTGGGATGATTTTGTGCAGGGGTGGTAGGGGTGCTGGGTATGCAAATTTTGGCCCTTGTAATATCTTTTCTTGCTGTTGCATTAGTTGTAAGGTCAAGAGGTTCAGGAATGGAACAGGTTTAGGAGTTGGGTTATTAACGTGACCTCTATTATATGTTATGGGAAAGTGGTTAGGACTTGAGGCTTATTAATTATCAATTTCTGTAGGGTGTTGGTGTTGTTCTGTGAGGTGCATGCATTATGGGTTGGTGGGGGTGGGATGCGAGTTGCGGTGGTATTAGGATCTTCATATTGGGGGAATGTAGGTGAGGGTGGCTTGTTACTATTGGTTGGGTTGAGATGCTTATGCAGAGCTGGGGTGTGGTATCTCTGTTGTGAATTTATAAGGTTATTAAGTTCATGAGTGTGTCTTGAGTATTTGTTCTGTGTCTCGATCTATAAGGTTATGTATTCATCTAAGAAGACGGTCAAATTCTTTATTGGATAACTGAGTTGTGAGTACCAAATATTGGGAATATGTTTTTTGCTCCACATAACTAATTTGTTTTCATAGATGTCTTATGGTTGAATTAATTTAGTTTCGGCTGTGCAAATTGTGTGTGCTAGATAATATGGGAATTTAGATATGGGTAGTTGTATCCATTTAGAGGTTACTTGATAATTTTTACAGGTTTTCAGAAACCTGAGGTGCAGTAATAATCTAGTTAACTGCCTACGTAAGCTGATAAGCTGCTTGGATGGGTTCATAGCACAAACTAGAGTGTGATATAACAAAAATTAGATTAGAGGTACACAGTGTGGTAATTAAAATTAAAGCAATTTAATTCTCTATGACACTATTAAATGTTTTTAAGCACTTCAACACATGGACTATGCTATCAAGTACACATGGACTAAACTTGATAGCATAGTCCATGTGTTGAAGCGTTTAAAAACATTTAACAGTGTCAGAGAGAATTAAATTGCTTTAATTTTAATTACTGCACTGTGTACCTCTAATCAAATTTTTAGTAATAGTTGCCACCCGAGATCATAGATAGCACCAATGGTTGGACCGAAAATCTGTGATAGAGTTTAGTCTTAAAATTAGCGGAAAAAAGACGAGCTGGCATTAGTTCAAATGGGAGAATACTCTGGCATGTTTCTGGAGAGATGCGGGTTCAAATCCCGTATGTTGCCAAAAACTTTTTCCGCAAAATATTTATTGATTTATCAATGCCAAAAGAGCAGCAGGTAACGCTGTAATTATCATCTATGGTCAAATAAAAATTTGTTAAAAAATCAAATAGAAATGATTAAAATGCACATGAATAGAAAGGTAATTTAACAAAATTAACTCAAAATTCTGTCATTGGGCAATAAAATTTTGAAGTTTATCCTTCAAACTATTTACATGCTAAAAGTTTTTAGGAGAAAACTCAAGCTTTTCAGAGCACAGCCAATATGATGAGTGTGTGTGTGTTGGGGGGGGGGGGGATTCCCTAATCGAAATTTCCCTCCCATAAGAGGATTGATTCCATGCCAAGAAAGTCCTTTTTGCTTTTGTATGCAAGACCTCATTCATTTTCAGGAAACAATACAAGATCAAAAATTTTTTTACTGGAAAACGAAGAAATAATAAAAGAAAAATTAACATATAACCTAATGCGATGTCAAATTAAATATTCACATCAACAAGTTGTAAGCTGACTGTCTGATGTAGCGTAACTTAAAAAAAAAGTCGATAATAATCGATGGACCGAATGATTGGGATAGATCAGTAATTTATGGAAATAAATCTACAGAAATGAAAATTAAGGTTTAAATATAAAAGTATAAATACTAACTAGATGTACAGTGAATTTATCCAAAGCATGAGAACAGTGCTTGCTGTAAACAATCTACTTTATCGACACATGACTGCCACAAGTACAAGCAATTAACTATGTCATGGCACTTGGCTCTCCCATCTCCCAGCAGTTTCACAATAACTAAGGCTCTAAAAATAAAAGCTCTGGCCTTCTGGAAAATGAATTTCTTTTATTTTTTTACTTAGTTTTGATTTGAAGAGTAGGAAAAATGCATAAAATGCTGGGATAAATGATAAAAATAATTCTAGGAATACTGAAATATGTTTAAAGCAGAAAACAGTGTGAGAGTGGGGGATGGGACAAGGTATGCACTTTGCAATTTCTTCCAAACTCTTCCATTTTTAAAAATAGCTTTTTGTTAATTTTCAGATTTCCTTAAACTTTAAGAAAAAATTTGTTGATAATAGTTCAAATCAAACTTGTGAGCTTCAGTGACATGATTGTTTCAATACAGGGTAATGTTAACAAATTGGCAATACTCTATAGCACTTCTAAAATATGGCAATGAGATAACTTTATCAAATTATTTACATTGTAGTTTAATAAATAATGTATCAAAATAAAAAAAGGAAATATTATTTTTCATGCTTGAATTATGTATTTTTAAAAGATATATGTATAAAAATTTTCAAGCGGCAATTTCTATTTTAAAAAAAATCAATTTTTTTGTTGTACAAAGATGTCTATGTTCGTCTTGGTCCTCTCATTTTGAATTCTGTCAATGTCTATGTTTATGGGGGATCTTGGAAAGGTTAATATCATTGCAAACACTGCTTTAATGGTTCCTTACTTTCATCATACATCTTGATGAATATTAGAAATTTAACAGCTGAATTAAAAAGTTAATCACTACCTTTTTAGTAACATTTAGTGATTCAAAGTAATAGTTTGACCACTGAGTACAGGATGATAACTGCCACAAGAATGTCTGCTGCCTTTGCAACATTGCTCTTTAAGCTTTAGCAAGTTGAATATTTTAGGTTGTCATGCCACTTTCCATAATCTCCTTGTTAAATTGCACTGATCTTTTGGGTCAGCTATCACTAAAACAGTAATTTCAACAGCTTTCTACTTATAAAATAGGACCGAATTAAAATTTATATCATATATAATGTACTACATAATACATCATTTACCACATATATGATGATCATTGTTTACTATAAGTACAATAATTATGCCTCAAGCAGCTGCTTGCCACAGAAGTCTGATAGAAACCTGCCAATAAGATAAGCCACAGATTTCTTACAAAGGTGAAACCTCAGCAGAAAGATATGAGAAAAGAAACTTCCATGTCTCATCCACAGCTTGAAACAGGATGTCTTTATTCCACAGCTTGAAACAGGATGCTTTTATTCCACAGCCACACACCTTTTAATCTTGATGAATAGCTGATGACCTCTACAGATGGCATGCTTCACTCATGAAAACTACACACTTTCTAAATGGAACTATATATTTGAGTGAGTTGCTATTTTGACTCCTGATAGAACATTGTTTCATATATCAAACGACTGAAAACTTGCCAATGTTACCATTCACAGATAATTAAGTGTTGACAGACCAATAAACTAATCAATGTACCAGTAAACAAAAGAAATGCAGCCCATATATTTTTAACTTTATTGCTTCTAACATAATGAATTTTAAAGAAGTAGTTTTATTTCAGAGTGATGTATGAATACAACAATAGGATACTATAAAACTGTTTCTAAGTGTAAAAATATGTATATATATATATTAGTTTTGCATTTTACTTTTAAGGATTTATTACCTTTGTTTCGTTACCAGTTCGGGATAAAGCATCTCCTAAGTGGAAAAAAAATCTACCATCTATGACACCAGGTTCTCTAGATGCAATTCCGTCTGTCATGAGTTTTATAGCTTCTGCATAGTTGGCATCATCAATCTTGAGAATAAATCCTAAATGAACTTTAGCAAATCCACATTCTGGTGCTTGTTTCAAAATCTGATTATTAAAAATTAATTACATTAATTTATCAATTAATATTAATACAGCTTACAATATAATGTTTATAATGCTACACTTTAGTTACTTTATGTAAGAGAGCTTTAATCAGTGGCCTGCCTGCTAATGCCTTATAGAAACAAATATAAATAAAATACTTTTCAAGCACTGGTGAGATCCAGTGCTCAATTAAACACACAATACAAAAATGAGGTTCTACATTTTTTAGAAACTGGTGATCAATGACAACACAGAAATGCAACTTTACAACTTACAAGTGGTGCAGCTCTCAGTCTTAGGAAGTTGGAGACCTTAGCTTCAAAGTAGGCCTGGACAGACTTCAGCAGGCCAAGGCTACTTCTAATTTTCCCATTACACCATGATCCACCATATATTTAATTTATTAATTATTATTTTAGTTGTATATGGTATTAATTAATTATATTTTTAGTTGTATATGGGGAAAACAGATTCATAGATATGCATTGGTAAAAAAAAATATATAATATACAAGATATTGCACACCAATTAAATCCATGCCAAAAGTTTGGTGCAAAATGTATGTCCATTTATAACTTTTACTTTATTCACAGCTTTCCATTGTAACTATTCACAACATAAACCTCATTTACAAGGTAGCCAATGGCAGCAACCCCTGAAATTTCAGACACTTTTTGAGATCACTCTCGACTTGTCACAGCTAGGAATCTGTTACCCCAAGAGGTTAGAACTAAGTGGGACCACCTCACAAAATATGGAACTGATTGCTCAAGTAGCTGAAGAACCATAGGGAAACCAACAATTTCTACTACTGATGATGTCTTGTGTGTCTACCCATTAGTTCCTTCACCCATAATTAAGGCTATTATATGATTAGTTGTAACAATGAAATTAATAATAATAGAATTTAAAAATAGATGGTTTCAATTTTGTTTTGTACAATTATAACATTTTTACAAAAAAAATTTGGTTAAAAATATATATATTTATCCAAAATTGACATCCTGCCCAGGCCTGCTTTATAGTATTACTAACCATTCAGATAAAGTTTGGTTATTGCCACTTTAGCCCCTTTTGATTGAGTCATTGATTGAGTTTTGTTCAGCCATTTGATTGAGTCCAGTTCAGCCAAACATATACTTTAAATTAGGCCATATAGGAAACTATTCAGTTTGACAGAAAATAAATTTCAAGCTCTGATTCTAGATTTGTAAATTTTATTTTTTTTTACTATTGTATATACTCATATATAAGCTCATGGTAAATAAGTTAAACCTTAAAATGAGCAAAAACTGTCTGACCCATAGATAAACTGATGCAGATAACTAGACAAATCCAAACTGTATTTATTAATTTTATTCTTTTTCGAAGCTAATGCAATTTCTTTGCCTTTTTCTCAACACAATCCCTCAACAAAATTTGCTCTCTGTTAAGGAGTATTGTTTTCATAGATTCATTATTTACAAAAATGACAGCTGACAATGAAAACCAGCTATGGTATTGCCATTGCAACATTTTTTTTAATGATTTTGTGATCATTTCAAGTGGAATCAACTCCAATGCAATTGAAAAGAATTGGTTATCCTGACTGGGATTCGAACCCAGATCTCCCAGAAGCATGCCAGGCATCTTAACTGCTAGACCATCAAGGAACATGATCCACATAATTATTACCAGAGGCTTTATAAAACTCCTTGGTGTACTAGTGGTTAAGATGCTCAGCATTCTTCTAGGGAGACCTGGTTTCGAATTCCAGTCAGGACAACCAATTCTTTTCAACTCATTTTTTTAAATGTTCTTGTCTACAGGACTTTTTCTGTGATAATTTAACACTGAATCCCATGCATTTTTCACCTATTTCACAATGAAGTTAATTTCCAGCTTTATAAAATTGCTGCCTTTCATCAGTTTTGCACTGTCAGAGCTAATCTCAAAACTAATATCAAAACTAATGGAATTTAAATAAAATCTGAAGCTAAGCATATATATATACACCAATTGGAGAATGGAGACTATAAAACTGAGTATAAACAGTTATAACACCAGACCTCTGAAAGAGTGAAGTGCCAGAAGGAAAAAGTGGCATGTAATAGTAGTGGGAATTGGATTATATCTCGTAATGTCTAAAGCATCAGTGTCTAACATACAAGGTAGGCCCTACCAACTGATAGCAAACAACATTAAAGTTAGAGTAGATAAGTAGTAATTTGTCCCATTTCTTCAAGAGTTACAGACCTCTAGAAATAGCAAATGCTGTTCAAGTTGTTGCCCATATTTTGGCAAAACATTTCCCGCATGTTTACTCCTTATGACTTCTATGTCACTTATCTAATACATGAAGTAGGCCATACCAATCGATAGCAAACATTACAGTTATAGTAGAGAAGCAGTATTTTTCCAGTTTCTTTGATGACAAAAACAGGTTTCTACATGTGAGTATAATATTGCTTGTCTTTTTGCAAAACTTTCCCCACATGTTTATGCCTACATGCAATTGATGATTGGTACTCATATTTTAAATAGCATCAGCATTGGTGATCTATAGTAGTGCTTCTCAAACTTTGGGCTGCAGCACCCCAGGGAGCTGCAAGATCACAGAAGTATTACCAACAATAGTTTCAACTTCATCAGGGCAATCTACAATGACATTATCAAGTGGAGGTAAGAAAACTCACACCAAAAGAAAATATAGAACATGAAAAAATTTGAAAATATGATCCTGATCATTTAAAATGGAGGCTCTTATAGTGTGGGTAGTGAGTCACTTGAAGCTTGTAAAGGGGTTGCAAAGCTCTGAAGAACTGTATTTAACATAATTATTGTTAAACAAATGAAATAACCATCCACCTCGTGGTTAGCCCTTATCTGTTCTTGACCTCAAGAGTCAAACAGACCATTCCAAGAGCATTCCACCACAAGTGCCAGCCTTTTCACTCTTTCCTTAATACAGGGTATTTCCAAAAGGTTTAGTCAAAATTTGAGAATGTGTTCTACTATATGGTATAGAAAAAAGTTCCAACAAATATTGGGCTTCCCTTCCTAGTTACAGCACATTTTGAGAGCACAAATAAGGAAGCCTGTTGAAAGGTACAATGCTAGGTAAATTTCCATACCTAACAGCACAGCAGATGCATGCCAACACTGGACAAGATCCTACCACTCCTGGGTGAGATAATGCTATATAAAGAGAGTCAGCAGTTGTTTCAAAGTTATATGTAAGTGAATCAGTAGTCTTGTTGTTATTGTCAATTTATGAGATTTGTGACCTTGACCATAAACAATCAGTTCTCCAATGTTGAAATGACATTCATTTCATTTAGGAATATGCAAATGAAAACTGCAGTGAAGTTCAGAGTTGCTACAGGATAGCTTTTCCACACCAACTATGTCCTGCCAATACTTTTGCAGCCATTGATCAGCATCTTCCACAGACAGGATCTTTTTGCTTCTTACTGCAGATAATGGCAGACCAGATGTGTCTGAGCACCTGCTTTAGAGAAACAGGTGCTGGACATGGTTGCAGAGGATTTTGGGACTAGAATGAGAAGAGTAACATTAGATATAGGTATTTCACATTCAGCTGTAAGGAGAATTTGTTGTCAGGATGAACTCTACCCATATCACATGCAACAAGTACAGGCCCTCTCACCAGCCAATTTTCATCTATAGTCATGTTTTCACAATACTTCACAAAACCAAATACAGCAGTGTATTGCACCTGGTTTTTTCCTTTGCTACTTTCCACCAATGAATCGCAATTCATAAGATATAACATTGTGAATTTTCATAACATTCTAAAGGATTTAATCATGATAATGCTGTGGTACAAAGTTAAAACATAAAACTTCCAGGGAGTAATTCTCAAACTAGGAAAGTGCTGTACATACCATTACCATATATGGGATCTACTTAACTAATACCTTAGAATTACCCTTAACTTTATACATTAATTCAAAATTAACTCTTCCTTCAAGAGACCAATTAGAACCATATATAAAGCGAAAACATATTTACCACTTATGCTGGTACAATTGCATATTTTGCAGTGTTGTCATGCTGTAGTTGGTAATTATATATGCTACCAGTCCTGATAGTAGATGTTCTTCTAGCAGTTACAATGCTGGCATAGATGTTATGAACTGACACTATTTTCTTTAGTTTCCTCATCCACAAGTTTGAACTTCATTCATTTGTGATGCACAAAAAGATGGTTTAAGTTGTCAGTTGTTCATGGTGGTATAAGTTCTATTTCTTTTACGTAGGATGTTACATACAGCGACGCTTTTAGCCATGTTGTTGCACATTGCAACCTCAGGGTAATAGTAAATTCTCATAAGGCATTACATGAACAGTTCTTTTGTTGTGAAAAGCACTTTTCCCTGCTTGAAAAGATTTTAGATACGCTCCTTACTGGAAGAAAGCTAATGTTCTGATGACTGTTAATTTAATATTGGCCAAAAGCCATTGCTTTTACAACGTTAAAACTTTTAAAAAACATCTTAAAAACACGAACCTTCCAGGCTCATTACGTGACGCATTTCACCACGAACTCATAATATGTGGCATCCTCAGGCGAATACGATGATAGCTAGGTGAAGTTTAAGTAGCCGCCTTCAGTCTAGTCCAGCCCTTTGCGTACTGAGTGCTGCGTGCGCAACTTGTGATGAAGGTTGCAATAGGAGATGCCATGCCGACGGAAGGGGTGGAATATCAGTATTGCAGACCTCGTCACGATGTTTATGTATATTTAAAGTTTCGGCATATTGTAGTTGAAATTTTGTTTTTGGGGCTATTCCAGGTTTAAAGTTAATTTTATCAATTTTAATATTATTTTCTACTATTGTTCTTGATAATGTTGTTGCGAGGTTCTTTTTACTTATGTTTGTAATATATTCCTGCATCCGTGTCTGTATGTTTTTCCTATATATTTATTTTTGCCCTTTAATTTGTTATCGGGGTCAGGGATTTCAATTTTGTATACTCCCCCTGTGGGTGGTTTTTGATCTCTATCGTTTAAAATTAAATTTTTAATGGAGTGGGTGATAGTACTGGGTAAAATAATATTATATTTTCTTAAAGTATTTTCGAGTGTTTTCGTTATAGTTTTCATATATGGAAAACTTTTAACATACTGTTTTTTAATTTCTATTTGTTGTGGATTCGGTGGGTATCTCTTTTTACAGTGTATTTTGCTTCCATTTCCCATTTTTGTAGTAACTCTCTTGGTTATCCTACTTCTTGTGCGGTTGTTCGAATATATTGTAACTCTTCTTGTAGAGTTTTTTGTTGTGAACAGTATCTGTATGCCCTGACATAATGGGGGAATAATACTCGCTTTTTTATATTTCATCAGATGTGATGAATCTATTGGTATATAATTGGGAGTATGTGTTGGTTTCCGATATACAGTGCTCTCACAGAAGTGTGAATTTCGAGTTATTTTAATATCCTAGTATGGTATTTGACCATTTATTTCAGATTCAGTGGTAAATTTAATTGTGGGCATTACACTATTAAATGTGTTAACAAATTCGCATTTATTATTATTCTCAGCATTATTGTGATTAAATCCTTTATAAAGTATAGTTGTGTGTTAACTTATTAGTATTCATAACATTCACCACTGAGTTCAGAAAATCCTCATGAAATCATCCATTCTTGACACCAGCAAAGGTTTATATGAATGTTTGGGCAGACATCATTGATGACTACCTGATGGTCCATTTTTCCTGCCACCAATGCTCAATGGCCAGCAAACACATATTGCTTTGAAGCAGAATCACCTGCATTGCTAGAAGACATTCCATTAGCAACACGCCATCACATGTGGTTCATGCGTAATGGAGCTCCAGCACATTTTAGCCTCACTGCTTGAGAACATCTCAATCATGCATATCCTACTCACTGGATGGCAGAGGTGGACCAATTGCAGGTCTGCCCACTCTCTTGATTTGAATCCACTGGATTTCTTCTTATGGGGTCCAGTGGATTCAAATCAATCATTCTAAGCTGATGTTTATGCTACCCCAGTTGCTAATACACAAGCTCTCCACAAACAGATTGTGGAGAGTTGTTGAAGAATTCAGAACACTCTAGAACTTTTCAAACATGTTCAACAGTCGAAAAGGAGACACTGTGAGGTGTGTACTGCTGCTCAGGGAGGGCATTTCAAATACTTATTCTGATGTAGACATACATAACTGTTATCATTAATCACTTACAATACACTGTAAAAACTGCAATAAAAACTAACCAACTTCAGAAGCTTTCTTATATGCAGGCTCAAAATGTTATAACTTGGAAGGAAAGCATTTCTGGACCAATATTCGTGGGCACTTTTCTCATCACTATGAACAGTAAAACACATTTTCAAAGTTTGATTAGACCTTTTGGAAACATCATATATACCAGAACTTTCTGATACTGCACTGCATATTATTGTCTAGAACATTCTGTTGTGAGAATAGTCTTTCCTGAATTCAAGTTACTTTTGTCAGTGGTAAAGTAAGATGGAGCAAATTTTGTCAATGATAAGGGTGTGGGTGCTAAATTCCTTCAATGGTAAAGTGGGCCATGAAATATTCCATCAATGGTAAGTGGGCTGTGAATGGAAACTTTTGAAAACCACTGATCTACAGCATGACTAAATATTGAAACTTGTGATTTTCAGACTTTTTCCACAATAGGTAAGCAGACTCTTAAATTTATTTAATTCATGATTACACTATTTAATCTAAAGTACTTTTGAACAACTAGTTCACGTTACACTTAGCACTATTTTTACATAGTTAAGGTACGAGTTATATCAGATATGGTAATTTATAACTTAAGGGTCTTTTTTTTATCAATAAGAAGTTCCCCAGTAAAGATGAAAATCATTACCATTTCATTGATGTATGTCAACAGTTCTGCTGGCCTCAGCCAGTGTGCTATCCTTCATACAGTATTTTTCAGAGTCCATTTTCCAGGATTTTATCTGAAGTAGTTATTTTCACACAGATGGTCGTTGAATTGTAGCACTAACATTTAATTTTTAAAGTCCAGATACCAGACCTGGGCTAATTATTGAAGACATTCATTTGATGAATGTCTTCAATTTGATGAATCAATGGTAAAGTAATGAATTTGATGATTCAATTTGATGAATGTCTTTCAAGTTAAGCAATCTGTGAAATTGTTTTCAGCACTATCACATAGGCTGAACTACTCATGCTCTGACACTCATTTCGTGACACACAGCATGCTCAAAAGAAATCTTTTTCTTCAACATTTAAATATTACAAAAGAACTTCAACAGACTCCACTTTCAACTGGGCAAAACACGTTTAAAACATCATTTTAAAAGAACTTGTTCAACCCAAGTTTCAAGTTAAGCAATCTGTGAGTTTTAGTTTTTGCAAGTTACTCGTGCAGCACGAGGTTCCACGCTGTTGGGAGGGAAGGAACCTCCGTGTTGCATAGATGTTCTTTATGAAGATTAATTAAAATGTTTTCTGTGTATCAAAGTTGATATTTATTTGATGGAGCAGCTATAGCTTTATAGGTTAAATTTTCAACTTGTAATTGATTCTGTAAAATTGTTTGCGATAATGCTATATTAATTGTTTTATTTTTTATATCTTGTTGGTGCTCTAACATATATTGCTAGTATGTTGTATATGTTTTACCTATGTATTGATTCTTTTCCCCCAATTTATTTTCAACATCTGGTATTTCAACTTTATAAACTCCCTCTGTTGGGATACATTTATCTCTATCATTGATTAGCAGTTTTTTAATTGTATTAGCAACCATGTGTGGAATTTTTAAATCATATTTTGTTAATGTGTTTTCCATAGTTTTTGATATCCTGGTATATATGGAAAACTGTGTATACTGAACTTCATTTATTTGTGCGGGATTAGGCTGCGTTATTTGCTGTACTTTAAATTTAGCCATTTTTTTTTAATCTTTTCCACAATTTTTTGGGATATCTCGATGATCTTGTTATATCACATATTGTTTTTATTTCTTTCTGTAATATTTTGTTATTAGATGAATATCTGTAAGCACATATGAAATATGTATTTATAGCCAATTTTTTATTATTGATAAGATGTGCTGAGTTGTATGGTATTAAATTGGGAGTAGATGTGGGTTTTCTATATACTTCAGTGGTACAACTGAAATGTTTGCATTTAATTATAATATCCAAATATGGTAATTCTCCATTTATTTCTGATTCATGTGTAAATTTGATAGTAGGCATGATATTATTGAAAAAACTATTAATTTTTATAAGTTCGTGTATAGGGTGGTTCCAGAAAATTAATGTCATCAACATAACATAAATATAGTGAAGATTTACATTTTGATTTTTTCAAAGCCGTTTCTTCAACATGGTGCATTACAACATTGGCCACAAGTCCAGACAGAGGTGATCCCATTGGAATGCTCTCAGTCTAAACCCACAGCCGACCGCGAACAACAAACCAATTAGAAGAGGTGGCCAGGTCCAAGGCCTCATGTACACTAAAGTACTGTTGTGCCATGGGCCTGGCGACCCTAAGCCACTCTGCCTTCAGCCGGATCCAGAACAGGTGTACTTGGATACAGGTAAATGACATCTAGAGAGTGGATGGTTGTTGTACATGTTTAATTATATCATGACATGATGTTAAAGTGTATTGAGTTGATGGGAAATATGGATTAAAGAAATCAAATAATGCTCTTTCTATTTAAAGTATAGATTGGGGCCTTACATTTATTAAGGGTCTGAATGGATGATTTTCCTTATGTAATTTTTACAAACATCTGCAGGGAATCAGGATATATTGGTGGTCTGCATGCTTTAGTTATACTTTGAGGTAAATGTGGATCATTTTTTAATTTCGCTAATCTTTTTATCATTCTAGTTATTGGATTTTTTTAATATAGGTTGATATTTTAATTCTTGTAATACTTGAGTTATCTTTATATCATATACATTTTTGTCTAAAATTATTATTTGTTATGTTTTATCAGCTAGTATAATTTTTATTTCAGGATTAGTTTTTAAGTCTTCAAATATTTTTGTTTCTTTTAGGATGTTAAGTTTTTCAACTTCCTGGTTTTGTTCTTGTTTTATACAACAATATATTTTACAATGTTATCTTCTTCAATTATTTGTAATTTTTGAATCGTATGTTCTATTTATGGCATTAATTCTGTTAATTTAGATATTAATTTTGGATATGCATATTTTGCCCCTCTCTCTAATATTTGCATTTATTTTTTGTTCAATTGAATTTTAGATAAAGAAATTTCAATTTACTATTTTGTTTATTTGTTTCATTAATTTCATTATACGTTATATTTTGTTTCTGATATAGGTTATTTAATTTCTTATCATGTATTTTAATTATCTTTAACATTTCCCTTTCTATTTGATAATGTAAGCCACCTAATAATTGATTCAACTCTATGTAATTAACTTTAGTTGTTAATTTTAAATATTCCAAGTATGTTTCATTTTCTAACTTTCTAATTTCTCTTCGAGTCTTTCTAATTATAGTGAATAATATTTTATTTTCAGCTGTAATTAATATTTTTTCAACTATTTCATCAAACTTTATCTTACTAATCTGTAAGAATCTAGGTATTAATTTATATTTCTTACCTTTCATCAAAAATTTAAGTCTAAGTAATTTTACTTAGAAATGAAATGCCGAAGGCTATATACTTTTGAATATCCCTTTGAAAGACTATGCCGAAATTATCCTCTCATAGTGAGGCTGATATCTGCACCAAGGAAGTTCTTTTAGCTTCCATATCCAAAGCCTCAATCATTTTCAGGAATTTCAGAAATGATACAAAATCAAAGTTTTTTTTTACTCAAAAAAAGAAATAATAATAATAGAAAAATTAACATTTAACCTACTGAGATGTTCAACTATCCACAGAATATCCAGAAAAAAACGATAATTATCGTTAAGTGGAAAGATAATTTACAGAAATAAAGTAGATCCACAGAAAAGAAAATTAAGGTTTAATTTAAAAAAAGGAAATAAAATACTAACATTACACAGGAAATTTATAATCGAATTTGTTGAGAGGAAGTATTTGACTTAAATCATCCATGTAAACAACTTGTCATGTTAAGGAAGTCCTCTTTTCCTTCCATATCCAATACCTCATTCATTTTCAGGTAACAATACGAGATCAAAGTTTTTTTTTCACAAGAATAAAAAGAAATAATAAAAGAAATATTAACATATAACCTAATGCAATATCAAATAATATTCCCAATAACTTGTAAAGCTGGCCATCCGATGTAACATAACTCCAAAAGATCAACAGATCAGCTGATGGAAAAATCAATAATTTACCAAAATAAATCTAAAAATCTATGGAAATGAAAACGAAGGTTAATACTGACTTATATGCCTGGTCACATTTTCTTATATCTGAGAACTTTACTGCACATGTGGGCAAAAACTAGGTCACTGCTGCTGTGATGTACTTTGCAAGAACAACTTGGCTTTCTCTTTCTAAGAAGGCTCATGTTACAGTTTCGATTTTAAGAGCAGGAAAGATGCATAGAATGCTGGGATAAATGATATAAATAATAATAAAAATAATTCTGGGAATACTGAAATAGGTTTATGGCAGAAAAAGAGTCTAAAACAAAAAAAAAATGGCAGTACATACTTCGTAATTATTTCAAAATTTGCAGTTTTTAAAAATGGCAATTATTTGTTAATTTTTAGATTTTCAAAAATTTAAGGAAAAATATGCTGATAATAGTTCAAAACTTGTGATCTTAAGTCAGGAGGTTGCCTCAGCAAAGAGGAAGGTTAACAAGCAAGTTGCAATACTGTTTAGCACTTCTAAGAAATGGCAATCAGATGTCTTTAACAAAATTATTTATATTATACATGTAGTTTAATAAAACATGCATCAAATGAAAAAAGAAAATTATTTTTCAAATTTGAATTTCATATTTTTAAAATATATATGTAAGGAAATTTTTAAATAGCATTTTTTTTTAAAATGAAGTTTTATGTGTTGTATGAAAGACCGTCTATGGATATCCTTGACTTCTCATTTTGGATTCTGTCAATGTCTATGTTTGATGGTGACCCAGGAAGGGTTAAAGATATAATTGCATTAAATGAAATATTTTTACAGCTCTATTTAAAGCATATTATGGAAAGGAACATTACATGATGCCATGCATCTACTGAGTATTCTGATAAGAGAGAGGAGAAAGATTCAAGACTTATGTTGAGTTTGCTGGCTGATGCACAGATTGATATAAGAAGTTGAATAACGAATTTGACAGATACCTATTTTTTTGTCAGAACTGTTTCCAGGACCCCACAGTGAAAGCCTCACCAATGACTTTTGTACTCTGTAAATAAAGAACTTTATTATAGGTGTCACTAACTACCTTTTGGCAGCATCTTATGTAGAGAAATTGCATTACTTTGGCCATGTTGTTCACATAACAAACTATAAATTAGAAAAACAGAGTTATGAATAGTGTACCTGAGTCTCAGGAAAAGGGATAGGCATGATGAAATAGATGGACAACGTTAAAGAGGACTTTATCAGAATCAAATGCAGTGTATGAGGATTGATGTACTGGAAATATTAATTACAATTTGATTGGACCTCTGTAACCTATGGCTACTTTAGGACTGATTATGTGTATTTGCATGCTCTTATATCAGTCTAAAATTTAATTATCATCTATGCAAATTCCATTTTCATTGTAAAATCTTTAATGTGCACACAATAGTCAAACCAGAATAATTATTTTTATATCATGCTTTCATCTCACAAGCAAGTAAGCAGAATGGCTAACATAATAAAAAAAATATTATTTTCATAAGAGAAATTATTTTGTGGTTGGAAAGTTTTCTTTAACCTTGTTTCTTTCATTCAATTATAGGCAAGCTTGAAACAATGCTACTGTACTGAGCAACTAGTACCATAATTTGTTTTATTAACATACTTTTGTGACTCTATAAAAGTAGTTTCATACTATTTTGCATTTCTCTACAACTTATTGGCTCCAAACTAATTTGGGTGATCTGAGCATATTGCTTTCAGGCATAGGCATTGGCAGGAGAAGCAGTAGATCACCCCCTGGAAAAATTTAGCAAAAATCAATTTATGTTGAATAATATCAGGGTACCAAAAAATTATGTTTTTTCATTAATGAAATATAACCTTTTTTACATTTTCCTTTGTTTTTTAGTGGTTTATTAATTGCATTTATTTATTAACGAAGTTTTTTACATGCATTTCCAAGAAGTTTAACTTTTTTTTTGCTTTTGGGCATCCTTAATTATAATGGTATGGTGTATGTAAGTTTGTTGTATTTGCAGCTGCACTTATTAATGAACAATTCAACTTAAATATTGCAATCTTAAAACATTTTTTAAGAGCTATGAAAAATGTATTAGTGTTAAAAGTAGCCCTTTAACTTTTGCCTGATTCCCAAGCTACCTGGAAACAGATAAAAATTGGTTGTTTCTATGCTACAGACAGTTTGATCCCCTTCACAGAACAGAACCTAACTTTTAAAAAAAAATTTCTTTTTCCATGCCTTCAAAATTGCATTCATTATTGAACAAATGCTCTTTTCAGAGCACTAGCTTGTGGGGCATATGTCAAACCAGATCAAACTGCTTCCTCTTACTCCTTTGCAGTCACAGATGTTAATAAAAACTGGAATTTTCAACTGTTAAACTTTGTTGTATTTATTGGTTTATATAATGCATTAGCATATAGTAAATTATTACATACTTTTAAATAAATTATTTCTCTCAGAATTATTTTGAATGCCACTGAAACGAATGGTTTCTTGCAACACAGGTCATTTCCTCTAAAAGGTATAAGATTGAGTACATTTCTTGGAATGCACAAATTGCTATAAGTGGGAGTACTCAACCTTAACTGAAAATTTTACATTTCAGAGATAACACAATTTTAGAATCTTAATATAACTTATTCAATATTTCTGACTCTTATAAACTAATTGACTAAAATAAAAAATGAATAAACTTACTTGAATTAAAATTTTTTTTGCTTCATTGTTTTGACCAATCAATAGATAGCCAACTGCTAATTGTTTCAGAAGGTCAACATTACCAGGAAATTTTTTCACCATTTCAATTTCCAGTTTCAATGATTTTCCAACAAAACCTATTGCAAGCAAAAAAAAAAGCAATTTCCTTAATTTATTTCCTTAAAGTTATATATTGAAAACAAAATTATTATTTTGTTTTATCTAATACAGTTTATGGGGGTATTCATGAAATTTCACATTTTCTTCAGATAATATGGAAAAATATAAAGTACACTTTTTTCTCCTGACTGTCTGGACCTTCATCTAGAAGTTGCTTTTGCTGTTCAGCATTTTGGACATAGGTAGCTTTAGCAACATATAAGAGTTGATTCAATCAGTTTGAAATAACCACATTGTGTTACTTTACTTGCAGTGGTTGCCAAAATAAACTTGAAAGGACTGTATGACACAGCCATAACTAATCCCATTTAAAAATAGTAAACAGCAACCAACCAATCACAGAATGGTAAGGACACCAGCCTAAAAATCTTCTATAAAAGCAACTTAGAGTATACATGTTTAATAATGCTGACATGAAATATTATATAGTTTTACTGTATAATATTTACAGTAAAACTATATAATATTTCATTATGACTATATTATATAGTTTTATGTTATGACTGTATTATATAGTTTTACGAGACTCAATATCCAAATTAATGAAACGGATCTTTGTATTACTATTACTGACACTGTAAGTACCATTACATTTCCTGTATAAAAAAATTACCCCTCAGGCAACCCACCTACCATAGGTCTGGCAAGAGCCTGTAGGTATGCCAGAGAAAATATACAAGAAATGAATGAGACCTCAGCAATAAAGACAACATGCATCATAAAGTAAACACCCAAGCTTATTCAGTTATCAACAGCTAAGCACATTAACTGCTCAGCTAATAATACCCTACTTTGGCAATACACCTAAAATACTAAGAATATATAGAATGTACAAGATATGTTTCCTCCCCAAACATGAATATTTCAGTTCAGAAAGTAGGTAGCAGCTAAGGGCCCATCTATTTATAATGAATCATGCTACAGGGATTGGGATGGGTGGACTGACTAATCATAGTATTTTGGGAAAAGCTAGCTTGGAATGCACAAATTGCTACAAGTGGGAGTACTCAATAAGGTAATAATTTTCTTTTGGAACACCTATTTTGCCATATTGGAAAATTTCCAAACTGAGATTTATGCACATTTAATGTATATATGTATTAAATGGTTGGTCAAATGAACAAAGAATATTCCACATAAAATATTATGTACATACACCAAACAGCCAAAACATTATGACCAGTGGCTCTTTATGCAAATCAAAGCAATTGCAGGTAAACAATGGTGCATCTGAAGGTCATGAACGGTATAAATAACACCTGATACTGAGCTCTGTTAATCAGTGTTATTCTTGTTCTTCAGATGGGAAAGGCAGCAGACTTAAGCGAGTTTGACAAAGGCCAAATTGTAATGACCAGACAACTGGGTCAGGGCATTTCAGAGATGGCAAGGCTTGTAGAGTGTTCTGGATCAGCCAAATACCTTCAAAACGTGGTCCGAGGAGGAAAAAACCATGGACATAGGTAGCTTTAGCAACATATATGAGTTGATTCAATCAGTGAACTATGACATGAATCACCGGCAAGTTGTGGGCTGGCCACAGCTCGTTGATGCTAGAGGTGAGCAAAAGCTATTCCATATGGTATGAGCCAACAGAAGGGATGCTCTGGCACAACTCACCCATAATTTGAATGCTGGTGATGGGAGTAATACGTCACAACATACAGTGCATCGAACCCTGCTGAAAATGGGGCTGCAAAGCCACAGGTCACTCCGAGTGCCCATGCTAATTTCAATTCACCGTCAAAAGCACCTACAATGGGCATGTGAGCATCAAAACTGGACCTTGAATGATTGGAAGAAGGTTGTCTGGTCCGATGAATCTCGTTTCCTGTTGCACCATTTGGACAGCTGGGTCATGTGCATCATTTACCTGGGGAAGTGTTGGCACCTGGATGCACTGTGGGATGAAAACAAGCCGATGGAGGAAGTGTAATACTTTGGGCCATGTTCTGCTGGGAAACCTGAGTCCAATCATTCATGTGCAGGAAACTATGACATCTACCACCTACCTAAACATCCCTGCAGACCAGGTACATCCTTTCATGCCAATGGTATTCCCCTCTAGTAGTGCCTTCTTTCAGCAGGATAATATGCCATGCCACAGTGCCTGGATTGTTCAAGAATGGTTTGCAAAACATAAGGAAGACTTCCAGGTATTCCCCAGCCATCAATCCAATCGAGCATCTGTGGTTTGTGTTGGAACAGCTAAACCACATAACTTACAAGAGTTAAAGGATCTGCTGGTAACGTATTGTTACCAGATACCATAAGACACCTTTAGAAATCTTGTGTAACATCCATACTTAGCTGGATAAGAGCTGTTTTGTTAGCACATGGAGGACCAACATCATATTAGGCAGGTGGTCATAATGTTTTGGATCTTTGGTGTATATTCATTAAGCCAAAAGAAAGGCATTAAAATAATAAACATTATAATTATAACATGAAAACTACCTATTCTGCATTAAAGAATTTCAGTTTGAAAAGGTAACAAAAAAGTTAACTTTTAACATTTATTTTATTCCTGGAATTGTTTCTTCAATATCACCAATAATTTGCAGATAGTACAAAGTCAAATGATATATTCTTTACAGTGCACATAACCATATCCCTAAAAATGTTTGCTGTTCATCCTGTTATTGGATGAACAGAACAATGACAAGTGTTATTGAACAATATAAAAGAGGTTCCTCAGCTTAATGCTGTCTTTTGTAAATTACAGTGATCAGAACCCATTGTTGGGTTGAAATTAGTGTGGAAGTTTTCAATATTTAACTTGAAATTGCAATTTTATAATTTTTTAAAGGAATAAAAAATGACTTATGTAAAAATGTGTCGGTGATATTAATCAATGAGCCTAAGAACAGAGTGAATGACAAGAACTGGCAACATGTTGGCAGGAAGCAATGCCAGACTACAAATGCTGAGGGAACACACCATCAGGCTCTTTATGGAAATAAAGAAGATAAAGATTTACACCTGTGATACAAGGAAGAGGAGACAATAATGCCCCTCTGCAGATAAAAAATCTCACAGCAAGGGTTTCCAACAATGTGATATAATGTTAAGTGTATTGAGGTAACATTCACACAGTGTTATAACGCAATATGGAATGAACTCCTTAGTAGAGAGGAATGGACAAACCTTTCAGGAGTATTTGAAGGAAAGGCATTAAGAACATTTTGAACTTTCTTCTTTAATTAAATTTTTGAATTATTAAGTAGTAAAAAAATAATGTTAGCTACAAAAAATGCTTAAGGAAAAATGTATTTTTAGTGAGAGTATATAAAGGAGCAATCCCTGTTCATAAAAGCAGTGTTGGTGGTGACTGCTCAAAAGCAATATGTTCCTTGAGCCATGTACAGTTTAGCATTAGTCTTGGGGGGAGGGAAAGGCAGATATAGTTGACCACAAAAAATGTAAGGCTGATATGTCTGCAAAAAGTTCTAGTCAATCACTGACATCATTTTTTAGACAAAAAAAAAACCCGAGACAAAGAAAGAGAGTTAGCTGCACAAGAGTCTATGTTTATCACAATGTTAAACACAATCATAGCTTCCAGTCTATAGATTGTACTTCATCTGTTTTAAAGAAATTTCTAAACCAAAACTTGACCTGTGTACAAACAAAGTGCAAGGCTATTGTTGTCAATGTCTTATAAGTTACATTTGTAATTATGCTTTGAATTAATCTTTTGCACTAATAGTTTTTTTTTAATATATATTACCAGTTACTCATAATAATATTGATAAAAAATAGCTTTTTCATATTGTAACTTAAAATATAAATATTATCAAAATACTTGCCTGCAAAAAAACTTTTTTTATTGATATTTTACATTTATGGAAAAAAAATTTATGGAAAAAAAAATTCCATATGGAACCAGGGTCGGACTTATGCATGAGCTAACTTAGCTACAGTTTAGGACCTCACAATTATGAGGGCGTCAAATATTGAGTTTGAAATTTACTGTGTCATGAATGTTTTTAATTTAAATTAATCTGTTATGCAAACACTGTTCATCTTAGCTCTACACAGTCATTATTGTATAAGCAATGCTGGTATAATGTTTTCATCACATCAGTTTTGCATTTATTTTTTAATGTTCCTTTCAATCAGAATAATAAATACAATTATATTTCGAGAAATTTGTGTTTCGCCAATGAGTGGAACTCGAACCCATGCTCTTCAGTTATTTGCCAGGTTGAATTCTATGTAAACAGGTAATTTGTATATTTACTACTGATTGATTCATATAATTCTACTTCGAAATTTTTGGTACTTCTTATACTTGTTGTAGCTTATAGCCTCAGAAGGTCGAAGTCCAGCCGTGTGTCGAACGATCATCTTCCCAATTTTTTTCCAATGCAACAAAATATTATGTACTTCATAAGACATTTGCAGTCAAAATCCCATTGAATAAGTTTAGTTCTAACTCAGAGATATCTATTTATTCCAAAATAAAATGTTTAAAGCTATCATTATTAATGATGCCCACTTCCCTGGATTTTCTGAAAAGCAAAGTTTTTCTTTGTGTATTTTTTTTACATTGAATTATAATAATTGTGAAATTTAAAGGAAAAAATAACAAATTTTCCTCTTATTACACCAAAAAATTGAATTTGATTCAGAGCCGGACTTACACATAAACTAAGTAAGTTACATCTTAGAGCTTCACAATGAGAATGATTTTGAATGAGGGGCCTCAAAAATTAAGTTCGAAGTTTACTGTGACATGAATTTAATTAATTTATTATGCAAACACTGTTCATCTCAGCTTTACCTCTAATGAAAACTTCTGACGCAGGGAATGTCATACATAGGTTATAAAAAATCCCCCCCCCCCCCCCGTGCTTTCTTCCACCCTAAAAAAAGGGGAAATATGAAAATGATTGTTCCCATAAATCTCCTGAACGCGAGTGTGGGAAATAACAAGCTAAATGCCCCCTCTCTATGCTTCCTTCCTAAAAAACGGGAAATATGAAAGTCGTTCTACTATATCTTCCGAATGCCAGGACCTACAGTTATGAGTCAGGTGTCAAATGAAAGTTCGTATAATGACGGTCGTTAACCTATTTTGCTCTCACTATTTCTCCCTGATAAAATATGGGGGGGGGATTTTTGCAGGGTCAATTTTAATGAGTCGTATATCAAATTAAAGCTTGTGACGTCTCCAATGCCATGGTCTACCTCAAACGCGACTCCAAAATGTTGGTAAATGTGATCGATGTTTATTTTATGTAAATGTGATCGATGCTTTATATTTTATATCAAACTTTTTGAAGGTAGGGGTTTTTAGTGACAACAAAAGAAAATACAAATCAAAAAATTTTCAAAATACCTACCTTCCTATAGGGCCTAAAAAGGTAGAAAATAAACCTACAGCATATCGATGGTGCAATCAATCACTGAGTTCGTATTCACTTCAAAGGAAGATAGGGCATCTGCAATTTTGTTCAGTATGTAAATTAGAGCACTATCTTCCTTCGAAGCAAATACGAACTCAGTGACTGATTGCACATCAATATGATTTAGATTTATTTTCTACTTTTTAGGGCTCTATAGGAAGATAGGTATTTTTAAATTTTTTTAATTTATATTTGTCTTAAAACGTTCTTTGCTTCTAAACGAAACAATCAAAAATCAAAGTAACCGTGAAGGAAATTGAAACAACTCATATTAACATCAACATAATTATTTGTTCTAATCCAATCCTGGTTAAAATGGATTTTATATTTATATTCATTTCTTCTCCTCCTAAAGGATGCAAACTGAAATTATTATTTAGTATTCATCACTTCTCATATCTAAATGAACGCAACATCATTTTTTTTAAATCATTTTGTAATTATTAATTGCATGTTACGAAGACAATCACAGCATTTACTTTACGGATCAGGGCTACGTCGGCTGCTTTACTATTGTCAATATGAATTTTATCATATGACAACAGTCCAAAATCTTAGCATTATATATTACAACAATGACACAAATATGCATGCTCTGAAAATACAATAGCACTAAACTGCAGGAGTGTAGTGACTTTGTAGTGATCCGTGACACTTGATTGGTTGACTCCACCATAGCAACCAATAGTTGAAGATTTGTTACTTAGAGAAAATCTTAATTTGATTGTGAAAGGCTCAACTATAGAGCTCAACAAGCCTAAACTTTCCTGATAAGATGTGTTTGAATTCAGTTGCCAACATTTTATTCTGCCAATGAATCATACTTATGTATGAAAATTTTAAGAACATTTGATATGAAAATGTGAAATATGTTGAAAATATGGTTTACAAGAAAATGGCAATATTATGTTTAAATTTCATTTCTCATCAGCAATGCATAGCTCAATCGGCTAAAAGCCTCCTGTCAAGGCCATCCAGCATGGGTTTTTAACATGCACAGAGCACTCCTGTACACGGGACCATGGCTTTACGTCCCCATCCGACTGATGGCACCTTTTCCATCGATCGATGTCTACTTTCTCACGAGGGGTTTTATTAGGAATAAATCTCAATGATGGCCCAACTGGGATTCGAACCAGGAAACTGAGATTACGAGCCTTGTGGTCTGTCTACTGGGTTAACCTCTGCCCCCTAAAGCGAAAATAAAGCATAATACCAATGATGAAATCAGTTACTCAATGTTGGGTGGGCTAAATGGCCAGGTCACATGGACCCTGAAGGCTCAGAGAAGGTTGGGGGAGGGGACCCACTGGAACAGCTGTTGGGAGACAGATGGTAGCCTCCCGTCAAGGCCATCCAGCGTGTTCTTTAACGTGCACAGGGTATGGCTCTCCCGCACATGGGGCCACAGCTAAATGTCCCATCCGAAGCACGGTGACCTTTCCAAGCCCATCAGTGTCCCCTACTGACTGTGGACAGGGCGGGGAGTTTTGCGGAGATAAATCTCAACGCTGATCCAGCTGGGGCTCGAACCTGGGAGCTACAGATTACAAGCCTGGCGCGCTACCAAATGAGCCACCACCGCCCCGAAGAAGATGTAGTGGAATAATAGTTTCATATTTCCCCCCCCTTTTTTTTTTACAAGAGAAGAGGGTGGAATTCTTTTAATCTGCAACACTCCCCATGTCACAAAATTTCGCTTGATGCATAGCTTGCGCTTTCACTTTCCAAATAGCGGAACAATCGTTTTCACATTCCCCCTTTTTTAAGGGAAAAGAAACTGTGGGTGGTCAATTTTGTATAGTTTATGACACTTCCACAACACACGCTTTCGTTTGATGCATATCTTGTTACTTTCAATGCTCGCATTTTGGAGATATAGATGACCAATCATATCCATCTCTATCCCAACTGGGACATTTGATTGGAGTTTTGCAGAGATAAATCTCAACGCTGATCCAGCTGGGGCTCGAACCTGGGAGCTACAGATTACAAGCCTGGTGCGCTACCAAATGAGCCACCACCACCCCGAAGACGATGTAGTGGAATAATAGTTTTATAATTCCTCCCCCCCCTTTTTTTTTACAAGGGAAGAGGGTGGAATTCTTTTAATCTGCAACACTCCCCATGTCACAAAATTTCGCTTGATGCATAGCTTGCGCTTTCACCTTCCGAATAGCGGAACAATCGCTTTCACATTCCCCCTTTTTTAGGGGAGAAGAAACCGTGGGTGGTCAATTTTGTATAGTTTATGACACTCCCACATCACACGCTTTCGTTTGATGCATATCTTGTTACTTTCAATGCTCGCATTTTGGATATATAGATGACCAATCGCTTTCATATTTCTCCCTTTTTTAGGGGGGGGGGGGCTTTTTTTTAATAGACTATGACACTTCCCCTATCAAAAGCTTTCATTTGATATATAGGTTGTTACTTTTGGCATTCTCGTTCTGGAGAAAAAGCGGAACAATATTTTCGTATTTTTCCTTTTTTAGGGGAAAGAAAGCTGGGGGGGGGGGATTTTTTAAATAGCCTCTAACACTTCCCGAGTTACAAGTTTTTATTTGACACATAAATCAATAAGCTTCTCCATCGCGTTCAAAAGTTATGGTGAAACAGTTGGTGTCAAAACATTTGGTTTTGACAGACACACAAACCTGCAAAGTCAAGTGATAAACAATAGGAAGATAGGTAAAAATGCCGCCCGGTGTTGTAGCATTTGTTGCGTTATTGCCGTCCCTGTAAGGTCCAATGGCAGCGATGTGTGATTAAAGCTTGTGCAGTTCAACAGGAAAAAATCTAGCAATCCTCATTGAAAGCAGGTAATATAGGAGTTCTTGATAACAAATTATCCCTATATAACTAAAAATGAAATAAAGAAATTTTAAAAAGTAAAACTAAAGTGCTTATTTTTTTTTATATGTCGTAACAAATAAAATGACCAAATGAATTTATATCATTTTTACAAAAGGGGTTATAAGAATTTCTATTATTTTTTACATAATAAAATTCATATAACAAAGCATTTTTCAGTATCCAATAATGTTTCAGATTTACATGGCACTTTTCAGATCCACTAATTTAAATTTCGTAAGTAAGTAATAAAATTTTATTGCTGTTGGTGATATTATAGAAAATCAATTTCTTTTCAATTTTTCTGAAACAAAAGACGAGAAAAAATTTCTTTTCTGCCAGAAGTTGTTTTCATGAAATAGATATAAAATCAAGAAACTCCTAAAAACTAGTGCACAAATGACAATTTATCTAAACTTAGTTCACATATATTTCAGTAGTAAAAAAAATTTCTCCTGCACACAGTTTGGTACGGTTTGCTTCACTCGCTAACCTATTACTTAGGGAATCTTATTTTTCAGAAAGGAAAAAAAGCACAATATATATATATATTTCAATCAAACAAGGAATAAGAAACCATAAGGAACATATTTTAACATCAGATATTATTCATTTCCATTCCACAAACATTCGTTGTTTACAAATAGCAAAATGCTTTTGGTTTCCGTTTTTTAACTTTGGCAGTTTCTTCAATGTGTTTGTTGGGTTGTTTTACCTCTGAGCGACACTTTTTTGCATACCATGTGCTAAATGGCCAGGCTACATGGACCCCGAAGGCTCAGAGAAGGTTGGGGGAGGGGACTCACTAGAATAGCTGTTGGGAGACAGATGGTAAAATCCCGTCAAGGACATCCAGCGTGGTCTTTAACGTGCACAGAATATGGCACTCCCGCACACGAGACCACGGCTTAATGTCCCATCAGACGGAAGGCGGTATTTCCAAGCCTGTCAGTGCCCCCCACTGACTGAGGGCAGGGTGGTGAGTTTTGCAGAGAATTATTTTTTGCAGAGATTATTCTGGAACTTGAACCTGGAAACTACAGAATACGAGCCTAGCGCGCTACCAATGGAGCAACCCCGTCCTCTTCAATGCATTAAAGCTTATTGAGTATTTAGCTGAATTTCTGGTTTAACATCGTCAGCATCTAAAACCTGAGATATTTTCTTACTGCTTACTTATTAGCACTTGAAACTTTTTTCAGTCTGTTTAGTATTTAATTTTTATTTTTCAATGGCATCAGGAATATACCGTGGCTCTCTTAGTGGCATATTTCTTGTAGCTTTTGGGGTCAAATTCTCTAGGATAGCACATTTCATGTAAAATTTATGTAATTTAGACTAAATATTTTCCAGTAAGTTATATTTTTCTCAATTCATATTATTTTTCGCATCGGTCTCACATTAAAAGAAAACAAAATCACACCACTTCCTATGGCTGATTGACCCTGAATTCCAATGTAATATTTATGCATTTTGGAAAGGAAACAAGATTCATCACTTTTTAATTTTATACTGATAGTGTGTGTTCATAAACCAATACATTTTTTTTTACATTACCGCAGATGACGGACATAACCTCTACCAAATCATCGTCACCAATCAAAACATCAAGACTCATGCAAAAGTTTGTGTTATTTGGTTTTGAATAAAACCACAATTCAGTGGATAATCATGGATAATGACACAAAACTTGTGTGCTCCCACCACCGATTGTTAGAATCTTGGAACCGAGGGCCCCACTTCAAGCGACCTTGTCAAGAGTCAATGGACATGCATCTCACTAGAGTGTCCTAGTTTGGCCGGCGGGGGGGAGGAGAGGGTCGGCTCCGTGGTGACATATTTATTGCTTTCGTTGGGCGAACACTTTGTGGGGGAACAGAAGCCTGAGGTGCCTGGAGTCACTGCTAGAACTGCGGACTGAACATAGCTATGCGACTTTTCGTCCACATATTCATATATAAAGAAGCATATAACATAGAATCTAAGTAATTAGGTTTACAGAATGGAATGTAATACACATTACTGCTGTTAATTTACTTAGGAAATGTGATTAGAAAATAAATTATTTTCAAAAAGTATTGCATCTTACAGTAATGAAATGCTACAGAAGGAAGAGTAGCGCCATCTAGTGTCGGTAAGGGGACATATTTCATGGTTAAATGTGCAAGTGAAAAAAATGTATATCTAAAAATATTTTTCCTTTTTTCTATTTTTGACTCAGCCATAATTTTATTTTCAAGTTTCTGTAATCCTCTACAATTTCTCTAACTTGAGCGATATTTCATTTCTGTGTAGTTATGACCCAAAATATTTACCATTGCAAGTATATGGCTTTCACTTCCCCTTAATGAAAGGTTTCTTACAGCAAAATTTCAGACAAGCATTAAAGACTTGAATGTTATCTGCTGTTATACCCCCACTGAGGATGTCGTTGAGGATGAGAACGAAAAGTTTTACGGACAACTTCGGGATATTTAAAATTCTTTCAAGAATGGGGATATTACTCTTGTTCTAGGTGACTTCAATGCCTGAGTTGGTACTGACTCTGACCTTTTGGGGAGGGGTGATAGGCCCTTTTGGTATTGGTAGCTGCAATGGCAATAGGCAACATCTCCTACAGGTAAGTAAACTTAATGGTTTGAGAATAACTAACACTTGTTACAAACACCGCGACATACATAAGTACACATGGGTTTCACCTGATGGGCTGCATAAGAATATGATTGATTATATATTAATTAACAGCATATGGGCTAGTTCTGTTATGAAGATCAGGTCATATAGGGGAGTTGAAATTGAATCTGACCATTACCTTGCAAAAAGTGTCTTGCAACTTAAAACTCAAAGTGTTTTGCTAAGGTTAAAAAATTTACCTTTAATGCTGAAGCTCTGAAAGACCTAGTTATTGCTAAAGCTTACCATGATAGGTTACTTAGTCATTATGAGTCATGGTTTGCTTACCACTGAAGTTGAGGAAGAACGAGACCATTTTAAACCGGCTTTTTTGGAAACTAACAGTACTCTTTTAGGAAAAAATGGGCAGAGAAGGCAGAATTATTTGAGTGAAAAGGCACATGAGCTTATTTCAGAAAGAAAGAACTACAGGAATGTCATTAATCAATACCCTACTACTCTTGATAGAAAGCATTATAGAGTGCTTAATAAATGTGTAAACGACCAGCTAGCTGCTGATAAGAATCTTTGGCTAGATGGCTTGGCTGACAAAGCTGAGAAAGCAGTTGGACAGCACAACAACATAGAGCTGTACCAGATAGTTAATGTGTGGTAGAAAATGAACAGGTATACAGAGATTGAAGGATAAACAAGGTAATGTTATATATATAGAAGGTGAGGATTCTGTCATGGCTAGGTGAGCTGAGCATTTTAGTGATGTTTTAAACAATGTGGTTTGTTCTACTCCCATTGTTTGTAATGATGATATATGCATTGGTGGCTTTAATGTTGACCCTATAACACAATCTGAAGTTATTTTGGCTATTTCTAAATTTAAACTTCATAAATCCCCAGGGGTAAATGAAATTACTACGGAAATTCTTAGAGCTGGGAATGTGTCGGTTACCACTTGGATGACTGAAATTTTGAATATCTTTTATGATAAAGACATGGTTTCTAAAGATTTTACCAGTGTGATGCCCCTCATTCACTTTTACTTTACCTTAACCAATTTTGCTTCATTTACATTATATTTATCATTTTGGGGATTTTAATTTCATTTTTGGCATCACAGCACTCGTTTCCAAAAGCATAGGAGTTGCGCATGCGGAACTCTGAACTTTCGATTGTCACCCGCTAAAGCACGTGTACAAGGACACGCCCCCTCTTGCATCATAGCTTGCTCATCGTTTTATGCAAATGTCTTTACCGGTGCAACAGCCACACAGCCACATGTTGTTAAGCCTGTATGATTGTTAAAACTGTGACATGTTAGTCACAGAGTTAGTTGAGTTTGAAAGAGTCACAGTAGTCAGTTAGAAAGAGAGAGTCGATAGAGTTGAGTTTTGAATCAGTTAGAGAGAAGAGTTGATAGAGTTGTTTGTTAGCTGTCAATTTGTATTGTAGTAAGATAGAAATGATGTAGTATCTTCTTCATTGAAGTTTGGTGAGTGTTTGAAATAATTTTGGAAATAAATTTGTTTGCTATAAAAATCCTTTTTGAATCTTTACTATTTTTTTCTTTTGAGCAACGTTAATTGTTTTGATTATAAGTTTTGGTTAGAATTTGCATTAGAAGTTTGACAATCATTTAATTTTTGAATTCTTACTTGTTAAGTAATGCTCACTGGTATTCGAATCCTAATTGAACTTTATTTTTGGCAATTTGTTCTTATTGCCTGGTGCCCAACTTAGCTATCTGGAGCTCAAATAATTATTGGATCAGACAAAAGGTCCAAACTTTAAAAGTATATTTAATTCTCTGGAGCATTATAGCAGAGCTATTATTAACCCTATTTTCAAATAAGGTGATCACAATTCTTGTGATAACTGTAGGGATGCCAGCCTACTCTCTGTTCCAGGGAAAGTTCTTTGCATCATTATGCTTAATAGAATTAAGAATCTGGTTGATGATCAATTGCATGATGAGCAATGTGGATTCAGAAGTGGTAGGGGATGTGTGGATCAGATATTTTCACTTAGGCAGATTCTTGAGAAATGTTTTGAGTTTCAGAAACCTTTGGTTGTTAGCTTTGTTGATTTCAAAAGGGCTTTCGACTCTGCTGATCATCATAATTTGTGGTTGATTGTGAAATCATATGGTATACCAGACAAGTTAGTTAACATAATGAAAACTCTCTATAATAACACTGAGTCATGTGTGAGAGTTGGTAAGTCTTGTAGCAATTGGTTTAGCATTACTTCTGGTGTTCGACAAGGGTGCATTTTGTCTCCTTTTCTCTTTAGTTATTGATTATGTTATGCGAAATTCACTTCAAGGGAAAGATTTTGGCCTTAAATGGGCTGGAGATATGAAAATTTCTGATTTAGATTCTGGTGATGATTTAGCCCCTTTTGGCAAACAATGTTGATGAGATGAACTCTTTCATTCGAGCTGTTGATGAGACTGGTAGTAGAGTAGGTTTGGTTATAAACAGAGAGAAAACTAAATTGAAGGAAAATTGGTGAGACAGGCTGTGATTCAGTTAATCTGAATGGCTGCAGTCTTGAGCAGGTGTCACAGTTTAATTATCTTGGGAGCTATGTGATATACTGGTGATATGCGGCATGAGATTAGCAGACGAATAGGGATTGCTGCCAGGACTTTTTAGAATCTATGGAGAGTGTGGAGAAATAGGTATATACACCTAAAGACTAAAATTAGACTGTATAATAGTTTGGTTCTTTCTAGGGTTAGTTATGGTAGTGAAACTTAGATGCTTTGTAAACAAGGTAACAGGAAACTAGATGCTTTTGATTCTAGATTCTTACGCAGTATCTTGGGCATTAGGTGGTTCAACTTTGTAAGTAATGATGAGGTTAGGCAAAGGAGTTGGCAACCTCCTTTAAGCAGAATATTGTGCAGAGAGAGACTCCGTTGGTTTGGCCATGTTGCCCGTATGAATAATTATAGATTGGTGAATAGGGTTATGAACAGTGTGCCTAAAGGTCTCAGAAAGAGAGGGAGACCTAGGATGCATTGGGCAGACAATGTCAAACAGGACCTTGTTAGAATTGGTGTGCAGTGGTCAGATGCAGATGTAGCTTGGGACAGATATGCTTGGAGAACTAAATTGCAAGTCTAGTTGGACCTCCATAGCCCATGGCTGCTTAAGGATGACGACTTATTCGGAAGCATAAAATCTTGTTTCCACAAATAAAAGAAAACTGCTAGAAATAATTGCATGTAAGGCTTATTTTTCTAACTGTGCATATTGTTATATGATGAATGTCAGTCAAGAATGAAAAAAATTCCATCAGAGACAACAAATCCAAAAACTCAGTCAGTAACAAAAACTCGGTCAGTACCATTCGAGGCTACTTATTTTGACAGGTATTATCACTAATAAACTACTAAACAACGAATTGCAGTTATGCAATTTAAGAAAATCAAAGAACAAAATTATTCAAGACAACCATTTTAATCTGAACATACTGCTAAACAATTATTTTGCCCTTTTCCCTACCCTCCAGAACACACGAATTATTGTAACCAACCTGCCACTGATCCCCAGTATAAAAAGCCCCAAGAAATAAAAAATTCCATCAGAGACAACAAACCCCAAAAACTCAAATTACCATAAATAAATTACTGCCAATCCACAGTATATGAAAGCCCCAGGAAACCATATAATGCTGAATCTTGGGATCATCAACTACTTGTAAATATGTCTTCTGAAGGATTGCATATTGGCTCTCGTGTGCCTGAAGAATCTTAATACCACCAATATTGCTGTGGAATCCATGATAGTCCTGTTGTAGGAGTGTGGTCAGATCAAGTACTGGAAGAATAAGTGGACAAAGATTTTCCATTTAAAAGTCACCTTCACATGAGAAATGCATAAAAACAATGAGAGCAGTTAGTATACATGGAGTGGAGATCATACGACAGCTCAGGACCAGAAAATATTCCATCAAAACTGAAATCTGCAAGTTTGGTCCTCAGCAGAGATCCCTTTGGCTTCGAAAGTTGAGCATTCAGTCCTGGAAGGAAGAGGCCATTCAGAGGTGGAAGTCACAGGCACATCCACAAGGATAGACACAGAAGTTGATATCGACTTTGATGCAAGTGTGTCACCTGCTACCAGAGGTATTTTGTGCAAGCTAGAATGACTCAGCTAATGGTATGCTGATATCCTGCAATGCAACTGATGTTTTTGCAAACAGCAAATGTTTTTCACTTCTCTGAATGGTTGCTTTTTAGAATAAACATTCTTCTCCTCCAGTACAATTTATTTTTTATTTTTATATTAATATTTACGTAAAATCATGAATTATAAAAATAAATAGGGACATCACAGAAGATGAAGACCATGCTTTGGGTTCTGTCAGAAGGAAAATGACAAGAAACACTAGGCTAAAATTGCGATCAATAGTCAAAACCTGCTCTTATAATTTCTATGAGGGGCATTCAAAAAGACTGACATGCATCTGCAGAACTAAAACCATTGCACTTATCTCAACAAAACTTTTACTGTCCTTCAAAGTACTCCTCTCCAGGATCTAAGCAAAGTTGCAGATGTCTATGCTAATTCTGGAATGCTTGGCTCTACTTCTGTTGGAGAACACTCCAAAACTCTGAATGAATGCATTTTTGCACCAATGAAAAAAGGCTTCCCAGAAAGTTTCTTTTTAATTTTTAGAACAACCAAAAATTGCATGATGCTAGATGGAGTAGCTGTTTGATTTTTGTCCTGCTCCTGATAGGCCATAACTTGCCAGGTTTTGTGAGCACTGGCATTGTCATGAAGGAGAACCCTTGACAAACCTGTTGTTGGACACTGCTCCTTATCTCTTTAACCATTTTGGGCAAAACAATATATAATCATCTTTTCAAGTATGGTGTCCACAGCTACCACTCCTTAAGAATTGAAATAAATTGTGAATGTCCTTTTCCTTGAGCGAAAATATTGTTAGAGGATTTGGGGACTAAATTCCTCAAGCAGCTGCTTGCCACAGACGTCAGTTTATATGTCATAGTAGAAGGTCTGTGAGGATGGTGAGATTTCAGCAAAAAACAAACACTAACATCCATGCCTGAACCTAGGGCTCAAATCCAGATTTTTGATCAGTAGCCAAGCATGGCACTGTACGTTATTCACTTACATTACTTTAAACACCTTAAGAATGTTCAGTTACTATTTTTATAGATAAATAAAGAGGAAAAATTGTCAGGGTGGGAACTGAACCCACAACTTCCTGATAACATATCAAGTGCTCTGGTCACTGAGCTACTGGCTGCTGAACAATCATCCTATTAGTGGCTTAAAACATTATACCATAGAATTCAGTCATTGGAAATGTAATTGAAGATTCTGGCCTAGAAGGCACTTTCCAGTTTAGTGCACACGGCCAGTCCACATCAAGTGTCAAACAGCATGGTATTTTTATTTTTAAGCCAACACACTGTGAATCGAACATAAGTGTTGTTGTTGAAATAATAGAATCTCTCAGATACACATGATAGTAATTTGTTAGATAAATATAGAGGAAAAATTGTCATTAGCCAGGTGGGATATGAACCCATGACCTCCTGATAATATGTCAGGTGCTCTGCCCACTGAGCTGACATGTTATCAGGAGGTCATGGTTTCAGATTCTATTTTGATATTAACAGAATTTAACTTAATTGTGCTAATAATTAACAATACGTAGTAGGCATCATCCAATGATTAAAAGTAAATATATTGCAAAAGTTAACATTTACAATATGGAGAGAATAGCAACAATTATTTAATCCCTTTTTCCAATTTTTTTTGTATAATGCTTGGATCATTGGCAGCATGGAAAATGAGGCTTGCAGCAGCCAACTGAACTGCATCCATATGCTTTACCGAGATATAATTCCATGGAACTAGCAGAAGAAGAGTTTTTGATATTAATAAAATTTAACTTGATCACTAATAATTAATATTCAATATGAAGGTATCATCAATATATTTCAAAAGTAAGGATTGCAATACATCGGGAATAAGAACAAATGTTACTGAAACTTTGATCTTTTTTCGAAGATCTTGGATCACTGGCAGTGGCACCTTGTCATGTGGCACGGGAAGCAGTGGTTTACCACAGTCAAGTCACTATATCCATACATTTTTGATATTAATAAAAGTTAACTTAATAGCTAATAATCAACTAAAAATGAATACATAAATATCATTCATTCATTAATAATGAATTAATAGCCTCCAAGTACCATTTTCATGCAACTTGGATGTAAAACAATCCAAATACAGACCTCTTATGATCAACTACCAGGTTACAAAGTTATGGTGAAACAAAACTGATATCAGTCAATAAATGACAAACGAAAGGCAGTAGGAAAATAAATCACATAACTGAAGGAACATAAAATGCATAACTGATTATAATTAAAAGTGCTTCAATTCTAGTGAAAGAAAAATTTTAATCCCTTATCAACCCAGATAACAATAGAAATGCATGAGACCCATTCAAGTTGCCAATTCTAAGTAATCCAAAAAGCATTTAGTTAGCAAGAGCCAGGAGAGTTGGGTATAGGTTCAATACACACCATTTGAAAACAATCTATTACCTTCAACTCTGTAATGGTCAGACCCAATTTTGGATCCTCTGTAAAAGAATTTAGGGTGACTTTATGTATTCTGTCCGGAAATAGTCAGCTGGAGTAATAGATGTCCTCTGATTGGTGTGCAGGTGAGCCCAAGTAAGCACAGATTAAGGAGTGGGGACACAGCTTAACCTTTAGTACAGTAAAGGAGCTAAATCAGAAACAATTCTTTTCTTTCATTAACATTCTCATTTTAGGTATAATTATCTATTGCTACTCATACTATTGACAAGTACTGAATAAAGCAAACATATATTAATATCTTTATATACAACATTTACTTTCATACTAAATCAGCACCTGAGAGTTAGAACTCATTCAGGAAAACTGTTCTTACAAGCTGTCTTGATGTCAATTGGGTTACTTTACTCTGAGTGGCATTTTTTTTGCACACAATGGGCCAAATGGCCAAGTCACAAGGACCATCTGACAGATGGCAGCCTTTCATGCTCATTGGTGTCAACATCGGTGGCAGCCTTTCCAAACTCATTGTTGTCAACATCGGTGGCAGCCTTTCCAAGCTCAATAGTGTCACCAACTGACTGAGGGCAGAATGGGTAGTTTTGCAGAGGGAAATATCAACACTGGACTAGGGACTCAAACCTGTGTTGAGTTGTTTTATCTCTGAGCGGCACTTTTTTGCATACAATGGGTTAAATGGCCAGGCCACAAGGATCCTGAAGGCTCAGAGAAGGTTGGGGAGGGGCCCCAATGGAACAGCTTTTGAGAGATAGATGGTACCTTCCTGTCAAGACCATCAGCGTGTTCTTTAATGTGCACAGGGTATGGCTCTCCCGCACATGGGGTCATGGCTTAACGTCTCATCCGACCTTCACATCAGTGATGTAGCACAAGCTTGGAATGTTCACATGGACTGGTTCACAGCATTCTCCTGATCGAATGCAATTTTAGAAAGTAAGTGCAAGATAATTACTGAGGGAACTCCCACCTGCTCACAAAATGAAATACATAGGACTGGCTTTGGAACATCTTGTGCACCATAGAGGAGATGACATGCTCAGAAGAATGCCATGTGTGATTCTAAGTTCACGATTTCCAACAGAAATTAAAATGTGCATCAATGCAATGGAAGCACACTGGATTGCCCATATGAAAATTTTAAAACTATCATCAGAAAGAGGGACACTTATGATTTTCAAGGATAAAATGTATTATATCTTTGTGCATTTCCAAAGCCTTGACATATCATTAATGCTGCATGAAGCAGCACCCTTCTCCTCACAGTCAGAGATGCAACACACAAGAAGAAGTCTGGGATATTGACTAATGGTGCACTCCTCCTACAAGATAATGGAAGACCACTATTGCCTACACAATTCAAGAAACAATTACAGCTATGCAGTGGAAGGTTCTTTGGTATCCCCTCCCCCACAAATAGTCCAGATTTTGACCCAATTGATTTCAATTTATTACTTCCTTAAACATTTTGGCAGCAGATGCTTCTTGGATGGAGAGATGCTACTCTTGTGAGACCTCAGAAGCATTTTGTATCTGTTAAACATTATCTGAAATAAAAATTATCTATCTAATAACGAAAAATAATTCTAGCAGTGAGAGAAGCAGGGAAGTGGGTAGAAGTGGTGAGCATGTTCAAAAACAAGGCTGCAGTAGCAGCCAGCATTTGGCATGATTCACATTGTGTACATAATAATTTCTGTCATTGCAATCATTTGTGAGTCAGACGTGAGAATTTTTCAAAATCACAAAGTTTTGAAGGTCACTGACACTCAAGAGATACCAGGTGGAACCAAAATACCAGAAGGGTAAAGAAAATGGGAATACTGATGCCTTCAGCCATTTGCTGGTTGATTAAGGCAAGGGATGGGGGGAAAACCTTTTACACACCACCATTGGGAAAGAGGCTCCGGGTTCGGCTCTGAGCCTACTGACCTTCGATGGGTGAAACTGCAAGTGTGTCAGGAGAGTTGGGACATTTTCAGCCACAGATCCTTCCATGATGAGGTAATACAAGGTATTACAGGATTTTACAGTCTCTTAAAGTGTTTCTTGTGCACATATGTCATCAAGGTGTGGTCATGTGCAGGGTGACCGAAGAATGCAAATACGGACAGTATTTTACAGACTATCACGTTTCATGCGTAGTCTGCAAAAATTGACTGATGGTGCATGATCAGTGCACAACAGAGTGCCACAAAGGACAAAAGGAATAGACTATATATGATAGCACATTTACCCTTGGTCACTCCTCTGCAGGGGGACTTGGAAATAATTTCTCACAGCAACAACTGAGTGATATGAATATTAGTAGGTGCCATGATCAACCAGGTCAGTATGTGTCCCCTTTCTTTCCATACAGGGAAAGTCACTCCCTACCTGCATTCTACAAGAATTAGCTGTGCTCACTGCACAACTGAACAGAGCTGATAGCAAGGGCATATGGAACAAAAGGGAGCTCCATCTGTAAAGAGGGATATGAACAATGAGAATAAAGACAGTTTCCTCTGTAGTTCCATCCATCCATCCATCGGTAACAATGTGGCCAGCTGAAAACCCTTGAGATATATAAATAAGTTGGATACCTACCTGCTGTATAGTGTAGCTGCGACTGTTATGAAGGGTAATCACAGCGACCTGAGCAAGTTCAATTATGGGCAGATAGTGTGAGGAAGATGGGGTGCTTCATATCCATGACTGTAGAGTCTCTGGGATTTCTGTGTGTGATCATTGCACTTGTACCAAGACTACATTAAAACTGGCAAAACCTGCAGCCACTGGGAAACATTTGGGTGCATTGAGTTGTTTTACCTCTGAGTGGCACTTTTTTGCACACCATGGGCTAAATGGCCAGGTCACATGGACCCCGAGGGCTCAGAGAAGGTTGGGGGAGGGGACCCACTGGAACAGCTGTTGGGAGACAGATGGTAACCTCCTGCCATCCAGCGTGTTCTTTAATGTGCACAGGGTATGGCTCTCCCACACATGGAGAAATGGCTTAACATCCCATCTGACGGATGGCAGCCTTTCTAAGCCCATCAGTGTCCCATACTAACCGTGGGCAGGGCAGTGAGTTTTGCAGAGATAAATCTCAATGCTGACCCAGCTGGGACTTGAACTTGGGAACTGCAGATTACGAGTCTGACTGAGCCACCCCCATCCCACATTTGGCTGCAACTGGGCCATTGATGTTTGAGATGACCGCCACCTCTCCAATAGCATAACTTTGGAATGGAGGACCAAAGTGCATATAATGTTGGCTTTCAACAATGGTACAGTTAGGAAGGTTTGTGCACATACCATTTGACATGCAATGGCATGACAGAGCTATGACAGTCATTGCCCAAATTGAGTACCTTTGCTAACAGCATGCCACTGGGCTACGAGCCTGCAATGGTGAAGGAACATTGCCAATGGACCACGGAAGACTGGTATGATGAATTGAGGTTCCAACTACAACACACCGATCGGAGGTTGCATGTGTGTGTGTGGCATAAACCACATGAGGCCATGGACCCTACTGTCAAGTCAGGGTGTTACAGGCTAGTGGAGGCAGTGTAATGTTCTGGAGCACATACTTAATGAGACCACCATCACTGCACAAGGCTATGTTAATATACTTGCTGACCACCTACACCAATTCATGCTTATCCATTTCTCACAATACGATGTCTTCTTTCAACAAGACAATGGACCATCTCATTGCTCTCATTTGGCAAAGGGCTAGTTGGAGAAGCATTCCAGTAAGTTCACAACCTTTGAATAGCACTCTCTCTTAATTTAAACCCTATTGAATATCTATGGAATGAAGTGGAGTGATGCATTCAAGTCCAAAACCCACCATGGGCAACTCTGAGCTTTACAGATGGCTGGCCCTGGAATCTGGGCTGCAATACCACCCAAATGTTTCCAACACCATTATGATATACACAGAGTATATGCCATGACATATTGTGGCTGTTTTGAGAGAAAAAAGTGGATCCACACATTATTAGGTGGATGTGTATAATAAATTGTCCCTTCAGTATATATATTAATGCAAATAATTGATAACACTCAAATTTATATATATTGATATGGCAGTAATGCTTTGGATAGAATTTACAGAAGCATTTTGTGAATTTGATAAAGAAAAAAATATTTGATGAAAAAAACATTCAAAGATAAATAAAAGACATTAATTAAAAAATAAATTTTAATGTTTTACCTCGAAATCTCATTCTTTCAACAGCTCTATTACCAGATAGAAGAAACAGTTTGTCAGGAACATTTTGTAGAAACATAACTTTCTGGTATGAAGCAATGGCTTCTTCAAGTATTTTATTGCTCCTTTTCGTGTCAGCAAGCTGGTCAAGTGCTTGTGATCTTCCATAATTAGCTCTGGGACTATTTGGGTATTGTACTAGAAGGTCTTCATATTTTTTTAGAGCTTTCTCTGGTGACTTGCAACAGGGAATAATAGCAACACCAATAAGGCAATAAATATCACAGAGTTGAGAGGTTAATCATGCATATAAGTAAACAAGGATAGATTCATTTAATTATAGAACATTCCAATATTGATATATAGGAGCAATCAAGAAATCTTATTCGAGTTCAGTTTTATTGGAGAGAAAGAAAAAAAAAACCCTGCATGCATTTCAAGCATTAATTAAAACTTCCTTCAAAAACCAAAAGCAAAAAAAAAATACTGAATTATTTTCTGCTAAAAGTAAAATACAAATTTAATATTTAAACTGCGTTATAAACTTTGTTCAAATATTATTTAAAAGCATTCACTATGACTATCTTCACTTATATAAAATCAATGCAATACCTGGGATTGCTACTTCTAACATGAGAAGTACCTGGTTTCTTGGTTAGAACTTGAAACTTTGAGCAACCACTTTAACTTCAACCAATCTCACTCAACAGGCTGGTGAAATCTACTTCATGGTCCATATATAGATAGCTTGTGCCCGTTTTATGATATTGATGTGGATTTTAAGTAAAAGTGGTTCGACATCTGTCACTTGCCTACACTCAAGATGTAGAACAGCAAAAAATCTTTTGCATGCTTATAATTGCTAACCCCTGCTTTAAGATATCAAGTTGTGAAACATTGTTATACTATGTGAGGCTCCACTAATAATTTCCACTCTGTAAATTGATTCAAATATTGAATGTAATTGAATGTAATTGATTCAAATATTGTGAGGCACACTGTGTGCTAAATAATGTATAAAAAAATTCAGTGATCTTCATTAAGAAGACAAAGATCCTTGAAGCTAAGAAAACACACTATCAAATGATTAAATTCCATGTTATGCAAGCAAAAAGCCATAACTGTTTGAAACATATTACTAAAGTGTCAAATAGGATTTCTTGAAGATCCAAAGCACCAAGCTACATAAAAAATTGCTCTTCTACATGCTGATATCTTTTCTAAATGAGTAAGTATAAAATATTTTAAATAAAAATACAAAGGATGCCTAGGTAATTGTGGTCAGGGAAATGAGTCATTTTTTAGGTGAATCTCATCTTTCATCGAAATGAATGTTAAAAGCAACAATTATTAATACGAACTATGACATATCAAAAGTTATAGACAAACGTGTTTCATCAACATTCAGTTAGTAGATACTACTGGATAAATAAGGAATGGATCCTACTTAAAAAAAAATAGATTATAATTAGAGGTAATCAAAAATGCCAGAAGTCAAATTCTTCTTCAGCTTCACTGATGTCATCATCATCATCATCATCCTAGAAGTTGACAAAGTTCAAGATTTAAATTTAACTTCAGCATTAATATTCATAATAATTTAAAACAAAATTACACTTAATACTTAATATGGGGATAAGAACAACTTTTTTGCCCAATTGTTGTTGGGTTATTTTACCTTTGAGTGGCACTTTTGAACACAGAATTGACTAAATGGATAGGCCATAAGGACCCAAAGGCTCAGAGTTGGGTAGGGACATGACAGTTGTTAAGAGACAAATGGAAGTCTCCCATCAAGGCCATTCAATATGTTGATTAACGTGCACAGAGTATGGCTCTTTTACACATGGGGCCATGGTTTAATGTTCCATCTGATGTATGGTGGCCTTTCCAAGCCTATTAGTGTCCCCTATTGACCATGGGCAGGGCGGGGAGTTTTGCGAAGATAAATCTCAATGCCGAGCACTGCAGATTACAATTCTGGCGTGCACCAACTGAGCTGACTGGTGTGCTACAGACTATAAAGCAGTATCACCCCCCCCCCCCCATGCAGGGAGTCACTGCTTTATATATCATCTGACAGACTGTGGCTGTTCCAAACCCATCAGTGTCCTTTATCATCAAGGGCAAGGTGTGAGTTCAGTGAAATTTTTTATTTCTTATTTTTTGAAAGAATAGAAACATATATGCTTTATATTTCAGCTAAAGTACAAAAAAAATTTCAGAAACTCACCACACCAGTTAAGTAGGAAGGAAAACACCAATGGTATAAAATATGTCTTATGAATTTGCAATAGTTAATATATTATTAATATGGCTTCTGTATCCATAATTTATCAAAACATTCCTTGAATGTCCATTGCCAAAAAACAAATAAGATGCAAGAGAAGTAGTTGCTGAAAAAACACCCATGGTCAATGTGTGCAATATGGTCAAAAATAAAAATAATACCTCCTTCAAGCAGCTGTTTACCACAGAGGTCTGACAAGGAGCCTGTCAGTTTATACACCATAGTTGAAGGTCTGTGAGAATGGCAGGACCTCAGCAGAAAAGCAACACACACATCTATGCCTTACCCAGGGCTCGAACCCAGGTTCCTTAGATCAGTAGACAAGTGAGCTAACCACTTGGCAAAAGAAATTATAATTAAATTTGCACACCACAAAATGAAATATAATACCCAAAGGCAAAATTCCTTTATGAATAGGTAGCATGAATATTCAAGGTCAACTAGATCAGCTGTTAAGTGCAAATGCTGGAGAACTCATTTGTGATCATTGAAAAATATACATGGGGCAGAAAAAAGAAATGCCTACTCCCAGGTTAATGAAGGGTAAAATAATAAAGTTCTTTTATCTCTTCTACACAGAACTAATAGAAATACTGCTTATCACTGGAACTACCCCACCCAAAAGTACACTCTATTCGAATTCAAATAGGTATTCAATGAAGAAATTTATTATAATCCACTTTATTATCATTAAAAATCCATCCATCCAGAAGTTTATGTAGTCAGCATGATGACAAATAAAACTAGAAGGAAAACTAGTAGTCACACCAGAAGCAACATCACCAGAATCTCCCGCTAGATGATGTCAACAACAGCACTTGTAAATGTGCCAGCTGAATCATATGCTTAACTCATTTGTAGACAAGACAGTGCAAATGGAATGTACATTCCTGCACTTAAGAAAAAAGAGCATCTCATTCACATGCCAATGACTGCTAGCAATATCTTTTACAACTGAAAAGCAATGCATTGCAAGTTCACCAGGCAGAGATTTACAATTACTTGTGGGCTTTGTGCATTATGTTTAACCTTTTAATGTCCAAAATTTGAAATTGACTATTTCAAATAGTGCTATTACTTTGTCTGTACTATGCTTTAGTCTTTCCTGAAATTTCTTGGGCATTAAAGGGTTAAGACTTGAGTAGGGTTTCCCAATTACTAAACTATTCCACTGGACAAGATTAAAATGATATCCATATGGAATAAGATTTTATATATTTTTTAATCTCTTTTTAGTGCTGGACATAAAATATGGGGCTAAAATTATACAAAGACAACTATTTTGGACTTCAAAGCAGGTAGACAGCTTTGAGATTTCGCATAAGATAACCATATTTTTTTGGGGAGGCAGCCCCCTACCTGGGTACATCCGTGGAATAAGCTATGTGAGCAGTGGAGAACCATTTTGGGAATGCTTTTATCTTATATATGATTTGCATGTATTAATTTGAGAACAGTGTTATTGCATTAAATTATTAATTAAAACTAGAACAACATATTGCCTATGGTGAATATGGAGTGCTTATTTTCCAAGAGAAATAAGCTTATTTTCCAATTTTATAACCTAATCTCGAAAATTAGGCAGAAAATGAAATGAGTATTATTTCTTCAGTACCTATCCAATCCTAAAAGAATTTTCATTTACCTCTTAAAAAAGTTATGTTTTGATACCGCTTTGAGGGTAAGATGAGAAATTGCTGCTAACATTGTAAACCCAATGAGTGCATTCTTTCTCATTTCAAATAAGAGTTTACTTCCCATTGGATAATTTCGGAGTGTTCTTTTAAAAAGCAACGTTTATAATACGAGTCTCCATAAATGAAATCAAGCAGGTTATAGTCCAGAGATTTTGGCAATAAAGATACTGGACAAACAAGACCATTCCACCAAATCCCATAAAGTTGATTCAAGTAATTTGTAACTGAACAACCAAAATGTGGGGTACACAATCATGCTGAAAGAACATTCTGTGCCAGTTATCTATTAAAAGTCCACCCTCTATTAAAAGTGATAATTTGTTTTGTTAGGAAGTTCTAATAATGAGTAGCATTTAGTCATTGTTCCAAAACAACTAGTCCAATTAACAAATCTCCACTCAAACCACACCAAACATTCATGGAAAATCCATGTTGGAAGTTGCTGTAAAGATTATCAGTGAACCACAAGTGGTAATTTCACATATTATTCATTCTATCTCAATTAAATTGTGCTTTATCACTGAACAACAGTCCCAGAACTGGAAAAAAAGAAAGGGAGGGGAGCGAGCAATGCAATTAAGCATGGAAAAAGGTAAAAAGGAGGCAAGACCATTTTAATTGCAGGATAACATTTTCTCCATTTCAAAATGGTTTAAAAATTTGTTGAAAAAGGTACAAAATATGCACAAGTTTTATAATTTTTTTGCCTCCATTATCCTTAATAGCATTCTCCCTAGATCTGGCCCTGCTGAACAGTAAGCAGTTAAGACTCCAGCAAGTCAACAGATGTGCTGGCAAAAGCAAACATCTGATTGTAATCATCCAATTGAAGAGCCTGCACACATTGCAAATGATAAGAATGCAAACATTCATTCATGGTTCACCATATATGAAATGTGAATTCACCAATTCAATTAGAAAATCATTCAGACACTGGTCATTAGGGTAAATTGTACCATAGAATAACTAGACAGCACAGATAGATGACCAAGCGCTACCTACAGAAGCGGGCAGTAATTCTCCTTTACCCACCAACCTTCAAGATGTCTAGATGTCCAACCTATTATGAAAGTTAGGTTGCTTTCAATTAATATAATTTTTAACTGTTATAAATGAATACTTGCTAACTTCTGTTCTTGTCTTTCAAATGAAAAAAATCAGATTTATCATTCAGATGTAATTTGTTTTCGAAACATTCATTTTTATGCTTGTGACTGTATTTCTTGTTGTGAAACAGAATTTTGTCACAATAATGCACTTAACACAAGTTAACTTTCAAGTTCTAATTTATCATGTACTTTCAATTATTAATATATTTTTCAATTGTTATACATGAATGTTTGTTGACTTCTGTTCCTACTATTCTATAATGATATCCTACTGGAAATTTACTTTATAGTTCAGATGTAATTTGTGTTAGAAGCCTTTGTATTAGAATATTATTCATATATGTGTTGTGTATTAAGCCAAGTGTAAGAAAATCCCTCAAACACATAATAGATTAATAAAATATGAAATTGCTCAGAATTATTTGCCATCAAAAAAACCTTAGCACACAATGAATTATTTTGTATTTAATTATTGGATCAAAATAAACATTTTGTTTTCGCATCTAGAGAACATTTTTGTGCAGGAAAAAAAATTATGTTCAAGGTAATGTTCAAGGTAACACAAAAATCGATGAGCTGGAAGGGAGGTGACATTAAGGGTGTAATGAAAACTCTTGGAACAGCACTGGTTGGGTCTATGCTTTGTAGGAGTGCTAGCATCGATTTTGTGCTACAATGGACATATATAGAAGTCATCTATTTGTGCTAGCTATTAATCTGTGCATTGTACTACTATTAAGTTAAATGAAAGACAAATCCTCATATACTTACTAGATTACTAGTCCAGTATGCACTCTTCTAAAGTAATGGCCTTTGTTCTACACACTCAAGGTTACGTGGAACAATTGCCAATTTTTGAACATTCTCTGATGTGTATCACTAAATACCCTTCCACATTCAACAATTCAGAAAACATCTATGATGATACTCTTGCACTGAAGCCATACTGTTACCACCACAGAATCGATAAATCTAATGTATATCACCATATTCATTAAAAATGCGCTGTTGATTCATTTCATCATAAAACACTAAATTAAACTACAATTTTGACCCTATTAAAACAGTGTCTTGTGAAATTATGAACATGGATCAGAATTATGATCAGAAACTGAAGCAAGAAATGAACTGAGAATCAGTGGTGGTTACAATGCAACTCAAACCATCACAAGTGTTGACATTACAGCATTGCACATCTTGAAATGTCAATAGCTCCTCAAATTGTTGAGAACACTACAACTGTTTTATGAACTTTTTTTTACTTGAAATGACTCCCAAACAGGATTACCAAATTTAGAAAAAAAAATTTACTAACAAAAGAGAAAAAAAAATTGCAGAAAACAAAGAATTTTTATCGACACATTTTTGATTTAAAACAAAATGGCTTTTTCGGACAAAACTGAACGATACATAATTTTCTTCTAAATTACTTCAAAAACTTGATAAAAATTATGCTTAATTTTCTTTATTTCTAGCAAGTTATACTAATCAAAATATAACAGTCACATCTTTTCCTTTAATAGTTTTAATTTCCAGTTTGTAGCAAAATCACATTGTGAATTCCATCCAAAATAACTCTTAAAAGCTTTTTGGCATTTGGGTTGTTTTACCTCTGAGCGGCACTTTTTTGCACACCATGGGCTAAATGATCAGGTCACATGGACCCCGAAGGCTCAGAGAAGGTTGGGGGAGGGGATCCACTGGAACAGCTGTTGGGAGACAGATAGTAGCCTCCCGTCAAGGCCATCCAGCGTGTTCTTTAACGTGCAAAGGGTATGCCTCTCCCGCACACGGGGCTACGGCTTAACATCCCATCTGACGGACGGTGGCCTTTCCAAGCCCATCAGTGTCCCCTACTGACCGTGGGCAGGGCAGGGAATTTTCTTTTTGGCATTAAAAAAGATTTAATAAATTCTGTATAATGAAGAATTATTCTAATTTTAATTGTATTTTTTAGTCATAATGATCACAACTCTAGTTCTGTGTTTCAAACATGGAAAATTTTTGCAGAAACAGTTCCACTACAACATCATCTCCTTTAGTTATGGCTATTTCGAAATAACTAATTGGGTGCAAGCAGTATTAACACATTAATGGAGGGAATAAGGAATTGCTTGCAAATCAAATAAGAAATTAATATGTATTAATGAAAACTTAACTGAGATAAGACTTTAATGTTGACAGTAATTAAAAGAAAACAATAGTTTTAAACAAGTTTTTTTTTTCATATAATGCACTGTTCAGCTCCACAAATTAAAACCACGCAAGACAAAAGCAAGGTAATTTTTGTGCATGATTAAAATAAAAAGAATACAATTTTTAAGTTTGCTAAAAATTTAAAATTCTAAGCAATTTTAAGTATATCAAACATCTTTGTGGCCATTTTATGGACATGACAAATTTTGCTGACCTGCTCCCAAATTGCCTCCCAAAGTATAGCAGAATGATCATGAAGCATCAAGTATGAAAAACATATGTAGTAAAAGCAAATTATAATATAAAAAGCCAAAAAAGCCAAAAAATGAATGATCAAAAATGCCTTAGGATCTATGGCTGAACGAGCAAGGACAACTTCCTTGCAATTTCTGCAAAAAGATTGTCACAGTTTGGTAATAGACTAGATCAGGCCTCGACAAACTAAGTTAGCCACATGCAGCCTGCCACCTCTTTTTGTGTGACCAGCAAGCTACTAATGACAAATAAGTTAAATTTGTAAAAGAGAAAAAAAAAAGTATAGAAGACAAGAAGTCCAATTTGAAGGAAGCAAATTCTCATTAAAATAGTTAATTTTAATAAAATTACATTGTTTATGCTTCCTTTTTAGGTTTTTTTTTTTTTGCATTGATTATACATACATTATTGATTATTTATTTTCTTTTGGTGGACCATCCTTCCATTTCAGTTTTTTATGAGGGCCTTCAGCTAAAAGGTTTGTGGGTTTGGCAAACATTTAATTGACAATAATTTGTTGATAATCTGTTCAAAGATAATTGCTAATGTGCCTGGAGTACCAGAGAAAACCATTGCCAGGAACCTGCAGTAAAAGCTGGATAGGGGTGTGGCAATTTGGCATCTGCCACTATTGCCCCTGACACTGGCATGTATTGACAATCAACAAAACCTGATGGAGGAGGTGGCAGTCACATGATTAAGTATATGGTGAATCTTGGTGAGAACAGGTTGACATCTAGATCTCACTGAGATAAAAACCTACAGTAAGCCAAATTAGCATCAAGTACACACCAAGGATAATCCTTAGCTGCTATGTGGCCCAAGGCAAGAATGACAGTGAGAGTAATTTTGCTATGAAGGTGTAATCTGGTCCACTGATGGTGTCACAGAAGGGCATGGCTGATCACATGAAAAGGCTCAACTTTGAGCCATTGGAATAAAATAGGTAAAAAGCCAAGGTTAGCAGTGTGATGGCAGGAAATGAATTGCCGGTATATAGTTAGGTGTGAAGGCTGTCCTCATCCTGCAAAAGAGAAATATTGAAGAAAGGGTAATGAGTGAGCCATGGTGGAAGTGGTTTTACTGTCAACTGGAAGTTGTAATGAAGAATGTCTTGCAGGTAGCCTTGGACACACAAGCCAAAAGGACAAATGACAGTGGGCAATGATCATTAAGTGTCTCCATCCTTACAATGAAAAACACAGTCCCAAGTAGGATAACAAATTTATTAAAAAAAAAATACTCGAGATAAAAATGACTGATCATCTTCAATGTAAAGACTGGGGCATTTAAACTTTTAATCAGCATCAGGCCCTTTGTATGTGCACAAAAGTTGTTCCCCAGAACACCCTTGTACACATACAAAGGGCCTGATGCTGGAGAGGGCCCAACAGCCTCATTACCAAATCCTGGGCCAATGCCTAGAACTGAACCCATTGTCCAACTTTAACTGGAGTGGAGCAAAAAACACTGGTACATTTCCCAGGAGAGAGGACCTGATGGGATCCCATTAATTTGGAAAAATTAAATGGGAAAATCCCATTAATTTGAGCAATCCAAGTAATCTTTATAACATGCCGATGTTCTAAAATACACAATACTGAAAAAAAAAAATCATTAAAAGAAATATAAATCATGTTTTGTGTAAATATGTCATTTAGGATGAAATTTACTTTCAATGAATATATAAATTCAACTGGTCATCAGGTTTTTCCAAAATTGAGACTTAATTGTATAGTCTGATCTGTTGTTTCACCATATGTAAAAAAAAGTTATTAAAATTAATATGCTTTAAAATTTGTAATTAAATTTTGCTTACTTTGATTAATTATTAAAAAAAATCCGAAGTTGACTTGTTATTATGACTCAGCATAGTTGGCAAAAAGCATGGACTTTTAATTAATAAGAACAGCTGGATAAAATAATTTAATTTCACATGAATAATTGCTGTACATTAAAGTAATCCTATAAAGTATGCCTCTATAACCAAGAAGGGTGCAATGGGTATTACAAAACAACAATACTTTACAACCTATTGGCGATTATTTCCGTCTATCCCGACTACCAGGGTAAGACACCTAACATTATAATCTATACCAAAAAGCTAGTATATACTAGTACCATGATATTACTTAATTATTTCTACCAACTAAGGTATAACCTTTAACACAACAATTAACGGAATGTAGGGGAATGAATAACGAAAGTTTAATTACCAGATAAAAGATGAAGGCTGGTAAAACTGCATCAGTTGTCGGCTTCGATATTATTAGCCTCGACCAGCTGGTCCTGGGCCAGATGCAATAGCTCCACAATAATCCGTGTGACCAGTCCTTATGCTTACAGATGTAACGAAGTTTAAATGCACAAAGTTACTGAGATGTCATCATAATCCTCATACATAAATATTTGCTGCTCACTTTTACTGGGTTGTTACAAATGTGCAGTTTTTGGCGAATGCCATTTAATGAAGGTCGACTGCCATTTTAACCAGATGTTAATTCTTTTACTATCTTCCTATTCCACTGTCAACTGACCATTTGATGTTCGTTTTTCTTTTACACTGCCTTTTGTGTTTGACCCTTATACTGGATTATTTTAAGTTTGTGCAGATACTGGTAAGAAATTTCTATTACACATTGCTCTCTTTCCGGATTATGGCACTTTAAAAACACGAAAAAACTTTAATCATCCTGTGACCGGCCATTAAAACTTTAAAAACATGGCCCACCATTCGACTCACAATTGGAGACCATATCCACTCCCTGATGTTAACCGGAGCTACACGTTTCGCTCACCACCAACCAGCGGCTTCATCTGGCTCAAGTTGTTCAATGTAATGCATCACTTTATACACGCCTCACCGCCCATGTCATCCTGTACATACTCATGCGTGTTAGGTTCTGCGACGGTCTGCTGTTGCAGCAGGAGGGTCCATGCTGCAGGCATGGGGGGAATCTCCGTATTACATACTGTGTTGTGGTGTGTGTGTGTGTGTATATATATAATTTCTTTGCATATAATAGTTGAAATTTAGTTAGTGGGAGAGGGGGCTGCTAAAGGTTTATAATTGATTGATTGCATTTCAATATTATTTTCGATCACAGTTTGGGCCAAAGCTGTATTGGGGATTAAACTTTTGTTATTCATTCCCCTAGGTTCCGTTAATTGTTGGGTTAAAAGTTATATCTTAGTTGATAGAAATAATTAAGTAATATCATGGTACTTGTACATACTAACTATTTGGTATAGATTATAATGTTAGGTGTCTTACGCCGGTAGTCGGGATAGACGGAAATAATCGCCAATAGGTTGTAAAGTATTGTGTGTTTTGAATTACCTATTGCACTCTTCTTGGTTATAGAGGCATACTTTATAGGATTACTTTAATGTACAGCAATTATTCGTGTGAAATTAAATTAGCATGGACTTTCTCTCTCTAAGTGTGGTACCTAGAAAAAAAATTACAAAAAGGAGTAATTTTTTTGTTTCAAGTAAATATTAATTTTTTTGTTATTCAGAAATAAATAGCCTTTCTATTCATGTGCATTTACAACCATTTCTATTAGTTTTCTTTTTAAATAATTTTTTTATTTTTGTTACCAGGTGCAATTTTTTACTTCAGGACTCTAAAAATGTCATATTAAAATAAAACTAGTAGTATTTTTTGTTAAATATTTTACTTTCAGAAAATCAAGAAATAAATGCTGATTAATTTGACATATAACATGCCATAATTCCTTTCATTAGTCATTTGACAAAAAAGTTCTAAAGTTAATTTTTTTTTTGGCTGATCATGAAAAATCAGCTGGGCCTTTTGGATGTAAATCAGTTTTTTAGGTTGGACTCTGGAAGGGTTAAGAGATACTGGTGATGTTCAGTATGAGTTAAACAGAAGAATAATAATTCTTGCTTGAACGTTTAAACCTTCCTGTGCCAAGGTCATTTAGACACATTGACAGAATCCAAAATGAGAGGCTGAGGACATCCCATGTCTGTTTTTAGTATAAGAAAAAAAATTCAATTTTAAAAAAATAAAATTTGCATTTTGAAAAATTTATATATGTATCTTATAAAAATACATTATTTATGCTTGAAAAATAATATTTTCTCTTTTCATTTGATGCATATTTTACTAAACTAGGATATAAATAACTCATTAAAGCCGTCAGATTGTTGATATATGCCACAAAAGTGGCCATGTATGGCCACTTTTCTTTCTGTCCTGCTGAAGAGTGGTCAGCTTCACAAGGTCCAGGTGCTGACCATTTATACACATTGGACTGGTTTATGGCTTTGAACATGATTACACAGATCCTGGATTCACTGCACTGCTGGGCCTCTCTTGAGGGAAAATCTGCCATGGTGTTTTACATTTGCATATTGGTATGGCCCTAAGTAAAACAGAAGAACAGGATACCTTATATCAGCTGGTGAATAATCCTGAACAGAGGCCATCACAGGTACCTGAACCCTTACTTTAGCTAGTTAGGCTCACCAATTCTACCCTGGAGGGATGTGTGAGGCACATCAGCTTGAAAAGGACCACTTATAAAGGTGGTGACTGAAGTTCCTACCATCTTGGGTGTTTTTAACAGTAGGGGAACAGGTCTTTGCACCATGCATGTGTTTAGGGGGCTATTTAATATTATTAGACCTACCTCTCTCAATAAACCTAGTTTCTTTAAAAATCCTAGTAATCATTTTCTCTCTGCAGGTAGGGGGAATGTGAGGATGTTGCATAGAGATCATTCTCTTAATGTCCTCACACTATGACAGTTAACCCATTCACTTTTACTTAACCAGTTTTACTTTATTTGCATTATAATTATTATTTTGGGGCATTAAATTTCAATTGAATCATTTCTTCTCACCCATACAAGTTATTGTGCATTTGCAACTCCATTTTTTGAACGACAGCCAGTAATGCATGTAGAACACGCCCCTTCTTGCATCATAGCTAGTGCAAGCACATGCTCATCATATTATGCAAATGTGACTTCTGCCAGCATGCTTTGCACGTGTCAGTTTGCAGGCTAAATGTAAAGAAGGGACATTAGGTAATGGGGCAGTAAAAGCTCAGAGACAATAGAAGTGTGAGTAATTAGTGTGAGTCTGCTATTGTGAGAAGTTTAGTTTTTTGTAAAGAATTGCTTTTTTGTGAAAAGATTCTTGGTGAGTTTAGATTTTTGAACAAACATTATTTGTTTATGAAACAGTTTTGACTTTCTAATTTTTTTTTCTCTTGAGCAGAGTTTATTAAGATTTGATTAAAGTTTAAAATTTATATTGACAATCACTAATTTAAGTCCTTTTCTGCAATAACACTACTAATAAGAAAATAACCTTCCTTTAATTTAATTTGAAAGAGAAATTGAATGGTGCTCGAGCTATCCGGCAACTTAAATATACATTTTGGAGCATTACAACACAGGACATAGTAGTAATGGGCAGATGTAGTAGTAGTATAGGACATAAAAGTAATGGAACCACATACATAGTCGTATCAGAATAATATGACCACCTACCTAATAATGGAAATAACCACCATTGAATTGGATGATAGCAGCGAGATGGCATGGACACAATGAGGTCTTGGAAGGTTGCCAGAGACACACTTGCCCATTCGGACTCCAGCAGAGCACGGAGGTTCTGGAGATGATGTAGTTGTGGGTCTGCATGCAAACCTCTTGATCCAAATGGTCCCACAAGTGCTCTATGGGATTGAGGTCGGGCAATTTCGCCAGCCCACGGAGAACGGAGACATCACTGTCACGTTCCTGGAACCAGTCATGCACCACCTTAGCAGCAGATTGAATTGTCCTGTTGGTACACACCATCACCACCAGGGTAAACATCCAACATGAAGGGATGCATGTGGTCAGCAAGGATGGACAGATAGCCATTGGCATTCAGGGACCCATCCAGTGATACCAGCAGTCCCACGTCATACCAGGAAAACATCCCCCAGACATGCACACTACCAGTCTGTACTTGACCGACAAGCATGTCTGGGTGTTGGTTCTCGTGTGTTTGATGCCATATCCGCCACTACCCATCACTTCTGTGGAGTAGAAACCTAGATTTGTCGGAGGTTCCTTTTTCCACTCTTTCACTATCAATTGACAGTAGTCTCTTGTGAATCTATTTTCCTTTTTCCACTCTTTCACTATCAAAAATCTATTTTCCTTTTTCCACTCTTTCACTATCAAATGACATAGTCTCTTGTGAATTGCAGGCGTCATTGCTGATGGACCTTGGTTAACATGGGTGCTTTTATGTAGCGTCGACTCCGGAGACCCATGCATAACAGGGTTCGCTCTACTGTTATTGGGAAAACATACCTGGGTGCCCCAGCATTCATTTGAGTGGTCAATTGCTGCACTGTTGTGTGTCGATTGCCCTGTACCTGTAGACGGAGGTGATGTTCACCTCTGGGGTTGATGGCCTTTGGGGCTTCACAGTTATGATGTCTGGAGGTACACGGTGTGCCAGCAGTCCATTCTTGGTACACCCTTACTACAGCACCTCACAAACAGTCCACAAAGTCTGCTGTTTCTGAGATGCTTCTATCTTTGATGTGGTAGCCGATGATCATTCCTTTTTGAATATCCGTCAAATCAATACCTCTGCCCATTGTGCTCACATTATGCACTATAGGTCATCTGTCCTGGCCAGCTGCTTATATCTCCATGTGGTCGACCTTGTCATGTGCACTCTATGATGTGCCTGAGCAGGTGCACTGTGATTCCATGGGTGGTCATATTATTCTGATATGACTGCATATGATGCCATTACTTTTTGAAAAGCCCTTGCATTCAATAATTTAAAAATAGTTTACTTCACCCCATCAATATCTTGACTGTGTCACTCTAAAGATCTGATCTCTTTCAGCTTTGGTGTGCAAACATTTCAGCACTTAGACAAAATACCCAAAATTCAAAACCCAAAGAAAAATGCATAATGTTGAGGGGGGGGGGGGGGGAACAAAACTACCTGTGGCCGAGTGGTTGGCACGCTAGGCTACTAATCTAAGGAACCTGGGTTCAAGATCTAGATAAAGCATGGATGTATGTGTTGTTTTTCTGCTGAGGTCCTGCCATCCTCTCAGACCTTCTACTATGGCATATAAACCGACAGGCTCCTGTCAGACATCTGTGACAAGTTCCAAGCCCATTAGTGTCTCTTACTGACCAAGGGCAGGGAGTTTCGAGAAGATACATCTCAACATTAGCCCAGCTGGGACTCTGATTATGAGCCTGGCATGCTCACCTGGGAACTGCAGATTATGAGCCTGACATGCTACTGACTGATCCACCCCCATACCACAAGCAGAATGCACATCACCTCTGGTGAACATGGGAATCTAGTCTTCAAACTGATTCAAGTATTTTGTTACCTTAATTCGAATTAATATATGATTGGGAAAATGCAAATAGTATTTTATTAGTAATTTAATTCCATGATAAAAGCTGTTACATAAGTATTAAAAGAATTTTAAAACTTTCAAACTACAAGGATTGTGGAGTGCATTCAAAGAAACAAATGAATAAAATATGCTGATATGCCCTAAGGCCTGATATCAGTGCATTTCACCATTCTTATAATAGTTTGCCCTGATTATCGATACCTCATAATATTATCCTTTGGTTTCTATTACAAAGAGAATTTAGAGTAAAGATAATGTAAAGGTAATTAACCAGTAGTAGTTGTTGGCTGGTACAGTGGCGATGGAGTTCAACTTCAGCTTGTTATTTCACTCAGCTGTTTGATGTCACTTCATTATATTCAGTCCTTTATAGTATGTCATGATGTTTGATTATTGAAGGGTAATTATGTTGAACACACAAGGTGGTTATAATTGTAGTTGAAATCTTGTACTATTTCCAAGAAGGATGTAATTAGTTGTTGTTCTGGCTGTATATGCAGTTCTTTAATGAACTGAATTCCAAGAAACTGGTAAATAAACTTTATTTTTATTATCCCTTCTAGTTTACCTTTGAGCCATATATCAAAGGGCATATCATAGTACTACAGAATAATTTAATACCATCATTAATGAGTAAATATTAACAAAACAGGGCTATGAGCCAATGCTGTTATACTCATATTTTTGTTAACCCATTGCACTCCTGATTTGAGTGTTAGAATTGTTGTAGATAGCTTTATTGTAACAGCTATATTCGTGAATAATTAAATATATATATCTAGCTGTGTATAATATATATATCTAGCTTTAATAAACTTTATTGGGTTTTATTCTCCTTCATCAATGGCTCTTGTGCGAGAATGCTCCTTGGTGCAATCTAATATCTATATGCACATCTCTCAAAACTTATGTTTAATATCTTAAAAATTTTTTAAAAATTTAGAATTCAATGCACAATACATTACTAATATTAAGAACATTAAAAAGTTGTGCAGGCTCCATGATGTTGAATGGGAGCTACGTGTTTTGCCAATCGTCAGTTACGTGGGTTCCTCAGGCTCGACTCTTTAGTGTTAGTGTCCTCTGCTTTAGACACTTCTCACTAGTTACGTCACAAATCATGTGTTTGTATGTATTCGTGTGTGTGCATATTGATTAATGCAGCAGGAGATTCCACGCTGCTGGTAAGGGTGGAATGTCCGTGTTGCACATCTGATTGAGATTCTTATGTATTGTAAGTTTTTCTGCATATAAAAGCTAGAATTTTGTTTTTGGAGCTATCATAGGCTTCAATTCTATTTTATTTACTTCTAATTTATTGTTTATAACAATTTGCGCTAATGTGACATTTTGAATTCCTTTTCTTATATCATTTTGATGTTCTTGCATTCGTGTGTTAAAATGTCTATATGTTTTTCCGACGTATCTGTCTTTTCCTTGTAGGATTTCTAATGGATCTGAGATCGTTATTTTGTAGACACCACCTGTAGGTGCTTTTTTTATCTCTATTGTTTATTGATAGTTTTTAAGTATCAGCATATTTTAATCACCTGTTTCTTTGAATGCACTCCTCAATCCTTGTAGTTTGATGTTTTGAAATTCTTTTAATACCTACTTAACAGCTTTTATCGTGGAATTAAATTACTATCTAATTAGCTCTGTTAGAATTATTAATTGATAGTATTTTATTACTAAGTCTAGAACATAAAAATTATTTGTCCTATATTTCCTAAATTTAAAAAGTTGCTTTTCTCACATCCCTCAAGAAAATAAAGCAGTTGTTGCTGTCAGTAGAATATATCTTCATGCTCTATCACCAAAATTTGCAATTTCTACCATGAATAAATCACTTGTAATATTCACTAAAAGTTTCACCTCTTCTATATTTAAGTGTTTTTAATTTACATTAATGGAGAACACTAAGCATTTGAAAAGCACAAATGAATTTCATCAGTAGAAATCCATCTAAACAAAGAATTTTCCAAATATCTCTTAAAACAAAACAGTTGTTTCCCACCCCCTGGGTATAAGTTGTAAATTGAAACCTCACAACCATCACATTCTGCAATCAAAATTTCTAGCGTAACTATATCTCTTGCAATATTCACCTTAACAACATTGCACTGAAAAGTTTGCAATTTTCAAATTTTTCCACTGTGAGGCCACAATTTAGACTTTTGGGAGATTTGAAAAGTGCGAATTGTAATATTTCATCAATACCTATCGAACACAGTAATATTTAAATATAATTTACCACACTAATATTGTAATTAAAAGTTTTGTGGTAAATTAAGTTCAACAAATTATATTCTAATTACACGTTACCTGTCTTTTTTGGTGTATGAATGGAAGTGTTTTGTACAAGCTGTGAATATCCCATATCATCAATATTAACACTTCTTTTTTTTTTCCAATTTTCTCACCATCTTTTAATGCAGATATATTTTTATATTAGTTTAACAGCTTATATCATTTACCAGTTGAAATTGTATTACATTTAAAGTCTAAAATGTTAGTTTCCAATGATTTGATAATTTGCTTATTATGGTTTTCATATTTTCCAAAGACCTACACTTAGCTGCATCAAATCCATGATGCTAATTAGTGTTGAGAGAGGGTAATGCTTTAGTGCAACTGAACATAACACTTCTGCTCCAAGTGACAGAGTAATATGTCTTTTGTTAATTTTTACTGACTTCTGATCAGTATACCAGTACTTTTTCATTTTCAGTAATATTTTTTAAAAAATTACAATGCCTGCTTTTTTTTATAAGGTAGCTTGAATATTATTTTTTACCTCCATTATTTTTCGCTGTTTCGTGGCCAAGTGGTTAGCATGCTTGGCACCTGGGTTTGAGCACCGGGTAAGGCATGAATGTTTGTGTTGTCTTTCTGCTGAGGTCCCGCCATCCTCACAGACCTTCTACTATGGTGTATCAATTGACAGGCTTCTGTCAGACCTCTGTGGCAAGTAGCTGCTTGAGGGGGTATTTTATATATTTTTTTTATTTTATTATTTATTACTATATGGCAATACATATTTATACAGGAATTTTGTTATGTGACAAAGAAATGATATAACTGCTATTTAGCTAATTAGCTATTGCATTTGTAAATAATCTTTAGTTCTAATAACATTTAAGAAACAAAAGTTTATTTTTAATTCAGTGCCAAATAGTGTTCAAAATGTCAAAAATATTTTGACATAAAATTTTTTGTTTCTTTCATTTTTTTACATTGCCTCTCCATGACCAAGTGCTTAGCATGCTTGACTACTGATCAAAGGGAATCTTGGTTTGAGCCCTGGGTAAAGTACAGATGTTTGTGTTGTTTTTCTGCTGAGGTCTCACTTCTCTTACAGACTTTCTACTATGGCATATAAACTGACAGATTCCAGTCAGACCAGGGCAGGGGTGGCTCAGTCAGAGCATGCCAGGCTCAAAATCTGCAGTTCCAAGGTTTGAGCTCCAGCTCGACCAGCATTAAGATTTATCTCCACAAAACTCCCTGCCATCGGTCAGTAGGGGACACTTGATGGGCTTGGAAAGGCCACTGTCCATCGGATGGAATGTAAAGCCATGGCCCTATGTGTGGGAGAGCCATACCCTGTGCATGCTATAGAACATGCTGGAAGCTCTTGACAGGAGGTTATCATCTGTCTTCTAACAGCTGTCCAGTGGGTCCCCACCCTCAACCTCCTCTGAGCCCTCAGGGTCCTTATAACCTGACCCATTAGCCCATTGTGTACAAAAAAAGTGCCACTCAGTGGTAAATGGTAGCTAGGCATAAACTAGAAGGAGAGCTGTGTACCAATCCCTAATGATGATGCAAAGAACCGGCCAGGTCTAGCACCTAATGTCCGACCCCACCTTCTTGTGGTGCAGGCTGTACCTTCCAAGAGAGAGATTCTCTTTCAGAAGGGAATGGAAGGGGAGGGCTGCCAGTTCAGTATGGCCTACTGATCTGGTCATCTATGGCCACTTTTTTCTTTTTTTTCAACCCTGCTGAGGAGTGGTCAACTTCACAGGGTCCTGGTGCTGACCATTTATACCTACTAGACTGGACTTGTTTACATATTTGAGCTTGATTATGGATCCTGGACTTGCTGCACTGGTGGGCCTCTGCTGAGGGAGAATCTGCCGCTGTGCTTTCTGTTTGCTTCTGGGTTGCCAGCCCTAAGTGAACAGAGGCATGGGATACCTTATATCAGCTGGTGGATAATCCTAATCAGAGGCCATCGCAGGTACCTGAACCTTACTTAGCTAGTTGGGCATCGTCAAGCCTAAACTGGAGTAATGTGTCACAGGCAGGCCATATGGCTCTTGAAAAAGTCCACTTGAAAAGGTGGTGCCTGAAGTTCCTACCAGCATCGCTGACTTCAGCCTTTAGCGGAGGAGGAACAGGTCTTTGCCCCATGCCTGCGATCAGGGGGCTGTTTGATTTTGTTGGCCTTAAATATCTCAATAAACCTAGTTTCTTTAAAAATCATACTAATCATTTTCTCTCTGCAGGAACATGAGGACATTTATATAGAGATTATTCTCTTGATGTCCTCAAGGAGGTATTTCAGCGCTGTAACCTAGATATTCTAGACTTGCAAGAGATCAGATGGACAGGAAAAGGTGAGATACTTAAAAATAACTTTAAATTTCTCTTTACAGGCAGGGAGGATGGAAAGCATAACCAAGGCGTGGGTCTGCTGCTCAGCAGACATGCTAGTGATGCTCTTCTAGGATATGAGTGCATTAATGAAAGGTTTCTTACCGCAAAATTTCACACAAGCATTAAAGACCTGAATGTTATCTATCTGCTGTTATGCCCCCACTGAGGATGCTGATGAGGATGAGAAGGATAGATTTTACGGACAACTTCAGGATATTTTGAATTCTGTCAAGAAAGGAGATATTAACCTTGTTCTAGGTGACTTCAATGCCAAAGTTGGTACTAACTGTGACCTTTGGGGAGGGCTGATAGGCCCTTTAGGTTTTGGTAACTGCAATGGCAATGGGCAACATCTCCTACAGGAAAGTAAACTCAATGGTTTCAGAATAACTAACACATATTACAAACACCGCGACATACATAAATACACATGGGTTTCACCTGATGGGCTGCATAAGAATATGATTGATTATATATTAACAGTAAATGGGTTAGTTCTGTTAGGAATCCAGGGCATATATGGGAGCTAAAATTGGATCTAACCATTACCTTGTTAAAAGTGTCTTGCAACTTAAACTTAAAAAGTGTTGTGCTAAAGTTAAAAAATTTAACTTTAATACTGATGCTCTGAAAGACCCAGTTATAGCTAAAGCTTACCATGATAGGTTACTTAGTCATTATGACAGTCATGGTTTTCTTACTACTGAAGTTGAGGAAGAATGGGGCCATTTTAAACAGGCTTTTTTGGAAACTAACAGTACTCGTTTAGGGAAAAAGGGACAGAGGAGGCAGAACTATTTGAGTGATAAGGCACTTGAGCTTATTTCAGAAAGAACTGCAGGAATGTCCTTAATCCGTACCCTACTAGTCCTAATAGAAAGCACTATAGAGAGCTTAATAAAGGTGTAAAGGATAGTTAGCTGCTCATAAGAATCTTTGGCTTGATGGTATGGCTGACAAAGCTGAGGAAGCAGTTAGGCAGCACAACAGCAGAGAGCTCTACCAGATAGTTAATGTTTTATGTGGTAGAAAATGGACAGGCATACAAGGATTGATGGATAAACAAGGTACATAAAAGGTACATAAACCCCCAGGGGTAGATGAAATTACTACGGAAATGCTTAGAGCGGGGAATGTTTCGGTTACCACTTGGATGATTGAAATTTTGAATATCTTTTATGATAAAGGCATGGTTCCTAAAGGATTTTACCAGAGCTATTATTATCCCTATTTTCAAAAAAGATGATCGCAGTTCTTGTCATAACTATAGGGGTATCAGCCTACTATCTGTTCCAAGGAAAATTCTTTGGTTGATTGTGCTTTATAGAATTAAGAATCTGGTTGACAGGCAATTACATGATGAGCAATGTGGATTCAGAAATGGTAGGGGATGTGTGGATCAGATATTTTCACTTAGGCAGATTCTTGAGAAATGTTTAGAGTTTCAGAAACCTTTGGTTGCTAGCTTTGTTGATTTCAAAAAGGCTTTCGACTCTATTGATCGTCAAAATTTGTGGTTGATTGTGATATCATATGGTATACCAGACAAGTTAGTTAACATAATGAAAACTCTCTATAATAACACTGAGTCAGTGTGTAAGAGTTGGTAAGTCTTGTAGCAATTGGTTTAGCATTACTTCTGGTGTTCGACAAGGGTGCATTTTGTCTTCTTTTCTCTTTAGTTTGGTTATTGATTATGTTATGCGAAATTCACTTCAAGGGAAAGATTTTGGCCTAAAATGGGCTGGAGATACGAAAATTTCTGATTTAGATTATGCTGATGATTTAGCCCTTTTGGCAAATGATGTTGATGAGATGAACTCTTTCATTCGAGCTGTTGGTGAGACTGGTAGTAGAGTAGGTTTAGTTATAAACAGAGAGAAAACTAAAGTGATGAAAATTGGTCAGGCAGGTTGTAATTCAGTTCATCTGAATGGTTGCAGTCTTGAGCAGGTGTCACATTTTAATTACCTTGGGAGCTATGTAACAGATACTGGTGATGTGCGGCATGAGATTAACAAGACAGATAGGGATTGCTGCCGGGACTTTTAAGAATCTATGTAGATTGTGGAGAAATAGGCGTATACCCCTAAAGACTAAAATTAGACTGTATAATAGTTTGGTTCTTTCTAGGGTTAATTATGGTAGTGAAACTTGGACACTGTGTAAACAAGGTAACAGGAAACTAGATGCTTTTGATTGTAGACATACGCAGTATCTTGGGCATTAGGTCGTTCGACTTTGTAACTAATGATGAGGTTAGGCAAAGGAGTTTGCAACCTCCTTTAAGCAGCATATTGTGCAGGGAGAGACTCCGCGGGTTTGGCCATGTTGCCCATATGGATAATTATAGATTGGCAAATAGGGTTATGAACAGTGTGCCTAGAAGCCTCAGAAGGAGGGGGAGACCTAGGATGCGGTGGGCAGACAATGTCAAACAGGACCTTGTTACAATTGGTGCGCAGTGGCCAGATGTAGCTCAGGACAGATATGCTCGGAGAATTAAATTGCACAGTCTGGTTGGACCTCCGTAGCCCATGGCTGCTTGAGGATAATGATGATGATGATGATGAAATTAAGTTTAACAAATTGCTGTTTGAAATTTCATGCCTTACCTGAGGCTTGAACCCAGTGTCCCTTAGATCAGTAGCCAAGCGCGCTAACCACTCACCCATGGGACGGCTGACAATGTCTAATACATGGATTAAACATTAATTAATAGATTCTGAAAAAAAATCATTGCCGACATGGCAGGAATCAAACCTGCATCTCTAAGGTGTTATTAGATGATGATGATGATGATGATGATGATGATGATGATGATGATGATGATGATGATGATGATGATGATGATGATGATGATGATGATGATGATGATGATGATGATGATGACGACGACGACGACGACGACGACAAATTTCATTTTCATCAATCATGATATTGTGACTAATAAGATAAATGAAGGTAAAATTAACAATAATAAAAAACACAGCCATTTCCATTTGATTAAAAGTCAAAAACTATATCATGCTGGAAAGGGTTCAGTTGTTTTACCTATCAGGAAACCCATTGAACAACTGCTAGGAGATAGCTGAAGCCTCCCATCAAGGCCATCCAGTGTGTTCTTTAATGTGTATAAGGTCTCCTACAAAAGGGGCTATGGATTAATGTTCCATCCAATGGACAGTGCACCTGACACACATATAGGGCCTTTCCAAATGCAATAATGCCTCCTTTCTCATTGAGGATAGGATGGGGTTAGTGGAGATAAATCTCAATACTGACTCAAGTGGAACTCAATCCTGGGAAATACAGATTACAAGCCTAGTGTGCTACTAACTGAGCCACCCCATCATGCTGGAAAGTTTTCAACAGATTTATACTATATACAGGGCGATTCAAAACTTATCGTTCAAATTTCGTGGGGAGGTAGGGAATACGTCAGGAAACCGATTTCACATAGAAAAGAATGTCCGCAAATGCACGCATGCGTATGTAGAGGGCGCTGTGTGTACCCAACCAGTGTACAGCTTGCCCGACCACTCCCGCTGTCATCAGCGATCGCTTGGCCACCCAGGTCACCTGATTTATCGCCCATGGATTTCTTTTTGTGGGGGGCCATGAAAGACCATGTGTACGAGACCCCTGTCGACAGTGAAATGGACCTTGTTGCACGAATAGTGGCTGCCGCAGGCATTGTCTGTCATATGCCAGGCATTTTTGAAAATGTTCAGCGGTCAATGCAACGGCGCTGTGAATCCTGTGTCTGTGTAAATGGTCACAATTTTGAGCACCTACTGTGAACCTGTACTTTACCTTGGAATAAAAGTCACATTCGTTACCACTTAACTGTACTGTTTCCTTGTGTTCACTTTACTTGTCCATTTTGTTCATGTAGATGACGTTTGCGGACATACTTTCCTATGTGAAATCGGTTTCCTGACGTATTCCCTACCTCCCCACGAAATTTGAACGATAAGGTTTGAATCACCCTGTATATTTTCAGCAGATTATTCACGTACAAAAAACAATTAAAGTTTAAAATTCAAAACTTAATATGCAAAAATTAGAAAGTTAAATCATTCATTACACACAGATCACATTAAAAAAAAAAACGTTTACTAAAGAATACTTACTTTATCTAATATCCTATCTATATCATCTAAATTTTCTCTAATATTGCCATCATCTTCATTTGTTATATCAGCTTTCTCATAAAATGGGAATAGTAAGTTTGGTATACGTTCATCATCCAATGCTACTTGTTGGTCCCCTTTTTGATCAGCTTCATCTGCTTCTACATCTTTCTGTGCCAGTTCACTATCTTTCTCATGTTGTGACAAATCATTTAGGACAATATCATCCATTTCTCTAAGTGTTTCCATCACATCTGAATGAGACAATGGCTCTATATCGTCACTAATTCCAAAAATCTTACTTTCTTCCTTTGGAATGGCATTTTCTTCTTTCTCAACTTCTGCTGAGGACAGAGCATCTTCTTGGATCTCCTGATATACAGTTATTTCATCTAAGCATTTTTAAAGAATGGAATATGTTTTCATCTACATTAAAATTAGCAGTATTTAAAACTTATTTACAACAGTAATATTACAGTAATGTATAAATAAATGTGCAAGTCAAAAATACAGCCACATATATTATAAGTTGTTTTTCTGAGAAAATGGTAATTTTATTTATTATGCTAATATGACATGCTAATTTATCTCTTTAAATAAATGGATTTTTGCTAGCTATGACCATATACTAATAGAGACATACTTGTGTGAGACTTCAGGTAAACTTGACAGAAGGCTGTCGAGATTTGTCTTGAGCCAGGTGGGATATGAACCCACAACCTCCTGATAACATGTCAGGTGCTCTAAACCATTGAGCTATTGGCCGCCAATCAAGATCTCCTCTAATTGATGATATGAACATTCTCAACCTATAGTACATATTCCATTATGTCACATATAGGAGCTGTTCGAGCGATTTTAGCCACAGTACGGCAAATAAATGCCTTATAGATGGGAAGTATATCTTACAAGTATACAATTGATTAAATATTGAGTAAACTCGATTTTCTTGGTATATACTAAATATTAACCCCTTTGTAAGTTGATTTAATTTTTTTTTAGAGGAAAATTTGTCTCGAGTCGGGTGCGATATGAACCCAAGTGGGTTCATTCTCAGGTACTGTTTTTCCATTCATTCTCAGGTACTGTTTTTCCAGATTTTGTTAAATTAAATGATAAAATCAGAAAAAAATTATCATAAACTATATTGCTTCTCAGACTTGAAGAGTGAAATCTTAAAGTCTGAGAAGTCTTAATCTTACTTCAATTTTTCTCCAGGAAATACACAGTCGTATCAGAATAATATTACCAACCACAGAATCACAGTGCACCCGCCCAGGTGTGTCACAGAGTGCACATGACAAGGTTGAATACAAGGAGATATAAGTAGCTGGCCAGGACAGATGAGCCATAGTGTGTAATGTGAGCACAATGGGGAGAGGTATTGATTTGATGGACGTTTAAAAAGGAATGACCATCGGCTACTGCACCAAGGGTGGAAGCATCTCGGAAACATCAGACTTCATGGGCTGTTTACGAGGTGCTGTAGTAAGGGTGTACCAAGAATGGACCACTGGAACACTGAGTACCTCCAGATGTCATAACTGTGGAGCCCCCAAAGGCCATTGACCCTAGAGGAAAACGTTGCCTCCGTCGACTGGTCACAATCAATGCACAACAGTGCAGCAATTGACCACTCAAATGAACGCTGGGGCACCCAGATACATGCCCTCAATAACAATAGAGAGAACCCTATTATGCATGGGTCTCCAGAGTCGACGCTACGTAAAGGGATCCATGTTAGCGAAGGTCCATCAGCAATGACGCCTGGGACTACTGCAAATTCGCAAGGGGCTACTGCCATTGGACAGTGGAAGAGTGGGAAAAGGTTGGCTTCTCCAACAAATCGAGGTTTCTACTCCACAGAAGTGATGGGTGGTGGTGGATATGGCATCAGATACACGAGAACCAACACCCGGACACGCTTGTCGGTCAAGTGCAGGCCAGCGGTGGCAGTGTGCATGTCTGGGGGATGATTTCCTAGTATGACCTGGGACCACTGGTACCACTGGATGGGTCCCTGAACGCCAATGGCTACCTGTTCCATCCTCACTGACCACATGCATCCCTTCATGTTGAATGTTTACCCTGGTGATGGTGGTGTCTACCAACAAGACAATGCTCCATGCCATGTCACTAAGGTGGTGGGTGACTTGTTCCAGGAACACGACAGCGATGTCTCCATTCTCCCTTGGCTAGCAAAATTGCCTGACCCCATAGAGCACTTGTGGGACCATTTGGATCAACAGATTCAACATGCAGATCCACAACCACGTCATCTATGGAACCTCTGTGCTCTGCTGGAGACTGAATGGGCACGTGAACCTCTAGCAACTTTCCAGGGTCTCATTGTGTCCATGCCATGCTGTCTAGCAGCTGTCATCTGAGCCAAGGGTGGTTATTCCCATTATTAGGTAGGTGGTCATATTATTCTGATACAACTGTGTATGATTTACTTTTAAAACTGAAATTAATTTTAAAAAAAGTCAGAAATTAAAAAAAATAATAATAAAATGAAAATGAAATTTCCCAGCTAAAACAACAGCTTAATAATTTCGAATAATATGGTCAAAATTACAAGTTTCATGGCATTACGCAGAAATGCAATGGAACAAAAATTATCTATTATGTTATGACTAAAATGTCTCCTAAGTTAGGAATCAATAATATCAAACCAAGTGAAATAGACAGTATCCAGACTATGAAAAATCGTATGAAAGTACCAGCTGTCATTTTGCAATTTAAATGTATATCTGACAGAGCTCACTGGATAAAAACTCAAATAACAAATAAAGAAATCACAAGTAATAACAAAATAAGCAACTTTTATAATAATGAAAATTTAATTACGATAAAGAACTATTTTGGGTAATTAGGACTTTTGCAAGACAAAATAAACTTGAATATGTGGGGTTAGAGATAGAAAAATGTTCTTAAAAAAATCTGGTAATGAAAATATTATCAGTATATATCATGAACAAGACTTCAAAAAACTTGCAATAAACGAAAATAACAATGAACTTGAACATCACAGCATAAGTGAGTATAAATCTGAATGCATAAGTAATATTACTGATTGGATTAAAAGGAAAAAAATTAAATTAACTTGTGTAATGATAAAACTCTCTGTTCTGCCTATTAACATTTAGCAGTGTTAGAAAGCATTCAGATGAATTTCCATGTGATTAATGATAGTATTAATGGTTTAGATGCAACTGCTGTCTCAGAAACAAACATTACTGAATTTGAAAGTACAATGTATAACTTGCCAAATTAAAAAAAAAATGCTCCATATTCTAGCATGAAGGGTTACAGAAGTATGATGCTTTTCCTTAAGGCATTATTTCCACAACTATTACTAATTCTAACTTTCCTTCAGAAACAATGTTGGAACAGAAAAATCCACATTTAATATAGAGTTACCAGCAATTTATAGATGCCCTAAAAAATGTGTCAAAACATTCAACAATAACTTGAATGAGTGCCTCAAACCATTTTAAGCATAGAAATATCATAATAATTGGTGATACAAATATTGATGCAAATAATATACATAAGCCAGGTGTTGAAAATTATTCAAATATTTTTAAAAAATCATGATCTGTTTAAATTCATTATTGACTTCACCAGGCAAGAGTTTAGAGATAACAGATTAATGCAAGACAGGAACATTTAGCTATTTCCACTGCTATTCTGAAAACCAAAAATTCTGATCATAAGTTTCCTATTGACCACGAAGTTAGCACAAGATTCAAAACACCTGGTAAATTCAAGGTACTAACAGCCAGGAATAACTATGGTTGAAAATATATAAAATCCACTATCCTGACTTCACTCAATTCCATGTTCACAGAGCATTAATGACATTAAAATTTCTCATAATTAATAAACCATATTAAACTATGGCTTCTTGACAATATCGACAATTTTTATTTTCTCCACTGAAGTTAAACTGATTAATACCAATTTCTTTTATTGATGTTAATATAATTTATCAGGTTTTAGTTCCCCTACATTTTTTTTTTATCTTCTATCAATACTGTGATGCAGAGAATGACATTCCTGAAACCTATTCATAGAGGCATTATCACCAATCACTTAGTCACTGCTCCTTTCTCCCACTAACTTTTCCTTGAAACAATGCACATAAACTACCTGAAACAAAACAGATGAAAGTGTTCCCTCTCCTTTCTTCTTTATCATAAGCTTTCAAGTTACTTCCACTTTCACTCCCAATCTTCCTTTTCCTCTATCATTGAACTGTATATTATGCCAAGTTGTTCTTAGCCTTTTTCAGCTCTTTATACTCTCTTTCAAACCCCAGAGTATTTTGGGATCATAAAGACTATATATTAGAGTGGAAACAGTTATGTTCTAACATTTAATTGTGATATTCTGTGCCACATATTTAAAAAAAATATGTTGTACATATCTAAGAGTAATAAAGTTTATTTTTTATCTTTATTACTTACAATCTACCATACTTTTTTTCTCTTTGCATGTTCTGTGGATAAGCTATTAGCTTTACAGATTTACTATTTGCTACAAAACCGCAATTTTTAAATAGATTTGTAAACAGTATTAATAAAGATTATTAATATCTGCAAGTTCTTTTTTTACGGTGCTTTCATTAACTGACTGAAGTTTAAAAGCTTTTGATCAATTTCTTTTCTTATTAAATTATACTTTAACACCTATTTTCTTCTTTACAATACTTTCATTGTGCTAACATTTAAAATACAGTTAGTTTTTATATATTCCCGATATTAAGCATGCCATTCTACAATACTACACAATAATCTCTCACCAACTGTGGGGGTTACATTCCAGATGTAACCTGTGGTTGGCAAGGGCCAATTTAAAATTTTGGGTTAGGGGAAGTGATGTTTGAGAGATGTGTACATATTTTCTTACTTAATGTAATTTTTTTTAAACTTAAAGTTTAATGTGAATTATTTCTAATTAATTTCAATTATGAAAATTAAAATACCATTTTATTTACATTGCTTTTGAACTTTAAAATATTTTTTTATTTAATTTTGTTAAGTTATAATGAAAAATTAAAGTAAAGAACTGTACAATGAAGGTAGCAAAGAGAGGCATTTTTTCACCTGCCGTCTTACTTTTGGGTACGTACCTCAACCGATTTTATGGCCCTTATCAAATTATCCACTTTATGGGCCTTTTCCTCAAAATCCACCACTGTTTATTCTTAACAAAAGAGGTACAGAGCTCATTTAAATTCCATGCATGAAAAAAAAAACTGCTTAGTAAAAAATTTTACAACCACCTTTTAAAAATAATGGACTTAATCGATTTTTTGACCTGTAATAAAATGGAAATCTGGATTAAAGGAATGGATCAAGGCAGTTCTGCTGTGTTAGAAACTCTTTCACCTTAATGATGAAAAATACCTTTGATTTGAGCCTGTATGCTCCCACAGAATAAGTACCTAGCACAGATAGCAGACTTCCATAAATGAGCATTGTAACACAAAAGCGATGCTAATGCTCCTGCTGAGCAGGGGCTTAACTAATGTTGTTCCAAATAATATATAACTAAGATTTTAAAATTATACATAGGTTTAAAAAAAAAAAGCCAGCAGCTAATTTTAGATTATTCTTATTTATTATTATTTTTTATTCTATGATATACTTGTATATTATTTTTTTAATTCATATTTTTTGTAAAAGGCAACAAAAGGAAAACAAAAGTAAGATACAGAACTGCAAAGTTAGATGTCCACACACTTTGAAATTAGTAGGAAAAAGAGGAATTATACTCAGCTGCTAAAGGTGGTGCTGCAAGCAGTGGTATTGAGTCACACATCTGTGTCAACTACTTATTCTACAGTATGCCCCATCCTCCATCCCAACTTAATCAATCACTGATTCCATATTATTCAAAACACTAAAATGAGCTACAAATTTTTATTCTTACCATTCATAAGAGTTAGAGGTTCAGACATATAATTATGTTCTTCCGGTTCCAACTCTTCTATATAAATCTAAAATACAAAATAATAATTACTACTCTAATAAATGTTAACAAATACAGTAGAACATGTATAACATCATTCAAGGGAATTGCACTGTTCTTTCATTACAATCTCAATGTCACTATAAAAAAAATTTAGCAAACTAAAAAAAAATACCTGCAAAATCTAAGCTTTTTTTCAATTCAAACTGATCACCCATAAATAATGGAAAGATACTGATGAAACATAACTCATTAAATTCTTCCATGTAACTGCCAGATAGTTACAGAACTGTGCAAATTAGTTGGGACAATAGAAAAATGCAGTAACAAAGACAACTAAAATATTTGTTTGTTTAACAGTGTATATAGTTAATAGTGAATGTGACCCCTCCCCCTAGCTTTAATTTCTTCTTTCACCCTCTCAACCATTGATGCCACTAGCTTTCCACATATCTCCTTCACTTCAGGGTCGTGGTACCACACTTTCATGACACTTTCTATCATTCTGGTTTTCATTGTGCAATCCATCTTAGATATGCGCACTTTAATAATGGTCCACAAATTTTTAATGGGGTTTAGATCGGGTGAATTTCTTGGCCACTCCAATACCTTCAAATGTTGCTGGGTAAAGAAGCTCTTAGCAAGCTTAGAATTGTGGCATGGAGCCAGATCCTGTTGAAATACCCCGTCGCCATTAGAAAACAGCTTCTGCAGTGTTGGGACCATTTTCGCTACCAGAACGCCTATGTACTTTTTGCTGTCCATCATTCCTTCAATGGGGTGAAGCATCTGTGGCCCGGAAGCTGTGAAACATCCCCAAAACATGACCTTGGGTGGGTGTTTGGGGGATTGCTGGATGTGGCCAGATCGAAGAGGTTCTCCAGGCGAGAGGCGAATGAAATTTGACCTGTAGCCATGCACCACAAAGTGGGTTTCGTCGGAAAATATCACTTTTTCCCAATTCTCCACAGTCCAGTCTCGATGTTTCTTTGCCCAGGAGAGCCTTTTTTTTGCTTCATAGCAGGTGTCAAAAGCTGCTTTTTGGAGGGGCGTCGAGCCTGGTGGCCACACTCCAGAAGGCGATGACATACGGTGAAAGCATCTATATTAACCCCATGAGATGCAATATCCCTTTCGATGTCTCCACTGGTCTTCTTTGGGTCTATGATACTAATTCTTCGAATTAGACTATCATCTCTAGGGGTGGTTTTTCTTTTTCTTCCCCAATGTCCTTTACGGGACATGTCCACGGACCCTGTCTCCTTATGCAGCTTCATGATCCGAGAAACGCTGGATTTCCCAAAAGCCAACTGCTTTTGCTATCTGCCTAGCAGTAAGTGAGGTGTTTTCGCCTAAAGCGATTATTTTAGCTCGTTTACAAGGCGTGATGTCCATGATGTATTTAATAAAAAAAGTTTCCAATGAAAATTGTGAACTACTTACATAATCACATCCTCAGCCTATGAAATATCAATTCCGACTAAAGGGGAAGTGTAAATAATAGCAGAGTAACACGACAGACAATTCTAGACTTGCAGCAGAAGGTTACAAACAAGTTTAGACTTGCAGCAGTTTAGACTCTGCAATGGAAGGGACTTAGTATTCCTTCGCTTGTCTCACTAATTCCCACAGTACTGTAATTTTCTATGAAGGACGAAACAGCCTGGTACACAGGGATTGAGGGACAAACATGGTAAGGTGACTGAAGGTAAAAATTCTGTCATGCCTAGATGGTTCAATAATTTCAGAGAGGTTCTAAATATCGTAATTAGTTCAATGCCAATTGTTTGTAATGAGGACAGATGTATTACTGGCTTTAATGTGACCCAATATCACAATCTGAAATAATTAAGGCTGTTCATAAATTAAAATTAAAATTATATATATATATATCTCCAGGGTTAGATGAAATTACCACTGAAATGCTTAGGACTGGAAGTATTTCTATTGTCACTTGGCTGACTAAAATTTTAATTTTTTTTTAATCACAAAGGTGTGTTCCTAAGCATTTTAACAAAACTATTATTATTTCATTAAAAAAAAAAAGTTTTTATTTTGTTATCCATCTATCTATATACATTCACTCTTTAAAGATTTTTGTGGAAAAAATTATTTTTGCTGAAGTGCTTGACTCATTTTGAATGCATATCACATTGACTGCAGTTCCAACTTTTCTACAAGAGGGCAAATTATTGTTGCAATGCAAATACCATGATCTTGCATTCCACCACCAAAATTTTGGGGAATTTTTCAGATAGAAAAGGATTGTATAAAGCAGCTGTATAAATGATTTATATCTCTTGCCCCTAGGCACATGAAATGCAAATTCTATATACAGCCACTGCAGGATATATTCAAAATGTATGTGTCGGGGGAAAAAATACAAAAAACACACAGAATAACATCATATGATTGAAAAAGGGAAAGAACGATTACAAATAGTCAGTGACACTTTTAATGATGGGACAAATCAGATTCAAACCACCTGTCCAGATTCATGCCAGAGTATTCTAAGATCTCTAAAGTAATGCAGTCTCAGTCTTTTACCCACTAATGTGACCTATCAATCTCCCATCATTGTTGCTTCTGGCACCATCTAACATTGGGGAAGGCAACTTTACTTTTTAATCCTGCAGTTTTTAAGATTTAAATAAATAAGTCACTCACTCATATGGCATCATGCGATTTATGATTAATGCAATTTATTTATTAAGACATTCAATTTCTTTTCCTACAGATAAATTAAAAATTAATTTTTGGTTGGATATGTATTAATGTAATATTTACAATTTGCATTTTCCAAACATCACAAAAATTTAAATTGTGCCCTTTAAAGTGGAAAAAGTTGAAAATTGCAAAATGTTAAATGAATATCATAAATGATGCATTTAAGCCTATATTTTTGGTGGAATGCAAGATCATGGGATTTGCATTGTTTTTAGAAATAAATTAAAAAATCTTTTTGCACTAGAATGGTATTGATGAAATATTATAATCAGACTTTTCAAAGTAACCAAAAGTTTTAATTGCATCCTCCTGTGGCTGAGTGTTTAGCACGTTGGGCTACTGATCAATGGAACCTTGGTTTGGTCCCAGTAAGGCATAGTTGTGTTGTTATTCTGCTGAAGTCTCACCATCCTCACAGACCTAACTATGGCATTAAATTGAAAGGCTCTTGTCAGACCTCGCTGGCAAGCAGCTGCTTGAAGGGGTATTTTTCATTCTAATAAAGGAATACCAAATTTAATTCCATGATAATGCTGTGATACAGTTTTAAACCTCAGATGTTAACTATTTTCCATGCATAGAGGAGTGCTTTACAATATCAAGGACCTTAACAGACCCTTTTTTACCCCTAAGGGATACTTAACAACCCATATACCATAAATTTTCACATTATAGTATACAACTTAACTCTAAAAGTAATCTTCACAAGTAAAGATAACTAGAGTCACTAGTAATTGAAGTGAACATATTTACCATTTTCTCATATGCTGATACAGTTGCATTTACAGCTGTTGTTACTTTGCTGTTGTTCATACTATTAATGCTACAAGTCCTTATCTGTTTTCTCGATATCTTAGCATGCTCTGTATGTATGAAGTGAACACAAGATAACTCAATGCCTTTCACATAATAGCTGGACCTCTGCTGACTTGGGCATTCGTTTATGTTAAGCCAACTGCTATTATCTACAATAGATGTTCCTGGTAGTTTCAGTTCACTTTCAGTACTAGCTGTTAACACTGCTGTACATTTCTATACGACTTTGCACATTCTACCTTTGGAGTATGAAAAACATAGATCAACGGAAAAGTGATGTTATTTGCTCAACACAAGATGACACCAGGTCAAAATGGCACTGTCCTCCTAGCTTGGGAAAAATTTTTACAACTCATTGCAAGAGTTCAAAAGAAACCCAATGCAGACTTTAAAAGGCAACACAATTGTTAAAAAAACGTTTAACCAGCCTCTATGGCTCATGCAACGCGTTTCTCCACTTTCAACTATGTGGCATCTTCAGGCATGTGATGGTGAATACGTTGGTTTAGTCACCCCCACTCCCACCCAACTGCAGCTATTGGTTGTGCATGCTCATTCTTGATGGTTGATGCAACAGGAGATTCCACGCTGAAGGAAGGGGTGGGATCTCCATGCTGCATAGATTATCGAGGTGTTTATGAATTAACGTTTCAGCGTATTGCAGCTGAAACCTTGTTTTTGGGGCCATACAGGGTTTAAAATTAATCTTATCTATTTGTATATTGTTTTCTAATATTATTTTAGCTAATGTCGCAGTTGGATTATTTTTAATTGTATCTGTATAGTGCTCATGCATACGGGTCTTGTATTGCCGATGTCTTGCCTATGTATTTATTTTTGCCTTCCAGTACATTGGTAGGGTCAGGAATATTAATTTCGTAAGTTCCACCTGTGGGGTTTTTGATCTCTGTCGTTTATCACAAGATTTTTTATGGAGTATTAGGTAAAGTCATATTATATTTACCTAAAGTATTTTCCATAGTTTTTGTTATATTTTTTAAATACGGAAAACTGGTGGCATATTGGTTTATATTTTGGATTTGCAGGGGTTGCGTTTCTTTGCTTCCTATTTATGTTACGTTTTCTTGGCTTGCAAGAGACCAGATGGACAGATAAAGGTCAGATTCTTAAAAATAATCTTAAATTTCTCTTTTCAGGGAGGGACGACAATAAACATCACCAAGGTGTGGGTCTGCTTCTCAGCAGACACGCTAGCGATGCTCTTCTAGGATACGAGTGCATTAATGAAAGGTTTCTTACAGAAAAATTTCAGACAAGCGTTAAAGACTTGAATGTTATCTGCTGTTATGCCCCCACTGAGGATGTCAATGAGGATGAGAAGGATAGGTTTTACGGACAACTTCAGGATATTTTGAAATCTGTCGAGAAAGGAGATATTACCCTTGCTCTAGGTGACTTCAATGCCAAAGTTGGTACCGACTCTGACCTTTGTGGAGTAATGATAGGCCTTTTTGTTATTGGTGGCTGCAATGGCAATGGGCAAAGTCTCCCACAGGTAAGTAAACTCAATGGTTTCAGAATAACTGACACTTATTACAAACACCGCGACATACATAAGTACACATGGGTTTCACCTGATGGGCTGCATAAGAACATGATTGATTACAGTCATGGTATGCTTACTACTGAAGTTGAGGAAGAATGGGATCATTTTAAACAGGCTTTTATGGACACTAACAGTACTCTTTTAAGAAAAAAGGAGCAGAAGAGACAGAATTATCTGAGTGATAAGCTGGTACAGCACTCAGAGAGCTGTACCAGATAGTTAATGTTTTGAGCGGTAGAAAACTGACTGGCATACAGGGATTGAAGGATAAACAAGGTAAGGTTATAGAAGGGGAGGATTCTGTCATGGCTAGGTGGGCTGAGCATTTCAGTGATGTTCTAAACAATGTAGTTAGTTCTACTCCCATTGTTTGCAATGATGATAGATGCATTGGTGGCTTTAATGTTGGCCCTATAACAAAATCTGAAGTTATTTTGGCTGTTTCTAAACTTAAACTACATAAATCCCCAGGGGTAGATGAAATTACTACCGAAATGATTAGAGCTGGGAATGTTTCGGTTACCACTTGGATCACTGAAATTCTGAATATCTTTTATGATAAAGGCATGGTTCCTAAGGATTTTACCAGAGCTATTATTATCCCTATTTTCAAAAAAGGTGATCGCAGTTCTTGTGATAACTATAGGGGTAGTATCAGCCTACTCTCTGTTCCAGGTAAAGTTCTTTCCATGATTGTGCTTAATAGAATTAAGAATCTGGTTGACAGTCAATTGCGTGATGAGCAATGTGGATTCAAAAGTGGTAGGGGATGTGTGGATCAGATATTTTCACTTAGGCAGATTCTTGAGAAATGTTTAGAGTTTCAGAAACCTTTGGTTGCTAGCTTTGTTGATTTCCAAAAGGCTTTCGACTCTGTTGATCGTCATAATTTGTGGTTGATTGTGAAATCATATGGTATACCTGACAAGTTAGTTAACATAATGAAAGCTTTCTATAATAACACTGTCATGTGTGAGAGTTGGTAAGGCTTGTAGCAATTGGTTTAGCATTACTTCTGGTGTTCCACAAGGGTGCATTTTGCCTCCTTTTCTCTTTAGCTTGGTTATTGATTATGTTATGCGAAATTCACTTCAAGGCAAATATTTTGGCCTTAAATGGGCTGGAGATACGAAAATTTCTGATTTAGATTATGCTGATGATTTAGCCCTTTTGGCAAATGATGTTGATGAGATGAACTCTTTCATTCGAGCTGTTGATGAAACTGGTAGTAGAGTAGGTTTGGTTATAAACAGAGAGAAAACTAAAGTGATGAAAATTGGTCAGGCAGGCTGTGATTCAGTTAATCTGAATGGTTGCAGTCTTGAGCAGGTGTCACAGTTTAATTACCTTGGGAGCTATGTAACTGATACTAGTGATGTGCGGCATGAGATTAACAGACGAATAGGTATTGCTGCCGGGACTTTTAAGAATCTATGGAGATTGTGGAGAAATAGGCGTATACACCTAAAAACTAAAATTAGACTGTATAATAGTTTGGTTCTTTCTAGGGTTAGTTATGGTAGTGAAACTTGGACACTTTGTAAACAAGATAACAGGAAACTAGATGCTTTTGATTCCAGATGCTTACGCAGTATCTTGGGCATTAGGTGGTTCAACTTTGTAACTAATGATGAGGTTAGGCAAAGGAGTTGGCAACCTCCTTTAAGCAGAATATTGTGCAGAGAGAGACTCCGTTGGTTTGGCCATGTTGCCCGTATGAATAATTATAGATTGGTGAATAGGGTTATGAACAGTGTGCCTAAAGGCCTCAGAAAGAAGGGGAGACCTAGGATGCAGTGGGCAGACAATGTCAAACAGGACCTTGTTAGAATTGGTGTGCAGTGGCCAGATGCAGTAGATGTAGCTCAGGATAGACTTACTTGGAGAACTAAACTGCACGGTCTGGTTGGACCTCCATGGCCCATGGCTGCTTGATGATGATGATAAGTATGCCTTATGGGCAACAAAGGGTCTGTTAAGGTCTTTGAAGTAAAGCACTACTCTATGCATGGAAAATAGTTTACATCTGAGGTTTAAAACTGTATCACAGCATTATCGTCGAATTAAATTTGGTATACTTGTAGCTGTGTTTAGAATTATTTAATGCTAATAAAGGAAAATTTTTTAAATTGTGATCTTTCAAATGGATATTGTTAATGAATTTTATGCTAGAAATTTTGGTTGTGAAATATAAAGGTTTGAGGTCTACACTGACAAAAAATAAATTGCTCCCTTACACCCATTTAATAGATAATTTGAAAATTATTTTTTAGTTGGATAGGTAACATTGAAATTATGGTTCACATTTTTGAAATCATTGAGCAATTTTAACCCTTCCAAGATTCCTGAAGAACATACACATTGACAGAATTTGAAATGAGAGGCCCAAAAATGTTTGTTTTTAGTGTAAAAAAAATCCGACTTTTTAAAAATAGGAATTGCCGTTTGAAAATTTCTTTTATGTGTATCTTATAAAACACATAATTCAAGCTTGAAAAATAATATTTTTCTTTTTACATTTGATGCATATTTTATTTAACTACAATATGATTTCTTAAAGCAATCGATTGCCATTTCTTAGAAGTGCTATAAGGAACTGCCAATTCGTTAACATTACTCTTTACCGAAGCAATCTTCTGATTTAAGCTCACAAGTTTGATTTGAACTATTACCAACAAAAAATTTTTTTAAGTTTTGAAAATCTAAAAATTAATAAAAAAAACTGCTATTTTTAAAAACAGATGAGTTTGGAAGTAATTATGAAGTACATATCTCTTTTTTCATTCTGCACTCTTTCCTGTCTTAAACCTATTTCAGTATTCCTAGAATTATTTTTATCATTTACATCATTTATCCCAGCATCCTCTGTGTGGTTCCCACTCTTCAAATCAAAATTATAAGCCAGGGCTTGTTATTGTGAAACTGCCTGCAGTGTCATGGGAGATAGGAAAGGATGTGCTAGAGACAGGAGAGCAGAACCTAGTTAACTGCAAGCACATGTGCAGTCAAGTGCCTACACAGTGGATTTTTTACAGTAAGCAAAATACATGTAGAAGTAGTAGTCCAAACGTTCATAGTTGGTAAACAGTACAGGTGATCAAAAATTCTCTGTGCACCTGATGAAGAATACCTGTATCATTACAATAAACATTGAAAATGTAGTGCATCTCGGGAGATTTAGGAACACATGATGGTGTTAGTGTGAGAGATGTAGTCACCTGCCTACCAAGAAGTCAGTGAGCCATATTGAGCCAAGCAGTCAGGCACTGTAGATGTGCGTTGTTATCTGTTGAGGAGCATATGTTCCTTATGGAACATGTGTTTTGGTGTGGTGGAGAATACATACAAGACATTCAACAATGATCCCAGGCACAGTTTTTGGAAACCAAGGTGCTTCATTGTAATGCAGTGCAGCAGTTGATTCAGAAATTCTGGGAAACTGGTTCCATGTGTGACACACCCAGATCTGGTAGGTCATCAATACTGACAGAGAAGAAAGTGTTGGATATCGCAGACTGCATGCTCTGAAACCCGAAAAAGTTCATCAGGAGATTGTCATAGCAGGTTGGTGTTTCATATGGCATGGCCCATATGGCTGCAAAAAAAAAAAACACCTAGGCCTACATCCTTACAAAATCGCATCAGTGCATGAATTAAAACCTGCCGACAATGGTAAGCAGAGTGCATACTGCAGGTGGTTTGTGGACTTTCTTGAATGTGAAGGTGAGGATATTTTGGATGTCACATTCTTCACAGATGGGCCGAACTTCCATTTGTCGGGGTATGTAAACAGTCAAAACTCACACCTCTGGTCCTCACACAATCCCCATGAGTTCAATGAGTCGCCACTGCATGATCAGAAGATTGGTGTTTAGGTTGAAATTTCACGTAGGTGCTGCAACGCTCCAAAGATTAATAAACTTTTAAAGTTTTGGACCTTTTATCTGATTCAATATTTATTCAAACTCCGGATAGCTTAATCGGGTGCCAGACAATAATAATAATTTGCCTATTAAGTTGAAATAGAGTTCGAATATATATATATACCAGCAGGCATTACTTAGTAAGTAAGAATTCAAAAATTAAATGATTGTCAATCTAAATTTTAAATACAATCAAAAATTATCAACTAACATTGCTCAAGAGAAAAACAGCAAAGATTCAAGTTTCTATAACAAACAAAATTTATTTCCAAAATTTTAAACTCACCATCACATGAAAATGTCGACTACAGCTTCTAACTACTCACCACTACTAACAACTTCTACCTACTACTACATCTCTCCATCTCTACTAACTCCATTCTCCCTTTACTTTCTAACAACTAACTCTGTGACCACGTGTCACTGCTATATCAGCGCTGTACCGATGTTGTAGGCCCACACATCATGTTACACGCCGGGAAAGACATTTACATAAACTGGCGAGCACGCAAGCTACGATGCAAGAGAAGCAAGTTAACTGCTGAAGTGTGCGTGTTCAAAGACACGCTCTGTGTCTTTGAACATGCACACTTCAGCAGTTAACTTTCAGCAGTCAAAAGGTCGGAGTTGTGCATGTGCAACTGCTGCAGCTCGCAACAGTCCACTAAAAAGGAAATAAAAAATCCCCAAACTGATAAATATAATGTTAATAAAGCAAAACTGGTTAAGGTAAGTAAAAGTGAATGGGTAGACCATCACAGCACATAATCGGATCCATATTTTTCTCTGAGTGTCAACTCCCAACAATACTGTGACAATATTCTTTATCCTTTCTTTGCGCAATTGTCAGGAGATGAAATTAACAGAGACTACTTTCAGCAGGATGGTGCCACAGCCCACACATCGCTTATGTCTATGGCACTCTTGCACAACGTGTTTGGGGACAGAATCATTTCGAAAAACATTTGGTCTCCAAGATACCCAGATCTCTCCCCACCCAATTTTTATCTCTGGGGTGTGATGAAAAACTTTGTATTTGGACAATCCCCACACAATTGATGATTTGAAGATGGCCACCTCAGAATACATTTGGAATGTGGACTGTGCTGTGCTGAATGAAGTCTTCAAGAACACAGTTCGGCATGTCACTAAATGTCTGGAGACGTGCGGGACACACTTTCAACATTTATTGTAATTGTACAGGTACGAATCTCCCATTCCTTTTCAGGTGCACAGCGACTTTTTGATCACCCTGTATTAAGGTTTGCTAAGCCTGTAAATTGCTTAGAGAATAGATATTAGCTTTTTGCTCTCTGCTTTTTATGATATAAACCACGATGTAAAACTGTGCTTTATAATATTTATTAACTATATTATACATTGTTAATAGAAATTTTATTTTACAGTGTTTTTCTCACACTTTAGATGGCATCACCATGCATCTAGTTAGTATTTATACTTTTATGTTTAAACTTTAGTTTTCATTTCTGTAGATTTAATTATTTCCGTAAATTACCGATCTTTCAGTCAATCGATTATTATCAATTTTTCTCACTTATGTTACGTTGGATAACTACTGGCTTACAAGTTACATTGCATTAGGTTATAAGTTAATTTGTCTTTTATTATTTCTTAACTTTCCAGTAAAATAAAATTGACCTTGTATCGTTTCCTGAAAAAGAATGTCTTGATACGAAAGCAAAAAGGACTTCCTTAGTATGGAAATCAGTCTTCTTGTGGGTAGTAATTTTGGCAAGGTTTTTTTACTCCCCCTTCCCAGCTACACTATAAGCATTTTACCTCCCCCAGCTGGCAGAACATTATTTTTAAAATTATAAGTTTATATTCAACAATTTTAAGAGATTTTAGCCCTCCCCCCTCCCCCTGCAATATATTGGCTGTACCTATCTGATGATATAGACACTTTTCATTCTTGCCACACAAACCTTTCAGCACTTAGCAAGGATTGCTAAACTTAAACACGCAAAGAAAAAATTCCCAATGTTTAGTAAAAAAAGCAGCCATGGAAGTGTTTTTCCATTTCATAAACAGGATAGAAAATCACGCAAATGAGGGCAGTCAAAGTCACCTTGTATAACACTGACCATGTTTCAAAATATACCATATTGAAAAAATCATTAAATAAAAAAGTCTATTTCAAGTAAATATTATATTATCTGCGAAGAAATTTACTTTTGCTCAATATATTATTTATTTATTTTTATTCATCAGGTTTTCCAAAATTAATCTTTAATTGCAAAGTCCAATCTATTTCTTTACTATATCATTGTAAAAAATATTAAAATTACTGTTGGTGAAGTTGTTTGGTCTGTAAATGGTAACTAGATAGTCACTGGAAGGAGAGCTATGCACCAATAGGATATAATAAAGATAATAAGGAGAGCTATACACCCTGTAATGATGCATAGAACTGGCCAGGCCTAGCACCTAATGTCTGACCCCACCTTCACATGGTGTAGACCATTAGTACCTTTCAAAAGAGTTACTCTTTTGTGAAAGTGAACAGAAGGGGAGGGCTGCCAGATCAGTGTGGCCTACTGATCTGGAAAACTATGGCTTCTTTTCTATTTTTTTCAACCCTGCTGAGGAGTGGTCAACCACACAGAATGGAATGGAAACCACTAACCAGAATGGAATAAAGCTCTGAGCTTGATTATGGATCCTGAATTTTCTGCACTGGTGTGCTTCTGTGGAGGGAAAATCTTACGCTGTGTTTTCTGTTTGTGGTTTGTATAATTTTATTTTAACCCCATATTTTATGCCCAAAACTAAAAGTAGATGTAAAAAAAAAACTATAAAACTTTATTCCATACAGAATATCATTTAGCCTTTCCTGTGGAATTGAATATTTCAGTAACTGAGAAACCCTACTCAAGTGTTATTCTCAGACTCAACCCTCCTCCCAAACTAAATTTTATCCCCCCCCCCCTCAAAACTATATTCTTGAATCCTCTTCAATACTAAATTCTGGGGCACTCCCTCATCCCCCAAAACCAACAACTGGTATGTGTGTCTTTAGTAGTTTCGATTGTATATCTTACATAATTAGAAAACTAAGAGTGGTGTCATCCTATTATTTTATAAATGGGTCTCCAAATTGCAATTTTTATTTCATTATTATTTTTAAACCAAAGTTTTTAAGAATCAATAGCAGGAAAAACAATCACAACAATTCTGTTTACATATATATATTTATTTTGTTATTAATAATTGTTATTAAAATTGATGGGTTTTTTCCAAAAATTTTTATTTGCTTTTTAACTGGTGAACTGGTGTGAACTCTTGGACAATGCTACAGCATATATATATGAAGTAAAAATGATAACATATATTTCATTATTTTGCACTGCACCAAAAATATTTTGAAATAACATTAATGTAAGATTATAACGAAATTTAATTTTTGCTATAATGAAAAACATAAATAAATTTTTGGCTGTAATGAAAAACATAATGGAACATTTTTTATTTCATTTGCCAACACTGGTCTAAAGGCCTCAGAAAGAGGGAGAGATCTAGGATGCAGTGGGCAGACAATTTCAAACAGGACCTTTTTAGAATTGGTGTGCAGTGGCCAAATATGCTTGGAGAATTAAATATGCTTGAAGATATTTAATTAGATATCCTTGAAGATATGCTTGGAGAATTAAATTTCACAATCTGGTTGGACCTCCATAGCCCATGACTGCTTGAGGATGATTAAGTTGTTTAAAAATTTTTATTTTCATAAAATGCATAATCAAATTCTGTTTAATTTGGTATTTCAGCCAATCGGGTTATTTGTTGCAAATATTCCAAAGTTGACTAGTTGATATGACTCAGCACAGTTGGCAAAAGTCAAAACTTTTTTCAAAGTATGGTATCAAGATAAAAAATTACAAAACGAATGTAATTTTCTTGTTTCAAGTAAATACAATGGGGCCCCAACATACAATGGTAATCCCTCCCAGGAGTACTGATTTCCATGCCAAGGAAGTTTTTTCTTTTTGCTTTCGTATCCAAGATATCATTCATTTTCCGAAAAAGAGATACAAGATCATAGCTTTTTTTACTGGAAAACGAAGAAAAAAAAATATCATATAATCTTATGTGATGTTAAATAAAATATCCACAGCAACAAATTTCAAGCTGGCCATCCAATGTAGCATAACTCTGAAATATTGATAATCTTTGATTGACCAAAAGATCGATAACTTATGGAAATAAAGTAAATCTACAGAAATAAAAACTAGGGTTTATTTATTAAAAAAAAAAAGGAAAATACTAACTTTAAGCATGGAGTTTATAATCCAATTTGTTGGGAAGAAGTATTTGACTTAAATCATAGTTATAATTATTTGACTTGAATCACTTGCCGTGCCAAGGAAGTCCTTTTTTGCTTCTGTATCAAAGACCTCATTTATCTTAAAGAAAAGATAAAAGATCAAAGTTTTTACATGAAAACAGAGAAATAATAATAAAAAAAAATACATAACCTAGTACGATGCTAAATAAAATATTCATAGTAACAAGTTGCAAGCTACCATCTAAAGTAACATAAATCCGAAAAATCGATAATTATCGAGAGGCCAAAAGGTAACAACTACAGAAATAAATCTACAGAAATGAAAACTAGTTTATTATAAAAGGAAACGAAGTACTAACTTTATGAAGGGAGTGTATATCCTACTTGATTTATATCATGATGTGCAATTAGAACACTTGCTACTTCCTCCTTCTACTGTGATGCTGTGGGTGTGCCAGTCTTCATGTTCTATGAAAACCTTTTTTTTTTTAGTTTCGATCTGAAGGGCGGTAAAGACACATAGAATGCTGGGATAAATGATAAAAATAATTCTAGCAAGAGTAAAGTAAGTGTAAGACAGAAAAGAGTGCAAAATGGGAGAAAAAACAGAGGTACATACTTTGCAATTACTTCCAAAATCTGCAGCTTTTAAAAATAGCAGTTTTTTTTAATAATTTTCAGGAGATTTTCAAAACTTTAAGGAAAAATTTGTTGAAAATAGTTCAAACTTATGAGCTTAAATCAGGTGGTTGCTTCAGCATAAAGTAACAAATCAGCAATACCATACAGCACCTCTATGAAACGGCAATCAGATGACTTTTATCAAATTATTTATATCGTGGTTAATAAAATAAATATACATCAAATGAAAAAAGAAAATATAATTTTTCAAACTTGAATTACATATTTTTAGAAAGTATATGTAAAAAGAAATTGAAACTGTGATTTCTATTTTTAAAAAATAGCTTGTTTTTTTTGGCTGCACAAAACATTTGGCATGTGACACAATTTGATGTAAAATGACCCAACTGATCATTTCTTGGATCTTAAATTTTAAATTTATTCAAAAGTAATTCAAAGCTGCTCAAAATTAAACTTAGGTAAGCATCCTTTGAAAAAATTCCTTAGAACTTAATTTTTCAACAAAATGGCACTGTGCATATCACAGTGCCATTTTGTTGAAAGCAGCATCTTTAATTTCATGATTGATATACCTCTGACATATTGGACAGCATTTGAGTTATCACTTAATCAAACATACATGTCCAGCTATATATTTCCACCTCTGCTTCATCGATGCATGATTCACTTATGTTCTTTACAAGAGAAGTTCGCAGCACCATAAAAATTCAAAAAATCAAACGTCTGCCAAAAGAAGCTAATGATAGCTGCTACCGAGCTAGCAGTACAACACATGGTAACAATAGATTGGGAGCACACCACACTGCTTGCACTTGCGCCCACTTTCTATGGAACCATAGTCCACAAGGCTATTGAAATAATGACCTCGTGTGTCCCCACCTGCAACTGGGACACTGGAATCACCCTTCACAACATGTGGAGAGAAGCTCTTTGTCTAAACAGACATAACATCACCACATAGTGTCACTTCACTATTCAGTTATTCTTCTATATCATTTTACACCATGTTGCTGAATCCTTTGCCAATCTACCCAACATGAAAAGTTAATAATCCTCTCGGGAATGAGTCAGGTATGAGTGGAGTCACATATTCTGAATTTGCATACTTTGAGACCCTACTGTACTATGATTAGAAAGAATAATTTGAAATTTGATCATAAAAATATTAGTGATCTCAAGTGACGGTTGCTCCAAGAATCGTAGGCTTAGGCAATTAGCCAAAATATTGCAAATTATTTTTAAATGTTGGATTTATTTTAGCAATATTTTTCAATTACACTTGAATTAAATACACCAATGAACATTAAGATTTGCAATTTTCAAACGACATTTTTTCCATTATTTTAAAAATTAGATTTTTCTGTAACAGTTATGCAGCTTCATACTAAAATTATTCATTCTGGATTTCAGTGCTTCAGTTATATTTTAAATGCTTTTAAATATTTTTATTCATTTTCTAATGGTTTATCTCTTTTTGAGATGAACCATTTTTGTAGCACTACTTTCTTATACATAAATTTGCCAATCATTAAAAATCCAATCATATGCAATAAGCATTATTTGTATAAATGCAGATACACAGACAACAGGTAATGAATTTATAAACTGTACTACATGTGCAAAGAAAAATACACTGTAATTTCTACAATCCAAATTATTATTCCATTTATGTAAAACATCAAAATACTAAACAGTCTACAACATAAATTGTAATGTCACTTTATTGCTAAGCATAAGCATTGATGTTAAAATGTCACCCAGGTAATGCTGTGATTGTCACCTATGTTTAAATCATTAATAACGCTAAATGGTGTGAAGAGACTATTATTTCCATCTCACTCAGTGTATTATAAAAGAATTGTGCCACCCATTGATCATAGATGGTGCCGAAAATCATCAGTGAAAGATTTAAAGTCTTAAATTAGTGGAAAAAAGATGAGCTGGCATTAGTTCAATTAGTATAACTCTGGCATGTTTCTGGAGAGATGCGGGTTCAAGTCTCATATGTCAGCGAAATTTTTTTCACAAAATATTTATTGAAATATTGACGTTAAAAAGTCACCCAGGTAATGCTGTGATTGTCACCTATGTTTAAATAACACTAAACAGCATGAAGAGACTTGTTTCCATCTTACTCAGCGCAATATAAAATGAAATAGTGTCACCCATAGATGGTGTCAAAAATCATCAGTGAAGAGGTTAAAAGTCTTAAATTAGTGGAAAAAAGACGAGCTCGCATTAGTTCAATCGATAAGAATACTCTGACTTGTTTCTGGAGAGATGTGGGTTCAAGTCCCATTGTAACGCTCCAAAGAAATGGATTACTTTTAAAGTTTGGACCCTTTGATCCAATTATTTTCATGCTCCGGATAGCTGAGTCGGGCGCCAGGCAATAAATAATTAACAAATTGCCAAAAAATAAAGTTTAATTAGGGTTCAAAATACCAGCGAGTGTTAATGAGTAAGAATTCAAAAATATTAAATGATTGTCAAAATTTTATGTTAATGCTAATCAAAACAAACTAACGTTGCTCAAGAGAAAAAATTAGTAAAGATTCAAAAGGTTTAAATAAACAATTTATTTCCAAAAAGCACTCACCAAAACTTGAATAAAGAAGATACTACATCATTTCTTACTACAAACATCTTCAACAAACTCCAAACTAAAACTGATCTCTAAACTGTGCTGTGCTCTACTACTCTCTCTACTCTACTATCTTCTGTGCTACTGTGACAACATGTCACCAGGTTATAACAAGAGGTACAAAGCCCGCACGTGTCACGTTGCAAGCCAGGAAAGACATTTGCATAAATTGACGAGCGGCGCAAGAGTGGGTGTGTCCTTGTGCACACGCTTTAGCGGGTGACAACTGAAAGTTCGGAGTTGCGCATGAGCAACTCCTAACTCTTAGAAACGAGCACTGTGATGCCAAAAAGGAAATAAAAAATCCCCAAAATGATAAATATAACGTAAATTAAGCAAAACTGGTTAAGGTAAAGTAAAAGTGAATGAGGGGGCATCACACCGTACGTCGGTGAAAATTTTTCCACAAAATATTTATAATAATAATAATAAATTATTCAAATTATTAAACATTTAGCAGTACATATTTAAGTCAACTCACCACAAGAATTTAATTAACTTGCTAGTGGATTAATAATAATTTTTTTGCTCATCACATTTGGTATATAAAAGCATATGCTGGTACAAAGGTTTCAACAGAATAGTATTTGGTATGTACAAAACAGTTCATTAGTTTGAGACATATAATAATTATTGTCTTAATAGACAATTATTGTCTTAATAGCCATAATTTAGTTTCTTTTTTAAACATTATATCACTTATATTTCTTATATCTTTTGGTAGATTATTAAATCTTTTAGGACCATAAAAACCAAAATATTTTTTAAATAATTCATTATTTGATTCAGGAACAATTACTTTTTCGTTTCTCATAGATCTAGTATTATAGGAGTTTTCAACTCTATGATACATGATTATATTTATGTATAAATATTAAAAGTTTAAACTTATATATGTGTTTAACATTTAATAAATTTAAATCCAGAAAACTTTGACAAGAAGAATCATATTTACTTTTAAATGTCATTACTTTTAACACATATTTATGCATTTGTTTTATTAACTTCAAATAACTTTCATATGTCCTTCCCCAAATAATTATTCCGTATTGTATTCTAGAATGAATGAAGGCAAAATAAACTTTTTTTAAAAATATCTATATCTAATAGTTCTCTCAATATATATACATTTGGGACATAATTCTTTTAATATTTTTAACTATTTTTTCTATATGATTCTTCCAAGTCAAGTGTTCATCAAAAATAACACCAAGGTATTTCATTACATCTGTAGAGTTTAATTTTTGAAAGTCACACCGAAAATTTGTAGTTATTATTAGATGAAAAAAACGTTTTAAATATCAGTATTAATACCTTTTTGGATATTAAAATATATGTATTTTGTCTTTTTTGTATTAACAGATAATACATTCTTATCAAATCACATCCTTAAAAGTTTCAGATCTTCATTTATTTTTGTTTTCAGTCCATTGTCACTCTAACACAGTGTCTCGCAAACTGTGTGCCGCGAGAGATTTTCAAACTGACACTAGATATTCCAAAGATTTCATTTTGACTTGTGTTATCGACGTGCTTTAATAAAAATCTTTCAGATTTTATCAACTGGGATCTTGTAAGTATTTATCAAGCTTTTTCCAAATTTTGGTATTAATTTTTGATTATTTCAAGCCATAGAATGGACAAATATTTAAAACAAACACCGAGTTATGATTAATTATATTTATTATTATATTTATTTTAAATAAAATGCATTTAACGAAACTTCAATTTTCCTCTTTTTACGTAACCATCAAAAATTCTTTTTTAGGTGTGCCGCGGAAAAAAAATTAGATTCAGTGTGCCGCGGAAAAAAAATTAGATTCAGTGTGCTGCAGAGTAAAAAAGCTTGCGAGACACTGCTCTAACATATATAATTGCTATATCATCAGCAATTGAAATTATTTTTCTTTTAAAATTTAAATTTAATAAATTGTTAACATAAAGTAAAAATAATCGTGGTCCTAATACAGAACCCTGTGGTAATCCAAATTTAATTACCTTTCTTTTACTTAAAATGTTTTTTATTTTTACTTGTTGAGTTCTGTTTGTTAAATATGACTTAAACCAATCTAATTGGGTACCTCTTATTCCAATATTTTCCATTTTCTTTAAAAATATATTCACAGATAAAGAATCAAATGCTTTAGAAATATCAATGAATAACACTAAAACTTTTTTACTTTCATTAAGACCATTATAAATTATATTTGATAGCATGGTTTATAGCATCTTCAGTGCCTATTTTTTCTCGAAAGCCAAATTGAGAGTCAAAAATAAATTTATTTTTATTCATGTAGCTAACTAATCTTAAAAAAAAACGAGTATGTAATATCCACTGAGCATTAATTTTACCATTTGTTACAATATGCAATAACGGCTTCAAACATTACTGCAAACATCACCCTTCGTAAAAGAAAAAAGGAACTTGTATCACTATGAATGACTGACAACCTCTGCCAGTACATCATTCAACGATTGTGGAAAGTAATGTATAGAATTAAGGATATTTATAAGGTAGAACCCGTAAGGGGTACTAAAATGTAAAGCACTCTCCTAGTTTGAGAATCACTCCCTGGAAGTTCTTAATGTTTTAACCACACCACAGCACTATAGTGATTAAATTCTTTTTAATAATCTATAGCTGTGTGATAACTTATTTGTCTAACTAATCTTTTTAAAACTATTTTTTCTATTAATTTCGAAAAAACAACAACATGAAATTGGTCTATAATTATTTACATCAGTTACATCTCCTGATTTAAAAACTGGAGTAACTAATGAATATTTAGAATTAGTAAAATTCATTAATAATGAATATTATTAATGAATTTTACGATTGAAAAATTCCATTTTCAAAAGACAAATTTATAATTTTTTCTAGATCATTAAAAATATATAAAATAACTCTTTTCAATGTATATGCAGAAATTTTGTCCTCTCCAGGAGATTTGTTCAGTTTAAAAGACTTTACAATAGTTACAATTTCATATGTATTTGTAGGTAGCAAAACCAATGAATTCATTTTACAGAAGGTTGATTCATTTGGTAAGGAATAGGATGATGAGTATGGGTAATCAGGTATTTTAGAAATTATGTCAGAAGCAATATTAACAAAATAATCATTGAAATATTCAACAATCTCGCATTTGTTTTCTTCATATCTTAATAATTACCATTCACTTTAATTTCTTTCAAATTATTTTGACATTTCATTTATAGTTTTCCATTGTTTTTTAATATTAGTTGTGTTAGATTAAATATATTTTTATAATAACTATTTTCAGCAAATCTTAGTCTATTAGTTAACTTATTTCTGAATGTAATGAAATGTTGTGACAATTCAATGTACCAGGATCTTCTTTGCATTTGTTTATATAATTTATTTTTCTCATTTATCATTTCCAATAATTCATTTGTTATCCAAGGTTTGAGTGTATTTTTCCTATTGTGAATCGGAATATATTTTGTGCAATTAGTTATTAATTTCTTAAAGTGGTTATGGTAAGTTTCAAAAAGTGTGCCTACATCTGTTTGGACCTGTAAATGGTAGCTAGGCATAAACTGGAAGGAGAGCTGTGCATCAATCCCTAGTGATGATGCACAGAACCGGTCAGGTCTAGCTCCTAATGTCCGACCCCACCTTCTCGTGGTGCAGGCCGTTAGTACCTTTCAAAAGAGATATTCTCTTTTGGAAGGGAACGGAAGGGGAGGGCTGCCAGTTCAGTATGGCCTACTGATCTGGTCATCTATGGCCACTTTTTTCTTTTTTTTCAACCCTGCTGAGGAGTGGTCAACTTCACAGGGTCCTGGTGCTGACCATTTATACCTACTAGACTGGACTTGTTTATGGATTTGAGCTTGATTATTGATCTTGGACTTGCTGCACTGGTGGGCCTCTGTTGAGGGAGAGTCTGCCACTGTGTTTTCTGTTTGCTTCTGGGTTGCCAGCTCTAAGTGAACAGAGGCATGGGATACCTTATATCAGCTGGTGGATAATCCTAATCAGAGGCCATTGCAGGTACCTGAACCTTACCTAGCTAGTTGGGCATCGTCAAGCCTAAACTGGAGTAATGCGTCTCAGGCAGGCCATGTGGCTCTTGAAAAAGTCCACTTGAAAAGGTGGTGCCTGAAGTTCCTACCAGCATCGGTGACTTCAGCCTTTAGCGGAGGAGGGACAGGTTTTTGCCCCATGCCTGCGATCAGGGGCTGTTTGATATTGTTGGCCCTACCAATCTCAATAAACCTAATTTCTTTAAAAATCCTACTAATCATTTTCTCTCTGCAGGAACGTGGAACGTGAGGACATTACATAGAGATTATTCTCTTGATGTCCTCATGCAGGAATTCCAGCGCTATAATCTAGATATTCTAGGCTTGCAAGAGACCAGATGGACAGGTAAAGGTGAGATACTTAAAAATAACTTTAAATTTCTCTTTACAGGAAGGGAGGATGGAAAGCATCACCAAGGCGTGGGTCTGCTGCTCAGCAGACATGCTAGTGATGCTTTTCTAGGATATGAGTGCATTAATGAAAGGTTTCTTACAGCAAAATTTCAGACAAGCATTAAAGACTTGAATGTTATCTGCTGTTATGCTCCCACTGAGGATGCTGATGAGGATGCTGATGAGGATGAGAAGGATAGGTTTTACGAACAACTTCAGGATATTTTGAATTGTCAAGAAAGGAGATATTACCCTTGTTCTAATAAAAATAAAATAAATACCCCCTCAAGCAGCTGCTTGCCACAGAGGTCTGACAGGAGCCTGTCAGTTTATATGCCACAGTAGAAGATCTGAGAGGATGGCAAGACCTCAGCAGAAAAACGACACATACATCCATGCCTTACCCGGGGCTGGGACTGACTCTGATCTTTGGGGAGGGGTGATAGGCCCTTTTGGTATTGGTAGCTGCAATGGCAATGGGCAACGTCTCCTACAGGTAAGTAAACTCAGTGGTTTCAGAATAACTAAAACATATTACAAACACCGCGACATACATAAATACACATGGGTTTCACCTGATGGGCTGCACAGGAATATGATTGATTATATATTAATTAACAGCAAATGGGCTAGTTCTGTTAGAAATACCCGAGCATATAGGGGAGCTGAAATCGGATCTGACCATTACCTTGTTAAAAGTGTCTTACAACTTAAACTTAAAAAGTGTTGTGCTAGGGTTAAAAAATTTACCTTTAATACTGAAGCTCTGAAAGACCCAGTTATAGCTAAAGCTTACCATGATAGGTTACTTAGTCATTATGACAGTCATGGTTTGCTTAATACTGAAGTTGAGGAAGAATGGGGCCATTTTAAACAGGTGTTTTTGGAAACTAACAGGTAACTAACTCTTTTAGGAAAAAAGGAGCAGAGGAGGCAGAATTATTTAAGTGATAAGGCACTTGAGCTTATTTCAGTAAGAAGGAACTGCAGGAATGTTCTTAATCAGTACCCTACTAGTCCTAATAGAAAGGATTACAGAGAGCTTAATAAACGTGTAAAGGATAAGTTAGCTGCTGATAAGAATCTCTGGCTTGATGGCTTGGCTGATAAAGCCGAGGAAGCACTTAGACAGCACAACTGCAGAGAGCTGTACCAGATAGTTAATGTTTTGTGTGGTAGAAAACGGACAGGTATACAGAAATTGAAGGATAAAAAAGGTAAGATTATAGAAGGTGAGGATTATGTCATGGCTAGGTGGGCTGAGCATTTCAGTGATGTTCTAAACAATGTGGTTGGTTCTACTCCCATTGTTTGCAATGATGATAGATGCATTGGTGGCTTTAATGTTGGCCTTATAACACAATCTGAAGTTATTTTGGCTATTTCTAAACTTAAACTTCATAAATTCCCAGGTGTAGATGAAATTACTATGGAAATGCTTAGAGCTGGGAATGTTTCTGTTACCACTTGAATGACTGAAATTTTGAATATCTTTTACGATAAAGGCATAGTTCCTAAGGATTTTACCAGAGCTATTATTATCCCCATTTTCAAAAAAGGTGATTACAGTTCTTGTGATAACTATAGAGGTATCAGCCAACTCTGAATAAAATGTAAATTTTTTTCAGAGCATGATTGTGCTTAATAGAATTCAGAATCTGGTTGACAGGCAATTGCGTGATGAGCAATGTGGATTCAGAAGTGGTAGGGGATGTGTGGATCAGATATTTTCACTTAGGCACATTATTGAGAAATGTTTAGAGTTTCAGAAACCTTTGGTTGCTAGCTTTGTTGATTTCAAAAAGGCCTTTGACTCTGTTGATTGTCATAATTTGTAGTTGATTGTGATATCATATGGTACACCAGACAAGTTAGTTAACATAATGAAAGCTCTCTATAATAACACTGAGTCGTGTGTGAGAGTTGGTAAGTCTTGTGGCAATTGGTTTAGCATTACTTCTGGTGTTCGACAAGGGTGCATTTTGTCTCCTTTTCTCTTTAGTTTGGTTGTTGATCATGTTATACGAAATTCACTTCAAGGGAAAGATTTTGGCCTTAAATGGGTTGGAGATACGAAAATTTCTGATTTATATTATGCTGATGATTTAGCCCTTTTGGCAAATGATGCTGATGAGATGAACTCTTTCATTCGAGTTGTTGATGAGACTTGTAGTAGAGTAGGTTTGGTTATAAACAGAGAGAAAACTAAAGTGATGAAAATTGATCAGGCAGGTTTTGATTCAGTTCATCTGAATGGTTGCAGTCTTGAGCAGGTGTCACAGTTTAATTACCTTGGGAGCTATGTTAGAGATACTGGTGATGTGCGGCATGAGATTAACAGACGAATAGGTATTGCTGTCGGGACTTTTAAGAATCTATGGAGATTGTGGAGAAATAGGTGTATACACCTAAAGACTAAAATTAGACTGTATAATAGTTTGGTTCTCACTAGGGTTAGTTATGGTAGTGAAACTTGGATGCTGTGTAAACATAACAGGAAACTAGATGCTTTTGATTCTAGATGCTTACGTAGTATCTTGGGTATTAGGTGATTTAACTTTGTAACTAATGATTAGGTTAGGCAAAGGAGTCTGCAACCTCTTTTAAGCAGCATATTGTGCAGAGAGAGACTCCGCTGGTTTGGCCATGTTGCCCGTATGGATAATTATAGATTGGCAAATAGGGTTATGAACAGTGTGCCTAGAGGCCTCAGAAGGAGGGGGAGACCTAGGATGCGGTGGGCAGACAATGTCACACAGGACCTTGTTAGAATTGGTGTGCAGTGGCGGGATGCAGCAGATGTAGCTCAGGACAGATATGCTTGGAGAATTAAACTGCGCGGTCTGGTTGGACCTCCGTAGCCCATGGCTGCTTGAGGATGATGATGACATCTGTTTGTGTATCCATAAAATAATTCTTAAAACTAAGTAAAATTTCAAGACGATTAAAGTCTATAATTTCCTTTGTTTGACAAGATTGATACAATATAAAAATAATTTAAAAGAAAAACATTGTCATATGATGATTTAATTATGATTGCATGCATTTGATTTAATTATGCCTGCATTTACATCGTTACTTGCTAGTCTTACTAAGATATGATCTATGCATGTAGAGTTAGTGTATCTTGTTGATGTTTTTATACAATAAATAAATCCAAGTGACATTACCATATTACATTTCCATAATACTATTAATTTCAATTAAATCAATGTTAACATCTTCAATAATTAAAATATTTTATAGGTAAGTTTTAATAATAAATCATGTAATCTTGTAACATATGTAAATAGAAATGGAATCTGTAATAATAACATAATCCCTTCACTTCAAATACTCCTCAATAACTACCCAAACATTAAACTGAATTAGCCCCCCCAAAAAACTACCTCCTTTTTCTACATGCACTCCTGGATAAACACACCACCACCACCACATGTAATAACCCTTACTGTTGTATAAAGTCCTCAACAATGTAACAAAACTTTAAAATTATATCTCTCAAACCCTTCAATAAAGGTAATATCACAAGTACTACCATCAACTCCTTTGAATCTAATGTTTACAAACACTGACCACAGCATGCTAACATCTCTGCCTGCTGCAAAACAACTATTTCACCTAACGATGCATTGGAGCAGCAATGCAAAATGCATGGCATATGCATTAAGACACATTATTTACTCTTCCAGAAAGTTGTAAGATACACTGGAATCTACAAATATATTGGCTAACGTGTGCAGCAAATCATAGATTCCAATAACATATTTTGTCTCTCTGTGCCACTTCCAAATTGATGTCAATCCTGCAAGAGAACCCCCACAATAACAATGGAAAAATCAAGAACACATATGAACTCTTAATAATTGGACTGTATTACCCATCACAGGACAACAAACTAGCCTATTTATTAGATATCATCCCAAGAAAAAAACCAAGGTAATTTCACAGATAGTAATTCCAACTAATTGTGTCAGCTTTTCCAATCATTACAGTAATAGAAAAAGCTAGGAGGGAAAAAAAACATCCTCTAAAAATATAAACATCCTCTGAAACAGCTGCTTGCCACAGAAGTCTAACAGCAGCATATCAGTTTATATGCCATAGCAGATGATCTGCAAGGATGACAGGATCTCAGCAGAGAAAGAACACAAAGACACATGCCTTACCTGAGGCTCGAACCCAGGTCCTTTAATCAGTAGCCAAGCATGCTAACCACTCGGAAATTGGGAAAATTATTAATATTAAAATAGCACTGTGATTTAAAACACTTTTTTTAAAACCACATAACATTGACTGAACTCTTAATATGTCCTTATATATGCATAAATAGGTCAACTATTAGACCACACTGTATACATACTGCTGTCAATTTTACTTATGCAGTGCAACAGAGTTTTTATTAAATTTTAAAACTTTACACCCTGAATTGTTATTTTTCTAGGTTCAATCACTTTAGTTAAAGAATTTTAAGAGAAGAGGTAATAATTTTGATTATTTCATTTCACAGGTCTCAAAAATTCAAATTTCTTAATTATCTGAAATCTTTGTATTATCATACCTTATCAGTTTTTGTTTCATCATATGGTTGAGTATCATCTTCATTTGGCTCCATGTTAACTTTTATTACTTCATCAATGTAGTCATAAAGTTTTTCATCAATTAACCTCTGGTCCTTGCTTTCTGTATCTGTAGTTCTTTCGTCAAGATGCCCAGTAATATCTTGATAGATATCTGGTATTTCTGTGTGATCTGACAAATAAGTTCAAATACAGTAATTATAATTTACATACACACTTAATAATTTACATATACACTGTAAAGGCTTATACTGAAATTTGTGTTCTACACTCATGTGGAAGGGGCAGGGGGTGGCTGTTTGTAGCATGCCAGACTCATAATATTGCAGTTTATTGATTCAAGTCCCACTTGAGCCAGCTTTGAGATTTATCTCCACAAAACTCCCTGCCCACAGTCAGTAGAGAACACTGATAGTTTTGGATAGGTCTTTGGGTTGTTTTACCTCTGAGCGGCACTTTTTTGCACACCATGGGCTAAATGGCCAGGCTCAGAGAAGGTTGGGGGAGGAGACCCACTGGAACAGCTGTTAGGAGACAGATGGTAGCCTCCCGTCAAGGCCATCCAGCATGTTCTTTAACGTGCACAGGGTATGACTCTCCCACACACGGAGCCACGGCTTAACGTCCCATCCAACGGACGGCGGCCTTTCCAAGCCCATCGGTGTCCCCTACTGACCGTGGGCAGGGCGAGGAATTTTGCGGAGATAAATCTCAACGCTGACCAAGCTGGGACTCGAACCTGGGAAGTACAGATTACGAGCCTGGCGTGCTACCGACTGAGCCACCCCTGCCCCGTTTTGGATAGGTCACCATCTGTCAGATGCGACATTAACCATTCCAGTGTCCAACCTGTCTATATGCATACTGAGAATCTGAACTGAGGGGCCAATGACATGTGTAGATGCATTTAGTACAACAAAAATATATCAATTTTTTAAAAATCAATATATTTTTGTTGTTAAAAAAAATGCCGTTGTAATTTTATATACATATATATCTTATAAAAATATATAATTCAGACTTCAAAAATAATATTTTGTTTTTTAATTTGATGCATATTTTACTAAACTACAATATAAATAATTTTATGAAGCCATCTGATTGCCATTTTTTGGATGCACTAAACGGTATTGCCGATTTGCTTGTTAATGTTCCTATTTGCTGAAGCAACCTTCTGATTCAAGCTCACAAGTTTGATTTGAGCTATTATCAACAAATTTTTTTTTTCTAAAATCTCCTAAAAATTAACAAAAAAATGCTATTTTTAAAAATTGTAGGTTTTCGAAGTAATTACAAAATATGTACTGCCATTTGTTTTTTCTGTTTCACACTCTTTTTTGTCATAAATGTATTTCAGTATTCCCAAGTTATTTTTATAATATTTCCTAGCATTCTATCCATCTTTCCCCCGCCTTTAAATTGAAACTTGAAGTAAACAAGTGCTTCTTGGATATTCTGGTTGCATCTGCATTTAATTAGTTATGCTTTGTTGAGGCAAACAATACGCAGATGACTGATATCTGATATCTCCATTGTTCTGTGTGCTGTGTTCTTTTTGTTTTTGTTTTTTTCAGTTTTGGTCCAGCATATTGGATACTCTTTGTCAAGTTAGTATTTTTTTTTTATATTTAAAACTTAGTTAGTTTTCATTTCAGAAGATTTATTTTCAGAAATTAGCGATCTTTTGACCTTATTTTAATATTGCATTAGGCTAATGTTAATTTTTTTTTATTACTTTTCCAGTAAAACTTTGATAATGGTATCATTTTCGAAAATAAATGAGGTCTTGGATATGAAAGCAAATTCATTTCTGTATATTTACTTCCGTTAGTTAGAGATCTTCAATCGGCTGATTTATCTATCTTTCAGGGTTGTGCTAGATCGGAGGCTGGCTTAAAAGTTGTTGCAAATATTTTAACATCCCATTAGGTTATATATAATTTTTTCTTTACTATCTCTTGTTTTTTTTCCAATAAAAAAATTGAGCTTTTACTGTTTTCTGAGATTGAATGTCTTGGATATGGAAGCAAATAGACTTCCTTGCTATGGAAATTGGCCATCATTTGGGAGGGCAATTTCAGGAAGGGCTTGTCCTTGGTGCACAAACCTTTCTGCACTTAGTCAAGATCACCAAACTTCAACACCAAAAGAAAAAAATTCATAATGTTTAGTAAAAAAAATCAGCCGTGGAAATTTTTTTCTATTTCTTAACCATTTCAGAAAATTCCGTGAATGTGAGAACATTGTATAACACTGGCCGTGTTTAAAATATACGATACTAAAAAAAATCAGTAAAAGAAATAAAAATCATATTTCAGGTTGAATATTATTTTATTTGGGAGGAAATTTCCTTTCAATAAAAAGGCAATTTAACTACTTTTATTCAGCAGGTTTTCCAGAATGAAGCTTTAATTGTACAGTGCACTTTTTTTTTCACCATATCACATTGAAAAAGGCTTATTAAAATCAATATGCTTGCAAATTTGTTTATATTATTTTCATAACATTCGTAATTAAATTCTGTTCAGTTTGGTATATAAAATTACCTATTTCAGTTGATTGGTTATTTCTTTTAAAAATTCTAAAGTTGACTTGTTTATCTGACTCAGCACAGTTGGCTAAAACCCTGGAATTTTCTCAAAGTATGGTACCGTGAAAAGATTACAAAACGAGAAAAATATTTACTTAAAACCAAAAAAGTAATTTTTTTTTGTTATTCAGAAATATATAGTCATTCTATTCATGTTCATTGTAATCATTTCTGTCTATGAACTTTTTTTAAATAAATTTTTATTTGTGTTGCCAGATGCATTTTTTTACTATATGACTCTAAAAAAGTCCTATTAAAATAAAACATATGGTCTTTTTTGTTAAATATTATAATTTCAGAAAAACCAGAATGAAATGCTGATTAATTTGGCATATAACATGCCATAATTCCTTTCATTAGTTATATGGCAAAAAAGTTCTAAATTTTTTTTTTTGGCTGAGCACAGGCAGAATATAGCTTGGTCCCTGGATAGAAACCTGTTTTTCAGGCTGGACAATGGAAGCATTAAGGCCTGGCCCCGTGTGTGGGAGAGCCTATATCCTGTAACACTCCAAATGTATGTTAAACTTCTTTGCTTTGGAGCTCTTGACTGATCCAAATTACATTAAATTTCCAGATAGAATAAGGAACAAGGCAATTAATCTTGCCAAATAAAGTTAAATAAGGGTTCGCTAAGTATATAAACGTTACTTAGTTAATATGGAAAGAATTCAAAGATTGTCAATTGTTGAAGTTTAAATCTAATCAAAACCAATTTATCCTGCTCAAGAGAAAAAAAATAGGAGAGTAAAAATATTTCATAATACAGTTTATTTCCAAAAAATCATGACTCACCAATGCCTTTCTATTACATCAAAAATTTGAGCAACTAAAAGCTCACTCAAAACATCTAAACTGACATCCTCCCTTCTTCCTCCAAACTCTTCACCACTAACTTCAAAACTCGCATTCTGACTAACTCAAACTTACTCACATCTCTACTAACTACAAAAATTACTAACAAGTGACTCTCTCGTAGCTCCATCTCACTAACTACTCCTCAAAATACATCTCAACTTCAAAAACTACTAACTTCATTCCTAACTCCATCTCTATTAACTACTCCTCCAAAAAACTTCTACTCACTAGCTCACATTCTCTCAACTCTCTCCTAGCTCCAAAAACTACTAACTCCGAAAGTGACCTAATGTCACTTACAATACATGTGGTATATATACTTGTGTACATTAAAGAACACACTGGATTGCCTTGACAAGAGACTACCACCTATCTCCCAATAGCTGTCTGTCAGTGGGTCCTCTCCCCCAAACTTCTGAGCCCTTCAGGTCCTTTTGACCTGGTCATTTTAGCCCACTGTGCTCAAAAAAGTGACACTTAGAGATAAGGCAACCCCAACCCAACTCTATGGAATAAGAATTACTTCAGCCTGAAGATGTTAATTTTTGCATAAATCTTTCCACATATCAATAGGTTGGCAAGACTAAACAAAAGTTACTCATAAGTCGGAACAAAATAATGAAATTAAATTACAGAAATCAACACATACCAGTATGGGGTGAGATCTTTGTTGAACAATATATGCAGTAATGCCCTGATACAAAACTACATTGACCACTAGTGTAGAGAAACAACACCATGTTTCAGGAAGCTGGGTTAAAAAGAGCCAACAGCTTGAGTTGGATGAGGTCTAAATCACAGTTTCATGACAGAATGGCACCTGCGTAATACTGTGTCAAGAAAAAAGCTGACTCTACATAATGCCATTGATAAAATGCCACAAAATGCCACAAACACTGCTGGTAAAAACACTGCCTACACAAAATGAGGTGAACAAAAACACCACCTATACAATTGCTGTGAACCAGAATGCCATAAAGAAAAATGCCACATGCACATAAAATTGAAAGCAAAAATGCCACCCATTAATTTGCTTTGACTAGCTTGCTACCGATCTTCCTATTGCTTTTTGCTCTTTTGTGCATATAGTAAAATATTTTAAGAGATAAAAATTCTTTTTGGATTGGATGGGTATTATGAACTATTATGATTTGCACCTTCTGAATCTCTAGAAAGTTTGAAATGCACTCTCTAATGGCAGAAAATTTTGGAAAGTGTAAAATTTGAGCAAATATTGCAAACAATGTATTTATTAGAAATTTTAAATTTTGATGATGGAATGTGAAGGTCATGAGGCAACAACGAGTTCAACTGTTATCCCAAAGCGGGAGGGAAAAAATGCAATTTTTTTTTTGTTTCAAGAGAAAATTATTTTTAGTGGATATTATTAATGAAACATTATTATTGAGATTTTTCAAATCCTTTGGTAGATTGAATTTACATTATTAAAAGCCACTAAGTATGGAAATAGTGATGTTTATTAACGAATAATGCAAGTGATCATGATGAGATAGAAATTTAAAATATCAGTATCACAAAATATTACACTGACTGTACAATCTGTCATTTTATCAGACGAGTGGTGAGAAAAGAAATGTTTTAATTTCAAAGAATAATAGGAAAATACTTTTTATGCTATATAAGTATTAATAGAATGTTTTCATTTTTCCCATCATTCATTAGTTTGAATTAAAAACTTAAGGAGTGCAAAAGTAGGTAAACAAAAAACTTCATTTCTTTGAAAATGAGATTCTCACATCTGCTATATTTCATATTTATATCCCATATTTCATTATGATTTTTTAATCAGAGAAAACTATGTCCTATTAATTTAAAAAAATCTTTTCTTGTTTCATCTTTTTACAAATTTTAATTTCATTTAACATCATTTCAATGTTTATACTCTTCTTTCCTAGTTGAAATGCAGAGAACTCACAGTCATAAACCTGAATTGCATTCGTTCATTCAAGATCAATAGTAGCCACTGGTGATTAATCTTCCTAGTAGCATAAATGGGTTTTCTAATGAAAGAAAGGACGGAGGCCTTTATTTCTTTTAATCATCCAGATAAGGACAAACATTAGGCATTTTGGGGCCTGGTTCCTAAGCGATTTTAAACCATAGTCCCCTCTTCTCACCTTGCATATTGAAAGTCCAAAGCGAGGTCCACTCCCTACATCAGACTCTTGCATTTAAAGGTGCAGCACTGTTTTAACTTCATTCCTATCAACAGCTGAGATGCAGAAGAATTACAAATAACAAACAGCTTCTCCTTTTGTGGGAAGGTATCTGTTCGATTTTGAGGTAGAATTTCACCATTGTGTACGTTAATTTGTCTCAATACAATGAATAAGTTGCTCTAATATTTTTCAGCATTCTAGTTTTCGAATATTTTGGCCATATTATTTTCTTTTTATTATTATTTGTAAATTATGTGTCATGTAACTCAGGGTAAAATATTATTTTTACAATTGCAAATAATAATCTAGTATACCAGAACTGCAAAATCAATTTTTGCATTTCTTAGATTCATAGCTTCCAGCTAATAGGGGGGAAGCTTAGTCAGTAACTTGCCGTAATCTGCAGTTCCCAAATTCGAGTCCTACCTGGGCAAGAGATCAGATTTATCTCCACAAAAAATTTGCCCTCAGTCAGTAGGGGACACCGATAGGCTTGGAAAGGCCGTCATCAGTCAGATGGGAAGCTGTGGTCTTGTCTGTAGGAGAGCCATACACTGTGCACATTCAAGAATACGTTATATAGCCTAGATGAGAGGCTACCATCTGTTTTCTAACAGCTATTCAGTGGGTCCCCTTGCTCCAACCTTCTCAGAGTCCTCTGGTTCCTTGTGACCTGGCCATTTTGCCCATTGTGAGCAAAAAAAAGAAGTACCACTCATAGGTTAAATACTACCCCACAAATTGAATGTTAAGATTTATTTGACAATATCAAGAAAAGCCAAAATACAACTTCCAGCTTAAACTCCCCAATTCAAAAGTTTTAAATGAGTTTGTAACCTCCTGACATCAAAATTTCAAATTTCTAGAATAAATAGAACACTTGTAATATTCCTAAAAATTTTCTAAAAAATATGAATCACAATATTTTAGTGCCCATGCAATGCAAAAATAAAATTTAAATTATCCATCCATACATACATAGGTACAATCCTCATGCAGCCATGGGCTACGAGGTCCAACCAGACTGTGTAATTTTCCTCTACAGACGTTCTCTTATGCTGCATTTGGCCACTCTAGGCCAATTCTAGCAAAGGTCCTGTTTGACATTGTCTGCCCATCACATCCTAGGTCTTCCCCTTTTTCTGATACCCTTAGGTACACTGTTCATAATCTTCCTTGTCTATCTACAGCTATGCATATGGGCAACAAGGCCAAATCAATGCAGTCTCTCTCTCTCTCTGCACAATATGCTGCTCAAAGGAGGTTGATGACTCCTTCTTCTAACCTCATCATTACTTACAAAGTCAAACCACCTAATGTTCAAGATATTGCATAAGCATCTAGAATCAAATGCATCAAGTTTCTTGTTATCCTGCTTACAAAGGATCCATGTTGCACTACCATAACTAACCTTAGAAAGAACCAAACTATTATACAGCCTAATTTTAGTCTTTAGGTGCAGACATTTATTTTTCCACACTCTCCATAGATTCTTAAAAGTCCCAGGGGCAATCCCTATTTTTCTATTTATCTCAAGCCACACATCACCAGTATCTGTTAAATAAACTGAGACACTTGCTCAATAGTACAGCCATTCAAAGCAAGTGAAGCACCATCTGCCTGACCAATTTTCATCACTTCAGTTTTTTCTCTGTTTATCACCAAACTTACTCTATTACCAGTCTCATCAACAGCCCTAATGAGCGAATTCATCTCATAACATCAGTAATCAACAGGGCTAAATCATCTATGTAATATAAATCAGAAATTTTGAAATCTCAATCATTTAAGGCCAAAATCTTTCCCTTGCAAAGAATTTTGCATTACATAATCAATAACTAAAGAGAAAAGGAGACAAAATGCACCCTTGTCTAACTCCACTAGCAATGCTAAACCATTCGCAGCAAGATGTACCAACTCTCACACATGACTCAGTGTTATTAATAGAGAGCTCTCATTACACTAATTAACTTATCAGGTATTCTACATGATCTGACAATCAACCACAAATTATGTTGATCAACAGAGTCAAAAGCCTTTTTGAAATCTATAAAGCTAGTAACCACAGGTTTCTGAAATTCTAAACATTTCTCAAGATCTGCCCAAGTGAAAATGTTTGATCAATACATCCCCTACCACTTCTGAATCCATACTGTTCATCACACAGTTATCCATCAACCAAATTCTTAATTCTATTAAGTATAATCATGCATAGAACTTTACCTGGGACAGAAAGTAAACCAATTTCCCTATAATTATCACAAGAACTGCGATCAACCTTTTTAAAAATTGGGACAATGATAGCTGTAGTAAAATCCTAGAAACAACACCTTTATCATAAAAAATATTCAAAATTTCATTCAGCCATGTGACAACACAAATGTTTCCAGCTCTAAACATTTCAGTGGTGATTTCATCCACCCCTGAGAATTTATGCAGCTTTAATTTAGAGATAGCCAATGCGACTTCAGAATGTGATATAGGGCCATCATAAAAGCCAGTAATGCATCTATCTTCATTACAGACAATGGGAGTATAAATAATCACATTATTTAGAACATCTCTGAAATGCTCAGCCCACCTAGCCATCACAGAATCATCACCTTCAACCACCTTGCCATATTTATCCCTCAATCCCTGTGTACCTGTCTGTTTTTTCTCACATAAAACATTAACAATCTGGTACAACCCCCTGCAGTTGTGCTGTCTAACTGCTTCCTCTGCTTTGTCAGCCAAACTATCAAGTCAAAGATTCTTATCAGCTGTTAAATGATCTTTATTATGAGTTAACTGATCTTTTACATGTTTATTAAGCTCGTTGTAATGCCTTCTGTTAGGACTAGTAGGGTGTTGATTCATATTAATCCTGCACTTCCTTCTTTCAGAAATAAGTTCCATAGCCTTATCACTCAAATAATTTTGTTTCCTTTTACCCAAAAGAGTACTTTTGGTTTCAAGAAAAGCCTGTTTAAACTGATCCCATTCTTTCTCAACTTCAGCAGTAAGCAAACCACAATTCTCATAATGACTAAGTAGCCTATTACATTATGCTTTAGCTATATCTGGATCTTTCAGACATTCAGTGTTGAAGGTAATTTTCTTAACCTTAGCACAACATTTCTTAAGCTTCAGCTGCAAGACACCCAATTTCAGCTCTCTTTTATGATCTGGTATTATTTACTACTGAACTAGCCCATTTTCTGTTAATTAAAATATAATCTATCATATTCCTGTGCAACTCCATCAGGTGAAACACATGTATATTTATAAATGTCCCAATGTTTGTAGTATGTGTCCGTTATTTGTAAACCATTTATTTACTTACCCTTGATGTTCCCCATTGCCATTGGAACTATGAATGCCAAAGGGACCTAAAACTTCTGCCCATAGGTCAGAGTCAATACCAACTTTAGCATTGAAGTCACCAACACAAGAGAAATATCTTCTTTTTTCCCAGAATTCAAAATATCCTGAAGCTGGCTGTAAACTGTATCCTCGTTCTCATCAGAATCCTCTATGGGGGTATAAGAGCAGATGACATTAAGTCTTTAATTTTTGTTTTAAATTTTGCTCTAAGAAATCTTTCATTAATGCAGTCATATCCTAGAAGAGCATCACTGGCATGTCTGCTGAGAAGCAAACCTACACCTTAGAGATTCTTTCCATCCTCCCTCCCTGAAAAGAAAAATTTAAAGTGATTTTTAAGTATCTCCCCTTTAACCGCCAATCTGGTCTCTTGCAAGCCTTAGAATATCTAGGTTAGAGCACTGGAATTCCTGAGTGAGGACATCAAGAGAATAATCTCTATGTAATGTCCTCACATTCCACGTTCCTGCAGAGAGAAAATGATTAGTAGGATTTTTGTTTAAAGAAACTAGGTTTATTGAGAGGAAGGGCCAACAATATCAAACAGCCCCCTGATTGCAGGCATGGGGCAAAGACCTGTTCCTCCTTGGGGCGGGGGTGGCTTAGTCAGTTGCGCGCCAGGCTCGTAATCTGTAGTTCCCAGGTTCGAGTCCCAGCTGGGTCAGCGTTGAGATTTATCTCCGCAAAAATTCCCCGCCCTGCACACGATCAGTAGGGGACACCGAATTGGAAAGGCCGCCGTCCATCGGATGGGATGTTAAGCCATGGCCCCGTGTGCGGGAGAGCCATACCCTATGCACGTTAAAGAACACGCTGGATGGCCTTGATGGGAGGCTACCATCTGTCTCCCAACAGCTGTTCCAGTGGGTCCCCTACCCCAACCTTCTCTGAGCCTTCGGAGTCCATGTGACCTGGCCATTTAGCCCATGGTGTGCAAAAAAGTGCCGCTCAGAGGTAAAACAACCCAACCCAACCCTGTTCCTCCTCCACTAAAGGCTGAAGTCACCAATGCTGGTAGGAACTTCAGGCACCACCTTTTCAAGTGGACTTTTTCAAGAGCCATATAGCCTGCCTGAGACACATTACTCCAGTTTAGGATTGACGATGCCCAACTAGCTAAGTAAGGTTCAGGTACCTGCAATGGCCTCTGATCAGGATTATCCACCAGCTGATATAAGGTACCCCATGGCTCTGTTCACTTAGGGCTGGCAACCCAGAAGCAAAGAGAAAATGCAGCAGCAGATTCTCCCTCAACAGAGGCCCACCAGTGCAGCAAGTCCAGGATCCATAATCAAGCTCAAATCCATAAACAAGTCCAGTTTAGTAGGTATAAATGGTCAGCACCAGGATCCTGTGAAGTTGACCACTCCTCAGCAGGGTTGAAACAAAAAAGAAAAAAGTGGTCATAGATAACCAGATCAGTAGACCATACTGAACTGGCAGCTCTCCTGTTCCATTCCCTTCCAAAAGAGAATATCTCTTTTGAAAAGTACTAACGGCCTGCACACATGAGAAGTTGGGGTCGGTCATTAGATGCTAGATCTGGCCAGTTGTGCATCATCACTGTGGATTGGTACACAGTTCTCCTTCCAGTTTATGCCTAGCTCCATTTACAGATTACCATTTTCCACCAAACAAAATTTAAAAACCAAAAATTCGAATTTTTAGCATATATTCATCATTTTGTAAATTTCATATTAATACATCATTTGAAATTTAATAATTTTCTAATTTTTTCACCATTAGAGGACACAATTTAAACTTTTGGAGAAAGCTGAAAGTGGGAATCATATTTCATCTATTCCTATCTGAGCTAAAAAATGTTTAATATATATCTCTAAAAATAAAACGCTTGGGTTTAGAGATAACCATGCATTATTGTACTATATGGTATTGCCGATTTGTTTGTTAACATTACTCTATGTTGAAGCCAACCTCCTGATTTAAGTTCACAAGTTTGATTTGAACTACATCAACAAATTTTTCCTTAAAATTTCTAAAATATCCTGAAAAATTTACAAAAAGCATCTATTTTTAAAAACGAAAGATTTTGGAAGCAATTACAAAGTACACCTATCCCTCGATTTACACGGTACTCAGTTCACACAATTTTGGCTTTGCACGGTCAAAAAATGCAACCAGTTTCGATTTACACGGTACTGACTGAGACTTACATAGAAAGGAAATCTCAGTCAGTACCATGTAAATCGAAACTGGTTGCATTTTTTGACCGTGCAAAGCCAAAATTGTATGAACTGAGTACCGTGTAAATTGAGGGATAGGTGTATATGCTTCTATTTTCCCCCCTTTTTTTATAGTCTTCTCTGCCTTAATTCTAAGAATAAAGAAATAGGTTATCTTTATTGTTTATGTCATTTATCCCAGCTTCAATAAGTCTTTCCCAGTCTTCAAATTGAAACTATAATTATATAAAAAGTTTTCATAGCCAGACCTTCAAGATTGGTTGCAGCACACACACAGTCATGAGAGAGAATGAAGAAGGCATTCTAATTGCTGGCTCACATGTGCAAGAGTGGGGAGAGCCGGCTGCATGTAGTTGTTCATAAGGAGGATTTAAATCCAAATACTACCTCCAACAAATTGGATATACACTCCTTTTGTAAAGCTAGTATTTTATTTCCTTTTTCATAATTAAACCTTAGTTTTCATATTTTTGCAGATTCACTATTTCTGTAAATTATCAATCTTTCAGCCGATTGATTATTATTGATCTTTTTTTTTTAGTTATGCTACATCAAATGGCTGGCTTACAACTTGTTGCTGTGGATATTTTATTTAGCATTGCATTAAGTTGTATGTTATGTTTTTCTTTATTATTTATTCGTTTTCCAGTAAACAAACTTTGATCTTGTATAGTTTTCTGAAAGTGAATGAGGTCTTGGATATGGAAGCAAAATGTACTTCCTTAGCACAGAAATCAGTCCTCTTGTTGTAACACTCCAAAGCATATTATTTTAAACTGCCAGAGAGCTTGAAATTCAGGTGCCAGGCAATTAATCTTGCCAAAAAAAATTTAGGGTTCTTCATTAGAGCGAATGCACCTGCAGCAAAGTGTAGTGAAATTGCTGAGGAAAGGACTGGAAATGCCAACCAACATCAGAGGAACCTCCCTCAATGGAGACCACCGGCATATCGGAATGACAGTGACAATCAAGTGAACCATTTGAGCCAGCCTCATTCATCAGAAATAAGGGAGACATGCACTTTTTTCGCAATAGGATCTTCTTGCTCATAAATTATTAAAAATAACCTAAAATTCTCTGTCATTGAGCAATAAAATTTTTAAGTTTATCCTTCAAACTATTTGCATGTTAGAAATTTTTAGACGAAATTTGGAAGCTTCATTGAAGATTAAGTGTTGTCCTTGCTCTGAAAAGCTTCTAAAAACTTTTAACATGCAAACAGTTTGAAGGCTAAACTTAAAAATTTTATTGCTCAATGACAGAGAATTTTAAGTTATTTTTAACTTTTTTCAACATATAACCTAAACATCTACTAATTACTTAGGAATTTTTCAGTGTTAAACTCTCCTTAAGTCGGTACATAGCTAGATAACCAGCTGTAAACATTGCAAGAGATGCAAGCAGTCAAATTACAATTTGATAAAATAACCAGTATACCTTAAAAAAGTGAAAACAAGGGGTAAAAATGAATGATCCGATAAAAGGTGTTTGAGAGTAAGAAACTCTGACATAAAATTGTGAAAGTTAAAATAAAGACATCTTTCACAGTTAAATGCAACAGTCACTTAAAATGTGTTTAATAGTTAAAATGGTGTCACAAAACTTGCATTTAGGTTCGTTATCTTCCGTAAAAGAAAATGCATGATAAATTAATGACTTTAGCTGAGCCAAGCAAGTACAACTTCCTCTTTGCAATTACTACAAAAACATTACTGCCATGGTGTGACAATAGGTTTGATCTCAAAGAGCTTGTTCGCAAGCTGTTCTGATCAAGATCTTTGCAACTGTGCCCAGAGCTTGATGGTAAAATGCTGACAGAAGTGCAGATATGGAACTGGCAGCAGAGAGCCATAGAGAGGCACTGCTGACTTGGCAGCAGCATCTGCAAAGTCATTGCCCCTAATGCTGACATGACCATGCACGCAACAGAAAAGGATGTTCGAGATGGCTGCCAGACTAAGGGGCTGCTGGCAGATCTTGGAAAGAACAGAGTGAGGTCGAGGTCTCACTGAGATCAAAGCCTGTAGATCAAAGCCTGTAGTGAGCAAGGCGAGTGAGTGTTGAAAATACAAGTGACGTTTAGCCCCTATGTGGTCTAAGGCAAGATTAATAGCATGCAACTCTGCAGTGAATATGAAACACTGCAGTGGGATTTGATCTGCAATCAATACATCACAGCAGACTATGGCTAATCCCACTGATGTGCCAGACATCGAGTCATCATTGAAGGCAGGCAAGAAGTCTGGGTGTGCAGAGTCAAAGAGTTGCCGATACACACAATCAGGTGTAAAAGGCCTTCCCCATCCTACAAAGGGAAAAATCACAGGAAGGGAAAACAGTGAGTCATAGTGGAATTAACTCAGCTGTTGAATGTGCAACGTTATCGAGACTAGATGTTGAGGTCTCTGAAATAGCTGAAAGGACAAATGGTAGTTGGGTGATTTGTGTAAAGCATTTCCCACTGAGAACTGAAAGCACAATTCCAAGTGGAATGGCCTGGCAGGGATCACAATTTTGATGCATAATGTAGGGGCAACTGCTAATGGCAAACAGATAAAAATGGTTGTCCATCTCAACATAAAGACTCTGGGCTGGTAAAGTGCAGAAAGCCCCAATGCAAACAGGCCTGATGGTGGAGGGGGTTCAGTACCTTCACCACCAAATCTTGGGCAGAGTTGTACATCTGGGCTCTGTAGTCCAGTTTTGACCAGACAAGTGTGCAGTAAAGGTGGAACAAAGAACATCGGTCCATTCCCCACAAGAGGGAGGAGAGGAACTTGTGGATGTTCAATGCCCGTGTGCACTTGAACATGAGATGATAGATAAGGTAAAAAGGTAAATTTATGGTCAAAGATGATATTGAGAAACTTAAGTTTCTACTACAACTTGGAATGGTGGTACCCCAAGCTGTAGCTCAGGGTCCAAATGAAGATTATGCTTGCAACAAAAGTGCACACAAGTGATCTTCCCTGGGGAGAATCAAAACCCATTGCCATCACCCAAATGGAGAAATTGTTCAGGGCAGTTTGTAGTTTTTGTTCAAAGACTCTCATTCTGGACAAAGAGCAAAAGATGCTAAAATTTTCTAGAGGGCATTGCCAACAGTCAGAAATTGTTGTGTAATAGAATTACTCTTGACAGCAAATAGAGTAATACTCAATACACAGCCTTATGGCAACTCCTTGTCTTGGGGGAAAGGCAGCAATAGAGTGTTGCCAACACGAAAATAATGAGAAGATAAAAAGTTGTAAATGAAGATCAGCATGCGACCTCTCAAGCTGAAGTCATGGAGGTCACAAAGAATGCTGAATCTCAATGAAGTGTCATACGTATTTTAGATGTTGAAGAAGATTGACACCAGGTGCTCTTGATGTGAAAAAGAATTCCTGATCACCAATTTGTGGCAGATCAGGTGGTCTAAGGTAGACTGTTGCCTGCGAAAGCCACACTGGGTATTGGAAAGAAGATCGTGGTGTTCCAAACTGGCATTTACCATTTTTTCCAACACATTGCATACACAGTTCATCAACACGATGGGACAATAATTCAAAGGAGTCTTGGGATCCTTTTTTGGCTTCGGGAAGGCCAAAATAATAGCCTCTAACCAGGAGTCCAGAAATTGCTCCTCAAAAAAAATATGGTTGAAAAGTCAGAGCAGCCGATCCTTACTCGATGGTGAGAGAGGTTGGAGCATGGCATAATTGACATTGTCTGGCCCAACATCAGATGCACGAGAAGAATGCAGAGCAAGATGAAACTTCTCTGCTATGAATGGCCTTTTGTAAGGCTCCAGGCCACTTAAATAGAAAGACAGCAGAAAGTGTTTGACCTTACCTTTCAGGGCCAGAAACTCAGAGGAGTGTGAAGAAGGAAAGATGGAAGAGAAAGGGATGGCAGTGAGATGAGGTCATCAAGGTTTTCCCAGAACATACTTCAAGGTGGTAGATAGATGGAGCAGACAGTCAACAAAAAATCCCACAAAGAGGCAGATATCCTCTAAGGTGGTGGTGAGGGGTACAACCTCGAATGGAGAATGGTGGCTTACGAGGATGGTGAAACTTCCCATGAGCTGGACCATCTCAGTCTTAGTCCCAGGCGAATGAGAGAAAAGTGCCAGATCATGGAATCAGTGGCTGTCTACAAGTATGTCTACTGTAGTCTCAAGCAGATGTGCTCGTGTGCCCTCATGAGGGCCTTGATGTCACCAATATTCCTCTGGATTCCAGGACAATTCCATTGTAGGAGTGTGGCCATCTTAGGTCTTGGGTGATTGGGCAGATGATGTTTTCCTGCTTATTTTAACCATCAACAGCGATGGTTTGAGAAAAATGGGGATCTGTATCCATGTCCTTAGAATTGTCCGAAGGACATGGAATCCAGAGGAATTCTTCTTATGCTCCAGTAGGGGCCCCTTGGGCTTCATATCTCTCAGGCCAATGAAGGCCTCAGAGGCTCTTCATATCTCTCTGGCTTCATCCTGGAATCCAGAGGAATTCTTCTTATGCTCCAGTAGGGGCCCCTTGGGTTAGGAAAGTCTAGCTGTCTGAGGTCTGGAAAAAGACCTTCCAGTGGTGGAATTGGAAGGTGTGGAAACCAGAATCGAAGTCAAAATGGACACCAACTTCGGCTTTACCTACTCCAAGTGGCCAGATGGTAGAACACTGATGTCAGTTTGCACCATCACAGCTGCTGTGGGGATGATTGGCTTCCCAGTAGCCATACTGGCATGAGAGTTTGCCAGGTGGAGATGGCAGTGCAACAATCTTTTGCACCTCGGGATATGCGATGTTTTGCATCATCTTCTGAACCTCTTTTTACTCTTTCCACTTTGGACAGTCATGGGAATACCTTTTGTGGTTGGACACCTCCTCAGCAGGGTAGGAAAAGTAGCCACAGTAGTCCATATTAGCAGGCCACACTGATGTGGAAGCCCTCCCCCTTCCATTACCTCCTACAAGAGAGAATCTCTTTCAAAAGGTACTAATGGTCTGCACCATGAGAAGTTGAGGTCAGATTTTAGGTTCTGTGCATCATCACAAGGGATTGGTGCATAGCTCTCTTTCCAGCCCTGATAGCTCTCCATCTCTCCCTTACTTGCAGCATGGACTCTCCTCTTAAGTCATGTGGAACTTGACTTCTGGGAATATACCACTAGAGGACTTACCTTGCAAAATCTTCAGTTCTACCTTATTACACTGCAACAGAAGAAGCCATCTCATCAATGGTAAAATATATCATGGGGCTCACTATCTTTTTTGACTTTGTTAAATGCCTTTTCATGTTTTAGTTAAATACAAATGTTCTTTTAAAAAGTTCTAAACTTTTCTTTAAATTATGCTTTTTTTTAATAATGAGTAAATTTTTTAAATATAAGTACTTAGCCAACTGTTACATCAGCAAGTTCAAAACTCTGCCTTCAAATTGTCTAAAAAGCCTTTAACCACATGAAGCTTATACAGGGTGTTTCAAAACTCCCTGTACAAATTTCAATGGGAAATAGGTAACACCACGACAAACCTTTTTCGTCTATGAATGTATGTCTCATGACGTAACCTTTCAGTGCTAGAGAGCATTGTTTGGCGACGCTGCAATTGGCTAGAAGGGCAAAGTGGGAATGGAGAACAGACTTGTGTTTAACGTCAGCATTTGTAAATCAGACACATTATGTGTAATATGGAGTGTTTCATGACTGCTGAGATGGCTGACATGCATCTGGCATATGGGGCTGCCGATGGAAATGGAAGAGCTGCTGCGAGGTTGTACCGACAGCACTTCCCAAACAGACGTGCCAAACCACCAAACATTTGCGTATTTGCACCAGCAACTGCAACAAACTGAAACATTCCATGCAAATATGCATAACATTGATTGGGAGAGAACTATGTGCACTCTTGACATGGAAGAGATCCTACAGTGGACTGAGGTCAATCCAGGTACAAGCATGCGAGCTGTTGCATGTAGCTTTAGTGTGAACCACACCCTCATGTGGAGAGGGTTTCACAAGCAGCAGTTACATCTGTTTGATCATCACAGAGTCCAGACATTGCAATCTCAGAATTACACTCTTCATGTTGAAATCATGGGCTGGTTTCTGCAGCAGACCATAGTGCAGCCTGATTTTCCGGCTCATGTGCTCAGAAAAAATAATAAAAATAATATTCTATATGGATATTCATTTCCTAAAATATCTTGCCTATTTTAGTTCATTTCAATAAACATTTAGTGAAGTAATACACTCGAAACTGTCTTGCTTCGCCTTAATTATAAGCACATGATATTATGGGAAAAGCACAAGTGTGCCCAGAAATTTTTATCATTTACCGTACTAGTATCAATCATTTGCTGCACTGTCTACAACAATGTGCAAGTTAAAGTGAGGGTTGTGCAGCTGCGAAGAGGGCCCACAACAGTCACACTAATATTTCAGTGTTCATTTAAGTTACACAAAATAACATACAAATATTTTTTAAAAAGCTTCATTAATATAGTACATATTGCTCTAGTTATGTAGAGATTATATCACTGATTACAGCACCACCACTAGGTGATTATTGGAAACTCATCAGTTATTAATATGTGCTGGAAGAGACACCATTACTGGTGCCTTCAAGTAATATTTTATTATGTAGTAAAAATGTGTAGTTATGTACATTAGTAATTATGTAGTATATATTAGTGCGCATAATGCTTTATGTTATCAGTTTAGTCAACATTAATGAGAGTATTACTATGCAGCAGGAAGTTTGAAGTTATTTTAATAAAGACTGTTGAAGGAGTCACCACCAATATGGCCTCCTTACAAGAACTATCTAAAGCAATATGTACTATATTAATGAAGATTACTTTTTAAAAATATTTGTATTATTTTGTGCAATTTAAACAAATTCTGAGATTTTGGTGTTTCAGAATTTATGTGCTAATGTTTCAAACAATAGCTACCAATAAATCATGTTGGCTATTAATTAATATGCTTGCATGAAGAAAATGTTAATCAAAATTTTTTCAATTTTTTTCCTTTCAACTTTTTTAAAAATAGAGATAATACTCTGGTAAAATCCTTAGGAACAATGCCTTTATCAGAAAAGATATTCAGAATTTCAGCCATCCATGTGATAACTGAAACATTCCCAACTCTAAGCATTTTCATAGTAATTTCATCTACCCCTGGGGATTTATGAAGTTTAAGTTTAGAAATAGCCAAAATAACTTTACGCTCTGATATAGGGCCAATATTAAAGCCAGTAACACATTTATCATCATTACAAAACAATGGTAGTAGAACTAGCCACATTGTTTAGAACATCACTGAAATATTTAGCCCACCTAGCCATGACAGAATCCTCATCTTCTATAACCTTACCTTGTTTATCCTTCAATCCTTGTATACCTGTCTGTTATCCATACTGGTGAAGTGCGGAAGCCCCTGTGCAAACACGGAGGGCCTACTGATGGAAAGGGTCCAGCATCTTCACCACTGAATCCTGGGAGAAGTCGTACACCTGGGATCCACAGTCCAGTTTTGACTGGACAAGTGCATGGTAGAGGCAGAGCAATGGACATTGGTCCCCCCCCCCCCCCAAGGGAGGGAGTAGAGGACCTTGAAGATGTTCAATACTTATGTGCACTTGGACCTGAGATATCGTATATTTGGTATAAAGGTCAATTTCCCTCAAAGATGTGACTAAGAAACTTGGTCTCTGCAAAAACTGGAATGATTTACCCCCAAGCTGTAGCTCAGCGTTGCGGCAAAAGTGCATGCAAGCTGTCTTCTGTGAGGAGGACCAAAACCCATTGCCCAAACCAAGAGATTGGTCAGGGCAGATTGCAGTTGTCATTCAATGACCCTCATACTGGACGACGAGCAAAAGATGCTAAAGTCATCAACATAGAGGGTACTGCCTACAGTCGGAGGAAGTTGCAGTGTAATGTAATTTATCTTGACAGTGAAAAGCATACAATCAAGACACAGCCTTGTGACACTCCTGTTCTTGGAGGAAAGGCTGCGATATAGTGTTGCCAACATGAACTCGAAAAGTTCCAGATAAAAAATTTGCAGTGAAGATTGGCATGTGACCTCTGAAGCCGAAGCTATGGAGGTCACAAAGAATGCCAAATCTCCATGCCGTATCGTATGCTTTTTTTGATGTTGAAAAAAATGGACACCAGGTGCTCTCAACACAAAAAGGAATTCCTGATTGCCATATCGTATGCTTTTTTTATGTTGAAGAAAATGGACACCAGGTGCTCTCGACATAAAAAAGAATTCCTGATCGTCGATTTGAGGCAGATCAGGTGGTCTAAAGGCAGACCTGTGCCTGCAAAAGCTACACTGGGTGTTAGAAAGAAGGCTGTGATGTTCCAAATGCCAGGGCAGCCTGCTATTTGCCATTCTTTCCAAAACCTTGCAGATCAGCTTGTCAACGCAATTGGACGATTATTGGAAGGAATCTTTGCCTGGCTTGGGGAAAATGAGACGATAGCTTCCTGCCAGGAGTCCGGAAACTAGTTTGAGAAAAATGCGGTTGAAGAGTTCGAGCAGCCGATCCTTACTCAATGGTGAGAGATGCTGGAGCATTGCATAATGAACACTATCTGGCCCGAAGGGGGACAGAGGTAATGGACAAAGCTCCTCCACTGTGAATAGCCGAAAGGCTCCAAGCCATTCGAGTGAAAGAACAATGGAGAGCGCTCGGTCCTGCTCTTCTGGACCAGAAATTCAGGAAGTATGAAGACAAAGAAGAGATGGAGAACGACTCCCCCAGAGTGTTGGTAATTGCTTGTGGATCAGTAATTGCCTGTCCATTGTGCTCCAGGATCGTGAATGAATGGGACGTGATTTCCCACCCATCTTCCAGACCTTATCCCACACTACCTTAGAACTGGTCATGCAGGTAATAGAAGACGTATATTTAATCCAAGATTCCTTCTGGCTCTGGTGCTGGACAAAAAGGCCTTTTGTCCTGGCACATTTGAATGCTTCAAGGTTGGGGGATGTCGAATAACTCTGAACCCCCCCCCCCCCCCCCCAAAAAAAAAAACATCTTGTTCTGAGCCTTAAGAACTGCAGTGCAGTCAGGATTTCACCACGGTTTTAGAAACTATGGAAACAGAGTTGAGTTCTGAGGAATAGTAGAGACATCTGCATGAACGATGCAGTCTGTCATCTCCGCCACTGCAACACTGATTGGCTCCTGGCTGACAGAGTGGTCATCGAGCTCAGAAAGGAACTCAAACCCACTCCACAACTCTAGTCCCTGATCAAGTCTCCAGCGTGAGATGCATTAAGGGCTGCAAGGCCCCCCATGGGAGATGGTGCACACCATGGGCAGGTGATCGCTTCCATATGGATTGTCCTCAACCTACCATGTAAAGAGTGGAAGGATCGAGGAGGAACAGATGGTCAGATCAATGGCAGTGAATGTGAGGGTTGGGGAGTGGAAGTAAGTGCTGACACCCATGTTCCAATAAGGAGCGTGAAGGATCCAAGAGCCACTGCTCCAGGACCCCACCCCTCCGATTGGTGTCAGCACTTCCACTGAGTGGACTGTGTTCGTTGAAATCTCCCATGATGAGAAAGGGGGATGGTAGCTGCGAGACAAGGTCATCAAGGTCTTCCAGGAAGATGAGACTCTTGGGTGGTAGGTAGATGGAGCAGACAGTCAACGAAAAGCTCACAAAAAGGTGGATGGTAACTGCCTCTAAGTTGGTGGTGAGGGGCATGACCTAGAATGGTGAATGAGGATGGTGACACCCCTTTGCGAGCTGGACCATCTCCATCCCGGTCCTGACAAACGAGAGAAAAGTGCCAAATAGTGGGATCATTGGCTGTCTGCAGATAAGTCTCCTGCAGGCACACACAAATGGGCTCATGTGCCCTCAGGAGGACCTTAATGTCATCAATATTCCTCTGGAATCCACGACAATTCCATTGTAAAAATGTAGCCATCTCAGGTCTTTGGAGCTTGGGCGGACGACTTTAGTTTACTTTAACCATTGTCAGTGATGATTAAAATATGATCACTGGCAATGGTTCCATCAGTTGGCAAAACCGTCACCAGCGACAGTTTTGGGAAATAGGGTGGTCTGTGTTCATATCCTTGTAGTCATCCGAGTGATATGAATCAGAGGCGAATTTTTTTTTTTCACTCCTTTGGGGGCCCCTCGGGTTTTGAAAGACTGGCTGTCAGTGGTCGGGAGGGAGGGGGTCTTCTGGAGGTGGAAGCACAAATAACAGATGCAGAAATAGAAACCAGAGTTGATGTCAAGATCAACACGGACTTTGGCTTCACCTGTGTCAAGAGGTATTTGGCAGTGTCAGGCTCACTGTGTCAGAGGTGAAAAAGATTCAGCAGGTGGAATGCTGATATCAGTCTGCACTGCCACAGAAGCAGTCTTAATAATAGATTTTCTGATGACCCCTCTTACATAGAAAACTTTGCCAGGCAAGGCAAGCAGTGCAGCCAGCTTTCTCACCTCTGCAGGAGATGTTGTTGAGGATCTTTAGATACTGTACCTATTTCTCCTCCAGCTACTTCGAACAGTTGCAGGCCTACACTGGATGCTTGTAAATACAGTTCACGCAGCATGCCTTTTCTGTTGTAGTCAGGATTGAGGTGATCCTGGCTGCCACAACGAGCACAGGTGGGTTTGCCCTGACATGCTGTTTGGGTATAGTCGAACCTCTGACATTGAAAGCAGTACAGGGAGTTTGAAATGTATAACCATATCTCATAGTGAAGGTAACCTGTCTTGATGAAAGTTGGCAGGTGTGGCATGTTGAATGTGATAATTAATACCCAAGTGGGTACTAATTTTCCATCAGTCGGTGGACTGCTATCACTCCCTGGGATGATAGCTCCAAGAAGATTTTTTCCTCAGAAACATTGCGGAGATCCTGGGAGGAATCAAGTGTCATGTGTGGAGTGATGGTGACTGCCACTCCACCAATTGCTGTTACATTCAAGAGGAGCTCAAGAATGTTTCGAGCAAGCAGTTTCCACCTGCAAGTCACCAGATCTTAGATGCTTGACTGATAACATTTCTCCTGCAAGACCTTTCAATCCCTTATTGATGAAAAAAATGGGGACATGTCCTCAATCACCTGAACAGATCAGAGTGGATGACCAGGAACCTTAAGGACGGATAAACACAAAACGATGGTAATGATGACAACGAAGATACAGAAGATGGGGGGCTCGTGCCAAGCTCATTTTGCAGCATTTGCCGAAGGAGTTTCATTTTTGGAACTCGTGGTTCTGGTTTGTGGTTCAGTGCCTATTGTCCCCACCCACCACAGAGTCCAATAAAGGGACTTCGAATTGAGTGCCAGGACTGCCCAGGCACCATACCCACACAGCCAGTGAGCCAAGTCCTCACAACTAAAAAAAAGAAAAGTTAAAGAGAAATTGTGAGAAATTCATCCAAGTTCCCACAAAATAAAGCAAACAAAAAAATAAAATGGGGTGAGAGACGAACAATTCTCATGAAAGAAAACTCGAAAAATTAGTTAACATGTGAGGAAACTCACAAACCTGTACCCAGATGTGGGCAAGGTTACTCACCACTCTGCATAGTTGACCCTAGCAGGACCAGCTCACGAGCCAACTGATCCTGAGAGGGCCACCCCAGGATCTCCTGTTTACCTAAAGCAAAAGCCAAAGCAGTGTACAGCAGTGACCCCTGAATTCATTGCCCAGCCCCATGGCAGACAGGCTCCCCAATGGCAAGACTGCCAAAGGGGACCCTGTCAGTCATGAGCTGAGGAGAGAAGACTGGGATCCCAAGCAATTACCAGGATAGTCTTTTCCAGAGACATGGATCTCCACACATGGCAAACAAACGGCTGAGTGTTCAGGACCCTGTGAAGATACTTGAGCCAGCAGAACTTTCACAGGGTGGTCCCCTCACCACAGAAAGGAGCTCACACCGAGGGGCAACTTCAGTAGTAAGCAAACCATAATTGTCATAATGACTAAGTAACCTATCATGGTAAGCTTTAGCTATAACTGGATCTTTCAGAGCTTCAGTGTTAAAAGTAACTTTTTTAACCTTAGCACAACACTTCTGAAGTGTTAAGTTGCAAAACAATTTTAACAAGGTAATGGTCAGATCCAATTTCAGCTCTCCTGTATGGCCTGATATTCCTAACAGAACTAGTCCATTTGCTGCTAATTAATATATAATCAATCATATTCTATTGTAAAACTTCAGTCAAATGTAACAACCATTGATACTGAATAGCATAAAAAAATCAACAGTTACAGCTAGAGAATTAAATCTATTTCAATTTAATAAATATAAAATTAAGTTAAATTTAATTTTACCAAGGCAATTTTCTATCAAGCATTTACAATGCAAATTTCATAACCTTTATTCTGGGACAGAAATGTTAAATGATTAAACATTTTAATGCTTGTCTGTAATATTGTGATAAAAATTATATCTGACCTTCATACTCGGGCAAAAGCATATCTACCACTTCTTCATGTTTATCACTTGACACCTGATGTACTTCATGATGGCCATTGTCAAAGATATCAACAGGTCCTCCTGAAACATATGTTTGTATTTTAACAAAAACCTAAGACAAATAGCTTCGATAAAAAAAATGTTCTCACATTTGCAATGCCAAACAAAAAACTAAAGTGCAAATCTTCTATCTGTTAGAGCAGAATCATTTCTCTTTGTCCAATAAACCATTCACCTAAAAGCCATTCATCCATAGCATATTGAAACAAGGTTTTTTTTTATTTCCTGACAGCACATTCCTCTTTCTTCATTCATGCCATGGTATTAGTTCTGTTCATTCTGTTCATATGGAATTTTGATGCCAACAAAAAGTGCAATGTTCATGAATTAGAAACATAGCAGCCATAGTATTAACTGGATTTTGACATTGCTGTATATATAACAATTATTTGCTAATTTTATAAATATAATTTTTGCAGTATTAGCTCTTTATGTGTCTAAGCTGGGTGTAAAGTGTTCACTTTTCTGATTCTAGTGGCCCAAGTACTGTTTACTGTTCCATTCATTTTTCCTTTCAAACAGCAATCAAAATTTTTTTTTTTTCTTCTGTTTTCAATCAAATGCTGAAAATAATATTTCGGTCTACGATATAAATATTTTTGCCTGTTCTGCTTGAAAAAATTATGAGAAAATTAATCTGAGTTGGGTTGGGTTGTTTTACCTCTGAGCGGCACTTTTTTGCACACCATGGGCTAAATGGCCAGGTCACATGGAACCCGGAAGGCTCAGAGAAGGTTGGGGGAGGGGACCCACTGGAAAGCTGTTGGGAGACAGATGGTAGCCTCCCGTCAAGGCCATCCAGCGTGTTCTTTAACGTGCACAGGGTATGGCTCTCCCGCACACGGGGCCACAGCTTAACGTCCCATCCAACGGACGGCGGCCTTTCCAAGCCCATCGGTGTCCCATACTGACCGTGGGCAGGGTGGGGAATTTTGCAGAGATAAATCTCAACGCTGACCCAGCTGGGACTCGAACCTGGGAACTACAGATTACGAGCCTGGCGTACTACCGACTGAGCCACCCCCGCCCCCAATTAATCTGAGTCTGCAGTGATCGTATGCACATGTTGAATCACCAGCAACCATTTAGTTTATGCCTTTATTTTGCTATACCATAGTAGATAATTAAGCGTTTTTTTTTATTTCCAGTATTCTGATCTATTTATAACTCTAACAGAGTTTAACACTTACTAAAAGTGGTTAGCACCCTTGGCTACTGATCTAAGGGGCCTGGGTTCAGGCCCTGGGTAAGGCATGGATGTGTGTGTCATTTTTCTGCTGAGGTTCTGCCACCCTCTCAGATCTTCTATGGCATATAAACTGACAGGTCCCTGTCAGACCTCTGTGGCAAGCAGCTGCTTGAGGGGTATTTTTTTTTTTATTTAAACTTTTAACATAAGATAATGAATTTATTACTACACACACTGGCAACTGAATTACAGACCTTTATGCAGATGTACGTAAACGTCTCTTGTGCAGCATAAATACATTGTCACGTGCATCACCATGTGATCTAGGCAACTATTTAAGACTGCTGCTCATCACTTATCATCATTACTGTACAAGCGAAAGGCAAAGAGACGTCGGAAGTAGAAGCGAGTTTTCCTGATATATGTCATATTTGCGTATTACTCTGTTATATAAGAAACTATTGCAAATTTCTCAGAAATTATAGCCAATTTTGCATTTTCATTGTCATATTCGTGTTCAGCACCTTGAAATCTTTAAGAAATGGCTACATTTATCTCAGAGGCATGACTTTTATGAAAATTTGTGCCGTGTTATTTATGGTGCATGTGAGGCTGTGGGGTGAGTGGTGCGAGAGACGTGGGGTTGGGAATGTCATTTACCCTTAAGACACATGTAAAATAGAATAAAAATCTTTCATTTACAGTAATTGTTTTTTATCCCCATATCATAAACAGACAGTCAACATTATACAAGAGAAATCATCCTGAAAAAACGAGAACTACAAAGCAGCATAAAGGTATATACTTGGACTTTTCTGATTTCTTTCAATAGATTTATTTTTGTGCTATTTTGTCTTTGCAAAAACAGGATGAATTTTTTTTGCAAAACTCCAATCAGAATTTATGCTATCGTATGAAATATTTTTCGCCCTTTATTTGTGGTTCCCACTGTATTTTTTTATAGCAATGTCCAAGCAAAAAATCCAATATGAAGAGCTACATCTATTGTTTGGACTGGATTTGTTTTTTATATTAGGTCATTTACCGAGATTTCACGATAATTTTACGATGAATATAAATACTGAGATTTTTGATAAAAGATAAGCCAATTCATACTGTTGTGCTTTTTACACCTAGCAGTCTTTCATAAATCAAAATTGGAAATACATACATTTTATCCAGAATAACCAAAAAATGTTCACTGGAAATAAATTTTGAAATATACGAGATCAAAACTCCTCTTTGTGAATTCGTTTTTGTCTTCATTATTGAGTTTGTCTTAATCTTTTTGGGGATGAGGCAAGTCTCCCACCTTCCAAAATTGTAGGATGGCAAAAAAACTGAACTTTTGTGAAATTTGGTGGGTAATGATTTATTTGCTCTTGCTTGTTATTCTATTACATGTACTTTTAAACTTATTAGAATTAAATTTAAAAAATTTCACTTGCATTCTTAACTTCCATCACCATTTATTGTATACTATCTTCTCCTAAAACTTTTCTTGTTATGCGCCTGTTCTGAATTTTACTTTTTGATGACCAGGTAGGGGACAAACCCGAGACACTAGTTTTTTAATTTTTTACGAACTGTATAAACCACTGATCATGTTTTATTTAAATCCAGTTATGATAAATGAAACGTAAAATTCTAAAATTCCTCTGTGAAACTGTGTACTTTACTCAAACTAAAGTGAATATCATTTATTACGAAAAAAAAAAACTAGTAGGTGCATATAAAATCAAATTCCCTGCAAAAGGTTGAATTCTTGTGTTTTTTTCACCTAAAGCTTCTGTTGTCCTATTTTAGGTGATATATTTGCTTCATTTACATGGTTCACTCAAAATGTCTTATTCTATATTAGAACAGAATGAAAATCCGATTTTCTAGGAGGCTTTAAATTGCTTAAATCTGAAACAAGCTAAAACATAAAACTATATAAAGTACAGCACAGAAACTGCATTTTTTTTTAAATTAACCCAATTTCCTGAAAATGGGTTAATTTAAATAATTTGATTAAGTAATTGTAAAATAAAAAAATAAATACCCTCTCAAGCAGCTGCTTGCCACAGAGGTCTGACAGGAGCCTGTCAGTTTATATGCCATAGTAGAAGGTCTATGAGGACACATACATTTATGCCTTACCCGGGGCTCGAACCCAGGTCCCTCAGATCAGTAGTCAAATGTGTTAACCACTAGGCCATGGGACGGCTATAAATTAAATAATTTAATTTTATATTGTTAAATTAAATAATTTAATTTTATATTGCTAAATTAAATAATTTAATTTTATATTGCTAAATTAAATAATTTGATTAAATTTTAATTGCCAAAATTTATTGAAATTTGAGGGAAAAAAAAGGAAAAATAATATTTTTGACATTTCCCACCCGAATATTTCACGTAATTTTTTTGTTTTTTACAATTTAAAAACAAGCCAGTTGTTTGGGTCCTTTCATTAGTAGTGAAACGCACTAGCTGTTTGGCTATCAGGAAGAAAATCATTATTTGTTCTAAGGGTGAGGTTTATCAACGAAAGTTTAATGCTTTTAAACTACAATCATTTAAAGTGAAAGTGGGATCTGAAAAGATGCTCTTTATCTCATTTTCAAAAAAAGCGAGATAATGTTTTCACTTTGTCACTCATCTGTCTGTTTGTTCATATGTCTCCCTGTCTGTTTGTTTGTCTGCCCGCCTGTCTGTAGAAATTCAATATTTTTGTTTTTAGAAATAAATTAAAAGTTCCTTTTGGGTTTGATAGGTACTGATGACAATTTTAAGATTCACACTTTCAGAATCTCCCAAAAGTTTGAACTGTTCCCCTTAACAGTGGAAAAAGTTGAAAATTTGAACGAATATTGCAAGTGATGTACTTATGCTAGAAATTCGAAATTTTGGTGTTGAAGGTCACGAGGTATGCATAAGCAATAATGATTTATCACTTACACCCAGGGAGATACAAATTTTTTTAAACAAAAAAGTTGCTTGTTTTTAAAGATGGATTAAAAAACCTTTTTGAATTGAATAGGCATTGAAGAAAAATTACGATTTGCACTTTATGCATATGCATTTCCATCGCCATGTGAAATAATCCATAGGCAACAATAATTGGCCTCGTACAACCAGGGAGTGGGAAACATAACTGTTTTGTCCTAATAGATATTAGTAAATTATTTTTAGTTGGATTAGTACTAATGAAATACAATTTGCATTTTTCAATTCGTTAGGTAGTTTCATTTTACATGGTTAGTTAGAGAGCACTAAATGTGAAAAACATGAAACTTTTAATGAATGTTGCAAGTGATCTGCTTATGATATAAATTTAAGTGGTAGAGTGTCAAGGGTCAACAGATTCTGACACCAACAATCTGTCCCTTTTGTCAGAAGAGTGTAAGAAAACAACTTTCTTTTTTAATTTATGGAATTAAAAAAAATGCTTTTTTGTCATTGTGTAAGTACTAATAGAATACTACTATTTGTAAATTTCCAGCAATCCAATAGTTCCAATTAAAACTTTTCAAGAGTGCAAAAGCAAAACTTCTCTTTGAAAAAGAGATTCCCCTATTTGCCAAAGGCAATATATGTTTTTCTAGTTTAAACTTTGAATTTTGCTACTCAAAAAAAGGCAAACATGCCTAAACTAGGCCAGCCCAGCCCACAGCTCATATGACAAAAAATTAATATATTGAATCTGGCTCATTTGTTACAAATTTTTTGACAAACATAACTGAACGCTTATGCCAATTCCCAATACTCATTAAAAGATTTTGCTCAGAAAATAACTGAAAGCTCTCTGCTGTTGAGCAATAATATTTAGTTATCCTTCATAAATATATATGTTATATCTGTGATTATTCAAAGGAAATTAATTTAAGAAATTTTTTTCTAAAGCAAAATAAATTTTAGCACATTTCTACTGTACTTACAGTTTGCAAATCACCAAAATATCCAAGTATAGGCATCATGTTTTTGCACAAATCACAAAAAAATTTTAACAAGGATAAATGAAAGATTTTAATAATAAAGGAAGCTTTATAAATTATTTATATTAAAATAATGCAAAAGATGGCAAAATAATTTTTTTTAAATTTTATATCAAATGAAATAATAAGTGCTGAAAAGTTAGTTAAGCAAAAAAAAAAAACGTTATATTGTCAGAGTGTCACAGCCAGGATATGGGGGGGGGGGGGATAATTTTGAAATAATCTTTCAAAATTATCCAATATAAACATAAAAACTAGTATTTTTTTAATGAAATATTTCTGGGGAGGGGAGTAAATTGTCCTTGTTGAGTTTAGCAGAGAGGCTTTCCTAAAATTGCCTCCCACATGAGAAATGATTTCCATGCCAAGGAAGTCCTTTTTGCTTTCATATCCAAGACTTCATTCATTTTCAGAAAACAATACGTTAAAAGTTTTTTTACTGGAAAATAACTCAAAAGATCGATAATTTAAGGAAATAAAGTAAATCCACAGAAATGAAAACTAAGGTTTAATTATAAAAGGAAATGAAATACTAACTTTATGAAGGGAGTGTATATCCTACTTGACCTAAATCAATCATGTAAACAACTTCTGATGCAGCCACTTAGCAGAATGGCCCACTCCACTGTTGCACATGTGTGAGCGAGCAATTAGAACACCTATGACTTCCTCCTTATATCTTGATGCTGTGCACTGTAGCCAGTCTTCAATAAGCTTTGCTATGGAAACTTTTTTTTTTTCAGTTTTAATTCGATCTGAAGAGCAGGAAAGACACAGAATGCTGGGATAAATAAAAATAATTCTAGTAATAATGAAATAGGTTTAGGGCAGAGAAGAGAGTAAAATTTTTGAAACTTTAAGGAAAAATTTGTTGATGATAATTCAAATCAAACTTGTGAGCTTAAAATCAGATAGTTGCTTCAGGAAAGAGTAACATTAACAAACAAATCGGGATTACAGCATAGCACTTCTAAGAAATGCCAATCAGAAGGTAAATTATATTATAGTTAAAAAATTATTATATATTTATAGTTTAATAAAATATGCACAAATGAAAAAGAAAATGTTTTTCAAACTTGAATTACACATTTTTAAAACATATATATATGAAAATTTTCAAACAACAATTTCTGCTGTTTTTTTTTAATCGAAATTTTTTTGCCATACAAAATATATCTATGTTAATCTTGGGCCTCTCATTTTGGATTCTGTTAACAACTATGTTCATCGGGGGCTTTAGAAGAGTTAAAACTACCTAAGGATTTGAAAAATATGAATTTATATTTTATTAATACCAATCCAACTAAAAAAAATGACAATTGTCTCTTAACCCTTCCAGTGTCCAGCCTGAAAAACTGGTTTATATCCAGAGGCCAAGCTATTTTCTCCCTATGCTCAGCCAAAAAAATTAACTTTAAAACTTTTTTTGCCAAATAACTAATGAAAGGAATTATGGCATGTTATATGCCAAATTAATCAGGATTTAATTCTGGATTTTCTGAAAATAAAATATTTAACAAAAAAAAGTGACTAGTTTTATTTAAATAGGACTTTTTTTAGAGTCATGTATTAAAAAAAATCCATCTGGCAACACAAATAAAAATTTATTAAAAAAAACTAATAACAGAAATGATTATGATGCACATGAATAGAAAGTCTATTTCTGAATAATGAAAAAAAATTTTTTTTGGTTTCAAGTAAATGTTTCTCTGGTTTTGTAATTTGTTTCTCGGTACCATACTTTGAGAAAAATTCCAGGCTTTTAGCCAATTGTGCTGAGTCAGATAAATTTTATAAAAGATAATTTTTGTTTAAAATAACCAATCAATGGAAATAGGTAATGTTACATACCAAATTAAACAATTATGAATTTTATGAAAATAAACAATTTAAACAAATTTACAAGTATATTGATTTCAATAAGCCTTTTTTAATGTGATATGGTGAAAAGAAGGATTGCACTTTCCTCCCAAATAATGTAATGTTAAATCTGAAATACGATTTTTATTTCTTTTAATGGTTCTTTTTAGTATCACATATTTTAAACACGGCCAGTGTTATGCAAAGTGACTTGGACTTCTCACAATCACAGGATTTTCTGAACTGGTTATGATATAGAAAAAAAAAAAACTTCCTTTGCTACTTTTTTCTACTGAACATTATAAATTCTTTCTTTGGGTGTTGAAGTTTGTCAATCTTGGCTAAGTGCAGAAAGGTTTGTGCACCAAAGCAAAAAACAAAAACAGCGTTATATCGTCTGTGGCCAAGGTACTGAGGGTGCGGGGTTGACTTTAAAATCATTCAATATAAACATAAAAACTCGTAATTAAAAAAAAATTATATTCTACTAGAGAGGGAGAGAATTTCACAGTGAGTTTAGCAGAGATGAAGCCTTCTCAAAATTACTCTCCCACATGACAGCTGATTTCTGTAGCAAGGAAGTCTTATTTTACTTCCGTATCCAAGACATTCACTTTCAGAAAATGGTACAAGCTCAAAGTTTTTTTACTACAAAAAAAAAAGAAAAATTACATATAACCAAATGTGATGTTAAATAAAATATCCACAACAACTTTTAAGCCGGCCTCCGATGTAGCATAACTCAAAATGACTGAAAAATCAGCCGACTGAAAGATCGCTAACTTACAGAAATAAATCTACAGAAATGAAACAGATATTTAATCACAATTTACATTGTTAAAATTCAAATGCCTTTATTACTCTAGAGCTTATTCCTACAATGCATAGTTGTATTTAACAAGATGTACGAGCATTTAGTTCTTTGCTATTATCACATACAATATTCTACTAGAGAAAATACAAGTGCAATTTTCTGCTATTAGTTTGGAATAAGTTCTTATATACTCACAAGAAAGTTTTATTATGATATCATACTGTGCAGTAGCTGTTGCAGAAGTGGCACATTTTGTGGAGAAACAGTCCTTAAGGACTGTGTTTCTCCACAAAACTTGTTGAGTGTACGAGCCTACTTACTGTATACATGTATACGAGCCTACATACTGTATCGTAGTGTAATTACATTTCTTTTATACAGAAATGAATTTGCTTCCATATCCAAGACCACATTTATTTTCAGAAAATGATACCAGATGAAAGTTTTACTGGAAAAGTAATAAATAATAAAATAAAAATTAACATATAGCCTGATGTGATGTTAAAATATCCACAACAAGTTGTAGGCGGGCCATACAATGTAGCATAACTATGATAAAGCAATACTTATTGATCGGCCAAAAGATCGGCAATTTCCAAAAATAAATCTACCGAAATGAAAATTAAGGTTTAAATAAAAAAAAGTAAATACAGTGGACCTTCGTTATAGCGCTGCTCACTATACCGCGCACTCGGTTATAGCACGGGCGATGTTCGCAATAAGTTCAAACATGTTTATACAGGCTATGCGCTGTTAGTGAGTATCGCATTTTATTGTTACTGCATATTGAGTAATTATGTATTGAGTTCCTGCATGTATTTTGAATAGTGTTTAATTATTGTATGCATGATAAGTAAAAGAAAAGCTTACAGTGTGAAATTTATTGTGTCGCCACCGCGTCGCTCGGTATAACGCGGTTCAGCTTATAACGCGGGTGTTGTTTCCCGACTGACATGCGCGTTATATCGGGGGTCCACTGTACTAACTTTACAAAGGGTATCCAATATGCTGGACCAAAACAATGTGGGATCCACTTATAACACACCGAACGGAGATAGCATGTGTCAGCTATCTGTCTCTTGTTTGCCTCAGTGAGACAAAATTAAGTGCAGCTGCACCCAGAATTACTAAGAAGGATGTGTTTATTTCCAGTTTCTATTTTAAGAGTGGGAAAGATGCATAGAATGCTGGGAAAAATGATAAAAATAATTTTGGGAATATTGAAATAGGTTGTACGACAGAAAAGAATGTGAAACAGAAAAAAAAATGGCAGTACATACTTTGTAATGACTTCCAAAATTTACAGTTTTTAAAAAGAGCAGTTTTTTGTTGATTTTTAGGCGATTTTTGAAAATTTAAGGAAAATTTTGTTGATAATAATTCAAATCAAACTTATGAGCTTAAGTCAGAAGGTTGCTTCAGCAATTAGGAATGTTAACAAGCAAATTGGCAATACCATTTAGTGCTTCTAAGAAATGACAATCAAATGGCTTTATAAAATTATTTATATTGTAGTTTAATAAAATAAGCGTCAAATTAAAAAACAAAATATTATTTTTCAAGTCTGAATTATATATTTTTATAAGATATACATATAAAATTACAATGGCAATTTTTATTTTAAAAAAAATCAATTTTTTTGTCATACTAAAAACATTTACGTAAATATACCTCATTTTGGATTCTGCGAATGTGTACAGACAACGTAGACACTGGAAGGGTTAAAACAAAAATGTATTTTCCCACAGCCCTGGAGGTAAGGGGTCAACTCATTGCTACCAGAGGAAACTAACCTTTACATTCCACCAATCAAAATTTCACACTTCTAGCATAAATACATCATCTGCAATGTTTGTTTAAAATTTTTGAATTTTCAACTTTTTCCATTGTTGGAGGATGCAGTTATAGTTTTTGGGAGATTCAGAAAGTGCGAATTGTAATATTTCATCAATATCTATCCAACTCAAAATGAATTTTTATCTCTACAAAAAAAAAAAGTTTCAGGTCTACAGATGACAGAGTGAACACTATCTATTTTTTAAATGAGATAAAAATAACATTTATGAAAATGTTAGTATATCTAAAGTTTATTTTTGCAAAAATAGTAAAAATTCATACATTTTAGAAAGTAAGTTTATTTTTTCATATCTTAAAACAGTCTTTTTAACATTTTGCATATTTAACACTTATGAAAAACATTATGAGCTAGAAAAAGCATTAGGCAGATGATGCTAAAGGATTGTTTTACTAAAAAAACTAAAGAAAATACTCATATTCACCTTAACTGCAAATAAAAGTAATTTAACTTTGCTCAAAACTTAAAAAAATAAGTAAAAATAGAACTAATGAATTCATATTAATGACCGTGAAAATGGAAACTTTTTCAACAAACTTACTTTCAGTTCCATGGAGTGCTATGAATACAGTGCTCATTCCAATGACAAGAACAGAAGATAATACAAAGAATACTATTTTAGCTACTTTACTAGGTTCATGATGCATTATTACAATTGCATCTTCTTCACCTTCTTGGTCTGAATCTCTCATTTCTTGTTTCTGTGCTACAAAACTCTGTTCTTCTGAATTTAAGTCCTCTGGAAAATGAACCAGTCATTTTAATAGAAATTCTTTTCCTTGATAAAAAAAAAAAACAAGAAACATTTCTCTAAATAAATGCAGATATTCTTAACTTCATAATATGATCACTTATAAATAAGTTATTCAAAAAAGGTTTTCAAGTAAATCAAATCTTTAAAAGTCTATATACACAGTCAGAAATTTCTAGGAAACATGCTTATTATAACTGAAGAATATACATAAACTCTTGACAACAAATGGAAACTATATAACAGATTTGAATATAATGAATATTAAAATCCATACTTAGTCTAAATATGACTTGCTTTTCTCTGATGTATTCAGATCAATTCTTATCCAAAAAAAAAAACCCCAAAGTACCAAATTTGCTAAGTAAATAACAGGGGAGATTAATAAGACAAATTTCTTATAAAGAACATTTTGATTGAAAAACTGTCCAGATATTTTAGAAAATTATTAGAAATGCTTATGTTTTATGACATTTTAATATCCAACGTCTTGATTTTAGAGGAGTCACTCACTAAAATGAATAATAGATTTAGGAGCCAGTGAACTATATATTATGCAACAGTGTAAAAGCATTGCATTAGAATCAGGTTTAATGATAAATGTATATTCTACCTTTGAGAAACAAATGTACCCTTAAGCATCCAGTTTATTAGTTTAAAAAAGACTCAAAAACTACAACAAAAAAAATGCTTCTTCTTAGTACATATGCCATTAAAATTATGATCTTAAAAAAATAAGATCTTGAAAATGCCTAGCCATGATGTACCAGGTATTCATTTTATTCATTGTACCTTGCCAATGTCTTGCTACTACCATTAACTTGGGTGGTTCTTTTCTGTTTGATTTTCTATATTTAGTAACTGCAGAAGTTCCTTTTGGACTACATCCAAGCAGGCCACAACAATGATGCTATGTACATGCATTGGTTATCTCTGCACTTGAGAACTGCAGCTACTAAGAACACTGGATTAGGCTATTTTCAAACAGTACATACAAATAGATACTATAATGAAACTTTTGATATCTAAAAGTGGTTGTGCAAGAAATTTATAACAAATGGGAAAATTAAGGTGATTATCAAAAGTTGTGTTAAATATACAGACTTGAAAAATTAATTTCATTGTTGATGTGTTCAGATCAGTTCTTTTGGGCTACTTCTAAAGTAATAAATTTTCTAAGCTGATAAGTGATGTCAATCTATCCAGAAAAGTTCTATACTTCAAAATTGAGGCAAAGAAAAATTTTCTATATGGAAAATTTTTGAGTAAACTATTTCCAGACATGATTAGAAAATTAGTTTAAGATTAGTAAGAATAATATTTCATAAAACAAATAATATAAAGACATAAATACAATAACTTGGGCATCATGGCATTTTAATCTCTTACAAGTTATATTGAATGAGCATATTTTACTTCAGTGACTTGTTCAGTTTAATATCATGTGTATTTTAAATTAATTCAACTGGAATTATTAATTTTATATCATTTGTGTCCATTTCAGATAACTAAGATTTATTCCCAATTTGAAAAATTTGAATTTCACTAAAAAAAATTATTCAGCAGGCATTTATTCCTAATCAGAGAATTTTGATTTTAATTACTGTGCTTATTAAGCAAGATAATCTCATCAAAATCAGCTGGTTCAGAGTTGCTCTTTTTAACAAAAAATAATAGTCTGTAAAATTAACCTTCACATGCCAATGATACAAATGGGCAGTTTTACTTAACTCTCTTTAGAATTTTTATTATTTTATTGTGCAGAATAAATTGCTTTTTATTTTGGTACATATCTCTATTAGCAAACTTAGAAAAGATTCTAAAGTTTACTTTTCATTTTTTACTGAACATAATTTAAAATTATTGGGCAATGTATGATTCCAATTTTTTTTCTGGGCATGAGACAATAATTCATGAGGATAGATTAATCCCTTGTAATAAAATTAGAGTATTCTTATAGAAATATGCTTGCATAGCACATATTTTTGCAAGGTTGCATATAAGGAAAAAAAATCCCCTAATCCAGTGGTTCTCAACCTTTTATGCTTCTCGTACCCCCTGGAAATGTTTATGTAACTGGCATACCCCTTATATAGATAGATAAAACTATAGTTATAGTATAATAATACCAACTTAGTGACTTCGGTACTAGATCTAGCGACTTTTGAGCTCTCATGGCATACCCCAAAAAATTTTACCGTGTACCCCACACGTTGAGAACCCCTGCCCTAATCAGTAAAAAAAAGAAGTCGGTCCATATAAGATCAAATGTAACTTAAGAGTTTACACATATAAAATAGATTTGTGTTATTCATACCCGCTAATTTTTTATTGATTCTTTACATGTAAATGACTGGATATGTTGAGCCACAATTATTTGTGCTTGCTTCTATACTTTGATGTCATCCAAGTGGCCAATTAGATAGAGCAAGAGACGCACAACTTTATTGTGCACCTCTTACTCTATCCAAATGGGAAAGAATAGACTTCTAATGGAATGAAGCAGGCCAAGAATAATTACCATACATCTTTTTTTATCCCAAAATTTATGTCCACTGAGCATTTTGAGAAAACATGAAACTGTCCGTTCATAACAAACACAAAAGAACATGTTTTGAACTAAAATTAAAGTACAAATTTTTCATTTGGTATTTTTCTTTTTTTTTTTCAATTTCTTGTATCCTTTAGTGTCATATTATTTATGGTTAACCGTGAAATAATTAGATCTAAATGCAAATCGTGGAATACTAAAGTAAATTCTGTTAATGTTCTGAAGTTACTATTTTCTGTAATACTCAATATTAGAAATTGACATGGCAGATTAAAAAAAGTCCACTTTTGAAAATTACATGAAATTTTGCTAGTGTCCAGGATGCTATGAAAGTTAATGGCAATTTGATTTGCAACATTGAGGAAATGTATCTTGGAAACTACTAATTCATATAGGCCTTCTCATACAATGAACCAAAGTCACTGCTGACTGATCAGAGCTAATACACATAGTTTACTTGCTAAGTCAAAAGCTAGTTACCTGATCACTATACCAGTTAAGGCCAAATAAATCTTGATTGCTTATCAAGTACGAATAAAAATTGGCACATTGCATATTTTAAAATGTACTAAGCATTATATCTTTTTCTGACTGAACTGTTAGTCAGTGCTTGAAATAATAAAAATATATACCCCCTCAAGCAGCTGCTTGCCACAGAGGTCTGACAGGAGCCTGTCAGTTTATATGCCATAGTAGAAGGTCTGTGAGGATGGCAGGACCTCAGCAGAAAAACGACACATACATTCATGCCTTATCCGGGGCTCGAACCCAGGTCCCTTAGATCAGTAGTCAAGCACGCTAACCACTCGGCCATGGGATGGAAATAAACATAATAAAAACTGTTTTCTACTTTATTTCATAATTAAAAATATGTTCTCCTTCAGCTAAGAAAAATAATTTAGCTGGTGGTGGGGAGTTCCAGAACAATGATTTTTTCCCTACAAATTATATTGATGAAATAGAGCATTTATGTTTTCCCTCTCTGTTGTGTTTCAGAAACTATTCTTGCAAACTATGTGAAATATACACATTAATACACATAAAATATTAAATTTTAAATAAATTATACAGCATGAGCATATCCTTTACTAATAGCATAGTAGTGGCAACACTTACAAAAAATTTTGGCCATTAATGAAGATGATTGGAAAACTGAACCCTGGATTTTAAAATGAAAATTGTCAACATACAAGCAGTCAAACTTGGGTGACCAGATATCCACAGAAAATCTGGTCACCCTCGTTGACAGCTCACAACCGAATTCAAACTAAATTTTCAAATATCACACACTCCTATTTCCCCATCTGAAGCAAACTATTAGTACACAATTAAAAGGACCTTCTTGTTCAGAAATTAATTAAAAATAACTTAAAATTCTCTGTCATTGAGCAATAAATTTTTAAAGTTTATCCTTCAAACTATTTGCATGTTGAAAGTTTTCAGGAGAAAACTTGGAAGCTTTTCAGAGCAATGACAACACTTAGTCTTCAGTGAAGTGACACTATGTGGTGATGTTAGGTCTGTTTAGACAAAGGGCTTCTTTCCACAGTGAAGGGCGATTCCAGTGTCTCAGTTGCAGGTGGGGACGGATGAGGTCATTATTTCAATAGCGTTATGGACTATGGTTCCATAGAAAGTGGATGCAAGTGTAAGCAGTGTGGCGTGCTCCCAATCTATTGTTGCCGTGTGTTGTACTGCTAGCTCGGCAGCGGCCATCATTAGCTTCTTTTGGCTGACATCAGTTTGATGCTCTGCGAACATCTCTTGTAAAGAGCATAAGTGAATCATGCATCGATGAAGCAGAGATGGAAATATATAGCTGGACATGTATGTTTGATTAAGTGATCATCATGAAATTAAAGATGCTGCTTTCAACAAAATGGCACTGTGATGTGTTCTGTGAATACTTCTAGTTCTAAGAAAGCTTTTTCGTAGGATGCTTACCTAAATTTACTTTTGAGCAGCTTTGAACTACTTTCGAATAAATTTAAAATTTAAGATACAAGAAATGATCAGTGGGTCATTTTACATCAAACTGTCTCACAGGCCAAATTTGGCCTGTGAGCAATGTTATACAGACCTGGAACAACAATGTGTTTAGCCATGGAACAAAAAGACCTGAATATCAGATAATGAAAGAGAGGATGTTTGTTGTCTTTCTACCAATGTCTCACTTTCTTAACAAACTCTCTACAAAAAACATCTCTACAAAAAAGTATACTAACAGACACTATTAAGACTTCCATGGCTATCTGAGTGAGAAATAATTTACACTTTTTCAAGTATATATATATATATCATCCTTCAGATTTTACAGAGGATTAATATTCAAATTAAAACTATTATTTCACTTGAATCTTACCCTTTACAGTATCACCATACGATACATCCATTTTTAAATTACCATAAATTGTCTTGTGTGCTTTTTAGACTCACATTCTCTTTTCTACCCTTCTACTTTCTATAGTTTATAGTTCAGAATTAAATGTTCCTCCTTTTGTTATATAATATGAATAATTTATGTTCATTTGTTACCTCAGAAAATGATTCGCAGTCAGGGCCAGGTGTAGGGAAGGGAGTCATTCAGTTTTTGCAAATCTTGGGCTTAACTCTTTCAGTACCATATTAGCTCAAAATGGCCAAGATTTTAAATAGACTCCTCCTTCACTACTTCCTACCTGCAGTTTGGGGCAGAAATAAGTTCCATAGCCTTATCACTCAAATAATTTTGTTTTCTCTGTTCCCTTTTACCCAAAAGAGTACTGTTGGTTTCAAGAAAAGCCTGTTTAAACTGATCCTATTCTTTCTCAACTTCAGCAGTAAGCAAACCACGATTGTCATAATGACTAAGTAGTCTATACTTTGGCTATATCTGGATCTTTCAGACCTTCAGTGTTGAAGGTAATTTTCTTAACCTTAGCACAACATATACTTTTTATTATGAATACTTTTTCCATTCTTTAAGGAAATATTTTTTTTTTCATTAACAATTCTTTAGTCAGAGAACACATTACTGAATATTGACAAATTTCTCTGCTTTTTTCCACTGCACTTTAGTCATTTTGCACTGCTCTACAATTTTCCCGGCCACTGTCCTTTGTAGGTTTCCATCACTTTTCTTAGGTGGATGTTCTGTCATCAACATCAGTTGATCACAGTCATGTAGAGGGGGCGTCATGCCCTCCTCCCTTCCTCCCACTTTCAGAATGCTAATAATGGTAAAAGCGGCAAAAAATTATGGAACTTATTTATATTTCATGCATTTTTCAAGAAATTGTTTAAAGACTTGCAAAACAGATGGGGAAATGTTATACTGCATTGGAAATCCAGTCTCTTGCCCTCGATATTTACTATACTTTCTACATCTGTGCTCAAACGAACTAGAGACAATTTTGTAATTATGACTTTGAGAGGTGAAACATGTATCATAAGAATTTCTCTCAGAAATTAATTAAAATTTAATTTTTTATCTCCAAAAGTCAATTGTTCTAATAACAACTATTTTAACTCTTTTGAATAAACATTTTCTTGGAAATGTCAAGTGTTTTGAAAAATAAATTACATATGTAGCATTAGAGATATTCAACTTTTTGTTTTTAGAGAAAAAATTATTTTTTGGTTGGATAGCTATTAATGAAATATTATCATTTGTGCTTTCAAAATTTCCCAGTAGCTTAAATTGCACCCTCTAATCATTAAAAATTTTGGAAACTAACAATTTTAAATGATTATAAATGATTTATTTACATCAGTAATTTTAAATTTTGTTTGCTGAGGTCCTGCCATCCTCTCAGACCTTCTACTATGGCATATAAACTGACAGGCTCCTGTCAGACCTCTGTGGCAAGCAGCTGCTTGAGGGGGTATTTATTTATTTATTTTTTTGTGGAGTGTCATTGTCAAGGTGCAAAGGGGTTTACACTCTCAGCAATGATTTCCCCCTCATACCAGAGGGGGATGCAAATCTTTTGTTCTAAGACATAAATTTTAAGGGGCAAGAGGGCAAACTCGCTTAGGAATTTCAATGTGGTGGTGCCAGCAGGCCCGAATTTCCCATTGGGTATGTTGAATACTAGTCTAGGAGTGCCATCATTTAAATACTACAATTTGTTTAAGTAACAATAAAATTAAGCCTTTTCTCATTCTTAGAAGTAATAATAATGCAAGTATCCATGGGAAGCAATTACACTCTTTTCAACTCTGTCCTGACAGTCCAAAACGAACTTTTAAAAGATTATGAATTATGAGGGCTATATACTCTATATTACCAAATGTATGATGGAATTCATGGAACTCATGAAATAAGCTGAAAAAAATTAGTTTTGCTGTGAGTGGGATTTGAACCCACATCTCCTGGAAACATGTCTGTTATGCTAATCACTACAACCACATCGACTAACATTTTTTCTTCAGCTGATTTGCTGTTATGCTTGATTTCTAACATAACTGGCAGGTTTCCAGGAGATGTGGGTTTGAATCTCACTCATGGCAATTTTTTTCATCTTATTATTTCGTGAGTTTCATGTCTAAAGGACATACTCTGATTCTTTACTACTGAAGTATTCGTACATGTTTTGTAAAAGGAAAATCGTGTTCAAAGCTCCCTAACTTTAAAACTCTTTGCAGAAAAATGTTGCTGAAGATAAAACTGCAGATCAATGAACTTTACACAATTTTCGATTATAGACAAAATTTGTTTATTAATGTTTAAAGAATTATTAAGCTAAAATATTTGACAACAAATGTTACTGTTACATTTGTTCTAAACACTGTCAAAAATCGATTCAAAGTAAAAAAATATTACCCAAACTTCTAAAATTACATTTATTAGTAAACTATTTGCTATAATTTTATGGTAAATCCTTACAAGTAGCAACACTCATGAGGAGCCTTTTTAAAAAGGTTCTTATCATGCATCTGCAGAACAAACACCATTGAACTTACTCAGTGCAGCTTTTACTTCCTTCAAAGTATTCCCTTCAAGCATCTATGCAAAGCTGCAGATGTCTATGCCAATTCTGGAAAGCATGGTTCAAGATCTGGTGAATATGCAGGATGGGGTAGCTGTTTCCTTTTTACCTGCTACAGATTAGCCGTAACTTGCAGGGTTTTGTGAGCACTGGAATTGTCATGAAGAAGAACCCTTGGCATGTCTGTTGTTGGATGCTGATTCTTCATCTCCTTAACCATTTTGGGCAAAATATTGTTGGTGTATTATTGACCATTTATAATCATTTTTCCAAGTAAGATGCCCATGGTTACCACTACTTAGGAATTTAAAAAAATTGCGAGCATCCTCTTCCTTGAGTGAAAGTTTTGTCAGAGGATATGGGAACTCTGTTCATTTTCTGCAATCCAAACACAGATATCAATCTTTCTGGCAGTTGCATAGTATTAAAACTACATCTCATCATTGTTTGGGGTCACTAGGATCAAACATTACAAGCATCTCCTTGACGAGTCAACTCTAGCCCTTTTTTGCTGTTCTGTCAGTTGTTTGGGGTACCCATTTGGCAAGGATCTTTTGGAACTTTAAATGTTGAAGAATAATTGTTTCCATACTGTCAATCAATACACATTGATATCTAAACTTGCTTCTTGAATGGTTATGTGTGGGTGTTCCTCAATGATTTCACAAACAGAAGTGACTGTTCTCTCTTTCACAGTCTGCTTCAGACTTCCTGCACGAAAGAGGTCTTCAAAGCTGTGCCTTCCTTCTATGAATTTGTGCAACCATCCCATAACAGTGCCATATGAACAGGCATGATCCTTATGTGATAAAATGGCATGAATTTTTATTACGTTGTCCCCAAGTTGTATCCTTGCGAAAACGTAAATCTTTTCACATCTTTAGTAGGTTCCATAGCAACAAAGCACAAATTTCGCAGACTGAACTTTACCTTCTGCCAGCGAAGAGAGAAGTGATGATACAGCCTTACTTTTAACAAGTAATGAAAAGTTTAGGCAAGCTTTAAAATTAGTCGTAGCTTGTTAACTTCAGAGAAACGAGTGCAAATCTACAGACACATGCCAAGAACATTTTGAACGTCCTCTAAAAGTATTTTTTCCCAGAACTCTTTAAATAGTAAACAAAAATTGCTCAAATTCTAGATTTAGAGAATTTTTTTTTTCTCAGATTTTCCATTTCTTGTGTTCTTTTAGTACAAAATTCTTAATTTAAAATTACTATGAATATAGCTTCCATTCACACAATGTGGAAATGTCCCAATACTTTTAATAATTCAGTGCAATTTGCTCATTCACAGAGTTAAAAAAAGCAAGTAAGAATAATGTTTCAATTTCAATAATTTGATTTTTAAATATTACTTCATATTGAATATTACAAGTTATATGCTATGTCTAATACTAATTTATTACACTAATTTTACTCTTTGGTAGCAAAACTGTGTTACTTATCATTAAAACTACTACATTCATTTCGATGACATTGTTTTCTTTTGTGTCTGAAAGAAAAATATCGTGAAAGAAAAAAAATTACTATATATATATACACAAAATTAAAAAAACTGCTGTTCAAAATGGCTCACTACCACTTGTACCTAGGAATGCATGAGGTTCAAATCCAGCCTTAGCAGATGCAAATAGAACAGTAAGATGCCAGTAGCAGGGCAAGAAAAGAATGAATGACAAGTAATTTCTTTTTCACTTTATCTTTCGTGAATTCTGATTTTTGTTCTAAACTGAGTGTACAGCCTGACAATGAGCTACTACACAGTTTTGCACTAAGATTCCGTAAATGTAGCACAGAAAGGTGAATAAAAAATTTTGGGAAGGTTGCAGTTGCATAGAAGTTTTTTTTTTATCATTGATTTAAAAAACAACAAATGTTGGCAGAGTTTGCAAAATCGAGAGGTGCTTCTAGAAAAAAAATTAAATTAACTTTATACCTGAATGTTGAAGCTTTTTCCATTGGTTCATATGAACCAGACCTCAATTTAACACTAATCAGTCCACTGCTTCAAACGAAAAGAACAAAGAAATGTTCATTTGATGCATGGCTTACTGAAAAGTAACTTGTCTCTATTATCTGTATTTAAGTAGCCATATTATATTCACAGTTTAGTCTTTATTATTTGGGTTTAGATTCATGATATTTTCTTTTTGTTTTAGACATCTTTCCAATAAATATTTCTTAAAAAGAATTTATGGACATAGAAGTTTTTCCACTCTTCCTTTCATTATAAATAGGTATTACAATTTATAATATATACATTTATTTTATCAAACAATTTGTGATAGCTTTTAAAGTATATTCTTACCATTAGCAAAACTGTTGCTAAATGCTTCAGCAACCAGAACCCTTTATATAGTAAATATTATCATAATTTGGTGAATATTTTCAGTTTCCTGTAACATTACTTTGATCATTTTGTATAATTTGTCCATTCTCAAAGCAAAAGAAAAAAAAAAAGCAAGGAAAGAAAATGTTTAATAATCATTTGATTTTTAAATGTTATTGCATATTAAATACTACATATATCAAAATAAAAAAAAAATAAATACCCCCTCAAACAGCTGCTTGCCACAGAGGTCTGACAGGAGCCTGTCAGTTTATATGCCAGAGTAGAAGGTCTGAGAGGATGGCAGGACCTCAGCAGAAAAACAACACATACATCCATGCCTTACCCAGGGCTCGAACCCAGGTCCCTTAGATCAATAGCCAAGTGTGCTAACTACTCTGCCATGGGATGGTACAAATATTATGCAATGTATATTATTTATTACTTTAATTTAAGTGTAAATCCTTGGCTCTGCAGTGTGATCTTAAAGTGTATATCCAGGATCTCTAAACCAGAAAGTTTTTAAAAACAATAATTGTAATTATCATAGACAACCAAATTTTTTAGAGTTGAAATAAAGTTTCTGGAGGGGGGGAGGGGGGGCACAGAAATATTGTTTTGTCCAGTATCATATATAATGCTATGCTGGCCCTGATTACAAAGCATTGCAAAGATCCATGAGTAATACTTGTTTCCAAAACTTTAATATAAAGCTAATAAAGATACGAAAGTTCCTTAGATAGTTCTATATAGTTGACAAAATAAATTTGAAAGTCTTTGAAACAAACACTTGAGATGAGAGAACAATATGCAAAAGAGATAACATTCATGCGAGTTGGCTGGAAAAAGGCATATAAATCCCAGAAATAAAATATATAGAAGACTTCATGATAAGAATAAAGAACAGGGTACCAAAGTTATTGCAGAGTTTAGGAAATTGTTTGTAGGTAAGGCTACAAACACCAACAAGAATGATTATAGCTATTTATTTGTTAATTTACATCATATTCTGGCTATATAATGAAAAGTTAACTAAAAAGACAAGTAAGAAGTATAATGAATGATAACATGCATGCATTAAGCAATAATATTCAAGCCATTATTTATTAAAGTGACAAGTTTCTAAACTTGTGGTTAACTTTCTACAGCAGGTAATATAAATGGTACCTAGGCATAAATTGGAAGGAGGGCTGTGTACCAATTCCTAGTGATGATGAACAGAACCAGCCAGGACTAGCACCTAATGTCCAACCCTGCCTTCTCATGGTACAGGCTGTTAGTACCTTTCAAAAGAGATATTTTGTTTTGAAAGGGAACAGAAAGGGAGAGCTGCCAGTTCAGTGTGGCCTACTGATCTAGTCATCTATGGCCACTTTTTTCTTCAACCCTGCTGAGGAGTGGTCAACTTCAGAGGGTCCTGGTGCAGACCATTTATATCCAGTAGCCTCTACTTGTTTATGGATTTGAGCTTGATTATGGATCCTGGACTTGCTGCACTGGTGGCTCACTGTTGAGGGAGAAACTGTCGCTGTGTTTTCTGTTTGCTTGTGGATTGCCAACCCTAACAGCGGCACACGATACTTTATATCAGCTGGTGGATAATCCTGATCAGAGGCAATTGCAAATCTAAATTGTCAATACTAACTGGACTGATGTGTCTCAGGCAGGTCTATGGCTCTTGAAAAAGTGGTGCCTGAAGTTTCTACCAGTATTGGTGACTTCAGCCTACAGTGGAAGAGGAACAGGTCTTTACCCCATGCGATTGGGGGGGGGGGTTATATTGTTGTCCCCACCTCTCAATAAACCTAGTTTTTAAAAATCCTACTAATCATTTTCTCTCTGCAGGTATATGGAACATAAGAATGTTAAATAGAGATTATTTTCTTGATATCCCTGCACAGGAATTCCAGCATTATAACCTAGATATTCTAGGCTTGCAAGAGACCAGATGGACAGGTAAAGGTGATATCACTGCACTAATGAAATATTTCTTATGGCAAAATTTAAAACAAAAAAAAGACTTGAATGTCATTTGTTGTTATGCCCACACACACACACAGAGAGAGAAGACTGATGAGAACGAGAAGGATACATTTTACAACCAGCTTCAGGATATTTTGAATTCTGTGAAGAAAGGAGATGTTTCTCTTGTGCAAGGTGACTTCAATGCTAAAGTTGGTAGTGACTGTAATCTTTGGGCAGGAGTTGTAGGTCTCTGGCATTGGTAGTTCCAATGGCAATGGAGAACATCTTCTACAGGTAAGTAAACTTAATGGTTTGCGAATAACTAGCACATATTATAGAAACCAGGACATTTATAAGATATACATGGCTTTCACTTGATGGTTTGCACAGGCATATGACAGATTATATTTTAATTAACAGCAAATGGGCTAGTTCAGTTAGGAATACCAGATACAAGACAAGGGAGTCAAAATTGGGTCTGACCATTACTTGGTAAAATGTGTTTTGCAGCTGAAGCTGAAGAAATGTTGTGCTAAGGTTAAGAAAATTAGCTTTAACACTGAATGAAAGATTCAGATATAGTCAGAGCAAACCACGACAGGCTACTAGGAATCAGTTTACACAGGCTTTTCTTCAAAAGGAGTTGGCAATCTCCTTTGAGCAGCATATTGTGCAGAGACAAATCCGTTGGTTTAGTCAATTTGCCTGTATGGATAATTATTGATTAGAAAATAGGGTTATGAACAATGTGCTAATGGTCTCAGAGAGGGGGAGACCCAGGATGGGGTGGATAGACAATATCATAAACAATGAAATAAGCTCGACATATTCCAAATCAACTATTAAATCGGCACTCTAGCGTCAATTTAAATATTAGAGGAAAAATTGTCTTGAGCCAGGTGGGATACGAACACACGACCTCCTGATAACATGTCAGGTGCTCTAAACCACTTAGCGTCGATTTAAATATTAGAAGAAAAATTGTATATATTGCCACCCTGCTGTAGTTTACTGCTGTGGTTTAGAACACCTGACATGTTATCAGGAGGTCGTGGGTTCATATCCCACCCGGCTCAAGACAATTTTTCTTCTAATATTTAAATCGATGCTAGAGAGCTGATTTAATAGTTGATTTGGAATACGTCGAGCTTATTTCATTGTTTATTATCTGCATACTCGTTGTATATGCTTCCATCTATTGGCAAATATAAATGCCGTTTGTGGCCAAAATTGCCTGAATAGCACCAAGTGAAACATGAAAGGAATGTTCATAGCACTAATTAAAGGAGATCTTGATCGGTGGCCAGTAGCTCAGTGGTTTAGAGCACCTGACATGTTATCAGGAGATCGTGGGTTCATATCCCACCCGGCTCAAGACAATTTTTCCTCTAATATTTAAATCGACGCTAGAGTGCTGATTTAATAGCTGATAGACAATATCAAAGAGGGCCATGTTAGAAATGGTGTGCAGTGGCCAGAGGCAGCAGAAGTAGAGACAGATATGCTTGGAGAACTAAATTGTGCAGTCTAGTTGGACCTTCGTAGCCCATGGCTGCTTGATGATGATGATAACAACATATACTACAAACACTGGGACATTTATAAATACATATGGTTTTCATCTGATGTGTTGCATAGGAATATGATAGATTATATTTTAATTAATGGCAAATGGGCTAGTCCAGTTAGTTATACCAGATCATACAGGAGAGCTGAAATAATCATTATCTGGTCAAAAGTGTCTTCATTCAGGCATAAGAAATGTAATTTACTTAACCTTGGCACAGCCGTCCCATGGCCAAGTGGTTAGCATGCTTGGCAACTGATCTAAGGAACATGGGTTCGAGCCCCGGGGAAGGCATGGATGCAAGTGTTGTTTTTTCTGCTGAGGTCCTGCTATCCTCTCAGACCTTCTACTATGGTATATGAACTGACAGGCTCCTGTCAGGCCTTTGTGACAAGCAGCTGCTTGAGGGGGTATTTATTTTCTTATTTATTTTTCCACAACCTTTAACACTGAAGGCAAGTTTAGCCAAAGCATACCATGATAGGCCACTTAGTCATTATGACAATCATGGTTTGCTTACTGCTGAGATTGAGAAAGAATGGCATCAGTTTAAACAGGCTTTTTTTTTAAACCAACAGTACTCTTTTGTGTAAAAGGGAACAGAGGAAACAAAATTATTTGAGTGATAAGGCTATGAACATATTTCTGAAAGAAGAAAGTGCAGGATTAGTATGAATCAACACCCTACTTATCCATTAGTTAAAATATTCTGAAAAAAATCCATCGCCGACACGGTGGGAATCGAACCCGCATCTCTCCAGATTCATGCCAGAGTGCACTACCATTGTATCATGCCTCAGACAATGAAATTTTTCAGAATAAGACCTTATAATTCTTCACTGAGACGTGGCTGACACAGCGCTATCTATACTCAAGGAGATGCAACTTTTTCCAATCATTGCTATTGAATTTTAGATGTTAATGAGAAATTCGATAACGTTCAAGTGTATATATGATTAAAAATGATCCACAGTAAATACACAGATTACCTGTAGAGATAGACTTCAAACATTAGTTAAGATATTCTGAAAAAAATTCATTGCCGACATGGCAAGAATCGAACCCGCATCTCTCCAGATTCATGCCAGAGCGCACTATCATTGTACCACGCCTCAATCAAATGGAATGATGAAGTTTTTAAAAATGAAATTTTTCTCAATGAAGAATTAAAGGTCTTATTCTGAAAAATTTCATTGTCCAAGGCATGGTACAATGGTAGTGTAATCTGGCATGAATCTGGAGAGATGTGGGTTCGATTCCCGCCGTGTAGGCGATGATTTTTTTTCAGAATATTTTAATTAATGTTTAAAGTCTATCTCTACAGGTAATCTCGGTACTTTAGATCTATTTTTAATCATATATATGCTTGAGCATTATCGACCTTCTAATTAACATCTAACAATGGGAAAAAGTTGCATCTCCTTGAGTACAGATGGCACTGTGTCAACCACGTCTCAGTGAAGAATTACAAGGTTTTATTCTGAAACATTTCATTGTCCGTGGCATGGTACAATGGTAGTGCGCTCTGGCATGAATCTGGAGAGACGCGGGTTTGATTCCCGCCATGTCGGCAATGAATTTTTTTCAGAATATTTTAACTAATGTTTGAAGTCTATCTCTACAGGTAATCTGTGTATTTACTGTGGATCATTTTTTAATCATATATACACTTGAACGTTATCGACCTTCTCATTAATATCTAAAATTCAATAGCAACGATTGGAAAAAGTTGCGTCTCCTTGAGTATAGATGGTGCTGTGTCAGCCACACCTCTGAAGAATTATAAGGTCTTATTCTGAAAAAGTTCATTGTCCGAGGCTTGGTACAATGGTAGTGGGCTCTGGCATGAATCTGGAGAGATGCGGGTTCAATTCCCGTCGTGTCAACAATGAATTTTTTTTCAGAATATTTTAACACCCTACTAGTCCTCAACAGAAGGTATTACAATGAGCTTAATAATTGTATAAAGGATCAGTTAATAACTGATAAGAATCTTTGGTTTGATAGCTTGGCTTACAAAGCAGAGGAAGCAGTTAGACAAGACAACAACAGTTGTACCAGATTGTTAATATTTTATGTGGGAAGAAACAGACAGGTACACAGGGATTGAGGGATAAACTTGGGAAGGTGGTTGAAGGTGAGGATTCTGTGATGGCTAGATGGCTGAGCATTTCAGAGATGTACTGAATAATGTGATTATTTCTACTCCCATTGTTTGTAATGAGGATAGATACATTACTGGTTTTAATGATGGCCCTATATCACATTCCGAAGTTTCTTTGGCTATCTTTACATTAAAACTGCATAAATCCCCAGGAGTGGATGAAATCACCAATGAAATGTTTAGAGCTGGGAACATTTGTGTTGTCACATGGCTGACTGAAATTTTGAATATTTTTTATGATAAAGTAAAATCCTTAGAACAACACCTATCATTGTCCCAATTTCTAAAAAAGGTGATCGCAAGTTTTGTGATAATTATAGGGAAATTAGTTTACTTTCTGTTCCAGGTAAAGTTCTTTGCATGATTATACTTAATAGAATTAAGAATTTGGTTGATGGACAACTGCATGATGATCAGTGTGGATTCATAAGTGGTAGGGGGATGTATTTATCAAATATTTTCACTTAGGCAGATTCTTGAAAAATGTTAAGAGTTTCATAAACTTGTGGTTTCTAACTTTATAGATTTCAAAAAGGATTTTGACTCTGTTGATCGACATAATTTGTGGTTGATTGTTAGATCATATGGAATACCGATAAGTTAGTTGGTGTAATGATAACACTGAGTCATGTGTGAGAGTTGGTATGTCTTGCAGCAATTGGTTTCGCATTGCTAGTGGAGATTTTGTCTCTTTTTCTCTTTTGTTTGGTTATTGATTATGCTATGCAAAATTCTTTGCAAGGGAAAAATTTTGGCCTTGAATAGTCTAGAGATTTCAAAATTTCTGATTTAGATTATGCAGATGATTTCGCCCTGTTAGCTAATGATGTTGATGAGATGAATTTTTTCGTTAGGGCTGTTGGATGAGATTGGTAATAAAGTAGGTTTTGATAGTAAACAGAGAAAAAACTATAGTGGTGAAAATTAGTCAGGCAGATGGTGTTTCATTTGCTTTGAATGGCTGCACTCTTGAGCAAGTATCATAGTTAATTATTATTGGAAGCTATGTAACAGATACTGGTGATGTGTGGCATCAGATAAGTAGAAGAATAAGGATTGCTGCTGCTGGGACTTGTAAGAATCTATGGTGAGAGTGGAAAAATTGTCATGTACACCTAAAGACTAAAATTAGGCTGTATAATAGTTTCATTCTTCTAGTGTTAGTTATGGTAGCGAAACATGGGCCCTTTGTAAGCAGGATAACAAGAAACTTCATACCTTTCATTCTAGATGCTTATGCAGTATCTTGGGCATTAGGTGGTTCGATTTTGTAAGTAATGATGAGGTTAGAAGAAGGAGTCATCAACCTCCTTTGAGCAGCATATTCTGCAGAGCAAGACTGCATTGGTTTGACTATGTTGCCCATATGCATAGCTGCAGATTGGCACACAATATTATGAACAGTGTGCCTAAGGGTTTCAGAAAAAGGGGGAGACCTAGGATATGATTTGCAGACAGTTTCAAACAGGACCTTGCTAGAATTGGTCTAGAATGGCCAAATGCAGCTGCTGTAGTTCAGAACAGAAGTATGGAGAGGAAAATTGCAATTTGATTGGACTTCCATAGCTCATGGCTGCATGAGGATTTTGTATGTATGTAAAACAACATATTTAGAATCTTATTCTGTAGCGATATATATAGGTCCTATTATACACCTAACAAAAGAGGATTAAAAAAAACACAAATTCAAATCAAACCACTCAGGCCTAATACTGTAAAATGGTTAACATTTTTAAAGGTTAAGACATTATATGAGATACTAGCATCACCATGTGATACTAAATCCACTCCATCATAAGGAAATGGAGTATGTTGATATTTTGAACACAAAATTACTTTTGTTACTCAATTATTTAATAAAATGTAACACTTTAAAATATTTTTATAAAAAAAATGTTTTTTACTTGTATTAATTGTTTTACCCCTATATTTTACTCTAACATATATATTTTGGGTTGAATGAAGCTATTAAAAGGGTACTATTATTTTTACCCCACTATGGCACCAAAAAGTCTCTGCGTGGCCTTTACTATAGTGTTAGAAGATTTAAGCAGTAATCAACTGGAAGTTGGATATATGCTAATGTTTCATTGCTGATTGATGAAATTGAATTAATTAAAAGATTGAAATTATAATTAGAAGAAATTTTTTTGCTTATTTTTTCATGATTTTAAGGAAAAGTTTAAATGTATTTTTACATTATTAGCATTGGGGTCTCAAGGTATTCTGTATCCTACACTTTTGTAAATCCTACACTTTTTCAAACTCCAAAATTAGATTCCACCTTTTCATCCATTATTTCATGCAAGATGTCCAAATATTTATTCCATATTAGAGCTGAATGCATCCATTAGATTTTAGAGTTTTGTCTGTTGTCCAGATTGTACAATATATAGAGAGAGTTTCGGATAGAATCCTTCAAAGTTAACAAAAATGAATTATCCATTTCTAAAATAATTTTTTGCAAAATTCAGCATAATCCACAAAAAAACTAATGAAATTATTCAGAATTTAAAAACATTAAATTTGAACAATAACATACTTTTCTGTTCTTAAACAGAAAAAAAAAACTATCTTTGAATCTGGAAGCTATGCAATAGCAGTGCATTACATAATTTATTATGCAATAGCAGGACATATTTATTATGTTACATAATTTATTATTCAGATAGCAACTATTTATTCTTTTTTTCTTCGAATTTTCAGAAGCTTAAACATTGGCAAACTGCTAAAAATATGATGTGGGAATAAACACTCGTTGGAAACCAAACTAAAACACTGTCAAAAACAGGAACAGCATCTAAGAAGTCAATTCATTGCTGTCAATAGAAACATCATGGCATTCACATTCCACCAGCAAAATTTAAAATTTCTAATTTAAATACTTCATTTGCAATATTTGTTTGAAATTTTGGAATTTGTAAATTTTTCCACCATTAGAGGGTGCAATTTTGGTTTTTGAAAGATTTAAAAAGTTTGAATAATAATATTTTATCAATTCCCATCTAACCCAAAAAGAATTTTTCATTTATCTCTAAACACAACTATCTGTTAAAACTAAAAAGGTGTGTTTTCCCACCCCCTCTGGGTCTAAGGGATCAACTCAATGTTGGCAATGGAAACTTTGTGGCCTTCACATTCCATCACAAAAATTTCGAATTTCTTGCAAAAATACATCATTTGGAATATTAATTTGAAATTTTTAACATTTTCCCACCACTAGAGGGCATAATTATAGCTTTAGGGAGATTCATAAAGTGCATATCATAATATTTCCTTAATACTTATCCACACAAAAAGAATTTTTAATTTATCTCTGTAAACAAAAAAGTTTGATGTCTACAGATGGATGGACAGACATGATAAATCGAAACTATTATCTCGTTTTCTTTGAAAATGAGATAAAAAATAAGCAAAGATTTCTTCTGATCATAATTCCAATCATTTAATTAATTCAATTTCAACAAATCAGTAATTAAACATATACAGCTGTCAGCCTTTGTTTTCTTTTCCAAAATTTTTATTTGCCATATTCTCTTTTAATAAATTGCTTTTTAGTTTCTACAAATTACTTGTAGTATTTTTCATTCTAAATAACTTTAAAATATTAATTTTCTCATCAAGTGAGTATTTTAAAATTTGCAGTAGCTTATAATATAAAGAATTAAAAAATGGTTTTCCCATTTTGTATGTTTTACAATCAGAGAATTGTTTCCCCCCCCCCCCTAATTGGGTGGACTTTGGGGTCAGTATTTATCAAAATGATTTGGGCCTAGGTGCAATAATTTAGGCTGTCTCAAACATTTGAGTTTGAAATAGGTAATCAACCAATAGTAAATACATAGAATACTCTGGCATAGATCTGGAGAGGCATGGGTCGAGTCCTGCAAATTAGCAAACTCATTTTTTCCAGAAAACTATTTAATTACTATATGGTTAAATTATATAATCTAATAAATGGGGAAATCAAGAAATTTTTAACACCCATATGATACCAAAATTGCATGTGCAAATACCATTTATGGTTGTGGGCAGCAGCTTTCTTTTTGTTAAACCCTTAACATCACCCTCTTTTGGGGCCCTATTCAATTCACCTAAATCAATATGATGTTTGAAAATTGCAATTCTGGGCTCTTCAGCTGCATGGGTTGGGTTGGGTTGTTTTACCTCTGAGCGGCACTTTTTTGCACATCATGGGCTAAATGGCCAGGTCACATGGACCCCAAAGGCTCAGAGAAGGTTGGGGGAGGGGACCCACTGGAACAGCTGTTGAGAGACAGATGGTAGCCTCCCATCAAGGCCATCCAGCGTGTTCTTTAACGTGCACAGGGTGTGGCTCTCCCACACACGGGGGCTTAATGTCCCATCCGACGGACGGCGGTTTTTCCAAGCCCATCGGTGTCCCCTACTGACCGTGGGCAGGGCGGGGAATTTTTGCGGAGATAAATCTCAACGCTGACCAAGCTGGGACTCGAACCTGGGAAATACAGATTACGAGCCTGGCACGCTACCGACTGAGCCACCCCCGCCCCAGCTGCATGGGAACCCTACTTTTGTGCATACCTGAAAAATCAATCTCTAATTGTAGAAGCTGTCACTAAACCATATTTATGCCACACTTTTATTTTCTGTGGCATTTACCTAATAGTCATCTTTCGCGTCTTTTTTTTTCAAGTGCACTAAATTTTCAAAATCAGTCATTCAACATAACTATAAGATTAACATCCCCAATGATTATTAAAATGTTCTGCCACAATATTAAAATTTAACTTCAATAACATTCATGGTTTTATATTGCTGTGTTGCTAATGTATGATGTTAATAATCCAATTACTACATAGCTCATATTCTGTCAACTATATTACTGAATTTCCACACTGAATGTTATACATGAATTCGGGGCCATGCCTAGGAAATTTCATGCCCTACTTATGAGTACTTGGGTGCAAGTAGGGAGAAGAGGGAAAGTCTCCCCCCTGGAAAAAGTTGATCAAGAAATTAATTTACGTTAATATCAAGTCTACCAAAAATATTTTTTCTCTTTAAAGAAATGTAAATTTGAGAGGGGGGGGGGCATATTTCTTTTATTGTTAGAAATATTGCATTTTATTTTATTGAAGAGCATTGCTTAGGTGTATTTTCAATAAGAAGTTAAATTATTTTCGTTTTGTTTTCAGGTATCTTTAGTTGCATTACGGTATGATGTATGCAGATCCAGACTTTGACCATCTGAGACTCTCATGTAACACAATGTATGGACAACCCTCAAGCCTTCGTGAAATGAACAAAAAGAAATATAACTTATTTTTAAAACAAACCATTTCACAACTATCGGTAAACTTTTTAGCAATGAGAAATAATGAAATAAGGAAAACAAAGTATGTCAATATTTTGAACACAAAAATTACTTTTGTTACTGAATTATTTAATAAAAGAAAGCCATTACAAAGCACAAAATGTTCTCTATCATTTATGATGAGGCACACTGCTTGGAGAAAAACTTTTACAAATAGTAGGAGTCAACATTTACACTGACTAACAGGTTTTTATTTTTCAATTTTTGATCCTTAATTTCTCAAAAACCACTAAATCTGTTTTTTTAGGAAACTTCAGTATTATTTAATTTAGGTTGTTTTATTTTTTCTCAATGAAAATCTCATTTAGAACTTGCTAAAAATAATAATAAAGTCGTTTTCAAATCTTATTTTCAGTAAAAGAGTTAAATTTCAAATACCGAAACTTATTTGCTTAATCTCTCTTTGTCCTACTTTAACAAAACTAAAGCATTGTTTAGACCATGCCTGTCCAAAACAAACTTAATGAAGAGCCACTAAGAAAAAAACTATATCCATACAGGATATATATTTAAACAATAACTGATACTCTACTTATTACCTGTTGACTTTTAAACATCTATAAATAATCTTCTTAAAAGAGAAAATATACATTTCTAATGAATAATGCAATTAATTAAGAAAAAAAACTACAGTACTGTGCAAATCAGTTGGGACAATAGGAAAATGCAGTAACAAAGACAACTAAAATATTTGTTTGTTTAATAGTGTATATAGTTAATTGTGAATGTGACCCCCCCCCCCCTTTAGCTTTAATTACTTCTTTCACCCTCTCAACCATTGATGCCACTAGCTTTCCACACATCTCCTTCACTTCAGGGTCATGGTACCACACTTTCATGACACTTTCTTTGATTTTGGTTTTCGTCATGCAATCCATCTTAGATATGCGTGCTTTAATAATGGCCCACAAATTTTCAATGGGGTTTAGATCAGATGAATTTCCTGGCCACTCCAATACTTTCAAATGTTGCTAGGTAAAGAAGCTCTTAGCAAGCTTAGAATTGTGGCATGAAGCCAGATCCTGTTGAAATACCCCATTGCCATTAGAAAACAGCTTCTGCAGTGTTGGGACCATTTTCACCTCCAGAACGCCTATGTACTTTTTGCTGTCCATCATTCCTTTAATGGGGTGAAGCATCTGTGGCCCGGAAGCTGTGAAACATTCCCAAAACATGACCTTGGGTGGGTGTTTGGGGGATTGCTGGATGTGGCCGGATCGAAGAGGTTCTCCAGGTGAGCGGAGGACGAAATTTGACCTGTAGCCATGCACCTCAAAGTGGGTTTTGTCGGAAAATATCCCTTTTTCCCAATTCTCCACAGTCCAGTCTTGATGTTTCTTTGCCCAGCAGAGCCTTTTTTGCTTCATAGCGGGTGTCAAAAGCTGCTTTTTGGAGGGGCATCGAGCCCGGCGGCCACACTCCAGAAGGCGACGACATACGGTGAAAGTATCTATATTAACCCCATGAGATGCAATCTCCCTTTTGATGTCTCTATTGGTCTTCTTCGGGTCTATGATACTAATTCTTCGAATTAGACTATCATCTCTAGGGGTGGTTTTTCTTTTTCTTCCACAATGGCCTTTACGGAATGTGTCCATGGACCCTGTCTCCTTATGCAGCTTCATGATCCGTGAAACGCTGAATTTCCCGACACCAACTGCTTTTGCTATCTGCCTAGCAGTAAGTGAGGTGTTTTTGCCTAAAGCGATTATTTTAGCTCGTTTACCAGGCGTGATGTTCATGATGTATTTAATAAAAAATAGTTTCCAATGAAAATTGTGAACTACTTACATAATCACGTCCTCAGCCTATAAAATATCAATTCCAACTAAAGTGGAAGTGTAAATAACAGCAGAGTAATACAACAGACAATTCTAGACTTGCAGATATCGCTCTGCTACAAGTCTAAACTTGCGCGTGTCCATTGCAGGGACAAGCGCAAGTTTAGACTTGCAGCAGAAGGTTACGAACAAGTTTAGACTTGCAGCAGTTTAGACTCTGCAGCGGAAGGGACTTAGTATTCCTTTGCTTGTCCAACTAATTCGCACAGTACTATATATTCTTAAGGAATCAAGAAACTACCTTGATTAAAAAACTAAAATGTACATTTTTAATGAGTACCATGAATTGGCAAAAAAGTTTACCTTGCACCTAAAAATATTTCTCAAAAAAGTAAAAAAAAAATAACCAAATTCAGTATATTGATCATTTGTTTTATGAGCTGTGAATTGGACTGGCCTAGTTTAGATGTTTCTGCCCTTTTAGAGAAACAAAATTTTAAATTAAGAAAAAAATGCTGAAAAATCACTTTCAGACCACAGTTTTACTTTAAACAATTAAATTTCAAAACAATAAAATTTCACTGTTAAACCTTACATTAGGAGCAAATAATTTTTTTATATTTCCAATGGTCACATGAAATATTCTGGTGGGAAATCTATAAAAACTGTGTTTAGACTCCAATTGCAGTAAAATCAGTTAAATTAATAACAGAAAACTATTTTTCTTTGCTTTACTGCACTTGTTGCAAATATAGTTTTGTTTTAGCTTGTTTGAAACTTAAGCAATTTAAGGCATCCAAGAAATTCTGATTTTGCATTCTGTTTTAACCCAGAGTAAAAGCATATTTCTGAGTAAACCACGTGAAGCAAACATATCAGATGAAACTGAATGTTGGACGGTTAGGCGAAGAAATCATGTGAATTCAAATCAGTTTAGGGAATTCTGAATTTATATGTAAAAAAATAAAAATAAATACCCCCTCAAGCTGCTGCTTGCCACAGAGGTCTGACAGGAGCCTGTCAGTTTATATGCCATAGAGGGTCTGAGAGGATGGCAGGACCTCAGCAGGAAAACAACACACATCCATGGCATACTTTTTAATACCTATTTACAGATTTCCCCCCCCCCCCCAACTTTGGGGTAATGTTTTACCCAGAAAGAATTTGTGATGGTCCACCCATTCACTTTTACTGTTCCTTAACCAGTTTTGCTTTATTTATGTTATATTTATTATTTTGGGGATTATTTCATTTTTGGATTGATCACAATTCTCTTTTCCAAGCTGTAGGAGTTGCACATGTGCAACTCCAACTTTTGATTGTCAGCTACTAATGCACGCATATAGGACACGACCCCTCTTGCATCATAGCTAGCACGATCGTCAGATTATTTAAATGTTTTCCTGGCGTGCAACAGACACATGCCAGATTTCTATGCTGCATGTTATAAGTAAGTGATATTAGGTCACAGAGTATGTAGAGTGTTGAGTATTGTCAGTGTTGTTAGTAGAAGCTGAGTAGAGAACTGGAATTGTTAATAGTGTGTTGAGTAAAGAGAAGTATAGTTAGTGGAAGTTGAGTAGAGAATTACATTAATAGGAGAAGTCAGAAAGAATGTGTTGTGTAGATAGGAGTTGTTAGTAGAGATTTAGGTAGATGCGAGTTGTTAGTACTGAAACTTTTTGTATTCATCAATGAATTGGAGAGTCTTTGAATTTTTTGGAAATAAACTTTGCTTGTTTTAAAATTTTTTGACTTTTGCAATTTTTCTCTGCCTGGCACCCAACAAGCTATCTGGGTTTTTGAATAAATTTGGATCAGACAAAATGTCCAACTTGAAAAGTTAATAATCTTTGGATCATTACAAATTGAATCACAATATGTAAATAAAACAAGATCAAACTCAGTGAACAAACCAAGTTAATAAAAATTAAAAAAAAATGGTGTTTCAGTTTTGTTTCCTGCATGGCACATCAAAGGGTAAAATCAAAGCAGTCATAAGCAAGAAATGTTTCGGGGGAGGAGAAGAAAAAATAAATAGTAAGGGAAGTGAAAAACATAGGGGCAATTTTTTAATTCCAGTCAGATCTTCTACTATGGCATATAAACTGACAGGCTCCTGTCAGACCTCTGTGGCAAGCAGCTGCTTGAGGGGGTATTTATTTATTATTTTACAGCTTAAAACCACATGCAATAGAATAACAAAGATGAAAATAAATCATTACAGACAAAAAGTCATTGAATTTTTAATCTTAGTTTTCTGCTATCCTACAATTTCAAAAGTGGGAAACTTGTCTACTGTCCCAGGGTTAGAAAAATGAACTCACTGAGGAGTCTTGGTATCATATATATCAAGATTTATGACCAATGGACACTTTTTTGGCCATTCTGGATTACTTTTGACCATTTGAATACAAGTTCTTCATAAAAAAAAAGGAGTACATATTTCTAATGTTGATTTTCATAAGACTCTGGGTTAGCATTTATCAAAAAACTCATGAAATCTTACTAAATGACCAAATATAAAAAAATCCAGTCTCCGATAGTTGTGGCTCTCCAATGGACAACCACAAATAAGGATCAAAAATATTTTTTTATGATAGCTATAGTGATCATTTTTCAGGGGGCATTTTCATATGACACTTTTGCGCCGTCCTATGGCCAAGTGGTTAGCGTGCTTGGCTACTGACCTAAGAGACCTGGGTTCAAGCACCGGGTAAGGCATGGATGTATGTGTCATTTTTCTGCTGAGGTCCTGCCATCCTCACAGACCTTCTGCTGTGGCATATAAACTGACAGGCTTCTGTCAGACCTCTGTGGCAAGCAGCTGCTTGAGGGGGTATTTATTTATTTTTTTTTTACTCACAGGCATATTTTCTGGCAATTTCTTTCATTTAAAACTGTGTTCATTTTTTGTCATGATACTCTTAATTTTATAAAAAAGTCATCTTTGAAAGGTGGTACATATACTAAAAAGCTCTAAAATAAAACAATATGTGCAGATTAATTTTATTTAAAATGTAAAAAATATTCATAAACAAAAATATGAAGAAAAACTTTTAAATTTGTCAAAGTTCACACTATTTTAAGAATTATTTAATAATTTAAAATTGTAAATATTACAGTTTATAATTCCCTAATCATATCAAAATAATAAGATAAATTTATGAAAATTAGTGAAAGAATGATTTTTATTTCGTATCAAAAATGTAGAATTTTTAAAGGACAGAACAAAAAATATAAAATTTGAGAAAGAGATTTTGTCCTCTAATTATATAGGACAACACCTTAAAATATTGGATGAATGGTCACCATAACAATAGCATAAATTCCAATAACAGTTTTGTGAAAACACTCACCCTGGTTTTGCAAAAGGAAAAGAGTACAAAAATAATCTGTTGAACAAAAATGAAAAAGTCTTAAGTATTTACCTTTATGCCACTTTTATGGTTCTCACTGTCTGGTTGCAGGATGATCTCTCTTGTACATAACACTGACTGTTTAACTTCAAGATGTGGGGAATAGAGCTACCACACTGAAAGGTTGCTACCCTATTTCACATGTGTCTTAAGGGTCAAGGACAACCTCCCCAGGTCCCACACATCAATCCCAACTCACCCCACAGCCTCCCATGAGCCATGAGATCACCAAAAGTCTCATCATTATATTTGTCCTAGCTGTTGAGAAAACGTTCACCATTGAGGAAACCAATTTCTGGAAACTGAAGTCTACCATTCAGTGAAATTGCTTTGTTATTCAAGATCAAAGGGAACTGTTATTGACACAAAGTGAGAAAGTTAAAGTTTGCTGTGTATACCTTTGGGCAATGAGCAGTATTCCTCAAACAACATTGTGGTTGCATGCTGTCATAAACTAATGTACTAAATAATTTTTCCATATAGCCAACAGTTCTCTGCATGTATAAATGATTCAAGAGGAGTAATTGTAATAACAAATTTGGGATTTTAAATCCATGAAAGCCAACCGCCCTTTTCTCACATTTCCAACTTATTGAAACTGTTGTATTTGTTCTTCTGCAGGGTTTATCATGTCTCCTCTGATTACTTTTGCCCCCCTCCCCTTTGCAGCTCCTTTATTGGTTATCATGTCTCCACATCCACAAACTTTAATTATTAAAAGGGTGATTTTTTCTGTTTGCCACTCAGAGGCAAATTCTAGGCTATATTGCTTGTTATTGAAAGAAATTGCAAAATGTGCATATATTTTATGAAGATCAAAATAGAAAATAAAATATATATTGATCAACAAAAAACTTGCAGGAAATTTTTAGAAGTCGGAAAATGATACATTTAATACAATGCAATTTTTAAGTTCGGAAGTTTTTACCTAAAAATGCATTTTTTTTTTAGTTTAAAAGTTTTTTTTGTCGACCATTCGGCGGCCCCAAAGTTTGGGTGCACATGTTGCACGCCCGCTCAGTGCGGAATTACAGTAGCCTGCTGCGAGTAAATGAACGAATATAATATGTTACGTTAACTGGGGACTTCAGTACATAAGAATAATATAATGAACATACAATTTTATTTTAAAAAACAATACAGTAATATCTTTTACATACTTACCTAAATTTAATGGTATAACAAAATATTTTGTATATAGCAGATATGAAAAACAAACGAATAACTGTTTTTATAATCATTATACTTCAAATTATTCTTATGAATTGCTAAACATAAACGAACCTTTCCTCTGTCCGTCCCGTCTTTTTTTACGTCTTCTCGGCTCTTTATCAGACATTGTCTTTACGAACTATTGCAGTAGTTCTACGATCAACTTAACACACAGCAGAAACAGACGACATGTCCTAATAAAAAGTATACCTTCTGTTGAAATTTCCTATCCCTTTAAAAAAAAAACATTCATGTCCTCTAGCGGTTATTCTCCTCGCCAAATTAAAATCTTTTAATAAAATTGGACAAAAACGTAGCACTAAGGATATACCGATTAAGAAATTTTCGATAAAAAAAATTACCCTTCAGTGGCTTTAATGCACACAATAAATACATCAATAGACTCGTTGTCTCAGAGCGGCACTTTTATTTCGGTGACAAGGAGTATAGAGGCGCCCTTTGAACGAATTGGTGAAGCATTTGCGCCTCAATGATTTGCGCATGGTTGACGGCCATTTGTTTGTGCTCGTCACCCGAGCTTCACCAACGAGTTTCTATGGCATTTGAGCGGTAAGAAAATTAGATTTTCTAAGAATAGGTAATCGTATGTCTAACAAATCCATCTGTAGATCGCCCAGAAAGATACAAGGAATATCGTGCAATACGTGAATAAACCTATAATCTGTTTCATTCAATTAAAATAATCGATCATTTATACAAGTTAACGCATAACTGTGATATCAGTTTCGGAAATTTAAAGGCAATTTTCAGTGTTGCTAAGTTTAACTTTAACACTATTAAAAGTACAGAATCATATAGTTGCATTTGTTTGCATTTCATTTAACATGATATTTCATTAAACGAAGCTTAGACAATTCTAAATATGAATCATCAATATCCGTGTCGCTGTAAGAAATTTAGCCGGTCAAGCGGCAAAATATCGTATCTAAGTGGCACGCTAAGACAAGGCCATGACAGCGATACTGTGACGTTACGGACGGAGGAGGAACAGGCGAATGAGTTATCTCCGTTAAAGCCAAAGCAGCAAACAAGCTTTTATACAGCGCAGTTCATTCGCCTGTTCTCCCTTCGTCCGTGACGTCACTGTGTTTCATGTGCGGCACCGTGAAGCGATGGGTACCGCAAGGGTACCGGCCACCGGAACTCAAAGACTGCGTCAAACACTTATAAAGAAACATATATATTTTTTGGAATAAAATAACTCCTCTTTTTTTTGCAGTTTTGACTATAATTTGTAACAGCAATATTAGAATTTTAGATTTTTCTCAAATATAAATAGCCAATTTTATTGTTAAATTAAAAAATTAAAAAACATTTAAGTCTAACATGCATATTGGCAAGAAGAGGCCGATTTTGGCTCCTTTGAACTCTGTGACCGATACTCGTTCTGAGCGGTAGTAGAAACCGGCAGTTCGTAGCGAGAGTTGCGGGCAATATTACTAGACAGGACTGGCAACGGACGCCATGAACATGTACAAAATGTTAAGCCTACTCCTCAGTGAGGCAAAGAGAGAGGCGTGTTTGATTAGCGTAAACAAATCTTTCACCACGCTCTTAGATTTACATGAATTGTGTACTAACTACTGAAAAATACTATAAAAGCAGCAATTCGACATTTCATAGGTGAGTAATTTACGAATATTGTGAAATGCTTTTAAATTTAAATTGTTAAAGCAGATAGGCGTAAAAATAAAACATTTCACAATACCTGCTGTCTAGTATAATATCAAAAAATTTCACGATTTTTTTCATAAATGAAACTAATAATATTTATATATGAAAAGAACGTGATTTGCAGATTGAAACAGCATGAGATTTATAGAAAAAATAGACTTAAATTCTAACTTTTTCTGTTACTTTAAAGGTTAATATTGAAAATTGAGGTTTTCTCGCCCTTCTCACAGTATGTGTGTGCAATTGCAAAAATTCCTGAACAGTGTCTTCCAGGATAAAATTTTATATTCTCAACAACAACCATTTCATACCTAATTAAAAAATTCAGGTTAATGTCCTACATAGGCTTTAATGCATATTACTAGACAGTCATATCAGTAATAGGGAATTGGATGTGAAAGTTGACAATCATACTTAAAATATGAAAAAGAAACTTTACAAAAGAAAATGCTAAAATTAGATTTCATTTGGAGACACAAATGACAGAAAAATTAAAAGCCATCATATTAGAGCAAGCATCTAAATTTGCACAAAACACAGTGACAAAAATATACTTTGCAGTAACTTCATTTCTTATATTATGTGTGTTGTGATATGAATTTCCTACTGCCTCAGCTGAAATGAAAAAAGTTTGCATTTTTGTTTTCTTTTTTTTAGCATGAAATTTCAATTATGTCATTTGTGTGTGTGAGACCTTCGATTTCCTTCTACCTTAGCTAATATAAAAGTTTACAATATTTGTATTTTTTTGCATGAAATTTCAATCATGTCATTTGTGTGTTTGCGGGAGGGGGGATTGCCTTTTCTTCTGCCTTAGTTAAAATGAAAGAAAGTATAAATTATTGTTTTTTATATATATAGCTTGCAATTTCAATTATGTCATTTGTGTGTGTGCGTGTTTGAGGGGGGGGGGGGTCTTGCCTTTCCTTCTGCCTTAGTTGAAATGAGAGAAAGTGTAAATTATTTTGTTTTTTATATATATTGAATGCAATTTCAATTAGGTCATTTGTGTGTAAGTATGACCTTGGATTTCCTTCTGCCTCAGCTGACATAAAAGTTTACAATATTTGTTTTTTCATAGCATCAAATTTCAATTATGCCATTTGTGTGGGAGGGGGACATGAATTTCTTTATGCTTCAGCTGAATGACAAGCTTATAATATTTGGTTTTTTTATAGCATGAAATTAAATTGTGTCATTTATAGGGAGGAGATTTGATTTCCTGCCTCAGCCAAGTTAAAAAAAGTTTACACTATCTGATTATTTCTTTTAATTTTTAATAAAAATTAATATTTTTTAATGAAAGAAGAAATAAATGTGAGTCAATTAAAACCTGAAAACTTAATTCAATATATTAAAATGAAAAAGAAACTTTCTGTAAACTTTAATAAAATGTATATTTTTAGCAGCATATGTAATGATTAAACAGTATGTGAATTTTGAATGATTTTTAGTTAACCAAGTAAGTTAATGTTAAATATTCCAAATGCTAGAACTCATTAAATATTAAAAACATCAAAAGTAGGTATTTTGGAAAACCGCAGTCAGATCTTCATATGTAATTGCCGATAATCACATTTTTCTATAAAAAGCTCTTTTAAGAAATTGCAGAGTTGTAAATTTGATTCCCTCTTGATCAAACATTTAAATATTTCAACTCTTTCTATTTTGTGTTGAAAACCTATCAATGCATGAATACATTATTCAGCCATAAAACGTTTTTCTCTCCCCTTCAAATCCAAGAAAATTGTGTTTTCTTTTTGCTGAAATGTAAGATTCAAGAAAGCAATAAACAACTCATATTCTGCAGTCGGCTCAAATGTTGCATGCAGGCAGTAAGCCAATTAGACGTTAATTGATGGTTGTATGAACCCTCTGAGAGGGAGATGCAGAAAGAGGGGAGGGAGAGCTCACCCGTTCAATTTACTTCCTCCCCCAGCCCGTCGACCGGTACCGCCAGAATGGTAACGAAAGGGTTAAAGCAATTTCGATGTTGCTGAAATTTGAATTCATACATTCCAACAGTGCCAATGTTGGAAATTATGTACGCTAAAACCTCACCTGGCCCTCTGAACAGCACATTTTTGCATACAATAGGCTAAATGGCCAGGTCACAAGGACCCCAATGGCTCGGAGGAGGTTGGGGGAAGGAACCCACTTGCAGATTGTTAGGAGACAGATGGCATCCTCTCATCAAGGCCATTCGGTGTGTTCTTTAATATGCACAGTGTATGGCTCTCCTGTGCATGGGGCCGTGGCTCAATGTTATCGAATGGATGGCAGCTTTTCCAAGCCCATTATTTTCACCTTTCTGGCAGAGGGAAGGTTTGGGGTTAGCAGACATAAATCTTAGTGCAGGGACATTTGGGACTCATACCACAGAGTTCTTTTTTACAATGAATGAAATTTTCTTTATATTTTATATTCACTTGAGAAGGACAACGACCTAAAGAATATATGGATAATTCAGCATCATAAAAGCAATAAAGCAAAATATTTAAATGTATGTATTTTTTTCAAATTTTAATAAAATTTGCAGAGAAATTAAATTAAATTTTTCTGAAGAGATATTCTTTATCATAAAATAAAACACATGTTTCTAATTTTGTGATAAAAATAAATGAAACTAAAATCGATATCCAAATCACTTGAGGAATGAAACAAAACAAATTAATATATTTTTTAAAATAGTCTACAATTAGGTTCTTATTAGTAATAACTGGAGAAAAAACTGGAAGAACTGAAGCTAATTTTCTTTTGAGTTTTTTTTTTGTTAGGAAATTCGAGCCATTTCATTTTATCACTAATTTCCTCATAGCTATCATTCAGGTTGTATATTAAACCATGGCACTGTATGGTAAAACAGCCACACCCTGTGCACACTAAACAAAATGCTGGATAACATTGCAAAACAAATTACAATTTCCTGCTTAAAGCAACTGTATCTGCTTTAATCAAGAACCTGAACAAAATTTCAGTTATCAAACAAAATTATTTACTCAATTACATTTAGACCTACATGTCGATCAAGGAGAAAGAGACAACTTCATTCTCAGAAATCAAGCATGTCCTTAAATTTAAAGAGAAAAAAGAATATTAATTTCATAAAACCATGTTCATATTTAATCACTGGATTCATTAGTGTATTAAACTTGAAATATATGAGGAAATCTGCATAAATTCAGAAAAGTTTCTAAACGGAATTTAAAATCATGTTTCATAACTGCATAAATAAAACAGAAAAATATTTCCACGTTACATAATTTATTTTATTTTGATTAATTTGGTATATTTAGTAGTGAAATGTAACTTTCGGTATCTGCTTTGAAGGGCGATTCGGAATATTGAATGCCGAACAGGAAGCTTAATGTAAAAGAATCAAATCGTCAAGTTTTTACACAGCAGAAATCGTTCTCTTACTATAGTTAAAGCTAATGTTTTGGATAAAATAATATGGCTGCTGTGCAGTCGTTCTAGCAGCAACTTTAACTGCTTTGGGCTTTGGGCGGCTCCTTTTACCTCCATGGGCAGGACGACTAAACCGCACTTTACCACCCGTGCAAACCACGCGGTGCAGCCGCAGAACATACCATTTATAATCTCATAAGTAGATCTCTTTACCCAACTTCTGAAAAAGGCGTTCTCGAAACACGTGAAGTTACGGTGGTCTAAATATCATTGTGTGATCCGTTCAAAGGGAAAGGATTTAATTCACATATTACTACAAGAAGTGACTAACGTTCCTACTATCCTGTATTCACCGATCGAAATGTTATTTTGATTTACTAAAGCAATAATAAAACAGCTCGGACAGTGATTAAGTTATTAATATAACTCAGATGTGTTAAATCTGTTATAGAGACAAATGTTTGCTTTTGCATTTGAAACCAGAATGTTTTACTACCATCAATAAATTCATAAACACAGGACACTGACCGATCATTCAAATGTTTAATCAATGAATTAAAAATGTAAAATTTAAAATTCGAAATGTATTTTAACATTCAGTATGAAATGAAATGAAATGAAAAGAAATATTAAAGTGAAAATTAAATAGTGTTGATGTGTTAAATAGCAAAGTTCATTTCTGCAATAATTTGTGTGACCCCAAATTAGCAGAAATTACTATAAGGAGAAAGGGGATTGTTGATTTTCTTTGCTCAATCTTCTTTAAAATTTCTAATTATTTTTCCAGATGATTTAATTTTCATTTGGAAGTTAATTTTTAAATAAACGGAACAAAAATTTAAATTATAGAAAAATGTTTAATTTTCTATTTATAGTATATTCTTCAAATGTAAAGTGTTTTTGCTTTTCACAATGCATTTATCAAATGAATTGAAGCATGTGAAGATGTAAATGTTTAATAATTAAAAAAAAAAACTTTTGCAAAGCCTAGTTTCCACGACCATTACAGAAAGGGAAGTAAAAAGATTTTTGCTAGCGGTTTAATAGTGAGACTTAGTGTGAAGATATGCTGTATTAAAATTGTCTCTAGTACGAAGAAATGGATTTAATAAATGATAACGAGAATTAACTTTGTTGATACAGTTAACTATTTTGTTTTTCATATGGCTTTGGGAAGATGGTGTTTAATGCGTAAATATATACATATTGCTCTAAATGTCAAGAATGTCAAGTGCACTTAACCGCATATTCATCTTTAGGATTGTTTCTACATCGATTAGTCAATTTGCGTCAAATAATTTAAAACATGGCTTGCTGTACTGGAAGATATTTTTTACTAACAACATGTGTTTTGCAGTTGGTAAGGGATTTTGCATTTGTTTCTTATACGATGTATTTTAAATGTAGACGCATCCATTTTTAAAAATGTTGATTCCTAAGATACCGGTTTGTTGTCAGAAATGACAGATACTTAAAATCTTATTAAAATGAAGATAAAGAAAAATGAAGAGTACGTTTATTAATATTTCAATCTAAATAACCAGACATATATTAACATTTGATCAATACGAATTGGTAAGTAAATGATATTTAATTTTTGGGACATACCTTCTCATTGTCTAATACTGTAGGCACCACAATATTAATATTGGCAGAACAGCTGTTTGTGGTGCATAGGGTACATATTTTCCTTTACAACATGATGCATTGTTTTCATGAAACAGCTGACCTCAACTGGTTGCAACGAAAAAAAAATCTTTATAATAAAAAACACTGAACAAAAGAAAAATGTAAATAAGTTGAACTAAAGGAAAATCACAGGTAGATATTGAATATATGATACTAAGGTAATTGAGGTGTTTGAAATCATGGTAAACTGGTCTATTTTGGATATCTAAACATAGATCAGAAAATACCTTTTAGAAATTAAAATTAAATTGGAATAAAAAGCATTTTTTATAAGAGATTCTTGGCAATAGTGCACATCACGGTCCTTGGCTACCATATTTTTGACACAGCATAACGAAACAGCCCTTTTCAATGATTCTCACAACCCCTGCAGACTCTAACCCAAAGAGTAGTTTCTAGAAAAATTTATTGTTTTTTTTTTGCTACCATGGTAATAATAAGTCGAATTTACATCTAATGCAACATACTGTTACCATGGTAACAGTACTTTGCTTCATAAACAAATTCAATGTAACAACAACAACAAAAAGGCAGTGTGCACATCATGTTCCTTGGCTGCCATTTTTTTGACGCAACATAACGAAATGGTTCTTTACGTTGATTCCCACAACCCCCCAGATTTTGACCCAAACAGGGGTTCCTAGAAAAAAGATTGTTTTTTTCATTACGATGGTAATGATAACTTGTTATGTCAAATGCAAAGTACCGTTGCCATGGTAACGGTAATTTGCGTTGTAAACAAATGCAACGTAACAACAAAAAAAGCTATTCCACTTAAAAAAATCCCTCACAATCATGAATTACTAAAGATAATTAAAATTATCAAAACAACAAGAACAACAATAAAAACAAAACCATAAAAAAACTATGACAACACATTTGCCTTCACATATATTGCAAATTTCTGAAATATCCCCCCCCCCTCTTTCCCAATAGTTAAAACTCCACAAATAAATTTCCACAAACTAAACTAATAAATCCAGTCACACACACAATAATTAACCTAAATAAATGACCAGAATTAATAAAATCAAACACCAATCCCAAAACCAAGAACGTTATAGACAAAAAAGCCCCCAAAACTAAATCTTATTGGAGATAACACAATCTGAAAATCTTGAAAATAGGAAACAGTGCACCACTGACTGAATTATAAAAAAGCCCATGAAACTAAATAATGTCCTCGCAGACAGCACAAACCAAAAAATCTGAAAATCTGAAACAGTTCACCGCCAATCAAATTATGAAAAAGCCCCAAAACTAAAAAATGTTCTTGCAAAAACCAGCCGAAAAACATTAAAATCGAAAACAGTGCACCGCTGACCAAATTATAAAAAATTCCCGAAACTAACATCCTCACAGACAACACAAACTGAAAAACATGAAAATTGGAAACAGTGCACTGCTGACCGAATTCTGAAAAAGCCCCAAAACTAAATATTGTCCTCGCAAACACAAACTGAAAAACATGAAAATCGGAAACAGTGCACCACCGACCGAATTATGAAAAATACCTGAAACTAAATAATGTCCTCACAAACACAAACCGAAAAACATGAAAATCGGAAATAGTCACCGCCAACCAAATTATGAAAAAGCTCCGAAACTAATGTCCTCGTAAACACAAACTGAAAAACACGAAAATCGAAAACAGTGCACTGCTGACCGAATTATAAAAAAGCCCCGAAACTAATGTCCTCGCAGACAACACAAACCGAAAAACATGAAAATCGGAAACAGTGCACTGCCAACCGAATTATGAAAAATACCTGAAACTAAATAATGTCCTCACAAACACAAACCGAAAAACATCAAATCGGAAATAGTCACCGCCAACCAAATTATGAAAAAGCTCCGAAACTAATGTCCTCATAAACACAAACTGAAAAACATGAAAATCGAAAACAGTGCACTGCTGATCGAATTATAAAAAAGCCCCGAAACTAATGTCCTCGCAGACAACACAAACCGAAAAACGTGAAAATCGGAAACAGTGCACTGCCAACCGAATTATGAAAAAGCCCCAAAACTAAATAATGTCCTTGCAAACACAAACTGAAAAACATGAAACAGTGCACCACCGACGGAATTATGAAAAATACCCAAAACTAAATAACATCCTCGCAAACACAAACCAAAAAACATGAAAATCGGAAACAGTTCACCGCCAACCAAATTATGAAAAAGCCTCGAAACTAAATAATGTCCTCGCAAACACAAACCGAAAAACATGAAATTCGGAAACCATGCACTGCCCACCGAATTATTAAAAAGCCCCAAAACTAATAGTATCCTCGCAAACACAAACCGAAAAGCATAAAAATTGGAAACAGTGCACCGTTGGCCGAATTATAAAATAGCCCGCGAAATCAAATAATCTCATCAGAGTTAACAAAAAAAACCCCTCCATATTATAGCTCAAGTAATCCTCCTCTAAATTATTGATTAATCTTACTGACTCCATCAAAAACGGCCATTTTTTTCATACCGACAATTCTACAATACCCATAATTTCTACATCAAAAATCCACCAAACGCTTCCACATATTAACAATAAATCATATAAGTAACTTTAACCCGTAACTGCTACTGACGGGAACTCAGTGACCCAGCATTAGGAAGATTTCCTGATTACATGTTTACTTGGACGGTGGGGGAGCTCTGCTTTCAGGTATTCTCTAATAAATCTGTAACAATTCACGACGTAGCGAGTGGTTGTGTTTATTTTACCAATATTGCTATATACACGTAGATGGGTCACTGTGACCCATCGGTAGTATTTACATTAGTGAATTAATTTTTCCGAACACAGGTATTTATACATTTGTTATTGTTGTTTCTGTTTTATATTGTGGAATTTTATCTTAGTTTGAACTACACAACTGTTAAAAAAATATAATAAATTTTTTGTCAATTTATAGATAATATAATGGCATCTTTGAGCAAAATGCCACATATTCAACATCGCGGCGAACACGCTGCTGGCCTATGGGAATTTTTTATTGCATTTTGAATATATCGGGTAAACAGTCGCGTAATTTACCAATTTTCACAAAACAAACAAATATCGCTTTATAATTATTTGAAGTAACTGGGAATTGTTTTATACACTCCTCATATGAAGCGAAGAATTTACAACAAAAAAGTGCCCCACAAACTATGTTGCCTCGCAGCAGACATCCTTTGGATTGCTATACAGGATCAACCCAACCCAGTGCAAGCTCAGGAATTAACAAAGAGAAAGTGGTGTGCAATATGTCCCGCGAAAAAAAGACCGAAAAAACAAATATATATTGTTCAATGTGCAATACAGGGTGATTCAAAACTTATCGTTCAAATTTCGTGGGGAGGTAGGGAATATGTCAGGAAACAGATTTCACATACGAAAGAATGTCCGCAAATGTACACATGCGTATGTAGAGGGCGCTGTGTGTACCTAACCAGTGTACAGCTCGCCCGACCACCCCCTCTGTCATCAGTGTACGAGCTGACTTACTAGTGATAAGATGAATCGTTTTATGCATCAAGAGCTAGCTGATATGCATCTCGCATATGGGGCAGCTGGCGAAAGCGGCCGCCGAACTAGGCAAGTTTACGAAGACTGATACCCCAACAGAAGAATACCGCAGCATCAAATGTTTGCATGTGTGCATCGCAATCTGCGTGAACGTGGTTCACTGCGCAGCAACATGCAGGATATGGGGAGAAGACGACTGACAACGTCGCAGAACAAATCCTACAGTCCATCGAAGATAATCCGAATACCAGCACACGAGCTATTGCTCAGCAGCTTGGGGTCTCTCAGTCAGCAGTGTGGCAGATACTGCACGAGGAACGTGTGCATCCTTACCATCTGCAAAGGGTGCAGTTACTGCATCCTGACGATTATCCGAAGCGTGTAGAATTTGCACAATGGTTCATGCAGAAAGGTGCCGTGGACCCCAGTTTTCCAGCTTCTGCCCTTTTTACAGATGAAGCTTCATTCACTCGTGAAGGTGTGTTCAATACACACAATTCACATGTGTGGACTTACAACAACCCGCATGGTACGAGAAGTCACGCTGCGCAACATCGTTTTGCCGTAAATGTATGGGCTGGAATAATTGGTGACTGTTTGTTGGGACCTTACTTGCTACCGCCCTGATTGGACTGCCGGAAATACCTAATATTTCTCGAGACAGTGTTACCGACTTTTCTGGACGCTGTTCCTGCGCATATCCGCCGAGATATGTGGTATCAACATGACGGGGCTCCAGCCCATAGCACAATTGTTGCGCGTGATTGCCTGAACCGAATATTCGGAGCTCGATGGATCGGTAGAGGTGGACCGATCGCTTGGCCACCCAGGTCACCTGGTTTATCGCCCATGGATTTCTTTTTGTGGGGGGCCATGAAAGACCATGTGTACGAGACCCCTGTCGACAGTGAAATGGACCTTGTTGCACGAATAGTGGCCGCCGCAGGCCCGTGATATGTCAGGTGTTTTTGAAAATGTTTGGCGGTCAATGCAACGGCGCTGTGAATCCTGTGTCCGTGTAAATGGTCACAATTTTGAGTACCTACTGTGAACCTGTACTTTGTTGGAATAAAAGTCATTCGTTACCACTTAACTGTACTGTTTCCTTGTGTTCACTTTACTTGTCCATTTTGTTCATGTAGATGACGTTTGCAGACATACTTTCCTATGTGAAATCGGTTTCCTGACGTATTCCCTACCTCCCCACGAAATTTGAACGATAAGTTTTGAATCACCCTGTATACCAATTTGCGGGCAATGTGCATTGAAAGTATGCCGAAATTGTAAATAGTTTTTTTTTTCTTATAATAATTATGTATATATGTGACTTCACACTAAATATTAAAAAATATAAACTTTGTGTCAAAATTTCTTGCTTTACTTCATAATTTTATAATGGGTTCCTATGACCTGTTGGTAGCAGTTGCATCATAATGATTTATTGGTAGTAGTTACGGGTTAAAAGACTCTTAAATGTATTACAAAATTAATAAATAACTATAATGCACTAATAATTATGCTAAATGTAACTACTAAAAATCATTCAATTCATCCCAAACTGCTATAACGAAATACACGTTCGTTACTACTGCCATGTTCAGTCCCACACAGAAACTCCCAATATTCTTTTCCTCAAGCATACCCCACCCCCCACTACATTAATATCCTCTGAAAACTCACTTTATACATTTCACCAAAGACTATTCTCCTAAAAACCTAACACCTCATAAAAACTCATTTTTTAAACTTAATTACCCCACATTATGAACTTTTGCCATTTTCATCCACTCACAACAAAACACATACTACTACATTATACTAAACATAAAATAGATTAAAATAATTCTTTCTGGTTAACCACTCCTCCCTTCCCCTTCAAATGCCCCTCCAAACAACGTGCAAAAACATTCCCCCCTTCACACAGACATAAAAGGCTACCGAACTCCCACTTCCAAACGACGTGACCATAACATTACAAAACAGTTCACTAAACACTTTCATCAACAACCCTCCTAATGTTAAATAATTTCAATTCCAAAATATCTTAACTTATTTATCATATCTTAACCCTTTCAGGACCATAAGGTTTCTAAGAGTAAATATTAGTATGTAACTGTTTATTTTAGTTTGTTTAGACGTAAAATAAATAAAAATCGTAAGAAAAATACATAACAATGTGTAGTTTTTTTGGAATTTTATGGGAAATATTTTTCCCAATGAACTATAAAGGTAACACAAATTATAGTTAGGCTTATTATGCAATGTCTTTTATTTATTGGTTTATTAGAACAAAATGTTAACTAAAATAATACAAAATTATGAAATAAAATTACTATACAAAATGATGTGCTAATTATGATATTCGGCGAAGTAATTTCTTTTGGTAGTGAGGCAAAGATGGACATTGCACATAGTACATATATTATGCGTCCTGACAGTTCTGTTTTTTTTTTCTAAACGTTCCCGTTTACGTAATTGCGTTCGGCATGCATTCTATTTTGACATTCTGTATAAAAAATGCAGATAAGGTTATAATTAAATATGACAATCACTGATTTTAAAATGGGAAAAATGTTTCTCTTGGTTGTGAAAGGGTTAACAAAATTTTGAAAAAACAATGGGAACTTATTATTTATTCCTATTCTGGCTATCATTAAAAAACCTTCATTAAATACACAGTTGTATCAGAATGACAGTGGCAAGACAGTGTGGCATGGATGCAATGAGGCCCTGGAAGGTTGCCAGAGGCATATGCCCATTTGGACTACAGCAGAGAGTTCCAAGATGATGCGATTGTGGGTCCGCACACCAAACCTGTCGATCCAAATGGTCACAAGTGCTCTTTGGGATTGAGGTTGGGCAATTTCGCTGGCCAAGAGAGAACGGAGACATTGCTGTCATGTTCCTGGAACCAGTCACACACCACCTTAGCGACATGGCAGGGTGCATTGTCCTGTTGGTAAACACCATCACCACCAGGGTAAACGTCCAACCTGAAGGGATGCATGTGGTCAGCAAGGATGGACAGGTAGCCATTGGTGTTCAGGGACCCTTCCAGTGGTACCAGCGGTTCCAGGTCATACCAGGAAAACATCCTCCAGACATGCACACTGCTGGCCTGTGCTTGACTGACAAGTGTGTCCGGGTGTTGGTTCTCTTGTGTCTGACACCGTATCCACCACTGCAAGTCAATTCTGTGGAGTAGAAACCTCGATTTGTCGGATAAGGCAACCTTTTCCCACTCTTCCACTGTCCAATGATGGTAGTCCCATGCGAACTGCAGGTGTCGTTGCCGATGGACCTTGGTTAATGCAGGCACCTTTACGCAGCGTTGACTCCTGAGACCCATGAGTAACAGGGTTCGCTCTACTGTTATCGGGGACGCATACCTGGGTGCCTCGGCGTTCATTTGAGTGGTCAATTGCTGCACTTTTGCACGTTGATTGCCCTTTACCAGTCGACGAAGTTGATGTTCTCTTCTGTGGTCGATGACATTTGGTACTCCTCAGTTATGATGTCTGGAGGTATTCGGTATGCCAGCAGGCCATTTTTGGTGCACCCTTAGTACAGTACCTCGTAAACAGCCCACAAAGTCTGCTGTTTCCGAGATGCATCCACCCTTGGCACAGTAGCTGATGATCATTCCTTTTTGAATGTCCATCAAATCAATACCTCTGCCCATTGTGCTCATGTTATGCACTATGGCTCATCTGTTCTGGCCGGCTGTTTATATCTCTTTGGGGTCGATCTTGTCATGTGCACTCTGTGATGCACCTGGGCAGGTACATGTGTGATTCCATGGGTTGTCATATTATTCTGATATGACTGTGTATATTACACATATGCGCTTACCTGTAGCCGCATAGCATACCCAAAGAGTTTTCAAGCAAAAATGGCAGAAAAAACATACATTCCCCTCAAATCACACATGACACGTGACTTCACATTACCCACCCATAAGAAACAAATCAAAGAACCATAGGCCATCAACAACCAATGGTTACGTTTTTACATCATACTTTACACCTCGATGTCATACTGTTCTCGAGCAGTGCCATCTGTTGGCTGAGGACTATGAACCACAAATGGACCAAAAAAAAACATGATTCCACTAAAAAACATCCCTCATAACCACGAATTACTAAAAAAAATATAAATTATCAAAAAAAAAAAAATTCTATGCCATCCCTTGGCCGAGTGGTTAGCACTCTTGGCTACTGATTTAAGGGACCTGGGTTCGCGCCCCGGGTAAAGCATGGATGTTTGTGTTGTTTTTCTGCTGAGGTCCTGCCATCCTCACAGACCTACTATGGCATATAAACTGATGGGTTCCTGTCAGACCTCTGTGGCAAGCAGCAGCTGCTTAAGTGGGTATTTTTTTTATTTTTTATTTATAAACAAAGAAACCAAGACAACACACTTGCCTTCCCACATACTACAAATTCCATTTTATATATATTGACATACTAAACAAATAGATAAAGTCGCATATATAAAAATCAACCTAAATAAATCACTAAAATTAATGAAATCGAACACAAATATTAAAAACAAAAAATTGCGAACAGTGCACTGCTGATCCGAATTATAAAAAAGCTCCTGAAACTAAATAATCTCATCGGAGACAACACATACCAAAAAACAAGAAAATCAGAAACAGTGGACTGCCGATCTGAATTATAAAAAAGTCCTGGGAATTAAATAATCTCATTGGAGACAACACATACAAAAACAAGAAAATCAGAAACGTGCACTGCCAATCTGAATTATAAAATAGTCCCTAAAACTAAATAATCTTATGGGAGACAACAATAAACAATATACTCCCACATAATATAGCTCAAAGAACCCTCCCCTAAATTACTCATTAATCTTCCTGACTCCATCAAAAACTGCCATTTTCCCACACAGACAATTTTACAATATCCAAAATTTCTATATAAAAAAAGCCACCAAATGCTTCCAGATATAACACTAAATCATATTAGTAACTTTAAAAGCTTCTTAATATTTAACAAAATATATCACTATAATACACTAATAATTACCATACGTAACTACTAATAATCACTCAATCCATCTCAAACTACTATAATGAAATACACATGGTTGTTTCTACCACCATGCTCAGTACCACATGCAAAAACTTGCAACATACTTCCCCTTTACTACATTAGAATCCTCTGAAAACTCATGTGCATGTTTCACCAAAAACTATTCTCATAAAACCCTAACACCTCATAAAAACTTTCTCATTTTTATCACTTAATTTGCCCACATTCTAAACTTTTGTCATTTTCTTTGACATTCACAACAAAACACATGCTAAACACACAAAAAAAGATTTAAAATAATCGTAAACTAGTTTTAACTACTCCTCCCTTCCCCTTCAAATGCCTCTCACTCCAAACAACTTACGAAAAACATTCCCTCACATGCATAGCCACAAAAACCTACTGAACTCCCACTTCCAAAGGATGTGGCCATATACTTTCAACAACCCTCTAAATATTAAATAATTTCATTCGTAATTATCTTAAGTAACTTATTATTTACCCTATTTTAACCAATTTTGAAAACAAAAACGAAAAAAAGAATATGTTAATTACCCCTGTTCTGCTTATCGCTAAAAATCCCTCATTGACTATTATACTAACTACTATACTTTATATATTAATTATTATACGTATCTGCTCACCTGTGACCGTATTGGTGTTATCCCAAAGAGTTATCCAGCGAAAATGGTGAAAAAAGAAAACTTAATGTCACATTCACATCAAATTACTGACATGACTTCACTTTACCTATCCAAAAGAAACAAATCATAGAACCATAGAGGCCACCAGCAACCAACAGTTATGTTTCAACGTCATACTTTACACTTGGACGTTATATTTTCTTGAACATTGCCATCTGTTGGACCATGAACAATACACTGACCAGATTCTTTTATCAAGAAATCCTACTATTGTAATGTTAAGTGTATGGAGTTGCAAATAGAGGGAGTTGATAGAGGTGTAGGGATATGACGGAATATCGTATTGTGGCATGTGAATAGAATTTAGTGGTAGATAGGAGTGAATGGGTATGTAAATGTGACGAATAAGTGTAGTTCTGATGTGGAGAAATTTTATTCATTCAAAAACTATTGTGGTTAATTTGACATGTAATTGCATTTTTCTTAGTGTTTTGGAATACCCCCAAACACTACTGTTACTGCCCTAATGGAGAGAATGTAGGTTAGTTTGAAAAATTTGTTGTACTAGATGTTAATGTTTAGTGGATTATGAATATTAATTGGGGATGGTATGTGTTCAGAAAAAGAAATGTGGTTTGGGCATGGAAAGTGTTAGATTATGTGGGGGGTTTGTAGGTTATATAATTTTTGGTGCCTGTTAAACTCACTCCAGGAGTTAAAAACTGAAGTTTTATTTCGAGTGAGAAGTTTTTTTCAAGTTCATAATCTGCAGTTCATTGTTTACGATTTTACATTTTTGTGCTTGTTTTAGCCTATTGGGCTATTTCACCCATGGATTTTTATTTGAGTACAGAATGATAGTTTGCGATTTTAGGCATGTTTCAGCCCATTGGGTTATTTAACCTATGATGCTTTTTTTGAGTACAGAATGATTTATTGTTTACAATTTTTGTGTATTATGGTATGATGTGTGCAGAGCAGGACTTTAAACCATCTGAGGCTCTCATGTAAACACAATGTATGGATAACTTCTAGACTTAGTGAAATGTGGGTGGGGGTGGCTCAGTCAGTAGCATGCCAGATTCATAATCTGCAGTTCCCAGGTTTGAGTCCCAGCTTGGTCAGCATTGAGATTTATCTCCACAAAACTCTCTTCCATATCCATGGTCAGTAGGGGATACCAATGGGCTTGGAAAGGCTGTCGTGCATCGGATGGAATGTTAAGTCATAGACCCGTGTGTGGGTTTGGATTGGATTGTTTTACCTCTGAGCGGCACTTTTTTGCACACCATGGGCTAAATGGCCAGGCCACAAGGACCCCGAAAGCTCAGAGAAGGTTGGGGGAGGGGACCCACTGGAACAGCTGTTGGGAGACAGATGGTAGCCTCCCGTCAAGGCCATCCAGCGTGTTCTTTAACGTGCACAGGGTATGGCTCTCCCGCACACGGGGCCACGGCTTAACGTCCCATCCGACGGACGGCGGCCTTTTCAAGCCCATCGGTGTCCCCTACTGACCGTGGGCAAGGCGGGGAAATTTTGCGGAGATAAATCTCAACGCTGACCCAGCTGGGACTCGAACCTGGGAACTACAGATTACGAGCCTGGCGCGCTACCGACTGAGCCACCCCCGCCCCCTGTGTGTGGGAGAGCCATTAAACAACTTGCTGGATGGCCTTGATGGGAGGCTACTTTCTGTCTCCCAAAAGCTGTTCCAGTGGGTTTCCTTCCTTAACCTTCTCTGAGCCTTTGGGGTCCTTGTGACCTGGCCATTTAGCCCATTGTGTGCAAAAAAGTGCCGCTCAGAAGTAAAACAACCCAACCAACCCTTAATAAAATGAACGAAAAGAAATATACCTTATTTTTATGATAAACCATATTGTTACTATCCATAACTTTTTAACAATGAGAGAATCCAAAAAACCATTACAAAGCTCAAAATGTTCTATCATTTCTGATGAGGCACACTGCTGGAACAAAAACTTTTTCAAATAGTAGGAGTAAATGTTTATATTGACTAACACATTTTTATTTTTCAATTTTTGTTCCTTAATTTCTCAGGGTTGGATTGTTTTTCCTCTGAGTGGCACTTTTTTGCACACATTGGGCTAAATGGCTAGGTCACAAGGACCCCGAAGACTCCGAGAAAGTAGGGAGAGGGGACCCACTGGAACAGCTGTTGGGAGACAGATGGTAGTCTCCTGTCAAGGTACTCTCTGACACACGGAGCCACGGCTTAACATCCTATACGATGAATGGTGGTCTTTCCAAGCCCATTGGTGTCACCTACTGACTGTAGGTAAGTGAAGATAAATCTCAATGATGACCCAGCTGGGGCTCGAACCTGGGAACTGCAGATTATGAGCCTGGTGCACTACTGACTTAGCCACCACCTCTCCCTAATTTCCCAGAAATTAAACATAACCACTAAATACCTTTTTTTAAAAAAAGAAACTTTGGCCTTATTCAATTTTGGTTGTTTAACTTCTGGGTGAAAATCTCATTTAGAAGTTGTTAAAAATATATAAAAAAAATCATTTTACATCTTATTTTTAGTAAAAGAGTTAAATTTTAAATATGAAAACTTATATGCTTGATATAATTATATTAAGCTGACAATCAAAAGGTCGAAGTTGCGCACACGCAACTCCGACCTTTTGATTGTCAGCCGCTAATGCGCATGTATAGGACATGACCCCTCTTGCATCATAACTAGCACAATCATCAGATTATGCAAATGTTTTCCCAGTGTGCAACAGACACATGCTGGATTTATACACTGCATGTTATAACTAAGTGATGTTAGGTCACAGAGTCAGAGGTAGAAGTGTAGCCAAAGTTAGTGGAGAGAGTGCTCTCAATGAGTTAGAATGAGTATTGTCAGTGAAGATGTAGTATTGTAGTGGAAAGAGATGTAGTAGAGATTTAGATAGATGTGAGTTGCTAGTATTCCAACTTTTGTATTCATCGAAAAGGTTTGGTGAGTTTTTGAATTTTTTGGAAATAAACTTTGTTTTAGAAACTTCTGAATTTTTGCTATTTTTTTCTTGAGCAACGTTAATTGAATTTTTGATTAGATTTAAACTTTAATTAGCTAAGCATAAACTGGAAGGAAAGCTGTGTACCAATCCCCAGTGATGATGCACGGAACTGGCCAGGTCTAGCACCTAATGTCCGACCCTGCCTTCTCGTGGTGCAGGCTGTTAGTACCTTTCAAAAGAGATATTCTCTTTTGGAATTGAACGGAAGGGGAGGGTTTCCAGTTCAGTATGGCCTACTGATCTGGTCATTTATGGCCACTTTTTTTCTTTTTTTTTCAACCCTGCTGAGGAGCAGTCAACTTCACAGGGTCCTGGTGCTGACCATTTATACCTAGTAGACTGGACTTGTGTATGGATTTGATCTTGATTATGGATCCATGACTTGCTGCAATGGTGGGCCTTTGTTGAGGGAGAATCTGCTGCTGCTCTAATGAACAGCCCTAAATGAACAGAGGCATGGAATAACTTATATCAGGCTGTTGGATAATCCTGATCAGAGGCCATTGCAGGTACATGAATCTCAAAATGAAACTGCAAATAGTTAGTTGGGCATTGTGAATCCTAAACTGGAGTAATGTGTCTCAGGCAGGCCATATGGCTCTTGAAAGAGTCCCACTTGAAAAGGTGGTGCCTGAAGTTCCTACCAGCATCGCTGACTTCAGCCTTTAGCAGAGAAACAGGTCTTTGCCCAATGCCTGCAATCAGGGGGCTGTTTGATATTGTTGGCCTTAAATATCTCAATAAACCTAGTTTCTTTAAAAATCCTACTAATCATTTTCTCTCTGCAGGAACATGAGGACATTACATAGAGATTATTCTCTTGATGTCCTCACGCAGGAATTCCAGTGCTGTAACCTAGATATTCTAGGCTTGCAAGAGACCAGATGGACAGGTAAAGGTGAGATACTTAAAAATAACTTTAAATTTCTCTTTACCGGGAGGGAGGATGGAAAAGATCACCAAGGTGTGGGTCTATTTCTCTGCAGACACACTAGTGACGCTCTTCTAGGATATGAGTGCATTAATGAAAGGTTTCTTACAGCAAAATTTCAGACAAGCATTAAAGACTAGAATGTTATCTGCCAGTTTAATAAATATTTTGCAGAAATTTTTTCGTTAATATACGGGATTTGAACCTGCATCTCTCCAGAAACATGCCAGAGTATTCTTCCAGTTGAACTAATGCCAGCTCTGGTTTTTTCCACTAATATTAGGACTAAACTGTATTACCGAGATTTTCAGGCCAACCATTGGCACCATCTATGATCTTGGGTGGCAACTATTACCTTTATATTGCACAGAGTAAGATGGAAATAAATAATAGTCTCATCACCTATTTAGCATTATTAATGATTTAAACATAAACGATAATCACAGCGTTACTTGCAGCTCTTTTGGCGTTGATCGATCTAAAGGTAATAGTTGCTATCCGCGATCATAGATGGCGCCAATGGTTGGCCCGAAAATCTCGGTGATAGAGTTTAGTCTTAAAATTAGCGGAAAAAAACAGAGCTGGCATTAGTTCAACTGGAAGAATACTCTGGCATGTTTCTGGAAAGATGCAAGTTCAAATCCCACATGTCGACAAAAATTTTTTCCACAAAATATTTATTGTTTATCAACACTAAAAGAGCAGTAGGTAACACTGTGATTATCATCTGTGTTATCTTCTGTTATGCCTCTACTGAGGATGAGGATCAGAAGGATAGGTTTTACGGACAACTTCAGGATATTTTGAATTCTGTCAAGAAAGGAGATATTACCCTTGTTCTAGGTGACTTCAATCCCAAATTTGGTACTGACTGACCTTTGGGGAGGGGTGATAGGCCCTTTTGGTATTGGTAGCTGTAATGACAATGGGCAATGTCTCCTTACAGGTAAGTAAACTCAATGGTTTCAGAATAACTAACACTTATTATAAACAACACAACATACATAAGTACACATGGGTTTCACCCAATGGGCTGCATAAGAATATGATTGATTATATATTAATTAACAGCAAATGGGCTAGTTCTATTAGGAATACCAGGTCATATAGGGGAGCTGAAATTGGATCTGACCATTACCTTGTTAAAAGTGTCTTGCAACTTAAACTTAAAAAGTGTTGTGCTAGGGTTAAAAAAATTACTTTTATTACTGAAGCTCTGAAAGACCCAGTTATAGCCAAAGCTTACCATGATAGGTTACTTAGTCATTATGACAGTCATGGTATGCTTACTACTGAAGTTGAGGAAAAATGGGATCATTTTAAACAGGCTTTTTTGGACACGAACAGTACTCTTTTAGGAAAAAAGGAGCAGAAGAGACAGAATTATCTGAGTGATAAGGCACTTGAGCTTATTTCGGAAAGAAAGAACTGCAGGAATGTCCTTAATCAATACCCTACTAGTCCTAATAGGAAGCATTACAGAGAACTTAATAACGTGTAAAAGATCAGTTAGCTGCTGATAAGAATCTTTGGCTTGATGGTTTGGCTGACAAAGCCGAGGAAGCAGTTAGACAGCACAACAGCAGAGAGCTGTACCATATAGTTAATGTTTTATATGGTAGAAAACGAACAGGTATATAGGGATTGAAGGATAAACAAGGTAAGGTTATAGAAGGTGAGGATTCTGTCATGGCTAGGTGGGCTGAGCATTTCAGTGATATTCTAAACAATGTGGTTAGTTCTATTCCCATTGTTTGCAATGATGATAGATGCATTGGTGGCTTTAATGTTGGCCCTATAACACAATCTGAAGTTATTTTGGCTGTTTCTAAACTTAAACTACATAAATCCCCAGGGGTAGATGAAATTACTATGGAAATGCTTAGAGCTGGGAATGTTTCGGTTACCACTTGGATGACTGAAATTCTGAATATCTTTTGTGATAAAGGCATGGTTCCTAAGGATTTTATCAGAGCTACTGTTATCCTTATTTTCAAAAAAGGTGATCGCAGTTCTTGTGATAGCTATAGGGGTATCAGCCTACTCTCTGTTCCAGGTAAAATTCTTTCCATGATTGCCCCCTCGGTGTGAGCGCCTGTACGTGGTGAGGGGGCCCACCCTGTGAAGGTTCCGCTGGCTCGGTTACCTTCGCAGGGTCCTAAACGCTCGCCCGCGTGTTTGCCGTGCGCGGAGACCCGTGTCCCGGGAAAGGAGGATCCTGGTAGTTGCTCGGGGGTCCCCGTCTTCTCTCCTCAGCTCATGACTGGTGGGGTCCCCTTTGGCCGTTTTGCAATTGGGGAGCCTGTCCGTCGCGGGGCTGGGCAGCGGATTCCGGGGCCTCTGCTTTACACTGCTTTGGCCTCTGCTTCCGGTAAACGGGAGCTCCTGGGGTGGCCCCCCACAGGAGCAATCGGCTGGTGGGCAGGTCCTGCTAGGGTCAACCGTGCAGAGCGGTGACCCTAGCAGGCCCACGGTCCGGGTACAGGTTTACAAGTTTCCTCACAACTTATTTTCCTTTTGTCGTTATCTTTTCTTTGTGAGGCCAGGTTGGCCATTCACAATTTTGTTACTTTAAGCTTTGTTTCATTTGTGCAGAACGTTTTCGTTCTGCACATTTCTCTTTTCATTTTCCTTCTATTTATTTGTGAGGGCTTGGCTCACTGTGTGGGTATAGTGCCTGCGTAGCCCTGGCGCCCGACTGGGCGTCCCCTTGTTGGGCTCCGTAGAGGGTGGGGACAGCGGGCACTGAACCACACAACAAAAAACATGAGAGAGAATGATGAAAATAATGCGATCGCCACCAACAAGAGGGCTCGACATGAGCCCTCTTGACAACGACGAAGAGGCTCTCTCCCTCTTTGACAACGAGGAAGAGGGCTCGACATGAGCTCTCTTCCTTGTTGTCAAAGTTATCTCTGCCGTTGTCTTCTGTGTCTGTGTCTTCGTTCCCAAAGTTCCTGATCATCCACTCCATGGGTGATCAGGTACTTGGGGACATGTCCCCTTTTTTCGTTAATAAAGGTTTGAAAGGTCTTGCGGGAGAGCCAAAATCCGTCAAGCGCTTACGATCTGGCGACTTGCAGGTTGAGACCGCTTGTTTGAAACATTCTGAACTGCTCCTGAAAGTCAAAGAAATTGGTGGGGTGGCTGTCGAAGTCACTCCCCATAAAACTTTGAATTCCTCTCGGGGTGTGATCACCGAGTGGGGCCTCCTCAAAGTCACTGAGGAGGAAATCCTCTCGGAGCTCACACCTCAAGGAGTAACAGCGGTCTACCGGGTTTCGACACGCCGTGATGGGAAATTAACACCCACCTGGGTGTTGATTGTGACATTCAATACGCCACGCCTGCCTTCTTACATCAAAGCAGGTTATTTACATTGTGAGGTTCGGCCGTAAATCCCAAACCCTCTGCGCTGCTTTCAGTGTCAGATATACGGTCATGTCCGCACAGCATGCAGGGGCAAGCCCACCTGTGCTCGCTGTGGCAGTAAGGATCATCTCGATCCTGACTGCACAGCAGAAAAGGCATGCTGTGTGAACTGTAGTGGCGAACATCTGGCGTACTCCCGCGATTGTCCAAAGTGGAAGGAGGAAAAGGAGGTACAACGCCTCAAAGTCATCAACAATATCTCATACGCTGAAGCGAGAAAGCTTGCTGCACTGCCTGCCCCGCCTGGCAAGGTTTCCTATGCCAGTTGCCATTGGGAAGCCCATCGTTCCAATGACTTCGGTTGCTTTGCAGACTGACATCAGTGTACCACCTACTGAGTCTTTCTCGCCAGCTGCCAAGTACCTCCTCACGCAGGCGAGACTGAGGGTGGTGTCGACTTCGACATCAACCCCGGTTTCCATTCCTGCAGCTCAGCCTTCCACCTCCATTGGAAGGCCTCCTCCTTCCCAACCTCAGACAGCAAGACCTTCCAAACCTAAGGGGCCCCCACCGGGGCCTAAAAAGAAACTAATCACTGCACCTCAAAGGGCGGTCACCGATCCGTGCCCCTCGGACGATTCCGAGGACATGGATACCGACCGCCCCCTATTCACTAAACCGTCCTCTGCGGCGGTTAAGTTGAATAGAAACACGTCGTCCACACACTCCTACAATGGAATTGTCGTGGATTCCAGAGGAATCTTGACGACATCAAGGCCCTCCTTCAGGCGCACCAGCCCATCTGTGTGTGCCTGCAGGAGACATACTTGCAGCCAGTCACAGATCCCACGATCCAGCACTTTTCACTAGTTCGCCGGGACCGGGATGGAGATGGTCCGGCTCGCGGGGGTGTCGCCATTCTCGTGAGCAACCATTCTCCATTCCAGGTCGTACCCTTCACCACCAACTTGGAGGCGGTAGCCGTCCGTCTCTTCGTGGGGTTCTCGCTGACTGTCTGCTCTGTATATCTTCCACCTGGGAGCATCGTCTTCCAGGAAGACCTTGATGATCTCGTCTCGCAGCTGCCGTCCCCCTTCCTCATTATGGGGAACCTCAACAGACACAGTCCACTTTGGGGGCAGTGCTGACACCAACGGGAGGGGTGGGGTCTTAGAGCAGTGGCTCCTGGATCCTTCTCTCTCCCTGTTGAACACCGGTGTCAGTACTTACTTTCACTCCCCATCCCACTCTTTCACTGCCATTGACCTTACCATCTGCTCCTCCTCGATCCTTCCACTCTTTACATGGGAGGTCGAGGACAACCCTTACGGAAGCGATCACCTCCCCGTGGTGTGCACCATCTCCCGTGGGGGGCCTTGCAACCCTTCACGCGTCTTGCGGTGGAGGCTCGATTGCGCTGACTGGGGTGGTTTCGAGCTGCTCTCAGAGCTCAATGACCACTCTGTCAGCCAGGAGCCAATCAATGTGGCAGTAGCGGAGATAACGGACTGTATCATAGATGCAGCTGCATCAACAATTCCTCAAACTTCTACACGGTTTCCTCGCTTTCCGAAACCGTGGTGGAATCCAGATTGCACCGCAGCTCGTAAGGCTCAGAACAAGGCTTGGGGGGTGTTTCGGAGATATCCGACAACCCCCAACCTCGAAAATTTTAAACGCGCCAGGGCGAAAGCTCGTTTCGTCCGACGCCAGAGCCAGAAGGAATCTTGGATCAAGTATACATCTTCTATCACCTGCACGACTAGTTCTAAGGTCGTGTGGGATAAAGTCCGGAAGATGAGTGGGAACTACAGGTCTCACTCGTTATCGATCCTGGAGCACAATGGACAGGCAATTGCTGATCCCAAAGCAATTGCCGACACTCTGGGGGAGTCGTTCTCCTCCATCTCTTCGTCTTCTTCTTACTCCCCCGAGTTTCTGGCCCAGAAGGGCAGGGCGGAGTGCTCTCCGCTGTCTTTCCACTCGAATGGCCTGGAGCCTTACAACAGGCCATTCACAGTGGAGGAGCTTCGCCTTGTTCTGCACACTTCTTGTGCATCTTCTGTCGGGCCAGACAATGTCCATTATGCCATGCTCCAACATCTTTCACCATCGAGTAAGGATCGGCTGCTCCATCTCTTCAATCGCATTTTTCTCGAGGAGCAGTTTCCAGACTCCTGGCGGGAGGCCATCGTCTTGGCCTTCCCCAAGCCAGGCAAAGATCCCAAGATTCCTTCCAATTATCGTCCAATTACATTGACGAGCTGCGTGTGCAAGGTGTTGGAAAGAATGGTAAATGCCAGACTCATCTGGTATTTAGAACATCACAACCTTCTTTCCAACACCCAGTGTGGCTTTCGCAGGCAACGGTCAACTCTTGACCATCTGATACGCCTTGAATCGGCTATCAGAAACTCATTTTTACGTAGAGAGCACCTGGTGTCAATTTTCTTCGACATCGAAAAAGCGTACGACACGGCTTGGAGATTCGGCATTCTTCATGACCTCCACAGCTTCGGCTTGAGAGGTCACATGCTGATCTTCATCTCCAACTTCTTATCGACACGCTCTTTTCGTGTCCGTGTCGGTAACACTCTGTCGCGGCCGTACCCCCAAGAACAGGGGGTGCCACAAGGCTGCGTTCTGAGTGTTACGCTTTTCGCTGTCAAGATTAATTCTATAACTAGACAACTTCCTCCATCAGTAGGCAATGCCCTCTATGTTGATGACTTTGGCATCTTTTGCTCTTCGTCCAGCATGAGGGTCATTGAAAGACAATTGCAAATTGCCCTGAACAATCTTTCGGTTTGGGCGACGGCAAACGGGTTTCGGTTCTCCCCACAGAAGACCGCTTGTGTGCACTTTTGCCACAAGCGTAATCTTCATCTGGATCCTGAGCTGCGGCTCAGGGGTAACATCATTCCAGTTGTGGTGGAGACCAAGTTTCTCGGTCTCATATTCGATCGGAAATTGACCTTTTTACCACACATACGTCATCTCAGGTCCAAGTGCACGCGGGCATTGAACATCGTCAAGGTCCTCTCCTCCCTTTCTTGGGGGGCGGACCGATGTTCTTTGCTCCGCCTGTACCGTGCACTTGTCCGATCGAAACTGGACTACGGATCCCAGGTGTACGACTCGGCCCGGGATTCGGTGGTGAAGGTGCTGGACCCCCTCCATCATCAGGCCCTCCGTGTTTGCACGGGAGCCTTCCGCACCTCACCGGTCCAGAGTCTTTACGTTGAGACCGACGAACCTTCTTTATCTCTTCGCCGTCAGCAGTTGTCCCTACAATATGCGTCTAAATTGCAATCCCTGCCTGGCCATCCCACTTGGGACTGCATTTTCAGTCCAAAGTGGGAAATGCTTTACACTAATTGGCCGACTGCCATTCGTCCTTTTGGTTTGCGTGTCCGAGGCTACCTCAGAGACATCAACACCAGTCTCAATAGTGCTGCACAGTCGACAGCTGAGCCACTTCCACCTTGGCTCGCTGTTTCCCCTTCCTGCGATTTTTCCCTGTGCAGGACGGGGAAGGCCTTTACTCCTGACTGTGTGTACCGGCAACTCTTTGCCAGCCATCGTGCTGAGCACCCGGACTTCTTGCCTGTCTTTACAGATGGCTCGAAGTCCGGCACTTCGGTGGGATCAGCCATGGTCTGCTGTGATGTAATCATTGCAGACCAGATCCCACTGCAGTGTTCCATCTTCACTGCAGAGTTGCACGCTATCAGCCTCGCCTTAGACCACGTGGCGACTAAGCATCATCGTCGGTGTGTGCTTTACACCGACTCGCTTAGCTCGCTACAGGCTTTGATCTCGGTGAGGCATTGACCTCACCCTGTTCTTACTAAGATACGCCAGCAGCTACATCGTCTGGCAGCCACAACCACAATCCATTTCTGTTGGGTGCCCGGTCATATCGGGATTAGGGGCAATGACTTGGCAGATGCTGCTGCCAAGTCAGCCATGCCCCTGTCCGACTCTCCGTTGCCGGTTCCCTATCTGGATTTCCGGCAGCGTTTTACCACCGAGCTCCAGGCACAGTGGCAGAGATCTTGGTCGGAACAGCTTACGAACAAGCTCTTTGAGATCAAACCTATCATCAAACCATGGCAGTCTTGTTACCGCAGGAATTGCAAGGAGGAAGTTGTACTTGCTCGGCTCCGCTTAGGTCACTCGTTTATTACACATTCGTTTCTTTTACGGGCGGACGACGTACCTAAGTGCGAGTTTTGTGACACCATTTTAACAATCGAACATATTTTAATCTCATGCTCCGCTTTTAACTTTGAACGACGTCTGATTTTTAATTTCCATAATTTTATGTCCGAGCCTCTTACACTCGGACATCTTTTATCTGATCATTGCATTTTATCTTCAGTTTTTACCTTTTTGAAATATTGTGGATATTTTAACCGAATTTGATTTTACCTTAACTTTATGCATGATTTACCCCAGGTCTCTTACACCTGGGATTATTTTATTTCATATTTCTACAGTTGTTTTACTCTGTTCATATACACTTGTTTTTTGTTATTTTACCACTTTACAAAGTTGCAAATTTATTTTAACTTTTGGTTACGGGGTTCTATGTCTTTTATCTTTTATATTGTCTTTCGTTTGCCGCATTATGGCCTTGTTGCCGATGCGCCATTAAACCCAAACAACCAACCAACCAACTTTCCATGATTGTGCTTAATAGAATTAAGAATCTGGTTGACAGGCAATTGCGTGATGAGCAATGTGGATTCAGAAGTGGTAGGGGATGTGTGGATCAGATATTTTCACTTAGGCAGATTCTTGAGAAATGTTTAGAATTTCAGAAACCTTTGATTGCTAGCTTTGTTGATTTCAAAAAGGCATTCGACTCTGTTGATCGTCATAATTTGTGGTTGATTTGTGAGATCATATGGCATACTAGACAAGTTAGTTAACTACTGTGAAAGCTCTGTATAACACTGAGTCATGTGTGAGAGTTGGTAAGACTTGTAGTAATTGGTTTAGCATTGTTTCTGGTGTTCGACAAGGGTGCATTTTGTCACCTTTTCTCTTTAGTTTGGTTATTGATTAAGTTATGAGAAATTCACTGCAGGGGAAAGATTTTGGCCTTAATTGGTCTGGATATAAGAAAATTTTTGATTTAGATTATGTTGATGATTTAGCCCTTTTGAGAAAAGTTGTTGATGAGATGAATTCTTTCATTCGAGCTATTGATGAGACTGCTAGTAGAGTAGTAATCTCATAACTCAAGTGATGAAAAATGGTCAGGCAGGTTATGATTCAGTTAATCTGAATGGTTGCAGTCTTGAGCAGGTGTCACAGTTTAATTATCTTGGGAGCTATGTAACAGATAATGGTGATGTGCGGCATGAGATTAACAGACAAATAGGGATTGCTGCCAGGACTTTTAAGAATCTATGGAGATTGTGGAGAAATAGGCATATACTCCTGAAGACTTAAATTAGACTGTATAATAGTTTGGTTCTTTCTAGGGTTAGTTATGGAAACTTGGACGCTGTGTAAACACAATAACAGGAAACTAGATGCTTACGCAGTATCTTGGGTATTAGATGGTTTAACTTTATAACTAATGATGAGGTTAGGCAAAAAAGTCTGCAACCTCCTTGAAGCAACTTATTGTGCAGAGAGAGACTTCGCTAGTTTGGCCATGTTGCCCGTATGGATAATTATGGATTGGTGAATAGGGTTATGAACAGTGTGCCTAGAGGCCTCAGAAAGAGGGGGAGACCTAGGATGCGGTGGGCTGACAATGTCAAATAGGACCTTGTTAGAATTGGTGTGCAGTGGCTGGATGTAGCCGATGTAGCTCAGGACAGATGTGCTTGGAGAACTAAATTGCACAGTCTGGTTGGACCTCCATAGGCCATGGCTGCTTGAGGATGGTAATGATGACTAAACCAGGCATGTCAAAGATACGGTCCCCGGGGCATTTAGATGCAGCCCATGACCTCAATTAATAATACTCGAATTTGATGAATAGTTTTTCTATACATTGAACACATAGGTACAGATTACAGATATCTATTGAACACACAATTATCTCTGTCAGAAGTATGCATTCTTTTTAAATTTTGTAAGCCTATAATAATATAAGCCGTCCCGTGGCCGAGTGGTTAGCACGCTTGGCTACTGATCTAAGGGACCTGGGTTCGAGCTCCAGAATTAGGCATGGATGTATGTGTCGTTTTTCTGCTGAGGTCCTGCCATCCTCTCAGATCTCCTACTGTGGCATATAAACTGACAGGCTCCTGTCGAGACCTCTGTGGCAAATAGCTGCTTGAGGGGGTATTTATTTTTTTTTATTTATAATAATATTATAATGCAGTATGCCTGCTTTGATAGTTTAACGTAAGAATCTCGCCATGTGATTGTTTTTTCTATGTAGTAGACTTGGTCATACCTCGGCGCCGCACTAACACCACCATAAAATATTTTTTTCAAATGCCATACGAGCACTGATGTATGAGCGGGGCAATTATTACGCTCGTAGTGTTGTCTCATGCACTGACACGCTGCACATGTGCACTCCACCTTCGTGACTAGCATACCCACTCAGGCGCTGAGGTGCTCCGCTCACTATTCAATTGTAAGCGTTGGTTGCGGTACATTTTCTTGTTTATTCGAGTGCGAGTTGCATTGCAATTTGTTTATTCGAGTGTGGTTATTCTGATTTTTTGTCGTTGCAATGTCGCAGAAAAGAAAAATTGATAATAAGCATCGAGTTTTTCAAAGTGGGAAATGTATTTTTTTATTGAATGGAAAGGCAAACCACTTTGTTTGATTTGCAAACAAACAATTTCCATGTGGAACGAATTCAATGTGAAGAGACATTAGGAAACAAATCATGAAGAGAAGTTTGACTCGCTCACCGTCGAAATTAGGCAAGAAAAACTGGAATGTTTGAAAACTAAACTTAAAGGACAGCAATCGTTTTTTATGAAGGTAAAAACTGACAGTAAAAATGCTATGAGAGTCAGTTATGTAATAGCATTAAAAATAGCAAAGAACTCAAAAGCTTTTAGTGACAGCGAGTTTGTGAAAGAATGTATGTTAAATGTGGCCGATATTTCATTTCTGCCTCAGAAACAAACCGTCCAATCCTATCAAACCATCCATCCCTATCAAGAAATACAATTGCTTCAAGTGTAAATGAGTTGGCAGATAATTTGAATTACCAACTGAAAGATAAAATTAAAGAATTTGTTTTTTATTCCATTGTGCTGACTAAAGTACAGATATCATTGACACATCTCAGCTTGCTGTGTTTATTCATGGAATAAATACAGCTTTTGTCATAACTGAAGAATTACTAGAGTGTGTGCCTTTGAAGGGTACTACTAGACTCATGATATTTATTCAGCCATTGAGAAATTAATGGTAAATTTCGGACTTGATTGGAAATTTTTTTGCAGTATTATGACCGATGGTACACCATCCATGATCAGAAAAAATGCTGGTGTGGTGACAAAAATGTGCAACAAAATTTTTGATGAGATAAAACCAGAACACAAATTTGTTGCAATTCATTGTATTCTCCATTAAGAATACTTGGCATCTAAAATACTTAAAATGGATCATGTGATGAAGCCAATAATTAAAAGATAAATTTCATTAGGAGAGGGGGTTAAATCACTACCAATTCATACAATTTTTAAAAGATCTTGAAGAAAAACATGCAAATATTCCATATTTTACAGAAGGTCATTGGCTTAGGCGCGGTGCAATGTTGAAGCGGTTTTTTGAATTACGTGAACATATTGTCACTTTTATGAACCAAAAGGGGAAACCGATGGATCAGAACGATGAGTGGTGGCTCGATTGCGCATTTTTGGTGAATATGACGGAACATTTCTGACCGTAAAAAATGCTGGTGTGGTGACAAAAATGTGCAACAAAATTTTTGATGAGATAAAACCAGAACACAAATTTGTTGGAATTCAGTGGATCATGTGATGAAGCCAATAATTAAAACGATAAATTTCATTAGGAGAGGGGGCTAAATCACCACCAATTCATACAATTATTAAAAGATCTTGAAGAAAAATATGCAGATATTCCATATTTTACAGAAGTTCATTGGCTTAGTCGCGGTTTTTTGAATTACGTGAACATATTGTCACTTTTATGAATCAAAAGGGGAAACTCATGGATCAGAATGATGAGTGGTGGCTTGATTGCACATTTTTGGTGGATATGAAGGAACATTTCAATAATTTGAACGTTAAACTTCAAGGAAAAAATTTAATCACCACGAGATGTACTCACATGTACAAGCTTTCATAATGAAGTTGAAGTTGTGGAAGTCTCAGCTGCGAGAGCAAAAACTTCACCACTTTCCTAACATGTGCATGTAGCACATACAATGCAGACAAACTAGCAAAATTTTCTGATCTTTTGCTTGATCTTATCGATGAATTTGATTAACGTTTTGCAGATTTTCATGAGCTCAATATGTATGAATTTCCTCTATTTAACAACCCATTTATGTTCGAGGTTGAAAAGGCACCAACTAACATGGAAATGGAATTAATCGATTTGCAATGTGATACTGTTTTGGTCTGTAAATGGTAGCTAGGTAGTCACTGGAAGGAGAGTTATGTACCAATCTCCTATGACGATGCATAGAACTGGCCAGGCCTAGCACCTAATGTCCGACCCCGCCTTCTCTGGTGCAGACCGTTAGTACCTTTCAAAGGAGAAACTCTCTTGTGGAAGTGAACGGAAGGGGAGGGCAGCCAGATTAGTGTGGCCTACTGATCTGGACAACTATGGCTACTTTTCTTTTTTTTCTACCCTGCTGAGGAGTGGTCAACCACACAGGGTCCTGGTGCTGACCATATAAACCCACTGGACTGGACAGATATATGGCTCTGAGCTTGATTATGGATCCTGATTTTGCTGCACTGGTGGGCTTCTGTGGAGGGAAAATCTTCCGCTGTGTTTTCTGTTTTTGTGGGTTGACGGCCCCAAGTGAATAGATTCACAGGATACGTTTATCAGCTGGTGGATAATCCTGAGCAGAGGTCATCGCAGGCACCTGAACTCTTTGCTTCTATTGGCATCGTCAAATTCTACATTGGAGAAAGTCTTCCAGTGTAGATGGCTTCAGCCTTTAGTGGTGGGGGAATGGGTCTTTGCCCCATGTCTGCGATTAGGGGGCTGTTTGATATTGTCGGCATTCCCTCTTTCAATAAACATAGTTTCTTTAAACATCCCACTAACCATTATCTCTCCATAGGTAGTTGGAATGTGAGGACTCTGCACAGAGCTTTTTCTCTTGATGTCCTCACACAAGAATTCCACCATTATAATTTAGATATTCTCGGCTTGCAAGAGACCAGATGGACAGATAAAGGTCAGATTCTTAAAAATAATCTTAAATTTCTCTTTTCAGGGAGGGACGACAATAAGCATCACAAAGGCGTGGGTCTGCTTCTCAGCCGACACGCTAGTGATGCTCTTCTAGGATATGCATATCGGCAACATGGCCAAACCAACAGTCTCTCTCTGTACAATATACTGCTCAGAGGAGATTTGCCGACTCCTTTGCCTAACCTCTTCATTACTTATAAATTTGAACCATTTAATACCCAAGATAATGCATAAGCATCAAGTTCCTTGTTATCTCGTTTACAAAATATCCAAGTTTCACTACCATAACTAACCCTAGAAAGAATCAAACTATTATACAGTCTAATTTTAGTCTTTAGGTGTATACGCCTATTTCTCCACAATCTCCACAGATTCTTAAAAGTTCCGGCAGCAATCCCTATTCATCTGTTAATCTCATGACGCACATCACCATTATCAGTTACATAGCTCCCAAGATAATTAAACTGTGACACCTGCTCAAGACTGCGACCATTCAGATGAACTGAATCACAGCCTGCCTGACCAATTTTCATCACTTTAGTTTTCTCTCTGTTTATAACCAAACCTACTCTACTACGAGTCTCATCAACAGCTCGAATGAAAGAGTTCATCTCATCAACATCATTTGCCAAAAGGGCTAAATCATCAGCATAATCTAAATCAGAAATTTTTGTATCTCCAGTCCATTTAAGGCCAAAATCTTTCCCTTGAAGTGAATTTTGCATAACTTAATCAATAACCAAGCTAAAGAGAAAAGGAGACAAAATACACCCTTGTCGAACACCAGAAGTAATGCTAAACCAATTGCTACAAGCCTTACCAACTCTCACACATGACTCAATGTTATTATAGAGAGCTTTCATTATGTTAACTAACTTGTTTGGTATACCATATGATTTCACAATCAACCACAAAATATGACGATCAACAGAGTCAAGCCTTTTTGAAATCAACAAAGCTAGCAACCAAAGGTTTCTGAAACTCTAAACATTTCTCAAGAATCTGTGTAAGTGAAAATATCTGATCCACACATCCCCTACCACTTCTGAATCCACATTGCTCATCACGCAATTGACTGTCAACCAGATTCTTAATTCTATTAAGCACAATCATGGAAAGAACTTTACCTGGAACAGAGAGTAGGCTAATACCCCTAAAGTTATCGCAAGAACTGTGATCACCTTTTTTGAAAATAGGGATAACAATAGCTCTGGTAAAATCCTTAGGAACCATGCCTTTATCATAAAAGATATTCAGATCCAAGTGGTAACCGAAACATTTGCAGCTCTCAGCATTTCTGTAGTAATTTCATCTACCCCTGGGGACTTATAAAGTTTAAGTTTAGAAACAGCCAAAATAACTTCAGATTGTGTTATAGGGCCAACATTAAAGCCACCAATCAGTCATCATTGCAAACAATGGGAATAGAACTAACCGCATTGTTTAGAACATCACTGAAATGCTCAGCCCACCTAGCCATGACATAATCCTCACCTTCTATAACCTTACCTTGTTTTATCCTTCAATCCCTGTATACCTGTCCGTTTTCTACCACACAAAACATTAACTATTTGGTACAGCTCTCTGCTGTTGGTGCTGTCTAACTGCTTCCTCAGCTTTGTCAGCCAAACCATCAAGCCAAAGATTCTTATCTGCAGCTAACTGATCTTTTACATGTTTATTAAGTTCTCTATAATGCTTTCTATTAGGACTAGTAGGGTATTGATTAAGGACATTCCTGCAGTTCTTTCTTTCCGAAATAAGCTCAAGTGCCTTATCACTCAGATAATTCTGTCTCTTCTGCTCCTTTTTTCCTAAAAGAGTACTGTTAGTGTCCAAAAAAGCCTGTTTAAAATGATCCCATTCTTCCTCAACTTTAGTAGTAAGCATACCATGACTGTCATAATGACTAAGTAACCTATCATGGTAAGCTTTGGCTATAACTGGGTCTTTCAGAGCTTCAGTATTAAAAGCAAATTTTTTAACCCTAGCACAACACATTTTAAGTTTAAGTTGCAAGACACTTTTAACAAGGTAATGGTCAGATCCAATTTCAGATCCCCTATATGCCGTGGTATTTCCAGCAGAACTAGCCCATTTGCTGTTAATTAATATATAATCAATCATATTCCTATGTAGCCCATCAGGTGAAACCCATGTGTACTTATGTATGTCGCAGTGTTTGTAATATGTGTTAGTTATTCTGAAACCATTGAGTTTACTTACCTGTAGGAGATGTTGCCCATTGCCATTGCAGCTACCAATACCAAAAGGGCCAATCACCCCTCCCCAAAGTCAGATTCAGTACCAACTTTGGCATTGAAGTCACTAAGAACAAGGGAATATAATATCTCCTTTCTTGACAGAATTCAAAATATCCTGAAGTTGTTCATAAAATCTATCCTTCTCATCCTCAGTGGGGGCATAACAGCAGATAACATTCAGGTCTTTAATGCTTGTCTGAAATTTTGCTGTAAGAAACCTTTCATTAATGCACTCATATCCTAGAAGAGCATCACTAGCGTGTCTGCTGAGAATCAGACCTACGCCTTGGTGATGCCTATTGTCAACCCTCCCTGAAAAGAGAAATTTAAGATTATTTTTAAGAATCTGACCTTTATCTGTCCATCTGGTCTCTTGCAAGTCGAGAATATCTAAATTATAATGGTAGAATTCTTGTGTGAGGACATCAAGAGAAAAAGCTCTGTGCAGAGTCCTCACATTCCAACTACCTATGGAGAGAAAATGGTTAGTAGGATGTTTAAAGAAACTATGTTTATTGAGAGAGGGAATGCCGACAATATCAAACAGCCCCCTAATCGCAGACATGGGGCAAAGACCCGTTCCCCCACCACTAAAGGCTGAAGCCATCTACACTGGAAGACTTCCTCCAATGTAGAATTTGACGATGCCAATAGAAGCAAAGAGTTCAGGTGCCTGCGATGACCTCTGCTCAGGATTATCCACCAGCTGATAAACATATCCTGTGAATCTATTCACTTGGGGCTGTCAACCCACAAACAAACAGAAAACACAGTGGAAGATTTTCCCTCCACAGAAGCCCACCAGTGCAGCAAAATCAGGATTCATAATCAAGCTCAGAGCCATATATCTGCCCAGTCCAGTGGGTTTATATGGTCAGCACCAGGACCCTGTGTGGTTGACCACTCCTCAGCAGGGTAGAAAAAAAAGAAAAGTAACCATAGTTGTCCAGATCAGTAGGCCACACTAATCTGGCAGCCCTCCCCTTCCGTTCACTTCCACAAGAGAGTATCTCTTTTGAAAGCTACTAACGGTCTTCACCACGAGTAGGCGGGGTTGGACATTAGGTGCTAGGCCTGGCCGGTTCTATGCATCATCACAGGGGATTGGTGCATAGCTCTCCTTCCAGTGACTACGTAGGTACCATTTACACTGGGACATTTATAAATACACATAGTTTTTGTCTGATGTGTTGCATAGGAATATGATATATTTTTATTAATGGCAAGTGGGCTAGTTCAGTTAGTATACCAGATCATACAGGGAAGCTGAAATTTTATCTGATCATAGTCTGGTCAAAAATGTCTTGCATTGAAGCTTAAGAAATATAATATACTTACCCTTGGCACAACCTTTAACAGTTGAAGGTCTGAAAGATCCAGGTTTAGCCAAAGCATATCATGATAGGCTACTTAGCCATTATGACAGTCGTGTTTTGCTTACAGCTGAAGTTGAGAAAGAATGGGATCAGTTTAAACAAAATTTGCTGGAAACCAACAGTACTCTTTTGGTAAAAGGAAATAGAGGAAACAAAATTATTTGAGTGATAAGACTGTGGAACTTGTTTCTGAAAGAAGGAAGTGCAGGATTAATATGAATCAATGTTCTACTAGTCCTGTCAGATGGCATTACAATGAGCTTAACAAACTTGTATCAGTTAACCCGCTGATAATGTGATGCACCATCGTTCACTTTTGCTTTACTTTAACTAGTTTTGTTTAATTTACATTATATTTATCATTTTGGGGATTTTTATTTCCTTTTTGGCATCACAGCGCTCATTTCCAAGAGTTGGGAGTTGCGCATGCGCAACTCTGATCTTCCGACTGTTACCTGCTAAAATGCGTGCACAAGGACACGCCCCCTCTTGTGTCATAGCTTGCGTTGTTCATCACTTTATGTTAATATCTTTCCCGGCGTGCAGCCGGCTCTTGTTAAAGTCTGACGTGTGGTCAGAGTAGAGTTAGTGTAGAGTGCAGAGGCACTCAGTGAGAGTAGGAGAGAGAGTAGTGGAGTTAGAGTGTGGAGTTGTAGAGAGGAAAGTGCGTTGTAGCACAGTGAGTTTGATGTATCTTCTTCATTGATGTCTCGGTGAGTTGAATTCTGGAAATAAATCTGTTTGTTATTTTAAACCTTTTTGAGTCTGTACAATTTTTTCTCTTGAGCAACACGAATTTAGATTTATAGCATCTAGACTTTTTGACAATCAATTTTGATTCTAACTATTTACTCATTAACGCTTGCTGGCATTTTGACCCTACTTTAAACTTAGTCTACTTTTTTGGCAATTTGTTAATTATTGCCTGGTGCCCGTATCAGCTATCCGAGCTTAAAACTAATTGGATCAAAAGAAAGGTCCAACTTTAAAGCATTATTGAAATTATTTGGAGCATTACAATAAGAGTCTTTAGCTTGATAGTTTGGCTGACAAAGCAAAGGAAGCAGTTAGACAGCGCAACAGCAGGGCATTGTACCAGATTGTTATGTTTTTGTGTGGGAAGAAACAGACAGGGATTGACAGATAAACATGATAAGGTGATAGAAGTTGAAAGATGCTGTCATGGCTAGGTGGGCTGAGCATTTCAGTGATGTTCTAAACAATGAGGTTAGTTCTACTCCCATTGTTTGTAATGAGAATAGATGCATTACTGGCTTTAATGTTGGATCTATATCACATTCTGAAGTCACTTTGGGTATCTCTAAATTAAAACTGCATAAATTCCTAGGTGTGGATGAAATCACAACTGAAATGCTTAGCTGGGAACATTTGTGTTGTCCCACAACTGACTGAAATTTTGAATTTTTTTTATGATAAAGGTATTCTAAGGATTTTGCTAGAGCTGTTATTGTCCTAATATTTAAAAAAAGGTGATAATTATAGGGAAATTAGTTTATTTTGTGTTCCAGATAAAGCTCTTTGCACGATTATACTTAAATAGAATTAAGAATTTGGTTGTTGAACAACTGCATGATGAGCAACGTGGATTCGGAAATGGTAGGGGATGTATTGATCAAATATTTTCATTTAGGCAGATTCTTGAGAAATGTTTAGAGTTTCAGAAATCGATGGTTACTAGCTTTATAAGTTTCAAAAAGGCTTTTGACTCTGTTGATCGACATAATTTGTGGTTGATTGTTAGATCATATGGAATACCTGATAAGTTATTAGTGTAATGAAAGCTCTCTATAATAACACCAAGTCATGTGTGAGAGTTGGTATGTTTTGCAGTGATTGATTTAGCATTACTTGTGGAGTTAGACAAGGGTTTATTTTGTCTCCTTTTCTCCTTGTATTGGTTATTGATCATGTTATGTGAAATTCTTTGCAAAGGAATAGATTATGGCCCTAAATGGTCTAGAGATTTCAAAATTTCTGGTTTAGATTATGTAGATGATTTGGCCCTGTTAGCTAATGATGTTGATGAGATTAATTCTTTCATTAGGACTGTTCATGAAAATGGTAATAGAGTTTCACACTAAAGTGATGACAATTGGTCAGGCAGATAGTGCTTCAGTTGCTTTGAATGGCTGCACTCTTGAGCAAGTGTTTCAGTTTATCTTGGGAGCTATGTAACAGATACTGGTGATGTGCAGCATGAGATAAATAGAAGAATAGGGATTGCTTCTGGGATTATTAAGAATCTATGGAGATTGTGCAAAAATAGGCGTGTACACCTAAAGACTAAAATTAGGTTGTATAATACACTGCTCACAAAAATTAGGGGATATTTTAAAATGAATATGAAGTGATAAAAAATAGAAGCATTTAATTTTTTTATTAAACAAGAACATCAGAAAAGCAAACGACAAGTCAAAGAAAGTTGTTCGATTGTGCAAATGAGATGCAAACTCAATTGTCGTGATTGAATAGCAAGTATTAGAATTAATTATTATTGAATAGCAAGTATTGATAGCAAGTATATTGGTGGGGGTGAACAGAAGCATGTCAAACTGGACGAGAGTGCTGCACATTGACTGTTCAGTAGGGTGTATGGTCACCCAAAACTGCCAAAACACACTGACAGCGATGGGGCATGGACAGGATCAAAATGTCCAGCAGTTCTTGTGGGATCCTCTGCCACTCTTGCTCCAGGACAGCTTCCAGCTCAAGAAGTGTTGTGGGAGGCATTGGACAGTTTGTCAGATGTCTTCCCAGTTCATCCCAAGCATGTTCAATGGGATTCAGGTCTGGAGAACATGAAGGCCAGTCCATGCATTCGATTCCTGCCTCCTGAAGCATGTTGTTGATGAGATGTGCACGGTGGGGCCTTGCATTATCGTCCATGAAAAGAAAGTTTCCAACTGCTCCAGCATATATAGGTGCAGCACCACTATAGGGTGCTGCACCTATATATGCTGATATCTGATCATCTCGATATCTGATAGCAGTCAGCGATGCGTTTCTGATGATGTGGAGGTTGTTACAACCACCAATGCTGATGCCAGCCCACACCATGATTCCACCACCACCGTAGGAGTCCCTTTCTCGCATGAAACGTGGATTCTCCCATGTTCCTAGTTCACGCCAGATCAGGACACAATGATTGTCAGGCTGCAGACTGAACCATGACTCATCAGAGAAGAGGACAGTTGACAACTCATCATGGGTCCAATGACAATGCTCATCAGGCCACCTTCTACGGGTTCTACGGTGTTCAGCAGATAACGGAATGCATACCATTGGTCACCAGGCATGCAGTCCAATATGATGGAGCTGATTTCATATGGTCTGGGTGCATATCCGTCGTCCAGTGGCAGCAAGAAACTGTCCCTGCAGCTCTGTTGCATTGCTGCACCTGTTTCTTCTTGCCAATAAGGTCAAGTATCGGTCATCTCTCGCTGTTGTGGCAGATGGGCGACCTCATCTTCTTTGTACTGTGCCAGTCTCTTGAAAGCGATTCCACAGTCTGCTAATCACGCTTTGGGATGTTCCAAGTGCTGTTGCCACTGTCGTCTGTGTTTGACCAGCTTCAAGACATCCTATGGCTCTCCAGGCTTCGCATTCAGGCAAATTGTGTTGCAGGGGCATTGCAAGGACTGGGAAATTGCAGGATGTGCACTTTCAAGATCAGGGAACGTGCAGATACTCCAGTACTTTCAGCCTTTTGTATAGTGCATTTTCACCAATGAAATAAAAATTGGTTTTGCATCTCATTTGCATAATCGAACAACTTTCTTTGACTTGTCGTTTGCTTTTCTGATGTTCTTGTTTAATAAAAAAAATCAAATGCTTCTTTTTTTTTATTGCTTCATATTCATTTTGAAATATCCCCTAATTTTTGTGAGCAGTGTAGTTTGGTCCTATCTAAGGTTAGTTATGATAGGAAAACATGGATCCTTTATAAGCAGGATAACAAGAGACTCGATGCTTTAGATTCTAGATGCTTGTGCAGTATTATGGGCATTAGGTAGTTTGAGTTTGTGAGTAAAGATGATGTTAGAAGAAGGATTAAGCAACCTCCTTTGAGCAGCATTTTGTGCAAATAGAGACTGTGTTGGTTTGGCCATGTTACCCATATGCATAACTGCAGATTTGCAAATAGGATTATCAACAGTATTCCAAAAGGCTTCAGGAAAAGTTGAGACTTAGGATGCAATGGGCAGAAAATGTCAAACAGGACCTGGGCAAAATTGGCATAAAGTGGCCAAATGCAGTAGGTGTAGCTCAGAAGTGTGGAGAGGAAAGTTACCCAGTCTGGTAGGACCTCCATAGCTCTTGGTTGCATGAAGATTATGTATGTATACAGGGTGTTTCAAAAATATAGGTATAAACTTTTAGGAGAGGTAGATAACGTCTAAAAGAATGAGAATTGCATAGGAACCCATAACCGGAAACGTCACCGTAAGTTATAGGTGCCGCTGTTCCTCAGTGCGCTAGAGGGGAAATTTCGGATTTCCTCATTCGAGCGGTGGTTGGCTTACGAAGAGCATGCAAGGGTATTCGAACAGGGAGCTGGCAGACATGCACTTAGTGTATGGAATAGCTGAGGGCAACGGACGAGCCACTCAGTGAATGTATCAAGAACGCTTCTCATAAAGACATGTACCAGGCCACCGTTTGCGTGTGTGCATCAAAATTTGTGCGATTATGGGTCATTAAGAGGTAGCAGAAGTGAGGGCAGGCCACGATCGATGCGTACTCCTGCCATGGAAGAAAGTGTGTTGGATGCTGTGGAGACTAATCCTAGTACCAGTACACGTGCCATCGCCTCTGCCTTAGGAGTGCCTCGTTGCAGTGTAAAGTGTGTTTTGCATGGCGAGTCTTACACCCCTTTCATCTCCAAAGGGCTCAGTTACTTCTCCCCACAGATCATCCTGCACGTGTGTGTTTTGCGCAGTGGTATCTCCAAGAAAGTGCCCAAGATGTGAATTTTCCAGCTTATGTTTTGTTTACTGATGAGGCCAGTTTCACTTTTGATGGCGTATTCAATCAGTACAATATGCATTTGTGGGCTCACGAGAACCCCCACGGTGTGTGCACCCATGCGGCACAACATCGTTTCACAGTAAATGTGTGGGCAGGTTTGGTCGGCGACTGCTTAGTCGGACCATACCTTTTACCATCCCACATGACCTCTGCGAAGTATCTGATCTGTTTGGAACAGATTCTACTAGGCTTACTTGCCCATGTTCCAGCAAATGTGAGACGCAACATGTGGTTTCAACATGATGGGGCACCTCCCCATTATGGAAGATGTGTTCATGCGCATTTGAACATGTCTTTTGGGCAATGATGGATTGGGCATGCTGGACCAGTTGCCTGGCCCCCACGCTCACCTGATTTAATGAGCGTTGATTTCTTTCTGTGGAGGGTCCTCAAAGCTACTATGTATGAATCGCCTGTGGAGTCTGACATGGATCTTGTGGCAAGGTTCGTCTGTGCTGCTGCTACTATCAAAGAAACTCCAGGTGTGTTCGAACGTGTCCTGCAATCAATGCTCTGTCGGTGTCATGCATGCATCGTGTCTCATGGTGGAAATTTTGAGCATCTGCTGTAACATTATGAAATGTATCATCTAGTACGCCATTTGTAATAATTATGTCCAATAAATGTTTTTCCATTAATCACTCTCTGTCTTGTGTCCTTTCAGATCTTGTATCTCTGCTACCACTTTCCCATGATGTTTCCAGTTATGGGTTCCTATGCAATTCTCATTCCTTTAGATGTTATCTACCTCCCCTAAAAGTTTCTACCTATATTTTTGAGACACCCTGTATATGTGTGTGTATATATATATGTGTGTGTGTGTGTGTATATATACAGAGTGATTCAGAATTCATCATCAATATTTAGTGGGGAGGAAGGGAATAAGAAAAGAAAGAGATTTCACATAGGAAAGTATGGGGGCAGACGAACGCATGGTGGTGTAGAGGGCGCTGTGTGTACACACCTCTCATACAGAAGCACAGCTGTTTGACGCGTGCAGTCAGTTGTCATTCGACAAGGTGAATTTGCAGAAGTAACATGAACCGGTATACGTGGAATGAATGTGCAGATATGCATGTAACTTACGGTGCGGCAGGAGAAAGATGTCTTTGAGCCAGGCAATTGTATGCAGCGCGCTTCCCAAACCGCCGTGTGCCACAGCATCAAATGTTTTCACGTATTCATCGCCAACTGTGTGAAACAGGATCGTTTGCTGCTAGTAATGTTAATCGAGGGAGGCGCAGATCGGCACGGACAGTAGCAGTAGAGGAAGCTGTCCTACAGGAAATCGAGGAACAACCTGGTGCTAGCACACGAGGTATGGCTAGGCAGTTTGGAATTTCGCAAGCAACAGCGTGGCGGATATTACATGATGAAGGGTTACATCCGTTTCATCTGCAAAGAGTGCAATTATTGGCAGCAGACGACCATCCCAAGCGTGTTATTTTTTGTCAGTGGTTCATGCAGAGAACAGCCGTTGATCCCAATTTCCCAACGTATGTTCTTTTCACCGATGAGGCGTTGTTCACTCGAGAGGGTGTCTTCAACACACACAATTGGCATGTGTGGGCTCATCAGAACCCACACGGTACAAGACCTGGAGCTGCGCAACAACGTTTTGCTGTCAATGTGTGGACTGGGATTGTCGGTGACGGTTTGTTGGGCCCGTATTTACTACCATCCCGTTTGGACGGTGCCAAGTACCTAACATTTCTTCAGACTGTGTTACCAGATCTTCTGAACGAGGTTCCTGATGGTAGTCTCCGGTGAATGTGGTTCCAGCATGATGGCGCTCCTGCACATTTCGCAAATGCTGTGCGTGCTTACCTACGCAGACAGTTTGGTGGTCAATGGATTGGCCGCGGTGGACCGGTTTCTTGGCCACCACGTTCACCGGATTTATCTCCAATCGATTTCTTTGTATGGGGTGCTATGAAAAACATGGTGTACGAGACCCCTGTTGATAGTGCTATGGATCTTGTAGCACACATATCAGTTGCTGCCTCAAACATCCGGGAAATGCCAGGCATCTTCCACAGGGTCCTGCTGTCCATGCAATGCCGTTGTGAGTCATGCATTCTAGCACATGGTCGGCAGTTCGAGCACCTCTTGTAAGTCTGTACAACCAATGCAAAGAAATGTTACATGTAAGATAATAAATGTTTTTTCCTTACCACTTCCTTCTTATGTGTTCTTTCCATCATTGAACTGGGGTCATTTTGCCCTACTACATGGCATATGCGCCCATGCTTTCCTATGTGAAATCTCCTTCGTTTCTTATTACCTACCTCCCCACCAAATATTGATGATGAATTCTGAATCACCCTGTATGTGTAGGTATGTATGCATGTATGCAGACATACACACATGCACTCACATATATTGTGTGTATGTATGTTGTATGCTCGAGAGTGCACGCACGCACAAATAGACGGACAGAATGTTAGTTACCCAACAATACTTTAGATTATGTATCAAGCACTGATGAAGTTGGATGACTTTATTTACTAAGCAATTTTGGTTATGGTTTTACTGTTGGTTGTTTTACCTCTAAGCTGTCCTTGCACACAATGGGCTAAATGGCTTGGGTACAAGGACCCTGAGGTCTCAGAGAAGTTTGGGGGAAGGGGACTGACTGGACAGCTATCCTGACTATCTAGGACACACTTGTCCAGATGGTAGTCTCCCATCAAGGCTGTCCAGCATGTTCTGTAAATTAGGTGGTTGCTTCAGCATAGAGTAATGTTAACAATCAAATTGACAATACCATATAGTGCTTCTAAGAATTGGCAATCAGATGACTTTATCAAATTATTTATATTGTAATTTAATATAATGTGCATCAAATGAAAAAAAGAATATATTATTTTTCGAGCTTGAATTATATATTTTAATAACATATTTATTAAAATACATAATATTAAAATATATAACCAATATTATAATAATATATAATTATCTATGCAAGAAATTTTTCAAACGGTAATTCCTATTTTTAAAAAATGGGAGTACCTCAGTCAGTAGTGCACCAGGCTCATAATCTGCAGTTCCCAGGTTCGAGTCGCAGCTAGGTCAGCGTTGAGATTTATCTCCACAAAATTCCCCACCCTGCTCATTGTCAGTAGGGGACACCGATGGGCTTAGAAAGGATGGAAAATTAAACCATGGTTCTGTGTGCAGGAGAGCCATACCCTGTGCATGCACGTTAAAGAAAACACTGGATGGCCTTAATGGTAGGCTATCATATGTCTCCCAACAGCTGTTTCAGTGGTTCTCCCCCAACCTATTCTGAGTCTTAGGGTCCTTGTGACCTGGCCATTTAGCCTACTGTGTGCGAAAAAGTGTCGTTCAGAGGTAAAATAACTTAACCCAAATCTCTTGTACTAAAAATGAACATAGGTGTTTTGAACCTTTGATTTTGGATTCTGTCAATGTCTATGTTTGTTGGAGACCTTAGAAGAGTTAAGAAAAAAGAATCCTGGAATTTTTCCAGTCTCTGTTCTAATTAAAAATAACTTAAAATTCTCTGTCATTGAGTAATAAAGTTTTAAAGTTTATCCTTCAAACTATTTTGCATGTTGAAAGTTTTTAGGAGAAAACTCTGAAGCTTTTCGGAGCAATGACAGCGCTCTGTCTTCAGTGAAGTGATACTATGTGGTGATGTTAGATCTGTTTAGACTAGAAGCTTCTTTCCATGTGGGGGCGGGGGAGGCTCAGTCGGTAACACACCAGGCTCATAATCTGTAGTTCCCAGGTTCAAGTCTCAGTTGGGTCAGCGTTTAGATTTATCTCTGCAAAATTTCCAGCCCTGCCCACGATCAGTAGGGGACACTGATGAGCTTGTAAAGGCCGCTGTCCGTCGGATGGGACGTTAAGCTATGGCCCCGTGTGCAGTAGAGCCATACTTTGTGCACGTTAAAGAACACGCTGGATGGCCTTGACGGGAGGCTACCGTTTCTCTCCCAACAGCTGTTCCAGTGGGTCCCCTCCCCCAACCTTCTCTGAGCCTTTGGGTTCCATGTGATCTGGCCATTTAACCAATGGTGTACAAAAAAGTGCTGCACAGAGGTAAAACAACCCAACTCTTTCCACGTGTTGTGGAGGGTGAAAAGTGACGGCAAATTTAGCCTGCTTCAAAAATCGGGCATATACAGATTTCCTTTACATTTCCCAGATAATTCCGTTGTTTACTACATCGACAAAACCATATGCTCTTTACAAGAGAAGTTTGTAGAGCACCAAACTGATGTCAGCCAAAAGAAACTAACGACGACCGCCGCCGAGCTAGCAGTACAACACACGGCAACAATAGACTGGGAGCCTGCCACAGTGTGCATGTGCGTTCACTTTCTACAGAACCATAGTCCACGAGGCTATTGAAATAATGACCTAGTCAATCTCCACTTGCAACCGAGACACTGGAATCGCCCTTCACGACATGTGGAAAGAAGCTCTTTGTCTAAACAGACCTATGTCACTTCACTGAAGACAGAGCACTGTCATTTCTCCAAAAAGCTTCTGAGTTTTCTCCTAAAAATTTTCAACATGCAAATAGTTTGAAGGATAAACTTTAAAATTTTATTGCTCAATGACAGAAATTTAAGTTATTTTTAATTAATATCTGAGCAAGAAGGTCTTTTTAATTGTGTACTCTGCTATAATGTATACTCTCTTATGTATTGAGGCATTCAAAAAGTTCTTGATATATATCTGTAGATTTGCACTCATTCCTCTGAAGTTAACAAGCTATGACTTGTTTGAAAGCTTGCCTAAATTATATTGTTATGTGTTAAAAACAAAGGCATTATCATCATTTCTCTCTTTGCTGGTGGTACATAAGGTTTGGTCTGCGAAATCAGTGAATTGTGCTATGGAGCATACTAAAGACAGGGAAAGATTTTATATTTTCACAAGGATGCAGCTTGAGGACGACATGAAAAAAAATCCTGTCTATTTATTACAAGTATATGGGGATTGTGCCTGTTCATATGACATTGTTACGGGATGGAAGTGCATATTCAGAGGTGGAAATTCAGAGACTTGACTCATGCAAGTAGTTGCTCACAATTTTGACTCTATTTCCTCCAAAATGGTTAACAGACATTGTCACAGGTGATGAGACATGGTGTTATTTCTATACAACTCTCAGAAAGATCAACAACTATATTTGGGTTGCAGAAGATGAACCGCTTCCCCAAATTCTCTGACAAAACTTTCTTTCAAGGAAGAGGTTCACAATTTTTTTTCAGTTCCAAAGGAGAGGTAGCTGTGGACACCTTACCAGAAAAAATGACTATAAATAGCCAATACTACACCAACATGTAAAATGGCCAAAATGGTTAAGGAGATGAAGGAGCAGTTTCCAACAACAGGCATGCCCATGATTCTCCTCCTCCTCCATGACAATGTCAGTTCTCACAAAACCTGGCAAGTTTACAACCTATCTGGAGCAAGAAAAAAAATCAAACACTACCCCATCCTGCACATTCCCATCTTGCACCATGAGATTTTTGGTTGTATCCAAAAATTAAAAAGGAACTTGCTGGGAAGCCTTTTTCAACAGTGCAAGACCTTGCAAAATGTGTTTATTCAGAGTTGCAGAGTATTCACCAACAGGAGTACCACCAAGTGTTCCAGAATTGGGGTAGATGTCTGCTACTTTTCACAGATGATGGTGGAGAGTATGTTTTCTTTAATTTGATGCTGGGACTTATAGCCAATTTTCTGCTTTATGTCCCAATGGGAGAACATAGAATTTTATGATATGTTGAGGAGTGAACATTTTTTCGTATAGAGCAACAATCACAGCAATAGGACAATGAATATATGTCGTGACAACCCGGTGCACAGCAGTACTGTGACTGCATATCACCTTGAGGAAATTTTCACAGAAACCACTATAAACTAAAAAGGTTCCTATCAGTTTATACTTGCCTTAATATTTGCCTGCCTACAGTGGGAGAAGACCTTTGTGAAGAGAAAAGCACTGCTTGGGTTTTAATAGTCTGCTTGAAGATATAATCATTGAGGTGCAGTGAGAGTGGGATCTTTTAAAATTTAGAGTGCTGCCTATAAATATGCCCAATACTCACTGAATTTTTGCCAACATATAAAATAAAAGATCTTATCTTTTGAATTTTGAGCCAGAAAATAAAAGTCCTAACTTTTAGAGTCCTCTGCAGCAGAGGCTCCTAGGTACTTCCATCGATAGGCCACACCTAATCGGTGACCAAGCCTTTCAGCATGACCTTCAACTTCATCCTCTCCATCGAGCCGGGCAACCACAGCCCGCTCACCGTCTCGGCCTTGACCAGGCCAAGGCCACTTCGGGGAGCTCTTGACCGAACCTCTCCCAAATCCAGTCAGCAACCCTCCCATGACCCCGACAAAGCTGTTAGCATACCGGGGCTCGCATCACTGCAGCACCCGGACCCCACTTCGCAGAGGAACCCAAGTTCCTCCACTGCAAAAGCTATAGAGTCCAAATGTCATTCTGTGGGACTCTTAGTTTGGCTGTTCCATCGATAAGCCCGCTGGCCATGGTGGCCAACCTAGGCCGCGAGCCTCCAACTTCTACCTCTCCATTGTGAACGGGCCGAAGCACCAGTGAACATCTGTCCACCTCGATATCACAGAGACCGCATCAGAGAGCCCACACGAGACACATGGACGAGTGTATGAAGAGGTGCACAGCTCAATCCGCAGTACTCCCCGATGGGCCCTCAGAAGACAGGGTTCTCTCAGGCCCTATCCGAGGCCTTTAGAATGGCCCCTCAATCTCGGCTGCAACCCCCAGCTTCGCTGGGGACGTCAGTAAGCTGACTGGACCTGCCCACTCCAAACCAGTCCGCCAGCCCTCAACAGGCCCCCTCCACCGGGGGCCACCAGACTTCAAGAACTCCAGAGCTAGCGATCCGAACCCAACTTCTCAGAGGCACTGTAACCTCCCCCCCCCCCCCCGTCAAGGAGGTCCTACTCCGGGGGGTTCTGTCCTATTGCTACTCTGGGGGGACAGCAATAGGACAGAACAAAGCATGCCATCCACACTGGGACTTGAACCTGGACCTCAGCAGCTGAGTGTCACTGCAAGCCAATGCAATACCACTGAGCCACCAAGGTGGCTAGAGTACTTTGAAGGGCAATAAAAGTTTTATTGAAGTAAGTGCAATGGTTTTTGTTCTGCAGATGTGTGTCAAGAACTTTCTGAATGCCCCTTTTAATATTAAAAACACAAAAATTTTGAAGTCTGACAATGGTATTTTTGTTATATAAGTTGAATTTTGAATAAATAGCTGATTTTATTCCAATATTTATTTTAATATTATTTCTGAAAAATGAAGTATGGTAAATATTGCTTGCACAGAAATATTAGAGTATTTGTAAAAAAAAATGTACATTTACCCTCAGGATATATGTACAGGGTATATGTACATTTCACTAAAAATGATAACAATGTTGCTGAACTAAAAACATTTTTTTGGGGGGGAATTTTTAAAGCATTTTTTTTGGCCTCTAAGCCCCATCCTGGGGGTTAGGGGCCAAATCATAGCTGCCAATGTAAACCTCTTGACCAGCACACTTTTCTCTCAAAATTTCCTGCTATATTTAGCATAAATAGTTTGCATATTCATTTACAGTTTTGGTCATTTTCTAACTTTTTCCACCATTAGAGGGAGCTATTAAATTTTTTAATTTTTTGCCTCTAGCACTCTCTAATGATGGAAATTGGAATTAATGGGTGATTGGGAAAATGCAAATAGTAATATTTTATTAATACCTATACAAAAGTATTTCATTTATCTCTTAAAACAAAAATGTTGCATTCCCCCCACCCCTTTTTTAGAGTAAGAGAGAAAATGATTGCTGCCAATGTAAATCTCTTGACCATGACATTCTACCACCAGAATTGCTAGCATAAATAGATCATTTGCAGTATTCATTTAAAGTTTTAACATTTTCTGTTAGTGGGGGCTAATATAGCTATTCAGAGATTCCAAAAATGTGGATTGTAATATTTCATCAATACATGTTCAGCTTAAAAAGAATTTTAATTCATTTTGAAAAGCTAAAATGTTGCATGTGTACAGACAAAGAAATGTTGAAGTGAAACATAATCACAGAATATAATATTTGAAAACATAAGTATATTTTTTCGCAATTCAAAATTAAATATAAATACCTGTAATAATAATAATAAATTCACAGATTACTTGTTGACATATAATTCAAGAAATAATTTTGTGGAAAAATCAATGAATCATTTTTTCCACAAAATTAATTACCTCTAGATAAGTAGTGGATAAAAAAACTCAAAGTGAAAATATCAGTAAAATTTATGTACCATCACCAACTGTGTAAAGTCAAACCAGATTTTTTTTATTAATAACCATCAATTGAAATAGGTCATGTTATATACCAAATTAAATAGCATTAATTGAAGTATTTAAACAAATATTAGTAAGACTTTTTAACAGTGAGACATTGAAAAAAATAGATCTTACTTATGCAATTTACCCTTAAAGTGTCAAGAGACACTAGTTGCCAGAACCAAATGGCAGTCTCATATTCATTGATATCTACAGTTCCCAAGATAATATTGCATAAAGTTTCCCCTACCCCCATACAGAATAGCCATTTAAATCTCAGACAGACTTGGATTGGAGCCCCAGATAAGGTTTGAATGTTTTCTTTTGTTGTCTTTTTGCTAAACACCCTTCAATGAAATAAGGTAATAAAGCTGGTAGTGAGAACACATAAACAGTTGAGCATCACTTGTAGCAGGTCTCCCCGCCCTGCTAACAGTCAGTAGGGAACACCAACGTGCTTGGAAAAGCCGCTGTCCGTCAGATGGGACGTTAAGCCGTGGCACATGTGTGGGAGAGCCATACCCTGTGCACGCTAAAGAACACGCTGGATGGCCTTGATGGGAGGCTATGTCTCATAACAGCTGTTCCAGTGGGTTCCCTCCTCCAACCTTCTCTGAGCTTTCGGGGTCCTTGTGACCTGGCCATTTAGCCCATTGTGTGCAAAAAAGTGCCGCTCAGAGGTAAAGCAACCCAACTTGTAGCAGGTAATTCATGTTTGTGACATCACATTTTCAATAAAGACTAATTTATTGTCCACACACCAAATCCATAATTGCAAAACTTGATGTGTGCTTCAGCCATATGCAACTGTGGCACATATTCATATGATTGTAACATGATTTCTGTCGTGTATGAATGCTCGAATGTAAAGTATTAGTTTGCATGGCTCATTATATTGGGTGTGATATTTGTGTAATCAAATTATTACTATGTTCCACGTAAGTGTCATATTTATATAAGCACGATATAAATATGATACTTATGTGCAACCCAGAGAGGCAAGGATTTCCTGCATTTGTTAAATACTTTAAAAAGTCGTGAAGCTTCACCCATTTTTAGAATTTTAAGGTGGCAGATATGTTACTCATGAAAGAGGTGATGTTTCTGTTGATTGGTAGCTCCCCATGGTATTGCATATTTTCTCCGTTTCCCTGTCAACTAATTATTTTGAATTATGAAATTTTTTTCATAAAAGGAGTATATATATTTATATTAATTTTTTTTTTCAGATTTCCCTTACTGAACGGCAAGTATTAGATTTTCTGGGTTTTATGTGGACTCCAATAATTGCTAATTTCATAGAAATAATTGTTACTATCTTAGGTGTCTTTGGTGCTTATCAGCATAAAACCAGATATATAGCAGTGGTAAGCAATAATTTCTTTTTATATCATTAGCTAATTAAAAGTTGTGAAAAGGTACCAGTTATTTTTAATATAGGTTTGGAGCTTAATGCAATGAAATCTGTTTTATGAATCTGTTTTAAGAAATTCAGATAACATTTTAACATTGTTTACAACTGGTTTATCACAAATCATTTATGATATGAACACAAACTGCTCCTTAATTATCATCAGCATCATTAATAAAATATTAAAATCATTAGTATTTTTAATCTTTCCAGTAACCAGATTGAAATGCATAGCATTCGTGGACAGAATCAAAAAGTTACATTAAATATCCCTCTGAATCTTCCTGGCATTTGTCTTTCTGAAAATACTCTCCCTTGAACTTCACACATTTTTGCCATCATTGTTCCCATGCATTAAAAGCATCTGTGAAGCCATTTTTCGAAAGAGTGCAAAATGTTGTCATTGTGGCTCTGCAAGCTTCATTGTCAGATGCGAAATGTTTCCCTTTCAAAGCCTGTGGAAAGAGGAATAAATTGCAGGGTGCTAAGTCCGGGGAATATGGAGGATGTGGCAGAACTTCTGGCAGCACGATATATTAGCCGGATGGAGCCTGGCGTTGTCATGATGCAGAAACCAAGTCACACCAGAAAGTTCTGGACATTTTTCACGAATGGCATGCTGAACTTTGGTTCTGAGAACCTTTGAGTAGGCTTCCTTATTCATGGTTGTTCCATGAGGCACAAAGTGAGTAACGAGAACACCTTTGATCTCAAAAAACAGAAGATCCATTTATTTTCCAGCTGAACGAGAAACCCGAATTTTCTTGGATCTCGATGAATTGGGATGCTTCCATTGACTCGACTGTTGTTTTGTTTCGGGATCGTAGTGAAAGATCCAAGTTTCATCGTGTCACAGTTCGACTCATGAAAGTTGGACCCTGGCTTTCAAAATGATTAAGTACCTCTTTTCACAACTGTACACTTTTTTGTTTTTGTTCTGGGGTCAAATTGTGTGGAATCCATTGAACACAGATTCGTGACATTTTCAGATGGGTTTTCACAATTGTGTGAGCACTTCCGTATGAAAGTGGCATTTTCACATCCATTTCCCAAAGTGTTATTCGTCTGTCTTCATTCAGGATTGCTAGGGCTCTTTCAATTTGCTCAGGAGTTATTGAAGAAGAAGGCTGGCCGGGTCTTGGGTCATCAGCAACAGATTTGCATCCTTTGAATCACTTATGCCACTTAAAAATGGCAGACCTATGAAGACAGTCATTACCAAAGATTTCACTCATCTCTTCTACAGTTGCAGCAGCACTTAGACCTCACCTAACACAATAACAAATGACATACTGCTGTTCTATCTGAATTTCCGACATTCTGAACAAATGTCTATGATACCAACTCGAATCACAGTCTTAACACAACAGCAGTCGATGTCAAATGATCTTGGCAAGTGGAGCCTCCTTTGCAGCAGTCATGCACAGTGTCATCTAGTGTTACTTTGGAAAAAGCACTACGTACCAGTACTTATGGTGTCAGTCCACGAATTAAATGATCACCCCTCGTACTAATGAATCTTGAGTCCCAGCTGTTTTTTAACTGTTTTTGCCAAAGAAAATGAACTTTAAAACCTTATTCTGAAGTAACTAACAAGTGGAGAGGCCATGTTTTATATTAACAAACAACAACTTATTGTTCAAATGAATGACAGACTATGGCATATAAACTGACAGGCTCCTGTCAGACCTCTGTGGCAAGCAGCTGCTTGAGGGGGTATTACCTGTTAACACATGTCATTAAATCAATCTTGTCTTTCAGAATCATGTCACTCCAGCTTGATTCTGCAGAGTTCAGTGGATCAGCAAAACTAATTTTTTCCACAGCAATTATTATTGGTATCATCATCATCATCCTCAAGCAGCCATGGGCTACGGAGGTCCATCCAGACCGTGCAATTTAGTTCTCCAAGCAAGTCTATCCTGAGCTACATCTACTGCATCTGGCCACTGCACACCAATTCTAACAAGGTCCTGTTTGACATTATCTGCCTACTGCATCCTAGGTCTCAACCTCTTTCTGAAGCCTTTAGGCACATTGTTCATAACCCTATTCGCCAATCTATAATTATCCATACGGGCAACATGGCCAAACCAATGGAGTCTCTCTCTGCACAATATGCTGCTTAAAGGAGGTTGCAGACTCCTTTGCCTAACCTCAATCATTAGTTACAAAGTTAAACCACCTAATACCCAAGATACTGCGTAATCATCTAGAATCAAAAGCATCTAGTTTCCTGTTATCTTGTTTACAAAGTGTCCAAGTTTCACTACCATAACTAACCCTAGAAAGAACCAAACTATTATACAGTCTAATTTTAGTTTTTAGGTGTATACGCCTATTTCTCCACAATCTCCATAGATTCTTAAAAGTCCCGGCAGCAATACCTATTCGTCTGTTAATCTCATGCCGCACATCACCAGTATCAGTTACATAACTCCCAAGGTAATTAAACTGTGACACCTGCTCAAGACTGCAACCATTCAGATTAACTGAATCACAGCCTGCCTGACCAATTTTCATCACTTTAGTTTTCTCTCTGTTTATAACCAAACCTACTCTACTACCAGTTTCATCAACAGCTCGAATGAAAGAGTTCATCTCATCAACATCATTTGCCAAAAGGGCTAAATCATCAGCATAATCTAAATCAGAAATTTTCGTATCTCCAGCCCATTTAAGGCCAAAATATTTGCCTTGAAGTGAATTTCGCATAACATAATCAATAACCAAGCTAAAGAGAAAAGGAGGCAAAATGCACCCTTGTGGAACACCAGAAGTAATGCTAAACCAATTGCTACAAGCCTTACCAACTCTCACACATGACAGTGTTATTATAGAGAGCTTTCATTATGTTAACTAACTTGTCAGGTATACCATATGATTTCACAATCAACCACAAATTATGACGATCAACAGAGTCGAAAGCCTTTTGGTAATCAACAAAGCTAGCAACCAAAGGTTTCTGAAACTCTAAACATTTCTCAAGAATCTGTGTAAGTGAAAATATCTGATCCACACATCCCCTACCACTTCTGAACCCACATTGCTCATCACGCAATTGACTGTCAACCAGATTCTTAATTCTATTAAGCACAATCATGCAAAGAACTTTACCTGGAACAGAGAGTAGGCTGATACCCCTATAGTTATCACAAGAACTGCGATCATCTTTTTTGAAAATAGGGATAATAATAGTTCTGGTAAAATCCTTAGGAACCATGCCTTTGCCATAAAAGATATTCAAAATTTCAGTCATCCAAGTGGTAACCGAAACATTCCCAGTTCTAAGCATTTCTGTAGTAATTTCACTACCCCTGGGGATTTATGAAGTTTAAGTTTAGAAATAGCCAAAATAATTTCAGATTGTGTTATATGGATTGTTACACAGATTGTGTTATAGGGCTAACATTAAAGCCACCAATGCATCTATCATCATTGCAAACAATGGAAATAGAACTAACCGCATTGTTTAGAATATCACTGAAATGCTCAGCCCACCTAGCCATGACAGAATCCTCACCTTCTATAATCTTACCTTGTTTATCCTTCAATCCCTGTATACCTGTCCGTTTTCTACCACACAAAATATTAACTATCTGGTACAGCTCTCTGCTGTTGTGCTGTCTAACTGCTTCCTCGGCTTTGTCAGCCAAACCATCAAGCCAAAGATTCTTATCAGCAGCTAACTGATCTTTTACATGTTTATTAAGTTCTCTGTAATTCTTTCTATTAGGACTAGTAGGGTATTGATTAAGGACATTCCTGCAGTTCTTTCTTTCCGAAATAAGCTCAAGTGTCTTATCACTCAGATAATTCTGTCTCTTCTGCTCCTTTTTTCCTAAAAGAGTACTGTTAGTGTCCAAAAAAGCCTGTTTAAAATGATCCCATTCTTCCTCAACTTCAGTAGTAAGCATACCATGACTGTCATAATGACTAAGTAACCTATCATGGTAAGCTTTGGCTATAACTGGATCTTTCAGAGCTTCAGTATTAAAAGTAAATTTTTTAACCCTAGCACAACACTTTTTAAGTTTAAGTTGCAAGACACTTTTAACAAGGTAATGGTCAGATCCAATTTCAGCTCCCCTATATGACCTGATATTCGTAACAGAACTAGCCCATTTGCTGTTAATTAATATATAATCAATCATATTCTTATGCAGCCCATCGGGTGAAACCCATGTGTACTTATGTATGTCGTGGTGTTTGTAATAAGTGTTAGTTATTCTGAATCCATTGAGTTTACTAACCTGTAGGAGACGTTGCCCATTGCCATTGCAGCTACCAATACCAAAGGGCCTATTACTCCTCCCCCAAAGGTCAGAGTCAGTACCAACTTTGGCATTGAAGTCACCAAGAACAAGGGTAATATCTCCTTTCTTGACACAATTCAAAATGTCCTGAAGTTGTTCGTGAAACCTATCCTTCTCATCCTCATCCTCAGTGGGGGCATAACAGCAGATAACATTCAAGTCTTTAACGCTTGTCTGAAATTTTGCTGTAAGACCTTTCATTAATGCACTTGTATCCTAGAAGAGCATCACTAGCGTGTCGGCTGAGAAGCAGACCCACGCCTTGGTGATGCTTATTGTCGTCCCTCCCTGTAAAGAGAAAGTTAAGATTATTTTTAAGAATTTGACCTTGATCTGTCCATCTGGTCTCTTGCAAGCCAAGAATATCTAAATTATAATGGTGGAATTCTTGTGTGAGGACATCAAGAGAAAAAGCTCTGTGCAGAGTCCTCACATTCCAACTACCTATGGAGAGAAAATGGTTAGTGGGACGTTTAAAGAAACTATGTTTATTGAGAGAGGGAATGCCGACAATATCAACAGCCCCCTAATCGCAGACATGGGGCAAAGACCCGTTCCCCCACCACTAAAGGCTGAAACCATCTACACTGGAAGACTTCCTCCAATGTGGAATTTGACGATGCCAATAGAAGCAAAGAGTTCAGGTGCCTGCGATGACCTCTGCTCAGGATTATCCACCAGCTGATAAACATATCCTGTGAATCTATTCACTTGGGGCTGTCAACCCACAAACAAACAGAAAACACAGCGGAAGATTTTCCCTCCACAGAAACCCACCAGTGCAGCAAAATCAGGATCCATAATCAAGCTCAGAGCCATATATCTGTCCAGTCCAGTGGGTTTATATGGTCAGCACCAGGACCCTGTGTGGTTGACCACTCCTCAGCAGGGTAGAAAAAAAAGAAAAGTAGCCATAGTTGTCCAGATCAGTAGGCCACACTAATCTGGCAGCCCTCCCCTTCCGTTCACTTCCACAAGAGAGTTTGTCTTTTGAAAGGTACTAACGGTCTGCACCACGAGAAGGCGGGGTCGGACATTAGGTGCTAGGCCTGGCCGGTTCTATGCATCATCATAGGGGATTAGTGCATAGCTCTCCTTCCAGTGACTACCTAGCTACCATTTACAGACCTTTATTGGTATGGCAATGTTTTATTTTAATTTTTAATGAAGGCAAAAATTTTATTTTTTCTTATTCCATTATTCCAATATATAAATATTTCAATTATTAATTAAATCTATATATTTAATTTCTGAATTAAAAAAAAATCAAAATTTGCACTTGTATGTCATATAAAAGCCATAATTTATCTAACCATTAAAGTGTTAGATTTCTAAAACTGAACTCACTCTGGTGGCCATGTTTATTTTAAAGTGCTTTCAGAAAATAAGATGTTTAACTTTAGAATTTTTTTTTCTGGATTAACTAAAGAAGCAAAATATATACCAAATTGAAGAGCATTAATGCTGAAAGTTAATAAAATATTTCGAAGAAATGTGAGCTATTTTGAATATTTTGTTAGCTTGAAACATCCTGCACCCTCCACATAAGCATATTTCTCATCTCAAACACTAGATATACTCCAATGCATGTAATTGATTTTATTAAATTTTTAATTGCTGATTAATTTTATGATTGCATCTTTAATATAAATTGCCAATTCATCATATTTTCATTTTATTTTATAGTATGGAGTATTAACTTCATTTTGGCTTGGTTGGAACATTTTTGTGATCTGCTTTTATTTAGAGGCTGGAGCATTGAGTAGGGTAAGTAACATAATGTTATTTATTTGAAATCAGATGAAAGCAGTCTTGATGGTAGTTTGAGGAAAAACTATCTTGAACCAGGTGGGATACAAACGCATGACAACCTGATAACAACTCAGTTGCTGTAACCACTGAGCCACCAACTGCCAATCAAGATTTCTTTTGTTAATGATACGATCTTCCACCAATGGTATACAATTATGTGTCATATGAAGGCAGTGTTTACATTGAATTTCATTTGAATCATCACACTTGTGATTACTGATATACTTGTAATATACCTTAACCATCTACCTTCTTAACACTAGAAGCTGAAGTCCCTGCCTTCATGTGATACACATAATCCCAAATCTAGGGGGTGGGAGCATGGCCACCTTCTTTGAGAATGGTTCCTTCTGAACTCACTCTGGTGGCCAGATTTAGTTACATGATTTTAGAAAATAAAATAAACAACTTTAAAAACTTATCCTGAAGTAACCAATGAACAGAAATATATACCAAAAGAAAGATTATTTAATTGTGATTAATAAAAGGCAAAAAATTCAGAAAAACAAAATGGTAGGTTAATTTTTTAAATGTTAATTTAAAATATTACTATATTTTTTTCATTTCCTAAATTATTATTCTAATATGAATGTTCATAATATTTCTATTAATGCTTAAATCTTCCATTTAGTTAATTTTTTCAAATTGTTTTAATCTTTTACATAATTAATTTTGCATAATGGATTAGAATTTTGGTGATCAGCAAACTCTAAGCCTAAGGAAAGTAATGTCAGAAAATACTCGTTTTGAAACAGATAATTTTAGATAAAAACCTGAAAAATGTGTAAAAAAAAAGATTAAGAACTATGAAAAAATTGAATTAGAATATTTGAAAGCATTTAAAGTTTAATTGAGACATTGAGAATTAATCATTTTAGCATAAAGCTGAATAAGTGCTATGGAAAAGTTTAGTTTTAAAATTGTTGCAAAAGTTTTGAGTAAAATTTGCAATTTCCTAATGTTAATTAGTGTATTTGGTTGAAATGTAATTAAAAGTATTGCTAAAGTAAGTCCTACTTTTTTAAAAATTGTGCTTCTAGACTAATTGCTTAATCATCCAATTCTTGAAGTGATCACCTTCCCTTGATGTGTGCCATCTCCCATGGGGGCCTTGCAGCTCTTCACCTGTGTCACGGTGGACTCACGTGCTCTCACAATGGAGGCTTGATTGGGCTGACTGGAGTGACTTCGAGCTCCTTTCTGAGTTCGATGACCACTCAGTCAGCCAGGAACCCATCAGTGTAGCAGTGGTGGAGATAATGGACTGTATCATTCAAAGCAGCTGCCTCGATTATTCCTCAGACCACGACTCGGTTCCACGGTCCCCAAAACCGTGGTGGAATCCCAACTGCACTGCAGCTCGTAAGGCTCAGAACAAGGCTTGGGAGGTGTTTTGGAGATATCTGATATCCCCCAACCTTGAAGCATTTAAATGCACCAGGGCGAAAGCCTGTTTCATCCGATGCCAGACCAGAAGAAATCTTGGATCAAATATATGTCTTCTATCACCCACATGACCATTTCTAAGGTCATGTGGGATAAAGTCTGGAACATGGATGGGAAATACATGCCCTACTCATTATCAATCCTTCTCTCTCCATCTCATCTTCCTCCTCCTACTCCCCTGAGTTTCTGGCCCAGAAGAGCAGGTCCGAATGCTCTCCACTGCTCTTCTACTCGAACGACCTCAAACCTTAAAACAAGCCATTCACAGTGGAGGAGCTTTGGCTGCTAAGCACTCATCCTGTGCATCTGCCATTGGGCCAGACAACATCCATTATGCAATGCTCCATCTCTCACCATTGAGTAAAGATTGGTTGCTCTGACTCTTCCAACCATATATTTCATCACGGAACAGTTTCTGGACTCCTAGCGAGAGGCTTATCTTTTGGCCTTCTCCTAGCCAGGCAAAGATCCCAAGATTCTTTCCAATTATTGTTGAATTGCATTGACAAGCTGTGTATGCATAATGTTAGAAAGAATGGTAAATACCAGACTGCCTAGTATTTGGAATACTGGCTGTTTTTCCAACACCTAGTGTGACTTTCACAGGCATCGATCTACCTTAGACCACCTGATCAGCCTGGAATTGGCAATCAGGAATTCTCTTTTACATCAAGGGCATCTGGTGTCAATTTTCTTCGACATTGAAAAAGTGTATGACAGCATGGAGATTCAGCATTCTTCGTGACTTCCATAGCTTCGGCTTCAGGGCCATGTGCTTCATTGCAAACTTTTTATCTTCTCGTACTTTTGGAGTTCATATCGGCCTTTTCCCCAAGAACAGGGGATGCCACAAGGTTGTGTCCTGAGTGTTATGCTTTTCCCTGTCAAGATAAATTCCATTAATGTCAACTTACTCCAAATGTAGGCAGTTTCCCCTATGTTGGCGACTTTAATAACTTTTGCTAATTGTCCAGCATGAAGTTCTTTGAACAACAACTGCCCTGGACGATGTCCAATGGGTTTTGGTTCTCTCCACAGAAGACCATGTGTGTGCACTTTTGACACCAGCATAATCTTCTCATGGGCCCCGAGCTGTGGCTTGGGCACTATTCCAGTTCTGGCAGATACCAAGTTTCTCAGTCTCACATTTGACTGGAAATTGATCTTCTTACCTCATCCGCCATCCTGGGTCTAAGTGCACTTGGGCATTGAACATCCTCAAGGTTCTCTTCTCCTTCTCTTGGTGGACGGACCGATGTTTTTTTGCTCTACCTGTACTGTGCACTTGTCTGGTCAAAACTGGACTATAAATCCCAGGTGTATTCTCCATCTGAGATTCAGTGGTGAAGGTGCTGGACCCCCTCCACCATCTGGCCCCTAATGCATTTTCAGCCCCCAGTGGGAAATGTTTTATCAGAATCTGCCGACTGCCATTCGTCCTTTTGGTTTGCATGTCCAAGGCTACCTCAGAGACCTCAGCATCTGTTTCGATAGCATTGCCCATTCGACAGTTGAGCCACTCCCACTATGGCTTACTGTTTCCCCTACCTGCGACTTTTCTCTATGCAGGATGGGGAAGGCCTTTACACCTGAATGTGTGTACCAGCAACTTTTTGCCAGTCATCATGCTGCACACCTGGACTTCTTACTTGTCTTCACAGATGGCTCAAAGTTTGGCACATTAGTGGGATCGGCTGTGGTCTGCTGTGATGTAATCATTGCAGACCAGATTCCACAGCAGTGTGTTCTATCTTCACTGCAGAGTTGCATTCTTTTAGCCTCGCCTTGGCCCACATGGTGGCTAAGCATCATCATGGGTGTGTTTTTTACACTGACTTGCTTAGTTCGCTATGGGCTTTGATCTCAGTGAGGCATCAGCCTCACCCTGTTCTTTTCAAGATCCATCAGCAGCTCCATCATGATTCTCTTCTGTTGGGTACCCAATCACATTGGGATCAGGGGCAATGATATGGCAAATGCTGCTGCCAAGTTGGCCACCCCCCCTGTCCAGCTCTCCACTGCTGGTTTCATATGTGGACTTCTGGCAGTGTTTATTCATCGAGCTCCAGGCACAGTGGATTTTCGAGATCAAGCCCATTGTCAAACCATGGCAACCATGGTTTTGCAGGAATCGCAAGGAGGAAGTTATACTTGCTTGGCTCTGCTTATGTCATTCGTTTATTACTCATTCGTTTCTTCTGCGGGCGGACAACAAACCTAAGTATGAGTTTTGTGAAACCATTTTATCCATCAAACATATTTTAGTTGATTGCATTGCTTTTAACCTTGAATGACGTTTTTATTTTAGTTTTCATGATTTTTACATCTGAGTCCCTTACACTCAGACACCTTTTACACGATAAATCATTTTTAACACCTGTCTTTAATTTTTTACGTTTTACCAGATGTTTTACACTCCTGGCCATTAAAAGTGCAACACCAGGACGAACTCATCAGATTGTCCCAAAATATGCAAGATGGGTAGCCCATGGGAGAACATGTAAATGATTCAAAGTGCAGCACATAAGCACATCATGTGTGATAGTAACAACCCCTGGAAGTGGTATAAGAGGAGATTACAAAGAGCTGGTGTAAACCACTGGAATTGTGTTTGCTTGCAGTTCTTGCACACTAAAGGATCAATTATGCTCCATTGAAGGACACAGCATCCATATGAACAGGTTTCTGACTTTGATTGAGTGAGAATTGTGGGATTACAGGAAGGTGGATTATTGTACTGAGACACGGATGCTCATATTGGATGGAATGCTGCCACAGTGATGAGAATATGGCGTCAGTGGATAGAGGAGGAATAACTCACCGACGTGAGGAATCTCAATTGCCCTGTTAACAGCTAGGGTGTGTTGCACATCAACCAGTGTCCACATGTACAGTTCGACATCGTCTGCAGCATTGGGGCATCTTTGCTAGGTGGCCATTGCTTCAGCTACCATTGATTCTACAACACAGGTGTATGCGACTGCAATGGTGCATGGATGAGCGAATGGCATTGCATCGTCTTTCCGGATGAATCCTGCTTCAGTGTGCAGCACCATGATGGATGAATCCATATCTGGCTGTACCGCAGCAACAGGCTTAGTGAGACATGCATGATGCAGTGCCATACAGGTCTGACCCCTGGTGTTATGGTATGGGGTGCCATTGGACTCTATTCATGCATGTGTCTTGTACGTATTGCCAGTACTTTGAACAGCCAGTGTTACATCACTGAGGTGTTGGAGCCTGTGGTGTACCTTATCTTCAGGGGCTCTCTGGTGCCATTTAACAACAGTTACACATGTGACAACAGTGACACATGTGGCATGCATCGTCCAACAATTCCTGGATAGCCACCATGTGACACTTCTGCCTTGGCCTGTGTGTTCACTGATCTGTCCCCAATTGAACATGTCTGGTCTGTGATCTCACAACAACTAGCACACCAGACACCAGCAGCTGCTACAACAGATGAACTTTGGCTATGTATCAAAACTGCATGGACCCAAACACACATCCAACATCTCATCCTCTTAATGCTGGACCATGTAGCAGCAGTTATTGGCGATCATGGTGGCTACACAAGATACTGATTTCTTTGTATTCCACAAGTCTAACCAAGTTGTATTTGTAATCATTTGATCCTTGTAACATATGCTGTCTGTTTACTAAATATGGCCTTGATATCTCTTGTCTTTCCTGCTGTTGCACTTTTAAAGGCCAGTAGTGTTTTTGAATTTAGTGTTTTTATCTTTTACTCTTTAGACATGTTTTTTTTCTATGGGTCCTATACATCCATTGGTGTTATTTGTGTTTTACATTTGTTGAGTTTTTACTGCAGTTTTATACGTATATTTGTTATACACCTTTCTTTTTGGTTGGGTCCCTTTTTCATTGCTTTGCTCCTCTTTGAGTGTTGATTTTAACTTTGGTTGTGGGTTTAACATCTTTTATCTTTATATTTACCTTTGTTTGGCTCATTATGGCATGTTGCCCATGTGTCATAAAATCCCAAACAAACCAAATCAATTCTTCCAATATCCACCATTAAAGGTCACTAGTGCTTTTGTTTTTGATCTTTTTTTTTTCAAATTAGTTATTCATTATAACTGCAGTATTTTTATTTGAGAAGAAATAAAAATAATTCTGAAAGCATTAGTGTGAAAAAAAAGCCTTTAAAATTGTAAGTCTGCTAAAATATTGACCAAAAGTGATGTGCATAGTTTCTGGATGACACGATTTCTGATAGTAATAAAACAAATACTTAAGTTAAAAGTTTAGGAAGCATTGCAACTCTGCTAGAGTGATAAGTAGATCAGAATATTGGAAATCACAAATTAAAAAAAAATACTTCCTCAAGCAGCTGCTTGCCACAGAGGTGTGACAGGAGCCTGTCAGTTTATATGCCACAGTAGAAGGTGTGAGAGGATGGCAGGACCTCAGCAGAAAAACGACACATACATCCATGCCTTGCCCGGGGCTCGAACTCAGGTCCCTTAGATCAGTAGCCAAGCGCGCTAACCACTCGGCCATGATTGATAATCTTTGTACAGCTGAATAAAGACCTGAACTAAGGTGTCGCTACTTGATGCCATTCACGATTACTGAATATGTGCATACAAACACTACAGGTTGAAATAGGTTTGTTTTTATATTTAACATACTTTTTCCCAGAAAAATCAGCAGGTAAAACTAGAAGAATGCATTTCGCCTCTGGCACATATGAGAATCTTCTTTCCAAAGAGAATAAAGTTTTTTCCTTTACCTACTGTTTCATTCCTTAAAAGTTTTAATTTGAGCTAGTGGATGATAGGAATAATATTTTATTAGTAATTATACAACATAAAAGTGTAAAAAAATACTCCTTCAAGCAGCTGCTTGCCACAGAGGTATGACAGGAGTCTGCCAGTTTATGTGCCATAGTAGAAGGTCTGTGAGAATGGCAGCACATCAGCAGAAAAACAACACAAACATTCATGCCTTACCCAGGGCTCTAACCCAGGTCCCTTAGATCAGTAAAAGAAGTACAACATCAATGTGCTAACCACTTGGTCACAGGACGGCTTGTCTTTTTTAATTCTTAAATCTAAAAAGTTGCATTTCCCACATCTCTCTTAGAAAAGTGGGTAGATTATTGTTGTCAGTGGAATCTCTCTTTAAAACTACCACTGATTTTTCAAATTTGTATTGTATACATATTATTTTTAAAGCTTGATAACAACTCTGCCATTTCATATTTAATGATATGTAAAAAGGCCGAGTGGTTAGCACGCTTGGCTACTGATCTAAGGGACCTGGGTTCGAGCCCCGGAATTAGGCATGGATGTGTGTGTCGTTTTTCTGCTGAGGTCCTGCCATCCTCTCAGATCTCCTACTGTGGCATATAAACTGACAGGCTCCTGTCAGACCTCTGTGGCAAGCAGCTGCTTGAGGGGGTATTTTTTTTTTAAAGATATATATATTAAAACTAATAAGTATTGGAAAAATGTGAATTATAATATTTCATTAGTACCAATCAAACTAAAAAAGAGTTTTCTAATTATCATTTTTTCCAGTAGAAACTTCATGCTGTTCACATTGCACCACCAAAATTTCATATTTCTATCAGTAATACATCGTTGCAATATTCGTTTGAAATTTTCAATCTTTTTTCATCATTATAGGGCACAATTATAGTGTTGAAAGATTCCAAAAGTACGAATCGCAATATTTTATTAATTTCTAACTAACCTTAAAAAGATTTTTTTTCATTTATCTTTAAATATAAACAATTATCTGCTAAAACAAAAAAATTGTGACCCCCGGGGTCTAAGAGGTCAATTCATTGTTACCAATGAAACCAATATGGCATTCACATTCCATCACCAAAATTTAAAATTTCTAGCTTAAATACATCATTTGCAATATGAATTGCGAATTTCAAGAACAGTGGGAAATTGAATATTTATTTATTCTTAACCAGGGAAAGCCACAGTGTTTGGAATGTTTACAGACTGGAAGAAAAGCATTCTTCATGCACAGGAGACATTAGAATAGCGCTCGTAAAAAAAATGGAAAAACAATGGAATTATCAAATTATTTTTTAAAAAAAATAATATATCAAAATCTCAAGAAGCATCAGTAGCTGCATCATTTGAGGTTTGTGTAAAATAGCAAAAGCAAAAATGCCACTTTCGGATTGATAATTAATTAAAAAATGTGCCATGAAAATGACTCAAGCTTTTGGCGACAAAGAAATAGTAAAAAAATTTCAAACTGTTTTGCTTTCTCAGCAGACCCTAAGTCGACGTGAGGAAGAGATCAGTATGCATGTCACTAAAAAATCAGAAAAAATAATCAATAATTGCTGCTCTTTTTCTGTGGCTTTGGATGAAAGTACAGACATCTCCGATACAAGCCAAATGCTTATTTTTATAAGGACTGTAAATGAAAACTATAGTTATTCAGAAGAACTTTTAAAATTAGGATCATTACACGGAACAACAAAAGGTGAAGAAGGTAAGGAATTAAAATGTGCAGTAGTGGAATATGGCGGATTTGATAAGTGCACTGTATTTATAACTGACGACGTCAGAGCTATGACTGGCAAAAATATTGGTTTCGCAGGTCTGTTACAAAAAGAAAGAATTAATTATCGAATGTTATGCTGCATTGTGTACCAAGTGATATTGTGTGACATTTCGCTGAGACTAAACGATGTAATGGAAAAGTTTGTCAAAATTACCAATTTAATTCGTGCGGAAATCGTTCTCTTACACAGTGAAAATTTAAAGCCTTTTTGGATGAACCGCATGCTGAGTATGGCGATCTGCTTTTACATAGTAATATTCGCTGGTTAAGTGCCGGAAAATGCCTGAAGCAATTTTTTACACTTCGAAAAGAAATTCATCTTTTTCTCACAGAAGTGGGCACAGATGAAGTTTTAATAGCAAGTTTTGTTGATGAAAATTTTCTATGTTCACTTGCTTTCCTAACAGACATTACAAATTATTTAAATGTCCTGAATAAATCCTTAGAAGGAAAAGATCAAAACGTGTGCTGTCTTTATAATCATGCTACTGGGTTTAGAAACAAACTACAATTATTGAAGTCAAATTTGTAGGAAAACAATTTAATTCATTTTGAAACTTGTAAAGAATTCTACAAAGAAATGAAGCAACTTAGTAAAACAGTTAATTTTGAAAAATTTGTTTCTAAATTAGATATTCTAATTGAAGATTTTAAAAGATTTTCTCAATTTGATGACCTTAAGCAAAGTTTAAATTTATTCAGTAATCCATTAAATATTGATATTAGCACCATAGATCCTAAATATCAAATGGAATTATGTGACCTTCAGGCCGACCCAATTATTGCATCAAATAGAGAAAGTGGAATAGAAATGCTCAAACTTTTGCCTGAAGAAAAATATCGAAAAATGAAAGATTTTGGACTCCAAATAATTTGTATTTTCGGAAATACATATATCTCCTAGCGCGCATTTTCTGATATGAAATATATAAAATCGAGATACAGAGACTGCTTGAAAGACTCTACACTTGAACATATACTTCGGCTCATAACAACAAATATCGATATGGACGTAAAAGAAATTATTGCCCAACAACTATGGCCACAATGCTCCTATTAAATTTATTAAATATTTGATAAGGTTTAGAAAATTTATATTGGTTTATTATTACTTATTATTTTTCATATAAATAAAATAATTTTTTGAGGTTTATTATTGTTATTATTTTTCGTAATAAATAAAATAATATTTTGAGGTGACATGAACTGACTTTTCAATTACCTGTCCTGTCCCATACTTTTTTTTGGCCCGCGAAATATTGGCAAAAGAAAAAATGGCCCGCAGTCTTAGAGAAGTTGGACAGCACTGGATTAAATAGTCATACATGCGTTTTTTTTTCTTTCATTCTTTTATAGTTAGCTTTGTCGGTTGTTCAAGGAGGACAATTCTGGATTGTGTGCTGCTCTCGGTAGCTGATGTTTTCACATTTGCCTCTCATTTGGTGATAGAGTTCTTAGGTGTGGTCTTGTTGCATTATGCTTCCTCTATGGTATGAGTCACTGGGTGTCATTCTAAACTTCGCACTCCTATTAGTTCACTGAGCTGGTTGCCTATACAAGATATTGGTGACTAGGCATTACGATGCATTTCATGCTGTCTGATTCGGCATGTTGTCAGGCAGTTACTGTCCTGGCAGCAGGATGAAATAGAGGCGATGCACTCGATTGGTGGATGCACATGTGGTCTGTACAGGGTCACCAAGGTCAAGTGTGGACAGGTGTGCCCAGAGGTGTCGTGAAGGGGGGAGATGATTCAAAAGGGCTTTCTGAGTTGCACTGTGCCTGTGCATTCAAGTGTTTAAAGGAGAAGTCTGTAATTTTGGTACTATATGGTAGAATGTCATAGATCAGTTTCATTAGTTCTAGAATTTAAATTACTGAAGTATTGGGTGAATTTTATCTGTCAAAACCACATAGATTCTCGCTGATATGCTTCGGCTTAGTAGGAGTTTTTGAAAATTAATAGTATAGTTAATTAATTAATTTATTTATTTATAGTGAGTATTTATAGATAGTAACCTCACATGAAAATTGCATGTAAAAATATAGTAAAAATATTGGATATCAGGTTTAAGAATTTTTTTTTTCAGTTTGTCCAAGTTAAAAGTAATATACAATTCTTGGAAACATCTAACTTGGAATGAGTATTATTTTATGGGATGGCCATTATGTATTGAATTTGCAACCTATTGTAATTCTGCAAACTATGTGTTGAGGTGCATGCTCAACAAACAAAAGTTTGATAATATTCAAAATTATTATAGTTGATTACAAATATGCAAGTCCGAAAATTATATATTAACTCCTTGTTAACATGTATTGTCAAAGATTGGGAGAGTTCAAGTGTAAAAGTGTTCAAATAAAAATATCAGATTTTCAACATTGGTACGTTTAAATGTGGTTTGTCCCAGAAAAACTTTTTTTTTTGTAAACATTATGTATGCCAGGCTCCCAAAGTATTCAACTGTTTGCCTACTAACATGAAGAATGAAAGAGATCTTATCTTTTTAAATTATATATGAAAGGAATATACTTGGGCAAATTGTGGAAAATCTATTATATTGATTATGCCTTGCATGATTATAGCATTTAAATATACACTGAAGAGCCAAAACATTATGACCAGCACATCTTTATGCAAATCGAAACAACTGCAGGTAAATGACGGCGAGTGAAGGTCATGAAATAATATAAATAACACCTGATGCTGAGCTCTCTTAATCAGTGTTATTCTTGCTCTTCAGATGGGAAAGGCAGCGGACTTAAGTGAGTTTGACAAAGGCCAAATTGTAATGTCCAGATGATTGGGTCAGAGCATTTCCGAGATGGCAAGGCTTGTGGGGTGCTCACGGTCAGCCATGTTTAGTACCTTCAAAAAGTGGTCTGAGGAGAGGAAAACCATGAATCACTGGCAAGATGTGGGCCGACCACAGCTCATCAATGTTAGAGGTGAGCGAAGGCTATCCCGTATACAATGAGAGGCCAAAAGTCAATGGGATACATGCCTAATAACATTTCAGGAACAAAATTAATAACGTTGTTGGTCGTCCTCGAGCCCTCAGCAGTGCAGCCACACATCAAGACATGGAGTCAATGAGTTGCCGGTACCGTTCTGCAGGGATGACAGCCCACACATCCTGCAGTGTAGACCATAATTGTGTTGCATTGGATGGTGCTGGATTCATGGATCGTAAGTTGTTTCCATTGTATCCCACAGATGCTCCAAGGGGTTCATATTGGGGGACTGTGGGGGCCAATTCATGGTTGTAAAGTCCATGGAGTGTTCCTTGATCCACCTTCTAGCAACCAAAGAATAGTGACATTTTGTTAGAATACCCCTTCACCATCAGGGTGCTCAAGAGTCTTGAAGAGGTGCAGGTGATCTGCGAGAATGTCCATGTATCTCATAACTGTCAGCGATTGCTCCAAACAAACGAGAGAGCCCAATGTAGACCACGTGAACATGCTCCACACCATCACAGAGCCGTCTCCAGCATGAACAGTACCTTGCAGACAGGAAGGGTCCATGTCTTCATGGGGCCTACACCACACTCCAACGCACACCTGTCAGCACGAAACAACTGGAACCTTAATTCATCGGACCATGATCCCCAATGTCACTGTTCTACTGTCCAATTTTGATGTCTTCCAGCCCATTCCAGTTGTTGAGCTCTGTGACGATATGTAAGCAATGGACACAAGTGGGTCTTTGGCTACCAAATCTGATGGAGTGCATGTGGTGACAGACAGTCCTCTCAGAAACGTTTTGTGTTTGACCCGCATTCAAATTAGCAGTGATTTTATGCATTGTAGCCCATTTTGTTGTTCATTACCATTCATGACAACCGACACGAGTTCCGTTCGTCAATTGCATGGTTTACGTGTGTGGAAATGCCATCAATAAAATACTGACGATGAACTCTTGACACCATAGATCTGGGAAAACTGAATTCCTGCACAATTTCCAACATTGCATGACCCATCCTTCTGGCACCAATGATCAAGCCATGTTCAAAGTCAAACAACTTATGACATGCAGCCATGCTGAATTAATAGCTACTCCAAAATGAATGTTGGGTTTGTAGGCTACTGTAGCGGTTAACGTTCTGCGGTTAACGTTCAACACATCGATTACGAGTACAACACACTAGTTCTACTTTAACTGCTATTCCCATGATTTTTGGCCTCTCATTGTAGTACGAGCCAATAGACGGGATATTGTGGCTCAATTCACCCATAATTTGAATGCTGGTGATGGGAGTAATTTGTCATAACACACAGTATATCGAAAATCCTGCTGAAAATGGAGCTGCGTAGCTGCAGGTTGTTCTGAGTGCCCATGCTAACCTCGGTTCACTGTTGAAAGTGCCTACAATGGGCATGCGAGCATCAAAATTGGACCTTGAATGATTGGAAGAAGGTTGTCTGGTCCGATGAATCTCGTTTCCTGTTGTACCATGTGGGTGGCTGGGTACATGTGCATCATTTACCTGGGGAAATGTTGGCACCAGGATGCACCATGGGGATGAAAACAAACCGGTGCAGGAAGTGTAATGCTTTGGTAATATTCTCCTGGAAAACACTGGGTTCAGCCATTCATGTGCAGGAAACTATGATGTCTACCATCTATGTAAACAACATTGCAGACCAGGTACATCCTTTCATGGCTATGGTATTCTCCTCTAGTAGTGCCTTCTTTCAGCAAGATAATGCCATGCCACATGGCCTGGATCGTTCGAGAATGGTTCGTGGAACATGAGGAAGACTTCCAGGTATTGCCCTGGCCTCCAAATTCCCCAGACATTAATCCTATCGAGCATCTGTGGTTTGTATTGGAGCAGCATATCTGATCTGCTGTAGCTCAACCACAGTAACTTACAAGAGTTAAAGAATCTGCTAGTAATGTGTTGGTACCAGATACTACAAGACACCTTTAGAAATCTTGCAGCGTCCATGCCTTGTCAGGTAAGAGCTGTTTTAGCGGTATGTGAACAACCAACATCATATTAAGCAGATGGTCATAATATTTTGGCTCTTCGGTGTACATTCGAGTCATAATGTTAATGAGTTTATTATATGTATGTGAGAAGTAAGCTAACACTATTGCTTTTAAACTGTTTCACGTTTTTTAAATCTAATATAAATTAGCTTTGGTTCATGTGGAGTTGTGCATTTTACACTTTCAAAATTGTTAGTTACATTGGAAAAGAAAAACATTTATTTCTTAGTGTTGTTATAAGCTTTAAATTACATGTTTGTAATGTAACAAAAGTGTGAAATGTGAATTGAACTGATTGGGGAACATTTCCAAATCATTCCTCCCCCCCTTGCACAGCACCTCAGGGGCACACCTAGTCCACATGACCTTGGTGACCTGTGCAGAACACATGTACATCCACTGATCAAGTGCATCACATTTCTATTTAATTCTGCTGCCTGACGACGTGCTAAAGTGGATAGCATGAAACTTGTTGCAATGCTTAGTCAGTATCATCTTGTGTAGGCAGCTGGGTCAGCACACTAATAGGAGTGCAAAGTTTAGAATGATACCCAGTGACTCGTACCACAGAGGCAGCATAGTGCAACACCACTGCACGTAAGAACTCTTATCACCAAGTGAGAGACAATACAGGACCTGTGAAAACATCAGCTACCGAGAACAGCACACAATCCAGAATTGCCCTCCTTGAACAACCGACAAAGTACCTCTAAAAGAACAAAAGAAAATAAAAAAAACGCAGGTATGACTATTTAATCTAAACTTCACCGCACATACCTATGACCATCAATTACCCCATTAATGTCAATGAGCCGATTGTTTGTCGCGATACCATGTGACTAGTCCTGCACCTACAATGTTTATAAAGTTAACTTAATCTCTCTTTAATCTCTGATTGCTTCAATAATTTGAATAATGTCAATGCTTGGATGAATATGAGCTTTCTAGCTGTCATGTTAGCTCTGTGCAAATGAAAACAGAACCCTTTGTCACCAAGATTACTCTTAATTTTCCATCATAAATCCAGATGAGATCATGATTTCTCTCTGACTCTAACTCAGGGCTCCTGTGTTTGACTACTCTTGTTGCTTTCTTTTCAAAGGTAAAAAAAAAAACATTTTCTCTAATGCTCAACGAAGGCTTTCGTTTTTTGCAAGTGCCATTATTTTATGCTTAGCAGTGGCATAATTTATGCCACCAACTACTGAATTGCTTTCACTTAATGTTTTCTTTTATTCTATGTCATTCCCATCATTCCCATGTTTTGTGTCCAGTATATTTTGTGGCCTTCCTGAGAAATTAAATGTTCTGCAAGTGAGTGTTCTTAACTGTCTACTTTTGCCATGACGTGGGTGCCTTTAAATAATGTCCCTTCTTCTCTTTCACTTCCCATTGCTAGTTTCACTTCCTCAATATCATTTTTAGAGAGTTATTGCCAGACTTAGCAAATTGGGATTTTTCATTTTCAGTAAGTGTCTTTAATTCTGCCAACTCTAAAGAGTGTCTTAAATCTTCCATACTGACTTCCTGTTCTATTATCTCTGTATTCCCAGAATTTTGCTCTTCAGTCAAAATAGTATTCTCTTTATATACCCAACAGGAGTGAAAATGTTCACTATTCTTTAAATATCTAGATCATTTACATTATTCCAAAATGGGAGGAGGTCCTAATTCTGTCTTTAATGTCTTGTATAGGGCATATTGCTTAATTCTGTCAGGTTCAGCCTTTCATCAGGTGGGTTCTGTTTCCATGTTCTGATTTATATTTTCCATGCAGAATTCCTTCTATTGGGGCAATTTCTGGCAAAATGGCCAAACTCTCCACACTCAAATCATTCATCCATACAATGGGTGGTACTCATAATTGGATTGTTCTTTCAGTTCATTTGGCAAGGGTATACAGTGGGATCATGCATCAGTGGGTAGAATACTCTAAATGCCATTTTCAAATTCCTAAATTATCATGGCAAATGTAGCACATACAGTAATTGACGCACTCTATAGCTTTCTCGTTTCTCATTTCATCTGCTTTCTCTGTTCAAGAGCTTATTAAACTCTCTCAGTTATTGCCTTAACTAACTTAACAAACTAACTTAACAAACTAACTCTTCAAGGTTCTCGCTTGAAAACCTGATTTGCATCTAAAGGTCCATCTATTTTTTCACTATAATCATCCAAAGAAAAATAATTTTAGAACTTTTTTTTCCAAATAACTAATGAAAGGAATTATGGCATGTTATATGCCAAATTAATCAGCATTTAATTCTGGATTTTCTGAAAATATAATATATAACAAAAAGATGACTGGTTTTATTTTAATAGGGCTTTTATAGAGGAATGTAATAAAAAATGCATCTGGCAATGCAAATAAAAATTTATTAAAAAAAAAAGAACTAATAGACAGAAATGAAAATAAAGCACATGAATAGAAAGGCAATTTATTCGTGAATAGCAAAATATTAATATTGAAGGAAGAAAATTCTCCTGTTTTGAATTTTTTTCTGAGTACCATACTTTGAGAAAAGTCCAGATTTTTTGCCAACTGTGCTGAGTCATATTAACAAATCAAATTTGGAATTAAAAAAAGAAAATAACTAATCAACTGAAATATATCATGTTATATTACCAAATTAAACAGAATTTAATTACGAATTTTACGAAAATAAAAAATTTAAGCAAATTTTAAAGCATAGTAATTTTAATGACTTTTTTACAGTGATAAAGTAAAAAAAAAAAACGATCAAACTATTCAATTAAGGCTTAATTTTGCAAAATCTGATGAATGAAAATAAATTATACATTCATCAAAAGTAAATTTCTTTCTGAATAATATAATATTTACATGAAACATGATTTTTAATTCTTTTAATGATTATTTTTCAGTGTGGTATATTTTAAAACATTGACTTGGATTGCTCGCATTAAAGAAATTTTCTGTCTGGTTTAGGAAATGGAGGAAGTTTCTCAACTGCTTTTTTTTAACCAAGGATTGCAATTTTTTTTTGTTAAATTTTGATCTTTGCTAAGTGCCAAAAAGTCAGTCCATGTAAGTGAAAAACAACAAAAAAACATTCTTCTCTATTATCAGAGTGGACAGCCAAGATACTGAGGGGGTGGGGGGGTGGGGGGTGGATACTTTGAAAAATCATTATATAAACATAAAAACTGGTACTTAAAAAAAATAAATTTTGCTAAAAAGAGGGGGGAGTAAAATGTCTCCGTGAGTTTAGTTGGGGGGGGGGGGATTTGAGAAAGACTCCTTCTTAACAATTATCCTCCCACATGAGGATTGACATCTGTGCCAAGGAAGTACTTTTTACTCCTTATCCAAGACCTCATCCATTTTATATAACAATACAAGATCAAACTTTTTTTACTGGAAAAATGAAGAAATGATAAAAGAAAAAAAAATAACATATATCCTAGTGCAATGCCAAATAATCCACAGCAACAAGTTGTAAGCCAACCATCTGATGTAGCATAACTCTGAAAAATCAATAATTATCGATCGACGGAAAGAGTGATAATTTATGGAAATAAAGTAGAGCTACAGAAATGAAAACTAAAGTTTAATTAAAAAAAGGAAATAAAATATTAACTTTATGCAGGGAATTTATAATCCAGTTTGTTGGAGGAATTATTTGACTTAAATCATCCATGTAAACAACTTGCCATGTCAAGGAAGTCCTCTTTGCTTTCATATCCAATGCCTTATTCATTTTCAGGAAACAATACAAGATCAAAGTTTTTTTCACAAAAAGAGAAAGAATAAAAGAAATATTAACCTATAATCTAAGGCAATGCTAAATAATATCACCAACAACTTGTAAAGCTGGCCAACCAATGTAGTATAACTCCAAAAGATCAATAAATCAGCCGACGAAAAAATCTATAATTTACAGAAATAAAATAAATCTGCAGAAATGAAAATGGAGGTTGATACTGAGTTGATGCATAGTGCCATTATCCTATATCCCAGAAGAACTCTTTCTGTAAACATCCACCTATCATCATACTCAAGCAGCCATGGGCTATAGAGGTCCTACCAGACCATGCAAATTGTTCTCCAAGCATATCTGGGCTACATCTGCTGCTTCTGGCCACTTCACACCAATTCTAACAAGGTCCTATTTGACATTTTCTCCCCACTGCATCCTAGGTCTCCCCTTCTTTCTGAGGCCTTCAGGCACACTGTTCATAACTCTATTGACTAATCTATAATTATCCATATGGGCAATACCAACAGTCTCTCTCTCTGCACAACATGCTGATTAAAGGACTCCTTTGCCTAACCTCATCATTATTTATAAAGTTGAACCACCTAATGCCCAAGATACTGCTTAAGCATCTATAGAATCAAAAGCATCAAGTTTCGTATTATTTTGTTTACAAAGCATCTACATTTCACTACCATTACTAACCCTAGAAAGAACCAAACTATTATGGAGTCTAATTTTAGTCTTTAGGTGTATATGCCTATTTCTCCACACTTTCCATTGATTCTTAAAAGTCCCAGTAGCAATCCCTATTCATCTGTTAATCGCATGCTGCACATCACCAGTATCTGTTACATAGCTCCCAAGATAATTAAACTGAGACACCTGCTGAAGAGAGCAACCATTCAGATCAACTGAACCACAGCCTGCTTGACCAATTTTCATCAATTTAGGTTTCTCTCTGTTTATCACCAAACCTACTCCACTACCAGTTCTTATCAACAGCTCTAATGAAAAAGTTCATCTCATCGGCATCATTTGCCAAAAGGGCTAAATCTTCATATATACAGTAGACTCCCTCTTATCCGGCCCTTACGAGACCGGACTCCTGGCTGGATGAACGAAAGGCTGGTTAATCCAAAAAATTGTTTCAGAAAATAAAATCGGTAAATGACAAAAATACTTACTGTACTGTATTTTAATTAATAGTTTATTGTACAATATTAACAATTTACTCACACTCAGTTGAAAAAGTCCATGATTTTCTTTTGTTTCTTTGAACTTAACACTTTTTTACCTGCAAAGTCTTGTCATTTTTTAATAAACATCACATCAATTGCAGATTAGTCCTGTTGTTGTTCAAAGTATTTTACTGCAACATCAAAAGCTTATTTTTTTTAATATGGCTAACTTTCCCTTCTTCCTTTTCTTCTTCATTCTCCGCTTCTCTGTTCCCTTCTTGGCAGACTGCATTGATAATTTTGTCATCGTTTTTCAGTGTCGTCTTCTTTAAGTGTATTACATCTAGGCAGCAGTTTAAAGTCATTAAGCAGTGAAATATTGTCATTATCCGTCATTTCTTCGCCAGGCGCAAGCTCATTCAATACTTTCGTGTTGTCGTCTTTGGTACTTTCTACACAGTTTTCAACTGAGGCCACAGTTTTCTACATGACTTTCAAATGTTGTATGAGGCATTTTTTCAAAAGCTCTTTCCAACATGTAGATCATAGCCTTAATATTTATTGTTTTCAAAGCATTTAAAAGTCCTATTCTGTCATTTTCAGTTTGCTGTAGAATTTCTGAACAACTTTCTCCTGTATCACCTTTTTAAACTTACAAGCATGCCTTGATCTGTTGGTTGCACTTAAGATGTTACATTAGGCGGCAAAAACATGGCTTTTATGTTGTCAGAAATGAGTTCGCTTGGGTGTATTGGGGCATTGTCGAGAATGAGGGCCTTTACAGGTATTTTAAGACTTGTCAAGTGGTTTTTTTACTTTTGGAACAAATTCTGTAAAGAACCACTCTTTAAACAAATACGAGTCTATCCAAGCAGACTTTTAAGCTTTGTAGTAAACTGGCAGAGCAGCTAAATATGAATGCTTGAATGTTTGGGGTTTTACTGATTTCCTAATTACAAAAAGAGGAAGTTTGTGCATGCCTGCGGCATTTATACACAGCCACAGTGATTCTTTCTTTGTTTTAAATCCTGATGCTGAGGTTTCTTGTGCTGTCTCAAATATTTTCGTTGGAAGAAGTTTAAAATTTAACCCAGTCTCATCTACATTGTAGATTTGTTCTGCGCATAGGCCTTCTTCTTCAATAAGCACTAAAAGTTGTTCTGAAAATTCCTTTGCTGCTAAAGGATCAGCTGACAATTTCTCACCACAAACACCAAGGTAATGAACACCATGGGGCCTTCTGCACTTCACCAGTCCAGAGTCTCTATGTAGAGACCGATGAACCTTTATTATCTATTCGCCATCAGCAGTTGTCCCTGCAGTATGCTGCAAAATTGCGATCCCTGCCAGACCATCCCACTTGGGATTGCGTTTTCAGTCCCAGGTGGGAAATGTTATACCAGAATCGGCTGACTGCCATTCATCCTTTCGGTTTGCATGTCCAAGGTTACCTGCGAGACATCAACACCAGTCTTGATAGCATCGCACAGTCTACAGCTGAGCCACTTCTACTTTGGCTCGCTGTTTCCCCTTTCTGCAATTTTTCACTGTGCAGGACAGGGAAGGCCTTTACACCCGACTGTGTGTATCGGCAACTCTTTGCCAGCCATCGTCCTGAGTATCCGGATTTCTTGTCTGTCTTTACAGATGGCTCGAAGTCTGGCACATCAGTGGGATCAGCCATGGTCTGCTGTGATGTAATCATTGCAGACCAGATCCCACTGCAGTGTTCCATCTTCACTGCAGAGTTGCACGCTATCAGTCTCGTCTTGGACCACATGGCAGCTAAGCATCATCGTCGGTGTGGGCTTTACACCGACTCGCTTAGCTCGCTACAGGCTCTGATCTTGGTGAGGCATTGGCCCACCCAGTTCTTACTAAGATCCACAAGCTGCTACATCGTCTGGCAGCCACCATCCATTTCCGTTGGGTGCCCGGTCACGTCGGAATCAGGGGCAATGATTTGGCAGATTCTGCTGCCAGGTCAGCCACGCCCCTGTCTGACTCTCCTTTGCCGGTTCCATACCTGGATTTCTGGCAGCGTTTTACCAACGAGCTCCGGGCACAGTGACAGAGATCTTGGTTGGAACAGCTTACGAACAAGCTATTTCAGATCAAACCTATCATCAAACCATGGCAGTCTTGTTATCGTAGGAATCGCAAGGAGGAAGTTGTACTTGCTCGGCTCCGCTTAGGTCATTCGTTTATTACTCATTCGTTTCTTTTATGGGCGGATGACGAACCTAAGTGCGAGTTTTGTGACACCATTTTAACAATCAAACATATTTTAATTGAATGTCCATGTTTTAACCTAGAACGTCATTTGTATTTTACTTTTCACGATTTTACGTCCGAGCCACTTACACTTGGACATCTTTTATCTGATAATACTTTTTTACCTCCAATTTTTGCCTTTTTATTGTATACAGGTTATTTTACCAGATTATGATTTTATAGAATTGTTATTTATTTGCCATCTGACCTAGGTCATTTACACCTGGGTTAGTTTTATCCATTGTCTCTACTGTATTTATATAAACATTTGTTGTTTTACACCTTTATTGTTGTTTCTGTTATATATACATCTTGTTGGTTTTGTTTTTGCCTTTTACAGCATTTGTTTTTAACTTTGGTTGAGGGGTATTTGTCTTTTAGCATATTTTTACCATGTTTGGCACATTATAGCCTCAGTAGCTCATGCGCCATAAAACCCCAAACAACCAACCAACCACCAATAAATACCATGCCGTTTTTTCCAGGCCATCCCTAGCTTACTGAAAAATCTCCCACATTATCGATTTTAGAATGAAGGATTAATGCCTTTTCTTTCAAGATTGACCCACTGATTGACGTTTCCTTTCGATGCTCTTGCATGAACCATAACCAAAGTGCATCATCGACAATTTGATTTTTCAATTTTTTAAGAGTGCACCAAGAAGAAAGCATTTTTTCAGACCCGACTTGAGTGCAAAAATCTTGTAAAGATTTTCTATTCCTTCTCCAGTTGGGGCGGGGGTGGCTCAGTCGGTAGTGCGCCAGGCTTGTAATCTGTAGTTCCCAGGTTCGAGTCCCAGCTGGGTCAGCATTGAGATTTATCTCCGCAAAACTCCCCGCCCTGCCCACGGTCAGTAGGGAACACCGATGGGCTTGGAAAGGCTGCTGTCCGTCGGATGGGACATTAAGCTGTGGCCCCGTGTGTGGGAGAGCCATACCCAGTGCACGTTAAAGAACACGCTGGATGGCCTTGACGGGAGGCTACCATCTATCTCCCAACAGCTGTTCCAGTGGGTCCCCTCCCCAACCTTCTCTGAGCCTTCGGGGTCCATGTGACCTGGCCATTTAGCCCATGGTGTGCAAAAAAGTGCCGCTCAGAGGTAACACAACCCAACCTTCTCCAGTCATTTACTGTGCTTTTACCAACACCTAGTTCATCACAAATATGCTTTACAGGATTACCTTTGTCAATATGATTTAATGCTTTTAATTTCATCTCCATCGTAATGACATTACGCTTATGTTTGCACCCACTCATTTTTGTACCACACAATAATTAATAGATCACAACACACACACACGCCTGTATACACACAGTATATTGTACACTGTAATATTCACAAAGAGGAACTGAAGCAAATATGTACTGTACTATAAACAAAACGTGATGACTTGCTTCCGCGTCTTGGAACTGAAGCAAACAAAATAAGCAGTGACTTGCTTCTGCTTCTTGGAACGAATTGCTAAATCTGAGGCCAGTTGAGCCGAGACCGGATAAGAGAGAGTCTACTGTACATACTAAATCCCCATGCAGCCATTAACATATGGAGGTCCATCCAGACTGTGTAATTTCCCTCTCTAGACATGTCTGTTTTGAGCTACTGCTGCTGGATTTGGCCACTCTAGGCCAATTATAACAAGGCCTGTTCGACACTGTCAGCCCATCGCTTCCTATGTCTCCTCCTTTTTCTGAAACCCTTGAAATAATCAAAAATTAATGCCAAAATTTGGAAAAAGCTTGATAAATACTTACAAGATCCCAGTTGATAAAATCTGAAAGATTTTTATTAAAGCACGTCGATACCACGTCGATATTAAAGCACGTCGATAACACAAGTCAACTCAAAATGAAATCTTTGGAATATCTAGTGTCAATTTGAAAATCTCTCGTGGCACACTTGGAATCTCTCGCGGCACATAGTTTGCGAGACACTGTTATAGAGAGCTTTCATTACATTAACTTATCAGGTTTATAACCATATGATCGATTTATATATAACCATATTAATGTTTAATGCAGGATATTATAACCATATTAATTTATGCGGGGTTTATAACCATGTTATGTTTTATGCGGCTTCCCACATAAAACATTAATAATCTGGTACAACCCCTACTGTTGGGATGTTTAATTGCTTCCTCAGTTTTGTCAGCCAAGCTATCAAGCCAAAGATTCTTATCAGCTGTTAACTGATCTTTTACATGTTTATTAACTCATTGTAATGCCTTCTATTAGGACTGGTAGGGTGTTGATTCATATTAATCTTGCACTTCCTTTTTTCAGAAATAAGTTCCATAGCCTTATCACTCAAATAATTTTGTTTCCTCTGTTCCCTTTTACCCAAAGAGTACTGTTGGTTTCAAGAAAAGCCTGTTTAAACTGATCCCATTCTTTCTCAACTTCAGCAGTAAGCAAACCACGATTGTCATAATGACTAAGTAACGTACCATGGATGCTTTGGCTATATCTGGATCTTTCAGACCTTCATTGTTGGAGGTAATTTTCTTAACCTTAGTGCAACATTTCTTAAGCTTCAGCTGCAAGACACTTTTGACCAGGTAATGGTGAGACCCAATTTCAGCTCCCCTATATGATCTGGTATTTCAAACTGAACTAGACCATTTTCTGTTAATTAAAATATAATCTACCATATTCCAGTGCAACCTATCAGGTGAAACCCATTAAGCCATGGCCCCGTGTGTGGGAGAGCCATACCCTGTGCACGTTAAACAACACGCTGGACGGCCTTGATGGGAGGCTACCATCTATCTCCCAACAGCTGTTCCAGTGGGTCCCCTCCCCCCAACCTTCTCTGAGCCTTCAGGGTCCATGTGACCTCGCCATTTAGTCCATGGCGTACAAAAAAGTGCCACTCAGAGGTAAAACAACCCAACCCATTATGTTAAGTAACTTGTCTGGCATGCAATACAATCTCACAATCAACCACAAATTATGGAGGATCAACAGAGTCAAAAGCCTTTTCGAAATCTACAAAGTTAGTAACCACAGGTTTCAGACACTAAACAGTTCTCAAGAATCTGCCTAAGTGAAAAAATCTGATCTATTTATCCTCTACGAATTCTGAATCCACACTGCTCATCATGCAATTGTTCATCAATCAGATTCCTATTAAGCACAATCATGCAAAAAACATTACCTGGAACAGAAAATAGGCTGATACCCCTTAGTTATCATAAGAGTACGATCACCTTTTTTGAAAATAGGGATAATAATAGCTCTGGTAAAATCTTTAGGAACCATGCCTTTATCATAAAAGATATTCCAAAGTTCAGTCATCCATGTGGTAAATGAAACATTCCCAGCTCTAAGCATTTCAGTAGTAATTTCATCTACCACTGGGGATTTATGTAGTTCAAGTTTAGAAATAGCGAAAATAACTTCAGACTGTGTTATAGGGCCAACGTTAAAGCCACTAATGCTTCTATCATTATTGCAAACAATGGGAGTTGAACTAATCACATTGTTTAAAACATCTCTGAAATGCTCAGCCCACCTAGCCATGAGAGAATCCTCACCTTTAATAACCTTACCTTGTCTGTCCTTCAATCCCTATAGACCTGGCACACCGAGTACCTCCAGACGTCATAACTGTTAACCCCCAAAGGCCATTGATCCCAGAGGAGAACGTCACCTCCATCGGTAAAGGTTGGTAATAGGCAATTGACGTGCAACAGTGCAGCAATTGACCACTCGAATGCTGGGGCACCCAGGTATGTGTCCCTGATAACAGTAGAGCGAACCCTGTTACGAATGGGTCTCCGGAGTCGATGCTGTGTAATAGCACTCATGTTAACTGAGGTCCATTGGCAATGACACTTACAGTTCGCACAGGACTAAATCATTGGGCAGTGAAAGAGTGGAAAAAGGTTGCCTTCTCCAACAAATCAAGGTTTCTACTCCACAGAAGTGACGGGCGGTGGTGGATATGGCGTCAGACACACAAGAAGCAACACCTGGACATGTTTGTCGGTCAAGTACAGGTCGGTGGTGGCAGTGTTCATGTCTGGGGGATGTTTTCCTGGTATGACCTGGGACCACTGGTACCAATGGATGGGTCCCTGAATGCCAATGGCTATCTGTCCATCCTCGCTGACCACATGCATTCCTTCATGTTGGACGTTTACCCTGGTGGCGATGTTGTCTATCAACAGTACAATGTGCCCTGCCATGCCGCTAAGGTGGTGCGTGAGTAGTTCCAGGAACACGGCAGCGATGTCTCCATCCTCCCTTGGTCGGCAAAATCGCCCAACCTCATTCCCATAGAGCACTTGTGAGACCATTTGGATCGACAGGTTCAGCATTTGGACCCACAATCACGTCATCTCTCTGGAACCTCCATGCTCTGCTGGAGTCCAAATGGGCACATGTGCCTCTGGCAACATTCTAGGGCCTCATTGCATCCATGCCATGCCATCTTACTGCTGTCATCTGGGCCAAGGGTGGTTATTCCCATTATTAGGTATTTATTAGTGGTTATTCCCATTATTAGGTCATATTATTCTGATATGACTGTATATATATAATATAGTGTTACTTATTGAGTAAGAATTCAAAAAGGATTGTCAAGTTTAAAGTTTAAATCTAATCAAAAATCAGTTAATGTTGCTCAAGAGAAAAATAGCAAAAGTCAAAAAATTTCAAAACAAAGTTTATTTCCAAAAAATTCAAAGACTTGCCAATTCAGTTGATGAATACAAAAAGTTGGAGTACTAACAACTCACATCTACCTAAATCTCTACTAACAACTCCTTCACTCTACAAAACACATTCTTTACTGACTTCTCCTTCTGCTACAAACTCATCCTGATTCCACATACTCCGCATACTACTTCAACATACTTCAGCTCCTACTAACCATACTGACTCTCTGACCTAACGTCACTTAGCATACATGCTGTGTACAATCTGGCAGATGTCTGTTGCCTGCCGAGAAAACATTTGCATAATCTGATGATCGCACTAGCTATGACGGGGTCATGTCCTACACGTCACATTAGCAGCTGACAATAAAAAAGTTGGAGTTGCGCATCAGTTCGGAAAAAAGAATGGTAATCCAGTCCAAAATGAAATAAATCCCCAAAATGATAAATATAACTTAAAAATAAAGTAAAACTGGTTAAGGAAAAGTAAAAGTGAATGGGTGGACCATCACAAGCTCTCTGCTGTTGTGCTGTTTAACTGTTTCCTCGGTTTTGTCAGCCAAGCCATCAAGCCAAAGATTATTATGAGCAGCTAACTGTTTCTTTACACATTTATTAATCTCTCTGTAATGCTTTTTATTAGGACTAGTTGAGTGTTGATTTAGAACATTCCTGCAGTTCTTTCTTTCTGAATTAAAATTTAAAATTAAAAGCACAGGGACAAGTTTTTACATTTAGTTAATACACATAATCACTGTATATAATTCTACTTCAGCCTAATGAAGTAAACCTTTCAAATCGCTATCAATTTAAATCTCATAACATGAGATAGGTGACAGTGAATTATATCATAGTGAGTACAGTGATTATGTGTAATAACTAAATGTAATTTCTGAAATAAGCTCAAAAGCCTTATATCACTCATATAATTTTGCCTCCTTTGCCCCTTTTTCCATAAAATAGTACTGTTAATTCCAAGAAAAGCCAGTTTATAAAATGGTCCCATTCTTCCTCAACTTCAGCAGTAAGCAAACCATGACTGTCATAATGATTAAGTGACCTATCATGGTAAGCTTTAGCTATAACTGGGTCTTTCAGAGCTTCAGAAGTAAAGGTAAATTTTTTAACATTAGCGCAACACTTCTTAAGTTTAGTTGCAAGACACTTTTAACAAGGTAATAGTCAGATCCAAAATCAATGCTCCTATATGACCAGGTATTCCTAATAGAACTAGCCCATTTGCTGTTAATTAATATATAATCAATCATATATTTATGCAGCCCATCAGGTGAAACCCATGTGTACTTATGTATGTCACGGTGTTTGTAATAAGTGTTAGTTATTCTGAAACCATTGAGTTTACTTACCTGTAGGAGACGTTTCCCATTGCCGCTACCAATCCCAAAAGAGCCTATCACCCCTCCCCAAAGGTCAGATCAGTACCAACTTTGGCATTGAAGTCGCCTAGAACAAGAGTAATATCTCCTTTCTTGACAGAATTCAAAATATGCTGAAGTTGTCTGTAAAACCTATCCTTCTCATCCTCATCCTCAGTGGGGGCATAACAGCAGATAGCATTCAAGTCTTTAACGCTTGTCTGAAATTTTGCTATAAGACCTTTCATTAATGCACTCGTATCCTAGAAGAGCATCACTAGCGTGTCTGCTGAGAAGCAGACCCACGCCTTGGTGATGCTTATTGTCATCCCTCCCTGAAAAGAGAAATTTAAGATTATTTTTAAGAATCTGACCTTTATCTGTCCATCTGGTCTCTTGCAAGCCGAGAATATCTAAATTATAATGGTAGAATTCTTGTGTGAGGACATCAAGAGAAAAAGCTCTGTGCAGAGTCCTCACATTCCAACTACCTATGGAGAGAAAATGGTTAGTGGGATGTTTAAAGAAACTATGTTTATTGAGAGAGGGAATGCCGACAATATCAAACAGCCCCCTAATCTCAGACATGGGGCAAAGACCCATTCCCCCACCACTAAAGGCTGAAGCCATCTACACTGGAAGACTTCCTCCAATGTAGAATTTGATGATTCCAATAGAAGCAAAGAGTTCAGGTGCCTGCGATGACCTCTGCTCAGGATTATCCACCAGCTGATAAACATATCCTGTGAATCTATTCACTTGGGGCTGTCAACCCACAAACAAACAGAAAACACAGCGGAAGATTTTCCTCCAAAGAATCCCACCAGTGCAGCAAATTCAGGATCCATAATCAAGCTCAGAGCCTTTTCCAGTCTGGTTACTGTACATGGTCAGCACTAGGACCCTGTGTGATTGACCACTCCTCAGCAGGTTGAGAAAAAAAATGAAAAGTAGCCATAGTTGTCCAGATCAGTAGGCCACACTGATTTGGCAGCCACCCCTCTTCTATTCCACTGCACATGTAAGCAATAACAAGGCCACTGCACCCAAACTGCACCTGTTGCCAACGTACTTTACAGTGCGGAAACTTTGTAACAGCAACTCAGCTTGCTTCCTCTTTCTAAGAAAGCTCATGTTACTTACAGTTTCGATTTTAAGAGTGGGAAAGATGCATAGAATGTCTCGATGAGGTTATTGATTTTTGCTAGTTTTTTTTTTATATTATGGAATGAATGTTCGTTTGTTAGTGATATTATAGGCTGTTGAAACAAGGTGCCTCGGATGTTACCAACATTTGTGATATAACGAAATGCACAATTAGGAAAATTTGCCTTTGATACTGTTACTTGATATAATACCAGGTTTTCTTTAATTTGCGGAAACCAAATTTTACACTTAGGATATAAGTGTTTATCATTATAATCGGTATTCATTGTATTCTCTTTGCAGCAGGAATACGATTTTTTAGATTTTTATTTGTAGAACTTTGCATGAAGTTGAAATTTCTTTTAAATGTAATATTGAAGCATTTTTTTTTTATTTGTTTAAATTGCATATATAGTGTTTTTTTACTATAGTAATTTAAGACACCTGGTATTATTCTCGAAAATTTTTTAATTTTGTGTCGTCATCAATCGCCGCTAAGAGTTTGGAAATCAAACTTTTCATCAAGAAGCAACGCATTATTGTATTGCGTAAAAAAAAAGGTGTCTGAGTGCCATAAACTGCAGATCTACTGCACTCCGTTTTCCTTCAATTTTTCATGCTTCAAAATCATTAATTTTCGTTGTACATGGTTGGCAGCTCTGCTTGCATGTAAATGATATGTGCCGAAGGTACCCTCTCTTCTGGATACTACTCACTGAATACCACATTACAGTGGTACAATGATTGAGCAGAGTGGTGTGACAAATGGAATATATTGTCTTCAATGATAAGGCAAGCATCTGTCTGGGATAGTGTGTTGATTGCACCTGCATGTGGCATAATACTGGCACCACAATATACAACACCCACTGCTAGGATTCTGATGTCGGCACCATCTCTTACAACAGTCTGCTACCTCTCACAGTCACTGAGGGTAATTTAAAAACCCAGTGGTATGTGGATACCATTTTTACCCTGTCTTACCACTCGGCACAGCATGTCAAAAGCCACATTTTAACATAATGCCAAACCACATAACACACACATTGCTCAACAGTGTCTGCAAGCTATTCCCCTGCTATCATGGCCAGCCCTGTTGGCCAGTCAATTGTTCATTGAGCACATCTGGTACATCATGACTGAAAACAACTGACTCCAGTGCATGGATCTTCAGGTGCAAGTGCAGCAAACCTGGACATTATTAGGACTAGGACATTATTAGGAATCTTTTTGACTCATGTCTTAACCTTATTAGTAGGAATCTGTAGCATGCCAGGCTCATAATCTGCAGTTCCCAGGTTTGAGTCCTGTCTGGGCCAGCAGTCAGTAGGGTTTGGAAAGGCTGCCCTCTGTCAGATAAATGGTCTAGAGATACTAAAACTTCTGATTTAGATTATGCTGATGGTTTAGCCCTTTTGGAAAATGGTGTTGATGAAATGAACTCTTTCATTCGAGCTGTTGATGAGACTCGTAGTCTGTTGATTGCCATAATTTGTGATCAATTGTGAAAATTGTATGGCATACCAGACAAGTTAATTAACACAATGAAAGCTCTCTATAATAACACTGTGTTGTATGTGAGAGTTGGTAAGTCTTGTAGCAATTGATTTAGCATTACTTCTGGTGTTTGACAAGGGTGCATTTTGTCCCCTTTTCTCTCTAGTTTGGTTATTGATTATGTTATGCGAAATTCATTGCAAGAGAAAGATTTTGGCCTTCAATTGTCTGGAGATATGTAGATATCTGATTTAGGTTATGCTGATGATTTAGCCATTTTGGCAAATGATGTTAATGAGATGAACTCTTTCATTCGAGCTGTTGATGAGACTGGTAGTAGAGTAGGTTTGGTTATAAACAGAGAGAAAACTAAAGTGATGAAAATTGGTCAGGCAAGCTGTGATTTAGTTAATCTGAATGGTAGCAGTCTTGAGCAGGTGTCACAGTTTAAATTACCTTGGGAGCTATGTAACAATATTGGTGATGTGTGGCATGAGATTAACAGACAAATAGGGTTTGCTGCCGGGACTTTTAAGAATCTGTGGAGATTGTGGAGAAATAGGCGTATACACCTAAAGACTAAAATTAGACTGTATAATAGTTTGGTTCTTTCTAGGGTTAGTTGTGGTAGTGAAACTTGGATGCTGTGTAAACAAGATAACAGGAAACTAGATCCTTTTGATTCTAGGTGCTTACATAGTATCTTGGGTATTAGGTGGTTTAACTTTGTAACTAATGATGAGGTTAGGCAAAGGAGTCTGCAACCTTCTTTAAGCAGCATATTGTGCAGAGAGAGACTCTGCTGGTTTGGCCATGTTGCCCATATAGATAATTATAGATTGGTGAATAGGGTTATGAACAGTGTGCCTAAAGGCCTCAGAAAGAGGGGGAGACCTAGGATATGGTGGGCAGACAATGTGAAACAGGACCTTGTTAGAATTGGTGTGCAGTGGCCGGATGCAGCAGATGTAGCTCAGGACAGACATGCTTGGAGAATTAAACTGCACGGTCTTGTTAGACCTCCGTAGCCCATGGCTGCTTGAGGATGATGTGATGTATGCCGGAGAGTATACCTTGTGCATGTTAAAGAACATACTTGATGGGAGGCTGCCATCTTTCTCCTAATAGCTGTTCATTGGGCCCTCTTCCCCCAACCTTTACTGAGCCCTCAGGGTCTTTGTGACCTGGTCATTGGTCCATTATGTGCAAATTAGTGCCACTCAGCAGTAAAACAACCCAACTAATCTTATTAGTGCTTGTATTACCACAAAAGGTAGCTACACCTCGTACTGATGTTACCCTAATATCCATGTATCTGCCTCACTAAACAGGCTGCAAGTGTGATCATTTGTTACTTACACTACTACCTTTTAGCATGTTTTTTGGATTGAATGCACATCATTTCCTCTGGATGGACAGTTTTTTTTATGAGTGTATAACTGACATTACTACTAATTTATTAGTATGAAGTTATGTTGTCATTGTACTTTGTATTATTTACAAATTACCATTATCTGGTAAGAAATTGATTTTTATGCATGGACATTTAGTTTATTTTGAAAAACATAATCTTTTACCTAGAAATAATTTTCTTTCAGGATTCTAATGTCCTGAATATGGGTACTGGTAGCCGGAGTTGGTGGCTTGTAAATGGAGCTGGCTGTGCACCAACCTACAATATGTCTAAAGAAGATCCATTCTTATTCCCAACTCCTACATCAGTAGAAGGATGTGTTGTGAAATATTATTTTATCGAATCCATTCATGCTGGTATTCAGTGTTTTTTGGCTGTAAGTACCTAGCATACATAATTCTAAAGCAAGTTTATCATCATATATATATATTTAAGAACTAAGGGCTGTATTGAACTAAGAAAATAGAGTGCATTCCTATATACATTCTGTTGCATAAAAATTTACCCATCTTGAATCAGAGTATGTATTCATCTGAAAAGCAGAGTGAATGTATGTCATGAGAGTAGAAAAATATTTTTTTTATTTTTAAAAATTAAATAAATTAACATCTACATAATCTAATTTAGTTGTTGATATCAACATTGTATTTTGATTGCAGAGTATGAAAATGACAGACAGACAGACAGACTTCCTCCCTCAGGTGGCCATGTTTTATGGAGGTCCAACCAGACTGTGTAGTTTAGTTCTCCAAACATGTCTGTCTTAAGCTGCTGCCACTGTAGGGAATTCTGGCAAAATCCTGTTTGACATTCTCTACCTATTGCATCCTAGTAACCCCCTTTTCCTGAGGTCTTTAGGTACACTATTCATAACCCTATTTGTCTATGCAACTATGCATACGGGCAACATGAGAAAACCAATTCAGTCTCTCTTTTCACAATAAGCTACTCAGAAGTGGCCTACTCCTTTGCATATCCTCATAATTATGCCAAACCACCTAATGCCCAAGGTACTGCTTAATAAGCATCTAGAATCAAAGGCGTTAAGTTTCCTGATATCCTGCTTACAAAGGATTCATGTTTCACTAACTTAACAAATCATAGAAAGAACCAAACTATTATACAGCCTAATTTTCGTCTTTATATGTATTCACCTATTTTTATAACTCTCTATAGTTTCTTAAAAGTCTCAACAGCAATTCCTATTCTTTTGTTTATCTCATGCCATACATCACCAGTATCTGTTACATAGCTTCCTAGATAATTCAATTGAGACACTTGCTCAGGAGTGAAGCCATTAAAAGCAACTGAATCACCATCTGCTTAAACAGTTTTTCTCTCTATCACCAAATCTGCCTATTCGTTTGTTTATCTCATGCCGTACATCACCAGTATCTGTTACATAGTTTCCTAGATAATTAAACTGAGATACTTGCTCAGGAGTGTAGCCATTGAAAGCAACTGAATCACCATCTGCTTAAACAGTTTTCTCTATATTTATCATCAAATCTGCTCTATTACCTGTCTCATCAATAGCCCTAATGAAATAATTCATCTCATTAGCAGCATGCCAGCAGGGCCAAATCATCTATATAATCTAAATCAGAAATTTTGAAATATTAATCCATTTTAAGCCAAAATGTTCCTCTTGCAAAGAATTCCACATAACATAATAAGCAAACTGAAGAGAAAAGGGGACAAAATGCACCCTTGTCAAACTCCACTAGCAATGCTAAACCAATCGCTACAAGCCTTACCAACTCTCACATATGACTCAGTGTTATTATACAGAGCTTTCATTATAGTGACTGGGGCGGGGGTGGCTCAGTTGGTAGCACGCCAAGCTCGTAATCTGTAGTTCCCAGGTTCGAGTCCCAGCTGGGTCAGCGTTGAGATTTATCTCCGCAAAATTCCCAGCCCTGCTCACGGTTAGTAGGGGACACTGATGGGCTTGGAAAGGCTGCTGTCTGTCAGATGGGACGTTTAGCCATGGCCCCGTGTGCGGGAGAGCCATACCCTGTGCATGTTAACACACTGGATGGCCTTGATGGGAGGCTACCATCTGTCTCCCAACAGCTGTTCCAGTGGGTCTTCTCCCCTAACCTTCTCTGAGCCTTAAGGGTTCACGTGACCTGGCCATTTAGCCCAAGATGTGCAAAAAAATGCCGCTCAGAGGTAAAACAACCCAACCCATTATAGTGACTAACTTCTCAGGCATTCCATGTGATCTAATGTTCAACCAGAAATTATGTCTATCAACAGAGTCAAAAGCCTTTTTGAAATCTATAAAGGTGGTAACACAGGGTTCCTGAAACTCTAAACGTTTCTCAGGAATCTGCTTAAGTGAAAATATTTTATCTATACATAACCTACAATTTCTGAATCCACACTGTTCATCATGTAGTTGTCCATCAACCAAATTCTTAATTCTATTAAGCATAATCATGCAAAGAACTTTACCTTAATCAGAAAGATTGATTCCCTTACAGAGGACATTCAAAAATTTATTATCTGGGTTGGGCTAATGGTTGATAAAGGATTAAAACTTTTTTTTTCACTAGAGTTTGAGGGAAGTTGCTAACTGGGATACTGCTGTGACCTTTTGATTTGCTGATCAAAGCTCCTCTCTTTGGTTTCAGTACTGTCTCTGTTCTTACCTCTGCACTTTGTCATTTTCTGTTGTGTGTAAACAAAACAGTTCATTACTAGTTTTGTGTTAAAATTTTTATTATGCCTCCTAAATGTTTCCACAATCAGAAATATTTGTCAAAACAGTCTTAAGGAATTTGAATTTGTGAAATTGTCACATAAAAGGGGAAACTTTTTTTTTTTGCAAATTCTGTAACTTTGATATTAGCATTGGCATACAGGCTTTAGAGATATTTTAATGCATAGCAAGATGGTGAGAATGAGTATTAGCCAAGTAAGATATAACAAAACTGACTGTCAGGAATCAGTATCAAACACAACTCTTCAAGCCCTTTTAGTGTCAAAAAGTAAAAAGGTAACATGGTGGGAAATTGCTATCAGCAAAATTTTATGCTGACTTTTGGAAAAGGCAAAGTTTTGTAACACTTAAGGGACTGAACAAAAAATAGGACATATAAATGGAACTTAAAGGATGTCTGTGACATTTTGTTTTCTTCTGTATATTTTAAATTTTATAATCAGTTATACACTTTATATTCCAGGCTGTTATGTTACATACCTTCTTATTTCATTTCATGTCATTTGTTGGCTGATGTCAGTTTTGTTTCATCATAACTTCCGAATCTGTCAGCTGATCACAAGAGGTATGCATTTGGATTGTTTTATGTCCTGCTGCTTGAAAAGCAACTCTGAGGCTAATAGTTGAATATGAATCAATGAATGATATTTACGTATTGATTGTGAGTTATTAATTATTAGCAACTAGGCTAACTTTCATTATACCAAAAACTTATGCATGCAGGGATTTGTCTGTGGCTTGACACTGCTTTCTGTGTTGCATGACAAGCTGCCACTGCTGGCGATCCAGCACTTTCTCAAAAAAGAAATAAAATAAAAATCACCATAGAAAAGAGCTCAATAATATTTGTTGTTATTCACCCTGTATTATAATGCTGACTTTTGCAATATATTGATTGATCTGTTATTGATCAGGGGATGATGCCTACTTAATGATCATTTATTAGCGATTAAGTTAACTTTCCTTACCTAAAAACTTTTTAATACCTAAAATTTTTAATATATTTTTTAAAAAGTTAGATATTAAAAAGTTAGGTATTAATTTAAAAAGTTAGTATTATTTTAAAAAGTTAGGTATTAAAAATTTTTAGGTATAAAAAATATTTTTAATATTTTTTTTATACCTAAAAACTGTTTAATACCTAACTTTTTAATACCTAAAACGTATGGATGCAGTTGAGTTAGCTGTGGCAGGCACCATTTCCCATGCTGCATACAAAGCTTGTCACTATGATAATCCAAGCACTGTGCAAAAAAATCACAAGAAAGGGGAGCTATAATTGTTGCTGTTCTCTCGGTATTACAATATTAACTTTTACAATCTTATCTATTGATCTATTGTTATTCATTGGATGATGACTACTATGTGTTGTTAATTATTAGCAATTAAGTTAAATTTTGTCAATATCTAAAAATACACATACCATAGAGCTTTCTGCACTGCAAAAATGTTACTAAACTGATATAAGCTTTTTGTTATAAGATAGGAAATTTAATTCATAATCAGTTAATGGGTGCCATGAAAAAATTATCGCTAACTCAGATTGTTTGAATGGGAAAGCTAATTTGTTTTCACATGTAACTATTCGAGGTTCACAAGATGCCAAGTTTTTTTTTTATGTTATATAAATTTATTTTAATCACTAATAACTTGTAACTAATGATCAATATGTATTAATGCATTGAACACTGAAAATATTTCGGAAATGAAAACTTTTTTATTGATTTTGAGGTGCTAAACATGATTATGACATTAAAAATTGGTGATTGGTTCTTGTTTTGAAAATACAGGAGGCTGCTTCCATATGCAAGAGTATACTGATTTGGTCTTTTGTGCACTGTATGAAAATCCGAGGTGACCTAATACCAGAGAGCTGTTGCATCATTTGAGGCAGCACAATACCTGGGAGCTATTGCATTATTCAAGGCAACACAATACCTGGGAGCAATTGCATTATTCAAGGCAACACAATACCTGGTAACGCTCCAAAGAAATGAAATACTTTGTGAAAGTTTGGACCCATTGTCTGATCCAATTATTTTTATGCTCTGGATAGCTGAGTCGGGCACCAGGCAATAATTGACAAATTCAAAAAATAAAGTTTAATTAGGGTTCGAAATACCAGCGAGTGTTAATGAGTAAGAATTCAAAAATATTAAATGATTGTCAAAATTTTATGTTAATGCTAATCAAAACAAACTAACGTTGCTCAAGAGAAAAAAAATTAGTAAAGATTCAAAAGGTTTAAATAACAAACAATTTATTTCCAAAAAGCACTCACCAAAATTTCAATAAAGAAGATACTACATCATTTCTTACTACAAACATCTTCAACAAACTCCAAACTAAAACTGATCTCTAAGCTGTGCTGTGCTCTACTACTCTCTCTACTCTACTATCTTCTGTGCTACTGTGACAACATGTCACCAGGTTATAACAAGAGGTACAAATCCCGCACATGTCATGTTGCATGCTGGGAAAGACATTTGCATAAATTGACGAGCGGCGCAAGCTATGACCAAGAGGGGGCGTGTCCTTGTGCACTAGCTTTAGCGGGTGACAATCGAAAGTTCGGAGTTGCGCATGCGCAACTCCTAACTCTTGGAAACGAGCGCTGTGATGCCAAAAATGAAATAAAAATCCCCAAAATGATAAATATAATGTAAATTAAGCAAAACTGGTTAAGGTAAAGTAAAAGTGAATGAGGGGGCGTCACACTATTGCATCATTTGGGGCAACACAATACCTGGGAGCTATTGCATCATTTGAGGCAATGCAATACCAGGAGCTACTGCATCATTCAGGAATTGCCTTTCCTCAGTTATTGTCTGTTCATGATTGTATGCAGGTGCTGTATGTGAGTGATATGTCTCGTTCTTGGGTGAACAATGCAGACCATTTTTGTTACATTTGTGGTGCAGTTACTTTTGCATCACAGAAACATAACACCTGTCATCAAAAAGGCCTACCAACTTTACTTTGGGTGTAAGATTGGGGATCAGCAGAGAGCTGGGCTTCACATATGGTGTGTAATAGTTGTAGAGCATGTCTTCGCAGCTGGCTAAATGGCAAGAGGCAGTCGATGCCATTCCTATGATATGGTGGGAACCATCCAATCACATGAGTGACTGTTACTTTTGTATGACACCTACACTGGGAAATGGGGCATAGGTGGCTCAGTTGGTAGTGAGCCAGGTTTGAGTCCCAGCTAGGTCAGCGTTGCAATTTATCTCAGCAAAACTCCCCACCCTGTCTATTGTCAGTAGGGGACACCATTGTGCTTGGAAAGGCTGTTGTCCATTGGAGAGGACATTAAGCCATGGCCCAAGTGTGGGAGAGCCATACCCTGTGCACACTAAAGAACACACTGGATGACCTTGACAGGAGTCTACTATCTGTCTCCCAACAGCTGTTCCAGTGGGTCCCCTCCCCCAACCTTCTCTGAGCCTTTGGGATCCTTGTGACCTGGCCATTTATCCCATTGTGTGGAAAAAAGTGCCGTTCAGAGATAAAATAATCCAACCCGCTGGGAAGTGGTATTACTAAGAAGAAAAAGCAGACAATAAACTATCCCAACATACTGACTGCCATCTGCCCAGTGCCATATGGGAAAAATCTGCCCATCCCAGAATCACTAGAATATTATGATTGGACTTGGAGGAGAAAGAGAAGGAAAAACAGGAAATAGGATCTGTGCACACACAACATCAGTTTCACCACACAAGATCATGCAGAAGGAGTTGAATGATCTTGTTAGAGATCTAGATCTCCTAGGATCTAGACTGCAACAGTGGAAATCTCCTTGATAGAAATGTGAAAGTAAGTGTGTATTGTAGCCGTCGAAAAGATCTGACGTTCTTTACCATGGTAGGTAATCTGGTTGCTTCCAAAGATGTTGATGGTTTATTTACATCCCTCCACATGACACATACCCCAGAAGAATAGAGGTTATTTATAAGATTCCTTGAAATTAATACTCTAAACAAATACTCTAATTGGAAATATGCATAAATGGATCACATGTAATAAACTCGCTATAATTATTTCTAAAACAAAGTGTATGGTCTTTAAGAACAAGAATAAAAAATTGAATTATAATGACATATGTATTTTAATGAATGATCAAAAGATTGAAATATGTGAATATATGAAATTTCTTGAACTCTGGTTAGATGCTAATTTAACTTGCAATTATCATATTAACCAGCTAAGAGTGACTATTTCAAAAAAAATATTGGATCAGTTGGAAGGATAAAAAATTATGTATATCAAAAAACTTTGATAAATTTATATTATGCATTAGTGTATTTCCATTTAATATATGGAATTAGTGTTTGGGGAGATACTAGTTCAGCCACTTTGAATAATTTATTTTGTATGCAAAAGAGAATTATGAGATATATTCTAAGATTAAATTACAGAAATCTGGTACAACACTTGATGGCAGAAAATATAATACTATATATATATAACATTGACAAATATATTATGAGGAATTTTGTATACAGAGTGAAGAATAAAATGTTAGAATGCTCTCAACTTTACTGCTGCTTAGGAAGAACAAAGACTTTTAGTTATGATTACGGTGACCATATTTTTTTGGAGAAAATAAAGGACAAATCAGAAATTGTTTCATAATAAAAAAAAGCAGGTTGTGTTTATTTGTTTCACTAAAACTAAAAAGCTTTATAACATTTATTATAAAATATAAGCATATATATAGCATTTTAAACAATCATATTATTACTTAAAAAAATTAATTTTGATACTTTTAACAAGTCAAAACAAAGCAAGTAATTTATCAGTAATTTCATTTTTATGTACAACATGCTGGCTGAAGCCATAAATTAATGCAACTAACTTTTTTTTTAATAAATCAGGTTTGTGTTTTAAAAATTCATAAAACTATACAATTCATGTCAAAGTTGCATTTGGTATAAATGCATGCTTTCAATGTTTCAATTTTTAATTGGATTTTTTCACTGGTCCACATATTGTTCACTAATGAAAATACTCGTTCAGTGGGGGCATTAGATCCAGGGAGACATAAGCAAAATTCAACAATTTTTAAAATGTTTTTAAAAGATACGTGTTTATCTGTGAAATATTTAAAAATTTCAACCCATCTATGTTGGCAGGACTCATCATTTTGTCACTATTCTTTGATCTTTTCACTGGTAACATAACTTTTAATACATGAAACTTCATCAAATAGTTTGCCGTCATTTATATTTAAGTTCCAGTGACCGGAAATGAACAAAATGCTTTCCTCGATCTTCGCCTACCTCATCTCGTAGTAGGACCCATTCAAATACTTCCATTTCTATGAAAGAACTGTCCCAGTTATTTAAATAATCAATGCAGGTTTGGTAAAATTTATGAATTGCATCTTTAAATATGTTGGTATCAATGTTTGGGTTTTGTCTAGATCTAAATTTTTTTTAGTATTTATAGGTAAAAACCCTTAATTTTTTCATTCAGTTAACTTTAGCTTCAATTTTTTAAATGCATGGAAGCTTCACACATTGAGATTTCTTGTGATTCAGTTTTCAAAATATATTGTTGAAATGTTGAAGCATGGCTGTGAATAAAAAATAACCATGGTCTCTGCCAACACATCATTAAAAAAGTTTTTCAGAATCGTGGGACATTTTTCTGGTTCCAAAAAGTACGATTTTTGTGACTTAAATAATTTTAATATTCTCTCTAAAGTTGGTAGAAGAGTTAGCTATCGCGTTTTGCTGTAACCTAATAGTTTTTTATTTTATGTTGAACATCTACATCATCACAAAATTCTTTCAATTTTTTCACTCTGATTGTGTAATGTAAAAATGGGAATAAATTTTTATTTATATCACTTCAATATCTACCAGAAGACAATCGACATCAGTGCTTATGCAGTTATTGGATATGTGAACAGCACAATTAACACCAGTCAGTTTATTTCCACATAAATTTTGCATTTTAAAGAAAACATTATTTTCTCCTTTTCTTTGGGAACCACTAAAGTTGCAGTTGGTGTTGTCAGCACACAAAGCAAGTAATTTATCAGTAATTTCATATCTGTTTAGTGATTGTTTGATGCAAGCTGTTAATATGTTAGAATTTTCTCAGGGTAGATTCTTTAAATCTAAAACATTTATTTTTACATCGTGATTGGGTAAAGAATACCTGATCAAAATCGGGCACAATTTAATATTTCCATGATTAAAACAGTCTGAATAAATAATAATATAATTTGTTTTACATAAATCAGTTTTAACTGAGGCAACAGAATATGGACCAAAAACATTACAAATGATCGCTTCTGTTTTTGTTCTGCACAAGAATACTTTTCATGAAAACATGTCTTGATTAATTTTGAAGTGCAATCATTTGACTGAAATAAGTGATTATGTTATACAAAATTATAACACAAAGATGCTGCTTTTAGTGCTAACTGTTTTACTTTGTCATTGAAAATTTTGTTAACAAGGAACAAGTTTAATGATGTACTCGATGATCCCTGACTTCAGCTTCTTTGTGTTTTGTTGTGTAAATGCTGTGTAATTGCTGATCTGTCACTATTCGCGATATTAAAATTTGCTGAACATTTATTACATTTGACATCACTAACCCGAACACACTAACACTAACTTTTGACGTCACTAACTCGAACATATAAGCTTTACCTACTTGAACATACAATACGTTTTGAACAAACTCCCTATGTAGAAAAATTAATGTTGAGCCAAAATACACCAGTGACAATGCAACGTTGCAACTTCAAGACGTCCACTCACTCCTACCACAGCTTTTTACACTACATACAGAGTCAAGTACAATATGTACACACACACATCAATGATGCAGCCATAGATGCCGCGTCGCTAGCGAGTGCCGGTGAAATGAGTTTCATGTTTCTATGGTATTAAATAAAGAGAAGTACACAGCTAATAGTATAGCTATATTTTCATGATGTATGCTGTACAAGTAAACAATAAAAAATCCTTATAACTCAAAATGTGAGAAGTGCAAAGTTATTACAATTCATCATGGGTTTTAACCCACAGTCTGATAATTTATTGCAATATATGGTTTCTTGTTAAAGGCATTCTAACTGCATTCTTCAACATCAAAGATTGCTTACAAACTCTGACAGGACAATTACATGTCATGATAAACATCTATAGTGCCTATGCAAGTAGATGCACCAGCAACGATCACTGGTAAATATCAATATTTTTGTCAAATAACCTAGTATACTTTGTGTCAATATAAGGTATCATTTAGATTGATTGATAAGATTTGGATCATATATAATTGTAATATAAGCATTACAATATATTTTGTAAGCACTCCTTATGTTTGAAAGTGGGTATTTTTATACAGACTTATTGTACAGCTATTATTGTGATTTTACTAAACTTTTATCTTACTGGCTGTGTTAAGAATTTTTTGAATATATGTACCAACTTATTTCTTAGCTTAAATTCAAGTCATAAATATGTCATTATATATTTACCATGTATACTAGACAATAAAATTGCAAGCATAATTACCTATAGTTCATAGGCTGGTATATCTACTCTACTTGCTACTTTAGCACAGTCTGATGTCACAAACATTTGCTCCATGCAATATGTCCAAAACTCTTGTGTTGTTATACTTGCTAAGCCTATTGTAGACATCTCATGTAGCCAAAGATGTTGTTATGTAAAGAAACCAGTCCTTCGAAGTTGTAGGCATGATATTATATCGATATTCTTATCACTGATACAGTCATTATATATATATATATAACTGCATTAAAGTTTACTGAATTTCATCTAACTGCAGTTAAGATTTGTTATGCCAATTTGCTATGATGATGCCGTAACATCCTTTACTTAACCAAGATCTTAAGTCAGAGCATTTTGAAGGTTAACACTGAATAGTTATGCTGCAATTATTTATGCTCTACTTTGGTACAGAGTTCAGTTGTAGAAGATTGTGTGAAATTTTGAAGAAAATATCTATATAACATTATGCCTACAACTTCCAAGAACTGGTTTCTTTACATAACATCTTTGGCTACATGAGATGTCTACAATAGACTTAGCAAGTGCACCAACACAAGGGTTGGGTTGTTTTACCTCTGAGCAGCACTTTTTTGCACACCATAGGCTAAATGGCCAGGTCACATGGACCCCGAAGGCTCAGAGAAGGTTGGGAGAGGGGACCCACTGGAACAGCTGTTGGAAGACAGATGGTAGCCTCCCGTCAAGGCCATCCAGCATGTCCTTTAAAGTGCACAGGATGTGGCTCTCACGGACACGGGGCCACGGCTTAACATCCTATCCGACGGACGGCGGCCTTTCCAAGCCCATCGGTGTCCCCCACTGACCGTGGGCAGGGCGGGGAATTTTGCGGAGATAAATCTCAACGCTGACCCAGCTGGGACTCGAACCTGGGAACTACAGATTACGAGCCTGGCACGCTACCGACTGAGCCACCCCCGCCCCAACCAACACAAGAGTTTTAGACATATTGCATGGAGCAAGTGTTTGTGACATCAGACTGTGCTAAAGTAGCAAGTAGAGTAGCTATACCAGCCTATGAAATATAGGTAATTATGTTTGCAATTTTATTGTCTAGTATACATTGTAAATATATAATGCTATATTTATGACTTGAATTTAAGCTGCGAAATAAGTTGGTACATATATTGCAATAAGTTATCACACTGTGGGTTAAAATCCACGATAAATTGTAATAACTTTGTACTTTTCACATTTTGAGTTATAAGGAGTTTTTACTAATTGATTGTACAGCATACATCATGATAATATATTATGTTTCTATGGGCTGTGTGCTGTGCACTAATATTCAGTTTACTATTTTAATTCACAAAATAAAGGACAAAATGACTATTTTAGAAAAAAAAAATAATCTAAAGGACAGAGCAGTGAAATAAAGACTGTCCTCTTAAATAAAGGATGTCATCGTTGCCGTCCCATGGCTGAGTGGTTAGCGCACTTCACTACTGATCTAAGGGACTTGGGTTCGAGCCCTGGGTAAGGCATGGGTGTTCATGTTGTTTTTCTGCTGAGGTCCTGTCATCCTCACAGACCTTCTACTATGGCATATAAACTGACAGGATCCTGTCAGACCTCTGTGGCAAGCAGCTGCTTGAGGGGGTATTTATTTTTTATTTATTTATGGTCACCATAGTTATGATACTCGACTTAAGAACGAGATCATGTTGCCTCTTTATAAGAAATCTATAGGCCAGAGATCAATACAACTGATCCTTGCAATAGGAAACTGATCCGTTGCACATTTATTAAGCTCTCTGTAATGCTTTCTATTAGGACTAGTAGGGTATTGTTTAAAGACTTCCTGCAGTTATTTCTTTCTGAAATAAGCTCAAGTGCCTTATCACTCAAATAATTCTGCCACCTCTGCTCCTTTTTTCCTAAAAGAGTACTGTTAATTTCCAAAAAAGCCTGTTTAAAATGACCCCATTCGTCCTCAACTTCAGTAGTAAGCAAACCATGACTGTCATAATGACTAAGTAACATATCATGGTAAACTTTAGCTATAACTGGGTCTTTCAGAGCTTCAGTATTAAAGGTAAATTTTTAACCTTAGCACAGCACTTTTGCAGAACACTTTTAACAAGGTAATGGTCAGATCCAATTTCAGCTCCCCTGGTATTTCTAACAGAACTAGCTCATTTGCTGTTAATTAATGTATAATAAATCATATTCTTATGCAGCCCATCAGGTGAAACCCATGTGTACTTATGTATGTCGCGATGCTTGTAATAAGTGTTAGTTATTATGAAACCATTGAGTTTACTTACCTGTAGGAGACATTGCCCATTGCCATTGCAGCTACTGATACCAAAAGGGTCTATCACCCCTTCCCAAAGGTCAGAGTCAGTACCAACTTTGGCATTGAAGTCACTTAGAATAAGGGTAATATCTCCTTTCTTGACAGAATTCAAAATATCCTGAAGTTGTCCATAAAATCTATCCTTCTCATCCTCATCGGCATCCTCAGTGGGGGCATATAACATTCAAGTCTTTAATGCTTGTCTGAAATTTTATTGCTGTAAGAAACCTTTCATTAATGCTCTCATATCCTAGAGTAGTATCACTAGCATGTCTGCTGAGAAGCAGACCCAGCCTTCGTGATGCTTTCCATCCTCCCTCCTTGTAAAGAGAAATTTAAAGTTATTTTTAAGCATCTCACCTTTACCTGTCCATCTGGTCTCTTACAAGCCTGGTCTCTTGCAAGCAATATCTAGGTTATAGCGCTGGAATTTCTGCGTGAGGACATCAAGAGAATAATCTCTATGTAATGTCCTCACGTTCCACGTTCCTGTAGTGAGAAAATGATTAGTAGTATTTTTAAAGAAACTAGGTTTATTGAGATAGGTAGGGTCAACAATATCAAACAGCCCCCTGATCGCAGGCATGGGGCAAAGACCTGTTCCTCCTCTGCTAAAGGCTGAAGTCAGCGATGCTGGTAGGAACTTCAGGCACCTCTTTTTCAAGAGCCATATGGCCTGCCTGAGACATATTACTCTAGTTTAGGCTTGATGATGCCCAACTAGCTAAGTGAGGTTCAGATACCTGTGATGGCCTCTGATTAGGATTATCCACCAGCTGATATAAGCTATCCCATGCCTCTGTTCACTGGGGCAGGGTGGCTCAGTCGGTAGCACACCAGGCTCGTAATCTGTAGTTCTCAGGTTCGAGTCCCAGCTGGGTCAGCTTTGAGATTTATCTCCGCAAATTTTCCTGCTCTGCCTATGGTCAGTAGGGGACACTGATGGGCTTGGAAAGGCCGCCGTCTGTCAGATGGGACGTTAAGCCGTGGTCCCGTGTGCGGGAGAGCCATACCCTGTGCACGTTAAAGAACTTGCTGGATGGCCTTGACAGGAGGCTACCATCTGTCTCCCAACAGCTGTTCCAGTGGGTCCCCTCCCCCAACCTTCTCTGAGCCTTCAGGTCTTTGTGACTTGGCCATTTAGCCCATGGTGTGCAAAAAAAGTGCCGCTCAGAGGTAAAACAACTCAACCCAAAATCTCTGTTCACTTAGGGCTGGCAACCCAGAATCAAACAGGAAGCACAGTGGCAGATTCTCCCTCAACAGAAACCCACCAGTGCAGCAAGTCCAGGATCCATAATCAAGCTCAAATCCATAAACAAGTCCAGTCTAGTAGGCATAAATGGTCAGCACCATTTATGTTGCTAATGTTATAAAGTTGACCACTCCATAGCATGGTTAAAAAAAAAAAAGTGGCCATATGTGACCAGATCAGTAGGCCATACTGAACTGGCAGCCCTCCCCTTCCGTTCCCTTCCAAAAGAGAATATCTCTTTTGAAATGTACTAACGGCCTGCACCACGAGAAGGTGGTGTTGGAATCCATAAACAAGTCCAGTCTAGTAGGCATAATTGGTCAGCACCAGGATCCTGTAAAGTTGACCACTCCTCAGCAGGATTAAAGAAAAAAGTGGCCATATGTGACCAGATCAGTAGGCCATACTGAACTGGCAGCCCTCCCCTTCCGTTCCCTTCCAAAGGAGAATATCTCTTTTGAAAGGTACTAATGGCCTGCACCACGAGAAGGTGGGGTCAGATATTAGGCACTAAACCTGCCGGTTCTGTGCATCATCACTGGGAATTGGTACACAGCTCTCCTTCCAGTTTATGCCTAGCTACCATTTACAGACATTTATATGATACTTCTCAAATATGTTAAAATATAAAATCATAATTCTCTTGATTTTTATGTCGGTAACTTAGATCTTTTCAGTTTAAATGATTACATATTCTCTTCTAATTATTTATGACTAAATTGTTTATTATTAAAGTATTTTACGATAACATTTATTTCATCACCAATAAAAAGACTTCGTTAAAATGAAATAAAATTAAACTTGCATACATGCATTTTTTTCCATTCATTAAATAATTTTCTTGTCCAGGGCAGAAAATGTCAATGAGTGAAAATGGCAATGTTTAGTTTTTGCTTATTTCGACTACACCTAGCCCAGTAGTGGGGCTAGAAATTTAGTTTCATTTCTCCACAAGAATATGTATATTTATGGAATATGTGTTAGCTTTCAGCTGAAGTTCTCTCCTCCATTACTCTGTCTTTGAATTGCAGGAATCTTCCTTATTATAGACTGTTCCCTAATGAAGTAGAATCAGAAACAGGGTGATTACCACAGCAACCAGTGCAGTGAAATTTCCATTCACTATGTGCCAATTTAAGCGACACCTATGAAGGAAATAATAACTTTTCTCAACTGCTTGAACTAAAGCAATAAATCAGCATAATTGTTGTCAGCTGCATGTAACACATGAGAAACAAAACCAAAAACCAATGCAGTAACATTCATGCAATGACTTAAGTGACAGTTTTTTTATTACCACAAAAAAAAATGTGTCTTAGAAAACGCTATTAAAGTTACAAAGAGCTTCTAGGAACATATAGTTTAAAAACATTTTTATGTAAAGAGAGTATTCTGCAATTAATTTTTTCATGATGCACATTAGGAAAATTGGCATTACTATATTTTCCATTTTATTATTTATATAGTAATATAATTTTAATAAAAACCTGTAAAATAAGCGTTTTAAAAATTGGTTTTGCTATTGCAGAATATCAACAGCGGTTTGAGACTTCAGCAGATATGATTAATATTGATTAATGTCTGAATAATGGAAGTCCCCTACTGACTGAGGGCAGGGAGTTTTGCAGAGATAAATATCACGCTGGCCCAGTGGGACGGACCTGGGAACTGTAGATTATGAGCCTGGCATGCTACCGACTGAGCCACCACTGCCCTAGTTAATTCTGTAATTCTGGTTTTATTTCAGTACCACTAGGGTGATCAGACATTGTCAGTTTTTATGTAACTATCCCTATGTCCTGAAACAAATTATTGGAATGCCTAAATGACCTGGTTTCTTGTGATGACATGCAGTTCACACTCCATTTGCATATATTTAATTAGTGCATTTTTAGAATAATGCTGCCACTGCATTAGTTTTTTTTTTGTTATTATTTTATGTGGACATCGAATTTATGCCTTTTTCAAATTTGCATGAATTTTTTTTTTGTTTTCGAAGTGCAAATTGCTACAGGCAAACACATGCTTTGAATTTGACCATGCCAAGAGGAAAGTCACACTTCTGAAAGACATACGCTTATCGTCAATCTATGCAGCATAACTGAAATCTATACTCAACTGGGTTAGAGTGGGTGAACTCGCCCACCAATTATGAATTATCCATCATATCTGTTGCACCATTCTACAACTGCTTTAATTAAATTTTCTCAGGGTTACACTTTCGAGAAAAAAATTGTTCCAGTTTCAGTAAACTAAAATTGGAGCATTTACTAAACTGTTCCAGATTTTACTAATTGAAATCTGGTCTGAATCCTCACTACATATCATCAAATCATTTAACATTTGTATTCCTAACGTTGTTCCCTCAAAAGCTTGGCTTTATCGATTGTTCATCTGCACCAAAGGATACTCACAGCATTATAGCTGTGAGTAGCAGCCAAATGGTACTGGGAGTTACAAGTTGCATTTGAGTGCAAGCAGCAAAGCATGTCAGTAGCCTCTCCATTTAGTGCACAGGCCCAAGAGCATCAATGCAACCCCCTGAAGCACATCATTAACCATAACATTAGTAAAATTTCAATATTTTTTTGCTTGTTATCAAGGAAATGACCATACTCCAAATTTTGTACAAAGTTTCTATGGAGCATAATGTACACATGCCAGTTTTGATTTTTTACTTAGGGGCCATATCACATTTTTTTCACATTTTAAAACTCAGTTTTTTCAATTTTTTTTTCAAAACTGTATTACATTTTTTAAATTTGATTTTTTTAAAATGAATTTATAATCCAAATCTACATCAATATACCAAGTTTGATCTTCTCATCTACAATGGAAGCAAAGAAAAAGAAACATTTAGTCACAATTGCAATTTGTATATTTTCCTCTTAGGTTAAATGATTATAACTCCTAGCAAAAATTTTTTTGACTCAAGATATTTCGTACAATTAGACATGTTATGTGTACTAACATTTATGCCAAAGATCATTGAAATCTATGATGGGTGGTAAACTAGCGTGGTTGTAATTGACATGGAATGCCCAGTTATCAAATTTACATTTATTTATTTGAAGAAATTTAGGAGTTGTCTTTAGATCTTTACAATCCCTTAGTAATCTTAATTCAGTAATAAATAGGCACTCTGACGTCAATTTCAATTTTAGAGGAAAAATTGTCTGAGCCGGGTGGTATACGAACCCACGACCTCCTGATAACATGTCAGGTGCTCTGGACAACTGAGCTACCGGCCGCCAATCAAGATCTCTAATTAACGCTATGAATATTCCCTTTATGTCACATATAGGCGTTATTTTAGGCAATTTTTAGCCCTTACGGCTTTTTATTTGCCAATAGATGGAAAGCATGTCTTACAAGTATGCTAATGATAATAAATATTGAGATAAACTCGACGATTCAACATCAGCTCAGACAATTTTTCCTCTAAAATTGAAATTGATGTCAAAGTGCCTATTTATTACTGGATGTTGAATCTTTGAGTTTATCTCAATATTTATTATTAATCTTAATTGTTGAGGGAGAGTCTTAATTTAGTAAATTGTTGGACCTCTTTAACATTGGCCATGCAGAGTATTTAATTGCATGCAAATTTTATTCAATAAAGTTTTTAACACAGAAGTAAATCAAATTAGTTTAATTATCATGATTATGCTGTAGCTTAATTATTATTGAGCAAGCTATGTAACCCATGGTTTAACTACTTGTTACTCTTAGGCATACCTATTGCACCTGTAGAAAACCCACCAGTGAGTTTTTACGAATTACACTCTTTTTATTTCTTACAACATAGAGATCTTAGCATGTTAAGTAAATTAAGGTAGTCTATCTTATCAGTGGCATTACTTACCATTTTTACCTTTATAACTTATAATGACAATAAGTATAATTTATAGCTCTTAAGTTATTACAGTGTTTGGTATAACATCATCTTTTGCCACTTCAGCATTTACTTATAACTTGCATATGAGCTTAAAACATACCCACAGTTCTCCTCAATACAAGAGTTTCAGAGTGATGAATGGTAACATTTCAGATTGTAAACCACAGGTAATGGAGGTGGTGTTTATTTTTTGTATGTACAACATGGATCACTGATGATAGGCTGTTGTAGTTAGTCATATCACTTAATCTTGGCAGAAGGCTGGAGTAGATAATGTTCTTCTTGTTTTCTTTTTTGACTGGCACACCTTTTTGAACTCTTGTTATCTTCAGAATACCCCTCTAGTTTACTTTGATGTTAAATTAAGTTTGACTTATCCAATGTTACACTTTCTTCTAAAACACTTTACTACTTTAATTTGTAACATGCTCAATTATCTTATATTAAGCCATTATGTTCCAACATTCCTCAATAAAATTTGTTAAAAGCATAAATTTTTGGTTATCACCCAAAAACAGTAGAAAAGTGAATTAATGTATAGAAGTGGCAATAGAACAGAATCTGCTCTCCTCCCAATCACTGGCTCCGAGTGGGCAACCTTTGCTGGATCCATATCTTACATTCCTGTCCTGTGTGAATTAGTCCACAAATTACTCAGAGCCCAAAAAAATTAATATTGTTTTCAGCCCAGCTCCAAATATGAAGAAAATTATATAAAGGGACATGGATAAATTTAGCCTCCTGCAAATATTGGGTGTATACAGATTTCCCCTACATTTCTTGGTTGTTTATTACATCGGAGGAACCATACATTAACTACAGGAGAGGTTCACATAGCTTCAAACAGATGTCAGCCAAAACCAGCTAATGACTGCGCTGCTGAGCTGGCAATACAACATGCAGTTACCATAGACTGGGAGCACACCACACTTCTAGCACGTGCATCCATTTACTATGAAACCATCGTCTGCAAGGCTATTGAAATGACCTCATCCATCCCCACCTGCAGTCGAGACACTGGAATCACCCTACATGATGTGGGAAGAAGTTCTTAACAGCTTCTAATGCCAACACATAGTGTCATTTCACTGAAGACTGAGCACTGTTGTTGCTCTGAAAAGTTTCTGAGTTTGCTCCTAAAAACTTTTTAATATGCAAATAATTTGAAGGATAAACTACAAAATTTTATTGCGCAATGATAGAGAAATTTAGGTTATTTTAATGTTAATATTTTGGAAAAAGTTAAAAAAAAATTGCAAAACATTTAACAAATCTTAATAAAGAAGAATATCTGAATGGTATAAATTGTGAAATTCGAATGGCATATTGCGATAAAAGTTCACCAGAAAATTTAAAAGAATCAAATGTCGGATAAATCATTGTAATGTAAAATATTTCATATTTAGTTTTATCCTTTAAAAAGCCAAAAAACAAATTCACACATACATAGTCCTCAAGCAGCCATGACCTATGGATATCCAACCAGATTGTAAAATTTAGTCCTCCAAACATATTTATCCTGAGCTACAGCTGCTGCATTTGGCCACCGAAGGCAAATTTTATCAAGATCATTTGACCCTGTTTGCCCACCACATCATAGGTTTCACCCTTTTTCTACAACCTTTAAGCATTGTTATTGAAAGCAAAGTAATCAGGATACTAACATATTCTCTCAGATGGAAAGAAATGCCAATGAATAGGAATGACAGTCATGATTTATTGTGAGCTACTTTTCTATCTTCAGTGTCATGCTTTGTCCAGATATAATTCAAATGCTGCAGAATATTTGTTACAGAAAATATTTGTTGTAAATATGCATTTTTGTTATTGAATATTTTAGAATTGATTGATTTTTACATTTAAAAAAAATATAAAGAGCTACCAGAAGAATATTGAGATTAAACTTGAATTAAAACATTTATATATTAAAATATTTTTCTGCTAGTGCAGTGTCCATGCCTAGTGTTCCCTTTAAACCCTTAAAACAACTTTTAATATTATAGGTATTTTTATGTTCCAGCCTTTGAAATAAATTGTTCTTATACAAAAAACAATAGAAATTGAATTGTCATGTACGTATTTCATCTAAACAGACAGTAAAATTTATACTATATAGTAATTTCAAAATACTACATAACTGGCCTGGATCTAGTTGAATCCTCTTGAGTATAATAGTAATAAGAATGATGGCTTGCATTGTTTTACCTCAGAGAAGCATTTTTTTTTGTTCACAATGGGTTAAATGGACAGGTCACAATGACTCTGAAGGCTGAGAAAGTTGGGTGAATCCACTGGACATCTGTTTGTCTCCTGGCAAGGCTATAACAGTGTGTTCTTTAAAGTGCACAGGGTATGGCTCTCCCAGACACAGGGACATGGCTTAACATACCATCTGATGGGTGGCAGCCTTTCCAAGTACAATGGTGTTCCCTACTGATCAATAGCAGGGCGTTTTGAGGAGGTAAATTTCAATGACTGGCCCAGGTGGGATTCGAACCTAGGAACTACAGATTATGAGCCTAGAGTGCTACTGACTGAGCCACCTGTGCAAGAATGGAGATGAAAAGGTAGATATGTTGAAACATTTTGGAGATATTTTGTAATGAACACCAATATAAAAATAATTTTACTCCTTTAGCAGCACTCCATTTCACTATATCCTCCCTTCACCTTTATTCTTTTCTAGATCCAGAAAAGCTATATAAGAGCACACATTATTAATAATTGAAATACTGGAAAATTGAAAATTAAAATATCCTTCCCCCAACAAATTTTTATTCTCTATAAAAGACTTGGCTGTTTTCCTCTTTGAAAGTATTCTGCTTTGTAGTAATATTTGAGAAATCTGCATATATGCCCATATCATGGATTGTCACTCTTAAACCTACATTATTAAATTTTTAATTACTTTGAGGCACACTGCTGATTAGAGGTAGACTAATCTTTACAACTATCATTGTCTTAGTATTAATAACGTAGAATATTACAGAGCTGATAAACTTTTAATTTTTAGTTATTTATATAATTAATTTTTTGATAGCTAAATTCTTAATATGCCTGTCTGGCAGTTTTCAGTGTAAAGTACCTCCTCTCCTGCATGAGGGACAAATATATATACAGTATAAGGTTAAATTGTATAACCTTTAAATAACCATATAATGTGACAATGTCAATGACCCAATGTAGGAAATTCAACATGGTAGTATATTATGCTAATTTTTTTTTAATGAAATGGTTATTTTTAACCACAAAAAATGTATCTTATGTTTATATTGAATTCCTTTTATTTTCCACACAGCCAAATTATTATTTTTTTCTTATTATGTTTTTTTAACTTTCAATGCAATTTTTATTAAACTTCATACATATAGTATAAATATTTTCACTAACAATCATGTATATCCATTATATCTGTAATGCTTGTTTTTGTTGTCAACACATTTAATTGTGCATAATATATGACATCAGCAATCATCTTCTCTGCAATAATACGTTGTCTAGGTGCAACTTTATTCAGCTCTTGTAGTTTTGATGATAAATTTTTCCCCACAGCATCAAATTCATCAACTTGATGCAGAGGAGCACTAAGCTGCTTACATTCCAGCATTAAAAGTTCTTCATTTTTATCATCTCTTCTTTTTAGTCTTTTTGTTGGGGGCACAGCAGAGAGACTCGATAAAGGAGACAAAGTTTCATGGGTCAAAACAGACTTATGGTTTTCTTCTTCTTCATTGGCATAATAATTGTGATCATTTTGTTCTGTTACAATATCAACTTCAATTTCTTCAACTTCTTGAGTACATTCATCATATGATCTCTGCAACTGTAAGAATATAAATAATGAAACATAATGTTGAAATACATCTGACAATTCACTTACAATTCTTAGTATGTTTAAACCTTTCAGTTTCTGATTGCAATTCAATTCTTATGTCACAGTTATCCACATTTAAATAGCCCTTTACAGTTCTATGTTGAGCTGGAGTCAATGTTTCATTTTCTACTTTTTTCTAGTTGATATCAACATTTCTACTATTTAGAAAAATTTATTAAGCTGGATGAATAATTTTGGGAAATAAATATATAGTTTTGCAGTACAATTATTAATATGTAGGCCTAAAATGTGGAATTTAAAAATATGGCTGTTTCTTTCGAATTTCTGTGCTGTCTTTATGCAAAAACAGAAGAAATACCTGTAAGGCAGCAATAAATGCGCAATTTTTTTGGGAATACAATTAGAGTTCTTGTATTGAGTACTGCTAACCTAGAATTTACAGCTGTGTAAGCTTTGAGTATAAGTAAGAAAAAATATTGCAACCCACACAGAGGGAATTTGTTATGCATTGAAATTTTCCAAAGTTTGAAAACAATACTCCAATATGATTCCAAATATGTCACCCATTTTGATTTTCACATTTTAGGACCTTTTATTGACTCTTTGTGTAGGGTCCTCCTTTTTTATTTCATATTCTCTCCCAGAATTTTGAAAAAATAAGAAATGTCTTCCTTTTCATATAAACTCATGTTTCAAACTATAATTAAAGTACTCTTTTTGATATTTTCCTTTTTTTTTTAAATTTTTTGAACCCAACTATAATGTAATTGACTACTTACTTATAATAATATACTATATATAATTTACTGATATAGATATATATATATACTTAAATGCAATTAAGAATTACTACTAGTTTGTAGGAGCCATCTCAATACAAGAGCATGCCATACCAAGATTGAAATACTGTTGACCACTATTTCAGTCAGAGTTCATAGAAACAGAAAATTGACATCCTGCAACAGCAGATAGTAATTAACTGTTATGCCATTTACGGGAAAATAACTCGATTGCTTATCAAATATGAATAGATATCGGCACATCATATATTTTAAAGTATATTTTATTATTAGGTCTTTTTCTGACAACTGTTAGTCAGTACTTGAAATAAAACTTAGTAGGAAAAAAGCAGATTTTTTTCCCCCACAAATTTGAAGCATGCCCTCTTTTGTCCTTTATTTTCAGCCTTACTGGCCTCCATTTCTAGCTTTTTTGTTCTTTTTTTTAGAAACTGGCATGTGGTAACCCTACTCTTGTAATTCAAAGTATATAAGTGAATGAAAAAACATTGTCAAAATTTGGCAAAACTAAATAGGTGTGAGTTATTTGAATATTGCCTAATAGAATCCTATAGGAAATATTACAGTACCTAAAACAAGAATTAGTTTATAAAAACTAATATACAATAATGCCATAACCTTCATAGGTTAGCAAAGTATCATAAAACCATAGCTTTACATATTTTTATCATGCAGCTGTTATAATAAGGAGACAGGCATTATACCAGGTGACTTAATAATTACAGATGTTTGGGTGCTAGATATATAATCTGCTTGTGAAAGATTTCAGATGCATAATGTGTGAGTTCAATTTCAAATAATTGCTTAATATCTTGTGTTTGTTAGTATGATGAATTGCTATATACATTTAAACCTGAATCAGTAGTAATAAATTTTTTCCCAGTTTCCAAAAAATGAAGGTGAGTGGAGAAAGAATGCAAATGAGTTTGGACATTTATGGAAAATTTTCAACTGTGTAGGAGCAATTGATGGGAAGCACTTTGAAATCACTAAACCTCCTGGAAGTGGGTCATATTATTTCAATTACAAGAATACATTCAGCATTATACTTCTGGCCATTGTGAATGCAAACTATGAATTTATTATGGTTGATGTAGGGAAAATGAGAGGATGTCAGATGGTGGTGTACTACAGGGTACTGAATTTTATAAAAGACTTTGTGAGAACAAACTGAAATTACCAAATAATGAAGCTCCTCTGGGTGGTAGCATTCTTTTGTCATTTGTTTTTTTTTTGTGATGAAGGTTTTGCTTTGCAGAGACATTTAATGAAATTATATTCACAAAGAAACTTGTGTTATGAAAATCATATCTTCAATTATAGGATATCACGTGCTTGCAGAATAGTAGAAAATGCATTTGGCATTCTAGCATCAAGATTTGCCATTTTCCAAAAGTCAATCAATTTTGCACCAAATAAAGTTGAAGACATAGTTCTTACATGTTGTGTTTTGCATAATATTCTTCAAAGGAATGAAAGAACAAATTATACCCCGCAAAAAATGCTAGATTTTGAAGATACTGAGGAATGTATTTTAACTCAAGGAAAATGGAGATCACAGAAACAGTTAATAGGAATGCAAAAAGGGAACAACAGACATCCTTCAGCTACTGCAAAGGAAACAAGAGATAGTTTTCGAAACTTTTAATAATGAAGGTAAAGTACCATGGCAGGATATGGCAATGGAAAATTTGGCAGTAGTTTAGAAGCTATCTGATAAAGAGCATGTGAGATGTACTAAGCACCCCATATGAGATGTGTATACCATCCTTCATATTTAGATATATGAGGGCTAAGATAATTCAGAAAAAATGTTTTTATGCATCTGAAGCACAGCTACACTGCTGTTCATTTGAAAATAACCTATTAGAAGTAATTTTAATTTCACAGTAAAAATTCTTAAAGCAAAGTTAAAAGTTCACAATCATATTCTCCATACCAATTAAATTTTAAGAACTAAAGATATGTAATTAGAAACAAAAAACACAAAGCACATTATTTTTGTTATGCTTCAGTAAAATGCAAAAAAGACTAATAATCATTTAAAAAAAAAAATACCCCCTCAAGTAGCTGCTTGCCACAGAGATATGACAGGAGCCTGTCAGTTTATATGCCACAGTAGAAGGTCTGTGAGGAATGCAGGACCTCAGCAGAAAAACAACACAAACGTCCATGCCTATATCCAGGGCTTGAACCCAGGTCCCTTAGATCAGTAGCCAAGTGCGTTAAACACTCGGCCACTTGCAAATTTAAATTTTCAATAAGTGTATAACTTGTTACAGTTTTTATACTATTTGAGATTAAAAAAGAATCTGAGCTAAATATAGTGTCTTATTTCTTTGAAGAATCATACATATTTTTAAAACTTCTTACATCATACTCAGAGTAGGTATGACACCATTTTAATTTTGAAAGCTGATCATGTTAAAGGTAAAACAGAATAATGTGTAAAAGAGTTGAAAAGACAGTTTCTTTACAACATCATTTAGTAAGCAGCTAAATACTGTAGATAAGAATAATTCTGAATATTTTTATGGTCCTACTATTTTTTACATTGTTAATTTAGGAATTGATGACTAAATAGTTATAATTCCTGATTTCCAGAAGAAATCTAAATTTATATATTTTCCTGGGTAAATTAAACTTGTATTGTCATGAAATAAGTTTTGGAAATCAACACAGAATTAATTATATAAAAATTTCAAAGTGTTTTTTTATACACTTGGAACTACTTTTGTTCTGATTAACTGATTTACCAATATAACTGATAATACCTCATATATATGTATATCTTCAGCTATACCTCATATGATTGATAATAACATATATATATATCTTCAGCTGTTCTTCATATGATTGATAATAACTCATATATATCATATGACAGATAATCAATGATTTCAATTGCAGTAACACCTTATTATACACTATTACCAAATGTGTTCACACACTGCTCATTATATCCAGGCAAAATCACATTTGGAGCATCATAACTATGCTTTTAAAAAACTATTCAGTTTGCAGTTAGGTTTTTACTAAATTGAAACCTCAATCTATTGTTTTCTACAAGATTTTTGTATCAATTATTGAGAAATTAATTTTCCAAATCAGATTGAACTAAAATAATTTTCCAAATCAGATAAAATGTTATTTTTTCACAAAAAAAAGTATATAATCATCATCTACTTCTTTGCAATCTGATTTTTTTAATAGGAATGCAATTTTGTTTGAGAGTTGGACACATTTGTCCACTCTTAAATAAAAATGTCAAAACTTATCCAATTACAATAAATCAAATAACTAATGAAAATAAAAAATGTCATAATAATAATGCACAATGGATTTTTAATGAAAGGTATTTTATGTTGTACATTATTAAGAATAAAAAATAAGAAATGAAATTGTGTATTCTGAAATATATTCACACTTGGATTGGATATACAGGTGCAAGGAAATCATCAAAAAATAATTATGATAAATAAATATCTCCTCAAGCAGCTGCTTACCACAGAGGTCTGACAGGAACCTGTCTATTTATACACAGGAGGTTTGTGATGGTGGTGAGACCTCAGCATAAAAACACAAACCTCCATGCCTTACCTGAGACTTCAGCCCAGGTTCCTTGATACCATTCATTATTTTAATCACTGAAAAATTGCAAATTTCACACTGCATATAATATAAAATGGTAGCATTTGAAAAACAGAGTACAGGTAAAATGTGCTATGCCATTTTTCCAGTGCAGAAAACAATAATTTGTACACCTACAGCCATTGTGGAAAAAAATTTTTTTTTCAATATTTTAAATGTTTAAATTCTTAGCTTAAATGGAACAAAATTTTTGTTATAAAATGACAATACATTTCACAATTTTAAGAGAATAATGCAATCGTTCTAATCATGATGAGTATGATATTCTGTAATCACCAAATTTTTTTAGTGTACAACTACTAAGATTTCAGTGCACATTGTTAGCTTTCACCAAAACCATATTACACCAAAAATGATTATATGATATATAAAGCATAATGAATTTAAACAGCACGATAATATATTACTTAAACTGTTCATCCACTTTTAACTAAAATAATCAATGATTTGATCTTGCATAGTTTTAATAAATAATTACCTCAACTTCATGTACTTCTTCGCATACCAATGATTCCACATCTCCAACAGCACTTCGGCTCTGTCATAATATCATCTGATCGACAGTAGGTAGAAGTATAGCGTAATACCATAATGTTCGGGTGTAAATGTCATCGGTTCCAGTACCAGTTCTCCTTATTCAATCACTTTTTTATGCTCTTTGTGGAATGTAGTCCGAAATGTATTTTTTTTAGCACAAAATCTTTGGTTGCTTTTGGTTCTATTTCAAGGCACATATCTAATAATTTCATATATAACAGATGTTTTTTTTTTCCCGATTGCTGTAATCGGCAGATTTTATCTTTCATAGACATGGCATGGAAATATTAGTATTTAAGAAATTTTCGCAGAAACTTTTAGACATATTTTTATATACAGCGTTACGAGCTATCAACGTATACAAAACAGACTGCAAAAACACAACGACTATAGTTCGAGCCAAAGTGGGTCTGGTTCGCGCAAGGCACTAGGTAGTTCAAGAGACACTTCACGAGAAATTATCTGTTGTGACCACAAGACTCTAATCTTGCAAGTTCTTGGGAAGCAGCACTGAGCGAGCTTGTTGTTGTTGCCATTCATGCAAAGTTTGGATTGGAGTAAACTTGTCTTTGCCATACTTGACAAGCATTCTGATAAGTAGATGGGGCCATTTAGGCTTTTCTGTGTGAGGGATCGAGGGGAATATAAACCATTGGCCATCTGGCATGGAGCCTTCTAAACTTTCAAATTTAAATCTACAAAATCATCAGATGTTGGGAATTCTTCCTTATACCATTATTTAATATGGGTAAATTTTTTTTTTTTCAAATAATGTCTCAATTTCCAAGAGCAAACCTTTTGGTTAAGCAAGGATTTACTGTATTATTCTTTCTGCTTAGTTTACTATTGCTTTCCATGCTAATGATATATGTTTTAATTCAGGTTCTAGGAATTGCAGGATCATGTTGGGCATTTTACACACTCAGCAGGAATGATGATTCTTGTAAGTAGGATACTTTATTAAAGAGTTATATGCAATAGTAGTAAAAGTTTAGTTTTCCCCTTTTCAGATGTCTTTTTAGCTATTTGTTTATTCTTATTGTTATATATCCATCAATAATGATGGTGTATTTCCATCATAATCTTTTCAAACTCTAGATTTTTATATTCTTAACAGGCTTTGGTATTCAGAACAGCATTAAAAAAAGAGATTCTACCTGATTATTTTGAGGCTTTTCTCATGAAATATTGAATAGAATACCTTATATCAGATTATTCATGATCTTATTAGAAGTCATTCATAAATGGACAGTTGCATAGAATATGATATAACTATACTTAACCAAACTATAACATATTTAACATAAAAAAAATAAAATAAATACTCCCTCAAGCAGCTGCTTGCCACAGAGGTCTGACAGGAGCCTGTCAGTTTATATGCCACAGTAGGAGATCTGAGAGGATGGCAGGACCTCAGCAGAAAAACGACACACACATCCATGCCTAAATCCGGGGCTCGAATCCAGGTCCCTTAGATCAATAGCCAAGCGTGCTAACCACTCGGCCACAGGACGGCGTTATTTAACATGGCTGAGTTAAATTTAAAAAATCACTATCTAAGCTGTTTTATTATTTAAACAATAATTGATAATCTCAGAATTATCTGTAGATGTTTAAATGTTTATAGTTTTAGTAAATCAAAATAACATTTTGATTGGTGAATACAGGATAGTAGGGATGTTAGTCACTTCTTGTAGTAATATGTGAAGTGTCCTGTTGCACAGATCCCACAATGATATGAAGATCACCATAACTTTACATGACGACTATTCATGTCTTCTTCAGAAGTTAGGTAAACAGTTGTTCTTTGAAGATTATATTCGTGTGTGCTGTTGTGCAGCTGCACTGTATGGTTTTCAGCTGGGGATACCGTTGCAGGTTCATGGTTCTCCCCATGTGCCTCGGGTAGGGGTGGGGGTGTGGATGCTTTAGTAGCACTGTGCTGATAAAGGAGCAGTTTCCATGGGTGGGATGGGTGGTAAATTTCTTTGTTGCAGCACGCTTCTCTGTTTTGGTACATCACCAGTTGTTCAGTGAGATCCAATTGAAACTTAGTTGGGGGACACAAATAATTTTGGTCAGTTCAAATTGCAGGCTCATTCCGGTATTAGAAATCACTCTTGCCAATGAAGTGGTTTGTTTTTTTAACTGTACATCTTTTTTCTGTTCTTTTTTCCAAGTTTGGCAGGTTCTTTCGTTTTGCCATAGTAAGGTTTATTGTCATTGTTGGCACTTTCATGTAACGGTATTTTATATACTCCTCCTATTTTTTCATTCTGGTCCTGATCAGTTTTAATTATATTAAATGTAGTGTTGCTGGTTTTCATTGGCACTATGTAATTGTAAGGTTGTATTTGCCAGCCATGGGATGTTTGGAATTCCTTTGGTGAACTTATTTATTTTGGATTCCAGCTTTGGTTGGGATATTTTTTGCTAAGTTTGTCTTGCCATATTTTCGACTAGTTTTAATATATTTAGCAGGTAACTCCCATTTTGAGCATCCGAGTATATTTTTTCTTTTTCATAAAACTGTGGTGTGAGACAATCTGATATTTCTTAGGAATATGGTTTTTAGTGCACTATTTTTGTGGACTAGTGGGTGTTGGGAGATGTATGGGATGATAATGGGTGGCACTGTAGGCTTATGGTAGACTGCAATTTCCAGTTTTTTCTCCTGCCAATGTAGTAGCATATCCAAAAATGGGAATTGTTCATCCTCATCATTATATGCAGACAAGATACAGAAATTTTACCTGAGTTGCAAGCACAAATAAATAACGTCTATCCAACCATTAAAGTAACTGCTGAAAAGGAAAAGGATGGACAATTACCATTTTTGGATATCTACTACAATTGGCAGGAGCAAAAACTGGAAATTGCAGTCTACCATAAGCCTACAGTGCCACCCATTATCATCCCATACATCTCCCAACTGTCACTAGTCACAACAAAAGTGCACTAAAAACTGCATTCCTAAGAAATATCAGATACGCCTTCACACCACAGTTTTATTAAATGTTTAAAATTAGTTTTTTAAATTTATGAAAAGGAAAAAAATATACTGGAATGTTGAAAATGCAGGTTACTTGCTAAAAATATTAAAACTAGCTGAAAATATGGCAAGTCAAACTTGGCAAAAAATATCCCACCAACATCAACACAGGAATCCAAAATAAATAAGTTCACCACAGGGATTCCAAACATCCCAAGGCTGGCAAATACATTGAAAAATGCAATGCAACTTTACAGCTACATAGTGCCAATGAAAACCAGCAACACTATAATTAATATAATTAAAACTGATCGGGACCAGAATGAAAAAATAGGAGGAGTATATAAAATACTATTACATGAAAGCGCCAACAATGACAATAAACCTCACTATGGCAAAACGAAAGAACCTGCCAAACTTGGAAAAAAGAACAGAAAAAAGATGTACAGTTAAAAAAACAAACCACTTCATTGACAAGAGTGATTTCTAATACCGGAATGAGCCTGCAATTTGAACTGACCAAAATTATTTGTGTCCCCCAACTAAGTTTCAATTGGATCTCACTGAACAACTGGTGATATACCAAAACAGAGAAGCGTGCTGCAACGAAGAAATTTACCACCCACCCCACCCATGAAAACTGCTCCTTTATCATCACAGCACTATTAAAGCATTCACCCCCCCACCCCTTCCCACCTAAGGCACATGGACAGAACCATGTGAAACCCAACAACATCACCCACTGAAAACCATGTGGTGCAGCTGCACAACAACACACATGAATATAATCTTCAAAGAACAACTGTTTACCTAACTTCTGAAGAAGACCTTAATAGTTGTCATGTCAAGTTACGGTGGTCTAAATATCGTGTGATCTGTGCAACAGGAAACACTTCACTTGTTCCTACAAGAAGTGACTAACATCCCTACTGGCCTATATTCCCCAATCAAAATGCTATTTTGATTTACTAAAACAATAATAAAACAGTTCGGAGTGATTAAGTTTTTAACCTATTCCCATTGTTTGCAATGATGATAGATGCATTGGTGGCTTTAATGTTGGCCCTATAACACAATCTGAAGTTATTTTGGCTGTTTCTAAATTTAAATTTCATAAATCCCCAGGGGTAGATGAAATTACTACGGAAATGCTTAGAGCTGGGAATGTTTCGGTACCACTTGGATGACTGAAATTCTGAATATCTTTTATGATAAAGGCATGGTTCCTAAGGATTTTACCAGAGCTCTTGTTATCCCTATTTTTAAAAAAGGTGATCTCAGTTCTTGTGATAACTATAGGGGTATCAGCCTACTCTCTGTTCCAGGTAAAGTTCTTTCCATGATTGTGCTTAATAGAATTAAGAATCTGGTTGACAGTCAATTGCGTGATGAGCAGTGTGGATTGATAAGTGGTAGGGGATGTATTGATCAAATATTTTCACTTAGGCAGATTCCTGAGAAATGTTGAGAGTTTCAGAAATCTTTGGTTATTATCTTTGTTGATTTCAAAAAGGCTTTTGACTCTGTTGTTTGTCATAATTCGTGGTTGATATCAATATTTAATGGAATACCAGACAAGTTAGGGTATCATAATGATCTCTCTATAATAACACTGAGTCGTGTGTGAGAGTTGGTATTGTAGCAATTGGTTTAGCATTACTTCTGATGTTTGACAAGGGTGCATTTTGTCTCCTTTTCTCTTTAGGTTGATTATTGATTATATTATGCGAAATTCACTTCAAGGGAAAGATTTTGACTTAAAATGGACTGGAGATACGAAAATTTCTGATTTAGATTATGCTGATGATTTAGCCCTTTTGGCAAATGATGTTTATGAGATGAACTCTTTCATTCGAGCTGTTGATGAAACTGGTAGTAGAGTAGGTTTGGTTATAAACAGAGAGAAAACTAAAGTGATGAAAATTGGTCAGGCAGGCAGTTAATCTGAATGGTTGCAGTCTTGAGCAGGTCTCACAGTTTAATTACCTTGGGAGCTATGTAACTGATACTGGTGATGTGTGGCATGAAATTAACAGACGAATAGGTATTGCTGCCGGGACTTTTAAGAATCTATGGAGATTGTGGAGAAATAGGCGTATACACCTAAAGACTAAAATTAGACTGTATAATAGTTTGGTTCTTTCTAGGGTTAGTTATGGTAGTGAAACTTGGACACTGTGTAAACAAGATAACAGGAAACTAGATGCTTTTGATTCTAAATGCTTACGTAGTATCTTGGGTATTAGGTGGTTTAACTTTGTAACTAATGATGAGGTTAGACAAAGGAGTCTGCAACCTCCTTTAAGCAGCATATTGTGCAGAGACAGACTTCATTGGTTTGGCCATGTTGCCCATATGGATAATTATAGATTGGCGAATAGGGTTATGAACAGTGTGCCTAAAGGCCTCAGAAAGAAGGGGAGACCTAGGATGCAGTGGGCAGACAATATCAAACAGGACCTTGTTAGAATTGGTGTGCAGTGGCCAGATGCAGTAGATGTAGCTCAGGATAGACTTGCTTGGAGAACTGGATTGCACAGTCTGGTTGGACCTCTGTAGCCCATGGCTGCTTGAGGATGATGATGATGTCTGAGAAGGTGGATTTGATACACCAAAAGGTCAGGTATTTGAGGAAGAAAGCACATGCTTTATACCAGGCCTGGTTCTAGAAAAAAATGAAGGGGGTGGGCAACAAGAGATTGGATATCCAATGAGGTATAACATTTCCCTCACCTTTTTACAGGTCTTTAAAAAATTTATTTGAAAAATGCAATGAATATGAATAATAATGTTTTTGCCTAGATCTTTGGGAGGAAAGGGGCATGGCCACCCTCCTCTCCTAGATCTGGCCCTGCATTATACACAATTATGTAAGGTTGGAGAAAAAGCAAAAATGCAATCTTAGTATAAAAAAATAAAGAAAATGGAAACAACAGTTGTTAAATAGTAAATTCACAGAGTTACCTCTTGATTTTGAAGTCAATAAATCAATGAACAGAAGTCAGTAACAGATATTATTGACTTCAAAGTCAATAGATTATTCTGTAAATTTACTATTTATTGATTAATTAATAATAATGTTTTAGTGTGAGTGAATTACTAATTTATTTTTCAATTACACAGTGCAACATTAAAAAGTAAACTTGCATGGCATAATATCATTAATTAATTATAATTGGAAATTAAATAATTTTTCAAAATTAAAATTTTATTTATAATGGCATGTTATTAATTAACTTAATATTAATAATCATCCATATGCACATGCATTTGTGTTTTCAAATCTTGATTAATGTGACATTTGAGTATGATGTTTTAAAATTGGCTATACCATTAGAGGGTGTTCTACATCTGCACAACACTTTCAGTTTTCTTATGATTTGAGTTCCATTTAAAATAGCATTCTGTTAATTTTTTTAAAGTGTGAAACACATTTTGGACTCTGTTCATGCCTTTCCCGATCATTAATGGCATTAGCAGCAACAATGACAGATTTAATAGAGGTCACACTAGTGGAAAAAGAGCTGAGCTGGTGCTAGTTTAGTGGCCTAAGAACACTCTGGCATGAATCTGGAGAGATATTGGTTCAAATCCTGCACGTTGGCAAAACATTTTTTCCACAAAACGTTTTATCTAACATCATGTTAATAAAGTGTAACTATAAAAAGTGTATGAATTAGTACACTTCCAAATCAGTTGGAGTTGCTTTACATGGATTATGGAAGTGGTTCTGGAGTGATATAATTTTTTTCAGACACTTCCCAAAACTACCACAAACCAGAAAGTAATAATTTACTGAAGTAAACTACTCCAAAACTACCACAAACCAGAAAGTAATTAATTACAGAAAGTGTAGGGCAGCGATTCTCAAACTTCTTTTGCTCATGGCACGCTATTTTTTGCTGTGAATAGTCATGGCACACTAAAATGTTAAGTTGGCAAATTTAAGGGAGACTTGCTCATGTGCAGTGTGCCTTCAATAATAGCCATTTCTGTGGAGTCACATATAAATGAAGAGCTATTATTTTCAAGTTCTGACAACTATTGAGGTTACTGTGTACATTGTATGTGTTATGGACATGTTTTGTGCTAATTTTGATTTTAACATAAAGATTTACTACAGATAAATTTTTGATTAAATAGCAACAGAATGGTTTATAAATTTCTCTTTATTTGCAATATCATCTGAAATTTAGTGGCTCACGTAGTGAATCTCGCAGCACACCCTTTGAGAACCACTGGTGTAGGGTATGAAGTTATTGATTTTGATGTTGATGGCAAAGGATCACAAGATCAAGAGAACTGATCTGGATAGAGGAGCAATCTTAACCCATCCAGAAACCATGTTTAGCAAAAAAAAAAAAATTTAACTTTTGAATGTTTTTGCCAAATAGCTAATGAAAGGAATTATGACATGCTATATACAAAATAATCAGTATTTAATTCTAGATTTCCTAAAAATGAAATATTTAATGAAAAACAACTAGTTTTTATTTTAATAGGACTTTTTTAGAGTCATGTAGTAAAAAATGTATCAGGCAATGCAAATAAAAATTTATTTGAAAAAACAAATGAACAGAAAAAATGTAATGCATATGAACAAAAAGGCTATTTTCTGAATAACAGGAAAATAAAATTTTACTCAAAATGAGAAAATTACTCTTTTTTTCATAATTGTTTTGTTGGAATCATACTTTTAGAAAAGTCTTTTTGCCAATTGTGCTGTCAGACAACAACTTCAGAGTTTTTTTTTAACAACTAGCCAAGCAAAAGAAATAGATTATGTTATCTACGAAATTAAACAGAATTTAATTCCAATTTTTATGAAAATAAAAAAATTAAAACAAATTTGCACACATATTAACCGTGGGTTTCTCTCCTCTTCCTATATGGTTTAATCATCCTAGTGCAAACCTCATGAATTGCTTTGATGAAATGTCTTGGTGAGGCATGCTAACAACTATATTGAAACAGTGCAGGTGGCATTTAGACAAGAAAACATTTTATTATAACAGAAAGAACAACAACACTACACATTCATATATACATAGTTCCAATATGCATTTTCCAACATAAGAGGCAAATGCTCAACAGCAAGTGGACAGCACATAAAGACTAAAAGATTAAATGCAAATGATGGTGACCGAGTGCTCAGTGTTGACTAAAAATTGAAGACTGAGTGCTAATTCAAACGGTGCATTTCTTTATATATTGCCTTACGGGGACTGGTGCCAGGACACAATCCATGTGGGATTACTGTTGTTTGAACCCGAGGAATAATGCTGTAGAGAAGTACCACCTCTTTTGACTATTAGCAGAATTATTGTTATAATCTGCTGAGCTCTTCATGGGAGCTCACTGTCAATGGCTAACTTCATTTCTTTTGCCATAGTCTTATTGATGCCACCACTTCGGACCTGAGGAGGCAATTGGCTAACAGGCTTGACCATGAGAATCTGGATAGGTGATCCTGACAGCTCCCTCCCTCCTTCCTCTAGAGCAGGTGTGGGCAAACTTTATAGCTGAAGGGCTGCATAGAAAACTGAAATGGAATGGCAGAGCAGCAAAGCATTATATAATCAATAACATATATAACAGAAACAAAAAGAAAAAAAAATAACTTAAAGTGAAACATAAACAATGTAATTTTAGTAAAATGAATTATTTTAATGAGAATTGGCTTTGCAGAAGTTGGACTTCTTGTCCTCTGTACATTCTTTTTCTCTTTTCCAAATTTAATTTATTTGTTGTCAGTAGCTCATTGGCTATACAAAAAGAGGTGGCAGGCTGCATGTGGCCCAGGGGCCATAGCTTGACTGGCCTGCTCCAGTTATCTGGTAAAGTCTGATAATGTTTCTGACAATTATGTCCAGGGTGCTTTAAAAATTCATGTGCTGTCGAAAATCTTCCATCATTAATCACACTTGTAATGAATGTTCAACAGTTCATTCACCATTGTCTGAGTGTGAAAACTTCGTTTATGCTTTCATCTATTGGGCAATATAAGTGCCGCTTGTGGCTGGAAATATTGTCGGCAAAAGCGCCAACGGGAAACATAGAAGGAATATTCATAGCGCTAGTTAGAGGAAATCTTGATCAGCGGCCGGTAGCTCAGTGGTCCAGAGCACCTGACATGGGTTCGTATCCCACCCGGCTCAAGACAATTTTTCCTCAAAAACTAAAATCGACGTAAAAGTGTCTGCTGATTGAAACAAATAATGTATTGCAATCTACTAAATGGTACATGTACAATATAAAAATTTCATTTTGCCACAAACTTTACAATGTTATCCTGCACTAAAGCTAATACTTCCCTTGTGGGAATTTAAGCTGGGAGAGAGAGTATTGGTGAGATCATAATCCTCACCTTTTCAGTACTCTGATGAAGTCTCCAATCTCTTCCAGATGGTGCTCATTATCATAATCTGTATTTAATTTCAAAGACTTGTCTGATGACAGTAATGAAGGGGTGCAGAGGTGGCTCAGTCAGTAGTGCACCAGATTTGTAATCTGCACTTCCCAGATTCAAGTCCCACCTGGGCCAGCATTGAGATTTGTCTCCACAAAACTTCCACCCTGCACACAGTCAGTAGGAGACACTGATGGGCTTGGAAAGGCCATTGTCTGTCGGATGGGATTCTAAGCCATGGCCCCGTGTGCAGAACATCTATATGCTATGCACATTAAAGAACACGCTGAATGGCTTTGGTGGGAGACTACCATCTGTCTCCCAACAGCTGTCCAGTGGGCCTCCTCCCCCATCCTTCTCTGAGACCTCAGGGTCCTTGTGACTTGGTCATTTAGCCCATTGTGTGCAGCAAAGGGCCACTCAGAGGTAAAACAGCCCAATAATAATTTACATTCAATAATGAAAATTTAGTTTTAATTTTCAATTTCTGTAAAACAAGTTTATCCCTAAGTTTTTTCGTCACTTTTTACTTTCAACCATTTCTTTACTTTAAACTGATCACACTACTTATCTTTCGCCTTACAGTGTCTTACACAGTTAGCACCATTTCTATATTCATGAGCATCAGGTATAACTGTAATGATTGGTTTGTTCTTACTTATTTTTCTCATTTGTATTTTAGTACCATGAACTAATATGTGTTTTTACATCAGAATTTGTGTCACTTTATTTTTAGAGTAAACTGCTTTATATATGGGTGATATAATAGAGCTTTCACTTATGAAATGTTTTTTTCCTAATTCTTGCATAATCTAATGCTAAATTCTGCATCATCATATCTTTATCAGTTATACTTCTACTATTATATTGCATTTCGCATGCTTATTAAACTTAGTCTTTTTTTTTAGTCAAACTTATCTCAATCATCTCTGCCCTGATGCTCTTACTTTTACAGAGGGCATTCAAAAAGTTCATGACATGTGCCTGTAGATTTGCACTAATTCCTCCAAAGTTAATGAGCTACGGCTTGTTTGAAAGCTTGTCTAAACTTATCATTATGTGTTAAAAAACAAAGGCCATATCATTGTTTCTCTCTTTTCTGGTGATACATAAATTTTGGTCTGTGAAATCTGTGCATTGTTGCATACAAAAGATTTGACATTTATACAAGAATGCAGCTTGGGAACAGTTACCCCCAAAATAATTCATGCTGAATTATCACAAGTATATGGGGATTGTGCTTGTTCATATGGAACATTATGGATGGATGCCAAATTCAGAGAATGATTGAAGTGCTTTGAAAACCTCCCTTGTGCAGGAAGACCAAAGGAGACCGTGAAGAGAGAACCATCACTGCTGTTCTTGAACTCATTAAGAAAATCATACATCAGCATTCAGATAATAAGTTCATATGTCAGTGTATCAATTGGCAGTGTACAACAGTTATCCATGAAGATTTAAAGTTCCAAAAGATCTGTGCCAAATGGGTACTCTCTGATAGAACAGCAGAAAAGGGTTAGAGTTAATTCGTGCAAGGAGTTGCTCGCAATGTTTGAACCTAGGGCCCAAAATGGTTAACAGATACTGTCGCAGGTGATGAGACATGGTTCTATTACTATATAATTCCCCGAAAAATCAACAACTATGTTTGATTTGCAGAAGATGAACCGCATTCCCAAACCATCTGACAAGACTTTCAAGCAAGGAAGAGGATGTTCACAATTTTTTTCAATTTCTAAGGAGTGGTAGCCATGGACACCTTACCTGAAAAATGACTATAAATGGCTAAGAGTGCCTTCACACTTGCCGCTTGTGACACTCACCTTTCTGCAAGGACGAGTTTTTGAAGACTGCACATCTTGTGGAGTCGGTAGTCAGACATCACTTCCTCTACACTTGTCACTGCACGACTGCAGCTGGAGTTGGTTCTATTTCTATTCTCGCCATGTGGTATGCAAGTGACCACAAGCAAGAGCCAATCAAATAGCCGCTGATTAATGACGTTGCTAGAACAGCCAGGCAAAAGTTGATAGTGAGCATTTGGAGATATTTCACTAACAGAATATCTACATATATAGATCTTTAACATTAAGCAAGTTTTTCTCTTGTAACCACACATATAGTTTTGGAAATATGTTTAGGAGTAGGATTTTTTTCTAGGAGTAGCTAAAAACTTGCAAAAATGCACATAAAATTTAAAATGTAAGCATTTTGAGCGATTCTCCCCCCTTTCCTTTTAACCATGCTACCGAGCATAAAGCAAAATTTTTTAACTTTAGCTGTTCCACTTGATGATAAGGAGATTGATTATTTACACAAAGGAACGAAATGGAAGACAATGCATTCAATAATATCATATATGAGTAATGTTTTGGTATGATGATTTTAATATATTATCATGCATTATTAAATTACTGCTGACTCAAATGTAAGCAGTATGTTTCTCTGATTACCTGTGCTTAATATATGAAACTTGAAATAGATTTATAAATATTTATGGAATTGGAAAGTTGAGATGGTCCAAATAATGCTGTACTGCATTATGTGTATATGCCTATGATTCCCATCCTGTCAAGACATTAATTTTTAGTGTGACAAATAATATGCAACACATTAGGACCTGGATTGGTGTTGGACCTTTAGAAAACTTTTAAAAGAAAATATTTTACCTATATTATATTACAGTAATCCTATTTAAAATCCCATTAAAAATAATATGGAGGAGAAAGTGCTAGATAATAATTTTATGAAAATAGAATGGTGTTCTTGTTTGATCTTTACCCTTCAATTATTTTTTCCAAACAATCTGATGGATTGTTTTCTTCAAAAGAAGTTGTCAGTCATTGTTGTTAGTGCAATATCTCTTGACACTCTACAGCCAAAATTTCGAATTTCTACATAAAGAGGTCGCTTGCAATATTCAGTTAAAGTTTTGCATTTTGAACATTGTCTAAACACAAAAAAACTACTTAAGGATTTGAAAACGTGAATCATGATATTACATCAGTAATTCGAACAGTTTTTTCCAATTATCTTTTAAAGCAAAATATCCCCCCACCCCCATAATCAACTCATTGTTATCAATGCAAACCTCATGGCATTCATATTCCACCACCAAAATTTCCAGCCTATATCGATATTCATTTAAAATTTTGCAGTTTTCAAAAATTTTCATTGTTTATTAGAGAGCGCCATTAAAACCTTTGGGAGATTTGAAAAGTGCGAATCATTGTAATAGTTCATCAATCTTGTCAAACCCAAAAGGAATTTTTAATTTACCTCTACAAACAAAAATAGTTGATCATCTACAAACAGACCACAAGGTAAAAAGTTAGCTATTTCGGAAAATGAGCTAAGAACAATTCTAAATGCATCTTGCCTTATTTGTTAAGCACCAATCTTTCAGCTGCAGAAATTGATTTCCACAATTTCTTGTCCTTTGTTCTAATTTCCAAAACTGCTTTAGATAAACAACAAAAAACAATAGCCAAATTCTCTTTAAATTCGACAGGTGTCATACACAAAAAAGATTTTGTAACAGTGTCAACCTCTTGAATATTAAGGATTAAATTGTGAAAATTTCCTAATCTTTTTCTATTATTAAAAATCTTGTGACCCATTTAGTGTGATATTTTTTATTATTATGCCTATGATTAGGCAAGGCAAGTAATATTAACTGTTTACGAAAGAGCAAACTTCTCTTCCTGGACATAATGTTTACTATAGAGTGAAAGAAATGTCAGAAAGCACGGTAGATCTCGCAGAGACAACAAAGCACACATTCCAGGTTATTTACAGCAAGAACCAATGAGCTTAGTTCTTTGTTGCAGACCACGCATTTAAGTGTGAAGGCTACACCTGTTTCTTGCGGAGTGGCAAGGAGCTGCGAGTGACGTCACAGTGCTTTTGCGATGTTGCGAGCGGCAAGTGTGAAGGCACCCTAATACTACACCAACGCTGTTTTGCCCAAAATGATTAAGGAGATGAAGGAGCAGCATTCAATAACAGTGTGTCAAGAGTTCTTCTTCATGACAATGCCAGTGCTCACAAAACCCAACAAGTTACAGCCTATCTGGAGCAGGAAAAAATCAAACAGCTACCCCATCCTGCATATTCACTTGATTGTGCACCATGCGATTTTTTGCTATTTCCAAAAATTTGTATGATACTGAAACTTTATATGATATTTATACATAGATGCTGGAGGGGAGTATTTTGAAGGACACTAAAATATTTCTAAGGTAAGTGCAGTGGTTTTTGTTCTGCAGATGCATGTGAAGAACATTTTGAATGCCCCTTGTAACATCCTAAATTAATTTAAAAATAATAAGCATTTGTCTGTTTTCTATTTCTCTTACCATCTGATACTTACACAACTCATATTTACTCTTATATAGGTTATTTAAAATGTATGCACAATGTGGCAACACTCCAGTATGGATGATGCAATCACCACAGTCGTTCAACAGTTGTAGATAGGAAGCTGCGAAAAGCGCAGGTGACGTGTTTTACATCATAGCATATCACATTTCAGAACAGCTGTCACTAAAAATGGCACTTTGCAGAGGTTTCAGGTACTGTTATTTCTCCACTGACTGGATTAAGATTTCATTTAGGTTCAAATTCTCTAATCCAAGTTCCATCAATAGTGACAATTCTGTGCAAAAAATCCTCTCCTTGTATAGTTTAAATTTTAATGTATGGTGGCTGATTTTCACACATAACAGTACATGAAACCTCTGTAAGTGCGATTTTCAGTGTCAGCTATTCTGAAGTGTAATATGCTATGATGCACAACATATCACCTTCACCTTTCTTCACTTCCTGTCTACAACTTTGCAGTGACTGGTGATTGTGTCATCTGTACTGGAGTGTTGCCACATTGTTCATTACTTTTGAAATGACCTACATACATTCTAAATAACTCTTTATGTAACATTATTTTTATCACCATTTTTCACTTGTACAGCCATTTATTTACTACAACTTTCCATTATACAAATCTCATTATTGGCACACTTAAATCAATCAATCAGCCTTATCAACCTTATTTTTATTAATCAGTTGTCACTTGACTGAAAAAATAATTGAGAAATGTAATTCAATATGCTTTGGAACTTTTTTGTATCTTCACAAACAACTGATGAATGGCAATGTAAATTTTTCAACAAGATGAAGCAACATTACATTTTGAAAGAGAAATGAGGAGCCTTTAGACTAAAGAATAAATAGCTTGCAGTTATTTCATATACTGATCTGCAAATTGACCTGCCCCAACACCACTGGGATTATGTCTTATAGGGAGAACTGATGTGAGTACACTTTAAAGTCTATTAACTTACTTCATCAACTGAGTGTAGAAAACATAATTGTAGATACATTGCATGCAGCACTGAAGAATTTCTGCAAAAGATTAGTTTGCTGTATCAGTGAAGATGGAGGGTATTTTGAACATAGATTACTGGATGTGGCATCAAAAATAATTAAACCTCACTTAACCAAATTCAAATTTTCATAACTACTTTATTTACCACAATAAAGGAAAGCAAAATAACACAATAATGAAATTGGATTGTTTTACCTCTGAGTGGCACTATTTTTGAACATAATGTGCTAAATGGCCAGATCACAAGGATCCCAATGGCTCAGAGAAGGTTCAGGAAGGGTATCTGTAATGCTCCAAAGAAATGAAATACTTTTAAAGTTTGGACCCTTTGTCTGATCCAATTATTTTTATGCTCCAGATAGCTGAGTCAGGTGCCAGGCAATAATTGACAAATTGCCAAAAAATAAAATTTAATTAGGATTCGAAATACCAGCGAGCGTTAATGAGTAAGAATTCAAAAATATTAAATAATTGTCAAAATTTTATGTTAATGCTAATCAAACAAACTAATGTTGCTCAAGAGAAAAAAAATTAGTAAAGATTCAATAGGTTTGAATAACAAACAATTTATTTCCAAAAAGCACTCACCAAAACTTCAATAAAGAAGATACTGCATCATTTCTTATTACAAACATCTTCAACAAACTCCAAACTAAAACTGATCTCTAAACTGTGCTGTGCTCTACTACTCTCTCTACTCTACTATCTTCTGTGCTACTGTGACATCTCACCAGGTTATAACAAGAGGTCATGTTGCACGCCGGGAAAGACATTTGCATAAATTGACAAGTGGCGCAAGCTATGATGCAAGAGGGGGCGTGTCCTTGTACACGCGCTTTAGCAGGTGACAGTCAAAAGTTCGGAGTTGTTCATGCACAACTCCTAACTCTTGGAAACGAGTGCTGTGATGCCAAAAATGAAATAAAAATCCCCAAAATGATAAATATAATGCAAATTAAGCAAAACTGGTTAAGGTAAAGTAAAAGTGAATGATGGGGCATCACAACTCCCCCTTCCAAAGGGAGTCAAAAATTTGACCTAACAGATTTTGACGAGCAAATTTTGAATAAAAGGACACATCTCACGTCATTTACACATGGCTGAACATAAATAAGTAAAAGTATGCTTACACAAATTTTTATAAGACGATCTATTCTCACTTCGATGCATTTTCCAGCACAACCAAAGGTGTACCTCCTCCCAAATCTCCTAACAAAAGTGTGTTGCAGCTATCCTAGTGTAAATATATACCAATGGCTGTGACAGTTAACTGTATACTAGCATTATCGGCCTACCTAGTATCACATTCTGATACAAACTCGAAATTGGCATAACTTGAACTTCACAATGAAAACGGGTTAATACACTCCTAGCTTTCTTAACATCTAGAAAGGTTAAAGACAAGAAAAGAAAAAAAATATTCAATTACATACGTTGCTAGCGAGGTGATAACTTCCACTTATCCCCTAACCACAATCAAAAAACGTGAAAGCTAATTCTTCTCCTAAATTACATAAAAAAAATGGGTATTGGAACACCGTTATCTCCTCCTAATTACATCAAACACGCAAAGCTAAGAAAATTCAAATTTTTACAAACAAGTGGGATTGTAATCATCCGCTAATTCTTCACCTATACACAGCAATCACAAGCTAGCTGAAATAAAACAATAATTAGCTACCTCCCCTTTCAGAGCCTAAAAGTCCCCCTTGCAAAGGAGCTATGCTGGTAACAACTCGGTCACCAGACTTAACCATTTAGAGACAGCTCCAATAAGGTAACTCCCCCCCCCCCCCCCAAAAAAAAATAAACAAAATAAAAAATAAAAAAATTCTGCAGTCATCATCATGGTCAATTCATATATATACAAATAAATGCTGCCAATGTCATCCCAAAAATTATGCATCATTGACACATAAATATCACTGATGACACTGAAAATATACATAACATTGTATCTAAGAATAAAGAAAAAAAATGTGTAAATAATTTATAATATATGACAATAGCATTTCAGCCAATCACTTTTTACATGAATCTCATTTTTTTAATACATAAATTCACTTGGGAATGCATGTTACTTTACAATACAAAATTCTTCTTAAAAATGAAAAAATATTAAATCACTAATTCTCTTTCACTCTCCTCATTCATATCCATAAACATTTCACAATTTCTAAACTTCCCAATATTGACTTACAAATTTTCAGCTATCAGTCAGCTGAAATGAAAAAAATCTACAAAAATAGCTTTTAAATCACGTTAATACAATATAACAACTAGAACTTCGATGAACAAGAATACAAAAAAAATTCTATTCACACAGTATAAACTCGAACTACAGTAATTTCACTTTCCGAAAATAAATATTGAAACTCCGAAAATAAATATTGAAAATAAATATTGAAGTTTCAACAAGAAATTAAACATTGCTAACTATATAAATCAGAATAAAGCTTCTTCATTCATCTTCGTCTTCATCTATTCCAGAGAAAAGAGAACATTTATAAATCATTAAGTGCCAAATGGAAGAATAATAATATACTTAAAATTTCATTGTTGGCACTTTGTTGCGATAAATCATCCAGTCAGGTTCCGATGACATCTTTCCGTTGTCATTTGCTTGCTTCAAGTAAAAGCGTTGCTGAAGATCTTGCTCGTGACGTCATCTTGGCTATGTTGACTGCCTTGCTGCCAGTTGTCGCTCTGCAGGATCTGGTTGTTTCGTCGATATCTTGTCACACTCTTGACGTCGATGGAAACTCTGAATCTGGCTTTGTCAGTCTTTGTCCTGTCATATGTAATAGGTGATAATCTAACCTATTCTTTTCTCTTCTGCTTGGTAAAGGTTCAACATCATCATCAGAGGTTTGTTGTGGAACATCTACTTTTGATCTGGAAAATTCTATAGAATGGTTATATCTTTTGATATTTACGATATTAAAGTATCCCACTGAATGGAGCCAGTACGACCCTTAGTGGTCATATTGGCCAATTCATACAGAAGAGGAGAAAGTTTCTTCCTTATAATATATGGTCCAGCATATAATAGTGCAAATTTCTTTATGAATCCTCTCTTATGATGTGTCTTAATCAAGACCTCACCTACTAGAAATTCCATATGTCGTCGTCTTTTATTATAATCCTCTCGTTGCTTTCGTTGTGCTCGTACGGAATTATCTTGTGCCTTTGAAATGGCTCTAATATGCTGTTCCATTCTAAACTCAATGGATTGTGGAGATGCAGGTTGGCCAATGAGTCTGTCCCAGAGTAATGTCAGCTCTCTCCCAAGAAATATCCTTGAAGGCATGAATTTGGTGGTTTCATGTAATGAAGTGCGTAAAGCAAAGGAAAACTGTTGCAAATATTTATCCCAGGTACTATATCTGTTTTCAACATAAGCAGCTATCATCCTACCAATATTTTGATTTATTCTTTCGGTCAAATTTGACTGTGGATGATATGATATGAAACTATACTCTTGAGTACCCCGTATCTGCATATAAATTCATTTACATATTTCTTTGCTACAATTGTTGCTGTTGCATTTCTAATGGGAAATATTTCGACCCATTTTGAAAAATAATCTACTAACACTAGAATATATTGGGATCCCGCTTGCGTTTGTGGATATGGGCCCATTAAATCCATGCCAACTAATTCCATGGGTTCATTGGAGGTCGTGCTTTTCATAAGACCACAAGGACGGTTCTGATCAAATTTTGTGGTTTGACAAATTAAGCATGTTTCTACATAGGTTTTTACTTCTTTTTTTCAAAGCTGGCCAATATGATCTTTTGGCCACTTTCTGATATGTTTTCCGTGTACCTAAATGTCCGGCTGAAGGTACACCATGTAATTCTCGGAGTACGTACTCTCTTAAATTCTTGGGAATAAATGGGTGATAACTGCCTGTTTGACTCGGTCGTCTGCAGTAGTACAAAATATCATTAATTAATTTGAAATGTCTGGCTCTTCCAACAATACTTGAAGCTATACTAGGATCTAGAGGTAATTCATCAGTTTTCAAATAATGGTACACGTTTCCATATTCTAAATCTCTTTATTGTTCCTTAATTAAGTGTTCCTTGTATTCGATGGGTACTGTTGTGGCAAGTGAGGGAGCAAACGGCTTATCTTCGAGCTCTGGCATAACTTCTGCCGGCCACACGGGAGCACGGGATAATGCATCTGGTAGCTGATGTGCACTTCCCTTTCAGTGCTCGACCTTGAAATTGAATTCTTGTAGGTGTAATGCCCAGTGCATTAGACGACCTGTTAGATTGGTGGATGTCTGCAACCATTGTAAAGCAGCATGGTCGGTAAAAATAGTAATGTCGGACGTGTCTAATTGTACTTTAAATTTTTCTAGAGCCATATTACGCTTAGACATTCTTTTTCAGTCACTGTACAGTTTCCTTCAGTATGACTCAATCTGCCACTGGCATACATGATAACGAGTTCACAATTGTCATTCTGTACTTGGCTCAGCACGGCACCGAGACTGACATTGGAAGCATCAGTGTAGATGTTAAAAGGTTTGCCTAACTATGGCAAGGCCAACACGGAAGCATGACACAATGCATCTTTTAAGGTCTGAAATGCTGTGTCGCAAACAGGTGTCCAGTGGAACCGTTTTAGCTTTCGCCGTAATTCACATAAAGGTTCGGCCAAATTAGCAAAATTAGGAACAAACCGTCGGTACCAACCACACATTCCTAGAAATCTACTAAGTTGTTTCGAATTGCGTGGTGTGGGAAATCTTTCTATGGCTTCGACCTTATTAGGTAATGTTCTTACTCCATCTGTATTAACATTGAAACTGAGGTATTGAACGTCTTCTTGGAGAAATGTGCATTTAGACAATTTTATGGCGAGTCCAGCTTCTCTTAACCTTGCAAATACCAAATTTAAATCACGTAGATGCTCTGAAAAATCAGTAGAAAAAATAACTATGTTGTCTAAGTATACTTCACAAATTTTTCCTTTTAGGTCACCCAGAACCATGGACATAAGACATTGAAACATGGTGGGTACTCCTGATAAGCCAAATGGGAAGCAACGAAATTGGAATAATCCATCTTTTGTGAGGAAAGCTGTTTTGGGCCGATCTGGTGGATATACAGACACCTGCCAATATCCTGAAGACAAATCTAGTGTGCTAATAAATTTCTTGCCAGCCAGTTGTGTTAATAGATTCTGAATAATAGGTAGTGAATATCTATCGGGGACTGTAACAGCATTTAGTATTCGATAGTCCATGCAAAATCTCAAATCACCAGTTTTCTTTTTAACGAGAACGACAGTGAAGCCCAAGGGCTAAAACTTGGTTCTATTATCCCATCCTTTAACATTTCTTTATTTTGCGTTGAAACTATTTCTTCTTTACTGGGAGGATAATTATATGGTTTGCTAAACAGGTCTACTATTGCCTGTGTTGATATGATGCTCCAAAATCTGACATCTGCCAGGCTTGTTGTTAAAAAGTTGGTAATTAGCATTGAGCAGAGCTTCTAACTTAACACTCTCACTATTATCCAAATGACTGCTGTCAGCATGTTTTCTAATATCCGATTTTATCTGATTGATATCAAGTTTTTCTTTCATTGTTGCTTTCAGTGAAATAGTATTATTGGCAAAATCAAATTCAATCAAGTGTTTTCGTATCGCATCTATTCCTATTAAAGAGTCGTATAATAATTCACTTATTACTAAGAATTCAAATCTTATCTCCACATTATTTAAAGTGATAGGTAACTCAACAGTTCCTTGCGGAAAACACTGCTTGGAAGCACAAGCTAAGTTCAAAGGTCCACCAGACCAAGTCTGCAATTTCAGTTTACAACTTTTCTGAATTTTATCCCATACTTTCTTATGTAGACATGTAATATCAGCTCCTGTATCAATGCGAACTATGAATTCAGTCTTATCGTGATAAAGCTTCACAAAAGGTAAATGTGGGACATTATGTATACCCACAGTAGTAAGACTTAACTCATGAGATGGCTTTTCTTGAGGAACTTTGGCCTCTCGCTTCAAAGATCCTAATTCAAGTTTCCCGAATTTTTATTCCTTCAATAACAATATTGTTCCGTGTGTCCCAGTCGGCCACAAAAATCACATCTGAAAGTTTCTCTATTCTTAAAAAAAGTTTTAGGTCTAGTGTCATTGTTCGAAGCTTGACATGGAACAAATTCTCTGTTTCGTTCGTTCTCTATAATTCTAGGCGCTTTTGACGCAAATTGTTGGGACCGTGTAACTTCCGGTCGTGCGGGAGTCATTCTACAAGACTCAACCTGATAGTGCTGCTTTGGCGGGGATTGCATCCCTTGTTGGTATAATGCAGTTGCTGCAGATTCTTTTCTTGCAGTATATTGCCAAGCCAATTTGATTAAATCTGAAATTGAGTTCATGTTTCGTACTTCTAGGAATTCTCTAATAGGCAAAAGCAATTGAGACAATATGCAATTTACAATATCAATTTCAGCAGCATCAGCATCGTACAGCTGGTATATTTCTACTGTACCCCAGATAAATTTTTCTATGTCATCTCTTTCCCTTTGTCTTCGTGAAAACAACTCTGTAGCTAGTTCTGTAAAATCATTATAAGCCGGATATATGTCCATGATTTCGTGTTTAAATTCTTCCCAATATTCAATTCCATGATGACATCCTACGTTATTCCACCATTGCTTAGCACATCCAATTAGACAAGATACTGTTAAGACCATCTTTTTGTTTCTGGGCACTTCATGTAAACGGAAGTGCTCCTCCATGGACTTAACAAATGTCCATGCTGACGACAAATGTCCACGCTGATGGACGTTTCGAACTGTCGAACCTTATCTCAGGTAAAGGCCAATTAACATAAGGACTATAGTTAATAGATGGATTGGCAAATTGTCGTTGTGGCAGTTGATAATACTCTGTTCTATCACTTGCTTCTGACGGAACAGAAAATGGAACCTTACGTTCAAAGTTTCTATGTTGGTGAACTGATGTAGCATTGTCAGCAATTTTAGGGGTTGTTGTCGTTTCCCGAAAACTGGTTAAGGTAAAGTAAAAGTGAACGAGGGGGCATCACAGTGGTTGTGATGCCCCATCGTTCACTTTTGCTTTACCTTAACCAGTTTTGTTTAATTTACGTTATATTTATCATTTTGGGGATTTTTATTTCCTTTTCGGCATCACAGCACTCATTTTCAAGTTTCTAGGAGTTGCGTACGCGCAACTCCGAACTTCCGACCGTAACCGTTAAAGCGCGTGCCAAGGACACGCCCCCTCTTGCGTCATACCGCGTCGTTCGTCATTGTATGCAAATGTCTTTCCCGGCATGCGCCGGCCCATTGTCAAAACCGTGACTTGAGAGAAGCACTTGAGTCACTGAGAGTTGTGTAGGAGAGCACTTAGCACTTGAGTAGAGCACTTGCACCTGAGAGGAGAGTTGTAGAGAGAGCAGAGAGATGTAGTAAGGTGCGTAGCACCGTGCGTGTAGCACAAGAGATGTTTTTTTTATTGATGTCTTGGTGAGTTAGTTATTTTGGAAATAAATCTATTTTGTTTTGTTACAAACTTTTGAGTCTGTAGTTTTTATCTTGAGCAATGCTAATTTAGGATCTTTTTTACATTAACTCTTATTTTGTTAAGAATCGTTTTTGACTCTTACTTATGAACGCTCACTGGCATTGGAACCCTAAATCAACTTATTCTACATTTTGGCAATTTGTTAATGATTGCCTGACGCCCGTCAAAGCTATCCGGAGCATAAAACTTTAATTATTTTGCATTGTTTGGAGCGTTACATGGTCCCAATGTGTCCGAACACACAGTTCATCATAATCTCTTGGATGTGGGTCTCTGCAGCCACAGACCCATTCATGTGCCTATGCTCACAGCCATTCACCCTCGTCAATGCTTGCAGTGGGCACTTAATCATCGACATTGGACATAGAAGACTGGAAGAGGGTTGCGTGGTCAGACGAATCCCGTTTTCTGTTACTACATGTAGACAGACAAGCTTGTGTGCAATATTTGCCCATGGTAGCCTCACCTGGATGCACTGTGTGACGGATCCAGGCAGCTGGAGGGAGTTTGCTAGTCTGGCCAATATTTTCTTGGGGAACACTTGGGCCAATTATCCCTGTAGAGCAAACTCTTACAGCTGTCACCTACCTGAACATCGTGGCTGACCAAGTACACCCCTTTATGGCGACTGTATTCCCTGGCTGAGATGGACGTCTATCAACAAGACAATGCCTCATGTCACACTGCAAAGAAGGTTCAGGAATGGTTCCTAGAACATGATGAGGAATTCCATTTATTGCCATGGCCCCAAGATTCGCTGGACATAAATCCTATCAAGCATTTTAGGTTTGAATTGGAGAAATGGGTACAAGCAGCATCACCCCAACCACGTAATTTATGGGAACTGCGGGATCTTCTGTTGCAGTCATGGTACCAAATATCAAGCGACACCTACCAACATCTTGTTGAATCTATGCCTCATCGGGTGAGAGCTCTTTTGGCTGCGAGAGGAGGATCTACACCATATTAGGTAGGTGGTTTTAATGTTTTGCTGATTGGTGTATATAATTACACTATTTGGCATTTAACAGTTAGTTGTCAGGTTATGGTATAATTACCCCAGATAGTAAATAAAAATTCCTTATGTGAGCAGTGATCCATATACAAGGTCTTGGATCTTTGATGAGCTGATTGTATATTACAAAATTTCTTTGCATGAATGCATGAAAAAATGTTTGAAATCTTGGCTACAATAAAAAATTTAGCAGTGTAAAATTATAATTTTGCTAAATTGCCTAAATTTTCATTTGATAACTGCTTTCCTATGTGTGCTTAAGTGAATGGGATATGGATTTGCTCTTCTTCCATAACTGTAATATGTATTGCTTTTTTGTTGTTTAACCATTTATAATACCCAAAATGGCCCAAATTTGAAACGGACTAATCCAAATAGTGCTCTTTCTTTTTCTTTACTGCTCTCTATCCTTTTCTGAGATTTCATGGGCATTAAATGGTTAAATGAAACTGATTTTACTACAAACCCAGTAAACACATTTTATATTAACTATTACTATATCTCTGTCATCAAAAGCCTTGTATTTTGAGTATATATGAATTGGAGAATAAGATTCTAAACCGAAGTTCCTTCTGTCATAGTCACAGTGCAGCACATTCTAAATACTTCATTTCTAGAAGGCAGTAAGTATTAATATACAATTGATGCAAATGCTTACCATTGTTCAAAGGCATTGAAATAACTTCCAAATTGTGTGATACTAAATTCTGATGATAATCAGTCCCTTTTTTTCCTTTGATCAAGCTCAGATCAAGTTATCAAAAGCATTACTTCAGTTAGAATTTGCCTATAATGCTTGTCAAAGTTGCAGTTATAGAAACAGTCTGTGTATGACAACTTTGTGAATTCACAGACATGATTTGGCTAATAGCACCCTCTCTCTGTTTCAGTTGATTTTATTGGTGGCTTTGATTCTCTTTCTACTTATCATTCTCCAGCAAAGGCATCTCAAATGTGTCTGCAACCCATGTAGGTATATTTTAACTAGACCCTCTTGCTCAGAAATACTAAATAATCACAAATTCTCAAACTTTGAGCAATAAACAAGTACTAAATCTATAACTTTAAGAAATTTAATATTAGAATCAGTGTATATATACCCAAAAACATTTCAAGCTTTTCAATGATTTTAATTCACAGGATATTTTTTCCACTGTTTAAAGAACAATTAATAATGGATTTTTTTTTTTATCACAGGTGGGACTTAAATTGTACAGCCAGTTGTTGCATGCTAGTTGTTCATGCCATTCAATTTACTGAACCCAATTAGTCTTGAGACATATATAAGTTTTTTTGAAGATTCATTTAAATTTTTCATTGGGTTAAAAATTATTTTACGTTAAGAGATTGTAGAATTCCTATACAATTTTGCATAAGCCTAAAATGGGCAAAATACTTTCTGCAGAAATTGGCCTGATTTCTACTACAGACCTATCCTCATTGCATTTATTGGGATTTCAGAATCTAACATCTCTATTACTGTCTGTGAGTTTTGAAACATCTCAAATAGGGTAGTATGTGCTTGGAACTTTCCTTATATGCACTTAATGTTGCTCCTTTCAGTATACTGAAAACATTACATTCACTGAATGATAGACATGGCAACAATAATGCATATCTTCTCTGATATGTTTTGCACGTTCATTGCTATAGCCTTCCTGAACTCTGGTAGTGTGCCAAGGTTGCCACAATACATGCATGCTTTAAAATAGCCATAAAGCCAGCAATCTCCTGAGCTGAGGTAAGAGGACTTTGGTGTCCATTCTCTTGGGTAGTGTTTGGAGATGATCCTTTTGCCTAAATGTTGTAGTGGAATGTTCTTTACTTTCTCACTACATCTGGTGATGCACCATCTTTCACGAGGAGTGCAATTTGCAACATACTCATTTCCTTCAATTTTGGCATGACATTTTGGAGGAGTAATGCACAGTATTATTTCTTGTCACAGTGCACATCTAAAGTCCTGACAGACTGCATTTCTGATAGATTGCTCTCTCAGAAATGTCCATTGAAAAGCCATGGAAATACACCACACAATCACTAGTATTGTGCAGTGGTTTCTGGATAATCAAATGGCAAAAGTTTGCATCAGCCCAAATAATGCAATTGTTCATATTGATGCTATGGGAGATCTAGGATCATCCTTTACAATGTTGGCAGTTTGCCTGATAAAGTGAATAGATCTGTAACTGTGCCTCTACCAGAGAAACCAAAATTGACAGTGTGTTCTGGACACCTAACTTTCTCAACCATACAGTGCAGTTGCTCAAAATGATACACAACTGAATTTATGTTAAAGCAGGAAAAAAAATATTTAGAGGAAAAATTGTCTTGAGCCGGGTGGGATACGAACCCACGACCTCCTGATAACATGTCAAGTGCTCTGGACCACTGAGCTACTGGCCGCCGATCAAAATCTCCTCTAATTGATGATTTGAACTTTCCTCAACCTACCTTACTTAATATGTAGGGAGTGTTCAGGCAGTATCGCCCCAAGTGGCTTATTAATGCCTTGTATAGATGTATAGATGGAATGCATGTATTATGAGTATGCAAATCTACAAATAATTAATGAACTCAACTTATTTTGGGTACTCCAATAAATAACCACTCTATTAAGTTGCTTCCAATATTTAGAGGAAAAATTGTCTTTTTTCAATTTTTTCTCTAAATATTTGAAGCAACTTAATAGAGTGGTTATTTATTGGAATACCCAAAATAAGTTGAGATCATTAATTATTTGCAGGAAAAAAAAAATATACCAATATACAGTTTGGTTTTAGAACAGGAATTAGAGGAAAGATGGTTTATCTGATACTATCATATTATGAAAAACATGATAAGTAGAGCCCTGTGCAGATGCAGATATCCACCAGGGATTTCCATATTTAAAAGCTTTCGGCAGATAAAAGATTGATGTTAACGTGGATAACGGATAAAATCTTGAATTTGAAAAAATATGCAAAAATATGAGCAAACATTACAGCATTATTGATGGCTGGCATAAGTGAAAATGCTGCTTGAGAAATTGCAAAAAATAAATGTGATTTGAATATTCAATGATGATATTCACTTTAAAAAGAAAAAAAAAATGCTTTGGGATAAAGCTTCAAAGAAAAAACTTACCATCTATGAAAGAAGTGATCTTTTTGTTGGCAAAACAGAATATAAATTCAAAAATTCACTAGAGTGTTGTGTAGAAAACGAATTAAATATGTGAAACTTTTACTAGTGGAGATCACGAAGTTTGCATAGTGATGTTTAGAGGGGAGTTGCTGGGTAATCAAATGGAGTGTCTTCTCATAATCACTGATAACTGCATTTAAAAGAGTAAAATTTACTCAGAAGAATTTGCAAAATAGATTTAAGTAAATTTTTGTCTAATATTTAGTAAGACATATGTTTACACATTAATGGCTTTTTTATTGCAATATAATTTTCAGTTAATAATTAGTCATTAATAAACCATTAGACTGATTTCTTTTACTCGTAAACATACATCAGAACTCAAGTTTATGCAAAATCTCAACAGTTATTAAGTAGCCACTATATATGGATGCTGATTTTGTGAATGCTGTTGTTAATAAAGCCCTGTGAAATCAGATAGGGCTTTTGCTATTTGCAAAGAGCTCTAATGATAAACTAATAGAAATTCTACACAAAAGATGCGTACTAGAACTTAGAACAAATATTTGAGTGGAAATGAAGAAACAGATTGGATATAATAAAAAGAGATGAACAACAAGGTTGTGTATTTTGCCTATAAATATCTGTTATATAAAATAGAAAGTGTGTGTGTCTGTGAATGCAAAATATTCATGTGTGTTGTTTGACAACTTCCCCATAGATGGTCAGAGCTAGGACCACCAAATTTCGTCTACAACTTCATCTCACTCTAACTTAATGCACTGTAAGGTTTTCTGCACCAGAAAGTTGGACTTCCCGCCCAAAATAAGAGGTGAAACATCAGTCTATTGATCACTTTGTTCTTCTATAATGTATTACTCAATTCATAACTTTCAAGTCTCCATTGATGAGATAATTGATGCCAGCACATGCATAGATTTGAGACACTTGTAGCTGGTTAGAAATCTGATCTCTATCTAAATCCTATGCACCAAGCATGTGGGGCTCCATACCAAATTTGGGATCAATTGGTTGAGTACCCATGGAATTACAGAGAGCCAAAACCTTCCACTGGTAGTGTGGCATCACCCTTGATGTAAATGAGTATCTACACACCTGTTAGGAATATACCTGCTACTCTGAATCATTATATCGATGCCTGAGCAATTCTGTATTGCAAAAAGTAGCTGAATGCTTTAAATGTTATGTGAATGCAAAGCACATTCAAAATTCCCTAACTTTGAAAATAAGTTTTTTATGATGAAAAAATATTCATCATCATCCTCCTCCTCTTCAAGCAGCCATTGAAATATGGAGGTCCAATCAGATTATTCAATTTAGTTTTCCAAAATGTTGTCCTGAGCTTCATCTGCTGCACTTTGCCACTTTAGCCTAATTCTAACAACATCGTGTTTGACATTGTCTGCCCACCTCATCTTATCTCTCCCACTCTTTCTGTGGTCTTTAGATACACTGTTCATAACCCTATTCGCCAATCTATAATTATTCATATGGGCAACATGACCAAACTAACGGAGTCTCTCTCTGCACAATATGCATCTTAAAGGAGGTTGCAAACTCCTTTGCCTAACCTCATCATTAGTTACAAAGTTGAAACACCTAATGCCCAAGATACTGCGTAAGCATCTGGAATCAAAAGCATCTAGTTTCCTCTTATCTTGTTTACAAAGTGTCCCAAGTTTCACTACCATAACTAACCTAGAAAGAACCAAACTATTATACAGTCTAATTTTAGTCTTTAGGTGTATATGCTTATTTCTCCACACTCTCCATAAATTCTTAAAAGTCCTGGCAGCAATCCCTATTCGTCTGTTAATCTCATGCCGCACATCACCATTATCTGTTACATAGCTCCCAAGGTAATTAAACTGTGACACCTGCTCAAGACTGCAACCATTCAGATTAACTGAATCACAGCCTGCCTGACCAATTTTCATCATTTTAGTTTTCTCTCTGTTTATAACCAAACCTACTCTACTACCAGTCTCATCAACAGCTCGAATGAAAGAGTTCATCTAATCAACATCATTTGCCAAAAGGGCTAAATCATCAGCGTAATCTAAATCAGAAATTTTCCTATCTCCAGCCCATTTAAGGCCAAATTCTTTCCCTTAAAGTGAATTTCGCATAACATAATCAATAACCAAAGAGAAAAGGAGACAAAATGCACCCATCTCGAACACCAGAAGTAATGCTAAACCAATTGCTGCAAGCCTTACCAACTCTCACACACGACTCAGTGTTATTATAGAGAGCTTTCATTAAGTTAACTAACTTACCATATGATCTCACAATCAACCACAAATTATGACGATCAACAGAGTCAAAAGCCTTTTTGAAATCAACAAAGCTAGCAACCAAAGGTTTCTGAAACTCTAAACATTTCTCAAGAATCTGCCTAAGTGAAAATATCTGATCCACACATCCCCTACCACTTCTGAATCCACACTTCTCATCATGCAATTCTCTGTCAACCAGATTCTTAATTTTATTACACAATCATGCAAAGAGCTTTCCCTGGAACAGAGAGTAGACTGGTACCCCTATAGTTAACACAAGAACTGTGATCATCTTATTTAAAAATAGGGATAATAATATCTCTGGTAAAATCCTTAGGAACAATGCTTTTATCATAAAAGATATTCAAAATTTTGATCAGCCATGTGGTAACAGACACATTCCCAGCTCTAAGCATTTCAAGTAATAATTTCATATACCCCTGTGGATTTATGTAGTTTAAGCTTAGAAATAGCCAAAATAACTTGTGCAATAATTGGGCAAATAATGCTTCTATCATCATTACAAACAATGGGAGTAGAACTAACCACATTTTTTAGAACGTCTCTGAAATGCTCAGCCCACATAGCCATGACAGAACCTCACCTTTAATAACCTTACCTTGTCTATCCTTGAATCCCTATAGACCTGTTCGTTTCTTCCCACACTCTCTGCTGGTTCACTGTCTAGCTGCTTCCTCAGCTTTGTCAACCAATCCAACAATTCAAATATTCTTATCAGATGCTAACTGATCCTTTACACATTTAATAAACCCTTTGTAATGCTTTCTGTTAGGAATAGTAGAGTATTGATTAGAGCATTTCTGCTCTTCTTTCCAAAATAAGCTCCAGTGCCATATCACACAAATAATTTTACTTCCTCTGCTACAAGTAATGCTAGTTTCAAGCATAGTATACTTAAAATGATCACATTCTTCCTCAACTTCAGTAGTAAGCAAACCGTGATTGTCATAATGACTAAGTAACCTATCATGGTAAGCTTTAGCTATAACTGGGCCTTTCAGAGCTTCAATGTTAATAAGAGCAAATTTTTTAACCTTAGCACAACACTTCTGAAGTGTAAGTGCAGCACAATTTTAACAAGGTAATGATCAGATGCAATTTCAGCTCCCCTATATGACCTGATATTCCTGATAGAACTAGCCCATTTGCTCTTAATTAATATACACCAATCAGCCAATACATTAAAACCACCTCTGCGTTATGCAAAGAAGCTTGCATGCAGCCAACCAGTGTTACAGGCCAAGGTTGCGAATGATAAATATAATACCTGGGTATGAGCTCTCGCAGGCAGTATTTTGTTTCGTCTCAACATGGGAAAAGCAAAGGATTTATCTGATTTTGACAAAGGCCAGATCATTATGGCATGACTCCTTGGTAAGAGCATCTCTGAAACAGCAATGCTGGTAGGCTGCTCACGCTATGCAGTAGTTAGTACCTATCAAAGATGGTCCGAAACAGGTGACACTTTTGAGCTGTTGACAAGGCATGGGCCGGCCATGCCTCATTGATGCCGTAGGTTAGTGCAGGCTATCTCGTCTTGTGCGCAGCAACAGGAGGGCTGTTGTGGCATTACATTACCCACAATTTTAATTGTGGTAAAGGCCACAATGTGTCCGAACACACAGCTCATCATAAGCTCTTGGATGTGGATCTCCGCAGCTGCAGACCCATTTGTGTGTCAATGCACACAGCCATTCACTGTCTTCATTGCTTGCAGTGGGCACATAATCATCGACATCGGACCATAGAAGACTGGAAGAGGGTCGCATGGTCAGACGAATCCCGTTTTCTGTTACACCATGTAGACAGACAAGCTTGTGTGCAATATTTTCCCATGGTAGCCTCACCTGGATCACTGTGTGACGGATCCAGGCAGCTGGAGGGAGTTTGCTAGTCTGGCCAATATTTTCTTGGGGAACACTTGGGCCAATTATCCCTGTAGAGCAAACTCTTACAGCTGTCACCTACCTGAACATCGTGGCTGACCAAGTACACCCCTTTATGGCGACTGTATTCCCTGGCTGAGATGGGCGTCTATCAACAAGACAATGCCTCATGTCACACTGCAAAGAAGGTTCAGGAATGGTTCCTAGAACATGATGAGGAATTCCATTTATTGCCATGGCCCCAAGATTCGCTGGACATAAATCCTATTAAGCATTTTAGGTTTGAATTGGAGAAATGGGTACAAGCAGCATCACCCCAACCATGTAATTTACGGGAACTGCGGGATCTTCTGTTGCAGTCATGGTACCAAATATCAAGCAACACCTACCAACATCTTGTTGAATCTATGCCACATTGGGTGAGTTCTTTTGGTGGTGAAAGGAGGAGCTACATCATATTAGGTAGGTGGTTTTAATGTTTTGGTTGATCGGTGTATAACACTAGATAACAAATTGAAACTTTTTTTGTAACGTTGGTCAAATAGGATGTTTTTAACTAATTTTGATGGGCTGCATAAGAATATGATTGATTATATATTAATTAACAGCAATTGGGCTAATTCTGTTAGGAATACCAGGTCATATAGGGGAGCTGAAATTGGATCTGACCATTACCTTGTTAAAAGTGTCTTGCAACTTATATTTAAAAAGTGTTGTGCTAGGGTTAAAAAATTTACTTCTAATACTGAAGCTCTGAAAGACCCAGTTATAGTGAAAGCTTACCATGATAGGTTACTTAGTCATTATAACAGTCATGGTATGCTTACTACTGAAGTTGAGGAAGAATGGGACCATTTTAAACAGGCTTTTTTTGGACACTAACAGTACTCTTTTAGGAAAAAAGGAGCAGAGGAGGCAGAATTATCTGAGTGATAAGGCACTTGAGTTTATTTCGGAAAGAAAGAACTGCAGGAATGTCTTTAATCAATACCCTACTAGTCCTAATAGGAAGCATTACAGAGAACTTAATAAACATGTAAAAGATCAGTTAGCTGCTGATAAGGATCTTCGGCTTGATGGTTTGGCTGACAAAGCCGAGGAAGCAGTTAGACAGCACAACAGCAGAGAGCTGTACCAGATAGTTAATGTTTTGTGTGGTAGAAAACATACAGGTTTACAGGGATTGAAGGATAAACAAGATAAGGTTATAGAAGGTGAGGATTCTGTCATGGCTAGGTGGGCTGAGCATTTCAGTGATATTCTAAACAATGCAGTTAGTTCTACTCCCATTGTTTGCAATGATGATAGGTGCATTACTAGCTTTAATGTTGGCCCTATAACACAGTCTGAAGTTATTTTGGGTGTTTCTAAACTTAAATAACATAAATCCCCAGAGGTGGATGAAATTACTACGGAAGTTCTTAGAGCTGGAAATCTTTTTGGTTATCGCCTGGATGACTGAAATTTTGAATATGTGTTGTGATAAAGGCATGGTTCCTAAGGATTTTATCAGAGCTATTATTATCCCTATTTTTTAAAAAGATGATTGCAGTTCTTGTGATAACTATAGGGGTATCAATCTACTCTCTGTTCCATTTAAAGTTCTTTCCATGATTGTGCTTAATAGAATTAAGAATCTGGTTGACTGTCAATTGTGTGATGGGCAATGTGGATTCAGAAGTGGTAGGGGATGTGTGGATGAGATATTTTCACTTAGGCCGAGTCTTGAGAAATGTTTAGAGTTTCAGAAAATTTTGGTTGCTAGCTTTGTTGATTTCAAAAAGGCTTTTGACTCTGTTGATCGTCATAATTTGTGGTTGATTGTGAGATCATATGGTATACCAGACAAGTTAGTTAACGTAATGAAAGCTCTCTATAATAACACTGAGTCATGTGTGAGAGTTGGTAAGTCTTGTAGCAATTGGTTAGCATTGCTTCAGGTGTTCTACAAGGGTGCATTTTGTCCCCTGTTTTCTTTTGTTTGGTTATTGATTATGTTATGCAAAATTCTTTGCAAGGGAAAGATTTTGGCCTTAAATGATCTAGAGCAGTGGGTCTCAATCTTTTATGCTTCATATCCCCCCTGGAAATGTGTATGTAACTGGCTTACCCCTTGTATAGATAGATAAAACTACAGCTTTATATTATAACAATGGTTATTTTTACTTTGTTACTAGTTCTAGCGAGTTTTGAGCTCTTATGGCGTACTCCTAAAAATTTTACCGCATACCCCATTTGAGAACCCCTAGTCTAGAGATTTCAAAATTTCTGATTTTGATTATGCAGATGAGTTGGCTTTGTTGGATAATAATGTTAAGGAGATGAATTCTTTCATTAGGGCTGTTGATGAGACTGGTAATAGTTGGTTTGGTGATAAACAGAGATAAAACTAAAGTGATGAAAATTGATCAGGCAGTTGGTGCTTCAGTCACTTTGAATGATTGCCACCTTGAGCAAGTGTGTCAGTTTCATTACCTTGGGAGCTATGTAACAGATACTGGTGATGTGCAGCATGAGATTAACTGCCGATGAATAGGGATTGCTGCCGAGACTTTTAGGAATCTATGGAGAATGTGGAGAAATAGGCATATACATCTAAAGACTAAAATTAGGCTGTATATTAGTTTGGTTCTTTCTAGGGTTAGTTATGGTAGTGAAACTTGGATGCTTTGTGAACAAGATAACAGGAAACTTGATGCTTTTAATTCTAGATGCTTATGCAGTATCTTGGGCATTAGGTGGTTCAACTTAGTAAGTAATAAAGAGGTTAGGCAGGCGAAGAGTTGACAACCTCCTCTGAGCAGTATATTGTGCAGAGAGAGAGCGACTGTTGCTTTGGCTATGTTGCCCATATGGATAATTATAGATTAGCAAATAGGAAATGTTGTCATATATTATAATGTTTTAAAAGCATAATACCCAGTACTCAGTAGCCTGCTGTACTTTGTGTAGTTGATTATAGAGGAGAGGAGCAGAATGGCAGTTAAAATTGCATTAAAAATATAATATTATAACAATTTCACTTTGAAAAATGTTTACTTAAAAGTTTTGGCAGTGCAAAAACATCAGTTACTGTTCTTTCTGCACCTTTATGTCATATGCTCTTGATGATCCAATATTGTATTCCTGCATTTGGGTGGTGCAATTTCAATGTCACAGAATATATATTTACATCTATGTTTCTGTGGTGAATCTCAATGGCTTAACTAATTTCATTATATTGTAAAAAGTATGGCAAATAAATCTTCTGATTCAAGCAGGCATTTTTATTGCTTTTCAAGTGAGTAAAAACATTTTAAGCTCATTCACCAACATGCTTGGAAATGTTTCATGATTGCATGATGCAGCCCACAATAGCTTGCTCTTTTAGAAGATAAACTTACTGAAATATTATAGAGACAAGTGCTTTTAAACTTCTGATGAAGGGTGTTATTGAAATGTCATTTTATTTTAAAGAAAATTGGAATTCATGTATATAACTGTTAAATACACCTCTGTTTTTTAGGTGCAGTAAAATCAGTATCGAGGAGCTTTCCATATAGCATTGAATATCAGAACAATGAACCATCTGTTCCTGATCCAAATTCCAATTGCCAGCGACCTATGACACCTAGGAAAGTAAAACAACGTTCCACCCGTTCCAAGAGAAGCTCAAGACGTCGCTATTATCAGAATCCTGTTACAAAACTAATAAATGTCTCAGGTCAGAACAGCTGCAGTTCTCTTGGGCTTTACCCTGGACAAACTAATCCAATGTACAGATCAGGCACTCCAAGTGAAGCTGGCTCTAGACCTACTTCAGTATTATTTCTTAATGGAAGGCCCAGTCCAATTTATATGAATGAATCTGATACAGTTATCTAATGTTGTTGTCAGTAGATAACTATTCTCAGAGATGCTGTAAAAGTACAGCTGCTCAGGGATTTCATATCAGGCATTCAGTTGTTCCCATTCATTTGCATTTCTGAGACCATTCTATTTTTGATACTCACTCATTAGGAAAATGTGATAGATTGAACCAAGAACCTTGGAAAATTGTGCCTCAGACTATTCAGTAAGGACAACAATTTGATTTTAATTAGCCAAATTTGCATTTTGCAAAATGCATAGTTCTTTAAAACTTTTTACCTGTAAATACTTTTTATTTGTTATAATTGTAACTATTTTACATGTAGAAATTTTTTGTCATGTTTAGTGCTTCAAAGCATTTTTTACATAAAGCATAAATGCATTATCAAATTGTCATAAAGAAAATTATTTTTATGAATGTAATGGATTAAGAATTATTGAAGATCGTCATTTGATAAATGTGCCATCACAGTTATTAATGCACAAGTTGTTTATATCGAACCTAGGAGAGGTGAGATTATAATTTTTTGTCTTGAATGTGATCTTTTATGTGTGGGTTTGCTTTTGCTATGTGGTTGACAGCAACCAGCAAAATATCCAGTGATAATATTAAAATGAACAAGAAGTAAAAGCAAAACTTATTTGCAGTGAGATAAAATTTATGTTAAAAATTTGGAAAAACCACCTGAAATATCAATTGGTAAAATTTGGAATTTGTTTATATATTGAAATTATTCACTTTTAACTGTTCTGGTGGGAAATAACTTAAGTTTGTGTACCTTCTGTGATGTTAAAGACTACAATATATTTCGTACAAACATTCATAGTAGACTGAAATAAGTTTCTAGGTATCATTGGAAACAAGGAGAATTTTGTCATAACCATGTTCACATTGCAATGTTAGTTTTTGCTATATATTGATAAATCTATTGTTAATTATTGAATGATGCTTACATGCTGATTACTAATTATTAGCAATTAAATTAAATTTCATTAATATCAAAAATGCATATGCCACTGAATCTCTGTGCAGTAAAAATGTAAATAAACATTTAATCTCTTTGTTACGAAGTAGGAAACTTAATTCTTAATTTGTTAATGGGTGCTATAAAATGACCATCGCATTGCTAAACTCTGATCATGTAAATGAGAATGGCTTTTTATTCATCTGTAATGGATTTGAGACTTGCAGAATGTCAGTGAACTGGAACAATGGCAGTCTTGGCAGGTGAATGACCCAAAACCCTGGCATATGTATATTTTAATGTTATGGAAATTTAGTTTGATCTCTAATGATTAGTAACTAAAAATTAATCAGTGAGTCAATTGCATAAATGAATACTACAGAAGAAATAGCATGAAATGCCAATTGCCTGTGGCTTTTTGAGAAAGTACTTCAATGGGCAATGATGACTCTATCAGTAGACTCACCCAGTAGTATGACAGTATGATTCACCCAGTAGTATGACAGTATGATTCACCCAGTAGTATGACAGTATGACTCACCCAGTAGCAGTGGCCTGTGGCAGCCTCAGTGAAAATCTGTAGCTTGCATACTTTTTGATAATATTGAAATATAACTTAATAATAACACTGTTATGCAAAGTTTTATTTAAAAATCGTTTCTTGATCTATGATACATGCTTTCTGAACTGTTTTAAATCCTTATTTAACCTTTCCAGTGTCCAGCCAAAAAAACTTGTTTACATCCAGAGACCGAACTATTTTCTTCCTATACTCAGCCAAAATAAGAAAGTTAACTTCAGAAATTTTTTGCCAAGTAACTAATGAAAGGAATTATTGCATAGTATATGCCAAATTAATCAGTATTTTATTCTGGATTTCTTGAAAAATAAAATATTTAACAAAAAAAAAAAGACTAGTTTTAAAAATCCATCCATAATAAATACACAGATTACCTGTAGAAATAGACTTCAATAATTATTACAAACATCTGAAAAAAAATTATCACTGCATGGTGGGAATCGAAGCCACAACTATCTAAATATATGCCAGAGTGCTCTACTGTTAAACCATGAGACAGATGCTAAAATCTTCCAGAATAAGACCTATAAATCTTTCACTGAGATGTGGCCGACCTTGCACCACTATACTTCAGGAGAGGCAACTTTTCCAATTATTGCTAATATTTAGATGTTAATGAGGAAGTCATTGATTGACCTCCTCATTAACTTATTCTGGAATAAGTTAATGAATAAATCTTATTCTGGAAGATTTTAACATCTGCCTTGTGGTTTGGAATGTAGTAGTGCTCTGGCATGTATCTAGAGAGTTGCGGGTTCAATTTCCACCATGGCAGAGATAATTTTTTTTCAGATGTTTGTAATAATGACTAGTTTAATTTCAGTAGGGCTCTTTTAGAGTCATAGTAAAAAAAATTCATCTGGCATTACAAATAAAAATTTATTTAAAAAAAAAAGCAAACTAATAGACAAAAATTATTTTAATGAATATGAATAGAAAGTCTTTTCTGAATAGAAAAAGAAATAGTTGAAGCAAGAAAATGACTCTCTTTTTTACAATTTTTTTCTCGGTACGATACTTTGAGAAAAGTCAGGCTTTTTTGCAAACTTTGCTGGTTCAAATAAACAAGTCAACTTTAGAAATTTTTTTATAAGAATAACCGATCAATAAAAATAGGTCATGTTATACGCCAAATTAGATAGAATTTAACTCCAAATTTTATGAAAATAAAAAATTTAAATTGTAAACATATTAATTTTAATAAGACTTTTTTTTTACAGTGATATAGTGAAAAAAATTGACCTGACTATGCAAGCGAGACTTAATTTTGTAAAATTGATCAATAAAAACAATTTAATTATATATTAATCAGAAGGAATTTCTTCCTGAATAATATAATATTTATTTGAATCATGATATTTAAAACACAGCCCAGTGTTATACAATGTGACTTGGACTTCTCACATTCACAGAATTTTCTGTCCAGGTTGTGAAATGGACGAACACTTTCTTGGCTGATTTTTTTACTAAATATCATGCATTTTTGAGATCTGATCAAAGTGGCAAAAATTTAGTGTACCAAAGCATAAACAATGTCAGTATCATCAGAGTGGTACAGCCAAGTTATTGGGGGGAGGGGGGATTGTTTAACTCTTTTAAAACCATTCAATGTACTGTACACTTAAAAATTGTAATAAAAAAATTATGCCAGGGAGGATTTAAAAACCCTTGCCAAAATTGCCTTCCCACAGGCCTGATTTATGTGCCAAGGAATCCTTTTTGCACTGTATTCAAGACCTCATTCATTTTCAGGAAATGATAAAAAATCAAAACTTTTTGACTAGAAAATGCAGAAATAATGAAAGAAATATTAATCTATAAACTAATGTGTTAAAATATCCACAGCAACAAGTTGTAAGTTGGCCATCTGATGTAGCATGACTCCAAAAAATTTATAATAATTTTTTGGTAGATCGATCAATAAACCAAAAAAATCGATAATTTAGAGAAATATACAGGAATGAAAACTAAGGTTATATAAAAAGTAAACAAAATACTAACTGTACAAATGGAGACCAAGAAATGGATTTGTATTTAATGTGTGGGGATGATGCTGTACACATCTACCATGCAGCCACTTAACACATGGTCGCATGTGTCAGCAATTAGTTGGGCACCTTCATCCTCCTTTGTGGTTACCTATTTTTTGTTGCAGCCAGTCTTGAGCAACAAGCTGTGGCTAAGAAGGCTCTTTTTAGTTATAGTTTAAATTTCAACAGCAGGAACAACACATAGATTGTGGGGAAAATGATATAAATGATAAAGATAATTCTAGGAATTCTCAAATAGATTTAAGGCACAAAAGAGCATAAAACAGGTGTGGGGGGGGGGAAGTACATTCTTCATATTTTCAAAATCTTTTGCGTTTTTCGTTAATTTTTAGAAGATTTTTGAAACTTTCAGGAAAAATTTGCTGTAATAGTTCAAATCAAACTCATAAACTTAAATCAGGGGCCCACTTTGGCTACAATAAATCAGCAATCCTGTATATCAATTCCAAGAAAATCAGATGGTTTTAACAATTTATATTGTAGCTTAATAAAAAAAATGCGTTAAATGGAAAAAAGAAAGTATTATGTTTCAAGTCTGAATTATATATTTTTATAAGATATATATATAAGGTAATTTTCTCAGCAATTTCTATTTTTTTTTAAATCGAAGTTTATGTGTTGTACTAATAGCAGACAGATGTCATAGGCCTCTCATTTTGGATTCTGTCAACATTATAATCAACCTGGACATGGGAAGGGTTAAGGATCTGTCAACAGAATATTTTTATTCCCTCAGGTTAAAAGAAACTCACAATTCAATCATAGTACATTCTTTAACAACTTGCTATTTTGATGTGCTTTATTGCATAGGATTTTCTGTTTATGTGTTGCCTGTAGTACATCACTAATGAAACTTCAGCAGTAATCAGCAAGTATGTTAAGGCTCCACTTTCCTTTTCCAACACCGTAATGCCTTGGTGGAATCAGTTTCCTTGTTTACTGTCCCAAGGTTCTTGGGGAAGAAACCAAGTGTAAGTAAAGATAATAAATTTTCAGAGACATTTTACAGCCCATTTCTATGTAAGATTTCAATAGTTGTTCCATTACTTCCTTGTAGTTTTCTGATTTATGGTTTCCTAAAAGTTGCTGTATACATCCTTGAGTGCTATCTAGGCTGCTGATTCAACATTGTTCAATTTTGCATGAAACATTTTGTCATTCATAACATCCCAATTCTGATGTCCAAAAAAAGTTCCTTCCTTGATTTTTGCTTTACTCAAGCAAGAAAGTTCTTTTTAGATACAGGAATTCAGCACCATATTTTATTCATTGCTTTAATCAAGTTCTTCATTAGGCCAAATTTAACATGAAGTTGTGGTAGTAGCACTGTTTCAGGATCAGTAAGGGGAGGAATAACAGCATTTTTCTGTCCAGGAATGAGAAATTCACATTTCTTCCAGCCCTTGACTGTATGCTTATCCTTAGATCTGCTATCCTATTCATAGATGAAGCTACTTGATATACTTAGCTATAGATGAGATACTTAGTATATCCTAATTGTATTCCTACTAACATAACAATCACTTTTAGGCTGCTACAAATACGCCAAGAGTAGTTGTAAAGAGTTTTTCAGGCAAATTTTGTATATTTTCATATGCACCATGTGAGCAACTAGTATATGTGGAAAAAAAAAACACACCTTTGATTGTCATGTCCTAATACAGCCATCTGCATAGTAAATCAAATCATCAGTAGGTGAAAAGCATAGCAGAATTTTTTTCTCAGTTGTGATATATTGAAGTATTTGTACTATTCTGCAATAGATTCAAGCTTTGTAACCTGGAGCCCAACAATTCAGCTTGAGATTTTGATAAATGTAAATCCCTTATCAAGTTATTAAGTTCTACTTGTGAAATCAAATGTGGCTTGGCAGATTCAAATTCTGGATCAGAAGTGTCTCCTTCCATAGAAATGTCATTGCTAGTATCAATAGACCATTTTTCTGGAGATTTAGTGATTGGCTTATCTTTACTGTGTGTACGGGTCTCATGGCTGATGGTACTTCCTGGTTCTGAATAGTGTGTTAGACTTCATTGAAATTCCTAATTCTTTAGTTAAACAGAAATAACAGTCTGTAAAGTGGTCTTTTTGTTCTTGTCATATAATAGGTAGGGCAAATGGCATTGACTGATGAGATCTTTCAGGTAACCCATTAGATACACTGTACAGACAATGTGAGGAGCCCAAGGTTTGTCTTGGTTACCTGATTTGCAACCAAAATAAAGCTCATACTTTTTTAAGTAAAGGTGTTATGGTTCTCTGGTTTGACTTATTCATCAATTCTGCACATGTATAATGAAAACTATTCCCATCATTAACACAAGTTCATAGCTTTTTTGGGAAAGTTAACATGTTCAGAGTGACTTAATAGTTAAAAAAATAATAGTATGAAGAACAGCAAAATACATGAACCTTGTAATTAAACAAGTTTAGAGTTGCAGAATAAAAAAATATGAAACCACACATACTGCGTAATTTATGGTATGCATAAAACTGCCAGTCTCTGCATGTTTTATTCTGTTGCCAGATTCCTTAGCATAAATGAAGTTATTTTTGTTAGAAAACATTTTTAACTCTCCTCAGTAAATATTTAAAGGCTAACAATTATAAATATCAATGAATTTTTCTCACTATGTATTCAATATAACAAGACACTTAAATTTAATGAGTTTTTCATGAGTTTTTCAAAATCAGAGGGTTTTAGCAATATTCTGTTCAGATTCATTTTTAGCAATAATTTGTACATTGGAATAACGTATTACACATAAAATATGTTAAACAGAAGCATTTTTTAAAATTATTTAAATTTAATATATTAATAGATATTCCAATTACTGATCAGTATTGGGTGAGCTAAACCAACTTGTCAATATGGATCTGTATAACTTCTCAGTATTTCTTTTGAGATTTTCATTTGATTTCAGTTGGTTGATTTGAGCATCCCAACATCATTCACGATTAAAGTGATGATGTTTTGATTCCAGTTGGATGGATCAGTTTTATGAATGGTCTACTGATACTGGCTGGCAACAATGACATTCTAAAAAATGTTTAACAGAAATAACAGTCTGCAAAGTGGTCTTTCTCTTCTCGTCATATAATAGGAAACAAAACTTGTGTTACGAGTGTAATTTAGTTAATCAGTATGTATTCATCATGTGTTGATTTTAATAATCAAAACATTACATAAATTGTGTCAAATACCAGAATTTTTTAGTTCACATAAATGCTTTTAATTGCTCTGAATTTTCATTCTTTCAACTCGTAATTTTCACCGTGTGTGGCTGGCAACCCCAGTCTGAAGAATCTGCATTAAAATAAATATTGAGAAGTTATACAAATTCATATTGACAAGTTGGTTTAGCTTACCCAATACTGATTTAAATGGTCAGGTCCTAGTTTTGCTACAAAATAAAAATAAATGCAGAAGTTGATGTATGTCATAGAAACATGGAGAAAATGATAGGGAGTAATGAACTAAATATGTAATAATAATGAATTTTTTTTTATTTTTAAATAGCAAGCACACTGAAGAATTGTATCATCAAAATCATTAGTATATGGTGATTTTATTTTAGTACAAGAATCATGAAAATATCTGTTTGTGAATGTCAAATAAGAGAATTTTTTCGAGCAGTCAGTCAGTGATTTAATTGTTCTTTTCAGTTTTTCATCACTTTATGAATCACCCTGAGAAAATTTGACCTTCACATCAACCAAAGTACATGTGCATAGTCATCATATACTTCTGACTTTGTAGCTTATGCTTCAGCAGAAAGCAAAGGGCTCTACACTATAAAACTTAGTTATTTCCCTGAATTTTCAGAGAAGAAGGAACTTTTAGAATGGGATAGTGTACATATGTATGCATAGGTACTGGGCAGAAAATTGTAAGCTGTTCCATGTTATGTGAATTGGCATCAAATAACCTAAGTTATTTCCCAGCAGAACTGCTAAGGGTACTTGAATTTTGACCCTATCTCCCCCCCCACCTCTTTCGGAAGACAATCAAAAAACAGGCCATCCAGCAAAGAGAATATCAAGCTAAGGCAGAATATCTCAGTGGTTGGGGATGCTCAAAGATGCCATTTGTTAAAAACTGTAAACAGTGTCATCTCTAAAATGGATCGCAAAGATTTGAGCATTCCAACTTATGAGCAGCTTTTAAACTGTGCATGATGAATCTCTACCTGCTTTCTAGTACAGAGAAAGGAGGGCATTTCCCTTTCTGGGGGAATACATCTAAAAACCTCACTTCCCAAAAAGAAAATGTTGAAAATCAAAATAATTTCTATACAAACTGCTAAACAGCATGTACACTTCAGTAAAAATATAGATAGTTACTGCTTTCATTTTATGGGGCATGGATTGGATCAGTTCATAGTATACAGGCTCATAACCTTAAATACCCAAGTTTGAGTCCCAACAGTGCCAGCATTGAGATTTATTCCTGCTAACCACCACCTTGCCCTTGGTAAGAAAGGAGACTTCAATGGTCTTGGAAAGGTCCATCAGTTGGGATGTTATTCCAGGGTCTCATTGCATGAGAGCCATATCCTGTGCCTATTTCCTAATGTCCAGCCCAACTTTCTCAGGGTCTTGTGACTTGTTCATTTAGCCCCTGCATACACAAAACTTCTGCCCAAAGGTTAAACAACCCAACTAGAGCTTTTGTTTTAACCTACTTGAATTAAGTTTTCAGCTCAATTTGAATAAATTTCCCATTTTCTATAATTCTTTGAATACCGAATGAATATTGTTGAATATTAGAATTTTAAGAAATTTGATTGATATCTTAAATTTATATTTCCTTCCATTTTTCCCCATAAAAATTTTTTAATTAAGATGATATTGAGCTTTTAATCGCTTGGTTGCCATAGCATGGACTGGTTTATTTTTCTGTCCAGTACCTCTATTTGTTGCAGGGAAAGTATATTCATATGTCATACATATTGTACTATAGACTAAAAAGACAATTTACTGTGTACACCCAACTAATAGCGTGTGGTCCACCTTTCACCCTCGCAATAGCAGTAACACACGTCATGGCATGGACTCTACCAGTTGTTCGTAATGTTTAGGTGGTATTACAGCCCATGATTCCAGGACAACTGTCATTAAAGTGTTCTGTCTGCAGTCCTCAGGTCCAGTCTCAGCTGGACCTGGGGACTGCAGACGTATTGACAGAATTGAGATTTATCTCCACAAAATTTCCTATCCTGCCCTCGATCAGTAAAGGGACTGATAGGCTTGGAAAGGCTGGCATCCATTGGATGGGACGTAAAGTTCGCCCTCTATGCTGGGGAGCCATACTCTGTGCACATTAAAGAATGCACTTGATGGGAGGCTACCATCTGTTTTCTAACAGCTGTCCAGTGGGTCCCCTCCCCCCAACTTCTCTGAGCCTTTGAGATCCTTGCCCATTTAGCCCATTGTGTGCAAAAAAGTGCCACTCAGAAGTAAAACAACCCAACCTGTAAAGTGCCAAGAGTTCCACTTCACCCCATAGATGATCAATGCGGTTGAAATCTGGAGAGTGAAAGGACTATTTGGAGGTTGTGAACTCACTGGAATGCTCCTCCAACCAGTTCTCCAAATGGATGATAAAATGAGGAGTTGTGTTGAAAGGAGGCATCCTGCTGTGGGAAAAGGATAGACATGAATGGGTGTAGGTGGTTGGCAAGTATGCAAATATAGCAGTGATGGTTGTCTGAAAGGCCCACATAAACATTCCCCAGAACATTACACTGCCTCCACCAGCCTGCAATACCTCAACTGTGGGTCCATGGCCATGTATCATCTACACCACGCATGTCACCTCCCATTGGCATGTTATAACTAATCTCAATTTGCTGAACCAAGCTACCCATTTCCTGTCTTCCATGATCCATCAGCAAAGTTCCTTCACCCATTGCAGCCTTATAGTCTGGCTGCAGTGGTTATGAAATGCTGTTAATAAGGGTACTCGATGATGGGCATTGGCTGCCATAGTCCAGTCATTCCACTGTACATCAAATGGTTTTTGCACCAAACCCTCATATCTGCCCCCATCATTGATTGCCAATGTTATCATTTGCACTATGTTCTGACATGATATGGGAGAGGCAACCTTACCTCTGACATCAATGGCCCAGTTACGGCCACATTTTTGCTGGTTTTGAAGTAGTCCTGGTACACATTTGCAACAGTCACACACAGAAATCCCAGATGTTTTGCAGTTGCAGATATGGACACCCATCTTCCTCACACCGACTGTCTGCCCATAATTAAACTCACTCAGGTCACTGTGTTTACCCATCATAACAGTTGCAGGTATGCTATATAATAGGTATCCGACATTGCCTGCAAGTTTCGGCTAGCCGCTTTATTTTGGTGGAATAGGACAGGTCAGTGGATGGGTGTGGTGTTTATAATAGATTGTACTTTCAATGTATATATCAGTGACATATCAAAGGGTCTGCTTGCAAGAGTTCATTCAAACCATAAATTGTGTAATCCAAAACCTATATAAATATTTTTGTATAAAATGTATTTATACAAAATGTATGTGGAAGGAAATATATCACCCAAAGAAAATTATCTGGTTATGCCTCGGCTGTATATATTATATATAGTACTGTGTTATTTATTTAGTATTTTAATTGTAAAATGTGTAATAGATGGCATGTAGAAATTGAATATGATTAGGATTCCATCCAAGAAGTTATATATATGGAAAAAAAAAGTATTCTGAAAATGTTGGATCACATGGTGTCAAGATTTCTTTGCCCTTGTAAATGAGTGCTCAGTTTGAAAATTCACGTATCTGTAATTAGGAACTAAACCAAAGAAATTCTAGGTGTATAGTGGTAGTACTCAGAGTTAGAACTAGGGGGAGGCAAGAGGGCCATACTTTGGGTAAAATATGAATAAACAGAACATACCAAAAAAATGAACATATATTGTACATAATTTTCAAAATGGCCATTAGAATGAAAAGAAAATCACATTTTGTTTAAGTGAGAATAATTACTAGAAATACACCAAAGAGCCAAAATATTATGACCACTTCCTAATATGATATTGGTTCTCCACGTGCTGCCAAAACGGCTCTGACCTGACGAGGCATGGTGCTACGAGGTTTCTTAAGGTGTCTTGTATCTGGTACCAACACATTGCCCAGCAGATCCTTTAACTCTTGTAAATTACATGGTTGAGCCACTGCAGATTAGATATGCTGTTCCAACACAAACCACAGATGCTCGATTGGATTGATGTCTGGGGAATTTGGAAGTCAGGGCAATACCTGGAAGTCTTACTCGTGTTCTGCGAACCATTATTGAATGATCTGGGCAGTGTTGCATGGTACATTATACTGCTGAAAGAAGGCACTATTAAAAGGGAATACTGTTGCCATGAAAGGATGGTCATAGTTTCCTGCACATGAATGACTGGACCCAGGGTTTCCCAGCAGAACATTGGTCAAAGCATTACACTTCCCCCACTGGCTTGTTTTCATCCCACGATGCATCCTGGTGCCAGAACTTCCCCAGGTAAATGATGCACATGTTTCTGGCCATCCACATGGGGCAGCAGAAAATGATATTCATCGGACCAGACGACTTTCTTCCAATCATTCAAGGACCGATTTTGATGCTCGGGTGCTCATTGTAGGCACTTTCGATGGTGAACCAAGGTTAGCATGATAGAAAAGCAAGGTAGATAGATTTCGATGGTGAACCAAGGTTAGCACTCGGAGCATCCTGCGGCTATGCAGCCCATTTTCGGTAGGGTTCGATGTACTGTGTGTTGTGATACCCCCGTCACCAGCATTCAAATTACGGGCAAGTTGCACCACAGTATCCCTTCTGTTGGGTTGTACCATACGGGATAGCCTTTGCTCACCTCTAGCATTGATGAGCCCTGGTCGACCCAAACCTTTGCCAGCAGTTCGTGGTTTTTTCCTCAGACCACTTTTTGAAGGTGCTAACCACGGCTGACCATGAGCATCCCACAAGCTTTGCTGTCTTGGAAATGCTCTGACCCAGTCATCTGCCATTACAATTTTGCCTTTGCCAAACTCGCTTAAGTCCGCTACCTTTCCCACACGAAGAACAAGAATACTGATTAACAGAGCTCAGTATCAGGTGTTATTTATACCATTTCATGACTTTTGCATGTGCCGTCATTTACCTGCAGTTGCTTCAATTTGCATAAAGACTCGCTAGTCATAATATTTTGGCTCTTCAGTGTATGTTCTGGTTCTGTCCTGCCACTTGCACTCCCTCACGTTTTCACTAAAATATATTTCTTGACAAGGGCTTAATTTTAGTCAAAATTAGTATTTAAAAATATATATATAATAAAATTGATGCAGTCTAGCCTCCAGTACTCTTCACTTAACAATACCCAGGTCTGAAAAAATGTCCTAGAAACTTTTTATGAAATGATAATTTTAAAATTTTAATTCAATGATATCACTATAGTGGTACACTTAAATATCTTGGAGCAATCTAGTATATTATGAGAGGTTTCATACTATATGAAGGGTTTGAGATTTTCAAAGAGTCCTAAAAGGATTTTGATTTGGTCAGTGGTTTCATACTCTATGAAGGAGAGAGGTATGTTAGTATGTTAATTGTATTGCAGTTGGCTATGAGGAGAGTGAGTCTTATTATGGTATCAAGTAAATATTACTTTATATTTCTATTCGTTCAAACTGCAATATTCTGATTGTCTGAGGTGTTGCACGAGTCTGTTGCATCTGTTTGCATAGGCTGTTGTGCAAAATCTCAATCAGAACTTCGTATTGCTGCTTGAATGACCAACAATATGTACTCATTACTGCAATACGAATCGCTCTCCTTCATGCAACATGATACCTCATAATATTAGATCATTGCAAGACATGTAAGTGTAGCACTAGAGTGATATCGCTGAATTAAAATTCTTATTTGATCCTTTTCACTGTGTTTACTCCAAGCTTTGAAACTTTTATGAACCAATCATAATTTAAATTAGTAAAGTTTATGTCTTATAGTTCTCAGAGTTTGATTGAAAAGATGGGAAATGTTTGTGTTCACTTTGAATATTTATGCTTCATTGCACTCTTTTCTCATTTTAAGAGAAAAGCTATTGTTTTCACTTAGCTTCTGTTTATTTGTAGACTGTCAATATTTTTGATTTTAAAGTAAAAAGAAAAGCTTTTCTTTCAGTTGAATGTTTCTGTTGCAACATCACACGATGATGATTGGATTGCTTGTTTTACTTCTCAGTGGCACATTTTTGCACAACATGGGCTAAATGGCCAAGTCACAAGAACCCAAAGACTCGGAGAAAGTTAAGGGAGAATCAGGTCACAAGGACCCCAAAAGTTCAGAGAAGGTTGGAGGAGCTGTTGGGAGACAGATGGTCTCCTGTCCAGGCCATCTAGTGTGTTCTTTAACATACTTTGGGTATGGCTCTCCCGCACAGAGGGGGCCAGAGCTTAACGTACCATCTGATGGATGGTGGCCTTTCCAAGCCATTAGTGTCTCCTACTGACCATGGGCAGGGCAGAGAGTTTTGCAGCGATAAATCCTATCACGCTCACCCAGCTGGAACTCGAACATAGGAACTGCAGATTATGAGCTTGGCACACTACCGACTGAGCGACCCCTGCCCCCACATGGTTCACGAAATTTTGAATATTTTTAGGAGCATTTTACTAGAGCTATTATTATCCCTCTTTTCCAAAAAGGTAATCACAGCAATTACAGAAGAATTAAGAATTTGGTTGATGGACAACTTCATGTTGAACAGTGTGGGTTCAGAAGTGGCAGAAGATGCGCTGATTAAATATTTTCACTGTACATTTCAAAAAGACTTTAAATTTTTTTGATTTTCATATACTCTGGTATTTTAACGTTTTGTGGTTGATTGTGAGATTGTATGGCATACTGGATAAGTTAGTTAACATTGGTTGTATATAAGACCACCAAGTGTATGTGAGAGCTGGTAAGGCATATAGAGATTGTTTTAGCATTACTAATGGAGTTTGACAAGGGTGCATTTTGTATCCTTTGCTCTTTAGTCTGGTTATTGATTACATTATGTGGAATTCACTGCAGCTGGAAAATTGGGGCCGTAATCCTTCCGTGTGTAGGTCATATGTATACGTTAGTAGAATCCGTAATGAGAGTATCTGTTTATAGCACAACAAAAAAAAATATTTTTTTTTGAAATAAAAATTACTGAAAAATTTCTTACATATATCATGTAAAAATACATTATTTAGGCTTGTAAAACTTTCTTAGGCTTTCTTTTTGCAATTGATGTATATTTTATTAAACTGCGATATAAATAATTTGTTAAACTCATCTGATCCCCATTTGTTAAACTTGTATGCTAAAAAAACTCCCTGATTTAAGCTCACAAGTTTCATTTGAACTATTATCAACAAATATTTTCTTAAAGTTTCGAAAATCTGAAAAACTAATAAAAAACGATTTTTAAAAATGAGATTGAAAGGAAAAAGATTTTGAAGTAATTGCAAAGCACATATAGTTCTTCGAACTTGGCAACTGGAGAAAATGAACTTTCCCATAGAGTTCAGGGTAAGCACAACAAAGGAAATATCTGGATTAGAAACCAAAAATATCCATTTTTAAATTAGTATTAAAATAAAATAAATACCCCCTCAAGCAGCTGCTTGCCATAGAGATCTGACAGGGACCTGTAAGTTTAGGAATTGATAAAATCATTTAGTTATGCACCTAAATATGTTTGGTCGAATAATTGGAAGAAATGATCCAGATACACTAAATGTTTTGTGTGTGTTTTACAAACCCCAGATGGAATGGGCCTGCTTTAGATGGTCGTATTGATATATATCGGTTCGTATTGTTCATAATCAATTGAGGCATATTGTCACTCAGAAGTCATTAAAAATTCTCAACAGTTCCGGTCCTACGGAAAAATTATGAACTGGTCCATCTCTATTTTGATGAGCAATCTGGGTCATTATTCATTAGTGATTTGGTTGGACCAAGAAATGTCAGCAAAATCCCGTCTTCTATCATCACTTTGTAGAGTTGAAAAAACCTTCCTTGTTCGCCATTCAGTGCGGCTGAATATTCTTGACTCATAAGAATGGATAACTCTTTTTTGCCGGTTAGATTTATTTAGACAAGTGTAAACGCGGAACTGCAATGTTCTAGTTACATGCTTCTAGGAGCCGAGCGCTTTCGACAGCAGTCATCTTCAGAGTGGCGTACAGTTCCTCAGGGAAGCGGATCTTTGGTGAAACGTTAAGACAGGCAAAAGTAATACTTTTTTCTTGAAGAAAGTTGCATCACGCTTGGAGTGGAGCAAAAGTCACTGAGTGGCAAAGTTCAGTGCGTTGCCAATAGCACTTGGATATAATCTCTTGTCAAGTAGCGAGAGGCGCTGGCAAAGTTGAAGTTAGGCTTGTGAAGCGATGAGGAGGGTGCCTCCAGTTGGCCAATGGTGGAGGGTGGGAAGTCACGTAGCAGGATGCGGACGAACACATGGATCTCTGAAGGCGAAAATTTCGAAAGTTTCGTGGAAAGTAACTTGAGTTTTCGAGGGGGGGGGGGGGAAGGAGGTGAATGCGGAGGGATGATGTCGTGAAATCATTTATCGATTTACCACTACATTCTCTACTCATTATTCTTGTCGATTGCGATCATCATTCTCTTCTTCAGATAATCTGAATTCGTTGACTTCATTCTCTGAACTGTCAGTGACAAATAAAATGTTCATAATCTCTTCCTTGTTCAAAATTTTCCGTTTATGGAAAGCTATCAAACAACAAAATAAATTGTAAAATATAGAAATTTAAGATCAACTCCAAAATTACATCAGGAAATTTTAACAACTGCAGAAGTTCCAATCTCCAAATATTCTAAAAAATAAATGAATATGTTCTTGTAGGCCTCGTTTGATCTGTCCCCTTTCGTTTAGCGAAAACATCCGAGTCATACCGGAAGAAGTTAGAACCGGGAGGTCTACGGCTCCCGATCCATGCGGGAAATTTGCCAGCTAACCACAGTTGCTGTAAAGCTCACTGAGCTAGTGGTATCTGCAAGAGTGCCGGTGGCAAAATAGTTATTAGTGGAACCTGAGTAGGTCAACCGGGCTCCACAACCAGCACCACACAAACCAATAACGTCGACTTAAGGAGGATTGTTCCCTTAGAATCCCGCGAGTTCTGCGCATCTGCGGCAACGGTAAGTTCCACCGGTCAGCAACAGCTCCCACAAATGTCACCTACAGTTTGAAATGGGAATTGCTTGCTAATCAGAGATTGATTTGAGATAAATATGTCTAAATACAACTTTCAATGCACTTTTTATTCATAACAAGGATTTTTTTTTTTCTGAACTAATCCCATTTTTCCCATAAGTTGTTGGATTTGATTTGTGCGGAACCAGAACCTATCTACGGTGTAAATCGAGGGACGGGTGTAATCTTATTTCATTAAATTATTTTTGTCTGCTGAAGGAAAAACAAATGGCTGCTATTTGGCCAATAAGCCTAGTAAAGCTGCGAAACCCATTTTTTACGTCAGCAGACCTCAATTCGAAATGGAGCCCTACCTTGTATGTCGCCTCCTCGCCATCACTAATGACATTTCTTGGATCTGCTCCTGGTGCTTGCCCTAACCATTTCGACAATTCTTGAGCCCAAGGCCACCACAAAGACATTTCGGAAAAGAAATTTCTCACACGTCATCTCTATGTAAAGAATAGGGTTTGCCTGTCTGTTCGACTCCTCCTAGACGGTCAGGAGTAGGACAGCCAGACTGCATGGGGTAGCTCAGTTGGTAGCGCGCCACATTCTTAATTTGCCGTTCCCAGGTTCACACCCATGGACTTGGAAAGGCCACCACCCGTCAGATGGGGAACCGTGGTCTCCATTTATCCAATGGGTTTCCACCCCCAGACTTCAGGGGTGCTTGTGACCTGGCCATTTATTTGTGTGCAAAAAAATGCCTCTCAGAAGTAAAACAGCTCTACCAAACTTCGTGTACAGCTTTACACATAATGCACTGTAAAATTTTCAACCCTAGAAAATTATGCCCACCCCCAAAAATTGGCTGTAAAATGTCTGTCCATTGATAGCTTGGCGGATCGACAACATCCCACTCCAGAAATTTTGGACACTTGCAGCGGGTTCAAACCTGACCCACCACAGCTAGGAACCAGTTTTTTAAACAATGCGTGGCCCACCACACAAAATTCGGGAATGATCAATCCAGTATGTGTGGAATTATGGGAAGCTGCAAACTTCATTCACAGGTGACGTCAACAACTGTCCGAGCATCCGATACCAAAATGGGGATAGGAAGTGGGGGGAGCGCCCTTATTATCACTTAGCATCTTAGACCATAAATAGCTTAGCATACAGAAGCAGGGAACAGCAGTCGCCATGTTGCTCCTACTCAGAAAGTCGGTTGTCATATATCCGAATGTTTTATACGAATACGGCTCAAAAATATCGCAATTGTTTCATGTACAAAATAATATTCTTATTCAGCATTTACTGTTTTTACCTTCCGTTTGCAGAAAGAGTGGTTGAACTCGCTTGATTAAGTTTGTAAATTATTTCGACTGATATTTCTGAAACCGATTTATTTTTCTTGGAAGGTCAAGAAATTTTTAATATTTATCAAAAACCCTATTTTTTTTTCCTTTCGATTTTGTGTTTCTTTTGAAACATAGATGTTTAATCCTACTTAAGGTTATTCGTAATAAATTACATGTCAAATGCCCAACATCTATTTCATAAAACAGGGATTGTAGAAATATATCCACTGGAACTCTGCGACAGAAACTCTCTCCAAGAAAAAGTGTCAATAAAAAATTTTCTTTCAAATTACAAATTCTTGGAATACATCAAATGACACCTTACCTTTTATATAAGTTATGGTAAACTTAAAATTACTCCTAGTACAAAATAGAACCTTTTATATGTTAACATTTAAAGAACAACGCAAATTTCTACTGAAAATTCTTTGTGATGTCATGGTTACCTTAACAATTCTTTACAGCATATTTATGCGAGGCATCAGACAATGATCTCTCCTAAAAGAGGACCTAAAACAAACTTTTCCTGTTGGCTTCTCTTCACCAGTGGAACTAGGCTTCATCTTGAACAAAATATAAACAACCTTTTCATTCAGAATCACACAGTACTAACTTAACAACATCAACAAAATACGTTCTTTTTACTACTAAACAAAATTCCTATATTTCAAAGTCTCTGTTCCAATCAGTCAATGACATAATTGTCGCGCTGAGGCATACGAGAGAGTCAATGACACATCCATCAAGGGTTCATTGGAGCATGTTCATCTGTCCTAACGTTATATATCATTATCACTATATATTGCCTATCAAAATAAAGAATTTGCATTTAATGTCAGTGGGAATCAAACTTCGACGCACTGTGACTTCAAATTTATGTATTCAATAGAAAAGCGACAGGATAAATTAAGGAACATAATGAAATCTATTTAAATCTTTATTTTCAACAATATTCTTTTAGTATTTAAATATTTATGGAAGCTGGAATATTTAACAAATTATCTTGATATGTAAAATAACATTCGTAATTCTCAATATTTAAAAAATAATTATGCAAACTTCAAAAATATATACACTGAAGTGATATTGAATTAGAGATAGCAACCTAGTAACGTGTTGGACCCCCTCTGATTCTGATAACGGCCGCCACACGATGAGGCAAAGACTCCACCAGCTTGCGTAAATGTTCCACAGGTATGGCGACCCATGCATCCTCCAGAGTTGTCCACAATTCTCTCAAGGTCGTTGCTGATGGGACCTCTGCTCGACGGTATCCCAAAGATTTTCGATGGGATTTAAATCTGAACTTCTAGGTTGCCAATTCATTATTGTAGTCATTATTATATGCAGTAGCCAACCTGGACCTGTGAGATTAACAGTTGTCTTGCTGGTAGACGCCATCTCCATTGGGATGCATGATGGCCATAAATGGGTGTAAATGGTCAGCCATGAGTTCTACATACCAGGATGCATGAAGAGTCGGTACACGTCCCCAAGGTCCCACAGCGTCCAACGAAAGACACCCCAGGCCATCGCTGAGACACCACCAGCTTGTACTGTTCTGTCCTGACATGCAGGATCCATGACTTTATGGGTTTGGCGCCATACCCTCGGTCTCCCATTGGCATTATGCAGTTTAAATCGGGATTCATCGTTCTAGGCTATCCATTGCCAATTTTCGATGGTCCAGTTTCGATGTTCTTTAGCCCAGGCAAGGCATTGAGCCTGGTGTCATACGGTTAGAAGTGGAACTCTCGTAGGTCGGCAGCTCCCGAAGCCAAGACGATGAAGTGAGCGTTGCATGGTCTGTGAACTAATTTCCTGGCTGGAACCTGAGTTCAGATGGGACGTGATTTCAGATAATGTCTGGCCCCTATCTGTCCGTACGATGCGGGTCAGATGACGAAGCCCACAATCATTCAAGGCTGGTTATCCTTTTCAGTTTGTCCAGATGCTTGTTTTTCTTTTTTCCCCTGGAATTTTCATATTCCCAGAACACTCTTGAAACTGTCGTACGAGAAAATCCAACTTCGTTGACAATTTCGGAGATCGAGTGTCCCATCTGTCAGCCACCTACGATCTGCCCTCTGTCAAATGGATCTAAATCCCACACCTCTCCCATTACGCTTCTCACAATGGATGCTTGGGGAAGCCAAAGTTGACAGCTACATATGAGCAGTTTCAGCCACGCATGCGCGCAAATGCGGGATTTGCGGTACTGAATTTGTGTAACGTCTCCTATCCCTAATACAATGTCACTTTAGTGTATTTTATTAAATGGTTGGAAACAACACTCATTAAGTTTAATTTTCTGAGGTGAAATCATGATATATTACTGTTGTGAAATATTCAAACTTCCACATATGATCTAAACACTGAACTAATATTGAAAACAGATTTTAATTGGTGTGATTATGCTCTTTATCTTCAGTCCTATTTTTCGATTAAATGCATATTTTAATAAATTATAAAACTTCGAAGTTAGATTCTCATTGACATAAGATGTATAGCGTTTCGAAAAGTACATCAGGAGCAGAGGAAAGGAAGTGAATGCGTATATAAAGTTCTCTCCCGTGTCTTGATTTCTTTCTTTCGATGAATTTATAATAAACCTTTATTTCAATCAGTTTCCATTAAAAACAATAGGAAAATTTCGTAACTCCTATCGCTAAATCCCAACTAAGCTACTGTCATAAATAATTTGAAATAACGAAATTTCATTCACAAAGAAAAACTTTAACATTATTTCTTACATATGAAATGTTATCCCTTTGAACTTTTTCGTAGGCTTATCGACTCATCCGAAGGCTACGCATGTGCCTATTTTTTTAACAGGATTGTCGTTCGTTAGCACAGTGATAGTACGCTTACGAGTAGGAGCAATATGACGACGCCCTGTTAGTGTTCATGTGGCAGCGCCTGCTCTTCCGTACCCAATCCTCGTTCATTTTCCTGAAACGATAATAAGATCAAGGTTTTTTACTGGAACACAAAGAAATAATAAAGGAGCAATTAACATATAACGTAATGCGATGTTAAATCAAGTGGTGTGCTGGGAAATTTTTAACCAATTGGCTCGCTAAAAGAATGAGACCAAGAATACGTGTGTATTTATTTATTGTAAGTTATACTGATTTACAACAATTTGGAATCCAAAAATCTCGAACAATAATAAAATATTCAATTTTTTTATCGTAATTTCCGTATAGCCAATTGATTCTCAGAAATGTTTCCATTGAGTTTGATGAGCTCTTGTATCCGTAGCCAAACTATTGTTGCGATTCAACAATGATTTGACAAATGGAGTTGCATTCCAATCCGCTAACTCTTTCCTAATAAATTTATCGTCATTAAAACCGATATGTCATCAATTGTTAAACTATTTCTCATCCTCGTACAAATTTTGTTCATTAAACTGAAATCTCTTTCAGTTTCAGTACTACTGATTGCAATAGTAATATCTTTTCAGCTTTTTTAAAACTTTCAGGGATTGAAACATTTTTATTCTACATTATTATCTACGAAATCCCGAAAATCGTTGAAATCAATTGATATTTTAAAATTTGACTTAAATGGTGCAATGTTTTTCATCTGCTATCCATAGTAAAGTTAGTACTTCATAAATGACGGTTCTAACAAGTCGAAATAATTTAAAATTTGTTACCATTATTTCTGTCTGATAAAAGACGTAAATACATGTGTTGAATTATATTTTATAGTACCGTATTCCTACGAAGAAGCCGTCCCGTGGCCGGGAGGTTAGCACGCTTGGCTACTGATCTAAGGGACCTGGGTTCGAGCCCCGGATTTAGGCATGGATGTGTGTGGTTTTTCTGCTGAGGTCCTGCCATCCTCTCAGATCTCCTACTGTGGCATATAAACTGACAGGCTCCTGTCAGACCTCTGTGGCAAGCAGCTGCTTGAGGGGGTATTTATTTATTATTTATTTATTCCTACGAAGAGCATTGAATTTATTGTTTTTATTAAATGGAATATCTTTACGTTTATCTGATTTAATCAAATATTCAAATTCAGATTAGTACCTTTCAAAAGAGATACTCTCTTGTGAAAGGTAACGGAAGAGGAGGGCTGCCAGATTAGTTTGGCCTACTGATCTGGACAACTCCGGCTACTTTTTTTTTTCAACCCAGCTCAGGAGTGGTCAACTACACAGGGTCCTGGTGCTGACCATATGAACCCACTGGACTGGACTGAATTATGGCTCTGAGCTTGATTATGGATCCCGAATTTGCTGCACTGGTGGGCTTCTGTGGAGGGAAAATCTTCCGCTGTGTTTTCTGTTTGTTTGTGGGTTGACAGCCCCAAGTGAATAGATTCACAGGATATGTTTATCAGCTGGTGGATAATCCTGAGCAGAGGTCATCGCAGGCACCTGAACTCTTTGCTTCTATTGGCATCGTCAAATTCTACATTGGAGGAAGTCTTCCAGTGTAGATGGCTTCAGCCTTTAGTGGTGGGGGAACGGGTCTTTGCCCCATGTCTGAGATTAGGGGGCTGTTTGATATTGTCGGCATTCCCTCTCTCAATAAACATAGTTTCTTTAAACATCCCACTAACCATTTTCTCTTCACTCTTGATGTCCTCACACAAGAATTCCACCGTTATAATTTAGATATTCTCGGCTTGCAAGAGACCAGGTGGACAGGTAAAGGTCAGATTTTTGAAAATAATTTTAAATTTCTCTTTCCAAGGAGGAACGATAATAAACCTCACCAAGACGTGGGTCTGTTTCTCAGCAGACATGCTACTGATGCTCTTCTAGGATATGAGTGCATTAATGAAAGGTTTCTTACAGCAAAATTTCAGACAAGCATTAAAGACTTGAATGTTATCTGCTGTTATGCCCCCACTGAGGATGCCGATGAGGATGAGAATTATACGTTTTACGGACAGCTATAGGATATTTTGAATTCTGTCAAGAAAGGAGATATTACCCTTGTTCTTGGTGACTTCAATGCCAAAGTTGGTACTGACTCTGACCTTTGGGGAGGAGTAATAGGCCCTTTGGTATTGGTAGCTGCAATGGCAATGGGCAGCGTCTCCTACAGGTAAGTAAACTCAATGGATTCTAAATAACTAACACTTGTTACAAACACCGCGACATACATAAGTACACATGGGTTAGACCCAATGGGCTGCATAAGAATATGATTGATTGTATATTAACAGCAAATCGGCTAGTTCTGTTAGGAATACCAGGTCATATAGGGGAGCTGAAATTGGATCTGACCATTACCTTGTTAAAAGTGTCTTGCAACTTAAACTTAAAAAGTGTTGTGCTAGGGTTAAAAAATTTACTTTTAATACTGAATCTCTGAAAGATTCAGTTATAGCCAAAGCTTACCATGATAGGTTACTTAGTCATTATGACAGTCATGGTATGCTTACTACTGAAGTTGAGGAAGAATGGGATCATTTTAAACAGGCTTTTTTGGACACTAACAGTACCCTTTTAGGAAAAAAGGAGCAGAAGAGACAGAATTATCTGAGCGATAAGGCACTTGAGCTTATTTCAGAAAGAAAAAACTGCAGGAATGTCCTTAATCAATACCCTAATAGTTCTTATAGAAAGCATTACAGAGAGCTTAATAAACGTGTAAAGGATCAGCTGACTGCTGATAAGAATCTTTTATTGGCTTGGCTGACAAAGCCGAGGAAGCAGTTAGACAGCACAACAGCAGAGAGTTGTACCAGATAGTTAATGTTTTGTGTGGTAGAAAACGGACAGGTATACAGGGATTGAAGGATAAACAAGGTAAGATTATATAGAAGGTGAGGATTCTGTCATGGCTAGGTAGGCTGAGCATTTCAGTGATATTCCAAACAATGTGGTTAGTTCTATTCCCATTGTTTGCAATGATGATAGATGCATTGGTGGCTTTAATGTTGGCCCTATAACACAATCTGAAGTTATTTTGGCTGTTTCTAAACTTAAACTTCATAAATCCCCAGGGGTGGATGAAATTATTACAGAAATGCTTAGAGCTGGGAATGTTTTGGTTACCACTTGGATGACAGAAATTCTGAATGTCTTTTAGGATAAAGGCATGGTTCCTAAGGATTTTACCAGAGCTATTGTTATCCTTATTTTCAAAAAAGGTGATCGCAGTTCTTGTGATAGCTATAGGGTATCACAAGTGCTTGTTATAGCTTCTTGGGATAGCTATAGGTATCAGCCTACTCTCTGTTCCAGGTAAAGTTCTTTCCATGATTGTGCTTAATAGAATTAAAAATCTGGTTGACAGTCAATTGCTTGATGAGCAATGTGGATTCAGAAGTGGTAGGGGATGTGTGGATCAGATATTTTCACTTAGGCAGATTCTTGAGAAATGTTTAGAGTTTCAGAAACCTTTGGTTGCTAGCTTTGTTGATTTCAAAAAGGCTTTCGACTCTGTTGATCGTCATAATTTGTGGTTGATTGTGAGATCATATGGTAAGTTAGTTAACTTAATGAAAGCTCTCTATAATAACACTGAGTCGTGTGAGAGAGTTGGTAAAGGCTTGCAGCAATTGGTTTAGCATTACTTCTGGTGTTGGAGATGGGTGCATTTTGTCTCCTTTTCTCTTTGGTTATTGAATATGTTATGCGAAATTCGCTTTAAGGGAAAGATGTTGGCCTTAAATGGGCTGGAGATATAAAAATTTCTGATTTAGATTATGCTGATGATTTAGCCCTTTTGGCAAATGATGTTGATGAGATGAACTATTTCATTCGAGCTGTTGATGAGACTGGTAATAGAGTAGGTTTGGTTATAAACAGAGAAAACTAAAGTGATGAAAATTGGTCAAGCAGGCTGTGATTCAGTTAATCTAAATGGTTGCAGTTTTGAGCAGGTGTCACAGTTTAATTATCTTGGGAGCTATGTAACAGATAATGTTGATGTGTGGCATGAGATTAACAGACGAATAGGGATTGCTGCCGGGACTATTAAGAATCTATGGAGAGTGTGGAGAAATAGGCGTATACACCTAAAGACTAAAATTAGACTGTATAATAATTTGGTTCTTTCTAGGGTTAGTTATGGTAGTGAAACGTGGACATTTTGTAAACAAGATAACAGGGAACTAGATGCTTTTGATTCCAGATGCTTACGCAGTATCTTGGGCATTAGGTGGTACAACTTTGTAACTAATGATGAAGATAGGCAAAGGAGTCTGCAACCTCCTTTAAGCATCATATTGTGCAGAAAGAGACTCCGTTGGTTTGGCCATGTTGCCTGTATGAATAATTATAGATTGGCGAATAGGGTTATGAACATTATGCCTAAAGGCCTCAGAAAGAAGGGGAGACCAAGGATGCGGTGGGCAGACAATGTCAAACAGGACCTTATTAGAATTGGTGTGCAGTGGCCAGATGCAGTAGATGTAGCTCAGGATCGACTTGTTTGGAGAACTAAATTGCACGGTCTGGTTGGACCTCCGTAGCCCATGGCTGCTTGAGGATGATGATGATGATTTAGCTCTTTTGGCAAATGATGTTGATCAGATGAACTCTCATTCGAGCTGTTAATGAAACTTGGAATAGAGTAGGTTTGGTTAGAAACAGAGAGAAAACTAAAATGATGAAAATTGGTCAGGCAGGCTGTGATTCAGTTAATCTGAATTGTTGCAGTCTTCAGCAGCTGTCACAGTTTAATTATCTTGGGAGCTATATAACTGATATTGGTGATGTCCGGCATGATATTAACAGACAGATAGGGATTGCTGCTGGGACTTTTAAGAATCTATGGAGAGTATGGAGAAATAGGTGTATACACCTAAAGACTAAAATTAGACTGTATAATAGTTTGGTTCTTTCTAGGGTTAGTTAAGGGAGTGAAACTTGGACACTTTGTAAACAAGATCACAAGAAACTAGATGCTTTTGATTCCAGATTCTTACGCAGAATCTGGGACATTAGGTGGTTCAACTTTGTAACTAATGATGAGGTTAGGCAAAGGAGTAAGCATCTAGCTGTGTAAGCATCTAGAATCAAAAGCATCAAGTTTCCTGTTCGCTTTCTGCCACACAAAACATTAACTATCTGGTACAACTCTCTGCTGTTGTGCTGTCTAACTGCTTCCTCGGCTTTGTCAGCCAAGCCAATAAAAGATTCTTATCAGCAGTCAGCTGATCCTTTACACGTTTATTAAGCTCTCTGTAATGCTTTCTATAAGAACTATTAGGGTATTGATTAAGGACATTCCTGCAGTTTTTTCTTTCTGAAATAAGCTCAAGTGCCTTATCACTCAAATAATTCTGCCTATTCTGCTTCTTTTTTCCTAAAAGGGTACTGTTAGTGTCCAAAAAAGCCTGTTTAAAATGATCCCATTCTTCCTCAACTTCAGTAGTAAGCATACCATGACTGTCATAATGACTAAGTAACCTATCATGGTAAGCTTTGGCTATAACTGAATCTTTCAGAGATTCAGTATTAAAAGTAAAATTTTTAACCCTAGCACAATACTTTTTAAGTTTAAGTTGCAAGACACTTTTAACAAGGTAATGGTCAGATCCAATTTCAGCTCCCCTATATGACCTGGTATTCCTAACAGAACTAGCCGATTTGCTGTTAATATACAATCAATCATATTCTTATGCAGCCCATTGGGTCTAACCCATGTGTACTTATGTATGTCGCGGTGTTTGTAACAAGTGTTAGTTATTTAGAATCCATTGAGTTTACTTACCTGTAGGAGACGCTGCCCATTGCCATTGCAGCTACCAATACCAAAGGGCCTATTACTCCTCCCCAAAGGTCAGAGTCAGTACCAACTTTGGCATTGAAGTCACCAAGAACAAGGGTAATATCTCCTTTCTTGACAGAATTCAAAATATCCTATAGCTGTCCGTAAAACGTATAATTCTCATCCTCATCGGCATCCTCAGTGGGGGCATAACAGCAGATAACATTCAAGTCTTTAATGCTTGTCTGAAATTTTGCTGTAAGAAACCTTTCATTAATGCACTCATATCCTAGAAGAGCATCAGTAGCATGTCTGCTGAGAAACAGACCCACGTCTTGGTGAGGTTTATTATCGTTCCTCCTTGGAAAGAGAAATTTAAAATTATTTTCAAAAATCTGACCTTTACCTGTCCACCTGGTCTCTTGCAAGCCGAGAATATCTAAATTATAACGGTGGAATTCTTGTGTGAGGACATCAAGAGTGAAGAGAAAATGGTTAGTGGGATGTTTAAAGAAACTATGTTTATTGAGAGAGGGAATGCCGACAATATCAAACAGCCCCCTAATCTCAGACATGGGGCAAAGACCCGTTCCCCCACCACTAAAGGCTGAAGCCATCTACACTGGAAGACTTCCTCCAATGTAGAATTTGACGATGCCAATAGAAGCAAAGAGTTCAGGTGCCTGCGATGACCTCTGCTCAGGATTATCCACCAGCTGATAAACATATCCTGTGAATCTATTCACTTGGGGCTGTCAACCCACAAACAAACAGAAAACACAGCGGAAGATTTTCCCTCCACAGAAGCCCACCAGTGCAGCAAATTCGGGATCCATAATCAAGCTCAGAGCCATAATTCAGTCCAGTCCAGTGGGTTCATATGGTCAGCACCAGGACCCTGTGTAGTTGACCACTCCTGAGCTGGGTTGAAAAAAAAAAGTAGCCGGAGTTGTCCAGATCAGTAGGCCAAACTAATCTGGCAGCCCTCCTCTTCCGTTACCTTTCACAAGAGAGTATCTCTTTTGAAAGGTACTAATCTGAATTTGAATATTTGATTAAATCAGATAAACGTAAAGATATTCCATTTAATAAAAACAATAAATTCAATGCTCTTCGTAGGAATAAATAAATAATAAATAAATACCCCCTCAAGCAGCTGCTTGCCACAGAGGTCTGACAGGAGCCTGTCAGTTTATATGCCACAGTAGGAGATCTGAGAGGATGGCAGGACCTCAGCAGAAAAACCACACACATCCATGCCTAAATCCGGGGCTCGAACCCAGGTCCCTTAGATCAGTAGCCAAGCGTGCTAACCTCTCGGCCACGGGACGGCTTCTTCGTAGGAATACGGTACTATAAAATATAATTCAACACATGTATTTACGTCTTTTATCAGACAGAAATAATGGTAACAAATTTTAAATTATTTCGACTTGTTAGAACCGTCATTTATGAAGTACTAACTTTACTATGGATAGCAGATGAAAAACATTGCACCATTTAAGTCAAATTTTAAAATATCAATTGATTTCAACGATTTTCGGGATTTCGTAGATAATAATGTAGAATAAAAATGTTTCAATCCCTGAAAGTTTTAAAAAAGCTGAAAAGATATTACTATTGCAATCAGTAGTACTGAAACTGAAAGAGATTTCAGTTTAATGAACAAAATTTGTACGAGGATGAGAAATAGTTTAACAATTGATGACATATCGGTTTTAATGACGATAAATTTATTAGGAAAGAGTTAGCGGATTGGAATGCAACTCCATTTGTCAAATCATTGTTGAATCGCAACAATAGTTTGGCTACGGATACAAGAGCTCATCAAACTCAATGGAAACATTTCTGAGAATCAATTGGCTATACGGAAATTACGATAAAAAAATTGAATATTTTATTATTGTTCGAGATTTTTGGATTCCAAATTGTTGTAAATCAGTATAACTTACAATAAATAAATACACACGTATTCTTGGTCTCATTCTTTTAGCGAGCCAATTGGTTAAAAATTTCCCAGCACACCACTTGATTTAACATCGCATTACGTTATATGTTAATTGCTCCTTTATTATTTCTTTGTGTTCCAGTAAAAAACCTTGATCTTATTATCGTTTCAGGAAAATGAACGAGGATTGGGTACGGAAGAGCAGGCGCTGCCACATGAACACTAACAGGGCGTCGTCATATTGCTCCTACTCGTAAGCGTACTATCACTGTGCTAACGAACGACAATCCTGTTAAAAAAATAGGCACATGCGTAGCCTTCGGATGAGTCGATAAGCCTACGAAAAAGTTCAAAGGGATAACATTTCATATGTAAGAAATAATGTTAAAGTTTTTCTTTGTGAATGAAATTTCGTTATTTCAAATTATTTATGACAGTAGCTTAGTTGGGATTTAGCGATAGGAGTTACGAAATTTTCCTATTGTTTTTAATGGAAACTGATTGAAATAAAGGTTTATTATAAATTCATCGAAAGAAAGAAATCAAGACACGGGAGAGAACTTTATATACGCATTCACTTCCTTTCCTCTGCTCCTGATGTACTTTTCGAAACGCTATACATCTTATGTCAATGAGAATCTAACTTCGAAGTTTTATAATTTATTAAAATATGCATTTAATCGAAAAATAGGACTGAAGATAAAGAGCATAATCACACCAATTAAAATCTGTTTTCAATATTAGTTCAGTGTTTAGATCATATGTGGAAGTTTGAATATTTCACAACAGTAATATATCATGATTTCACCTCAGAAAATTAAACTTAATGAGTGTTGTTTCCAACCATTTAATAAAATACACTAAAGTGACATTGTATTAGGGATAGGAGACGTTACACAAATTCAGTACCGCAAATCCCGCATTTGCGCGCATGCGTGGCTGAAACTGCTCATATGTAGCTGTCAACTTTGGCTTCCCCAAGCATCCATTGTGAGAAGCGTAATGGGAGAGGTGTGGGATTTAGATCCATTTGACAGAGGGCAGATCGTAGGTGGCTGACAGATGGGACACTCGATCTCCGAAATTGTCAACGAAGTTGGATTTTCTCGTACGACAGTTTCAAGAGTGTTCTGGGAATATGAAAATTCCAGGGGAAAAAAGAAAAACAAGCATCTGGACAAACTGAAAAGGATAACCAGCCTTGAATGATTGTGGGCTTCGTCATCTGACCCGCATCGTACGGACAGATAGGGGCCAGACATTATCTGAAATCACGTCCCATCTGAACTCAGGTTCCAGCCAGGAAATTAGTTCACAGACCATGCAACGCTCACTTCATCGTCTTGGCTTCGGGAGCTGCCGACCTACGAGAGTTCCACTTCTAACCGTATGACACCAGGCTCAATGCCTTGCCTGGGCTAAAGAACATCGAAACTGGACCATCGAAAATTGGCAATGGATAGCCTAGAACGATGAATCCCGATTTAAACTGCATAATGCCAATGGGAGACCGAGGGTATGGCGCCAAACCCATAAAGTCATGGATCCTGCATGTCAGGACAGAACAGTACAAGCTGGTGGTGTCTCAGCGATGGCCTGGGGTGTCTTTCGTTGGACGCTGTGGGACCTTGGGGACGTGTACCGACTCTTCATGCATCCTGGTATGTAGAACTCATGGCTGACCATTTACACCCATTTATGGCCATCATGCATCCCAATGGAGATGGCGTCTACCAGCAAGACAACTGTTAATCTCACAGGTCCAGGTTGGCTACTGCATATAATAATGACTACAATAATGAATTGGCAACCTAGAAGTTCAGATTTAAATCCCATCGAAAATCTTTGGGATACCGTCGAGCAGAGGTCCCATCAGCAACGACCTTGAGAGAATTGTGGACAACTCTGGAGGATGCATGGGTCGCCATACCTGTGGAACATTTACGCAAGCTGGTGGAGTCTTTGCCTCATCGTGTGGCGGCCGTTATCAGAATCAGAGGGGGTCCAACACGTTACTAGGTTGCTATCTCTAATTCAATATCACTTCAGTGTATATATTTTTGAAGTTTGCATAATTATTTTTTAAATATTGAGAATTACGAATGTTATTTTACATATCAAGATAATTTGTTAAATATTCCAGCTTCCATAAATATTTAAATACTAAAAGAATATTGTTGAAAATAAAGATTTAAATAGATTTCATTATGTTCCTTAATTTATCCTGTCGCTTTTCTATTGAATACATAAATTTGAAGTCACAGTGCGTCGAAGTTTGATTCCCACTGACATTAAATGCAAATTCTTTATTTTGATAGGCAATATATAGTGATAATGATATATAACGTTAGGACAGATGAACATGCTCCAATGAACCCTTGATGGATGTGTCATTGACTCTCTCGTATGCCTCAGCGCGACAATTATGTCATTGACTGATTGGAACAGAGACTTTGAAATATAGGAATTTTGTTTAGTAGTAAAAAGAACGTATTTTGTTGATGTTGTTAAGTTAGTACTGTGTGATTCTGAATGAAAAGGTTGTTTATATTTTGTTCAAGATGAAGCCTAGTTCCACTGGTGAAGAGAAGCCAACAGGAAAAGTTTGTTTTAGGTCCTCTTTTAGGAGAGATCATTGTCTGATGCCTCGCATAAATATGCTGTAAAGAATTGTTAAGGTAACCATGACATCACAAAGAATTTTCAGTAGAAATTTGCGTTGTTCTTTAAATGTTAACATATAAAAGGTTCTATTTTGTACTAGGAGTAATTTTAAGTTTACCATAACTTATATAAAAGGTAAGGTGTCATTTGATGTATTCCAAGAATTTGTAATTTGAAAGAAAATTTTTTATTGACACTTTTTCTTGGAGAGAGTTTCTGTCGCAGAGTTCCAGTGGATATATTTCTACAATCCCTGTTTTATGAAATAGATGTTGGGCATTTGACATGTAATTTATTACGAATAACCTTAAGTAGGATTAAACATCTATGTTTCAAAAGAAACACAAAATCGAAAGGAAAAAAAAATAGGGTTTTTGATAAATATTAAAAATTTCTTGACCTTCCAAGAAAAATAAATCGGTTTCAGAAATATCAGTCGAAATAATTTACAAACTTAATCAAGCGAGTTCAACCACTCTTTCTGCAAACGGAAGGTAAAAACAGTAAATGCTGAATAAGAATATTATTTTGTACATGAAACAATTGCGATATTTTTGAGCCGTATTCGTATAAAACATTCGGATATATGACAACCGACTTTCTGAGTAGGAGCAACATGGCGACTGCTGTTCCCTGCTTCTGTATGCTAAGCTATTTATGGTCTAAGATGCTAAGTGATAATAAGGGCGCTCCCCCCACTTCCTATCCCCATTTTGGTATCGGATGCTCGGACAGTTGTTGACGTCACCTGTGAATGAAGTTTGCAGCTTCCCATAATTCCACACATACTGGATTGATCATTCCCGAATTTTGTGTGGTGGGCCACGCATTGTTTAAAAAACTGGTTCCTAGCTGTGGTGGGTCAGGTTTGAACCCGCTGCAAGTGTCCAAAATTTCTGGAGTGGGATGTTGTCGATCCGCCAAGCTATCAATGGACAGACATTTTACAGCCAATTTTTGGGGGTGGGCATAATTTTCTAGGGTTGAAAATTTTACAGTGCATTATGTGTAAAGCTGTACACGAAGTTTGGTAGAGCTGTTTTACTTCTGAGAGGCATTTTTTTGCACACAAATAAATGGCCAGGTCACAAGCACCCCTGAAGTCTGGGGGTGGAAACCCATTGGATAAATGGAGACCACGGTTCCCCATCTGACGGGTGGTGGCCTTTCCAAGTCCATGGGTGTGAACCTGGGAACGGCAAATTAAGAATGTGGCGCGCTACCAACTGAGCTACCCCATGCAGTCTGGCTGTCCTACTCCTGACCGTCTAGGAGGAGTCGAACAGACAGGCAAACCCTATTCTTTACATAGAGATGACGTGTGAGAAATTTCTTTTCCGAAATGTCTTTGTGGTGGCCTTGGGCTCAAGAATTGTCGAAATGGTTAGGGCAAGCACCAGGAGCAGATCCAAGAAATGTCATTAGTGATGGCGAGGAGGCGACATACAAGGTAGGGCTCCATTTCGAATTGAGGTCTGCTGACGTAAAAAATGGGTTTCGCAGCTTTACTAGGCTTATTGGCCAAATAGCAGCCATTTGTTTTTCCTTCAGCAGACAAAAATAATTTAATGAAATAAGATTACACCCGTCCCTCGATTTACACCGTAGATAGGTTCTGGTTCCGCACAAATCAAATCCAACAACTTATGGGAAAAATGGGATTAGTTCAGAAAAAAAAAAATCCTTGTTATGAATAAAAAGTGCATTGAAAGTTGTATTTAGACATATTTATCTCAAATCAATCTCTGATTAGCAAGCAATTCCCATTTCAAACTGTAGGTGACATTTGTGGGAGCTGTTGCTGACCGGTGGAACTTACCGTTGCCGCAGATGCGCAGAACTCGCGGGATTCTAAGGGAACAATCCTCCTTAAGTCGACGTTATTGGTTTGTGTGGTGCTGGTTGTGGAGCCCGGTTGACCTACTCAGGTTCCACTAATAACTATTTTGCCACCGGCACTCTTGCAGATACCACTAGCTCAGTGAGCTTTACAGCAACTGTGGTTAGCTGGCAAATTTCCCGCATGGATCGGGAGCCGTAGACCTCCCGGTTCTAACTTCTTCCTGTATGACTCGGATGTTTTCGCTAAACGAAAGGGGACAGATCAAACGAGGCCTACAAGAACATATTCATTTATTTTTTAGAATATTTGGAGATTGGAACTTCTGCAGTTGTTAAAATTTCCTGATGTAATTTTGGAGTTGATCTTAAATTTCTATATTTTACAATTTATTTTGTTGTTTGATAGCTTTCCATAAACGGAAAATTTTGAACAAGGAAGAGATTATGAACATTTTATTTGTCACTGACAGTTCAGAGAATGAAGTCAACGAATTCAGATTATCTGAAGAAGAGAATGATGATCGCAATCGACAAGAATAATGAGTAGAGAATGTAGTGGTAAATCGATAAATGATTTCACGACATCATCCCTCCGCATTCACCTCCTTCCCCCCCCCCTCGAAAACTCAAGTTACTTTCCACGAAACTTTCGAAATTTTCGCCTTCAGAGATCCATGTGTTCGTCCGCATCCTGCTACGTGACTTCCCACCCTCCACCATTGGCCAACTGGAGGCACCCTCCTCATCGCTTCACAAGCCTAACTTCAACTTTGCCAGCGCCTCTCGCTACTTGACAAGAGATTATATCCAAGTGCTATTGGCAACGCACCGAACTTTGCCACTCAGTGACTTTTGCTCCACTCCAAGCGTGATGCAACTTTCTTCAAGAAAAAGGTATTACTTTTGCCTGTCTTAACGTTTCACCAAAGATCCGCTTCCCTGAGGAACTGTACGCCACTCTGAAGATGACTGCTGTCGAAAGCGCTCGGCTCCTAGAAGCATGTAACTAGAACATTGCAGTTCCGCGTTTACACTTGTCTAAATACATCTAACCGGCAAAAAAGAGTTATCCATTCTTATGAGTCAAGAATATTCAGCCGCACTGAATGGCGAACAAGGAAGGTTTTTTCAACTCTACAAAGTGATGATAGAGGACGGGATTTTGCTGACATTTCTTGGTCCAACCAAATCACTAATGAATAATGACCCAGATTGCTCATCAAAATAGAGATGGACCAGTTCATAATTTTTCCGTAGGACCGGAACTGTTGAGAATTTTTAATGACTTCTGAGTGACAATATGCCTCAATTGATTATGAACAATACGAACCGATATATATCAATACGACCATCTAAAGCAGGCCCATTCCATCTGGGGTTTGTAAAACACACACAAAACATTTAGTGTATCTGGATCATTTCTTCCAATTATTCGACCAAACATATTTAGGTGCATAACTAAATGATTTTATCAATTCCTAAACTTACAGGTCCCTGTCAGACCTCTATGGCAAACAGCTGCTTGAGGGGGTATTTATTTTATTTTAATACTAATTTAAAAATGGATATTTTTGGTTTCTAATCCAGATATTTCCTTTGTTGTGCATACCCTGAACTCTATGTTTTTTGTATGTTGTCTATGTATGTTGTGGGGTGCAACAAAGTGAAAAATAACAAAAGGAAGTGCGATTTTTAAAAAAATATTTTTGGTTGTTAATAAAATGCCAGTAGTTAATTTTGTCCATTGGCTTCTAATCTTGTTCTGGTCGTACTTTTCCCCATTGCAAGTACACAAAAGAAAAACTCCATATAGAGCGAACAGACAATGGTTTCTAGAATAAACTTATACCAATTTAATCACTACTTGCAGCTTTGCAACATAATGCAATGGGATCACTACTTGTAACCATAGAATTATAATCACTCCTGGGCGCAAGCAATATGGCCAACATCAACTCAAGCTTAATCACTATTAAGACTTGCGTACTCTCGCGAGGTATCTCAAGGGAGGAGACGGAAAGGGAGAAAGGTAATGATATAGGTGCTGACCTGTGAACTCTCAGTGTGCACATCTCCTTCCTCGATATCCGCTCTTCTTACAGCATTGTCGAGGTGGAAAAGAACTGTTGATTGCAGACGTCCTTTACGTTTAACAACTTCTTAAATTGCCACGTGAGACGAGCTAACTATCAACAGCAATTCCGATTGAATATGGACAAAGCTTTGAAAATGGCTTCCCCTATTCAAAAAGTCGCGCTTCGTCACTGACTGATTATATTAATGAAATATGGGACTTCTTTAACATTCGTTAATTATGAGAAATTCAAAACTACCTCGCTTGAAATATGGTTCTGATAATCCCATTTGGGTAAATCAAGTGACCGAATCCATCGTACTTCTTGATCGTTTTCGGATGATTCTGGGGCATTTCAATCTATCTGATCGAAGTTTTGTGCCCCACGAGCTTATACAAAAAGCAAACGATTAGTTAAACACAAAATTTTCTGATGATTTGAAAATATTTTCTAACTTCCAAATCAAAAGTCATCAGAAGAGGCTTTTTGTTTCGTCATATGGTTGGGAATGCTCAGCTTGTATTGCGTCAGACGAGTATTTTGAGGTTCCCAGGCTGGAATCCCAAGGGCGATTTATTTCCTTTAACATACACCCAGCTCTCGGCGAGAAAGGGGAAATCAATTCCACTGTCCATCGGATGAGACGTTAAGCCGTGACTCCATGTTCAGGAGTCTTCCTACTATGAGCATATTAAGCCGTGATTCCATGTTCAGGAGTCTTCCTACTATGAGCATATTAAGCCGTGATTCCATGTTCAGGAGTCTTCCTACTATGAGCATGTTAAGTCGTGACTCCGTGTTCAGGAGTCTTCCTACTATGAGCATGTTAAGCCGTGACTCCGTGTTCAGGAGTCTTCCTACTATGAGCATGTTAAGCCGTGACTTCGTATTCAGGAGTCTTCCTAGTATGAACATGTTAAGCCGTGACTCCGTGTTCAGGAGTCTTCCTACTATGAGCATGTTAAGCCGTGACTCCGTGTTCAGGAGTCTTCCTACTATGAGTATGTTAAGCACACTGTAGATGATCTTAACCAGAGATTTCTGTTTCTTAACAGTTGTCGAGACGATCACCTTCTCAACTCTGAGCCCGTGACCTTGACCCCCACCATCCCATTGCACGCACAAAAGTGCCGCTCCCAGGTGAAACGATCCAAATCTGGTATAGCAATGATGGATACGACTGCTTTTTGGATGGCAACAGAATTTCTCATCCGTCACATCTCTATTTATAGAATACAATGTTGGAAGCAGAAATTGTAGCGCATTTTTCAATAATAATGCTTTCATTCAAGCTGACCATGCAGTGTTAATTAGATGAAAAATAACGAATATAATTTAGAAATTATGCATAATTCTTTCATTCACAAGCAGTGGCGAAGCCAAGATTAGCCAAAATATTTGGCAGTGTGATGGTTTTAAAATATTTTGGTAATATTTTTATTAATGCTCTCTCCAAATGCAACCCTCCAAACGTTACACTTCTGTTCGTCTGTTGGGCTCTCAAATGCCACAGTAAATCGCACACGTGTGGCACTACTGCCACGTCGGTAACTCTATTCTCGACCACACGTAGGCTGCCCGCGTGCAAATATAATTTGGCCGTCCTAGTTATGGGTCATTAAAATCTTGGGCGCTAGTAGGGGGGGGGGGGAGTGGTAAAGCTCCTTCTGAAAAAGAGATCGAAAAATTAATTTCGTCAAATGATATCAGGTATAGCAATATAATTTTTTTTCTCTTTACAGAAATGTGTATTTGGGGAAGGGGAGGGAGTAGGTGGGGTTCTCGTTTTCTTTTGTTGTAGGAAATATTTCATTTATTTCAATTTATTATTTAAAAAAAACATTATTTACGTGTATTTTCAATAATAAGTTCATTTTTCCGTTTTGTTTTCGGGTATCTTTAGTTTTATGCAGAGCCGGACTTTGACCATCTGAGGCTCTCATGTAGCTAGCCTTAACGAAATGAACTAAACGGAATACATCTTATTTTTACAACAAACTAGTTCGCTATTATCCGTAACATTTTAACAATGAAAGATAATGAAAATATTCGAAAAACCATTACGATGCTCAAAATGTTTTCTGTCATTTATGATGAGGCACACAGCTTTGGAGAAAAACGTTACCAAATAGTAGGAATCAACATTTATATTCACTAACAAGTTTTCATTTTTGTATTTTTGTTCCTTAATTTCTTGGGTGAAAACATAGCCATTAAATCTTTTTTTTTTTTCAAGAAATTCGGTATTATTTAATTTAACTTCTTCTGGATGAAAATTTCATTTAAAAGTTAAAAATATATAAAAAAAATTCATTTTCACATTTATTTTCAGTAAAAAAGTTAAATTTCATATTCGAAAATTTATTTGCTTGATCCCCCTTTGCCCTATTTTAACGAGAGAAAATATTGTTTAGTTTAGATGGTGACTTTTGAAACGAAACTTAGTGAAGAGCCACTAAAGAGAAAACGATCTTCATAAAGCGCCAAGTGAAGAGCCACTAAGGAGAAAACGATCTTCATAAAGCGCCACAGGAAAAGGGATCTTCTGAAGAGCGAAAATATGCATTTCTAAGGAGTAATGTAATGAATTGAGAAATTAAACCATATTCTTAAGGTATCAAGAATAATCAAAATCAAAAATATGCATTTTTAATTAATAAAATGAAGTTGCAAAAGTGTTTAGTTGAACCTAAAAATATTTCTCTAAAAAGTGGAAAAAAGAGCCAAATTCAGTATATTGATTATTTATTTTATGAACTGCGGATTGAGCTGGCCTGATTTAGATGTTTCTGCCCCTTTAGAGAAGCAAAATTTTAAATTACGGAAAAAAGCTGAAAAATCATTTTTTTTTTAAATTCCAGTTTCACTTTAAACCTTACATTTGGAGCAAATAATTCTTTTCTTCCCGATGATCCGATGTCTATCAGGCTTCACTGCTGATTGCAGGGACCCATGCAATCTGTCTAGTTTTCAAATATAAAAATTAAAAAAATACGTGAAATGCTTTGGTGGGAAATGTTGGAAATTTTTTTTTAGAATCCAGTTTTAGCAAAATCGGTTAAATAAAAATTAAATTTTTCTTTGCTTTGCTGTACTTGTTGCAAATAGAGTTTTATATTTTATCTTGTTTCAGACTTAAGCAATTTGAGGCATCCAAGAAATTCTGATTTTGCATTCTGTTTTAATGCAGAATAAAACCACATTTCCGAGTGAACCATGTGAAGCAAATATAACAGATCAAACAGAACGATGGAAGGTTACGCGAAGAAATCATGTGAATTCAAACCTGTTCAGGGAATTTTGAATTTATATGTGCTTACATAGTTTTTTTTATGAAGTTCAAAATTCTAAAACAGGCTAAAACGCAAATACTTACTTTATTTTGAGTGCAGCATACAATTTTGGCGAGAAATTTTAAAATTTTTTACATTCAATTTCTCTTACTGAGATTGGAGTATGGAAATAACTATTTTCAGAGTTTGTTTTTTCAATTTCGGGACGATGTTTTACCCAGAAAGAATAGAATCACAATATTTTAATAAAACAAGATCAGTGGAAGAAAAACTAGTGCTTCGAACTTGTTCCCTACCCGGCACATCAAAGGGTGAAAATCAGAACAGGCATACAGAAAGAAACATTTCAGGGGAGGAGAGGATAAAATAAATGAAAGGGGAAGTGAGAAATATAACGACAATTTTTTAAATTTAATTCCAGTATAATTTAAAACAAGATGCAATAGAATAACAAAGGAGACAAAAATAAATCATTATACACAAAAATCATCGAATTTTAATCTTTGTTTTGAGCCATCCTACAGATTCGAAGTTGCGAGATCCCCCTCCCCTCTCCTACTGTCCCCGAGTTAGAAAAACGAGCTCACTTTTGATTTGGTATATTTCAAGATTTATGGCCAAAGGAAATTTATTGGCCATTCTCGATTACTTTTGGCCACGTGGATGCAAAAAAAGTTCTTCATAAAAAAAGGGTATATATTTCTAACGTTGATTTACATAAGACTGCCGGGTGGGGGGGGGGGGGGAAATCAAGACAGGATAAAATAATATTGCGTTTATAAAAAAAAATCGTGAAATTCAGTAAATGGCCCAAAATAAAAAAAAATTCCAGTCCCCAATAGATGTGGTTCTTCACAGGACAACTACAAATAAGGATCCAAAATATTTTCTATGATAGCTACGGTGATTATTTTTTCGGAGGAAAATATATGACACTTATTTCTGGCAATTTCTTTCATTTAAAACTATTCGTTCGTCAATTTTTGTCGTGATACTCTAAATTTTATGCTATGTCTAGCAAAGTCAACTTCGAAAAGTGGTAAATATCCTGAAAAGCTCTGAAATAAAACAAATAAATATGCATATTAATATTATTTAAAACGCAAAAATTATTCTAAAGCGTATAAAAGAACAAATATCTCGAGAAAATAGCTTTTAATTTGTCAAAGGTTCACACTCTTTCAAGAATTATTTAATAATTTGGTACAATTAAATAATTCCGAATTGTAAATAATGTAGTTTATAATTCCATAATCATATCAACAATAATAAGAAAAATTTATGAAAATGAGTGGAAGACAGAACGATTTTTATTTCGTATCAAAAACATAGAACTTTTAAAGGACAGAACAAAAAATATAGAACAAAAACGCCTTTCTCAATTTTCATAATTATATAGGACAACGCCCTACATAAAATATAGGATTGTCCTTTAAAATATAGGACGAATGATCAGCGTAACGATAGCATAAATTCCAATAACAGTTGTATGAAAACATTCACACTGTTTTTGCAAAAGGAAAAGAGTACAAAAATAATCTATGGAAAAGTCTAAGTATTTACCTTTATAATTCTCGTTTTCTGGTTGCAGGATGATCTCTCCTGTATATAACATTGACTGTTTAATTTCAAGATGTGGGGAATACAGCTACCACAACTGAAAGGTTGCTACCCTCTTTCACATGTGTTTTAAGGGTAAATGACAACCTCCCCCCAGGGGCGAGAGTGGCTCAGTCGGTAGCGCGCCAGGCTCGTAATATGTAGTTCCCAGGTTCGAGTCCCAGTTGAGTCAGCGTCCGTCGGATGGGACGTTAAGCCGTGGCCCCGTGTGTGGGAGAGTGATACCCTGTGCACGTTAAAGAACACGCTGGATGGCCTTGACGGGAGGCTACCATCTTTCTCCCAACAGCTGTTCCAGTGGGTCCCCTCCCCCAACCTTCTCTGAGCCTTCGGGGTCCATGTGACCTGGCCATTTAGCCCATGGTGTGCAAAAAAGTGCCTCTCAGAGGTAAAACAACTCAACCTAACCTCCCCACAGCCTCCCATGTGCCATGAGGTCACTGAAAGTCATTATATTTCAAATCTAATGACGAGACTACACCCTCCCTTAGCTCTACGTAACTTGACATGATATAAACGAACATGAGGTGTGACCATTTTAATTATAAAATGCTTAATATACGTACTTTGATTTCTTACATTCATTTAACTATATTAAAACATAGCTTTTGATAAGCACCCCAGTAAAAAGAGTAAAAAAAAGGTAGAGTTTTCAGAAAATAAATTGAAAGCATCTTTAAGTTCCTACGTAACAAAAAATGCTGTATTTCTTGGACATTTCTTGGACTTACAAAGATAATCTCGCAATATCTGTCATTAGCAGCACAATGCAGCTCTACTGGAAATAATCAATCCGAATCCTCCTTTGAAGCTCGTGAAGATCTGTGTCAAACTCAGTCTAAACCACAGATCCAGTCTAATGAAAATAGTCAATCTGAAACATTCCAATGTCTTCAATCACATCAATTTAATAATTCACTGTCATAAAACATTGATTTATGGCCTGAAACACCAATTTCAACTCTCCAAGGTTTTTACCTTAAATAATAATAGACCAGAGTCAATTTTCAGAACTCTGAAGTCATTCAAACTCAAGGGTAAGAGATAATAAAGAGGTCCTTTAAATTCAAATGCGTTCACAAGAATTAATAAACATGGAGGCAAGTATAAATGAGAATTGTTGGTGTTTACCAAAACTAAGAAGAAAGCATATTGCTATACAGGTAAATTATTTTCACAGAAAAAGGCATAATTGACTCAATGGACCAGTGACTGGAAAAATATTTTTTCGAGTTTATTATTAAATTTAAAATCTGCAACTCTGAAATTAACTTAAACATTTAAAGGACATTTACTTCACAGTTAAAGTAAGACAACTGAAATTTAAAAACAGAAATTTTAAGCAGAGGCATATTTCAGCGCAGTTCAAAGAGCATTCCTGATGAAATATTGTTAAAAAACTTTAATCAACAACAAATTGTCTATAAGTACAGGGTGATCAAAAAGTCTCTGTGCACCTGATGAGGAATACCTGTAACATTACAATAAACGTTGAAAGTGTGTCTAGTGCGTCTCGAGACATTTCGGGACGTGTTGGCATTAGTGGGAGAGACGCGGTTGCCTGCCTGTCCTTGTGAAACCTGTGTTTCGGTGTGGCGGAGAATACAAACAAGACGTTCAACAACAATTCCAGGCACAGTTTCTGGAAACATGGTGCCCCACGTAATGCAATGCGGCAGTTGATTCAGAAATTCCGGGAAACCGGTACCGTGTGTGTGACATGCCCAGATCTGGCAGGCCAACAATAATGACAGAGGAGAAAGTGTTGGATATTGCAGACCGCATGCTTCAAAGCCCGCAAAAGTCCATCACGAGATTGTCACAGCAGGTTGGTTTTTCATATGGCATGGCGCATACGGCTGTAAAAGACACCAAGGCCTATACCCTTACAAAATCACAGTCGTGCATGAATTAAAACCTGCTGACAGTGGTAAGCAGCTGGTGGTTTGTAGACTTTCTTGGCCACAAAGGAGAGGACATTTTGGACATCACATTCTTCACAGACGAGGCATACTTCCATTTGTCGGGGTACGTAAACAGTCAAAACTCGCACCTCTGGTCTTCACACAACCCCCATGAATTCCACGAGTCACCACTGCATGATCAGGAGATTGGTGTTTGTGTTGGAATTTTGCGTATGCGCATAGTCGGACCCATTTTTTTTTTCTCTGAGACTGTCAACTCCCAACGATACTGTGACAATATTCTTTATCCTTTCTTTGCGTAATTGTCAGAAGATGAAATTAACAGGGCGTACTTTATCAGGATGGCGAAAAACATTTGGTCTCCAAGATCCCTGGATCTCTCCCCACCCAATTTTTATCTCTGGGGTGCGATGAAAAACTCTGTGTATTTGGACAATCCCCACATAATTGATGATTTGAAGACAGCCATCGCAGAATACTTCGGAATGTGGACTGTGTTGTGCTGAACATCTTCAAGAACACAGTTCAGCATGTCACTAAAGGTCTGGAGATGTGTGGGACACACTTTCAACATTTATTGTAATTGTACAGAGGTGCACAGTAACTTTTTGATCACCCTGTATAATGTGACAAAATGACTGCTTCATATATGATTTTGAATTGCCGTCGAGTAAGTATCCTGCATTTGCTGAAGAAGAGGGTTCACAAAAGTCTTTTATAACCTATGCTACTTAAATCCATTGGCGATGATTCAGCCTGTCTGTGGTCATATGAAACAGATGTGTAAAATATATCATGCAGCAATCAGCTCATGACCATTTCACACTTATGGACTGCAGAAAGAATCTTGTCAGCTAGCATGCTTGGTTCCATTTGCATTCATATAATCCACTCCTGCACTTGATTATGCCCTTGCATTAGTTTTTACAACATATGTGCATTGGGGTATAGAAGCACTAGTTGTTGATTATGCCTGTCCAAATCTTTGCCCCACATTTGCAAAGATTGCTGGTGCTGGAGTGTATTTCTTTTCAATTCTAACTTTAGGTGGTTTGTTTCATTTTAATTACAATGATGTTGGATTAGTTCAAGCAATTAAAATGCTTTGGCAGTTGTAAGTGAAATGTACTCAAAATATTTTCTAGAATAGGAATATGAAACTAACAATATTTGTAACATAGTAGAAACAGAAAAAAATTAATAATAATAATGTATCAAGTATATTGTATTTTCTAAATTAACGTTTATTTCTTCTTACTAACATGAATAATAATCTAGCTAATGTAAAGAAAATCTACATGTTATGCATGCTGATATAAGTGTCCTTAAATGTGGTCTGTGAGTAGTGTCATCCCACTATAGGCCACCCTCATGCACAATGCTTCCCCCCATGACATCATCGGACACGCCCCTTATTAATACTCATAAATGACCACGCCCCATTAGACACTATAGGCCACCTCCCTCTTATTAATATTAATAACTCGATAATTAATATTCATAATTCACTAATTAAATAAACACTTATCAAAAGTGCCGACCCCCCTTATTAAAAAAACTCCCTACGTCCGCTATCTTGTTTCTAACATCATCACCCATCCGAAGTAAAACTTCGAAATAATTCTAAGTTCAGAGCCCGCCATCTTGGTTTCTGACGTCTTCACTATCGCCACAAAGTCGCGAAACATTCGAAGTCTGGCTAACTGTAGCATCATCTAGTGTTTAACAGACGTACTATTTAAAAAAAAAAATAATTTCCATAGCTTGTCTCAATCCTGAGTCACTCACATTTATCAGTGCGTTTACCCACTATGTCAAGAGTACTATGTGATTGCAACCCTTAACGGTAGATGATCTCTGTGAAGAAGGAATAACCGATCATTATAAATTAACTTCCGAATAAATTATATATTTTGCAAATCCCACTTAACTTGGAAATAATTATAAATGATATTTTTTTTATTTCTTATAAATTGATTTATGAATAAATTATATTTTTTTGTGAATCACATTTCACTTGGGAATAAGTTATATTTTTACTTCTTGTATTTTTTTATTCCTTATAAATTAACTTACGAATATATTTTTTTGGTAAATTACATTTAACCTGGGAATAAATTATATTTTTATTTCTTGTATTTATTTTTCATTCCGTATAAATCAACTTACGAATAAATTATATATACATATATATTTTTGTAAATCGCATTTAACTTGGGAATAAATTATTTATAGCTGATTTCTTTTTTTTTCTTATAAATTAACTTACGAATTTCTTATTTCTTATTAATTAACTTGCGAATAAATTATAATTCTTGTAAATCACATTTAACTTATTTTTATTAATTTTAACATTATAATTAATTTTTACTTCTTGTAACTTTGTTTACCTTGTTTTACTTCTTCTTCGGAAGAAAAATCAGCTAATAAAATTATTTGGAAGTAAGATATAATTTTTAAAAAAATCTGCAATTGTAAACGCTCTTACAGGTTTAAAAATCTTTTCCACCGTTTACTTGCGAACGTGTGATCACAAGACCAATGACTCATCACGCTGATGAAATATTATCTCCTATTGGAACCTGTCGTTAGTATACGTGTGTTCGTTATACTTTTTTACAAGGTCAGGTATTTAGTTGTCTTTCATTGGATGGGGCGGGGGTGGCTCAGTCGGTAGCGCGCCAGGCTCGTAATCTGTAGTTTCCAGGTTCGAGTCCCAGCTGGGTCAGCGTTGAGATTTATCTCCGCAAAATTCCCCGCCCTACCCACGGTCAGTAGGGGACACCGATGGGCTTGGAAAGGCCGCCGTCCGTCGGATGGGATGTTAAGCCGTGGCCCCGTGTGCGGGAGAGCCATACCCTGTGCACGTTAAAGAACACGCTGGATGGCCTTGACGGGAGGCTACCATCTGTCTCCCAACAGCTGTTCCAGTGGGTCCCCTCCCCCAACCTTCTCTGAGCCTTCGGGGTCCATATGACCTGGCCATTTAGCCCATTGTGTGCAAAAAAGTGCCTCTCAGAGGTAAAACAACACATACCAACCCTTTCATTGGATAAAAATAATTCTGCAGAGTTTTTGTACACCGGAATATAAAGTAATATAGGGCCGTCCCATGGCCGAGTGGTTAGCGCGCTTGGCTACTGATCTAAGGGACCTGGGTTCGATCCCCGGGTAAGGCATGGATGTATGTGTCGTTTTTCTGCTGAAGTCCTGCCATCCTTTGGCATATAAACTGACAGGCTCCTGTCAGACCTCTGTGGCAAACAGCTGCTTGAGGGGGTATTTATTTTTATTATACCTGTGATGACAGTGAGAGGTCTTCCAGCAATGTTTTAGACTTCTTTTATGTTAAACAAAACTATTTGAAATCTTCTCTCCGGACTCAAATATTCAGGAAAAAACATCAGACACTAAGTGAATGTCAGGAATTTGATTAGAAGAGAAAAATCAACCTTTATTTTCTCTACTGATGAATCTAATTGTCATTTGGAATAAAATATTTCAAAATATTTAGTTCTTTAAATCTATACTAAGACAACTATATGTCTTTACAAACTATACTAAGAGTCACTCGGAATGAAACATTCCAAGTTCAGAAATGCCCTTCTTAAAAATAGGAAAATTCCCTCCATGTACTCTCCCACTTCTTAAAATTTAACACTCCCTCTATTAAAAGTACTGTGAACTCCTACTCTTCTTCTCACTTAATCCGAAGAAATGGTACGGAGATGCAAGCGTGAACAGTAAACGCTATCGAGTGACGAAAGCATGACTCAAAGGTCTCGGGAAACTTACGTACTGACCAATGGAATGTGTCCTTCGATATGAAAACAGATAAACCATAGCATATCTAAATCCCTTACTTATGGAAGTGCTATCCATCTTCCAAGCGGTAACAACCAACTCCGTGAATTTTATCTTCCTCAAGGATCTTTTCAACACTAATGGTGAAGTGCTGTGCTGGAACGAAAATGCAGTGCTGGAACGCTTTGCTGGACAGATCAACCGCAGGTCCCGTATGCTGACATATTATCTTCAGTGGGGATCTTTTCAGCTTAATGACGCATCTTAACGGTTTACAGTCTGCAAAAGCTCCAGGTGGTCAGCTAATTTTAAAATGTCCTCTTATAGAGTTCATCATAATTAAAAAGTATGTAGCACTTACCGGGAAAATATGGTTTTATTCCACCAGAAAAGGAAACGAAGTACATTAGAAAGGGAAAATCACTGTTAGAAGGAACCCAGACAGAAAATTGTTAATTTAATATCATAAGAAATGTGTGCATGCTGCATGTTTTACAAAACGGTGCAGATGTAACAAAAATATCAGTGTAAAAATGGAAAAACAAGCAAAGAAATATCGTTTAATACGAGTTTCACAGAATAATAGAATGTGCGAAAGTTGCAATCCCAGTGTGAAATGAAGTAGAAGTAATGCAAAACGAAATCTGCAGCAGAGTAAATGTTAATCCCCACGTCATTTCTTAGGTGGTGATATCGTTAATATGCACCAATATCCACAGATTTTCAAATGACATTCAGGGTGTATCATTTCCATCAATTTTCATTTTCTTTTATTTTTTCCAACTAATAACATTCCAACCCCCAATAACACACAGTTTCTGTGGGACAGTCCCTTCCTGTCGTGACTTCGATGCGAAAATGGCGCAGGGGACGATTTTCGCACAGTAGCAATATGACCATGCACTTTGCCAAAAGAGCAAACCTGGTCAATGAACGATGCATTTCTCATAGACAGGGTGCAATTAAGATTGGAACTAAAAAGTCGTTACTTGGATGAAAGTAGGAGTGCGTGGAATATTTTCATGCATGGACATGTAAAGTATAAACGTATATTAAAACGGTAGATTTGCACTTAGGATGTCTATATTTTCGGACGATTCTTATACTCTTTTCAGGGTTCCGTGTATTTCTACAGTTATTTTCGCTGCTACTTCAGAACAAGCGCGTAAGTAATCTGTGCGTGTATAAGGTCGAAGGTGATTATTTTCCTCTGCAAGCACACGTTTTTCGACAATGATATATATTCCCATACGTGTTTCACTACGTGAATAAATCTAACATGCGCATTTCACGTGTAAGTAAGAATCGGTTTAGTTATTTTTCCCACATGGGAATGCATATTTCTATACCGGTGTGGAATTCTTAGAACAAGTAGGTAAGTACACTTATGTTTGTGTAAGTGTGAAAGTGGTTGTTTTTCCGGCACCGGTGCTGAAATCTTCAAACAAGTGTGTAAGTACATTATGTTTATTTAAGTGTGAAAGTGGTTGTTTTTCCGGCAAGGACGCGTTTTTTGATAATGATATGTATTCATACATGTATTTCACTACGCGAGAACGTCTAACATACACATTTCATATTTAAGTAAGAATGGGTTAAGGTAATTTTCCCGCACGAGTATGTATATTTCTGTATTTTATAAGTGTAAAAGTGGTTATTTTTCCTGCAAGAACACGTTTTTCGACTGTGATATGTATTCACATATGTGTTTCATTACACGAGTGAATCAATGATGTATATTTCATGTTCAACTAAGAAAGGTTTAGTTATTTTTCTCGCATGAGAATACATGTTACTTTACGTTCGAAACTTTTTTCCTAGTTTATTACAAGTATGTGCACATGCGAAGTACAATAGTAACGATAGTTTAACCGTAAGTGTTTATTTTTTAAGAATTAGAGCGTGAATGTCACAATTTCGTTTCCTGAAACAACGCTCATTTCGAATGAGATGCAAATCAGCAATGTTATTTTTCCTGCAAACATTCACCCTTTGTGTAAGCATGTTAATTTTACATGTGCCATTTCAGTTGTATGTAAATCAAGTATTCACTTTTCTGAACAAGGGTGAGATCCACACACTCTGTATATCAAGTGTAAAATTTTATTTGTAAGTTTGAGCCAATTTGGATAATTTTCATGCGAGACCTACTTATGTTTTCCGAAGTGTTTGAACCTGCATATATGAAATTAGTTTTTTCCTCGAGTTTCGAAAAAGCAGAGGCATTTTTTTTTGTTCAAAAGGTGGTTATTGCAAAATATTTCACCACTGATCTCAACTTGAATATTCATATTTCGGTAGGTGTAAGGATTTTTCTTCACAGAGTTCTCTTAAACGAGTTTGAATGTTTTTGAGTACAACTGTCTGTTACGTTACGTTTTCTGTCAGATTTCCTATTTTTAAGAATGGCATTTCTGAACTAGGAATGTTTTACTCCGAGTGACTCTTAGTATAGTTTGTAAAGACATGTAAAGACATATAGTTGTCTTAGTATAGATTTAAAGAACTAAATATTTTGAAATATTTTATTCCAAATGACAATTAGATTCATCAGTAGAGAAAGTAAATGTTGATTTTTGTCTTCTAATCAAATTCCTGACATTCACTTAGTGTCTGATGTTTTTTCCTGAATATTTGAGTCCGGAGAGAAGATTTCAAATAGTTTTGTTTAACATAAAAGAAGTCTAAAACATTGCTGGAAGACCTCTCACTGTCATCACAGATATAATATATTACTTTATATTCCGGTGTGCCAAAATTGAAAAAATGTAATATATATAATTTAAATTGTATTTACCGCATTTTTGTCATTTGCCTCACTTTTTATTTTGGTAATAATAACAATAATAATTCTGTTATCACGATTTCTCTTCCATTATTAAAATGTTAATCATTCGTTCATTGGATTTGTGATCAAAAGATGTTCTTCTCATGTGGGATTTATTTTCCAAGAGTGAACGAAAGAGGAAGTAAGAGGATGAGGCGTCATCGACTTTTACCTATCAATTGCAAAAGTTCGAAACTTCGAACCTAATTTATACCTACATTAAAAATTCTTCATGCAGCCATGGGCTACCGAGGTTCAACCAGACTGTGTAATTTTCCTCTGCAGATGTATCTGTTCTGAGCTATTGCTGCAGCATTTCGCCACTGTAGGCCAATTCGAGCAAGGTCCTGTTTGACATTGTCTGCCACCGCATCCTTGGTCTCCCCTTCTTTCTGAGGCCTTTAAAAGCACACTGTTCATAACCCTATTCGCCAATCTATAATTATCCATACGAGCAGCATGGCCAAACCAGCGGAGTCTCTCTCTGCACAATATATTGCTTAAAGGAGGTTGCAGACTCCTTTGACTAACCTCAACTTTAGTTACAAAGTTAAACCACCTAATACCCAAGATACTACGTAAGCATCTAGAATCAAAAGCATTTAGTTTCCTGTTATCTTGTTTACATAGCGTCGAAGTTTCACTACCATAACTAACCCTAGAAAGAACCAAATTATTACACAGTCTAATTTTATTCTTTAGGTGTATACGCCTATTTCTCCACACTCTCCATAGATTCTTAAAAGTCCCGGCAGCAATCCCTATTCGTCTGTTAATCTCATGCCGCACATCACCATTATCTGTTACATAGCTCCCAAGATAATTAAACTGAGACACCTGCTCAAGAGTGAAACAATTCAGATTAACTGAACCACAACCTGCCTGACCAATTTTCATCACTTTAGTTTTTTCTCTGTTTATCACAAAACCTACTTTATTACCAGTCTCATCAACTGCCCTAATTAGCGAATTCATCTCATCAGCATCATTAGCCAACAATGCCAAATCATCTGCATAATCTAAATCAAAAATTTTGAAATCTCTAGACCATTTAAGGTCGAAATCTTTCCTTTGCGAAGAATTTCGCATAACATAATCAATAACCAAACTAAAGAGAAAAGGAGACAAAATGCACAATTGTCGAACACCAGAAATAATGCTAAACCAATTGCTACAAGCCTTACCAACTCTCACACACGACTCAGTGTTATTATACAGAGCTTTCAAGCCTTTTTGAAATCAACAAAGATAACAACCAAAGGTTTCTGAAACCCTAAACATTTCTCAATAATCTGCCTAAGTGAAAATATCTGATGTACAGATCCCCTAACACTTCTAAATCCACATTGCTCATCACGCAATTGACTGTCAACCAGATTTTTAATTCTATTAAGCACAATCATGGAAAGAACTTTACCAGGAACAGAGAGTAGGCTGATTCCCCATAGTTATCACAAGAACTGCGATCAACTTTTTTGAAAATAGGGATAACAATAGCTCTGGTAAAATCCGTAGGAACCATGCTTTTATCATAAAAGATATTCAAAATTTCAGTCATCCAAGTGGTAACCGAAACATTTCCAGCTCTAAGCATTTCCGTAGTAATTTCATCTACCCCCTGGGGATTTATGAAGTTTAAGTTTAGAAATAATCAAAATAACTTCAGATTGTGTTATAGGGCCAACATTAAAGCCAGTAATGCATCTATCATCATTACAAACAATGGGAGTAGAACTAACCACATGGTTTAGAACATCACTGAAATGCTCAGCCCACCTAGCCATGAGAGAATCCTCACCTCTATAACCTTACCTTGTTTATTCTTCAATCCTTGTATGCCTGTCAGTTTTCTGCCACATAAAACATTAACTATCTAATCAGCTCCTTCTTTCTGAAATAAGCTCAAATGCCTTATCACTTAAATAATTCCGCCTCCTCTGCTCCTTTTTTTCTAAAAGAGTACTGTTAGTTTCCAAAAAAGCCTGTTTAAAACGGACCCATTCTTCCTCAACTTCAGTAGTAAGCAAACCATGACTGTCATAATGACTAAGTAAACTATCATAATAAGCATTAGTTATAACTGTGTCTTTCAGAGCTTCAGAATTAAATGTAAAATTTTTAACCTTAGCACAACCCTTTTTAAGTTTAAGTTGCAAGACACTTTTAACAAGGAAATGGTCAGATCCAATTTCAGCTCCCCTATATGACCTGGCATCCCTAACAGAACTTGCCCATTTCCTGTTAATTAATATATAATCAATCATATTCATATGCAGCCCATCAGGTGAAACCCATTTGTACTTATGTATGTCGCGATGTTTGTAATAAGTGTTAGTTATTCTGAAACCATTGAGTTTACTTACCAGTAGGAGACGTTGCCCATTGCCATTGCAGCTACCAATACCAAAATCAATACCCTCCCCAAAGCTCAGAGTCAGTACCAACTTTGGTATTGAAATCACCTAGAATAAATGTAATATCTCCTTTCTTGACAGAATTCAAAATATTTTGAAGCTGTCCGTAAAACCTATCCTTCTCATCCTCATCGGCATCCTCAGTGGGGGCATAACAGCAGATAACATTCAAGTCTTTAATGCTTGTTTGAAATTTTGCTGTAAGAAACCTTTCATGAATGCACTCTTATCCTAGAAGAGCATCACTAGCATGTCTGCTGAGAAGCAGACCCACGCCTTGGTGATGCTTTCCATCCTCCCTCCCTGTAAACAGAAATTTAAAGCTATTTTTAAGTATCTCACCTTTATCTGTCCATCTGGTCTCTTGCAAGCCTAGAATATCTAGGTTATAGCGCTGGAATTCCTGCGTGAGGACTTCAAGAGAATAATCTCTATATAATGTCCTCACGTTCCACGTTCCTGCAGAGAGAAAATGATTAGTAGGATTTTTAAAGAAATTAGGTTTATTGAGATAGCTAGGGCCAACAATATCAAACAGTCCCCTGATTGGAGGCATGGAATAAAGACCTGTTCCTCCTCCGCTAAAGGCTGAAGTCACCGATGCTGGTAGGAACTTCAGACACCACCGTTTCAAGTGGACTTTTTCAAGAGCCATATGGCCTGCCTGAGACACATTACTCCAGTTTAGGCTTGACGATGCTCAACTAGCTAAGTGAGGCTCAGGTACCTGCGATGGCCTCTGATTAGGATTATCCACCAGCTGATATAAGGTATCCCATGTCTCTGTACACTTAGGGCTGGCAACCCAGATGCAAACAGAAAACACAGTGGCAGATTCTCCCTCAACAGAGGTCCACCAGTGCAGCAAGTCCAGGATCCATAATCATGCTCAAATCCATAAACAAGTCCAGTCTAGTAGGTATAAATGGTCAATACCAGAACCCTGTTAAGTTGACCACTCCTCAGCAGGGTTGAAAAAAAAAAAGAAAAATTGGTCATAGATGACCAGATCAGTAGGCCATACTGAACTGGCAGCCCTCCCCTTCCAAAAGAGAATATCTCTTTTGAAAGGTTCTAACGGCCTGCACCACGAGAAGGCGAGGTCGGACATTAGGTGTTAGACCTGGCCGGTTCTGTGCATCATCACTGGGGGATTGGTACACAGCTCTCCTTCCAGTTTATGCCTAGCTACCATTTACAGACCACTAAAGCGGTCTGTAAATTACTAAGTGATTCACCAAAAAGTGATAAAAAAAATGTAATCACCAAGTGGTTCACCAAAATTTTAAAATATAATCAAATGAAAGCAAGATTTTAATTATAAATTTAATTGTTTGATAGAACTAAAACAATCAGTACAGAAGAAATTCAGAAGCAACAATTTACAACTAAATTTTTAAAATGAAAACATTTACATTCTTGGTGAAAGCAATCAGTGGACATTTTTCCTAATTGAGATTCCATTCTACATTCCAATCATATTGATGCAAATCGGATGAAAAATTCAAGTGCTTCGGTCTGATGAAGAAAGCAATTTCCAGTGTTCAATATTTTCTCTGAAAAAGGAGAGATATACACAGTTATATATATGAAAAGGAACGTACACGTGGAACAATGAAAACGGGAATATGGTACTACGAGACACAAGAAATACAGCACAGAGTGTGAATTACGTCACGAATGGATTGGAACACAGTTGATTTAAAAAGTAATGACAGAAGAGTAGAGAGATGTACTAGTGTGAAAGAAGGATTTCCTTTGGTGTATGCACATAGTGGATGGACACTGGATGCCGTACTCCACGCTGAAATGAACATTGGAAAATATATCCCTCTGCAGGATCTAGTTATATCCCTACTCCAAGAGAATTACTGTCAAAACACGCTATTGTCAATGTATGTAATTCTGACCAAAAATGTTTTGTCTGGTCTGTTTTAGCCTCTTTGTATCCTGCCACAGATAATCCGCAGCGCCTTAACAACTATATACATTTAGAAGAAAAATTAAACACATCTGGCTTAATTTTGCCTGTTGCAATAAATCAAATAGCTAAATACGAAAAAATGAACAATATTTCTGTTAATGTTTTTGGATATGAGAAAGAGATGTTCCCACTCTGTATCACGCCATTCAGATTTAAAGCGCACGCAAACCTCCTTCTGTTATCGGATGATGAAAAGCAGCATTATTGCTCCGTTAAGAATATGAGTAGACTTTTCAGTCCTCTCACTAAACATAAATGTCAGGCTTTCTATTGTGATTACTGCCTTCACCGTTTCAAAAATGAATCACTCTTGAAGGATCATATCAAGAACATGGACCCCAGAGAGTAGAATTTCCAACTGAAGAAGGAAAATGGTTGAAATTCACAAATTTCAAGTTTCAGCAGCCCGTTCCATACGTGATTTATGACGACTTTGAATCATTCCTAGTGAAAGTGGACACTTGTATGCCTAACCCTGCAAAATCTCACACCACTATCACGGCATATCATGTGGATTTGCATATCTTGTTGTTGGGCCTGACGGCTGCAGCTGTAATTATAATTTATAGAGGTCCTAATGTAGTAGAAGAATTTTTAGAACGTTTGCTTAAAGAAGAAGAAAACATCAAAAATTTACTGTCGATGATAAAGCCAATGGAACTCTCGAATCATGAAGAGAAACTGTTTCACGACGCTACTGACTGTCATATTTGTAAGCGTGCCCTAGGAGCAGATCGTGTGAGAGATCACGATCATATAACAGGTAAATTCCGAGGAGCGGCCCATAATTCCTGTAATCTGAACTTTAAGTTAACCAATAGGATTCCAGTTATCTTTTACAACCTAAAGGGATATGACAGCCACCTTATTATGCAAGGAATCGGCAGAATCAAAAATAAAAAGATTAATTGCATTCTTAATAATATGGAAACATACATAGCCTTCTCCCTGGGGACATTACATTTTATAGACTCCTATCAGTTTTTAAGCACATCTCTTGAGAGCTAGTAAATAATTTATCACCAGATGAGTTCCATATTTTAAAGGACCACGTTGAATCCGAAAGGCTACATCTGGTTCTGAGAAAATGAGTTTACCCCTATGATTATATCGACAACAGTGAAAAGTTTGAAGAAACAGTATCACCACCACGTGAAGCATTTTACAAACAACTCACAGAAGAAGCGCTAGGGGAAGAAGACTACACCCATGCAATAAGAGTGTGGAATACATTCAACATAAAAAATCTAGGCCAGTATCATGACTTGTACCTGAAGACTGATGTGCTCCTCTTAGCTGATGTTTTCAGAAAACTATGCATATAGATCTATGCTATATCTTAGCTGAAAGTTTCAGAAAACTATGCATCAGATACTATGAAATCGATCCCTGTCATGTTTACACCACTCCTGGATTAGTCTGGCAAGCTTGCTTAAAAATGACAATGTAAATCTTGAGTTGATAACTGACCCTACAATGTACCTTTTCCTGGAAAAAGGCATACGAGGGGGAATTTCTGTGATATGCAATCGTTTTAGTACTGCAAACAACAAGTATTTGGGCACCTATGATCCTCAGTTGCCCTCTAAATACATTATATACTATGATGCCAACAATCTTTATGGATGGGCAATGTCACAATGTCTCCCTCAAAGCGATTTTCGATGGCTTAATAAAGAAGAAATAGCGGATCTAGATATTACAGCAGTTGCTGATGATTCGAATAAAGGGTACATATTGGAAGTTGATTCAGATTATCCAGTTTCTCTACACGACAAGCATAATGATTATCCAGTAGCCCCTGAGAAACTTCAGATTACCAGCAGCATGCTATCACCATATTGTCAAGAGGTTGCCCAAAGCCTTGGAATAAATACAAACCAATGAGTCGTGAAATTAGCCCCAAATCTAAATTCTAAAGAAAAATATGTCCTTCATTACCGTAATATGAAACAATATTTAGCCTTCGGTATGCAGCTGAAGAAAATACATCGCGTTTTAGAATTTAATCAATCTTGCTGGCTAAAACCATATAGAGAATTTAATACAGATCAGCGGAAAAAAGCTAGAAACGACTTCGAGAAGGACTTTTTCAAACTGATAAATAATGCTGTGTTTGGAAAAACGATGGAAAATTTGAGAAATCGAGTGAAAATTGAATTGACTCAGAGCCCGAAGAGAGTATGTAAACTCGTAGCATCACCTGCTTTTCATGCTTTTCGTGTTTTTGACAATGACCTCGCATGTGTGCAATCAAAACAAACTAAATTGAAACTCAACAGGCCTATGCTGGTTTCAGTATTCTAGATATTAGTAAACTATTGATGTATAGCTTACATTATGAGTATATTAGCCCAAAATATGGAGAAAAAGCTAAATTATTGTTCACTGATACAGATTCACTGTGCTACGAGCTTCAAACCGAGGATGTCTATGCCGATATGAAAGTTGATATAGATCATTTTGATACGTCCGACTATCACATAGACCATGTTTTACATAGTACGCATAATAAAAAGGTACTAGGTAAAATGAAAGATGAACTTTCAGGAGTACCTATCAAAGAATTCGTAAAAAAAACATTGCCAAATACATCGTAAAAAGAACCCTTCGTCACAAGGATTACAGAGACTACTTGATAAACAAATCACCTTATCGAGTAGATTTGACAAGGATTAAAAGTAGCAACCATCATCTTCATACAGTGAAAGGTGTAAAACTCGGTCTGTCACCGATGATAAAAGATATATTTTTGAAAATGGTTATGACACCCTTTCATACGGTCACTACAAAACGATAAAAAAATAATATAAGAGAAAAAACGAATATTTCACTGTGATTTTTAATATGTTTGAGCTATTTATGTATAAAAATATCATAATTTTATCCGAAAAATTTTTTCTTTTTCTTTAAATCACTTAAATTGTATGATGAAATCCCCTTAATTTTCTATGAAATTAGGAAAAAAACCGTTATTTTTAATTAAATCATCATACTTTTTGTCATGGAAACATTACAAAGTAAAACAATTATTAACTGAGTAATTCGAATAACAGTATGAAAAATCCTATTTTTTTTTATTCATAGGAAATAAAATTCGTCTGTACACCTCTGTGTTATAAACAGGAAGTTATCCCTTTCCTTTATTGTAAAGTATTAATATTCAGTAAAATCTGCTCTAAAACACTTTATCGCTAAATGGCTGATGTAATAATTTCGATTATTTCTCTGTAAAAAACTACGTAAAGTTCTCATCTCTGCAAAGTAAAAATTAGAATTTCATTCCGTGCAGATAATTTTCTCATAAACACAGCACTCGGTGCATTTATTGACCTTCTCCACTTTTGAGAGACGATTGCTTCAAAAAAAAACGTTGATTTCGAGGTGGCTTGTTCCGGGTAGTGTAATGGGCTAAGCAAGCAAGCGTCTCCAGACAACTTTGAAAGGAAATCTTATATTTTCATCACTTCATAATACTTGAGAACGTTACTACATCGTGAAATTATAAGTAATGTTTGATAAACCATGAAAATTTAGAGAATTACCAACCTATTATTATATGTGTAATCCCAGAAATGGATCCCAGAAGGGTTTTCTCCCAGTGAGTGAGGTGATTCCTCAGGCACGTTACAACGCGATGCAAGCTGAGGAAATGACTCAGCAGCTTTCTGGGAGCGTCACCGGAAAAAGTCACGTGAGAAGTGATAACGTTTGTTTACCTCCCCACTTGCTAAAGATAAGACTCAGAAATTCAGACGACACATATATTTCATTTAAAATTTTTTTATTGATATCAAAGTATTGGGAGATATAATGACAATGTGTGGGTTTCACATTTACACGGGTAATGATTTCCATTGGTTTACAATTTTATACATTTCACAATGATGCTTTTTTCACATTGATTATAGATGTACTTTACAGTCTGCTTACAAAAATGCAGGTTAACAGAGGAAATGGTTTTACATACAGCTGTCTACATATAATAATGACATGCAATATTTTTACATATATAGGGGTTATATGCATACATTCGGATAAAATTATCATATTTTTATACATAATAATGTATAGCTCAAATATATTAAAAAATCACAGTGAAATATTCGTTTTTTCTCTTATATTTTTTTATCGTTTTGTAGTGACCGTATGAAAGGGTGTCATAACCATTTTCTAAAATATATCTTTTATCATCAAATGGTGACAGACCAAGTTTTACACCTTTCACTGTATGAAGATGATGGTTGCTACTTTGAATCCTTGTCAAATCTACTTGACAAGGTGATTTGCTTATCAAGCAGTCTCTGTAATCCTTGTGACGAAGGGTTCTTTTTACGATGTATTTGGGAATGTTTTTTTACGAATTCTTTGATAGGTACTCCTGAAAGTTCATCTTTCATTTTACCTAGTACCTTTTTATTATGCGTACTATGTAAAACATGGTCTATGTGATAGTCGGACGTATCAAAATGATCTAAATCATCTTTCATATCGGCATACACATCCTCGGTTTGAAGCTCGTAGCACAGTGAATCTGTATCAGTGAACAATAATTTAGCTTTTTCTCCATATTTTGGGCTAATATACTCATAATGAAAGCTATACATCAATAGTTTACTAATATCTAGAATGCTGAAACCAGCATAAATAGGCCTGTTGAGTTTCAATTTAGTTTGTTTTGATTGCACACATGCGAGGTCGTTGTCAAAAACACGAAAAGCAGGTGATGCTACGAGTTTACATACTCTCTTCGGGCTCTGAGTCAATTCAATTTTCACTCGATTTCTCAAATTTTCCATCGTTTTTCCAAACACAGCATTATTTATCAGTTTGAAAAAGTCCTTCTCGAAGTGGTTTCTAGCCTTCTTCCGCTGATCTGTATTAAATTCTATATATGGTTTTAGCCAGCAAGATTGATTAAATTCTAAAACGCGATGTATTTTCTTCAGCTGCATACCGAAGGCTAAATATTGTTTCATATTACGTTAATGAAGGACATATTTTTCTTTAGAATTTAGATTTGGGGCTAATTTCACGACTCATTGGTTCTGGCTGTGTAAACATGACAGGGATCGATTTCATAGTATCTGATGCATAGTTTTCTGAAACTTTCGAAAACATCAGCTAAGAGGAGCACGTCAGTCTCCAGGTACAAGTCATGAAATTGGCCTAGATTTTTTATGTTTAATGTATTCCACACTCTTATTGCATGGGTGTAGTCTTCTTCCCCCAGCGCTTCTTCTGTGAGTTGTTTGTAAAATGCTTCACGTTGTGGTGATACTGTTTCTTCAAACTTTTCACTGTTGTCGATATAATCATAGGGGTAAACTCCTTTTCTCAGAACCAGATGTAGCCTTTCGGGTTCAACGTGGTCCTTTAAAATATGGAACTCATCTGGTGATAAATTATTTACTAGCTTCTCAAGAGATGTGCTTAAAAACTGATAGGAGTGTATAAAATGTAATGTCCCCAGGGAGAAGGCTATGTATGTTTCCATATTATTGGGAATGCAATTAATCTTTTTATTTTTGATTCTGCCGATTCCTTGCATAATATGGTGGCTGTTATATCCCTTTAGGTTGTGAAAGATAACTGGAATCCTATTGGTTAACTTAAAGTTCAGATTACAGGAATTATGGGCCGCTCCTCGGAATTTACCTGTTATATGATCGTGATCTCTCACACGATCTGCTCCTAGGGCACGCTTACAAATATGACAGTCAGTAGCGTCGTGAAACAGTTTCTCTTCATGATTCGAGAGTTCCATTGGCTTTATCATCGACAGTAAATTTTTGATGTTTTCTTCCTCTTTAAGCAAACGTTCTAAAAATTCTTCTACTACATTAGGACCTCTATAAATTATAATTACAGCTGCAGCCGTCAGGCCCAACAACAAGATATGCAAATCCACATGATATGCCGTGATAGTGGTGTGAGATTTTGCAGGGTTAGGCATACAAGTGTCCACTTTCACTAGGAATGATTCAAAGTCGTCATAAATCACGTATGGAACGGGCTGCTGAAACTTGAAATTTGTGAATTTCAACCATTTTCCTTCTTCAGTTGGAAGTTCTACTCTCTGGGGTCCATGTTCTTGATATGATCCTTCAAGAGTGATTCATTTTTGAAACGGTGAAGGCAGTAATCACAATAGGAAGCCTGACATTTATGTTTAGTGAGAAGACTGAGAAGTGTACTCATATTTTTAACGGAACAATAATGCTGCTTTTCATCATCGGATAACAGAAGGAGTTTTGCGTGCGCTTTAAATCTGAATGGCGTGATATAGAGTGGGAACAACCCCACTCTATATCTCATATATTCTCATATCCAAAAACATTAACAGAAATATTGTTCGTTTTTTCGAATTTAGATATTTGATTTATTGTAAAAGGGGAAATTAAGCCAGATGTGTTTAATTTTTCTTCTAAATGTATATAGTTGTTAAGGCGCTGCGGATTATTTGTGGCAGGATAGACCAGACAAAACATTTTTGGTCAGAATTAGATACATTGACAATAGCGTGTTTTAACAGTAATTCTCTTGGAGTAGGGATATAACTAGATCCTGCAAGAGGGATATATTTTCCAATGTTCATTTCAGCGTGGAGTACGGCATCCAGTGTCCATCCACTATGTGCTCCTTCAAATTCTTCAAATGAGATCTTTATCTTCTTACACGCTGAATCCAGTTCTCTTTTAAGGGATGATGTAGGAAGACTTGTAACACAGTTACTTCGGAAAAACGGTATACAGTGTTCGAAGGCAGAAGGGGAGACTTTTCGCCTGAAGCGCACTTGCACGACAAGGTACCATTTAATGCTACTTTTCGAGGTCAATTCTTCTTTCAGATGAGTTAGGAGTGACTCCCGCGAGGATTCAAGGAAAAAGGTGAGGTCAACAGATGTTTCTTCCGTTGCCATCAGTTTATGTGTTGACACGGTCCTTTTCATTTCTTCTGTAAACTGGTAGGGGACTTCGGAGTCTGGTTTTTGTTTCTTTTGGGGAATCCTTTCATCTTCAGAACGTTTTCGTTTATTATTGTGTGGCTTTCTTTGATGTCGTAAAAGATTGTCTTTTCTTCCAAACTCCATGGCACATTCTTCACATTTGTAGGTTTTTCTGGAGGTGTGGGATAACTCGTGACGTCGGACATCATCTCTCCTTCAGAATGTTGATTCGCATTCAGAGCACTTAAACAGGCTATTTCCATCGTGATTTCTCATATGACGAATGAGATTTGTCTTGAGTGTGAAAGCTTTCTCACATATATCACATTGATATATTATGTACCAGTGAGTTGTAAAATAGCTGATTTATAATCTACAACGACGTCGAGAACTATTGCTATTGGCTTCTAACAGTTGGAAAAATCACGGAGACGCAGCAGCAGAGAACCGTCACTGTCAACGTCTGACAACAGAATGAGGAATCCGACTGATGGATGTCGTATTTATACTATACAAGGACGTCGAGAACTATTACTATTGGCTTCTAACAGTTGGAAAAATCACGGAGACGCAGAGAACCGTCACTGTCAAGGTTTGACAACAGAATGAGGAATCCGACTGATGGATGTCGTATTTATACAGGAAGGACTATCCCGCAGAAACTGGAATAAAAGACTGTCCTGCAGAAAAACGAAAAGAAACAATGCTATTGGGTAAAAAAAAATTGAAAAAAAAATTAGTTAAAAGGAAAACGGTGAAAAGAAATATATGATTTAAAAACAAATTTTTGGAATTATGTAAAATATTGAGGGGAAATATTGTCCTGTATGTGTGAAGAAAAAAGGCTCGCGTCCGCTTTGAAACACACGGAGGCGGATGCCATAGGATTAACATTGATCCGCCTCTGTTCCAGAACCCTCACTTTCCCCCTACTCACATGTTCATATCATGTAAACTTTTGGATATGCAAATATTTTTCCACACACACAAACACAAACATCACATTTTTGCTGTCCACATTTTTCAACACATATAATGTGAGAACAATATGCAAAAAAAATGTCATCTATGTTAACATCATGGAAATATTTTCAACGTACACTTTTAATCTTAAGTCACGTAAACATCTGTAACACACGATTTTTTTCACCATCACATACGCTACAAATATTTTCAACGCGTACGTACCTTCCAGAAATCTCATTTAATATACGGACGTCAATAGATCTAAATAGACTGGGAGGCACTTAAGACTGCAAGGAAAAATAAAGGAAAGATATTGAAAATGTAAAGTTGTTCAAATCTGGGAGTCGGCTTGGTGGTTGTTTTCACACTTGCATGCCTATCAAATGCTCTTCTCTTTTAGAAAATTAAAAGTAGGTTAGAACTCTTCCCAAATGGTAAACGTTAAAAGCTCTTGCGTTAGCACAAGCTGTGGGCGACAAAGAAATTAATTAGGCTAAAAAACACATTATTACGAAAAAAATGAAATAATTATAGAGAAGAACTAATTAATATATTTTTAACCAAATGACACATTTTTAAAACAATTATATTTATAGTTGAACAAATAATACATTTTTAAAACAATTTAACACAGAACCAAATAATACATTTTTAAAACAATTATATTTATAGTTGAACAGAACAATTTTAAATTTCTAATATATGTTAAATAGAAAATTTTATGAACTCACAGGGTCGAATCCACAATGACTTTTATATTGGGAAGTACTTCGGTAATGAGTCGGAATGCAGGAAGGCAGACATTTTCAAGGAACTGAATCTGCAGGAAAAAAAAGTGACTTTAGTTGAAATTCCAAGGAAATATTTTTATCATCTGTTACAAAATATTTAGAGCAATGACCCTCTGGCGTTTTGATTCAAAACGAAATTTGGTAAGCAAATATAGCTCTGAAAGCTGAAGAGGCACAAAATAACAAGGACGAAGAAGAAAGGCCCTCACAGCATTCTTTCATTGCTGTAGACTGAGGTAAACATAGAAGAGGAAGAAAGGACAGAAAAAAAAAATATATGTATGTTTAGCAATTTCACAAACTACGTATGGAAACTGAACAACTGTACATATTTAATTAGAGAAAAACAGTATTTTAGGATGGTAATAGCTATTATAAGTGCGTGGACAATTAGGTTTTCGAGAGCAAACTTTTTAACAAGCTTTGCTTAGCTTCATAGACTATACATTTAATGTAGATGTAAATTTTAGTGATAGTGTTGCACTTAAACTCACGCTAGTCATGGCCGGACTTATGCATAAGCTAACATAGCTACAGCTTAGGGCCTCACGATTATGAGGGGCCTAAAAAACTTGCAGTCTACTTGTGTCACCAATTTTCTTTTTAATATTTAAATTAATCTATTGCACAAAAACTGTTCATCTCAGTTGCACACAATCATCATTGTATACTAATACTAGCATAATGTTTTCAACACATCTCTTTCGTATTTACTTTTTAAATGTTCCCTTCAGTCAGAAAAATAATCCTATATTTCGACCAGATCAGGATCTAGGAAAAGTTGAGCCGGAAAAAAGTATGAGACAAAATTTCCTTTGGTGTATAACATTTTCCCCTTAGTTTCAAAGATTCGTTGAAAATAGTGAAATGTACATAAGTTTAATAATGTTTTATCGCCATTACCCTTACTAGCATTCTCAAAGCAGTAATGTTGGGGGGGGGGGGTATTATTCATCCCCCTCCTAGATCCAGGTCTGTTTTTTAATTTAGAATTTTTTGTGACTCTAAAATTTACCATAAATCCCCTATTTTTAGAAGGTCAAAGTCCGGCCCTGATGTTAGTACAACTTTTCGTGGTGGAACATTGATATCCTTTTGGAACGTCCATGTCATCTTTCACTTTATATCCCTTGACAGAAACCTCCTTTTCACCAGATCTCAAAACCACCAAGCAACAATCAACGGTTTCGGTGTGTCAACCCATCTGAAGACATCGAAGTTGTATCCGCCATCAAAGGTAACCACAAGATGCATTTTAGGCATACAAACATCCAAAAGGAGACTGATTTTATGATAGTGAAAACTACAGAGGAAATGTTAAATCGAAAACAGATGACAATGGCTAGGAACGAGCCATATAGTCATAAATCCAAATCAAAGAAATGTACCTGGAGTCATATTATTCCCGGAAGCGAAAGAAGATGAAAGACAAACAGGCACACTGAGAAGCAATCGGAATCACAGCTAGGGCACTGCAACTCACGTGGGTTGAGAATTCCACCTACCCATCTTATAGTTGCTTGCAAGCACAAGACATGCAGATGCTGCCCCATGGGAGAGTCATATGAGACCTTCAAGGTTGGCATGTGCAGTCACCATTTCCATAATAGGAGAGGGAACTTAGAAAGCAGCAGAACAGAAGAGCTCCAGACTTCAGGCAGTTCAAACGCCCAAGTGTCACCAGGGCCATCTTTTGGCATAGGCAAAGTAGGCAAATGCTGGGAATACATTTTCATTACCACACCCATTATAATTTTACAGTGGGGTTTACAGTTATATTTTACTTTTTGCTTAGGGGACAAGGTAAGGCTTAAGATGGCGCTGAGTGCCATAGCCCATAAGCATGGATGCACACCATGCAAGAACGTCTGTTTTGGAAGCAGTAGCATGAAGCGATAGTTGGCTGGAGCTTACTGATTTACCATCACAGTAAGGAAACTAGTGTTTTAATCATCATTGAACTAGAAGCACTGATTAACCCTATGTTAAGATTAACTCAGCCTGCTTTAAATCAACAAGAAATCCATTCCATGCAGATAAGTCACAAACTCTCTCCACATTCTTTGTATCATATTGATCCTGTGGCTGGCATAATTAATTATATTTCTATTACTACATGTTCATGTACAATATATCGACGAGCAACAGCAAGAATCATCGTTGATTAGAAGTAATCATATGTGAAAGTTGCTGAAAACCTTGCCAGGGAAATTTGATTGAATTCCTTCTTCGTAAATTGTGTGGCACCATTGAGAATCGACACCAGACATTACAGATAGCAGGGATTTACAGATAGCATTACAGAGAGAGGATCAGTTGGATGAAAGTGGCTCACTCTGAGTTGATGGTTTTGACACTTCAACAGTTTAAGATAGGCCTAAAGTCAATGTTCCATTTAGTTTAAAGCGGAGTATTTTGACGATTACATGGCGTAGTGTATTTATATAGTGCATATCTGTTCTCATCCACTTAGCTAATATCTTTGTTATAGTATTGGTGCAGGGCATCAGAAGACTGTGTCCCGCATAAACAAAACATGGCTTCTGTAAATGTAGCTTGGTAAGACAATAGAGTAATGGGGAAAATTTCTGAATGTAGTGGGAACCTGAGTAGGAAATAAACATATTGTTATTTGTTTAATTTCCTTTTTGTCAGGATTTATCTATTATGTGTCCTATTATTGAGTTTGCTATGCGTTAACCAAGTAGAACGGCTCGAACCTTTGGTAATCCGATCTTCATTTATCCTGTTAACTTTAATTAAGAATAAGATACCATTGGAATTGCATTACTCTCGAAGGGAAAGTGGAAACGCAGAAGGAATCCCTCATTTACAACAGAAAATAGTTCCGTCAATTTATGTGCTTTCACTGGATCTTAATTGTTTTAACACTCTCACTGTGGAACGTCGTATTTTACGCATATTAGTATTGATTATTTCCATGGAGTTATTATTCATGTATTGTTGCACGCTCCCTATGTGGAGTGAATATATAATTTCTACAACAAACTAGGAGTTGAATTTCTAATGGAGAAAACAAAGATGATTATTAATTTAAAACTGTAGAAAAAAAAAAAACGTTCTGGACGGTTCCTTTAAATAGTTCCGTATCAGGTTTCAGAACCATGGCCCTCCCAGATCGCAGGGCTTGCAGGGCCTATCAGTATCCCTCTGCACTGCACATCACTCTCAATACACTTGTGTCTACAGAAATTATAAATGGTATAAGCTTGTGTCTTTATTCTAAATTTGCTCATCAAAATATGTTAGGTCAGTTTTTGACTCCCTTTGGGAGGGGAGTTGTGATGGTTCACCTTCACTTTTGCGTACACTAACCAGTTATATTATTTACGTTATAATTATTATTTGGGGGTCTTACCTGATTTTGAACCATCCACCATTCTTCTTCTGCAATATGCAATAACTTGTTACGATTGTTTGTGTTAACTACGAAAGTAACAAGAGTGTTAAGGTAAGAATTGCTTGCATCATCCATGATGCATGAGTAGTGGTGGATACCGTGAAAAAATTAGGTTCCCCCCTTCCTTCTCCCTGTGTGGCTGTTGGGAACCTAGATCGAAGTCTCGAGTTGAAGGAGCGTGGTTACAACCCTTTGAGACCTCGATTTTATTGTTGTTATCCTTATATTTCGGGGTCTGGTGGTTGTTAACCCTTTAGTCTCGAGATCTGATTGGTCATTAACCCCTTAGGTCTTAAAAGTTTAATTGGATGACCTCATTTTTCTGTATTGTGTTTGGTCCGAATGAGTCCGAATGAGGGAGCCACAGCAATGGCTTTTGCAGACGTTGTTTTGGAATTTGCCCAGCGATACTGGTGTGCCCAGCTTTATGAGCAATTGATCCCTGTATTTTCTGGCCTTCTCGAGCAATTAGTGTGTGACAGCATCACCAACCACTTGCCCAGCCCTACCGTAGAGAAAGTGGCGCTTGTCTTCACACTGAAAGCCCATAAATATGGATACCAAAGTGCTAGAAGGATTGGATGGTCGACATTGAAGACTTGCTAGAAACTGTCAAGGCAGCCCAAGCCCTCTCCCAGTGACCTCTTCATCGTTGAATTACCTACAGTGTTGGACCCTTGCTCTCACCTCTACCAGGGACTGGCTGAACATCTCCTGTTTGACATTGTGCACCGTCAACTCCTGCACCAGACCCCAGAGTCTGCAATAACGGTTTTGGACTTCACAAGAGGGATTGCTGGACGACCTCGTCGATGTGAACTTTGATGCTTTTGTGAAGGTTTCCGTCACCTTGTGGCATCTTTCCTCTGGTGATATGCATGTGGACTGAAACCCCAGAGGTGTGCATAAGATAGATATTAGTAGCGAGTACCATATACCGTCCAGCCATTACGAAAATGTGGAAGTTATTTTTTCTGCTATGCTTCAAGTTATGACTTCTGATGATAGAAAGCATTACAGCCTCAAGAAACTGGATAATAATAACATGCAAATCACTTTCATCTCATGTTTTCTTCTTCCAAAGGTTTTGGAGAATTACTGGTATTTCAGAAATTTGGACACTTGTATAATGCAGTGTCCAAGTATGCTATCGACATTAACGCCGATATATCTAGTATTTATGTGTACTCCGACCTGGTTGCACCTCATTTACTAGGTGACACTTATGCAGATCTGTTACGTGTGATTAATCCCTCGGTGGCAAATAACGAAGCCATAGTGAAAAGTTTCATGAACCTGAATTATTACCTTTTGGCAAGAAACTGTTCGAGAGTGTGAGAATATTTTTACATATGGACAGTGGAGAACCGTTGTTTTTTAAGTACGGAAAAGTGTTAGTCAAGTTACACATTCTACATGCGAGTCAAGTTCGCAGAGCCTAGCACTGCAAGCTATCTGGTCTATTATAAGTCTCAGACGAGGTCAGGGTGTTCAAAGATCCCAGATATCAAAGAGGAGGGGGTCTCGGATCGTTTTTCAGGCGTATTGGACATTTCGTTTCTCCGATTCCGATGGAGTAATTTCTCAGATCAAATCCCTTACTACTTACACTCTAAATAAAAATAACATACAGCGAATTCTTTATTTTTTAGCTGGTAAAAGATATATTGTTATACAGACCTGATATTCCGGAAGGTGATCCACAGACTGCCGCATCATGAATCGAACCGGTTGAAGACCAAGAGCCTCTTCTCGATCACCCTGTTAACGAACAAATGCTTAGTGAACGGAAAGGCAATGCGAAAATATTAAAGAGATAAAAGTTTTTAATCGTGACATTGTTGTGAAAATAATCGTCTTCTAAACATAGGAATCATTGGAAATCAATTTACCCCACAGAGCGATTAGTGGATGATGGTTGTACCATAATGTCTAAGATAAAGTAGAAGCACTACAAAGCTTACAAAATACTTATTAAATTCCCTTGTCAATTTTTAGTACAAACTTAGCAGCACAGTTTTTTTCCAAACATTCTTCTTTATGCCTTATTAGCATACTACAATGGTGAAACCATTGTAGTATAGCTATAATGCTCAGCTAAGAATACAATACCAAGCAGATACTTTAACTTTTATTAAAATTTTTTTGAAAGGCTAAAGAAATTGAATTATATATCTTTTACAATAAGAATTGTTTCAAACTACAAAAATAACAAATCCTGAGTATTTTATGTATTAATGAAAAATGCCTTCCGAGTATTACTAAACGTTAATTTATTACGTATAACACTCGAAGTGCTTTCTGAAAATTAGAGGTTTGGCTGGAGCAGGAACAGAACCTTAAATATCCTCAAAACATGTCAGTTGCCCTTTCCATTGAGATATCTGAAACCTAGTTCTACTCCAACTTTATTCTACGATCTTTTTGTGGTGCTCCTTGTAGTGCTCCTTGTGATCCCATCTGTTGATCTGGAACACGCCAAAGCAATTGTCTATTCTTTCATTTTTCACTAAAAATCCTGTACGCGTGTATTTGACTATAAAAATGTAGTAAACTCTCGGTTATCCGGCATTTATTGGGAACGGGGGTTTCCGATTAGACGAATCTGTCAGTTGCAAGAGAAATATCTTAAAGAAACCAAGTACAGTAGGTATAATCTTGTATTCAAGCCTTGGTTGAAGTAAAGAAAAAAGCAGTTAGAAACAATGATAATAAAAATGAAGTTCAAGGGGTTTTCAAAAAGTTCTTGCCATGCATCTACAGAATATTGCACTTATCTCAACAAAACTTTTACTGTCCTTCAAAGTATCGCTGGAAATCCTCCCTTCTAGCATCGCTGGAAAGTTACAAACGTCTACGCTAATTCTGAAACGCTTGGTAATAGGAGTTGGGGAATACTTTTGGGGAATACAGAATACATGGATTTAGCCCTTCATTAAGTGCGAAATCCATGCACTTAACAGAAACGTCTGGAATTGTTTCTCTAAAAGTCACCATTGAAAGAATTGCAATTTTGGGCTTGAATTCAGTGAATTCAAATTCAACATACTTTTCCACAGCCAGTAAATGTTTATAACAATCCCTTCCTAGGTTCATGACTTTAATTGTTTCAAATAAATCATTGAAATTGAAGTAAAATATGATATATTTTTATTTCAGCTTTTCAAAATTTTAGGGGTGGGGGTGGCTCAGTCAGTAGTCTCTAGGCTCGTAATCTGCAGTTCTCAGGTTCGGGTTCCGCCTGGTCCAGCATTGAGAATTAAAAAAAAAATAATAAATACCCCCTCAAGCAGCTGCTTGCCACAGAAGTCTGACAGGAGCCTGTCAGTTTATATGCCATAGTAGAAGGTCTGTGAGGATGGCAGGACCTCAGCAGAAAAACGACACATACAACCATGCCTTACCCGGGGCTCGAACCCAGGTCCCTTAGATCTGTAGCCAAGCGCGCTAACCACTCGGCCATGGGACGGCTAAAAAAATACCCCCTCAAGCAGCTGCTTACCACAGAGGTCTGACAGGAGTCTGTCAGTTTATATGCCATAGTAGAAGGTCTTAGAGTATGGCAGGCCCTCAGCAGAAAAACGACACAAACAGCCATGCCTTACCCGGGGCTCGAACCCAGGTCCCTTAGATCAGTAGCCAAGCGGGATCTCTGCAAACCTCACTGCCCTGCCCTCGGTCAGTAGGGGACGCCGATGGGCTACGATATGCCGCCGTTCATCAAATGTGACGTTAAACCTTGGTTCCGTGTGCGGGAGAGCTATTTACCTGTGCATGTTAAAGAACACGCTGGATGATCATGAGGAGTGCTACCATCTGTCTCCCAACACCTGTCCAGTGGGTCCCCTCCCCAACCTTCTCTGAACCCTCGGGGTCCTTGTGACTTGGTCATGTAGCCCATTGTGTGTATAAAATGCCACTCAGAGATAAAACAACCCAACCCAACTTTCCAAAATTATAATTTTCAAATTTTTTTGAAAATAATTATAATTATATATTTTTTTATTTAAATTCAATTTAACTTTTGAAGTATTTGTGTATTGATCTATTTAAATATGCTTAAAACATGAATTGAAAAGTGGATCGAACAAAAGTTAGCAAATTAACTGTGTTGTGGAGTGAACCTTTTTTTTTATTTTGTTCAATATGCACTAATAATCAAATGTAGATCATCATCCTTAAGTTAAACGCGAGAAATATATTGTTATTGTAATTTTCGGAATATAGAAAGGGATATGACTCTTGTAACGCTTTCTCGAAAAATCTAAGAAGATAAATTACTTTAAAATCTAAGAATATAAAAAAATTACTAAAAATTTAGACTCAGTCGCTGCACGATAAAGAACGCAGTGGATGGCCTTGACGGAAAACTTCTATCTGTTTCCTAACAGCTCTCTCAGGGCCGTGCCGTGCTATGATGCAGAGAGGCGGCCGCATCAGGCGACACCGTAAGGGGGCGGCATAAGCAGCGAAATCAAAATACAATTTGAACCATTCAATAATTAAAAATCTTTACGCAACGCTTTTCTATATTGGTCTCAGGGGTGGGCAAAGAGCGGCCCGCGGGCCGCATTCGGCCGCTAAGAGTTTTTTGTGGCCCGCCAAGACAGTCAGAAAAATCCGCCTTGAACCGAGATTTCCTTCCCGTGCGCGACCTTCCCGTGCTCGCTTTCGTCTCGTATTTTCCACTAGGATGGCCACGTCAATACGCATGCGCAGTGTAGATACGAAAACAATTGCCCACCCCTGGTCTATATTATTCCGATATTGATGTATACGATTTATGATTTATCGTACGCCTCTCCTAAGCGCTTTCGGTACCCTTTGACCTCGGTTTCTGGTGCAGGTGCATCGTTGGCGAGCGCTCGCCGAAAGACTTTTGATCTGACAGCGCGAAGCTATTATTTTTGTTTGTAATATACTGCGCGGCCGCTCCTAAAAGCTGAGGCGGCAATTATCACAAATGACAATTGCACGTGTTACGTGTTACGTGTTGATAGTTCTGCTTTGAGCTTACAATTATTGACAATATTTGATTTTAATGTTAGTTTGTCATGAGAAGTGGCAAGTGGCTGTGCTGTATTTAAATCAGTAAATCAGATATATAATATATCTGTATCAGTATAATATTTGTGCATTTATACTAATTCAGTTTTTGTGTTTAAAACGTAGATCAGGTAAGAGAATTATTGTTTTTTTACAGCAATTGTAGTTACTTATTATCATTGAAAATGATTATGTTATGACAATAGGGACTCGAATTAAAAAGTAGCATTTGCATGGACTGGGTATATCTCAGGTGCGGAACGTGTGATAGATAGAGTGTTATTTAAGTAATATTGGGCTACTTTTGCGTTCTGTGTGTGATAGAGAGAGTGTGTGCCTCTGTGTGACAGATAGAGAGTTATTTAGGTAATATTGGGCTACTTTTGCGTTCTGTGTGTGATAGAGAGAGTGTGAGCCTCTGTGTGATAGATAGAGAGTTATTTAGGTAGTATTGGGCTACTTTTGCGTTCTGTGTGTGATAGAGAGAGTGTGAGCCTCTGTGTGATAGATAGAGAGTTATTTAGGTAATATTGGGCTACTTTTGGGTTCTGTGAGAGAGAGAGTTGCTTAGGAAATATTTGCATTTACCTACTTTTGCGTTCGTTATTTATTGCTCTATTTTTAGAAATTCATATACTTTGAAGAGGAGACAATACAATAACAAGTTAAAGAAAGGCATATGTCAAAACGGCTGCTAGCTGTCAATTTGACAGATATTCGTTATCTATTTATTATGTTCTGTTACCTACAAATCTTACTAACTCTGCAACTCATTTCTATCTTTTTTTTATCTAACCTATTTTAATAGCATGATAAGCATCATCATATTTAATCATTGTCAATGACCCCCCTCCCTCCCGGTTGCATCTTTGCGAAGGACTGTGAATTTTTATTCAATATTTTTATTACAGTATGGAACAGAAAAGGAAAAAATTGTCTGGAAGTCAATAAAAAAAGAAACGCTTAAAGAAAGAGGAACAAGGAAGAAAGCTAAGCTATGTTATGAAGGAATTCTTAGTACAAAAGTCCTGTTTAGATGAGCCGTCCACATCAACAGCGACTGCTTTGGATTTGGCAAATAAAAACTCAGTGCCGCCCCAATCACTTCCAGAAGAAATTGTTGAAGAGAGCCAAAAAATAACACCATCAGAAGATCATCAAGAGCCGGGTAGCAGTAGCAGCCAGCAGATATTAAGCGAAATTCCTTCTGATCCTGCATTATGGAATGCTTTCTGCATGTCATCTGAAACGCGTCAAATACTGGTTGAGAGGGATCCACATCAAATTAAAGAATTCGAGTTTCCTATTAATAAAGGAAGGCGTAGATTTTCGCCCTCGCATTATTTAAAAGTGTTGAGCAATAGTGAAGTCGTTGAGAGAAGTTGTTGATTTACTCTGTTACAAATGATGCCGTTTTTTGCTTTTGTTGTATATTATTTGATAATTCGTCTGCTATTAATGACTGGCCCAAAAAAGGTTATTCTGACTGGGCCCTCACAATGCACGAAATAATATTATAAGAGCCCTCACAATGCACGAAAAGTCTGTAAATCACAGAAATGCTTTTAGAGCATGGAAAGAATTGGACATTCGATTAAAGCAGAAAAAGACTATTGACGCTGAATATCAACGAATTATGGATATGGAAATTCAGCATTGGAGAGGAGTTCTAAAAAGAATAATGTCAATAATTAGACTATTGGCCTCACAATGCTTAGCTTTTCGTGGAACAACTGAACATTTGTTTCAGCCTAATAACGGAAACTTCTTAAAGTTGGTAGAATTGCTTTCTGAGTTTGATCCAGTTATGGAAGAACATATCAGGAGAGTTCAACGCGAGTCTGATAAATGGTCTGTGACTTATCTAAGTAATAATATACAAGATGAATTGATAAATTTGATGGGAAATGTAATTTTAAGCAAAATTGTCGAAATAACAAAAATCACTAAATATTTTTCGATAATCGCCGATTGTACCCCAGACGTAAGTCATATTGAACAGCTCTCATTAACAATAAGAGTTGTCGCTTTAAACTCCATCCAAAATAAATATGAAATTGAAGAATTCTTTATTGGTTTTTTTTTAAGCTAGTGATTCAACCGGAGAGGGTTTGACAGAACTTATTCTGACACATTTGAAAAAGTTAGGTTTTGAGTTAAAGTGGCTTAGAGGACAAGGCTATGACAACGGAGCTAATACGAAAGGAGTAAGAAAAGATGTACAAAATAGAATACTTGAAAAATATCCAAGGGCGTTTTATGTGCCCTGCGCATGTCATTCTTTAAACCTAGTTGTGAATGATGCAGCGTCTTCTTCTACAGAAACAACAACTTTTTTTTCTATTGTACAAGAACTTTACACTTTTTTTCTGGTTCTACAAAGCGTTGGGAAGTGTTAAAAAAATATGTTTCACAATTAACTCTAAAACCATTGAATGCTACTAGGTGGTCAAGCACAGTAGATGCGTTAAAACCTTTACGATTTCAACTTTGCGAAATCTATGATGCATTACTCCAAATAATAGAAGACACCAACAGAGATGCAGAAACTAAAGTTAAAGCAAGAGGGTTAGCAAAAAATATTAAAAGTTACAAGTTTATATGCGGTGTAATTCTTTGGTATGATATTTTATTTGAAATAAATTCAGTCTCGAAGCTATTGCAATCTGTAACTATAAATTTGTCAGATTGTGTAAGGATGTTATCCGAAACCATACAAAAAGTGAAAAGTTATAGACAATCTGGATATGATCAGATGAAAATTGCTGCTAATGAGATTGCAGAGAATCTTGAATGCAGTGCAGAATTTCCTGCCGAAACTGAAGTTAGAGCCAGAAGGAAAAAGCGTCAATTTGACTATGAAGAAGCTGTCGATCAACCCTTAACAGAGGAAAATAAATTTAAAATAAACTTTTTCAATTATATTCTGGACATTACCCTTAATTCTCTGAATGAACGATTCACGCTTCTGGAAATCCATAGCAAAAATTTTCAGTTTTTATCTGACATTTTAAAACTCAAGGATATAGATGACAAAACGCTAGAAAATTATTGTACCAGTCTCCAGTCAATACTTTCGGTTGAAAATGAATCAGATATAAATGCAAATGATCTTCAAGAAGAATTACGTGATGTATCCCGAATGCTACCATATTCTATGAAACCTTTGGATGTTTTAAATTATTTGTGCCAAAATAACTTAATTACTTTGTATCCGAATACTGTTGTAGCTCTGAGAATTTTATTAACACTCCCTGTCTCTGTAGCTAGTGGGGAAAGAAGTTTTTCCAAATTAAAATTAATAAAACACTACTTAAGAAGTTCAATAAGCCAAACAAAGCTTAGAAATCTGTCATTAATTTCTATTGAATCTACATTGGCTGCCACTCTCGACTACACATCCCTAATTAACGAATTTGCTAAAGTTAAAGTTAGAAGGGTAAAACTGTAGTAGATTGTTGTAGTTGATATCATTATTTTAAAGTAGTTTATATTTTCAAATTAAAAATAGTATTCATACATTTTGTGCAGTTTTTTTTTAAATCACAATCGAAGGTTATTTTAAAGGAAAAACATTTAAGGGGCGGCATTTCGAAGATTTGCATCATAATGAGAAAATCTACCGCACGGCCCTGAGCTCTCTGATGGGGTTACTCCCCCCCCCACAACTTTCTCCGACTACGTGGGAATCAGTTGTTGAAGCAGTATGTACAAATTGTCGATGTGTATTTAGCTGCTTTAAAATCAATTTCGAACTGTATTACAATTATATACTTTACCGGTAGGAAATAAAAAAAATTGCACCTATGCTAAAGATTTTCCTTCTGCTGGCTCAGTCGGCAGTGCGCAGGCTTCTAATTTGCAGTTGTCAAGTTCTAGTCTTAACTAGGACAACATTGAGATTTATCTCCTCCTATCCCCACCATGTTCTAACTGAGAAAGGGAACACTGATGGGCTTGAAAAGGCCGTCGTCCATCAGATGGAACTTTAGCCGTGGTCCCATATGCAGGAGAGATATACCTGTGCACCATAAAGGACGCACAGGATGGTCTTGACGGAAGGTTACTATCTGTCTCCTAACAGCTGTCCAGCGGGTTCCTTCCCCCAACCTTCTATGGGTCCTTGGGAGTCTTTGTGATTCGGCCATTTAGCACATTGTGTGAAATAATTGTTGCTCAGAGCTAAAAGACCTGAACCCAACGTTCAATTATTGGCTTAAAACTTTGCTTAAACACCTCCGAAAAGAATTTCCGGCTATGTGCATGGTAATTCTGTTAATATATATCAAAATTAAGTAATTTCATTTTGTTTTTGAAATATCAGATCTGTTTATTTAATAAAAACTATAAATAAAATAATAAATACCCCTTCAAGCAGCTGCTTGCCACAGAGGTCTGACAGGAGCCTGTCAGTTTATATACCACAGTAGAAGATGGCAGGACCTCAGCAGGAAAACGACGCAAACATCCACGCCTTACCCGGGGCTCGAACCCACGTCCCTTAGATCAGTAGCCAAGCGGGCTAACCACTCGGCCACGGGACGGCTGTGACTAGTTGTTTGAAAATAAGTGTGATAAAAAATGCATCTTATAGCTAAAACAATACGCTAGTAATAAAAGCTTATAAAAGTGATGGTGCATAAAACGTTTTTGGCCTCAGACCGAATAGAAAAATTTTACTATTATGTTTGCTGTAATCAAATAGTTGGGAGGGGGCGAAATGAAAAGAACAAATTAATTAGGTTTATTACATTATATTTGGAATATGTTTAGGCACAAAATAATAAGCAAATATTTATCCTGTCTGTTTTCTCTAAAATATCGATCTATCGATCATTATAAACCCACATGTAGTTATTCATTCCCCAGTTATGCGTTTTGTAATTCTCCCGAATCGCTACTCCGGATCGCTTAAGAAGCTTATTTAACACGTTTAAAACGCTGTTTGCCGACATTTTGTTTTCTACCTTCAACGAAACTGGGAAGATATACTGTATATATAGGACAAAGAATGTATTAACGATTTTTTCTAAAAAAAAAACTGAGTCGAGTTTTCTATTCCGAAGCTTAAATCTTCATTTTCTGTTTGTGTTTTTGTCTAAGCATTAAAAGTTATGTGTCCTTTAACTGTGTATGTTAAAATAAACAATAAATACCTCCTCAAGCAGCTGCTTGCTACAGAGGTCTGACAGGAGCCCGTCAGTTTAATACGCCGTTGTAAAGGGATCTGTGAAGATGGCGGGTCCTCAGCAGATTTTTTGCCAACTGCACGCGGTCACCCTTACCAAGTACTGACCACTCCCAAAGCTGCTTAACTTCGGTGATCAGAGGAAAACCGGTGTTTTCAGCTTGGTACTGGTATGTTAGGTAACGGAAAACTCGAGTATTACGTAGCTTTTCTCGGGCCGATTCAGATTTCAGAGTAAATCGCCTGCCGCATTACAAAAAAAACCCGAAAACGAATTATTTATTATCTTCGGGGGGGGGGGGGGTCACTTTTTAATAATGCTTTTTAATAATGCGGCAGGCAGATAATTGTTGAAATCAATGGCGGCCTTCAAAACGTATAAATTGACGGTCATCAAAATATGGAAAAAAGGTCGTTGGGGCAGGCAGCTTCTGAAGCGTGTTTTCGATATTCCAACAAATTTTTAATATTTTTAAGAAACCGCATGCAGTATGACATAAAAAAACTTCGGAATCATACACTTTATTTCTTTCTATTTGTTTTATCATGCGGCAGACGAATAGCTGTTGAGTAAAATAATGGTCATTACCTTGTAAAGTTTGAAATGTTTCTCCGTGATTACTACGAAATTTGGCGTTTTCGGCGATCATTGTCAACTCTTACCGTAATAGTTATTTAAGTAGCATTAGCTGTTCTATCAAGCGGTTTGAGCTTCTTGAGCGATCCAGAGTAGTGATTTTAATACCTACTTTGTCACCTATAATTGCAAATTTAATATATTTAATATTTAATATTTTAATTTATTTGGTTAGAAAAGTAAAAATACATATAGGTTTACATTTCTGAATACATTATCAATCTATTACAAAATTAAAAGCAGTAATCAATAAAAATGTTAAAAACAAAACTGAAATTGAGATTCAATTTAAAATTGTAACGAAAAAGTAAAAATTGTATTCATCGTATATGTGATAACCAAGAGGCAATTATGCCTGTCCAGGTTTCAAAGATTTTATCTACAAAACGTTTTTGGCAACAGTTGTCCAATGGGCATCATTTATAAATTTTAACATATTTTAAAATTTATTCGTTTACCTAAACTGCAAGAACAAAGAGCTAGCTTATTTTGCCCACTAAAAAAATTTTTCTTTTTCAATATCATATATATTTGATATATGATTTCTTAATTTCTTTTTAAACGCAGAAATTATTTTTTAATTCCTTATGCTGGAATCCAGGGTATTAACAATCTTGGAGCTAGAAACAGAAAATGCCGCTGCAAAATATTCTTATTTGCCTTGGTACAACAAAGTTCTCTGTATTCGAGAGTCAAACATTTTATATTTTGCATCAACCCAATTACGATTTAAGAAAAGGAATAAGAGTATTCTATACAAGTAAATTTGTCTAACTTTAAAAAAAGTTTTGATTCATTCACAAAATTTATATTGCAAGATTTATTAAAAACTCTTTTAACAATCTTAGAATGGACATTGTTGAGTTTTGCAATGTTCGCTTTATAATCTCCTCCACAACTTAAACCATAATGAACAAATGAGCAAACCCATGCGTAATACAGAATGTGTATAAAATTACTTGGAACTATTCTTTGACTAGCATAAAATCTATACAATATATACCTTAATTTTTTGGTTAAGCACATAATATGAGTGTTCCATTTTAGAATGTTGTCTACTTCAATACCTAAATATTTATAATTTTCAACCCTCTCAATTGACAAGCAATTACAATATGTCCTTTCATTACATTTAAGATCGTGATATTTTACATTTGTCATACCGTTAATGTTACTTACATGTAAGGGAGAATGTCATAAATTTACTTTTGCTTGTGTTTAATTTTTGTTTTGTTAAACTATTTATTTAGTAAACGTAAATCGTTTTCGATGTCCAGTTTTAGTTCATTTGCATCTTTTCCTGAGTAAACCAGTGTAGCAGCATTCGCATAACATGTGAGTTTACCTCTTAATTTTAGAGAGCACATATCATTAAGGTACATAAAGAACAGTATTGGACCAAGAACGATTCTTGAGGCACTCCTTTTCGTACAGTTTCAAATTCAATGATAATATTTTCTAACCGCACTTCCTGTTTACTGTTCTGTAACTTTGAAACCAGAAGTGACCAATACCTGTGATACCTGTTGAATAAAGACAGCTTCCTAATAAAATGTCATGATCAATGGAGTCGAATGCTTTGTGTATGTCCAAGAAAACTGATTCTGTTAAATTTCCTTTATCGATGCTGCTATATATATTCCCTGTATAGTTTAAAATTGTCTTTTCTGTATTTTTACCTTCTCTAAACTCATATTGAAGAGAATAAAAGTATTATTTTTTTCAAGAAATGCAATATTTCCTTTTCTTCGTTACTTGTTCAATTATTTTTGAAAAACTAGAAAAAAACAGAAATACGCCTGAAATTATAAAGTATGTCAGGGTCACTTGATTTAAATATAGGCGTAACTATTGACCTTTTAAGTTCCTCCAAAAAGATCCCTGATCCTAATGAGGTATTAATTATATGTGCAAAGAGCTTTATGTTATATCTACTTATTTTTTACGCATTTTTACTGTAATATTATCTGAACCAACTGCCCTATTATCTTTGAAGTTTGCACCGTGAATACATGATGTAAAATTACACGGTGTAAAATACACGGTTGACTGCGTATAACTTCAAATAAATAAAAAAAATACCCCCTCAAGCAGCTGCTTGCCACAGAGGTCTGACAGGAGCCTGTCAGTTTATATGCCATAATAAAAGGTCTGTGAGGATGGCAGGACCTCATCAGAAAAACTACACGAACATGCCTTACCCGGGGCTCGAACCCAGGTAACTTTGATCAGTAGCCAAGCGTGCTAACGGGGCTCGAACCCAGGTTCATTTGATCAGTAGCCAAGAGTGCTAACCACTCGGCCTCGGGACGGCATTCTCTTTCAAATATATTTCGGAAATTCGTTAGAGTAGTTTGCTGGTATTTTCAAGGGGTTTTGGTAAGAATTGTGATAAACAGGTGTATTTCAAAGAGGTAAACGTGGATGAAGTACTTGTAGATAATTAAGAGAGTTTTCGTAACATACTATCGCGATAGATACTGTTAATCCATAGATTCCCAACGGGGGCGATACCGCCCCCCAGTGGACGCTGGAGCCTTCCATGGGGGCGGTAGCGGATCCAGAGGCAAATGGGGGGCGTTGAGGCAGTCAAGAGGGGCGGTCAAATAAATAAATAAATTTAATGGAATTTTCTGTGACAACCTTTTTATCTCTTCTATTCTGTGGTGTCTTCCTGGTGATTCTGGTCATCCACTACCTCATCCGTCATGTACAGCTTTTCAACTGCAGCTTGGACAATCAGTTCCCTGCTACCGCCTACTAGCGTACTGGTACGTCTGAAGTCGACTGAGATGCTCTCAAAAGTTCTCTTCAAGATCACAGATTGGATATAAGCTTCAATATGTTTTCCCACTCCAAGTCGATGTGAGTATGCTTTATGGTTCCTAGTTACAATACCATCCCACGTCAAAACATAAGGTATAATATTAACATTACACTTGTGAATTAGGCTCAACTCATTAGCCAGCAGATCATACTTCCTCTTCTTTTCAACCTCTACTGTCTGCAGGTTATCCTGAGATGTTATTCCTACTTCAATAATTGTAATCTCATTCAATACCTTAACATGCACTACTATATCAGGCTTATTACGTTGGACATGTGTGTCCGTCCTGATAGGCAAATCAACCTAGATGCAATAATAATATAATAATAATAAATTTATTATATTTAATATTTTTTTATAATTATTTTTTTAATAGAATAAAATACTTTGAAAATACCTGTTTTCATGAATAAATATTTTATCTAGCTATGTAAATTACCTTATTGTTATCGCGTTAATAAGCATTTTTAAATTAGCATTAGGTATACCTGTACCTAATTTGTTTTTGTTTAGAATAGATTGACGGTGACAAGTCCTTGCAAGTTGGTAGGCAAATACGCGGTTCATGCAATTTAACATGTTTCGACAAGAATATGGGAGCTTGAAATGACTTGTTTACGGAGCAAGTGCACCGGCATCGCAAACATACAAGTTAATGCGTGCACAAAATCAAATCTATGAAAGCGATAGCTCTAGGAATGTTTTATTATTTTTATGTGCTTCGCCGTGATAAATAGTCGTGAGTGATAAGTGTTAGAAGTCATTATAAACATTATTTTTATAACTATCTATAAATCTGTTGAGAAGTTAATTTGTATTTGAAAATGTCTGAATCTACATCTAAAAAGAAATGCCGGCAGTAGAGTAATAAGTATTTGAAATATGGATTTACGTACTCTCCTACAAACCAATCATTACCTGTGTGTTTAATTTGCCGAAAAGTTTTTCCAAATGAAGCTATGAAACCTTCTAGGCTACAAGAGCATTTAAATAAAATGCATGCTGATAAGAAGAACAAAGATTTATCCTATTTTCAAGAACTGAAAAAGCAATATTTAAAACAGCCAACTATGACAAACCTTTTTGCGTCGTCTTCTAAACAAGATGATGATGGACTACGAGCCTCATATAACGTTTCATTGTTAATCGCAAAAGCAGGAAAACCACACACAATTGGCGAGGAATTAATTTTGCCGGCAGTCAAAGAGATATTAAAAACTGTTCTTCATCATAAGACACCGTCAGATATCATCAAAAAAATTCCTCTCAGTAATAATTCAGTGCAAAGAAGAATAGATGAAATGGCAAAAGACGTTGAAATATCATTAGTGATTACTTAAAGACTTGCAAATTTTCCATTCAACTCGATGAATCAATTCTACCAAATAACGAAGCTCTACTCTTATCATACGTACGATTTATAAAAGAAGAAAAAATTCGTGAAGATTTATTATTTGCTAAAAATTTGGAATCTGATACAAAGGGAGAATCTATATTTAATACCATGCAAAAGTTTTTTCAACAGAAAGAAATTCCGATTTGCAATATTTTGTCTGCTGCTACTGATGGTGCTCTAGCAATGACAGGGCGTCATAAGGGTTTCATAGCGCATTTGAAACAAGCAGTACCAAATGTACTCGCTGTACATTGTATTATTCAGTCGTCAGCATTTGGTTGCAAAAAATTTGAATGAACGTCTGCATACGTCGCTCCATTACGTTATTAAAGCAATCAATAAGATTAGAAGCAATTCATTGAATGACCGATTATTTGCTAAGCTTTGTAATGAAAATGATGAAGAGTACAATCGCTTGCTGCTGCACACAGAAGTATGTTGGCTCTCTAAAGGTGTTTGTCTGAATCGTTTTTTCAATCTATTTGACTCAGTACTGGACTTTCTTGAAGACAGAGACGAAAAATTGCGCGAAAACCTGATTACGTCAAAAAATGACATCGCTTATTTGACAGACCTGTTTAAAATATTTAATCAAGTTAATTTACAATTGCAAGGTGATGAGTTGAATTTAATTAAAACAAAAAACGTCATAGCTGCTTTTGCGGGAAAACTTCTTCTATTCACACGAAATCTAGGTAGAGGTGAATACAACCACTTTCCCACATTATCAGCAGTCTCTGCAAAACCGGAAGATTTACTTACTTACTGCCACCACTTGAAAGTTCTTCATGTTGATTTTACGGAGCGTTTCCAAGATATTTTAAACATGAATATACCGAGTTGGGTTTTAGATCCTTTCGCAAACACAGATACTGAAGAATCATCAAATTTGGAAGAGGAACTCTTAGAACTCACGACTAACGAAGACTCAAAGTCAAATTCAAACATGGATACGAAGAGTTCTGGCTTCAAAAATCAATACCAGTTCTCTACCCTGGATTGTGGGCAATAGTACAGAAGATTTTAATCGCATTTCCTTCGTCCTACATGGCTGAGCGTGGATTCAGTGCAGTAGCTAATTACTATCAAAGAAGAGGAACAGATTACACATCACTGAACGTGGCGATCTGCGATTGATGTTAACGAAATTGGAACCCGACATTAACAAATTGTTAACACTCCACCAGCCTCAACCATCTCATTATTTTTTATTTCTTATTGATTCTGTGTTTATTTTTAAAATTTTAATAAACAATTTTATTGTACATTTGGTTGTCGTTTTATTAATTTCTGCTTTATGATATTTAATAGATAAATAAACAGATAAATTAGGTACAGATAATATGCAACAATATTTTAATATTTCATATAAATTAACTATTGTGGACTAGGGGGGCGTTGAAATTTTTGTTCTCTTCTAAAGGGGGCGATGGTCCAGAAAAGGTTGGGAATCACTGTGTTAATCTAATGCGAAGTCTGTTGATGCGCGTGTTGCAGGGAAGTGAGTTGGTGTAGGCGCATGGATACGACTCTCACATTTTGCGTAGTGATACAGGTAGGCATTGCTAACTCGAACCGCTGTGTTCCTTTAAGGGAAAATTTAGTTACTTGAAGAGAAGACTTTTAAACTTTTCAAGGCATCTAACGTTTAGAAGCCCTGTAAATATGTTTCTAATTAAATATATACAAAAATTATGTAAAAATCATATGTATGATAATCATTATTTGTGATTTTTCCTTTTGCGATTTCTGTTTCATTGATATTCTATTGATATGCTACACATCTTTTATTAGAAAAGTTCAGTTTGTTCTACATATTCTTCCATATTTGGCACCTTTGTCTCTTACCATGCCGACAAAATCTAATTTGAAATAGAGGTAATCAGTTCACTAAACACAATACGATTCACCAAAGTATTGTCCAAACAATAGGTTACAAAATTTAATAGAAAACAGCGTGAGCTCAAAAAAAGATTACCATTCAAATTATAAATGAACTTATTTAATTTCAAATGTAACAGATCACATGTGTAACAATTTCAACTCCACCAATTTCCTTCAATCGGTATTAAAATAAAACATTCTAAAGAATTCTACACATTTGTTAACTATTTTCCAAATTATATTATTTTACATTTTTTATCGCATTACGTTAAGAACTATAATCATGGAGGCGCAGAAGCAGAGAACTATCGCTGTCAACGTCTGCAACAGAATGAGGATTCTGACTGATGGGCGGGGTATTTATATTAGAAGAAGAACCATCCCGCAGAAATTGATTTAAAAAACTGTCCCATAGAAAATGAACCATAGAAAATGAAAAAGTGCTATTTGCTAAAAATGGAAAGAATATATATATTAATTAAAATAAAACGGTGAAAAGAAAAAAACTCTGATTTAAAAAGAAATTATTTGAAATTATGAAAAGTATTGAGGGGAAATATGTATTTGTAACATGTATCGGTGACAAAAGAAAAGAACCGCCTCCGGTTTAGGACACTGGGAAGCGGGTCCCATAGGATTAACATTGACCCGCCTCTGAGTTAGAACCCCCATTATTCCCCTACTAGAGTCTAACGGAAATTCACTTAAGATCGGAAATATAAATATCAAGAAATTAGGTTATAAATATAAGAACGAGGTTAACATTGAATATTGTGTAAATGGTAGTGATAAGAAGAAAATGTTAAGGAAGATAAATGAGGGTTTTTTAGACAGACATGATCTTAAGGAAGTAATTTTTATAATTAATGATAAGGAGAAAGTGTTAAAAGTTCATTTAAATGCTGTCGAAGGTTTTATCTAAATGAAGCTAAGCGAAATAATGCTAGAGTTAGGGGAATCTTTAGCCAAGCGGCTGATATAGCAGAAAACAGTTCTGCTACTCCGATAATGATTGGAGAAAAAATTATTAAGTGCAGAAGAGAATAGAATTGAAGTGTTATTACTGAAAGTACTAAATTCAGTGATGATAAGGGTAAAGCTAGAAACGAAAGTAAAGAACTTCAGTACAGGACTAATGGAGAGTATCTCGTTTGAAAAGAATGTTTCATTAAAACACAGAAGCTTAATAGAATGTAGTGATAGAAAAAATAGAGGATTTTTGAAGAAAGTATCGGAAAGCAAAATAAACAAATCCACATTCGAAAACAGGCGCTAATGAAGTTCGAAAAGAATGGAACTTTTATATCCCAGAGTACAAGAAAGATTTGCAAAATGAATCCAATTATAGAAATAGCATCCAATTATTCCGGAAGTAACCGATTGACAGATGCCAATAAAACTGAAAGGGAGAATTCTGGATGCGTCATCGTCCTCGGTACAGGACATCAAACGAAGGTCAGATGCGCAAGATGGACTTGAAGCGTATCTAACAGATTGGGGCTGGCTCTATCCAAAATCCCTCTGTCCCTCAGGAGAAAAACTCCTGGGGGTGTTGGTGAGTAGGTTAGGAGTTGCGATGAAAGGGATAGAAATGGCACTCAAAAGGGTGTGAAAATGAGAAGGGATGGGACCCACCTGGCTAATTCTCGGGGAGATGCTCTATTCAAATAATGAAGGTCATCGAGTCTGTGGACCTCAAAGAAAGTGAACTGCAGTCAATTACTTCCGAGTGGCATGACATTTGGTGCACTACAAGTAAAATAACTGTACAGTCTTCGGGTGAGGACATTGTTCACCAGACAAGCTGAGTATAATTATCATTACAGTGACAAGAGCATGAGGCACACTCTAATATGTGATGTCTTCCCTGTAATCGTTAGAAGGAACCATGGGTAGCTGCAAAAATAACAGAGCTTTGCTAGTGAAACTCTTTTACCAAAACTCAGTAATGCCCGCCGCGCATTACTCGAATATCATCGGCTTAAAGATATAAGAAAAGGACAGTTGTCACGAAATGGACTGAAGAATATGATACAAATTCGAAGAAACAGGCGAGTTGCGGCTGGCTCTGTGTAGAGGCCGGCTGCCTGTTGTAGAAAGCAATGTGGAAGACGTCGCACTTACCGTTGCAGAAATCCATTATTAATTATATTATATTTCATCATTATAATTATCCATTATTATTTATAATCCTTAATTCTTATTAAGGTATCCACCACTTTTCCCTGTGATCTGCTGAATAGGTCCTTTTCTACATTGCTCTGAGTACTGTTAATTCAATTACAACTACCCTGCATATAAAACATATATATAGGTTTAATTGCATTATTAGATCTCAGCTTTACTCACTCTTTATAGAGGATTTAAAAATCTGGATAGAGCAAATTAAATCCAACTGCGTTATACCAACCAGAGATTTTAGTATTGATATTCTGAATTCTGAGGCACAATCACAAAATCTGCTACAGATGCTAGATTCGAACGGTTTTCTGATTTGTCACAAATATATTACAAAGAAAGTATCCAAAACATGTCTAGATCACTTGTACGTTAGAAATTTTAAACCAAATGCAGTAACTACATATATTATCAAAACCAATATATCAGATCATTACTATATCGGCCTCAATGTAGCATGTTTAGTTAATTACAGGAGTTGTACCCAAAAAACAACAAAATTAACTATAAAATAGGTTAAATGTAAATGTATGTTAAACTAGGTTAACAATTGCAACAGAATTTAGGTAACGTATCATCAGAAGTGGTCAAAAAACAGAATAACATAAATTTCAATTTTGATTTATTCATTCGCATATTAAAAAGGGAAATTGATAAGGCAACAATTACGGAAAATTTTCCTAAACTAAAACATATCAAACCATGGATTACAGACGCTTTAGTAACTTCAATTAATCACAGAAGTGTTATTAAAAAAGTAGAAAGCAAATAGAATGAGCCAAGATCAGATTAATCTCTTTAACAGATATAAATATATATTAAGAAATTTATTACAAAAACTAAAAATGACCATTACAAAGATAAATTTCTAAGAAATGGAAACAATGACAAAAAGAACTGGTGTACTGTAAATCAAATATGTGGAAAGGATCGTGGAAAGGTGATTATGGATTATTCCGAAAAGTATAACGGATGAGAAGGGTACGGTTACCTTGGAGGAGAATGCATGTGCATATGCTAACAAGCTAAACGAATATTTTACAAAAATAGTGGAGAGATCACAAGAGTCAAATATCACATCATCAGTCAAATGATATAGACCCTATTTTGCGAAATATAGACAATAAAATTAATTCCTTTTTCATGCCTTATACTCATGAGTATGAAATTCATGAAAAAGTAAGGCAACTTTATATAAGTAAAGCTGCTAGTACAGATGGCATTTCAGCTTTACGTCATTAAGAATGTGTAGGAGGAAATAAAGACAATTATTTGTTACCTCATAAATAAATCTTTTCAAGATCCTGTTTTTCTTGAGGTTCTGAAAACTAACATTGTTCCAGTTTACAAGAAAGGATATCAAAATATGTTCGAAAATTATCGTCCTATTTCATTGTTGACAGTCGTATCACAATTGATTGAATATTTGTGAAGGAAAAATTGATAAATTTTTGGAATCTATCGATTAGTTTTCATCCTCTCAATTCGGCTTCACAAAGGGAAAGGGAATGAAGGAAGCCATTCTGGGATTAACTTCAGAAATCTATAAAAATATGGGCACGGTTCAGAAAACCGTTGCGCGATTTTTAGGAATACGAAAAGTTTTTGATTCGGTTTCACACGACTTGTTGAAAAAACTAAACAGATCGAGGATAAGAGGTAAAATGTTTTCTTGGTTAAAAGGCTACATAGAAGACAGGAAACAAACGGTTAAAGTAGGCAATATTATGAGTAGAAAGTTACCAATTAAATATGGAGTACCATAGGGATCGGTCTTAAATCACTATTGTTCTTAGTATATATAAATCACGTTTATAATTACGACTACAATGTTGAATTAGTAGCCTTTGCTGATGACACAGCTTTTATCTGTTCAGGAATTAATATCGACGATTGATAAATAGGGATCTTAGGCAATTACGGAAATGGTTTGACGGAAGCAGGTTACATTTAAATAAACGTAACTAAAACTAAATATATGCATTTTATACTGAGAGAAAATAAGAAGGATTTTTAGAAGAACCAACTTATTTACCACAAGACAAATTGTTTAGAAGCAGAATGTTTTTGTGAAATAATAGAGGGTTGGAAGATTGTAATTACCTTGGGGTTCAAATTGATATTATATTAACTTGGAAAATTCATCTAAATAACTTAGTAAACAAAATTATTAGTATATTATCAAAATTTTATTTTATACGGTATTTCGCAGATTTATCTATGTTAAAATTAATTTATAATGTGTGGGTAAAATCTTATTTACTCTAGGGACTATTATCTAGGGAAGGAACTCATACCACTACTGTAAAGCCATTAGAATATGCACAAAATCATGTTATTAGATGCATGCTAAAATTAAGAATATATAATCACCTCGTTCAAGAATACGCTAAGATGGAAATTTTACAGCTCTGCAAACTACATGTTCGTAGTAATAAAACACGTTAAACAAAACTGGAATAATAACTTAATCAGAGTACCTGTTAGGAATGGTGTGCAGCGAGGTTTTCGAAAATCAATTGTTCGAAACCAGGTTTTCGAAAGTCAGTTCTTCGAATGGGTAATTTTTCGAAAGTCATTTTTTCGAATAACAACTTTTTCGAATGACGAATATTTCGAATGAGAGTTTTCCGAATGACCAATTTTTCGAAAACGGAGATTTATTTGAAAAACAAGGGCCTTTCTACTTATTGCGTAAGAGACTTATTCTTTTGTTGTTAGAGATAAACTAACAAATTTTTTTGAGTTGGATAGTTATTGATGGAATATGATCATTCGCATTTTCAAAAATTCCCAATAGCTACAATTGCGCCCTCTGGAATTTTTTGAAAATGACAAAATTTTAGGCAAATATTATAAATGATTTATTTATGATGGAAATTCGAAATGTTGGTTCATGTGTGAATTCGAAATGTTGGTGGTGGTGTGTCACGCTCAAAACATTTCCCTGACAGCAATGCTTCGGCTCCTTATACGGGGGTGGGGTGAGGGGTGAGAAGCACCCTTGTTTCTATGCATAAATGAAAAATTCTTTTTCTCTCGTTTACTAATGGGGTTGAAATAGAAAGAGTGAATGTCGGTGTTGAAGTAAACCAAGTTGGGTGGTATTATCGGTTTAAACTAAAAGATAGTTGCATAACTGGAAAAATGTTTTTAACTTTATAAAATCCTAATTTAATTTTTGGTTGTTTCATTATTAGGTATAGTTGAAATAATAAATTTCTGAGTATATTTCGATTTTGAAACTTTCTTTTTCTTAATCTAAATCTGATAATATTCATGTCTAATATGTTTCATGGAAATTGCACAATGTTTCGAAATTTTTCAAGTTGTTATTAAATATATATGAACTCAGTAGGTGTATGCACCACTACCTAAGTGGCACTAAGTGTCCACTTAAAAAGAGGAATATCCGCATATTTTGTCAAAGGGTAGACAAATTCGAAACTATAATAATATAAATTTTAATAATATTATTACTAAATACTTATGCTAACTTTTATGGATAAAATGCGATTAAAGATCTAGTTCTGAATGTAATCGGTTTGGATTTTTAACATTCCTTACTGATTACCAAAAGAAATAGGGAAGCAGAATTATTTAACATCGTCAACAAGGCTAGCAAATTACTGAATCTCAAAAGTGAGTTTGAATTTAAAAATTAGGACAACAAATTTTCAATTGTTTTTGTAGTGAATATTTCAATTTCTTCTGATTCAGGATTTTTTTTTTCGAAATAAATTTTCATAACTCTTTAAATACCGAACAAATGCTGTTTAAATCTTAGTTAAACAGCTGTTCTACTAAGATATATCTTCTGTCAAAGTTTTCTGAAGAAATTTGCAAAGCTTCAAATTTGACTTTTAAAGTTGTCTTTATCATCATCATCAATCATCCTCAAGCAGCCATGGACTACGGAGGTCCAACCAGACCATGCAACATAGTTCTCCAAGCCAGTCTGTCCTGAGCTACATGTGCTGCATCTGGGCACTGCACACCACATCCTAGGTCTCCCCCTCTTTCTGAAGCCTTTAGGCACACTGTTCATAACCCTATCCGACAATCTATAATTATCCATACGGGCAACATGGCCAAACCAATGGAGTCTCTCTCTGCACAATATGCTGCTTTAAGGAGGTTGCAGACTCCTTTGTCTAACCTCATCATTAGTTACAAAGTTAAACCACCTAATACTCAAGATAGTGCGTAAGCATCTAGAATCTAAAGCATCTAGTTTCCTGTTATCTTGTTTACACAGCGTCCAAGTTTCACTACCATAACTAACCCTAGAAAGAACCAAACTATTATACAGTCTAATTTTAATCTTTAGGTCTATACGCCTATTTCTCTACACTCTTCATAGATTCTTAAAAGTCCCGGCAGTAATCCCTGTCCATCTGTTAATCTCATGCCGCACATCACCAGTACTGTGACACCTGTTCAAGATTGCAACCATTCAGATTAACTGAATCACAGCCTGCCTGACCAATTTTCATCACTTTAGTTTTCTCTCTGTTTATAATCAAACCTACTCTACTACCAGTTTCATCAACAGCTCGAATGAAAGAGTTCATCTCATCAACATCATTTGCCAAAAGGGCTAAATCATCAGCATAATCTAAATCAGAAACGTTCGAATCTCTAGACCATTTAAGGCCAAAATCTTTTCCTTGCAGTGAATTTCACATAACATAATCAATAATCAAACTAAAGAGAAAAGGAAACAAAATTCACCCTTGTCGAACACCAGAAGTAATGCTAAACCAATTCCTGCAAGCCTTACCAACTCTCACACACGACTCAGTGTTATTATAGAGAGCTTTCATTAAGTTAACTAACTTACCATATGATTTCACAATCAACCACAAATTATGACGATCAACAGAGTCGAAAGTCTTTTTGAAATCAACAAAGCTAGCAACCAAAGGTTTCTGAAACTCTAAACATTTCTCAAGAATCTGCCTAAGTGAAAATATCTGACCTACACATCCCCTACCACTTCTGAATCCACATTGGTCTTTATGCAATTGCCTGTCAACCAGATTCTTCGTTCTATTAAATACAATCATGCAGAGAACTTTACCTGGAACAGAGAGTAGGCTGATATCCCTATAGTTGTCACAAGAACTGCGATCACCTTTTTTAAAAATAGGGATAACAAGAGCTCTGGTAAAATTCTTAGGAACCATGCCTTTATCATAAAAGATTTTCAGAATTTCAGTCATCCAAGTGGTAACCGAAACATTCCCAGCTCTAAGCATTTCCGTAGTAATTTCACTACCCCTGGGGATTTATGAAGTTTAAATTTAGAAATAGCCAAACTAACTTCAGATTGTGTTATAGGACCAACATTAAAGCAACAATGGGAGTAGAACTAATCACATTGTGTAGAACATCACTGAAATGCTCAGCCCACCTAGCCATGACAGAATCCTCACCTTCTATAACCTTACCTTGTTTATCCTTCAATCCATGTATACCTGTCCGTTTTCTACCACACAAAACATTAACTATCTGGTACAGCTCTCTGCTGTTGTGCTGTCTAACTGCTTCCTCAGCTTTTTCAGCCAAATCATCAAGCCAAAGATTCTTATCAGCAGCTAACTGATCTTTTACACGTTTATTAAGTTCTCTGTAATGCATTCTATTAGGACTTGAAGGGTATTGATTAAGGACATTCCTGCAGTTCTTTCTTTCTGAAATAAGCTCAAGTGCGTTATCACTCAAATAATTCTGCCACCTCAGCTCCTTTTTCCCTAAAAGAGTACTGTTAGTTTCCAAAAAAGCCTGTTTAAAATGGTCCCATTCTTCCTCAACTTCAGTAGTAAGCAAACCATGACTGTGATAACGACTAAATAACCTATCATGGTAAGCTTTCACTATAACTGGGTCTTTCAGAGCTTCAGTATTAAAGATAAAATTTTTAACCTTAGCACAACACTTTTTAAGTTTAAGTTTTAAGACACTTTTAACAAGGTAATGGTCAGATCCAATTTCAGCTCCCCTATATGACCTGGTATTCCTAACAGAACTAGCCCATTTGCTGTTAATTAATATATAATCAATCATATTCATATTCAGCCCATCAGGTGAAACCCATGTGTATTTATGTATGTCGCGGTGTTTGTAATACGTGTTAGTTATTCTGAAACCATTGAGTTTACTTACCTGTAGGAGACGTTGCCCATTGCCATTGCAGCTACCAATATCAAAAGGCCTATCACCCATTCAAATGTAACAGAGATAGATTTGGGGAGGACCTATCACCCCTCCCCAAAGGCCAGAGTCAGTACCAACTTTGGCATTGAAGTCACCTAGAACGAGGGTAATATTTCCTTTCTTGACAAAAGGCAAAATATCATGAAGTTGTCCGTAAAACCTATCCTTCTCATCCTCATTGGCATCCTCAGTGGGGGCATAACAGCAGATAACATTCAAGTCATTAACGCTTGTCTGAACATTTGCAGTAAGAAACCTTTCATTAATGCACTCATATCCTAGAAGGGCATCACTAGCATGTCTGCTGAGAAGCAGACCTACGCCTTGGTGATGTTTGTTATATTCCCTCCCTGAAAAGAGAAATTTAAGATTATTTTTAAGAATCTGACCTTTATCTGTCCTTCTGGTCTCTTGCAGGCCGAGAATATCTAAATTATAACGGTGGAAGTCTTGTGTGAGGACATCAAGAGTGGAGAGAAAATGGTTAGTGGGATGTTTGAAGAAACTATGTTTATTGAGAGAGGGAATGCCGACAATATCAAACAGTCCCCTAATCGTAGACATGGGGCAAAGATCCGTTCCCCCACCACTAAAGGCGGAAGCGATCTACACTGGAAGACTTCCTCCAATGCAGAATTTGACGATGCCCGTAGAAGCAAGAGTTCAGGTGCCGGCGATGACCTCTGCTCAGAATTATCCACCAGCTGATAAACATATCCTGGGAATCTATTCACTCATCAACCCACAAACAAACAGAAAACACAGCGGAAGATTTTCCCTCCACAGAAGCCCACCAGTGCAGCAAATGTAGGATCCATAATCAAGTTCAGAGCCTTAATTCAGTCCAGTCCAGTGGAATCAGTTAAAGATAAAAGAAAAAAAAAATGTCAATCCTACTATGGGCACACAGCTTAATTAGCAGCAACACACGTCCATACTAGTCCCTGTCGCCGTTTGTTTTCCATTTTCTTGGGAATAATTATCGTAAAATGTTGCGTAGTATGGAAATCGCTATACTTTGAAACATTTTAGCTGATATTGACCACAAATATTGAATGTTCGCTTTCAAAGAGAATGAAATATTTAATTTTAGCTTTTAGCACCCTCTAACAGCGGAATTTCTTTGTATATGGCGATCGGGAAATTGCACTTGCACCGCTTATTGAATGTTTTAATAAGATTCTATTATTACTTTGGGTAGAGATTGTAAAATTTGTAATACTACTAATAATGGGGCGAGGGTGGCTCAGTCGGTAGCGCGCCAGGCTCGTAATCTGTAGTTCCCAGGTTCGAGTCCCAGCTGAGTCAGAGTTCAGATTTATCTCCACAAAATTCCCCGCCCTGCCCACAGTCAGTAGGGGATACCGATGGACTGGGAAAGGCCGCCATCCGTCAGATGGGACGTTAAGCTCTCGCTCTTTGTGCGGGAGAGCCATACCCTGTGCATGTTAAAGAACACGCTGGATGGCCTTGATGGGAGACTACCATCTGTCTCCCAACAGCTGTTCCAGTGGGTCCCCTCACCCAACCTTCTCTGAGCCTTCGGGTCCATGTGATCTGGCCATTTAGCCCATGGTGTGCAAAAAAGTGCTGCTCAGAGGCAAAACAACCCAACTGCTATTAATAATAAAATTGTAATAATTAATAATAAGAAATGTAAAATAATATAATTTGGAAAATAGTTAACAAATGTGTAGAATTCTTTAGAATGTTTTAATTTAATACCGATTGAAGGAAATTGGTGGAGTTGAAATTGTTACACATGTGATCTGTTACATTTGAAATTAAATAAGTTCATTTATAATTTGAATGGTAATCTTTTTTTGAGCTCACGCTGTTTTCTATTAAATTTTGTAACCTATTGTTTGGACAATACTTTGGTGAATCGTATTGTGTTTAGTGAACTGATTACCTCTATTTCAAATTAGATTTTGTCGGCATGGTAAGAGACAAAGGTGCCAAATATGAAAGAATATGTAGAACAAACTGAACTTTTCTAATAAAAGATATGTAGCATATCAATAGAAGCATACGATTTTAAAAATCTCATACTCTCATTTTCTTTGGTATCTGATGGTTATGTGAGATTCTTACAGAGAAGGAAAAACAAACAAACAAACTAAAAGCCTTTCGAAAAGCTATTAGCAGTGTAAAAACAGTGCTCATTGTACTATAAATCACTTTTCATCCTGAGTGTGAAACTCTTTTAAAAAATGTTCAAATGGATAAAGGTAGAAATGGTGAAAATTTAGCGAACAGCAGGGAAAGTTTTAAAACATAAGTAGTAAATTTAAAAAGTTTTAAATTAAAAAATAAAGTGAAACTATCTGAAAGGAAGAAAAACATGCAATAAAAACATTTCAAAAGTGAAACTTTTCTAATGCGTAGAAATTGAAAAACTAATTGGAAAATTTAAATATAATATAAAGAATTGAAGACAATATTTTAACACTAAGGAATTAAAGACGTGAAGATTTTTTTAAATACAAAAAGTAAACTTGAATGTAAAAAATAATTTAATACCAAAAAAAAAAACCCGAAAAAGAGAGAAAAAGGAAAATTTCAAAATTTTTTACTATCTGAAAATAAAATTTCTCAAATTGAAGATGGACGAAATGAGAATATAAAAATGAAGTTTAATCTTAAAACATTATTTTGAAATGTAAAAGGTGAAAAACATTCTTTAAAGAACAAAGTTCTAAAAATGCAAATTTCAAAAACAATCATTAAAATTTTTAAAAATCCAAAAGTTTAATGTTAAAAAGTTTTTAAAACTTAAAATGGGAAAAAAATTAAAGTTGTTATAATCGTAAAGAGAAATTTTAAAAATACGCAAAATCTTTAAAATCTCCAAATTTAAAAAACAGAAATATAATTTTTAAACATACAAAAAGATTTAATGCTGAAAATAATTTCAAATATAAAAGTGAAAAAAAAACATAAATTTAAATGAATTGTTTAAAAATCAAAAAAAGGTAGTGTTAAAAATATTTTTAGGCAGGAACATTAATTTAAAAACAAATTGGTGTGATAAAATTGAAGATAAAATTTGAAAAAGGTTTTCTGTAGAAATTCAATATGCAATACTTCCGTTTACGACGAATGTTAATAGAATTATGTTTTTTTCGAGTAGTCCAAATGCTGTGTTGAAACAGCATACAACTGAGTCATAGATACATTCTGAGGAGATCCCCGGAAAGACTAGTTCCGATGTACGTCTCTCGTTTTTTTAGCCATTCGTATAGTAAAAGCTATTTTATTCCAACGAGCTCCATGGAAAATCACATTGGATTAATGCTTCCAATGCGATTTTCTCCTCGACTCAACTACTTAATATTCACCATGTTCGTGTTTTTAGTGATTGAAAAACCAATTATCTCTTACTTTAGTTCCGTGGGTTTCTGCGTCAAAGGGGTCTGATAGCGAGCGTATTTCTAATAGTCGAAATTCCAGTAGTTCAGATCTTTTTCATGATTGACGGAAAAATGATTTTTCTTATGGTTTTTGTATGCAAAATATAGAGGACACTGGAAATCAGATGCTTTAACTGTCGGCTTGATAGATCTATAATCCGAAACTTTTTCTGCTCATAAAAAACAGAGAAGTGTACAATGAAAGTCGTTACTGCAATCTTAGCGTTTCATTTCTCTTATCAGAAAACACTTCCTCTCTAGCGCTGAAAAATTGACGAAAGAGATCTGGGTTGAAGTCCTGGAAAAGATGTGGATTTTTTCTCTATTGTTCTTTAGCTGAAGCATCGCCTACGTCAGATATCTCTATGACGTCTTTACTGATTCCTCTCAGACCTCTGTGACAAGCAGCTGCTTGAGTTGTAATTTAATTTCATTGAAACTCACAATGTTATCGATGTGATGATTAATAAAATTTTTAAATGAATATTTCTAAGAATAATAAACATTCAATACTATTCCTATGAATGGATCAAAATCTTCCTTTTGAAATAAGTATTTACTGTAGAAAATTATTATTATATTTACTCCATTCATGTGAATGAGGAAAGAAAATTTATGCACTATAAACTGTAATATCAACCATTGAAAATTTTCAGCCTATGTCTTCATTTAGTATTATTTTTATGCGTATGCCTTTATTTTCGAGAATTATCATCAACACAATGAATCTGATAATGTTTGCTATTCATAGCATATTTAGTCCTATACTTGTCCCTCTTTCATTTATTACAACGGATAAATCTGTTATATCCAAAAGTGTGCAGACACCGAAAATGAGAAAATCAGGAGTTTAAGTGGAAAAATAAATACAATCACAATCTTTATTGATTATGATTGTATTTATTCAACCGCATGGCACAATTTCCTATTTCAAGAATAAATTTTCAACGTAATACTCGAATTTCTCTTTATATTCCTTTTGTTATTCCCACCTAATTTTATTACATGGCCAAGACTTCATGGGCTTTGGGACGACATTAGATTAGGCTCCATTTTAATAGTGACATTTTCGACGGCCTCCATTTCTGTGTCCAGTTCAACGAAGTGGAACTCGGCCGCAGGCCCCGAACTTTCCAGATTGAGCATGGAACCCCAGATGGCAGGGGAACTACGTGACATGCCTGGTAAACAACGTTGTCTGGAGGGGAGCTGAGATTCGCACCTCGGCTACTATAAACCTACAAAGTTCCCTTAATTGAAAAGGGCCATGCTAGAGGCATTGTTGAATCTGTCCCGAAAGTGGGAACCACATATGTGTGGAATGTTTGAAAGTAATTTTGTTAATAAATTTGTATTTTATTGTTAACTGTAAAATTATCTCAGTTCTCATTATTGCAAATGTCTATCCATTTGATTATTGATTAGGAATTTGCCCTGATTTTAGTAGCAAAGTGCGCATCATGGCCTAAAAGTTGTACTCCCTGAAATATTCTAGGGGGTTATAACACTTTTCCGCTCAAGAAACCATAGAAGTAAGTGTAAAAATAGTCGTTGTAACAATCTTAAAATAACGATTCAGTTCCGATATTAGCGAGGACAGAAAGTTACAATCTGTGCAGAATGGTGATATGATATGATATGATGAGATCATTTCCGAAAAGCGACTGAAGAAATATTGAATTTCGATGTTCTATTAGCTGCTACTACAGATTCTTACATACATTCCATTAGCAGAGACACCATACGGATAAAATCAATATCCTGTACAGATACATTCAACCTTGGATCTTCGAGATCGCGATTGTACAATTAATCAAGATGTTCACCCGGATGGCGCAATTTCTGATTTCAAGTGCAGCAGTCACAATTTTCCAACATTCAGATCATAAACAAAAACAACTTCTTTTCATCTCTCATCCGACACCTCCAACAAGTTAACAGTCTGACGGAGGGGGAAGGAAAATCGAGAAAACCATTTTAACTCTGATGAGAGGCACAGCATGGCGACATTTATTTCCAGAGATGGTGGAGAGAAAATTTCCTGATCCCTTAATTTCCTATTTTAAAATATGGACGTTCCCGATAGAGTATCAAAGTCTTAAACTCCCCTATGACGCTCACTGCATACTTCTAATAGTATATCCCATTACTAAAGAAATGAATCACAGAATATTCCATGTGGGTACAACTGTTACAGTTCGCAAATTTAAAAATCTCGTTTCTTCATATAAGATACAAAAAAAGTAGACCAAGATGCTAATATTATGTTTGGAGGAAGAAACTTTAAGGAACATCTTAATTTTTTGCGAAGAATGTTGCCTTATTTATTTATTAAAAGAAGTTTTTTAACTTTATACATTCAGTTTACCCTTTACGTATTGTATCAGATTTTAACATTGAATTAATTAGTTTTGTTAATTACTTCTATTTTATAATTCTATTTTCTGTGAAAATAATTGACGCTCTGAGTGAAGTAATAAGGAATATAAAGGAAAAAAAATCAAACACGGTAATTAAAGAATAAAAAAATAATACATACAATAAATAATTTATCACCGTTCGTCAAAAAGAACATTAAGACTTCTTGTCTGTTAGATCTTACTTCGAGCGAGTCTCAACTCATTTTCTGTCTGAAAGTTTCTGTCTCATTTCTGTCAGAAAGTCTTATTGGGAAACCTTTCTATGACACTATCAAAACCTCAAGGGACTTTTGAGAGTGTGATCTTTAAGGTCAAAAAGAGAGTTCAAAGGTAATTTCCACCATATCCCCGCCCTTCCTACTTATGAATTGAATTTTGAATATATAACACAGAACGATAGAGCTACGCTTCCTATATGTATCTATACATACATCCCGCCCCCATAGTCCTTCAACATAGTGTTAAAAGCTTCTTAGAGGAAAAACAGTCGATTGCAGTCACTAAATTTTCCAATTTTAGCATTAAAGTTTTGGGTAAAATTTAAAGTAATGTATTTACTTAATAAATGATGCTCTCCTCCTTTTTCCTTGATTAATGTATCCAAAATTGTTTCCTAAAAGCTTTCATGATTGACGGAAAAATTATTCTGAATATTTACCGCGAATATCAAAGATTTATTACAGAAGCATCTATTATTTTTCATTATTATTTATTTTTCATTTATTATTTTCAGCAGCTTCTTTACGTGTTAAGGTTATGTTAACTCTCTTTAACAGCTATTCACTGTGCGGAGTAATACCCTCGATGTAATTTTATATCATTATCCCTCATTAATATGGCTTTTGTTTTCATTTCCTTTATTGTTCATAGTATCTATATTTCTATTTTTCTCAGCCTTTATTAATTATTCCCATTTTTTCTCAAATATCCGATATTCCGATGTATCCGATCTATATTCATATTGTCCATAACCACCTGAGGAATATTGTCACCCTGGCAATGATGTCAAGTAATACCCATTTTTCTTTATTTTCTTCTTAAATGAAAAGAAGTTACACCCCTACAAAAAGGACAGCGATAACCTAAAAGCTCTCTTGGGTTTGCCCTGGTTTCTCATATATCTCTAGTTTGCCCGCTGCTTTGATCGTCAGGTATTCTAATCATTAGTCCAAGAATGGCTAAATTGGCATTTAGTGAACATTTGTAATCTAATATATTTTACAACCGTATAAAAACGTCTCAAAAACGGCTTTAACATTTTCTCGTCTTTGGCATATGTAACATCGGCTTCCTCAAAATATGTTTTTGGAAAGATACACATTTTCATCATACTCAGTAGCACAAAATTTTAGCAATGGCTCTCACTATTGCTGATAATATTTGTTCATCAGCAAGGCATTTTGATGCATCGGGAAATCACTCAAAGTAAGCCCTTTCCATTGAGAATATATTTAGTAAAGAGTGTTTTTCATCTTTTAGAGGAAAATTGTAAAAATATCCTTATGATTTTCGCAACAGAACAGTTGTCTTGTTCCAGCCTGTCCGTAGTGACACCGCACAATAGATAGCCAAATATATTTATCAAAAGTTTGAAAGAATGTAAAAATACTTCGCAACAAGACCTTTTTTTTATTGTGTACCAGTGTTGTCAGATGTGGTGGACATCATGTTCGTAATACTAGACTAAGAACTAAATGTGTCTGGTTTCAGGAAAAGCAAAACTCCTATCCTGTTTTATGTTACATTGCCATTCAGAAATAATATCGCATTAACAATATGACATAAAATGAAGCTAAACCTTTTTAAATTTAATAAAATCCTCATATTTCACGTTTTTCAATAAAACACTTTTTCTGCCTGTCTTTAAATGAAAAAAATTAATACAGCAAACAACTTGTTTGAAAATTAAGCTACATATTCTGAATTAAACCGTAGGGGTCATAAGTTTCTGTCAATATACTATATTACAGAGAAGATTTGTAAAGCAAGACCTCAGCAGAAAGACAACGTATCCAGTTCGTATCCAGGGGCGCGAATCCAAATCCCTTTGATTAGAAACCAAGCAAGCTAGATATTAGGCCAGTGGTCAATTATTTTAAAACTATAACCAAAAATATTTAAACTTAAATCATCCACTAAAGGAATTTTAGAGAGAAGACAGATGAAGCTCTGTCTTTTATACTCCTAAGCCTGTAAACATGTACCACTGCAAAGTCCACTTGCTAGAGAAAACTACTACTACTTCGAGGAATACAAGAGCCTCCTGGTTACTTCCTTTTCACTTTCCTACTAATATTTTAGTCCCAAATCTCCCAAGAAAGAAGAAGACAGATGAAGCTCAGCCTTTTTATACTCCTACGCCTGTAAACATGTACCACTGCAAAGTCCACCTATTAGAGAAAACTACTACTACTTCAAGGAATACAAGGGCTTCCTGGTTACTTCCCTTTCACTTTCCTACTAATGTTTTACTCCCAAATATTTCCAAATTCAGTTCGGAGTCCTAAAAAATTTTCACTCTGTTTGTTTGCACAATAGTTAACTTCCGTTAATCACTCTTACAAGTCTAGAGAAGCCGGATACTTCCATATTTTGAGGTTCCTAGTCAATGTAAAAACTGTTTATCGTTAATATTTACCAAAGTTTCTATTCTAATTTCGCAAAATGTATATAAAAATTTATCCCTTAATTAAGCAGAGATCCAATAGCAGATTGTTAGTTTAATACAACATAATCTGTGATTAATGTGAGACTTCAGCAGAAAGACAACACTAGAAAGGAAACATCTATGCCTTATCCGATGCTCATCAGTTAAAAATAATTTATATCTTTTGCTAAAGTACACCTTTTACAGCTGTATCTCTAATATCAGGGGCAGGGTTTGGCTCGGTCGATATTGCACCTGGATCGTAATTTGTAGTTCTTAGGTTCAAATTACACCTGGGCCAGAGTTGAGATTTGCCTCCACTAAACCCCCACGCTGCTCTCGGTTGGAAGGGGAACATCGATGGGCTCTGATAGGCTGCCGTCTATCTGATGGGACATAAATACGTAGTCCTGTAAGCAGGAGAGCTTTACTCTGTGTACATTGAAAAACGTACTTGATGGCTTTGACGAGAGGTTTCCATCTGTCTCCCACCAGTAGACATTTGCTTTAATCTACTCATTTTCTTTTAACAAAATAACGACGGGAATGTATCGAATGCAACAGAATTTTATTGATCTTAGTGAAGAGTATTTGCTGAGAGCCAGAGATTTTGTCCATAGTCAGATATTTTAACTTTGTGCTTAAGGACACTTTTAAAGCAGGGAATGTCATAAAAAGTACAAGTTCTAGTTATCTTGGTATGGGGCAACTGTTCAATATATTTTGACGTAACGTATATTACAAATTTTTATAGGGTAGGGGGAGCTGTTTATCCTTGCACACCGAAGTTTCAAGCTTGCCCTCACCACCTCTTAATAATTGCGGTAAGCTGACTTCTTTTTTCCCACTTTTTCTCACATACCTGAATGTAGAATTCATTGTAGAGATCCCAGACTGCAAACCGATGGACGTCCCATGGTTTCCACGATGCTGACAAATCACATACCATCATAAGAACAGCTTTTAAAGCATCTCTGAAAGCAAGAAAATAAAATCAACAAGTGTAATAAAGTGAAAAAAGCGAAAACTCTTATGTATCACAAAAGTAAATAAACAGTTACAATGAAATAATTTTTCTACGATTTAGGCGACATATTGCATTTTAACACTTTGGGTTCGGTTGTTTTATTTCTGAGAGGCACCTTTCTTGAACATGACGTGCTAAATTGTCCAGTCATAAGGATCCCCCAAAACACAGAGAAAATTGGGAGAAAGGGACCCACTGGACAACTATTGGAAGACAATGGTAACCTCCTGTTAAGTCCATTCTGTATGCACAGGGTATGGCTCTCCCGCATATTTGGTCCTGCTTGATGTCCCATCCGATGGATGAAGACCTTTCCAAGCCCAATGATGCCCCCTTACTCACTGAGGGCAAAGTAGGGATTGGCAGGGATAAATCTCAACACTGCATTTGAACCTGGGAACTGCAGATCACGAGTCATATTGGCAAATCATTTTAGTCTTGCAGCGAAACATAGAATAAATTTATTTCAGTAATGAAAAGTAGCTTGGATAATGCTTTGGATTGGAAAAGTTGAGGAGCACTAAACTGGCAAAGTTTATTAATTGAAATTTTCATTGCGGTGTGCAGTGTTGAAAATGAAGAACTGTTGCATATGTGTTCAAATCAGAAGAATGTTTTTTTTTATTCCCCATGAAATCTAAAATTGATTAGAACAGTTAAGGCAAATGCATTGAGTGAGTGAGTATTCAGGTTACATTTTGTGTGTCAATGAAATAGAATATACGTAAGATCGTACACCTCCCAAAGATCACTTGACCAGACGAAATTTGCATACATGACTCAAAAAGGATGTCCAGGTCAATATAAAGGCCCGTCCCCTGGCCGAGTAGTTAGCGCACTGGGCTACTGATCAAAGGGACCTGGGTTCGACCGGATAAGGCATGGATGTTTGTGTTATTTTCCTTCTGAGGTTCTCGCCCATCACAGACCTTTAACTATGGCATATAAAAGGGCAGGCTCCTGTCAAACCTGTGTGTCAAGCAGTTTCTTGAGGGAATATTTATTTTTATATGCTGTTAAGCAACCATATGTTGGTACAGCGTTTTGTTATGAATGAATCTTTTACACGTGGTAAAATTATTAATGGCTTATTTTATACGTGGTAAAGCAATTAGTATGTTAGAGTCCAGCGAATCCCAAACCACTGTGGCTAGAACTTAAATGTCCCCCAATTAGTATTCAAAACACACAGTATTCAAAACTGTGGAGACTGTTCCAACAGACAGGAGACGCTACTGTAAATGTACAAAGTTGTCTAAGAGTGACAACAGCGCATGATGACCGATATCTTGGGCTAGATCGACGTCATAGTGCGATGTCAGCCTGGCAATTCTCTCAGGAACTTTCTGCAGTTATTGGTGGGCCAGTTTGAAAGAAAACTGTTTACAGAAGGCCTTATTATTATATTATTAGTCACTAGAAAGGACTTTATTCTAGATGATTTACGGTTTATATTTCCCTCAATCCCTCCCATATGAGAGACCAACTAACATGGTGCAGACAACATTTTGACTGTAGCCCAGACCCAATGTATTTTCAAGTGGAGAGAGCAAAGAACTCAGAGAACAACACACTATGGTGGTGGTGATTTGATGGTCTGCAGTGACATTATGTCAAATGGAAGCACAATGCTTCACATCTTTGCCGGATGCACTAAGACTGGTCAGAGGTGTAGGGACAATATCCTTCAGGTCTCTGTGAGGGTTTTCAGGAATGCATTTTGCCTCCAGTTAATTTGATAGACGATAATGCCGGCACTCATAGGGATCAGACATTCGACGAATTCTTTGAAAGTGAAGACATTCAGAGGATTGGGGTGGCCAACCTTGAGTTCAGGTTCGGAGGGACCTTACAAAATATAGAAGGGGTGGTAACATATGACCTGTGGGCCACATGCGCCCACAGGCCATATGACATCGACGTTGACTTTTCAAGTGGCCAGTGAATCATTTGGGCTTTATAATGTAAAACTGTCCACCAGAAATGATGGTAATGACTAAACTGGTAAATAATAAAAATATAGTTCACGAACAAAAACTACATTCGAAGTTTTTTTTTCTTTTAATCGAAGAAATGATGGATGAAGTTTGTCCAGAAAAGAAAAATTTAATTAAAAATATCAATTTATCAGCTCGCGCGATCACAAGACGAATAGAAGACACAGGAAGTGATTTTTCCACAACTGAAAGAAAAGACAAACGCATTTCAATATTTTTCACTTGTATTGGATGATAATAGTGATGTTAATGCTCATTCATGATCAATCACAGTTCAGCTTTTTATATTTATTTGTGGTAGCAATAAAATTTTAATGTTTATGGAGAATTAGCTGCTGTTTGTAGTTTGAAAGGAGGGACTAGGGTTTAATGTACAAAAAAACCCTATAATCTCGTTGGGATTGCAATGACAAAACTTATCCAGTATTACAACTGGTAGAGCACTGAATACAAATGGTCAGAAGACTGGAGTGTCTGCTCATTATTGAAAAAAAAATACTGGATCGGGTAATGTAGCTCCAATGATACAATGATGCAACTGTATATTATTCAATAACTAGTACTGTGTTTGAAATTTTAAACAGAAGTCTATTATGGATGTGATCGTTTCAACTGTAAATTCAATTAAAGGGTACAGTTTGAAATAGTGCAAATTTGCAGAATTTTTATTAGAAATTGCAGCAGAACATGCTGATATTTTTATCACACAGATTTAGGTGGTTTAGCAAAGGAAATGTAATGATTTTATAATTTAAAAGATGAAATACAAATATTTTTATTCTAATAAACGGTAAATTAAAAAAAAAGAATTGATAAATTCGAAATGTGATGATTTACGATTCCTCCAGATTCCCTGAGAGTGGAGAACCGTTGTCAATCTGGAATGCAAACAACTACTCTGCCTTCTCTCTAGTCAACAGTGGGTTTGAAAAATCCACTGATTGGCAGGAACAGAACAGGATATAATCAGCAATCTCGATGGCATCAAAGCACATGCCTTCAGTCACTTGTGTGAGAAAATTTATGCACGAGGTTGACGGAGGTCCAGCAAAGCCAGGAGTCCAGAACCTCATTGCAATGTAGGTGCTAACAGCAAAGTCGACAAGTCCTGTCGAAGTTGCCTGCAGTCACGAGAAGTTAAAATGGTGGAAGATTCCCAAAGCCTTAGGCCCTGTTTCATTCTGTCAAACGTCGCATCTTCCTGACCAGAGAACATCACACAGACATATCGTTTCAGCTATGCACTAATACCCAAGTAATTATGCACAGAACTAGCCAGGCCTAAAATCTAAAGTACCACCCTGCTTCTTATGGCACTTGCCAGGGTGGCACTACCACACATGCGACTCCTTAGGGCGGCAATTTTTTAGGGGAGGCAAATATGCAAACAAACTAACAAACCGTAATTTCAGTAAGGTTTACTGGAGTAATTATGACCTATTTTTAAACAGATCATTTTCAATTGCTTTTTAAAATGACATTAAATTTAGCTAAATTAATTGTTAATATCTAATATCAGAATGAGAGAAAGGGGCTGTAAAATCCAAGTTTGCTCCGGATGGCAAAATAGCTAGTGCTGGCCATGGTTCAGCCCATTAGTACCTTTCAAAAGAGATACTCTTGTTCTGGAAGTGAATGGAAGGAGATAACTTCGAAATCAGTGTGACCTGTTGATCTGGAATATTATGGTTATTTTTTAATTTTTTTTCTACCATGCTGAGGAGTGGTCAACTATATAAGGTCTTAGTGCTGACCATATATATATATACTGAGATACCAATTTATTAGGTACACCTACTTAGTAGAGTGTTGTGCCTCCTTTGGCCTTCAGAACTGTCTGAATTCTTCGGGGACATGGAATGCATGTGGATGTATTGTGCAGGAATGTTGTAACCATGAGGAAATGGTGGTGTACTGCAGTTGCTATAAATTGGACGGCATCACAATTTTACTGTAAAGAGCTCTTACCACATTATCCCGTAACTTCTTAAAGAGTTTAGATCTGGGGACTGTGCAGGCCATTGACGCAAGGAAAATTCATCGGTATGTTCCTAGAACCATTCAGTGGCCATACGTGCCTTCTCAGCAGGTGCACTATCATGCTGAACGTATCCATCCGAGTGGGTATAAACTATAGCCACAAAGGGATAAACTTGGCCAGAAATAATGTTTAAATTCGCCGTTTAGTTCAGATGTCATTCGATGGGTATCAGGATGCCAGTGTGTGCCAGGAAAACATTCACTACACAATCACAACGGCCTGTACTGTTGCGCCAGAAAAGATCCCCACAACTCTTTACCCTGTGGTCAGAGAGAGACTTTGAAACATGTTTTGATGTATTATCCAGAATACGTCGAACACAGAATAAATATTATTAAGCAAAGGTTATATGTCCAAGTCATCAGTGAACGTACCCTGTGTATATTTCGTGGACATCAAAAGTATATTTTTTGTAAAATAAATGGATTTTTCTCTTTGGGTTTTTGTAACATTGCAATCTCCTTGGAAAAATTTAAAATATAGACCTCTAATTTTTATTAAGGAAATTTTGCATTTATCTCATCACAATTGAAGTTGAAAGGCTTTAGAGGATATAAGCCCAAATTTTGCAGTTGGAGAATTTATGTTTTTCGCTTCGTTTCGGTATATACGCTTTGAAGAAAGGAGTGGTGCTAGATATTAATGCTACAGTGAAACTTGTTCAAGCGAATGAAAAAGATAATTGACCATGAAACAAATTGTGGACAAATTTAAAATTATTAGACGCAAGTGTACGATATTCCAAAATATTGACAAGAAGAGCCTGGGGCAATAATTCCAACGCCTGATACAGGGTAGATCGTAGCACTTAGAGGGATGTGGGAGGGAGACAGAAAGTCGCAATTGGTCCCCCCATTTCTAATTCATATTCTGTCGGATTCAGGTATGGTATTGTGATAGCCAAGCCATATGACTAGGAAAATGGAATAACATTTTTCATTGGAAATTCCGCGAAACCCGATGTTTCAAAAAACATACACTGGGAGAAATTGGAAAAAGAACACCCAGAAGGAATTCCTTTCGGGACGTCATATTATAATATGTTAATAGTTAAGGCCAGCAGAAACCGTGATCCAAGATTGAAAGTCAATGGATGAAATAATGACGTCACTAAGGACGACAACATGAAAATGTATGCAGCGCGTATTTAGGGACTAGGGTGTGAAGAATGAAGTTATTCGTCTTGTGTTGTGTTGTTCAGTGCTCTTTGAAGAAGCTACCTTGCCTGGACGATGCAGGCGCATAACATTTGTTCAGTTAGCAGAGTTTGATCGAGGTCGTATAGTGGGTCTTTTCATCAAATTGCACACTGCGTTGGACGAGAGGTATTAACAGTGGTACGATGGTGGCGTCGATGGACAAAAGAGCATTTGCACACTCGCAGACGTGGTTCCGGGCAACACAGAGTTACAAATGCACGAGAGGATCAGCATATCAGGAGGGCGGTGGTGGCAGAGCGGATGGCTATGGCGTCAGAAATTCGATCCTCTGTCGTACCAAGGGTGTCTACAAGAACGATACACAATCGTCTTTTGGAAGCAGGACTACGGGCACGTGTGCCACTGGCAGGGTTACCAAAATCACCTCGTCACTGTCGAGCACGTTTGCAGTGGTGTCAAGAACGAGTTCATTGGAGGGAAGAATGACAGTCTGTGATCTTCAGTGATGAAAGCCGATTCTGCTTAGGAGCGTCTATGGTCGTTTATGCATCCGAAGGCGATAAGGTGAGCGGCTTCTTCCATCGTGCATCTGCCAGCGACACACAGGGCCCAAGCTGGGCATCATGGTGTGGGGAGTGATTAGCTATCACTCTCGTGCATGTCTGGTGTTTGTACAAGGTACACCGAATATCAATATGTACGTCAGCGATCGTATAACCGGTCGTCGTGCCATATTTGAGTGTAATCCCAAATGCGGTATTCCAACAGGATAACGCCCGCCCACACTCCGCCCAGGCAACTCAACATGCTCTTCAGGCAGTGCACCAACTCTCTTGGCCAACACGCTCTCCGGACTTGTCTCCAATCGAGCATGTCTGGGACTGGATTGGAATTTTAATATTGATTAAAAAGTATGTAAATTTACATCTTCCGCAGATCGCGGCAGGCAACGATCATCGCTGAATTACGCGTCCAAGTTGAAAGCGCATGGAATGGTAACCCCCAACGTGATATCTAGCATTTGTACGACCGATTGCATGACAGATTGGAAGCTTGCATTGCTGTTCGAGGAGGTTCAACACCGAATAAAATGTGCCTTCTGTAAAATGTAATACTCATTAAAAGGCAAAATAAACATTGAATCACTTTACAAGTGTGATCACTGTCCTTTCTCAACAAGTTGTTTCTACTAAATAAATCTTATAGATTACGCTTCAATTGTTAATGGTGTTCTTTTTTCAATTTCCGCCAGTGTAAACTGGCTTCCTAAATTAAGGAAAATCCTTATGTTAAGTCAATGGCTAGGTAATGTCAAAGCTCTATAACATCTAAAATAAGCTTTGTTTGAAAAATGTGATTGTAGATAAAGATCTGAATCAAATAAATCAATATCTCGATTTTCAACAAAATTCGTTCAGTATTTAATGAGTTATGGAAGTTTGAATATTTAATGATAACAATGATTATTTAGCCACAAAAATTGACTTCAGAAGTTAATTAAAACTTAGTAATAAGTATTGTACCAAAGTGTTTAATAAAATAAGTGTGTATTTTAGAAATTTGTTTAAAGAATTCTTTCACTATTCTTTAGTTTTGTATAAGTTTCTTAAGATTGGCATTGCTGTTTTAAATATTCAAGCTTCCATAACCCATTAAATATTGAACGAATATTGTTGAAAATCGAGATATTGATTTACTTTATTGAGATCTTTATCTGTTATCACATTTTTCAAAACAAAAAAACTTATTTTAGAAGTTATAGATCTTTGAATTTAGCTTACCATTGACTTAACATAAGGATTTTCCTTAATTTATGGAAACCAGTGTATGTAAGTGAACTTCCTGTTATGTGGAAATCAAATAACAAGGCACGGAGGACCAGTTTCGAAGCAACACTTGCTCAAGGAATCAAAGGATGATACAGCGGAGCAGACACATTCTTTTGTTCTTGAGATAAAGAAATATGCCCTCCACGTCTTGAACCATGAGATGTATGACTTGCGTGGTTTCCACCTAATACGAGAAATGTCACACATTCAATGGACCAAAGAATAACAAAATGTGTCAAGTTCAACGACCTCAAACTATTAATGCGATTGTTAATTTGTAAATATACAATCCTCTTCAATTTCTGTCCTCGACGCAGGGATGTGGATGGCAGAAGTAATGAAGAAAGCATCACCAGAAAGAGTTGTCATGTTTCCAGAAAGCGATGTTTTTGTTGGGTGAGAATGAAATCAATAGGAACAACACTGAATATCTTTACGAGGCACTGAATCATACCGAGTTCGTCAATATCAAGGCGGAAGATTATGCAAACATTAACATTGACATTGATGTTGTAAATGAAGCCGATTTAAATGACAAACCAGTTTAATGAGGACCACCAGCAGCAAACAGGAGAGCAAGATCAGGAGCTGAAATCGGACGAAAAAGGGCCTTCTCCTACACAACCAAATGTGAAAACTTATCGTGATGCTTTAAAAACATTTTGAAGACCTTCAAGGTTTTATTCTAACTCGCAACGATTCTGAGGTCTTTCGCACGTTTAACAGAGCAAGGAAGATGGTAGAGAGCGCGTCTGTAATCAACCACTTGCATACAAAGCACTTTATTTAAATATTGAAAAGAGTGAAAAGTTATTTCCTTCACACCTTATTTGCCTTTTGGTGAATGTGTAACAAATGTTATGCCATACTGGAATATTAAGTACATAGTGGGATATGAATAAGACATGTTTGTACAGTATTATGCAGTGGTTTTATTCTCTCTAATCACTTAAGATGGATTTCTGATACTTAAGCGGCATCCCAAACATAACAGGTATGTAAGATTGCATGATTTTTATCTAGTAGAAAAAAAAAAACCTGTATTAGACTGACACTTTCTGATGACGAAAAAAATTTATGGTCCAGTGGGATTCCGTTTTATGTAGGTTTTACTGGATAATAAGTAATGATTTATTATTGCATATCTCGAGCATTCACATGTATTCAAATTGACATATATATATATATTGTATATATAAAAATAGAATGACAATGAAGAAAATTGTATGGTTTTTAATATTTTTTATCAACTAATTCGTTAATGATTATTACCTGCTACTTTTTTCTTCCATGCTAAAGATATTTTCGTTCAACAAATTAGCCAAAATTTCCGTTTGCTCCCCATACCGTTCGACGTAAGTAGCCAATATAGCATGCTGAATCTCGAACAGAATCTGAGAGGAAAAATGAGAAACACTTGAAAAAACACATGCGACTGAATGCAGTTTAAAACTCTAATTAAACATTGAGCATTTACAGAAGGTTACACTTGAGGTTTTAAAATAGGATGTTAGTAGTGACGTTCAAATTTTTACAAATCTTTGGAGTCAAAGGACCTGAAAGCACATTGTATACCAGTTATCAGTTAATCTTTATCCATTTGCATCACAGTCTGGAACAAAAGGAGTCTCTACGACCTTTCTGGTTATTAGCTCAGATAAAACGGCTGTAATGCTTTTAACCTGATTATGCCTTACCATTCGTGATGGTAAGTACATTTGCGTTTTAAGAAACATAAAACGTTTCGTACCGTAGAGAAAATTAGAGGGAAAAGAACGGTCCCAAAGCTGTGACGAAAGCTTAGAGGCAATAATTTCAAATTAGTGCACATGGGGTATAAGCAGAATCACATTACGAAGATTTGTTCCTTGGATGTGAAAATATCCTTCCTCATTTCCATGTACAATCGCTATTCCAAGAAAATGTTATAGCAGACCACAAATTGCTTCTTATTCACGACGATGCTGTCCACCATCTCACAGGCTTAACATGCTACAAACATTACATATATTAAAAGCCAAATAAGTATCTGGTTTTTAAGATAAAAATCGTCTGTTTGCAAATATAAGAGCTTAAAGTAGGTTTTCGTCTAAAGGGTGGGGTTTAATCAATCAACAGGGTGCCAGGTTCCTAATATGCAGTTCCTAGGTTCAAATTCAAACACTATTTGCATTGAGATATTCTCTGCTAACATCGAATCTACTCTTGGTGAGAAAGAGAACACTGAAGGATTTGGAGACGTTTCCGTGTATTGGATAGTATGTTAAACCATTGCCTCTTGTGCAGGAATGCCATATCATACGTACGCTAAAGAATACACTGGATGGTCTTTATAAAAGACTTCCATCTCTCTCCTAACAGGTGTTCAGTGGCTCCCAGGGCTCAGAAAAAAAACCCAAGCCCAGGAAAGCCTTCAGCGAAGTCTGCTTTAAACCCTTGTGTGCAAAAAGTGCTGCTCAGAGGTAAAATAACCCAAATTGAAATTTGATGAGAATTCTCTTTAACATCAAACCCAATCGAAGATTTATCTTGATGAGGGTGAGATATGAACTCACAACCTCTTGATAATATATCAGGTGCTCTGACACTAAACTCCCGACTGCCAATCAAGATTTCCTCTAGTAATTATATGATCTTCTGCCAGCAATACACAATCATGTGTGTCACATTAAGGCGGGGATTTACACTTGTATCATGAAGATAGGTAATGAAAGTATATATCTAATATACTAGTAATTAATTATAAGATTTCAGGTTGATTCGATGAGAACACTCTTGAACATCAAACTCAAATTTAGAGGAAAAATTGTTTTCGGTCAGATGGTATACGAACCCACGAAATGTTCGTATCTTTACTAGAGGTAGGTGCCAGTAGCTGAATGGTTAGAGCACGTGCTGTCATAAGGTGATGGGTTGATCTCCGACATCGCTCAAGGCAATTCTTCCTCAGAGGTTGATGTTTAAAAGTTTTCTCTGCTACTTTTAACTGAATGAACATCAGATCTGTTATTACAATTAACCCAAATTATTCGTCTTGATTCATTTTAGTATATCTGCTGGGAGAGTTTATCTCCAACTCAATACAATTGTATTTCAAAAATACTTCCACTCATTTCTAAAATAAGTTCCACTTTATAGTAGTCATACTACATGGCATAACAAGGATATGAAATATCAGTATTAGACTGAGATGCAGGGTATAAAGTCATGGTTTTGGCAGATGTGCTTGTCCGTATTTGCGAGATTTCGCCAAAAGTACTCTCAACTCAAAACAATATAATCACTCGCCTTGAAAATAGGCTTCCATTATATCTGACCCTTGGTGCAAGCTCCGGTCTGTGATGAGGGGATCATCCTATAAAGGTTCCACTGCGTCAGGTTCCTTCATAGTCCTAAACTCGTGGTGAACGTTGTATGTTCTTCTCGACTCGTGACTAGAGGGGTCCCCTAGGACCTGTCTTGACATTGGGGGAGCCTGTTTATCATGTGCATGGCTGGGCGGAGCTTTTGGAGACCGCTGCTACACACTGCTTTGCCTCTGCTTCAGGTAAATGAGAGATCCTGGGGTGGCCCCCTCAGGATCAATTGGCTGGTAGAGTGGAACTGCTAGGGACAATTATGCAGTATGGTGAGAGCCTTGTTCATGCTAGGGTAGAGATTTACGAGTTTACTTGCACATTATTTTCCATTAGAGTTCTCTTTATTTTGTGAGGACAATTAGGTTCTCACACTTTTATTTTCTTGTGAGAACTTGGCTCACTGGTTGTGTGGGAATAGTCCCATGCAGCTCTGGTGCCTGATTGGGCATCCCCTTGGGCTCCATGGTTGGTGAGGACCATGGGCACTGAATCGTATTATACCCAACATGAAATCGTCTATTTTTTTCTCATTAACATTAGCAAAACGAGCACGACATGAAGGCCCTTCCCTCAATTCCTGGCCATCCACTCTACAGATGGCCAGTTGATTGGGAACATGTTTCCATTTTTTTTATTCGGTGTGTGTGTGTGGGGGGGGGGGGCGGGCTTAATGGTGCCTCTGTGAAGTAGGGTCACTGCCCGTTGTTTCCTCATTTGCACTATGGGATGTGGCCTTTGGTGGCAAGGCTTGTGAGGGTCTGCAGACTGGTTTGGGAGAGGCCAATCTAGTGGGTTTATTCGCTTGCTCAGGGAAGCTTTAGGTTACAGCCCCGATGGAGGGGCTGTGGCTGAGAGTACTGCGGACTGGTGTTGGGGGCACCAGTCCGCAGTACTTTGTGACTGGTGTTGGGGGCACCAATCCGCAGTCATTGGAGCAGCCTCAGTGAAATTGGGGTACAGACTTCTGGGGGGCAGCGGGTGCGTGGCCTATGGAGAGGACGAAGTTGAAGGCTTTTGCGACTGGAAGCATTAACTGGTTGACAGGCATATCGATGGAAAAGCCAAACAAAGAGTCTCCATCCCGGGAGCCGAGTCAACTTGGTTCTATTTACCATTTTTGTGGCTAACCGGGGAACAGATTAAATTTAGGTTTTGACCGATGGATGAACCTTCCTTCTATAGGATTTTTCGCCATAGGTAGCTGTGGATGAGCTGTGTCCTTGTGGCACTGTCATGCGCCGGCGTAGGTAGTGGTGATCATGGCATTCTCCCCATAGTTGGTGTGCAGCCTTATGTTGCGGTACAACTGGGACTTGCCTTTATTTATTGCATTGTATTGTTAAAGAGCTATGATCGTGTGATCTTCTGGTCGAGACTACATGCTCCAAACATTTGGAGCTACTCCTCAAAGTGATGGAGATTGGTTGGGTACCCATATCAGTGAACTTCACCAATCCCTAAATAATTCACGTGGGGTGGTCTCCAAATGGGGCCTTCTCAATGTTTCTGAGGAGGACTCCGCAGGCCGGTTGCCTTTGGCCGATTGCAGTGAAGTGGATTTCATTGCAGTGCAATAGTAAATTAGTACCCACATTGTGACTGATTGTGACTTTTAACTCGCCATGCCTGCCTACGTCCATCAAGATAGGTTATTCGTATTGTGAGGTATGGCCATACATTCCCAAATTTTTGCATTCCTTTCAATGTCAGAGGTATGGCCATGTTCATATGACTTTGTGAGTTAAACCTACCTGTGACTGCTGTGGCAGTCAGAATAACTTTGATCTGGACTGCATATCTGAGACGGCAAGCTGTGTCAATTGCAGTGGCAAATATATGGCGTTTTCTCGCGAATGAAGTGGTGGAAGAGAAAGAGGTAAATGATTCAAAGTAGTACATTATATCTTACTCAGAAGCGAGGAAGCTCATAGCCCCACCTGCCTCACCCAGTAAACTTTCCTATGCCAGTATAGTTGATGGGAAGACCACTATCCCAATGTTTTCGGTAGGACTGCAAATTATCAGTGTTCCATCTTCGGAGTCTTTCTCGCTTGCAGTGAAGTACCTCTTGGAGCAGGCGAAACCCAAGTTGGTGTCTACTTTGATATCTATTCAGTTCCTGCTACCATGTCTTCCACTACCACCTATGGAAGGCCTCCTTCCCAACTAGACCTTCTAAACCAAAAGGGACCCAACAAGGGCCCAAGAATAAAATTTTATCCTCTTCTCGTTTGGCGGATCGGATTCATGCTCTTCAGATGACTCTGCGAAAATCAATGCCGACCTCTCCAATTTTTCTAACCTTCTTCTGTGATGGTATAAAAATTAATCCGAAATCATTGCCAATCTCCTCAGACCAGAGTTAATCACATTCCTATAATTGATTTGTCGTGGATTCCAGAGGAATCTTGATGGCATAAAGATCCCCCTGCAGTTCCTCGGTTGAATGAACCTATGTGTGATTCATGTGCATGTGCCTGCACATGAATATGAGACATACTTGCAGACAGCCATCAATCCAACGATCCGACACTTTGCTCTTGTTCACCAAGACCATGGATAGAGATGAACCAGCTCGTTGGGGAGTTGCCACCCCCTTGTGTTAACCATTCTCCATTCCAGGTGATTCCTCTCACCACCACTCTCGAGGCGTAGCCATCTGCCTCTTCATGCGATTTTCTCTGACTGTCTGCTCTGTATACCTACTGCATGGAAGTATCATCTTCTGGGAAGACCCTCATCTCGCAGCCTGCCATCCCCCTTCCTCATCGTGGGAGACTTCAACTGACACACTCCTCTTTGGGGCAGTATTGACACTAATGGGAGGGGCAGGGTCCTGGAGCAGGGCTCCTGGATCTATTAACTGTTGAACACTGAAGTCAGTACCTACTTTCATTCCCCGAAGCAGATATTCACTGTCATTGATCTAACCATCTGTTCCTCCTCGATTGTTCCACTCTTTACATGGGAGGTCGAGGACATATTACACAACTCTTACAGAAGAAATCACCTCCCTGTTGTGTGTGCCATCTCCAGTGACGAGCTTCAACCCTTCATGCATATCACATGGAGGTTTGATCGAGTTGACTAGAGTGGCTTTGAACTTCTCTGTGAGATTCATGACCACTCAGTCAGCCTGGAGCCAATCAATGTTGAAAACCACAGAGAAAACGGACTGTATCGTCCATGCAGCTGTCTCGACCATTCCTCAAACCTCGACCTGGATTTCACGATTTCCAAAACCGTGGTGGAATCCTGATTGCACCGCAGCTTGCAAGGCTCAAAACAAGGCTTGGTGAGGTTTTGGAGATAACCAACATCTTCCAACCCTGAAGCATTTAAGAGCACCAGTGTGAAAGCCCATTTCTTCCAGTGAAAGAACCAGAAGTAATCTTAGATAAAATGTACAGCTTCTGTCACCGGCACGACCAGTTCTAATGTTGTATGAGATATAGTTTGGAAGTGGGTGGAAAGTACATGTCCTACTCATTATCGATCCTGAAACACAATGGCCAGTAAATTGCAGATTCCCAAGGAATTGCCAACACTGTGGGGAAACTTCTCCATCTCTATTCCATCTCTTTCCCACTTCTCCTCCATCTCTTCTTCATCTTCATACTCCCCAGATATTTTGGTCCTGAAGAGCAAGCCCGAATGCTCTCCGCTGCCTTTCAACTCGAATGGTCTGGAACCTTAAGAGAGGGCATTCAGAGTGGAAGAGCTTCTCCTTGCTCTGCACTATTCCCATGGATCTGTTGTCGGACCAGACAATGTCCATTAAACTATGTTTCAAAATCTCCCACCATCCAGTAAGGATCGGTTGCTTCATCTTTTCAACCGCAATTTTCTTGAGGAGCTGTTTCCAAACTCCTGGTGTGAGGCTATTCTTTTTGCCTTCCCCAAGGCAGGAAAGGATGACAAGATTCCTTCTAACTATCATCTAATTGCATTGATGAGCTGCGTGCACAAGGTGTTGGAGAGAATGGTAAATGCCAAACACGTCTGGTATTTGGAACATCATGACTTTCTTTCCAACAACCAGTGTGGCTTTCAAAGGCAAAAATCTACCTTAGGCCTCCTGATCGCCTCGAATCGGCGATCAGGAACTCCTTTTTTATGCAGAGAACACCTGGTGTGAATATTCTTCGATATTGAAAAGCATACGATACGGCTTGATGATTAGGCATACTTTGTGACCACAACAGCTTTGGCTTGCGAGGTCACCTGCTCATATCGAACTTTTTATTTTCTCGTTCCCTTGGTATCCGTGTTGGCAACATTATCACGCCCTTTCCCCCAAGATCAGGGGGTACCACAAGGCTGCATCCTGAGCAATACATTTTTCACTGTCAAAATATATTCCATGCATGTAATGACATGTAAACTTCTTCCGATTGTAGGCAATGCCCTCGATATATGACGATTTTAACATCTTTTGCTCATCGTCCATCATGAGGGTCATTGGATGACAACTGCAAACTGCCCTGAAAAATCTCACAGTCTGGGCTATGGCAACAGTTTTCTGTTTTCCCCAAAGACTGCTTGTGTGCACTTTTTCCACAAGCATAATCTTCATCTGGATTCTGAGCTGCAGCTCAGGGGTACCATCATTCCAGTTGTGGAGGAAACCAAGTTCCTCGGTCTCATCCTCAACCAGAAATTGACCTTTTTGCTACATATACATCATTTCAGGTTCAAGTGCACGTGGGCATTAAACATCCTCAACGTCAACTCCTCCCTCTTTTGGGGAGCAGACCGATTTTCTTTGCTCTCCACCACCGTGCACGTGTCTAGTTGAAACTGGACTAAGGATCCCTGATGTACGATTCTGACCAGGATTCGGTGGTGAGGGTCAGTACCCTCACCACCGAAACCTATGTGTTTCATGGAGGATTCTGAGCCTCATTAGTCCAGAGTCTTTACATTGAGACAAGACGAACCATGTTTATCTATTTCATATCAGCAGTTAGCCCTATAGTGTGCATCAAAATTGTGATCCCTGCTCGATCTCCCACTTGGGACTGCGTTTTCAGTCCTCAGTGGCAGATGCTTTACACTAATCATTTGACTGCCATTCCTCCTTTCGGTTTGCATGTCTGAGGCTACCTAAGAGACCTCAACATTAATCTTGATAGAATTGCTTAATCGACAGCCAAGCTATCCCATCATGGCTCTGTGTCCCATTCCTGCGACTTTACAGGACGAGCAAGGCCTTTACATCTGACTACATGTACCAGCAACTGCTTGCCAGCCACCGTGCTGAGCACCCAGACTGCTTGCCTGTGTTCACAGATGGTTCGAAGTCCAGCACATCAGTGGGATTGGACATGGCCTGCTGTGACGTAATCATTGCAGACCATATCCCACAGTCGATTCACTACACCTTTACTGCAGAGTTGCATGCTTGCAGCCTTGCCATGGAGCAAAGAGCAGCAAAACATCACTGTCAGTGCAACCTCTATACTGACTGGCTTACCTTCACTACAGGCTTTGTTCTCAGTGAGGCTACGGCCTCACCCTGTTCTTTTCAAGATCTTCCAGCAACTCCATCGACTGGTAGCCATCACGACATGGTCTATCATCATCTTCTGTTGGGTGCCCAGTCATGTTGGGATCATGAGCAATGACTTGGAAAATTATATATATATAATCAAATTATATATAGGATTTAAAAAACGTAAATGAATTTGTTAAAGAACTTAGAAAATGGATATTGCAGCTAAACTTAGAAAATTTTAAATTTTTATTAAAAAAATGAATTACATGGAGAACATTAAATGTAAAATTATTCCTTAAATATTAAAGATCATGCCAAATGTATGAATATGTTTTATATTTATAAACCCCACAAACGAGTATTACTCCTGTCGGATGATCCTATTTAATAATGTGTATTGTATTGCTACTGTAATGGCAAAAAATCAAGCAGAAATATAAAAAATAAAAATAAAAAATAAATAAATACCCCCTCAAGCAGCTGCTTGCCACAGAGGTCTGACAGGAGCCTGTCAGTTTATATGCCATAGTAGAAGATCTGAGAGGATGGCAGGACTTCAGCAGAAAAACGACACATACATCCATGCCTTACCCGGGACTTGAACCCAGGTCCCTTAGATCAGTAGCCAAGCGCGCTAACCACTCGGTCATGGGACTGGCTAGCAGAAATACGCAATTATCAAATTACTTTGATTACAATTACATAGTTTAAAATAATATATATATGTGTAAAACATATATTAAAGCTTATTTGTGTTATAGAGCAAAGAGTTGTTTTTTTCATTATTACTTTGTGTCAACCATGCACTGTAGGTGTATGTAAAACAGAAAATAAACTTTCACTCACTCACTCACTTATTTACATGTCGCACATTACCCGTATCTGTTACATAACTCACAAGATAATTAAACTCTGACACCTATTCAAGATTGCAACCATTCAGATTAACTCCACAGCCTGCCTAACCTATTTTCATCACTTTATCCTTGTCTCTGTTTATCACCAAACCTAATCTGCTACCAGTCTCATCAACAGGCTCTAATGAAATAATTCATCCGATCAGCATCATTTGCCAAAAGGGCCAGATCATGAGCATAATTCAAATCAGAAAATTTCAGATCTCTTAAACCATTTAAGGCCAAAATCTTTCCCTTGCAGTGAATTTCGCATAACATAATCAAATAACCAACCTAAAGAGGAAAGGAGCCAAAATGCACTCTTATCGAACACCAGAAACAATACTAAACCAATTGCTACAAGCCTTACCAACTCTCATATACAACTCAGTGTTATCATAGAGAGCTTTCATTATGTTAACTACATAACTTGTCTGGTATGCCATATGATCTAACCATAAACCACAAATTATGACGATCAACGGAATCAAAAGCCTTTTTGAAATCTAAAAAGATAGTAACAACAGGTTTCTGAAACTGTAAACGTTTCTCAAGAATCTGCCTAAGTGAAAAAATCTGATCTACACATCCCCTACCACTTCGAAATCCACACTGCTCATCACGCAGTTATTCATCAACTAAATTCTGAATTCTATTAAGCACAATCATGTAAAGAACATTACATGGAACAGAATGTAGGCTGATACATTATAGTTATCGCAAGAACTGCGATCACCCTTTTTGAAAATAGGAAAAATGATAGCTGTTGTAAAATCCATAGGTACAATGCTTTTATCATAAAAGACTTGCAAATTTCAGTCATCCATGTGGTAAGAGAAATATTCACAGCTCTAACCATTTAAGTATTAATTTCATGTACACTTGGAAATTTAGGTGAAGTTTAGAAATAGCCAAAAACACTTCAGACATTGATATAGGGCCACATTAGAGCTAGTAATGCATCTATCATCGTTACAAACAATGGGAGTAGAATTAACCCCATTGTTTAGAACATGTCCGAAATGCTCAGCCGACCTAGCCATGACAGAATCCTCACCTTCAATAACCTTATTTTGTCTATCCTTTAATCCCTGTATACCTGTCCGTTTCTTCCCACACAAAACTTTGACTATATGGTGTAACTCTCTGCAGTTAAACTGTCTAACTGCTTCCTCAGCTTTGCCAGCCAAGTCTTCAAAAGTCACAAATTCTGATCGGCTACCAACTGATCCTTTCCATGTTTTTTAAGCTCTTTGCAACGCTTTCTGTTAGGTATAGTCGTATATATATAGGGTATAGTAGGAGAAAGAACTAAGAAAAAATTTGCAGTTCTTTCTTTCCGAAATAGGCCCAGTGCCTTATTACTCAAATAATTTTGCCTTCTCTGCTACTTCTCACCCAAAAGAGCATTGTTACCTTCAGGAAAAGCCTGTTTTAAACTGTCCCATTCTTCCTCAACTTCAATAGTAAGCAAACCATGAGAATCATGATGACTAAGCAACCTATCATGGTAAGCTTTAGCTATAACTGTGTCTTTCAGAGCTTCAGAATTAAAGGTAATTTTTTTTAACCTTAGCACAACACTTTTTAATTTTAATTTGCAAGCCACTTTTAACACGATAATGGTCAGATCCAATTTCAGCTCCCCTATATGACCTAGTATTCTTAACAGAACTATCCCATTTGCTGTTTATTATATAATCTATCATATTCTTATGCAGCCTATCTGGTGAAACCCATGTGTACTTACGTATGTCGCGGTGTTTGTAATAAAATCCATACATGAAATTACTACTTAAATGTTGTTTGTAATAAGCGTTGTTTATTTTCAAACCATTAAGTTTACTTATTTGTAACAGAGGTTTGACATTTCAGCTACTAATACCAAAGAGATCTATCATCCCTCGCAAAGTTCTGAGTCAGTACGAACTTTAGCATTGAAGTCGCCTAGAACAAGAGTAATATCTTCTTTTTTGACAAAATTCAAAATATCCTGAAGTTGTCCGTAAAACCTATCCTTTCATCCTCATCAGCATCCTCAGTGGGGGCATAACAACAGATAACATTCAAGTCTTTAATGCTTGTCAGAAATTTAGCTGTAAGAAATATTTCATTAATTGATACTGACTGATATCCTAGAATAGCATCACTAGCGTGGCCAATAGTGCAGCATATTTTGGATCCATAATCAAGCTCAAAACCATTATCCCATTCATGTTGGTATATATGGTCAGCACCAGCACCCTGTGTGGTTGACCACTCTTCAGTAGAATAGAAAAAAGAAAAGCTGCCATAATAGTCCAGATCAGCATATCACAGTGATCTGGCAGCCCTCCCCTTCTGCTCCATTGCACATGAGAGAATCTCAATTGAAGGCTTGTGTGCACCACAAGAAAGTGGGATTGGACTTTGGGTGCTAGGCCTGGACGATTCTGTGCGTCATCACAGGGGATTCGTGCATTGTTCTCCTTTCAGTGACTACCTAGCTACCATTTACCATGCAGAAATGATAGTGTATACAATTGCTGAAAATTGGATGGCAACACAATCTCACTGCAAACAGCTCTTACTACCTAATACCAAAGATGACTGATAGGGTTAAAATCTGGGGATTCAAACCTTATCAATCATCTTTGCAGCCAACGAAACAACGTGTGTGACAATGAAGCAACAAATGTGCAGGCCAAAGAAGCAACGAAAACTCGTTGGCATGTTCCTGGAACCATTCAGAGATGATACGTGCCATGTGAGCAGATACATTATCTATCCAATCCGAGGGAGGTTAAACTGTATCCATGAAAAGATGAACATGGCCAGCAACAATGTTTAAATACTTTGTGGGGTTAAGATATTCTTCGATTGGTATCACGGGGCCTAATGTGTACCAGAAAAACATTGCCCACACCATCACAACGCCACCACCGCCTGTCTGTTGACACCAGACAAGATGTTTCCATGCCCTCATGTTGCTTGGGCCAAATTCTTATCCTCCCATCAGCATGATGCAAAAAAACTTGAATCGGCCGACCAGGCTACCATTTTACAGTTCTCATCGTTCCAGTGTCGAAGATACTGTGCTCACTGAGACGTGCTTTTGTGTTCTTCGCTGACAACATTGGCACTTGACAATGTCGATGGCATTTGTAACACACTCGCAACAAGATCCGATGCATGGTTCACTTGGAAATGACCTGAACACCAGTGTTTAATTCTGCTGTGATTTGCCTGGTTGTGGCCCGTCTATTTGTTTGCAGTATTCTTGCCGTCTCTTCTGACTCCTCTGATCCACAAGCTGTTTTCATCCACAGGATCGCCGATCACTGTAATTACTAATTTTTTTCTTTTTGCACCATTCTCAGTAAACCCTTGAAACGGTTGTGTGTGAAAATCCAGCAGGACGGCCGTTTGGGAGATGCTAGAACTGGCATGACTAGCACCAACTATGATGCTACGTTTTAATTTTCTCAGGTTGCTTCTTTTTCCCATTCTGTTGCGCAATCCAATTCTAACTGAATTTCGAAGAGCTGGTCTGCCTGATTTATACTGCATACCGTCGTCACGTGAGGTATTACGAGTGGGAATGAATCATTTACATGACAAGGAGTGGTGTACCTAATTTGGTTGGTTGTTTAAGGTTTTATGGCGCATTAGCATCTGAGGCTATAATGCGCCAAACACATGTCCAAATAAAAGATAAAAGTCATAGAACCCTCAACCAAGAATTAAAAATAAACTACAAACAAATACACATATTGTAAAACAATAAAAGGAAACATATTCAACAACAAAAAACAAATGTATAAATATCGTGTAAAGATAAACATAAAATTACCGAGGTGTAAGCGACCTGGGTTATATATACAATATAAAAGGTGGTAAAATCAAAGTCGAGTAAAATATCCAGTATATCGTAAAAATTTAAATAAAGAGTTAAAACAACAATTGTCGGATAACAGATGTCTGAGTGTAAGGGGCTCGGACTTAAAATTATGAAAATTAAAAAACATACGTCTTTCAAAGTTAAAAGCTTCACATTCGATTAAAATATGTTTAAGAGTTAAAACGGTGTCACAAAACTCGCGCTTAGGTACGTCGTCCGCCCGTAGAAGAAACGAATGAGTAATAAACGAGTGTCACAAAACTCGCGCTTAGGTACGTCGTCCGCCCGTAGAAGAAACGAATGAGTAATAAACGAGTGTCACAAAACTCGCGCTTAGGTACGTCGTCCGCCCGTAGAAGAAACGAATGTATGCAGGGGTTCCGCTTGCAGAGAATTCCACATAACATAATCAATAATCAAACTGAAAAGGAGACAAAATGAACCCTTGTCTAAATCACTAACAATGCTAAACAAATCACTACAAGCCTTACCAACTCTCATATATTACTCAATGCTATTATAAATAAATAATAAAATAAATACCCCCTCAAGCAGCTGCTTGCCACAGAGGTCTGACAGGAGCCTGTCAGTTTATATGCCATAGTAGAAGGTCTGTGAGGATGGCAGGACCTCAGCAGAAAAACAACACACACATCCATCCACCCGGGGCCCGAACCCAGGTCCCTTAGATCAGTAGCCAAGCGTGCTAACCACTCGGCCATAGAGCTATTATTATGTTAAGTAGCTTGTCAGGTATGCCATACGATCTAATGATCAGTCACAAATTATGATGATCAACAACAGTCAAACGCCTTTTAAAAATCTATAAAGCTCATAAACTATAGTTTACTGAAACATTTCTCAAAGATCTGCCTAAGTGAAAATATTTGATCTATACATCCCCTACCACTTCCGAATCCACCCTGCTAATCATGCAGTTGTCCATCAACAAAATTCTTAATTCTATTAACACAATAATGCAAAGAACTTTACTTAGAACAGAAAGTACACTGATTCTCCTTAATTATCACAAGAACTGCGATCACTATTTTTAAAAATAGGTAAAATAATAGATCTAGTAAAATTCTTAGAGACAACATCTTTATCATAAAAAATATTCAAAATATTAGTCAGTCTTGTGACAAACAAATCCAGCTCTAACCATATCAGAATTAATTTCTTCTACTCCCCCCTTTTAATTTAGCGATGGCCAAAGTGACTTCAGAATGGGATATGAGGCCAACGTTAAAGCGTGTAATGCATTTATCTTTATTACAAACAATGGGAGTAGAACTAGCTACATTGTTTAGAACATTTCTGAAATGCTCAGCCCACCTAACTAACCATTACAGAAACTTAACTTTCAATGAACTTCCCATGTTTTATCCCTCAATCCCTGTATGTCAACCTGTTTCTCCCCACACAAAAGATTGACTATTTGGTACAACTCCCTGGTGTTACGCTGTCTAGATGCTTCCTCGGCTTTGTCAGCCAAGCCATCAAACCAATGATTGTTATCAGCTCTTAACTGATCCTTTACGCGTTTATTATGCTCTTTGTAATGCTGTTTGCTAGGACTAGTATGATAGCAATTCAGATTATTCCCACAATTCCATTCAAATATAAGCTTCATAGTCTTATCATTCAAATAACTTTGTCTCATTTGCTCTTTCTTACTCAAAACAGTACTGTTAGTTTCAAGAAAAGACTGTTTGATAACATTCTTTCTCAACTTCAGCAATAAGCGCATCACGACTGTCAAAATGTCTAAGAAGCCTAGCATGATATGGTTTGGCTACATCTGGATCTTTCAGAGTTTCAATGACAAAGGTAATTTCTCTTAATCTTAGCAGAACAGTTGAGTGCGTTGTTACCTCTGAGTGGCATTTTTTGCGCACTTTTTGACTGTTTTGACTAAATAAAAAAAGTGGGCTAAATAGCCAGTTCAAAAGAACCCCGAGTACTAAGAGACGATTGGGGTGGGTGGGGAACAACTGGATAGCTGTTGGAAGATAGGTGGTAGCCTCCCGTCAAGGTCGTCCAATGTTATTTACTGCGCACAGGGTATGGCTCTCCCACAATGGGGCCATGGCTTAAAGTTCCATCCAATGGACAGCACTCTTCCAAGCCCATCAGTGTCCCCTACAGGCCGAGAGCGGGGAATTTTGCAGAGATAAATCTCAATGCTGGGCCAGGCGGGACTCGAACCTGGGAAATGCATATTATGAGCCTGGCAAGCTACCAACTGAGCCATATCTGCCCCAAGCCCAACTCTTCTTAAGTTTCAGTTGTAAGACATTTTTTTTTATTTGGATACATAGGATAGAGAAGAATCCTAGATGCTACTCCTAGATTTTACAGACTTTCTCATACAAGGACATCCCTACTAAGACCGAAGTCACTGCTGACCATTGCCTAAGTTAGAGCTAACACAACACACAAAGTGCGTCTTGCTGGAACAGTCTCTAGCTCCATAACAATTACACCAGTTAAAGCTTTCGATAGGTAATGGTCAGATCAAATTTCGACTCCCCTATATGATCTACTATTCCTAACTGAACTAGTCCATTTGCTATTCCATTGTCCCACCCTGAAAAGAGCAAATGAAAATTGTCTTTAATTATCTGAATTCATCTGTGTCCATTTTGCCTGCTGTAAACCCCGAATATCAGGTTATAACGCCGGAATTGCAGTGTGAGGACATCAAGAGAAAGATCTCTATGCAACGTTCTCCTGTTCCATGTATCTGCAGAGAGAAAAGAATGAGTAGGATTTTTAAAGAAACTAAGTTTAGTGAGAAAGGTAGGGCCAACAATATGAAATTTTCCCCTAATCGCTGGCATGAGGCAAAAACTGTTTTTCCACCACTAAAGGTTGAAGCCACCAGTGCTGGAAGGAACATCAGGCATCACCTTTGCAAATCGACCATTTCAAGAACTAGAATCAAAATAGAACCTGACCTTCCTGAGACATATTACTCCAGTTTAGGATTGGAAATGCCAACAAGTTAAGGTAAAGGGTTCAGGTACCTGCGATGGCATCAGATCAGGATTATTCACCAGCTGATATATAAGTATCTTATGACTCTGATTGCTTAGAGGTGGCAACCCATATGGAAACGGAAAACATTGCGGTAGTTTTCAGTCAACAGAGGCCCACCTGTGGAACAAGTCCAGGATCCGTAATCAAGCTCAAAGCCATAATCCAGTGCAGTGGGTTTAAATGGTCAGAACCAGGACCCTGTGAGTTGACCACACCTCAGCAGGGCAGAAAAAAAGAAAAAGTGGCATACATGATGAGTAGGCCAAACTATTCTCGCAGCCCTTCCCTTCCGTTCAGTATAAGAAGAGAATATTTCTTTTGAAAGGTACTAACGGTTTTGCACCAAGAGAACGCCTGGACATTAGGTGCTCGGTCTGAGTCGGGTCTGTGCATCATCACAGGGGATATGTACACAGCTAGTGTATGCCTAGCTACTCTTTATAGGCCCAATTGATTGTACGGCATCAAAGAGTTTTACTAATTAAGCTTTTTCGAGAAAAGACTGTTTAAACTGATAACATTCTTTCTCAACTTCAGCAATAAGCACAGCACGACTGTCAAAATGTCTAAGTAGCCTATCATATGCTTTGGCTACATCTGGATCTTTCAGAGTTTCAATGACAAAGGTAATTTCTCTTAACCTTAGCAGAACAGCTGAGTGCGTTGTTACCTCTGAGTGGCATTTTTTGCGCACTTTTTGACTGTTTTGACTAAATAAAAAAAAGTGGGCTAAATAGCCAGTTCAAAAGAACCCCGAGTACTAAGAGACGATTGGGGTGGGTGGGGAACAACTGGATAGCTGTTGGAAGATAGGTGGTAGCCTCCCGTCAAGGTTGTCCAATGTTATTTACTGTGCACAGGGTATGGCTCTCCTACAATGGGGCCATGGCTTAACTTGGGTGTATTAAAAAATCCAATGTGGATTATGCATCTGGAGAGGATATTACGAAAGAAATTTATGTAACTACACAAGAAATTGTTTAAATTTCTATTTCACTTCAGTAATTGGTAGAATGATTGTACATATTCTAGAAAACTAGCGTCCAATTAAAGTACAGTATTAGAATGCAATACAAGGAGAAAAGATATGGTATTTAAAATACCTTAAGCAAAGTAGATTGTTCGACAAAAGCATTTTCTTCGTGGCAACTAAATTATTCATTTCTTTATCTTTTGATTTAAAAACAAAAAAAAAATCCAACAGTGAAGAAAAAGAAATTTAGAAGGCTTTGTTTGAAATACTCCGAACGTTGAACTTTTAATTAGATCTTAGCAGGTTCGAAATTTGAAGCTGTCATGATATTTGATATTCTGATGATTTTTAATAAATAAAATGTTGACAAAATTAATTGAGAAAAATTAGAATTTGAATGGACGAGATTGATTATCTGTCGCCGGATTCTGAAATTGAAATTTCTAAAATTTTAATTTCTGTATTTTGCTGTATTTTGTTCTTTTGTGTACTAGCTATAATGTTGTTAAATAGCGTTATATAGGTGTGTTTGTCAATAAACTTCCTTCCCTCTCTCACCCATTCGAAGAAAATTCCCGGAGTCACCACAGCTGAAGTGCCATGACACCACCCTCATTTAATCGTAGACGACAAAGGGCGAAACGTATGCTATGGGTGCATCGCGCGCCCAGGTATCATCAGGAGACCCATACATGAAGAATGAACCCATGATGAAGAACCCATACATGAAGAATTCTTTCTTCATGTTGGGGCGGGGGTGGCTCAGTCGGTAGCGCGCCAGGCTCGTAATCTGTAGTTCCCAGGTTCGAGTCCCAGCTGGGTCAGCGTTGAGATTTATCTCCGCAAAATTCCCCGCCCTGCCCACGGTCAGTAGGGGACACCGTTGGGCTTGGAAAGGCCGCCGTCCGTCGGATGGGACGTTAAGCCGTGGCCCCGTGTGCGGGAGAGCCATACCCTGTGCACGTTAAAGAACACACTGGATGGCCTTGACGGGAGGCTACCATCTGTCTCCCAACAGCTGTTCCAGTGGGTCCCCTCCCCCAACCTTCTCTGAGCCTTCGGGGTCCATGTGACCTGGCCATTTAGCCCATGGTGTGCAAAAAAGTGCCGCTCAGAGGTAAAACAACCCAACCCAACCCTTTCTTCATGTTCGTCTGATCATAGGAAGAAAAACACATACGTTTGTGTGCGACATACAGCAGTGCCTGTGAACAAAGTTGTTGTTCACAGGCACGATTGTCAGGCCTGAAGGAAAAAGAAGACGTCACATTCCGATTTCGTTAAGTGAATTCCCTCTGTGATTTTTTTCAAAAATACGGACTTGACTCCTGAGGAAAGCCACATCCACTGAGTAAGATTGCCACTTCACAGCATCAATCTCCTATAAAATGCGGACATCCTCTTACTTCACATCCTTGATGATGAGAAGACTAACCTCGGCTTCAATTCAACGAAATATCCTAGAACATGATGTTTTAATGGTTTCGTTTTCCAGTGAACTTTGATGGTTTGCCCAAGAAAATTTTGACAGTATGAAAAGAATGGCGCAATGTTAAAAGCCAGAACTTTACCTAGGATCATTGGTGGAATTGTGCAGTCCAAAAGCAAATTGTTCTATCGGCTCTATCACGAGGCCTTCTTTTCCCCGTCCCAGCAGAATACTGAAAACGTAACTGATTCTCACACTCCTGCCCTTTAATTTAAATTGATAGAATAAACGAATTTTTGGTTTGGTGGCCTCGAACCCGCACTGTTTCATGATGTGACCTTACATTATGTGCCTGAATGCTTTTTATCACTGCCTGGGTGTAGAAATATTAAAAAACGAATTGAGCGAGAATTTTGTGTGGTCACCTTGATTGAGAAAATTATCTACTACGCAACGGATATCGAGAGAATACACTGAATAAAACCTATTGCAGCTGCGTGTTCGCTTCAGCTTCGTGTTGTTTGTGGAAGCTTTTATAACCCTGCTCTCCTTTTTATGATTTCCCCTGATATCTCCCTGTCACCAATGACTTGGGTTGGGCACGACAGTCAGATACATGTGCACGCGTTTTTCTTCTTATGCATTGTAAACTCTACATTACACCACATTTCATGCTATTCCTTTATACACTTTTCGATCCATGATATTATCCCTTGATTCTGAGCACAGGTGTATTTAAAATATTTGTAATAACTACAATTCCAGAAGTTTAATGGATTTTTACCTGTTGATACTCCTCAGTTGAATCATTACAAAAAATGTTGCGATTTTCTCCCTGAAAAAAATTTAATTAAAGCATTATAAGTTACTATTGAAAATTAAATCTGAAATTATTTAATATATGAAACTCAGAGGAAACAGACTACTGATATAGTAATAGCTGCAAGAATATATTTCACTATGTTTTACTACTGAGCAATATTCTACTGCTCCTCAACATTTACAGCACCTAAAAATATGGTAATATTTTTTAGCGATGAAAGGATACGACTTTGTGGGCAGAAAAAAACCCTTTTTACCAATAATGATGTAAAATATCGCAATTCGACTTTGTCATATTAAATTTAAAAACCATCTTTAGCTGAAAAATGGGACTGTACTCTAAATCAGCAATTCCCAAACGTTTCTTTTCATGCACCACTAAACACCTAAGAATTTTGTTTTGTACCAGTACTTCGTTTCGGTTCGTTTACCTCTTAGCAACACCTTTTTTGCACAAAATGGGTTAAATGACTAGATCACAAGGACACCAAGTGTTCAGAAAAGGTTGGGGGACGGGTATCCTCTGGACAGATGTCAGGAGATAGATGGAAGTCTCCCGTTAAGGCCATCCAGCATGTCCTTTAATGTGCACAGAGTATGGCTCTCCTGCAGAAGAGACCATGGCTTTACGTTCCGCTTGATGAACCTTTCAAAGTCCATCAGTGTTATCTTTAGGACTTAGTGGAGACAAATATGAATGTTGACATACCTGAAACTCGAGTCTGTAAAAAACACTGCTCAAAGTGGGAATCGCAACACAGCAAAGGAAATGATGTATACGCCCGAAACTTACCGGATGAAAGCTATGAGGATAGATGCACAAATGAACAAAAAACGGAACGTGAGAACGCAAGGTACGTGCGTTTATTGCAGATTTGCCACTACGTAGTAGCCCCACCTCAGGCGGTTATACAAGCCTGTAGACATCTCGGAATTCTATCAATCAGATGATTAATGGTGTCCTGAGGTATGATATTCCAAACAGCATTCAGTTGCATGCGCAGTTGCGCATGCAACTGAATCAGGTTCACTACTGGAGGGAATTGACGGAGGCGGCGACCCATAATGTTCCACACATGCTCAATGGGTGACAAATCCGGGGAGTATGGCGGCCATGGAAGAATGTCCATACCTTGGAGACTGCAGGCTTCTTTCGGCAATCCAAGATTAGATGTTTATATTGAATGATGTGGTGGAGGACCTAAGGTGCCTTTGTGAAGCTGGGTACCGGCTCGTCAGTGACTCTGGCGTGCCTTGCGACCTCGATGGAGGGTCCCACTAAGGGCCTGCTGATTGGAATTGGGTGGTCCGGTCAAGTGGGCTCATCGGCCGACCCGAGTGAAGTCTTAGGTTGCCTTGGTGCCCTGATGGAGTGGCCCTTGTCTAGGGCCTGCTGACTGGGATTGGGTGGTTCGGTCAAGTGGGCTCATCGGCAGACCCCAGCGAAGTCCTAGGTTGCCTTGGTGCCATGATGGAGTGGCCCTTGTCTAGGGCCTGCTGACTGGGATTGGGTGGTTCGGTCAAGTGGGCTCATCAGCAGACCCCAGCGAAGTCCTAGGTTGCCTTGGTGCCATGATGGAGTGGCCCTTGTCTAGGGCCTGCTGACTGGGATTGGGTAGTCCGGTCAAGTGGGCTCAACGACTCGGTGGCAGCGAAGTCTTTGGTCGCCATGGAGCCCCGATGGAGTGGCCCTTGTTCAGGGTCTGCTGACTGGGTTTGGGTGGCCAGGTCAAATGGGTTTATCAACTCGGCTGCAGCGAAGTCCGGGTTCGAGGTATTGCTGGAGGGGCTGCCGGTTGGTGTCCCAGATGGAGAGAACGAAGTCGAGGGTCATGCCGAACGCGACTGGGGACCCCTATTAAGCGTGGCTCCGATGGGAAAAGAAAACTAGGTGTCTCCACCACGATAGCTTCCCCAATTGAAAAGTTAGGATTTTTTGTTGATTGGCTGACTAAATTCAAACTTTTACCATCACAGATGTGATTAAGTTTGGAAAATAGATTTGGAAGGAAATTTTACTGAAATGTTTGGCTTTACAATTTAGGCAACGCTCAAAATTCGAAAAGACCTCTCACTACACCTCAATGATTAAAAATTCAGACTAGCATGATTTATCAGTAAGGTCTCGCTCCAAATGACAGGTCCTTTCCCTGATGTTCTACAGCAGTAATGACTTTTATTGAAGGTTCTCTAGAGAGTGGATGGTGGTTAATGGCAATTCCCACAAGATATAGTGCTGTCTTGAATAGAGGGGCATCGGGTCTTTCCTTACAATACTACAATGTCCATTGTTGCACGTGCAGTGTATGGGGTGGCATTGTCCTGATGCAGAATAAGTCCAGGCATGGTGGTAAGGAAGTGCCGTGCAACTGGATTAATGATGTCATCGATGCAATGTATGTGTAATTAATGTAATTAGTGTGCTAGAAACATGGAGTATAAGTGTCCAGATGCCAAATGTGATGCCACCCTATACTGTTGTACCACAGTGGGGAGCCATATGGCGGCTAATGGATAGACTTCCTCATGTCGTTGATGACGCTGATGCCATCTGGACAAACGGCCATCTATCTAGCATGACGAAAGAGAATCAGGACCTGTCTGTGAACAACGCTCTCTTTTATTCTGTAGCCAATGTTACTTCGCTTGATACCAGTGGCGACCAAATAACTAGTGATGTTGCTGCAATGCCAGATGATGGACTAGACGTCTCGGCCTCATTCCTGTCTCATGCAAACGTTGTCTAATGGTTTATGTAGAGACCACAGTACCTGTAGCAGCCGGCAAATAACTCTGCAGCATAGTAACTGTGGTGAAAGGGTCAAACAGCCCTCCTATGGAGCATGCGATCTTCAGGTCCTATGGTGTGGTGTGCTGATCCCCATAACTGTCCGTCATATCGTTTGGTACTCCATGATGTTGTGTGAGACACAGTGTTGCACTGTGCTCACAGTGCCCCATGCTTGCGACGATCGCTCGAAAGCTCAATCCGAGCTATGCAACAGCATGCAACAGTTCACACGCTTGTGCCTGGATTGTCTTCAATCTGCCGTAGGATCTTTTCTTCGATGTCAGGAGTGCGCATGGTTCTCTCCCGACCAGTGTCATGCATGTTTGCATGGAATGTTCCAGTTTCTCGCAGTTGCTGGTGCAAACGCAAATGTTTGGTGGTTTAGCACATGCCTGTTTGGGAAGCACTGTCGGTACAGCCTCACAGCAGCTCTTCCGTTTCCATTGGCAGCCCCATACGCCAGATGCATCTCAGCAGTCGTGAAACACTCCATGTTATACGTAATGTGTCTTATGAATGCCGTCGGCAAACACAAGTCAGTTCTCCGTTCCCACTTCGCCCCTCTAGCCAATTGCATCTCCTCTAACATCGAAAGGTTATGTCAGCAGACATACATTCATAGACGAAAAAGGTTTGTCTTGGTGTTTCTTATCTCTCACTGAAATTTGTACAGAAAGTTTCGAAACACCCTGTATAATGTCTTTGATAGTAATACAGCTTTAAATGGTAAATGCCATTTTCCCAATTGCCCTCTTTTGAATAATTGCTAGTGTTCTTCAATTGGTAGAGCTTACATCTATAAATTCTTGGGACTTGAAACTGATCACAATCTAAAATGGAAAAGTCACGAAAAACTGTTACAGTTGAGATATTTCTTGTTTAGACTATATGTGATAAAAAAATTGTTCCACCAAAAGTTTTACATACATTGTACTAAGCATGGATTTATTCCAGAATTCATAATGGCATTTGCAGTTTTTGTAGGAGACTATAAGAATAGTCTGCTACCATCATAGCTTAAAAGCGTTTTAATTATGAATATTTGGGAGTGCTATGCAATGCTTTTTTTAAACATTAGGCAACTTTATATATATATAGAATATAACTGTTTTTGTTTTCTAATAAAGATTGGTTTAATCCAGAAGAAATAAAATTTAATTCTAGAAAAAGGGGATTTTTCTTTTTTGTTCCAAAGGCCAACAAAAATATTTTGCAACATCATTTAATTTACATAGCACCAAAAGGGTTTAATTCTTTAGATTATAATCTTAGGAATGAAAAAAAGCTATTCTTTGTTTAAAAGTGAGTTGAAAAAATATATCAGTAATATTAATGATTCTGAGGTTTTTTTTGGTTTTAATTTTTTATTTCCTCAGCTACATATTTTGGAAATTTTCAACTGTAATAGATAATTTTATGTAGTGGGCTTTACCTAGCTATGATTTGTTGCTTTAGTTTTACGTAGAACTGAATTTTGTAGCTTTGACTGAGTTGAATCCATTGGTACAAAGTGTTTAAATCAAGACATTTAATTTTCGCTTTATAAATTCTATTTCATTCTCAGTTGCATTATTTGTTTTTAATGTTTAATGTTCTTAGTCAAATCAGAAAAAAATATGTTTACAAGTTTGGTAGTATAAATCTGCAATTATATGATGAATAAAGATTATTACAAAAAATCCGAGTATGGGACTATATGATCAGTGTATTCTGTTTGTTTTGTAAGTTTTTAAAAGGATATTTTAAACCCTCGGTGAAAATAAACAGAAATATACTGAACGTTTTCTTCCCGTTTGGCTGAGTGATTCTACACTGAAGTGTCAATATAACAAAAGTCATGCAGGTGACCAAACTATGGTTTGGTTTAATTTGTTCGACAACATGTATTCGAAGGAATTTTGTTCGAAACGGAAATTTCTTCGATGTAAATTTGTTCGACGGAATTTTGTTTGAAATGGAAATTTGTTCAATCAATATTTTATTGAAAGTTTGAGAATTAAGAAATATTGAGAGGCAGCTAACTCCTCTCAATCGATCCTCTCAATCGATGTACTCTTCGATAGTCTCTTCCGGTTTGTTACTGAGGCATCATTTTAAAAGGGGAGGTAGAAGAGAAATCTCACTTTTACATTTGGCAGAATAAAACATTACTTGTTTTACAAACGATCTAGGCACCTTTCACTTATTCTTCTAAGCTATATTCAGAGTTTTGTAGCAGAGGAATAATGTTGAAAATTTAAAACTGGATTATTTACTAAAATTATAATTTTTTTGAAACATACTCCGTGCCGATTTTAGGTTAATATGACCTTCTTTCTTGGACAGAATTTAAAGCATTGATAAGCTACAAAATTGATAGATACTTTAGTCTTAGAAAATAGCAGGAAAGGTTCAAAGTAGTCGAGAGGGAATGGGCTCACTTGTTATGAGTTTCTCATGTTTCTTCATGTTTTGCTTTTATGTTAGATTTCTTCACGTTTTTTCATGTTTTGCTTTAATATTAGGTTTCTTGCTGTTGCTTCATGTTTTGTTTTCGGTTATATTACTTCATATTGCTTCATGTTTCATATTTTGTGTTAATTTAATTTTCTGTTTATTTATCTCTGCGTCCTAATTTTTGTTTCATTATTGTTTTTTGAATTTACTTTTGTAGCTTAATTTCCTATTTTTGTTAATATAATTTATTTTAGTTCTTTTTCTTATTTTCTAATGCTTTATTAGATATATCAGTGTTCGAAAATGTTATTGTAACGTAACGAAATAAGGAAATGATTTTTGAATAACGTTATGAAAAACGTTAACGGAATTTCAAAATATTAATAACGATAAAACGTAACAAATAACGGAAATTTTTATTTCGTTACTTCGTTATTTTCAATGTTTTGTGTTGATATATTTAAGATTTTTTCCTTTATAAGATATATTTAGATACATGTGTGAAACAGACTGCAATTTACTTTTATTATCAACGCACAAAGACTTTCAGTGACTCTGCTCAAAGACACATTCCTAAAGAATTTGCAAAGGAGCTGTCTCAGCCACCTTCTTCGCAACTGGCGCTCAGAGAAAGGGATTTGTGATAGACAAATAACAATTGCAGTGGAAAAGAAAGGGTGAGTCTCCATTCACACAGAAGGAAAACAGGGCAAAAATCTCAGGTATATTACAATTCCCTGTAAACGACTTAGACCACCTACCTATGTACGTGGGACAATTTGGGTATAGGATAGAAAATTGGAGGAAGGGACCATTAACTTTTTGACAATAGTCGAAACTTTCTGTTTTGATCTTCGCACCAAACCCCCATGTTTGCAAATCCGTTAACTATCAACCTTATCTTGTCATGTGTTGAGAAAAAAAAAAGAGTTTAATTCCCATGTTTCAATCGAGCAGTGACGACCGTATCTTGTACTTCTCTTCAGCTCCTTTAAGAAGACAACGTAAAGTTAAATAGGTAATGTTTACAATTTCTTTACTTATATTTATTCATTAGATTATTTTCTATTTTAAGTCTATTTCAGAGAAAACTCTTTTATTTATTTTTGCATGAGCTCAACTTCGAGAAAGAATCGATAAAAATAGTTCAGTGTGATCAAACGATTCAACATGATTTGCTGGAAATCTATCTTGATAAAACCAAAAATTGGAGGCGAAAGAAAATAAAATTTCTATTTTATAAAATGAATTTGAGAGAGCAAAGAGAATTTATACGAAGGAAAATAGTTTTAACTACTGGAAAAATCAAAACAAAGCGTTGCAAAGACTTGCAAGAATTGTTCTAGCTGTACCAGCAACTCAGGTATCTGCAGAGACAGGTTTTAATATGCTCAAAATGGATTCTTTCTAACGAAAGAAATAATTTGGATTCAAAATTATTATAAGACATTTTTACTTATAATGATGAATAAAATAGAACATTGATTACGTTATATCAATATTTCTGAATGAATTTCGTTGTTTCCTTTGTTGCCTATGCGTTATGATTTTAATTTTTCTGAAGGGAATTTAAATTTTTTTTAAACTTCCACGAATCGTTTTAGCAACTTGTTTTAAAAATATTATTCTTGCACAAAAAGCATTATAGTACTAAGGATTATGATCGCATACTTATGCTCAGAAATTTTTATTAATAATGTTCCATTTTATTCCGAACAATTCTTAGAAATTTGCTGCAAGTTTCTTCAGTCAGGGTAGTATCCAGGGGGATGGAGGGTTCGCCCCCCATCCCGAATATCCGGTCGTCTTATGCGAAATTTCAAACTTGTCTACCTGCTTTGAAATCCAAAATAAGCGTTTTTGTATAATTTTAGTTTTTAAGTATTTTATGTCCGAACAAAAAGTATATGTAAAAAATAAATAACCTAAAATTTTATTCCATATAAAATATCATTTAGCTTTTCCTATGGGGTGGAATATTTTAGTAATTGGGAAACCTTACTCAAGTCTTATTCTCAGACTGCCCCCCGAAACTAAATTTTTTTCCCTCCCCTCGAAACAAAATTCTAGAACCCTCTCTGATACTAAATTCTGGGACTCTCCCCCATCCCCCGAAACTAACTCCTGATACGTGCCTGTGTTTAGTAGTTTCGATTGTATACCTTACATACATTATTAGAATACTTACAGTGGTGTCATCCTATTATTTCCTAACCGAGTCTCCTAAATGAAATTTTTACTTCATTATTTTTAAACCAAATTTTTTAAGATTCAATAGCATAAAAAACAATCGCAACAATTCTATTTACATATATGTATTTATTTTGTTATTAATAAATTATTAATATTGATAATTTTCATTATTTCCAAAATTTTTATTTGTTTTTAACAAATGATTTGATTGTACTGGTGCTAAATGTTGGACGAAGCTACTGTATGTATATCAAGTAAAAATGATAAAAATATATTTCATTATTTTGCATTTGTACTAAAAATATTTTGAAATAACGTTAACGTAATGTTATAACGAAATTTAATTTTTGTTATAGCCCCGGGTAAGGAAGGCATGGCTGTTTGTGTCGTTTTTCTGCTGAGGTCCTGCCATCCCCTCAGATCCTTCTACTATGGCATATAAACTGACAGGCTCCTGTCAGACCTCTGTGGCAAGCAGCTGCTTGAAGGGGTATTATTTTTTTATAACGAAAAACGATATTAAATTTTTGGCTGGAACGAAAAACGTAACGGAACGTTTTTCATTTTGTATGCCAACACTGTTATATATATATATATTTCCAGCGTTTATTTTTATTTGACTTTATCTAGGTTTCTTTTCGTGCTAGCTTTTTCTCTTTTGGGTAAGTTCTCTCTGCTGATTGTTTTGTCTCAGATGACTTGGGCTGTTGTCCATGTCTTGACAGTTTTAACTGGAGACTCTGATGTCCTTTTTATCTTGTAATAATTAAGATTAGTCTGCGGTGGATAGCTGGTTTCTTTGGAATGTTGGAATGGTCAATAGTATTCCAACATTCCAAAGTTTCATTCCAATGTTTAGTTGGTCAATACCACCTAGAGCTGAAAGCTAACCACCCGAAAAAGGTCACAACAATGGCTATCCTAGTAGACCGAGTCACAAAGCAAGCGCTAGGCGACACGTTACAGATACCCACGCTTTGTTAGTGTAGATAAAGGTTGAGTGCAGGTTAAGTGTGTATCAGAACTATACGTGTTGTTATTATTAGGATAACGTATATATAAAAGGTAAGATGAATTATTAAGCAATTTCACATTGAATTTTCATATGATTTATAGAAATAAACATATATAATTTGTCATAAAGTTTTTAAATAAGGATAAAGTAGCCTTGATCATGGAACAAAATAACTTAAATAGGCAAATGCTCTTAAGATAAATCAGTGTCCATTAGGTGTATTTATAAGGTAAATTATGAAAAATACATACAGATAAAAGAATTATGTAAATAGATTTCTAAAGATAAGTTCCTAAAATTGAATTTTATAAAATATTTTGCTTCATATAGTTTGGATCAAACAATATTATGCATAGTTTTAACTACTTACACTTTTTGATGATATTTCATGTAACTATTTTCATTTGCATACTGCAAACTATAGCATAATAATTATTCCGCATTACTTTCACAGGAATGTAATATCTAAAATATAAATAAATTAGGTAAAAGGGTATAAGATTTCTATATAAAGTGGTTGAATATTTTTTTTATATTGATTGTGAATTTGAAATTATCTTTTCATTCCATCTTTGATAGGATATTTAGGCAGATTCTTTGTCTCTTATACTATCTTTTTTCCAGAGTAAGTTGTTATATGATGTTTCTTTGTTATCACTTACTCTATACTTTTTATCTGAATCACTGTACTAAATTCTTTGTTTATTGACGTACCTAGAGGTCTATGTGCATGTATGTCATTACTTGGTTTAGTGTTAACAATATATCTCAGCTACTATTCTTCAACATTTATTTTCTGCATTTATATTGGGTATGCTATCACTTCATTTTGATGAATATGTTAATACTAGCATATTTCTTTTTCAGAAAAGTTTTACTTAATTTAATGCATAAACGTAAATTTGAGCATCTTTAGATGTTACTTTTTTAAAACTAGGGAAAAACTATATTTGTGTACAAGTCTTCAAAGTTTCCACGATTTATTGGAATGCCTAATTTTGATCAATTCTTTGCTTGTTTATGACATACAGTATATAGTGGTCAGTGTCATTACTTGGTTTAGTGTCTACTATATGAATTACTGTTTTTGAACATTTATTTCTTGCACATATGCTATCTCTTCATTTTGACGCATATGTTTATTATTTTAATGACATTTCGTTACTTCCAGAAAGTTATGTATATATATATATTGCTTTTCATTAATTAATTTAATACATACACTTTATCTAAATCACTACTCTTAAACATCTTTGGATGTTATGTACTTTTTTAAATTAGAGAGGGACATCATAGTGCACATTATTTATCTGAATCACCATTTTACCTTCTATGCTTGTTTATTGACATATCTGCTAGTCTATGTGTTAGTGTATACCATTTATCTGAATCGCTACTCTGCAGCTTTTGTGTTATGTTTTCTGGATACATCAACAATTAATTTGTTCATATGATTTGATTGAATCACTAACCATGTACACCCTCTATCATTTTTCATACATAAAATGAACCATTTCTCATTTTTAAGAAAGCATATATATTTCTTCATCTAGTTCAAAGTATATGATAAAAATGTATCACTGAATTTGCTCATTTTGTGTTCTATTTACTAATTTATATTTCCATCACTCATAAAAAAGTTGTGTATTTTAAAGTTATTTGAATATATATATATGACAAATTACCTCTGTTAATTTTCTATTTCCTTTTTATTTTTTCCCTTTCAACTTTAGGAGTTTTAAACATTTCTTCATTTGAATTAGTATATGATATCATTAAATCACTCAGGCTAATTTTATGCGAATATTTCCTCACTTTAAAAGCTTTATGCATTTCTGCATTAGGTTATTTATATATAAATTAATTGAATCACTACCAATTTTGTGCAATATTTAATATTTTTCCACTTCTCTTTAGGAAATTTATGCAATTTATTCAGTTGGTTTGCTATATATGAATTAATTTATTTACTCCTAGTTTTGCGAAATTCTAAATATTTTCCCCCCTCACCCTCTAAGAGATTTATGCATTTCTTCAATTGGTTTAGCACATAGATTCCCAACGGGGGCGATACCGCCCCCCAGTGGGCGCTGGAGCCTTCCATGGGGGCGGTAGCGGATCCAGAGGCAAATGGGGGGCGTTGAGGCAGTCAAGAGGGGCGGTCAAATAAATAAATAAATTTAATGGAATTTTCTGTGACAATCTTTTTATCTCTTCTATTCTGTGGTGTCTTCCTGGTGATTCTGGTCATCCACTACCTCATCCGTCATGTACAGCTTTTCAACTGCAGCTTGGACAATCAGTTCCCTGCTACCACCTACTAGCGTACTGGTACGTCTGAAGTCGACTGAGATGCTCTCAAAAGTTCTCTTCAAGATCCCAGATTGGATATACGCTTCAATATGTTTTCCCACTCCAAGTCGCTTTGAGTATGCTTTATGGTTCCTAGTTACAATACCATCCCACGTCAGAACATAAGGTATAATATTAATATTACACTTGTGAATTAGGCTCAACTCATTAGCCAGCAGATCATACTTCCTCTTCTTTTCAACCTCTACTGTCTGCAGTTATCCTGAGATGTTATTCCTACTTCAATAATTGTAATCTCATTCAATACCTTAGCATGCACTACTTTACCAGGCTTATTATGTTGGACATGTGTGTCCGTCCTGATAGGCAAATCAACTTTGATGCAATAATAATATAATAATAATAAATTTATTATTTTTTAATATTATTTTTATAATTATTTTTTTAATATAATAAAATACTTTGAAAATACCTGTTTCATGAATAAATATTTTATCTAGCTATGTAAATTATCTTATTGTTGTCGCGTTAATAAGCATTTTTAAATTAGCATTAGGTATACCTATACCTAATTTGTTTTAGTTTAGAATAGATTGACGGTGACAAGTCCTTGCAAGTTGGTAGGCAAACACGCGGTTCATGCAATTTAACATGTTTCGACAAGAATATGGGAGCTTGAAATGACTTGTTTACGGAGCAAGTGCGCCGGCATCGCAAACATACAAGTTAATGCGTGCACAAAATCAAATCAGTAAAAGCGATAGTTCTAGGAATGTTTCATTATTTTTATGTGCTTCGCCGTGATAAATAGTCGTGAGCGATAAGTGTTAGAAGTCATTATAAACATTATTTTTATAACTATCTATAAATCTGTTGAGAAGTTAATTTGTATTTGAAAATGTCTGAATCTACATCTAAAAAGAAATGCTGGCAGTACAGTATTGAGTATTTGAAATATGGATTTACGTACTCTCCTACAAACCAATCATTACCTATGTGTTTAATTTGCCGAAAAGTTTTTTCAAATGAAGCTATGAAACCTTCTAGGCTACAAGAGCATTTAAATAAAATGCATGCTGATAAGAAGAACAAAGATTTATCCTATTTTCAAGAACTGGAAAAGCAATATTTAAAACAGCCAACTATGTCAAACCTTTTTGCGTCGTCTTCTAAACAAGATGATGATGGACTACGAGCCTCATATAACGTTTCATTGTTAATCGCAAAAGCAGGAAAACCACACACAATTGGCGAGGAATTAATTTTGCCGGCAGTCAAAGAGATATTAAAAACTGTTCTTCATCATAAGACACCATCAGATATCATCAAAAAAATTCCTCTCAGTAATAATTCAGTGCAAAGAAGAATAGATGAAATGGCAAAAGACGTTGAAATATCATTATGTGATTACTTAAAGACTTGCAAATTTTCCATTCAACTCGATGAATCAACTCTACCAAATAACGAAGCTCTACTCTTATCATACGTACGATTTATAAAGGAAGAAAAAATTCATGAAGAGTTATTATTTGCTAAAAATTTGGAATCTGATACAAAGGGAGAATCTATATTTAATACCATGCAAAAGTTTTTTCAAGAGAAAGAAATTCCTATTTGCAATATTTTGTCTGCTGCTACTGATGGTGCTCCAGCAATGACAGGGCGTCATAAGGGTTTCATAGCGCATTTGAAACAAGAAGTACAAAATGTACTCGCTGTACATTGTATTATTCAGTCGTCAGCATTTGGTTGCAAAAAATTTGAATGAACGCCTGCATACGTCGCTCCATTACGTTATTAAAGCAATGAATAAGATTAGAAGCATTTCATTGAATGACTGATTATTTGGTAAGCTTTGTAATGAAAATGATGAAGAGTACAATCGCTTGCTGCTGCACACAGAAGTACGTTGGCTCTCTAAAGGTGTTTGTCTGAATCGTTTTTTCAATCTATTTGACTCAGTACTGGACTTTCTTGAAGACAGAGACGAAAAATTGCGCGAAAACCTGATTACGTCAAAAAATGACATCGCTTATTTGACAGACCTGTTTAAAATATTTAATCAAGTTAATTTACAATTGCAAGGTGATGAGTTGAATTTAATTAAAACAAAAAACGTCATAGCAGCTATGACGTTTTTTGCGGGAAAACTTCTTCTATTCACACGAAATCTAGGTAGAGGTGAATACAACCACTTACCCACATTATCAGCAATCTCTGCAAAACCGGAAGATTTACTTACTTACTGCCAACACTTGGAAGTTCTTCATGTTGATTTTACGGAGCGTTTCCAAGACATTTTAAACATGAATATACCGAGTTGGGTTTTAGATCCTTTCGCAAACACAGATACTGAAGAATCATCAAATTTGGAAGAGGAACTCTTAGAACTCACAACTAACGAAGCACTCAAAGTAAAATTCAAACATGGATACCAAGAGTTCTGGCTTCAAAAATCAATACCGTTCTCTATCCTGGATTGTGGGCAATAGTACAGAAGTTTTTAATCGCATTTCCTTCGTCCTATATGGCTGAGCGTGGATTCAGTGCAGTAGCTAATTTACAATCAAAGAAGAGGAACAGACTACACATCACTGAATGTGGCGATCTGCGATTGATGTTAACGAAATTGGAACCCGACATTAACAAATTGTTAACACTCCACCAGGCTCAACCATCTCATTAATTTTTTTATTTATTATTAATTTTGTGTTTATCTCATTATTTTTTATTTCTTATTGATTCTGTGTTTATTTTTAAAATTTTAATAAACAATTTTATTGTACATTTGGTTGTCGTTTTATTAATTTCTGCTTTATGATTTTTAATAGATAAATAAACAGATAAATTAGGTACAGATAATATGCAACAATATTTTAATATTTCATATAAATTTAACTGTTATGGACTAGGGGGGCTTTGAAATTTTTGTTCTTTTCTAAAGGGGGCGATGGTCCAGAAAAAGGTTGGGAATCACTGGTTTAGTATATATCATTTAATGATTTACTTCTAAATATTTTGCAATTGCTACTGTTCACCTCCTCACTTTTAGAAGCTTTATGTATTTCTTCAATGAGGTTTAGCATATATATTATAAAAAGAATCACTCATTTTGCTAGTTTTATGTATTTGTTTTTCAGGTATAGTTGTTAATCGCGCTGAATACTTTTTATGTAAATGTTTATGAAAAATTACTTAAACTTGTAATAGTTGATAATTTTCACACTATTGTAATTTTGGTTTGTTTGAAGTCGTGAAAGATACATTATTTTTACTTCAGATTTTATTTATTTGTTTTCAGTGAAATAATGTTATTATAAGAAGAATTTTGAATAACTACTCTCTCACATCAGAATATTCCAAAAGTTCCTTATTGTCTTTTGAAATTGTTATCACAAAGGACACAGCCTTTAGGCACACTGTTCATAACCCTATTCGCCAATCTATAATTATCCATACGGGCAACATGGCTAAACCAACGGAGTTTGCCGATATGCTGCTTAAACGAGATTGCCAACTCCTTTCCCTAACCTCATCATTAGTTACAAAGTTGAACCACGTATTCCCAAGATACTGAGAGGTCGACTTCTAGCTCTGACTTTGAACAGTCATGACGTGTTTTCGCATCGCTCCTGGATTACTTCAAGTATACATTATTAGCTAATATTTTAATTAACTTTCCTACTAGCCTTAAGCAAGACTGGTTTAAAATCCCAGTGGAGCTTTTGGCAGGAAGCTTAGCTAGAATAGCTTAAATTTTTACTTAAACTGTTAGTTTTTTAGATAGCCTTTCAGATTAATTTCACCATGTTTGAATAAAGCTGATTTATCAACGCCACTTCAACGCCATTTCAATAAGTATAAGTACGAGTCAATAGCCGACCTGATTTGGCCGCCGTCAGTATTGGAAAAATACCTACCAATAGCTGACTTAGCGTTGGCCGATATTGGTAGCGGAATAGTACATACTGATAGCCAAATCTTGGTTGGCCGCTGTTGACTCGGAAATATACATTTTAAAGTAAGTTTACACACATCAAATCCTCCGTTGAGGTATTATCTTCCGTTTATTTTAGCTTTAAGTCCTTGTATTTACCGATTCTAGTCGCTACTAGAATTTATTGTTTAATTTATCTCATTTGTTGTTAGTCTTAAAAAACTAACTATTTAAACTGATTTTATAACTTTTTCTGAGTTTTAGTATTGTAGGCAGATTCTCTGGTATTTTACAGAAATCTGTCCTATTTCATTCGGTTTCTACCGATTTTGACAGTTACAACTGCCATTTTTATACTTCGAAATTTTTGAATTATTTGCATATTTATATGTAAATTTAATTTTTTTTCTTTAACTTATATCTTATTTACTAATATTTCACTGTTTTTTTATATTGTTTCGAATTTGATATTTCAAATTCTTTGGATTCAAAATGTCAAGTTCTGACAAAATGGATTTATCTGTCCCGGTCCTGACAGAGAGCTTTTCTGCCAGTGACGTTATTGAGGACCACTCAGAGACTTCTGAAGGCCAAGTCTCTGTTGATAATTCACAATTGACTTATAGTGCACAAATTTGCACTTTCCTATCGGAGAAAAACACACTCCGTTATGATTTAAATTCTACTATTTCCAATATTCCTGCTATGAAACACTTACATAGCATTCTACCTGATGAACGCGTCAAATTTAACGATGCTATATTAGAGAGATTCTATTTAGAAAAAAACATTAATGAACATGGCTGCTCCGGTCAATGCTCCTCACAAATTTTTGTTTTGAGGGGCATTCATGGATTCAATTCTGCCCCAAAGCATGGGTTAAATTTATTACAAGATGTCACAAAAATTGCCAATAAACCCAAAAGGAAGGGTCTTGGCAAAAACTCCAAAAAGGGGCACAAGAGAACCTTGTCCCCAGTCATTGATTCTGTATATGCCTCTAAGACTAAATTTTCAGGTTTAGAGGAAGAATATTTGGATACACCAGCTACCAAAATGGAAGCTACTGATTCTATCTCTATTTCTAAGGAGACTAGAAATAATAAAGGGAAAATTCCCCCTATCATTATTCGTTCTCCTAAGAACTGGCTGAACACACATAAAGAATTAACAAAAATTGCTGTTGAGGCATTTACTGCCAACACTTCTGGCGAAACAGTCAGATTACAGACTAGATGTTCAGATGACTATAGGTCATTTGTTCGATTCTTCGAAGCCTCAAAACAGCAATTCCATACCTACAAATTAAAAGAGAAGAATTTCAGGGTAGTCATAAAAAATCTACCCCATGGCATAACTTCTGACAACGTGCGTACTGCTCTAGTTGACTTGGGCTTTACAGTCATAAAAATCTCACAGATGAGACGTGGCAAAGATAAAAGTCTGATTCCTGTCTTTTTGGTGGAATTACCTAAAGACACAGTCAACAAAAAGATCTACGATATAACTGACCTCTTCCATTTGAAGATTCACATCGACAGTTACAGAACTAAGAAAATTCCGACACAGTGCCATAATTGGCAGCGTTATGGCCATGCACAAAGTGGATGCTTTAATCATCCATGCTGTGTGAAATGTGCTGGAAATCACGTTACAAAGGACTGCCTTAGAAAAAAGGATGAAAGTCGCCTAATTGCGCCAATTGTGGCCTTGGCCACATGGCCAATTATAAAGGCTGTTCCTATTATCCTACCAAGGAGATTGTGACTATTCCAAAGGAAAAATCTGACATTGCCCCACCTTCAAAGGCTGTTAATTCTCCAGTCACACCCGAAGTATCCTACGCAAGTGTGGCTGCGAAAGGCGCACCTGCTCCCAAACCCATTGGTAAAGAGAAACCTTTACCTAAGAGAAAGCATCCAACTGCCGTACCTCCTACGCGAGCTCCTTCTACAAGCGAGCAGTGTGATGCTACCATCTTAACGATTTGAATGACATCTTTTTGATCTTCAAAAATCTTAATGTCTCCAATATCTTATTAATGGCTAAGTCATTAATTAATGAATATCAGAATGTCAACGGCCTAATGGGGAAACTCACAGTTGGGTTAAAAGCGTTCGACTATTTACTTTCTTCGTTGTCTTCAAATGGAGCACATCGGTAAAAAGAACTACCTCAAGATTTTTTATTGGAATGCGAATGGCATTCTCACCGATTTGTGGGAGTTCATTCACTTTTTGACTGACTCCCAAGCTGATATTGTTCTTTTGGGCGAAACCCACCTTAGAGCTTCTGATAAATTGAAGTTTCCTAACTTCGAGGTCTACAGATCAGATTGACAACATAATAGAGGCGGAGGTACTGCTGTTATCATCAAGAGATCGATCAAACACCATCTTCTACCATCTGTAGACTTCGATACGTTGGAGATTACTGCTATTGCAGTCAACGATGTCCTTTTTGGAAATCTAAATATATATGCGGCATATAAACCGCCAAACTCTGATATTATTTTGAATGATTTTAAAATAATGTTTAATACCAGTACTCCTACAATTTTAACAGGAGATTTAAACTCAAAAATTGTTACCTGGAACTCCAGATCTTGTAACAAAAATGGAAATATTCTCCTTGACTATGCCACAGCCACGGCATTATTGTGGATGTTCCCAGTGAGCCCACATTTAATCCTTACAACTCCATGCACAGACCTGATATAATTGATCTAGTCATGTTCGATAATTTTTTTACCATCCTATGAACTCTGGGTTCATGACGTTTTAAACTCTGATCACTTACCAGTCTGCTTGACTCTGTTCTCGTCTGTCACTCTTGTCCCAGACGATTTTAGAGTCGTAAACTGGGAACTCTTTAAAACTACAGTCAACGGAAAAGTCTCCGGATCCTGTAATCCTCTATCTCTCAGGAAGATTGATGATACAATTATCACCTTTACAGATCTTTTGAATCAATCTACAATTGATGCTAGTACCAGTCATAAACCTCATAAGGATTTCCACATTCTTCCCAGATTTCTTTCTGATCTTATTAAAGAGAAAAATAAAGCTAGGCATAAATGGCAGAGATCGAGAGAGACTCGTGACAAGAATGCTTACTATCCACTTAAGATCGAAGTAAGACAAGAGCTCTCGGACCACCGAGGTCTTACTTGGAACAAGAAGATTACCTCACTCTTCACAAGTGACGGCTCCATCTGGAAGATGGTTAAGACCTTAAAGAATCCTTATGTTAACTATTCCCCCCCCCATCCATGGAAAGGATGGATTATGTTACAGTGAGGATGATAAATGCGAAGCTTTTGCGGATGCCCTTGAGATTCAGTTTCAGGAAAATTCTGATCTCTCCCATGATAACACCTGTGATAAAATGGAGGAAACTCTTTTCCATTTCTCTCAAGTGGACAGATCCAGAATTCGTTTTACATCTCCACCTGAATTGACTCAAGCCATCCGCAAACTGAAACTCAATAAGGTTTCAGGTCCTAATGACATATCCAATAGGATGCTGAGGAACCTTCCGATAAAAGCTATCACGCATCTGTGCAACATTTACAATTTCTTTCTCCGGCATCACATATTTCCGGAGGTCTGGAAAAACGCTTACGTCAGGCTCATCCACAAGCCGGGTAAGGACCCATCCTTAGCTGACAGCTATAGTCCTATAAGCCTTCTATCCTGCTTGGGAAAGTTGTTTGAGCGAATTTTGCTCAATAGACTGGATGAATTCCTTTTAAACCATCCTATCCTTCCTGAGTCACAGTTTGAATTCAGACGTAAAAGATCAACTCAGCACCAAGTCCTCAGGGTAGTGGAGACTATTGCTGAGTCTCTGAATAAAAAGGAAGTTGTTGCTGCCGCCTTTCTAGACGTGGCCAAGGCTTTTGACCGCGTCTGGATGGACGGTCTCATCTTAAACTGATCAAGAATGCAATTCCTTTGGGCTTGACTAGTATCCTTCAAACTTATCTTTCAGATAGAACCATCCAGGTTCGCATCAAATCCTCTATTTCCACAAAGAGAGTGGTGGCCGCTGGAGTCCCTCAAGGCTCTGTCCTAGGCCCCACTCTCTTCTCATTGTACCTTTTTGACATCCCTTCTTTTGACCGGATTGTCATTGCCCAGTATGCTGATGATATTGCACTCCTCTCCCTTGGGAGTTGAGTATGCAGTTAGAAGACTCCAGAATTGTTTGGATGAGTACGATAACTGGAAAATGAAAATCAATGCTGATAAGAGTAATGCCATACTTTTTAGTGGCAAGAAGATCTGTAACCCTCAGACTTTACTTTTTATGGATGAAGACATTAGATTGCAAGACACTGTCAAATACCTTGGAGTCACCCTGCAGAAGAAACTCAAATGGGATCCCCACATTCACGGGATCATCACTAAGGTGAACATCGTCCGATGTCAGCTGGGACCTCTTCTCAGAAGAAACTCCGTTCTTTCTATTGACCACAAGCTTTTGCTCTACGACATGGTCATACCTCCCATCATTTCCTATGCTTCCCCTATTTGGGCGAACACTACTGCAACCAATATACACAAGATTCAGGTCTTGCAGAACAAAATCCTGAGATGTGCGGTCAATGCCCCTTGGTTTGTAACGAACAGACAAATCCACAAAGATCTGGGCATCGACCATATTTACTCATATCAAGTTTTTATCATGTGGTTTCTTTGAAGCTGTTCAAAACAATCCATATGGAATTATTTCTTGCTTATTCGACTACAATCATGAAGTCATGAATAGTTACAAGAGGCCTAAAATGATGGCTTTCAGCAAAGATAGTCATCCATTTTAAGTCTCTTGTGCATCCTTACTGTTTTTACTATTGATCTTTATTGTCCTTCGGAACCCACCATTTATGGTTTATTTTATTATGTTGTGTTTACACTGACGCCAACTAGGCACATATTCAGATAGAAGAGGTTATGGGTACCCATGTTACCTGGGACTCTGAAAAATCAATAACCGATCTATGATCTACGATACCAAGATACTATATATCTAGAATCAAAAGCATCTAGTTTCCTGTTATCTTGTTTACAAAGTGTCCAAGTTTCACTACCATAACTAACCCTAGACGTATTCATGCCAAATACGCATATCTTTACGATGGAGATGGTTAGGGGTAAAATTATTACCCGGTACATCGAATATGATTATACGATTTACGATATAACAATTTGGAGTTTTCATGGACTTGGAGCTCAGACCTTGAAGAGTGAAGACGTACTTTTGCTTTGCTCCTGGATTATTTTAGTAAACTCTTGATTAGCTAGTATTTTACTTAAATTTCCCACTAGCCTTAGGCGAGATCGGGTGAAAACCCCGAGGTAGCCTTTCGCGGGAAGGTTAGTTAGGTCTAGCTAATATTATACCTTAAACTGATAGGTTTTCAGTTAGGGTTTTTCAGATTAAATTTCACAATTCAGTTCTAATATTGCTTAGACAACTTTGGATATTCAATATATCCTTCAATTAGTACAAGTACAAGCCAATATCCGACCTAGAGTTGGCCGTTATTGGTTTGGAAATATACATTTAATTTCTACTCTCCAAGTAAGTTCAAATACTCCGTTGAGGTATTCTAATTTTTAAATTTAATATTTCCTTCCAGTCGTTACTGGAATTTTTATTACTAGTTTATCACTATTCTTACTGTTTTTAGTTTTATTCTTATTAAATTTGTATCCTTTACATATTTATTTCGTTTATTTTATTCTCCGTTTTCTAATTCTAGTTGTTTTTGATCGATTTCTGTAAAATACCAGAAATCAATCTTTCTCCAATCCGGATTGAACCGGTTTTTTCCGTTACTAACTGCGCACTTTGATTTTCGAAATTTTGAATAATTCACTTAATATTTATGTGATTCTATTCTATTTACTTGCTTAGTATCTTATTATCATCGTTTTTCATTTTTATTATCTGTTTTTTGTATTTAAAACTTCATTTTGGTTGATACATATGTCTAATTCTGACATTATTGATTTCTCTGTCACGGCCCGCTCAGAGAGCTGTTCCGGAAATTTTCTTCCGGACCACACAGAGACCTCTGATTTTCAAGTCAATACTGAAACCAGCTATAGCGCGAAAATTTGCGCGTTCTTATCCGACAAAAATGAACTTCTTTTTGAAGGAAATTCTAACCTGATTGATTTACTTTCTATGAAGGACATTCCTGGCTTGTTGCCAGAAATTCGCATCAGGTTTAATGATGCAATTCTTGATAAGTTTTATCTTGAGAAGGACATAAGCGAGCATATCTGCTTGGAACAATGTTCCAATCAAACCATTGCTTTGGAGGTTGTCCAAGACAGATCTTCAGATCCTAAGCACGGAATGGATGTTTATTCAAAATCCGTTGACTCCGAAGTTGCTAAAAAGGCCAAGGGAAAGAGTATTAGCAAAAAGAAGACGAAGAAAGGACACAAGCGTTCCCTTTTTCCTACTATCGAATCTACACATGCCTCCAAAACGCGTTTTCCGTTTTGGAGGAGGAATTCCTTGACCCATAGGTCTCGGAAATGGAAACTGGTGGTGCTCCTTCAAAAGTCAATGCTGCGAAAATTCCACTTATCATTTTGATAAGTGGAACTTTCGCAGCATTGATTCATAAGTAATTTTGAGGTCACCCAAAAATTGGATTGCTATACACAGAGGCCTTATTAAGATTGCTGTGGAGTCATTCACGGCTAAGACATCTGGAGACACACTCCGTCTTCAGACGAAGTGCTCAGATGACTACAGGTCCTTCATTAAGTATTTTGAGACATCCAAGTTACAGTTTCATACCTATAAGCTAAAGGATGAAAAGAATTTACGGGTTGTTCTCAAAAACCTCTCGTCTGACATTAATTCTGAAGATGTCCGCACTGCTCTTGTGGACCAAGGATTTACCATAATTAAAATATCCCAAATGAAGGGAAAGACAGAATTTCTATTCTTGTCTTTTTGGCTGAATTGCCAAAAGATGCTTCTAACAAGAAGATTTATGACATCACTGATCTCTTTCATTTAAAGATCCACGTCAAAAGCTACAGGACCAAAAAGAGCCCTACTCAATGCCACCAGTGCCAACGATATGGGCACCATCAGAGTGGCTGTTACAATTTACCTCGTTGCGTGAAATGCGCAGGTAATCATTTAACTAGGGACTGTCTTAGAAAGAAAGAAGACAGTCCCCTAAATGTGCTAACTGCGGGCTTGGACACACCGCTAACTATAAAGGGTATGCCCATTTCCCAAAGAAGGAAGTGGTGACAAATAATAATGTCAAACCAATTAATGTCCCTCAGAAGAAAGTTACCAGCTATACGGTAACTCCAAATCTATCCTACGCAGCGGCTGCATCCAAAAAAGTGAATGCAGAAAAGCCAACAGCTACAACTAAGCCTACTTCTAAGGCGATCAAGCCTTCCGATGAACAAGTGCCCATTGGTGATCAGTTAGACGCCAACATTTTTAATTTTCAATTTTCGAACATTTTTAATTTCTTAAAGAGATTTTCCTTTTATTCAAGAGTTTTAATATTCCGAAGATACTATTTACTGTCAAGTCTTTTATGGCCGACTACCAGAAAGCCAATGGCCTGATGGCCAAACTTACAATTGGCATGAAAGCTTTTGATACTGTATTCTCAACTTTTGTCTCAGATGGCAGATAAATGTACAAGGGATCATCTTCAGATTTATTTCTGGAATTGCCACGGAATTCTTAGTGATCTGCCTGAGTTCTGTTCATTTTTGACAGATACCCAGGCAGACATTTCTGCCTGGGTATCTGTCAAAAATGAACAGAACTCAGGCAGTCTTACTCGGTGAGACGCATCTGCGTGCCTCAGATGCCTTTAAAATGCCTAACTTTGAGGTTTATCGTACATACCGTTTGCATAACAGTGGAGGAGGCACAGCTGTTACGATCAAGCGGTCAATTCACCGTCATTTTTTACCTACTTTAGACCTCATAACATAGGAACTGTACACCTTGTTGCTGTATATAAGTCACCAAATGCTACGCTTATGAATGATGATCTGAACTCCATTTTTTACTTCAAACTTCCTACAGTGCTTGCAGGTGATCTTAATGCCAAAAATACTGCTTGGAATTCAAGGGCCTGCAACAAAAATGGAGATATTTTAGTCCGAATACACTACTGACAAGGGATTCATTGTCGACGCTCCCTGTGAGCTGACGTTTTACCCCTTCAATACTATGCATAGACCTGACGTCCTTGATCTGGCGATTTTTGGCAACTTCTTGACAAACTATGATCTTAGTGTCGTCAACGAACTCAACTCTGATCATTTGCCGGTCTGTCTGACTTTCCACCTTTCCACGCCTGTTGTGACTGGTTCGTTTAGTCGGACTGACTGGCAATTTTATAAGGTTCTTGTAAACAGCAAGATTCTTGGAACCTGCCAACTTTCTAATGGTAGATCCATTAATGATGCCATAAATGACTTTACAACCTTATTGCTAACCTCCAAAACTGAAGCTAGAGTGGATTATAAACCAAAGCGAGATTTGTATGTCCTGCCATCGCAACTCTATTGCCTCATTAAGTAGAAAAACAAGGTAAGACATGCATGGCAGAGACATGGATTTACATCTGATAAGAGGCTTTACAACTTTTTAAAACTCAAAGCCAAATCCAGCCTCAAAACGTTTAGAAGTGAACAATGGAATAAGGAAGTTGAATCATTGTCTACAACCGATAATTCCATTTGGAAGATGACCAAAGCTTTAAAGAAACCATTTACCAGTTTCCCACCTATACATGGAGAAACTGGTTTAAATTTCAGTGATGAAGATAAATCCGAGGCTTTTGCGGATGCCCTAGAATTGCAATTCCGTGAGAACTTTGATCTCTCTGACCATCATACCTGTGGATTGGTGAGGAAATCCCTTCTGCATTTCGATCAGGTGGGTCGGACCAGGGTGAATTTTACATTACCGCTGGAAATGCAGCTGGCAATCAAATGCCTAAAATTGAATAAAGCCTCGGGTCAAGACAAAACATCGAACAGGATGCTAAAGCATCTTCCAAAGAAAGCCATTGGGCATCTCTGTTCGATATTTAATTATTTACTTCGAAATCTTATATTTCCTGATGTCTGGAAAAATGCTATCGTCAAGCTTTTACATAAACCAGGCAAGGACTCCGCTATTCCATCCAGCTACCGCCATATCAGCTTGCTGTCTACAATTAGTAAGCTTTTTGAAAAGATTCTGCTCAGTCGTATTGACGACTTTCTTAACTGCCACCCTATTCTGCCTGAGATCCAGTTTGGTTTCAGGCGGAATCGATCTACCGAACACCAGGTCCTTAGGGTGGTGGAGAAAGTCGCCGAATTCCTTAAGAAAAAGGAGTCCGTTGCAACCGTCTTCCTGGACGTGGCCAAAGCCTTTGACGGCGTCTGTTTGGACGGCCCGTTACACAAGCTTATGCAAGCCGAAGTGCCATCTGAACTCATCTGTTTGATCCAATCGCCAATAGGACATTTCAAGTCCAAATTAAATCTATCATGTCTACAAGAAGAGTCATCACTGCGGGTGTGCCTCGGGGCGCACTTTTGGGTCCTACATTCTTCTCTTTATACTTATACGATTACCTTCCTTTGATCGTATTCATCTTGCACTTTACGCAGATGGCCTTGCCTTACTACTTCCTTCCCTCGGTCCTGCTATCGCGGTGAATAGGCTGCAGCATAGCTTGGCCGAGCTGGGCACATGGTACGAAAAACGGAATATGAAGATTAATTCTGACAAGAGTTCTGGCATCTTTTTTACCGGAAAGCGAATTACCAATCCCACTTGCCTCCATTTACAAGATATTCCGATTGATTGGAATGATTCAGTCAAATATCTTGGGGTTGTTATACATAAGAGGTTAAAGTGGGACTATCACATAAATAATATAATCTCCAAAGTCAATTCATTGAGGGGCCAGTTAGGCCCACTCCTTAGGAAAAATTCCATTTTAATGATTGATCATAAGCTCTATGATATGATCATCAGACCGGTGATTCTCTATGCTTCACCCATATGGGCGAATACTACACCCACCAATATTCGTAAGATTCAGGTCTTACAGAACAAGATTTTGAGAACTGCGGTCGATGCCCCTTCGTTTGTCAATAACACACAACTCCATAAAGACCTGGGCATCGACCATAGATTCACAGGATATGTTTATCAGCTGGTGGATAATCCTGAGCAGAGGTCATCGCAGGCACTTGAATTCTTTGCTTCTATTGGCATCGTCAAATTCTACACTGGAGGAAGTCTTCCAGTGTAGATGGCTTCAGCCTTTAGCAGTAGGGGAACGGGTCTTTGCCCCATGTCTGCGATTAGGGGGCTGTTTGATATTGTCGGCTTCCCTCTCTCAATAAACATAGTTTCTTTAAACATCCCACTAACCATTTTCTCTCCATAGGTAGTTGGAATGTGAGGACTCTGCACAGAGCTTTTTCTCTTGATGTCCTCACACAAGAATTCCACCATTATAATTTAGATATTCTCGGCTTGCATGAGACCAGATGGACAGATAAAGGTCAGATTCTTAAAAATAATCTTAAATTTCTCTTTTCAGGGAGGGACGACAATAAGCATCACCAAGGCATGGATCTGCTTCTCAGCAGACACGCTAGTGATGCTCTTCTAGGATATAAGTGCATTAATGAAAGGTTTCTTAGAGCAAAATTTCAGGCAAGCGTTAAAGACCTGAATGTTATCTGCTGTTATGCCCCCACTGAGGATGCCGATGAGGATGAGAAGGATAGGTTTTATGAACAACTTCAGGATATTTTGAATTCTGTCAAGAAAGGAGATATTAGCCTTGTTCTTGGTGACTTCAATGCCAAAGTTGGTACTGACTCTGACCCTTGGGGAGGAGTAATAGGCCCTTTTGGTATTGGTAGCTGCAATGGCAATGGGCAACGTCTCCTGCAGGTAAGTAAACTCAATGGATTCAGAATAACTAACTTATTACAAACACCGCGACATACATAAGTACACATGGGTTTCACCTGATGGGCTGCATAAGAATATGATTGATTACATATTAATTAACAGCAAATGGGCTAGTTCTGTTAGGAATACCAGGTCATATAGGGGAGCTGAAATTGGATCTGACCATTATCTTGTTAAAAGTGTCGTACAACTTAAATTTAAAAAGTGTTGTGCTAGGGTTAAAAAGTTTGCTTTTAATACTGAAGCTCTGAAAGACCCAGTTATAGCCAAAGCTTACCATGATAGGTTACTTAGTCATTATGACAGTCATGGTTTGCTTACTACTGAAGTTGAGGAAGAATGGGATCATTTTAAACAGGCTTTTTTGGACACTAACAGTACTCTTTTAGGAAAAAAGGAGCAGAAGAGACAGAATTATTTGAGTGATAAGGCACTTGAGCTTTTTTCGGAAAGAAAGAACTGCAGGAATGTACTTAATCAATACCCTACTAGTCCTAATAGAAAGCATCACACAGAACTTAATAAACGTGTAAAAGATCAGTTAGCTGCTGATAAGAATCTTTGGCTTGATGGTTTGGCTGACAAAGCCGAAGAAGCAGTTAGACAGCAGAGAGCTGTACAAGATAGTTAATGTTTTGTGTGGTAGAAAACAGACAGGTATAAAGGGATTGAAGGATAAACAAGGTAAGGTTATAGAAGGTGAGGATTCTGTCATGGCTAGGTGGGCTGAGCATTTCAGTGATATTCTAAACAATGCGGTTAGTTCTATTCCCATTGTTTGCAATGATGATAGGATGCATTGGTGGCTTTAATGTTGGCCCTATAACACAATCTGAAGTTATTTTGGCTGTTTCTAAACTTAAACTTCATAAATCCCCAGGGGTAGATGAAATTACTACAGAAATGCTTAGAGCTGGGAATGTTTCGGTTACCACTTGGATGACTGAAATTCTGAATATCATTTATGATAAAGGCATGGTTCCTAAGGATTTTATCAAAGCTATTGTTATCCCTATTTTCAAAAAAGGTGATCGCAGTTCTTGTGATAACTATAGGGGTATCAGCCTACTCTCTGTTCCAGGTAAAGTTCTTCCCATGATTGTGCTTAATATAATTAAGAATCTGGTTGACAGTCAATTGCGTGATGAGCAATGTGGATTCAGAAGTGGTAGGGGATGTATGGATCAGATATTTTCACTTAGGCAGATCAGCCTACTCTCTGTTCCAGGTAAAGTTCTTTCCATGATTGTGCTTAATAGAATTAAGAATCTGGTTGACAGTCAATTGCGTGATGAGCAATGTGGATTCAGAAGTGGTAGGGGATGTGTGGATCAGATATTTTCACTTAGGCAGATTCTTGAGAATTCTTGATTCTTTCAGAGATTCTTGAGAAATGTTTACAGTTTCAGAAACCTTTGGTTGCTAGCTTTGTTGATTTCAAAAAGGCTTTCGACTCTGTTGATCGTCATAATTTGTGGTTGATTGTGAAATCATATGGTATACTAGACAAGTTAGTTAACATAATGAAAGCTCTCTATAATAACACTGAGTCGTGTGTGATAGTTGGTAAGGCTTGTAGCAATTGGTTTAGCATTACTTCTGGTGTTCGAAAGGGTGCATTTTGTCTCCTTTTCTCTTTAGCTTGGTTATTGATTATGTTATGCGAAATTCACTTCAAGGGAAATATTTTGGCCTTAAATGGGCTGGAGATACTAAAATTTCTGATTTAGATTATTATGCTGATGATTTAGCCCTTTTGGCAAATGATGTTGATGAGATGAACTCTTTCATTCGAGCTGTTGATGAGACTGGTAGTAGAGTAGGTTTGGTTATAAACAGAGAGAAAACTAAAGTGATGAAAATTGGTCAGGCAGGCTGTGATTCAGTTAACCTGAATGGTTGCAGTCTTGAGCAGGTGTCACAGTTTATCTTGGGAGCTATGTAACAGATAATGGTGATGTGCGGCATGAGATTAACAGACGAATAGGGATTGCTGCCGGGACTTTTAAGAATCTAGGGAGAGTGTGGAGAAATAGGCGTATACACCTAAAGACTAAAAGTAGACGGTATAATAGTTTGGTTCTTTCTAGGGTTAGTTATGGTAGTGAAACTTGGACACTTTGTAAACAAGATAACAGGAAACTAGATGCTTTTGATTCCAGATGCTTACGCAGTATCTTGGGCATTAGGTGGTTCTACTTTGTAACTAATGATGAGGTTAGGCAAAGGAGTTTGCAACCTCCTTTAAGCAGCATATTGTGCAGAGAGAGACTCCGTTGGTTTGGCCATGTTGCCCGTATGAATAATTATAGATTGGCGAATAGGTTTATGAACAGTGTGCCTAAAGGCCTCAGAAAGAAGGGGATACCTAGGATGCGGTGGGCAGACAATGTCAAATAGGACCTTGTTAGAATTGGTGTGCAGTGGCCAGATGCAGTAGATGTAGCTCAAGATAGACTTGCTTGGAGATCTAAATTTCACGGTCTGGTTGGACCTCCGTAGCCCATGGCTGCTTGAGGATGATGATAATGATGTAAGCAATAATTCCAATGAGATTATTTCTTCTCTGATTCTTTACGATCACATTTCTTTGAACAAGTACAAAGAGGTCTAAAACGGTAGCGTTCTCTGAGGATACCTACCCGTTTTAGGCTTCTTGTACTGCTAATTTGAGCTTTTCTTATGTTTGCCCTTAGGGGCCACATAAGGGTGGTTTACTTATATATTTTGTTCTTACTCATGCCAAATAGGCATATCTTTATGATGGAAATGGTTAGGGGTAAAATTATTACCCGGTACATCGAATATGATTATACGATCTACGATCTACGATAATAATTTGGGATAGCAGAAAGCCCAATGTTCAAGGGTTTCTAACCTTCCCATCACATTTGATCTATCTATCTATCGATCGATAACAACTCTCGAAATGGTGGAGAATCAAGATTAACCCAGATAAAAGCCAGTTAGGTCTCTTCTCTAGAAAGAATATTGTTAATCCTGATTGTCCTAAACTTTTGGAGTTGAAACATCCTGGACACCAACGGTGAAATACTCTGGTGTCATTCTACATAAAAAACTGTTTGGAATGCACATATTGATCATGTGCTGTCAATCATGAGATGTAAACTTGCACCCCTGATAGGGTGGAGCTCAAAACTGCCTCCAGAAAAGAAATTATTTCTTTATAAGATTCTTCTGCGGCCAGTCCTGACATATGCCTCACCAGTGTGGGGTAATACTACCAATACCAATGTCAAGAGGCTTCAGAGCTTCCAAAATAAAATCCTCACATCTGTGGTCAGTGCTCCCTGGTTTGTGAAAAGCAAGGCAATTCACACTGATTTGAGCACTGACCACATATACACCCATTTTTGGAAGCTCGCGCAGACCTTTTTAGAGGGAGTAGAAGATAATCCTTATGATAAAATTAAATCTTTGATTGATTATGATCCATTTGTTTTATACCAATTCAAGCGTCCTAAGATTGTGGTGTATGACACCCGCATGTTTAACTTTTAGTTGTGCTTCTTTAGCAAGTTTGAGTTCTTTAGCAAGTTGTACCCCATTTCCAGGGGGTACGTGAAGCATAAAAGGTTGAGAACCACTGGTCTAGATGACAAATCGGAGGAAGCAACTAGATAGCACAACAACAGAGAATTGCAACAGAATGATAAGTATTTTGTGTGAAAAACAAACTGGTATACAGCGTAAACTGGTATACATGGTAAGGTTTTTGAAGGTGGGATTCTGTCATGGCTAAGTAGGCTTAGCATTTCCGAGATGTTCTGAGCAGGTGATTAATTCTATTCCTATTGTTTACAATGAGGAGAGATGCTTTATTGCTTTTAGCGTTGGCTCTATATCACAATCAGAAATTTCTTTGGTTATCTCAAAATTTACTAATAATAATAAATAAATACCTCCCAAGAAGCTGTTTGCCACAGAGATCTGACAAGAACTTATCAGTTTATACGACATAGTGGAAAGTCTGTGAGGGTGATGGGACCTCAGCAGAAAAACATCAACATCCATGCCTTTACCCGGGCTCGAACATTCCCGTTGTGTTTACATTTGATCAGTAGGCAAGCACGTTAACCACTCGGCCACGGGACAGCTAAATGAATACCTCTTCAAGCAGCTGCTTGCCACAGAGGTGTGACAAGAGCCTGTAAGTTTATAAAATATAGTAGAAGGTCTGTGAGGGCGGTGGGACCTCAGCAAAAAGACAACACAAACATTCATGCCTTATGGAGAGTTCGAACCGAGGTCCCTTTGATTAGTAACCAAATGCCCTGACTACTTGGGCACGGGATGGCCTTCAAAATGTGAACTACACAAAACCACATGAGTAGACAAAATTACTCCTGAAATGTTTACAGCAGGAAAGAAATGTTGTCACAGGGCTGACTATACACAGTCGTATCAGAATAATATTACCACCTATCATAGTATATGTATGGTAGGTGGTCATATTATTCTGATACGACTGTGCATATTATTATAGACTTTCATAATAAAGATATTGAAACTTTCACTGTATTCCATTTTTGCAATTACGAACAGTTGTTTCTACATATTTTGCTATAAGTATTATTATCTCTGTTTTCAAGAAGGATGATCGCAATTCTTTTTTTAATTACAGAGGCATCAGTCTACTTTTTGTTTCAGGTAAAGTTTTATTTTTATTGTGTTTAACAGAATATAAGAATTTGATTGATGGACAACTATGAGATGAACAGTGTGGGTTCAGTAGTGGTAGGGGATGCATAATGAAACATTTTCACTGGGACAGATTCTTGACAAATGTTTAGAATTTCAAACACCTGTGATTATTGATTCTGTAGATTTCGAAACGGCTTTAATGACTATAGACTGTCACAAATTATGGTTATTCGTGAGCTCTTTTGACATACTTGATAAATTACACTGAATGGACAAATTATATACACCCCAATGACAATACGCAAAGCAGAAGTATCACATCCAGTCACATGGGACATTGAAACTGGCAATGCTTATAAATAGAACAAGTCTCTACGCATTGGGAAGCAGTCACGGAAAAGAAATCATGGACAAAGTCAGTGACGTAAGTGAATTTGCCTGTGGCCAAATAGTAGGTGAGAGGAAGCCAGTTGTTCAATCGCTGCAACTGCAGAGACGTTGGGATTTCCACGTCAGACCATCGCACGTGGATACCAAGATTTCGTGAAATACAGGAAAACTTTCAACTAGCAAGAGAAATGTGCACGTAAACGTGAAATTGACTGTCGAGGTGAGCGCAGACTGTCCCGTATCATTACAAGGAATCGAACAACTACCATGAAGTAGATAACGTTGGAATTGAATGACAAATATATGGAACATATACCTGGAAAAAATAGGCTATGGCAGTCGACGTCCACATTGTGTCCCCTTGTTGACTGCATGGCACCGAAAGATTAGGCTGCAGTTTGCAAAGGCCTAATGCAAGTGGAATGTGGAGGACTGGAAACACGTCATCTGATCTGATGAATCACTGTTTCAACTCTATCACGTTAATGGGGTGCGTGACGTAAACCACACAAAGCGAAGGATATAGCTTGCCGTTTTTCGGGGTCATACAGGCAGGTGGAGGCGGTGTAACAGTTTGGGGTGCGTTTACAAGACCTTCGTTGGGGCCCCTCATACCTTGAGACCTCTATTACTCTCACAAAGTATACGAATCCTCGGCGACCATCTACATCTTTTCGTAACGATTCTCTTTCCACACCATGACGCCATCTTTCAACAAGACAATGCCACACAAACATACTTCCAGAGTGGCGACCAATTGGCTCCAGATACATTCAAGGGAGTTTATCACACTCGAATGGCCCCCTCGGTCACTGGACCTCAACCCCATGGAGAATTTGTGTGAGGAATTGGAAAGATCTGTTTGAGCCCGCTCATCCCAGCAGCAACTGTGGATGCTCTACAACAGGCGATCCTCGCTTCATGGGCGGCATTATCACCTCTTTGTTTTCAACACCTCATTGAGTTCTTAACAAGACGTCTGGCTGCTTGTGTGAGGGAAAAAGGTGGAGCAACAGATTATTAGGTGTAAATATGATTGAATGGTCCCACCGGATGCTCTATTATACAGTACTGCATCCGATGGGTGGCATCACAAGTCATATTCGCGTGCTAATTTAAGCCTAAAAGAAAATGACGATACCGCTGCGAAGCAGGAGAAGGGACCTTTCGAAGGGAACAACATTATAATGAAGATATCTAATTGAGTTGGTTCATTCGTATTTGGAACTTTGAGGAACTGTTTTGAATAAAGAGCCGTGCCAAAGATTTGTTGCTGATATGTTATTGGTAGCATTATAGTCTAAAATTGTTCTGTAACTCTGTAATTTCTGTAATGCCCAAGTTAGAAGCTCTCGTGGTTTCAGGGATGGTTGGGGGGACCCACTGGACAGATGTTGGGAGAAGAATGTTAGACTCCCATCAAGACCATCCAGCGTGTTCTTTAACGTGCTTGGGGTGTGGCTCTCCCACACACGGCCACGGCTTAAAGTTCAATCCGACGGACAGCAGCCTTTACAAGCCCAACAGTGACCCCTATTCACTGTGAGCAGGGCGGGGAGTACAGGTTACTAGGTAGAAATATGGTTGAGTGATGCCATCCGACGCTCCACTATACAGGATAGTACTACATCTGATAGAAGGCACCGCATGTCACTCTCGTGTGCTGAACGATGCCAAAGGAAAATTGACATTATTGCTGCGAAGCAGCGGAAACGGAACCTATCGAAAAGATCTGCGTTACACAATAGTTGTCTAATTCCGTCTGTATATTAAATTCAAGAAAATGGAAACTTTTGAATTTTGAGCCTTGCCAAGGAATTATTACCAATAGGATTTGGTAGCGATAAATTCAGAATATGTACTGTAACTCTCTAATAGAATTGAGCCCAGAGACGATTATTTTTAAACGGGGAGTTTCGAGCTTTTTTTATATTATTAAAAAAACATTATCGTTACCAAGCATTCAAATAATTGGAACTAATGTCCATGTTCCGAGTTCTCGTTGGTGTGAGGATGGTTGGGAGAGGGGACCCACTTGGACAGCTGTTGGGAGATGGGTGTCAGCCTCCCGTCAAGGCCATCCAGAATGTTCTTTAGCGTGCGTGGGGTGTGATTCTCCCACACACGAAGCCACGACTTAACATCCCATCCGACGGACGGCGGCCTTTTCAAGCCCAATAGTGACCCCTTTTCACTGTAGCAGGGCGGGGAGTTGGCAGAGAAAAATCTCTTCTCCTGCCTAGTTGGAAATTTACTAGGTAGGTGTATATAATAATTTGTCGATTCAGTTTAGTTAGCATAATGATGACTTTCTATAAAAAACACTGAATAGTACGTGAGAGTTGGCCAAGCTTGCAGTGACTGTCTTAGCATTACTACAAGCACTGCAGTCTCTTACATAGACAGAGACTGCATTTTGTCAACTTTTCTTTCAGTTTCGTTATTGATGATGTTATGAGGAATTTACTTTAAGGGGAGACTGAGACATCAGATATTCAGAGATTTGAAACTTTATGACTTAGCTGATGCTAGTGATTTGACCCTTTAGGCAAATGAGGTTGACGAGATGAACTCCTTCATTAGGATTGCTCATGAGACTTAAAACTGAGAAATTAGAAACTTATTTTCTGAAGATTTTAATTTTAGGAACATAATTTTAATTTTCAGAATTGTAGGTTTGTAGATGAATTTGTAGGTTTGGCGATTAAAAGATGGTGTTAAAAATTAATTAAAATAAAGTGGTGAAAATTAATTAAGCAGGTAGCGCTTCAGTTCTTTTGAATGACTGTGCTCTAAGCAAGCGTTTCAATTTATCTCAAATGCTGGTGATGTGCAACATGAAATAAACAGAAGAATAGACATTGCTCCTGGGACTTTTAAGAATCTATGGAGAGTATGGGGACATGGGAGTATACAACTAAAGGCTGAAATTAACTCTATAATAGTTTGGCCCTTTCTAAATTTGCTATGGTAGTGAAACGTGGACCATTGTTAGCCAGATAGCAGGAAGATGACTTTAATTCTATATATTTATACTATATCATGGGCATTTGGTACAGAGTGATTCAAAATTCCCGCAACCCGAAATGTAAATGTTTATTATTTCGCGGCAACTGAAAGGAACTAATTACCCATTCTAAGGTTGTAAACCCTGTAGTCATTGACATATGCAACATTTTTTAGTTTCGTTCTCACGCTGTCAGTTCGTTGTTGGTGACGTGTATTGTATTAGTTGTCCATAATGAAATTTTCCAAGGCGAATGTGTACACATAATGGAACGTTATTTAGCAACCAAATTATTTTCAACTGTTCAAGCTGACTTCAATGAACAGTTTCCTGATTTATTTTCGACATCTATTGTCAGTATCATCATCATCAACCTCAAGCAGCCATGAGCTACGGAGGTCCAATCAGACCACGCAATTTAGTTCTCCAAGCATATCTGTCCTGAGCTACATCTGCTGCATCTGCCACTGCACACTAATTCTAACAAGGTCCTGTTTGACATTGTCTGCCCACTAGGTCTCCTCCTCTTTCTGAGACCTTTAGGCACACTGTTCATAACCCTATTCGCTAATCTATAATTATCCATACGAGCAACATGGCCAAACCAACGGTCTCTCTCTGCACAATAAGCTGCTTAAAGGAAGTTGCCGACTCCTTTGCCTAACCTCCTCATTACTTACAAAGTTGAATCACCTAATACCCAAATTACTGCGTAAACATCTAGAATCAAAAGCATCAAGTTTCCTGTTATCTTGTTTACAAACCGTACAGGTTTCACTACGACAACTAACCTTAGAAATAACCAAACTATTACAGTCTAATTTTAATCTTTAGTTGTACACGCCTATTTCTCCACACTATTCATAGATTCTTAAAAGTCCCGGCAGCAATCCCTATTCGCCTGTTAATCTCATGCTGCACATCATCAGTATCTGTTACATAACTCCCAAGATAATTAACACTGAGACACTTGCTCAAGGGTGAAACCATTTAGAGCGACTGAAGCACCAACTGCCTCTATTTATCACTAAACCAACTCTATTACCAATCTCATCAACAGCCCTAATGAGATAATTCATCTCATCAACATCATTAGCAAGCAAGGCCAAATCATCTGCATAGCCTAAATAGTAAGTTGTGAAATCTCTAGACCGGTTAAGGTTAAAATCTTTCCTTTGCAAAGAATTTCGCATAACCTAATCAATAACCAAACTAAACAGAAAAGGAGACGTTTTCTACCACATAAAACATTAACTATCTGGTACAGCTCTCTGCTGTTGTGCTGTCTAACTGCTTCCTCGGCTTTGTCAGCCAAACCATCAAGCCAAAGATTCTTATCAGCAGCTAACTGATCTTTTACACGTTTATTAAGTTCTCTGTAATGCTTCCTATTAGGACTAGTAGGGTATTGATTAAGGACATTCTTGAAGTTCTTTCTTTCTGAAATAAGTCCTTATCACTCAAATAATTCTGCCTCCGCTGCTCCTTTTTTCCTAAAAGAATACTGTTAGTTTCCAAAAAAGCCTGTTTAAAATGGCCCCATTCTTCCTCAACTTCAGTAGTAAGCAAACTATGACTGTCATAATGACTAAGTAACCTATCATGGTAAGCTTTAGCTATAACTGGGTCTTTCAGAGCTTCAGTATTAAAGGTAAATTTTTTAACCTTAACACACTTTTTAAGTTTAAGTTGCAAGACACTTTTAACAAGGTAATGGTCAGATCCAATTTCAGCTCCCCTATATGACCTGATATTCCTAACAGAATTAGCCCATTTGCTGTTAATTAATATATAAAATCAATCATATTCTTATGCAGTCCATCAGGTGCAACCCATGTGTACTTATGTACGTCGCGGTGTTTGTAATAAGTGTTAGTTATTCTCAAACCATTAAGTTTACTTACCTGTAGGAGACGTTGCCCATTTCCATTGCAGTTACCAATACCAAAAGGGCCTATTACTCCTCCCCAAAGGTCAGAGTCAGTACCAACTTTGGCATTGAAGTCACCAAGAACAAGGGCAATATCTCCTTTCTTGACTGAATTCAAAATATTGTGAAGTTGTCTGTAAAACCTATCCTTCTCATCCTCATCGGCATCCTCAGTGGGAGCATAACAGCAGATAAAATTCAAGTCTTTATGATTGTCTGAAATTTTGCTGTAAGGAACCTTTCATCAATACATTGATATCATTGAAGAGCATTACTGGCGTGTTTGCTGAAAAGCAGACCTAAGCTTTGGAAATTATTATTATTTTCCCTCACTGAAAAGAGAAATCGGAGATTATTTTTAAGAATCTGACCTTTAGCTGTCCATCTGGTTTCTTGCAAGTCGAGAATATCAAGGTTATAATGGTGGAATTCTTGTGTGAATACATCAAGAGAATAAGCTCTATGCAGAGTCCTCACATTCCAGCTACCTAGAGAGAGAAAATGGTTAGTGGGATGCTAAAGAAACTATGTTTATTGAGAGAAGAAATGCCGATAATATCAAACAACAATCTAACGGCCTGCACCACGAGAAGGCGGGGTCGGACGTTAGGTGCTAGGCCTGGCCGGTTCTATGCATCATCACAGGGGATTGGTGCATAGCTCTCCTTCCATGACTACCTAACTACCATTTACAGACCCATATATTGTAACTCTTTGCTAACAATTTCTAAACGTAAATTGAGTATAAATGAAGTTTTCTAATATGGGTTGCGCGAATTTTAATCACTCTGTAGTTTGAATACGTAAGTAATGCTGAGGTTAGAAGAAAGATTCAGTAATTACGTTTAAGCAGTCCCTTATATAGACATAGACTGAATTGGTTTGGCCATGTTGGCCATATGCATTAATAAAGTTTATGGAACAAATTTATGAACAACTAAAGGAGCCTAGGATATAGTGAGCAGACAATGTCAATCAAGATTTTGTTAGAATTATCTCTAATACCATATACCAAGAAATAAACAAAATTATATTTATCTGATTTGCTTGAGAGCTCATAAAGAGGGATAAACTGAAAAACAATGTTCAGAGAAATTTTTTTGAAAAAAATTAAAGTGATAAAAATTAATTTGGCAGGTAGTGCTTTAGTTCTTTTGAATGAATGTGCTCTAAGCAAGTTTTTCAGTTTATCCCTCTCTGGAAGCTCTCAAGCAAATAAGTATAATTTTCTTTATTACATATGTCAGTGATTACTAAACACCAAACCTACGTTATTACTATTTGTTTTAGTTCTGAAGTTTAAAATTTTATTCTCAAAATTTAAATCTTCAGAATTTTAAATTTCAAATTTCTCAGAAGAGAGAGAGCTCACTCCCTTCGAGTTATAACTAGCGTGACCATATAGCAAAGGCAGAAAAAGAGAACTTTTATTTCTTTATGAAAATGCAAAAACGTGTTGCGAAACTTTTATTTTAAAATATTAATGTTAAATAAATTTTTATCGTTATCAATGAAAATATTTTCTTAAAAATAGTATTCGGATTTTTTAGCAGTACTCTGTCAACCATTTTGAAGAACATAGATATGATATTGAAAATGCTAGGCGAGTTTTGTAACTAGTTTTTAAACTACTTACATGTATCTTTACCCACATTCGATAACTCGAATGTTTTTCATTTCCCTTGGGCTTCGAGTGGATGAGAGTTTACTACATTTAGAAATTTAGTTTACATTTTCTTACTTTTAATCTTTAGGATTGAAAATTTTCTCTTTCACACGGTATATAAACAGGCGAAATGCAGAAATAAGTCATTTTCTGCCGATTTCAAATTTGTTTTCCCTTTGGAAGCAAGCAAGTAGAATTTTATTAACTTTTTAAGCTCCATTGTCTAATAAAGTGAGATAGCAGCATGTCCAGGAAAGACTGGCAAGTTGCAACTTTCTATGCGTACCTCTAATGGGACTCAAAATTCTTCTCTCTGTCATCTTTAATAATGTTTGGGGTGTTTTCGTAAAAACTCAATACACACTGGGACTTGTTACTTTTAGCCAGTGAAACAGAGCAAAGATGAGAGTGTACTGATACATTTTGTCAGCAGATTTCACAGTTTTCCCATAAGCAGCAAAGTGTGGGGTAGGCCAGAACTCTCAAAACATACTGACATTATTTCTATTTGCTAAATTTTGCAAGGCAAACTCAGGAAAACATGACAACAGTGTCACGTTTCAACGAATTTTCCAAATTTTATTTCAGTTGCAACACCAATCGGTAAAAACTACCACATTCTAACAAATAAATGATTTTTAGACTTTTTCTTCAAAGTGCAGTCTTTTAGAACTCTCAATTTGCTACTACTATCTGAAAACAGTACTATTTACACGAAAGCATTAGTATTTACACTTCTGCATTGAATGAATTTTTTGTTTATGTTAAGATTTTTATTTGAATAAACCAACAGAATAAAAAAATACTTCCTGAATATTATATTGGTACAAGGAGGAATAAATGTTCTGCAATGTCCATGGTACCCACGAGTTTTAACTGCAGAAACTACAGGGCTGAAGAATTTGACCCACACAATTTTTTGGAGTTTGCCACCCTTGTAAAAGATAGTCTCTTTGATGTTATACATATATTTCTGCAACACGAATCAAAAGTCATAAAAATAACCTTTTAACTTCCGAAGGAAAATGGAAACTGCTTTCGTGTGCCAATGTTGGCTGGTGCAAAACTCTTGCATTTTCGATAGATGCCAATTCAGAGTTTAATATTTGTGAAATTGAATAGAAGGCGTTCAAAACGTTTTTGATACTTTTCTGTAGATTTACAGTCGTTTCTTCGATGTTAATGAGCTATGACTGGTTTAAAAGGTTATCTAAACTTGTCATTACGTGATATAAACAAAGGCCGTATCATCATTTCTATCTTCACTGGCGACGCGTAAAGTTCAGTGTGCGAAATATGTGCATTGCTGCTATGGAGAAAGATTTTACATTTTCACAAGGATACAGCTCTGGGATGACGCGAAAAAATTCATGCCGATTTATCACAAGTATATGAGGATCATGCCTCGTGCAGGAAAACCGAATGAGGCAGTGAACGGGAGAGCCATCGCTATTGTTCGTGAACTCATTAAGGAAAATCCACACATCACTCTTCAGGAAATAGGTTTAGATGTCAGTGTATCGATTGGCAGTGTGGCAACAATTATTAATTAACATTTAAAGTACCGAAAGATCAGTGCCAAATGGGTACCCCACAAACTGACAGAACAGCAAAAAAGAGCTAGAGTCACTCGTGCAAGTTTTGACCTAGTGGCCCCCAAACGGTTAATAGATATTGACACAGATGATACGACCTGGTTTTATTACTATACCAATCCCAGAAAGATCAACAGTTATGTTTGGGTTGTAGAAGATGACAAGATTTTCATTCAAGAAAAAGGGTGTTCACAATTTTTTCAACCCCAGTATTAATAGCTGTGGACTCTTACCTGAAAAAATGACTATAAATGGCCATTTAATGCAGAAGTGAAAAAATGACTATAAATGGCAAAATGACTATAAATGGCCATTGTTTTGCCCAAAATGGCAAAGGAGATGAAGGAGTAGGGTCCAACAACAGATGTGTCAAGGGTTCTACTTTTTTATGACAATTACAGTACTCACAAAACTCAGCAAGTTACGGCCTTTCTAAAGAAGGAAAAAAAATGAAACAGCTACACCATGCTGCATATTAACCTAATCTTGCACAATGATATTTTTAGTTGTTTCCATAAATTAAAAAAGGAATCTACCGGAAAGCCTTTTTCAAGGGCACAAGACCTTGCAAAATGCATTCATTAAGAGTTGCGGAGTATTCCGCAACAGGAGTACCACCAGGCATTCGAGAATTAGCGTAGACACTGCAAATTTGTATAGATGCTTGAGGGGAGTAGGTTGAAAATATTAAAAATTTTGTTCAGGTAAGTACAATGGTTTGTGTTCTACAGATGGATGTCAAGGACATTTTGAATACACTTTGTACTGTATCCATCAATAATAGTAACAAAAATTTTGTTGACGTAAGTGCAATGGTTTATGTTCTGCAGATGCATTTCAAAGACTTTTGAATACCCTTTGTACTGTACCCATCAATAACATTAAAAAAATGTTGTTGAGGTAAGTTCAATGGTTTATGTTCTGAAGATGCATTTCAAGGACTTTTGAATACCCTTTGTACTGTACCCATCAATAACAGTAACAAAAAGTTTGTTGACGTAAGTGCAATGGTTTATGTTCTGCAGATGCATTTCAAGGACTATTGAATACCCTTTGTACTGTATCCATCAATAACAGTAAAAAAAAATTTGTTGAGGTAAGTTCAATGGTTTATGTTCTGCAGATGCATTTCAAGGACTTTTTGAATACCCTTTGTACTGTATCCATCAATAACAGTAACAAAAATTTTGTTGAGGTAAGTGCAATGGTTTATGTTCTGCAGATGCATTTTAAGGACGTTTTGAATACTCTTTGTACTGTATCCATCAATAACAGTAACAAAAATTTTGTTGACGTAAGTTCAATTGTTTATGTCCTGCAGATGCATTTGAAGGACTTTTTGAATACCCTTTGTACACTATCCATCAATAAGAGTGACAAAAATTTTGTTGAGGTAAGTGCAATGGTTTATGTTCTGCAGATGCATTTCAAGGACGTTTTGAATACCCTTTGTACTGTATCCATCAATAACAGGAACAAAAATTTTGTTGACGTAAGTGCAATGGTTTATGTTCTGCAGATGCATTTCAAGGACGTTTTGAATACCCTTTGTACTGTATCCATTAATAACAGGAACAAAAATTTTGTTGACGTAAGTGCAATGGTTTATGTTCTGCAGATGCATTTCAAGGACTTTTTGAATACCCTTTGTACTGTATCCATCAATAACAGTAACAAAAATTTTGTTGAGGTAAGTGCAATGGTTTATGTTCTGCAGATGCATTTTAAGGACGTTTTGAATACTCTTTGTACTGTATCCATCAATAACAGTAACAAAAATTTTGTTGACGTAAGTTCAATTGTTTATGTCCTGCAGATGCATTTGAAGGACTTTTTGAATACCCTTTGTACACTATCCATCAATAAGAGTGACAAAAATTTTGTTGAGGTAAGTGCAATGGTTTATGTTCTGCAGATGCATTTCAAGGACGTTTTGAATACCCTTTGTACTGTATCCATCAATAACAGGAACAAAAATTTTGTTGACGTAAGTGCAATGGTTTATGTTCTGCAGATGCATTTCAAGGACGTTTTGAATACCCTTTGTACTGTATCCATTAATAACAGGAACAAAAATTTTGTTGACGTAAGTGCAATGGTTTATGTTCTGCAGATGCATTTCAAGGACGTTTTGAATACCCTTTGTACTGTATCCATCAATAACAGTAACAAAAATTTGTTGAGGTAAGTTCAATGGTTTATGTTCTGCAGATGCATTTCAAGGACGTTTTGAATATCCTTTGTACTGTATCCATCAATAACAGTAACAAAAATTTTGTTGAGGTAAGTGCAATGGTTTATGTTCTGCAGATGCATTTTAAGGACGTTTTGAATACTCTTTGTACTGTATCCATCAATAACAGTAACAAAAATTTTGTTGACGTAAGTTCAATTGTTTATGTCCTGCAGATGCATTTGAAGGACTTTTTGAATACCCTTTGTACACTATCCATCAATAAGAGTGACAAAAATTTTGAGGTAAGTGCAATGGTTTATGTTCTGCAGATGCATTTCAAGGACGTTTTGAATACCCTTTGTACTGTATCCATCAATAACAGGAACAAAAATTTTGTTGACGTAAGTGCAATGGTTTATGCTCTGCAGATGCATTTCAAGGACGTTTGAATACCCTTTGTACTGTATCCATTAATAACAGGAACAAAAATTTTGTTGACGTAAGTGCAATGGTTTATGTTCTGCAGATGCATTTCAAGGACGTTTTGAATACCCTTTGTACTGTATCCATCAATAACAGTAACAAAAATTTGTTGAGGTAAGTTGAATGGTTTATGTTCTGCAGATGCATTTCAAGGACGTTTTGAATATCCTTTGTACTGTATCCATCAATAACAGTAACAAAAATTTTGTTGAGGTAAGTGCAATGGTTTATGTTTTGCAGATGCATGTCAAGGACGTTTTGAATACTCTTTGTACTGTATCCATCTAAAACAGTAACAAAAAATTTGTTATCGTAAGTGCAATGGTTTATGTTCGTCCTTGACATGCATCTGCATGTCAAGGACGTTTTGAATTGTACTCTATCCATCAATAACAGTAACAAAACATTTGTTGACGTAAGTGCAATGGTTTATGTTCTGCAGATGCATTTCAAGGACGTTTTGAATACTCTTTGTACTGTATCCATCAATAACAGTAACAAAACATTTGTTGACGTAAGTGCAATGGTTTATGTTCTGCAGATGCATTTCAAGGACGTTTTGAATACTCTTTGTACTGTATCCATCAATAACAGTAACAAAACATTTGTTGACGTAAGTGCAATGGTTTATGTTCTGCAGATGCATTTCAAGGACGTTTTGAATACTCTTTGTACTGTATCCATCAATAACAGTAACAAAACATTTGTTGACGTAAGTGCAATGGTTTATGTTCTGCAGATGCATTTCAAGGACATTTTGAATACTCTTTGTACTGTATCCATCAATAACAGTAACAAAACATTTGTTGACGTAAGTGCAATGGTTTATGTTCTGCAGATGCATTTCAAGGACGTTTTGAATACTCTTTGTACTGTATCCATCAATAACAGTAACAAAACATTTGTTGACGTAAGTGCAATGGTTTATGTTCTGCAGATGCATTTCCAGGACGTTTTGAATACTCTTTGTACTGTATCCATCAATAACAGTAACAAAACATTTGTTGACGTAAGTGCAATGGTTTATGTTCTGCAGATGCATTTCAAGGACATTTTGAATACTCTTTGTACTGTATCCATCAATAACAGTAACAAAACATTTGTTGACGTAAGTGCAATGGTTTATGTTCTGCAGATGCATTTCAAGGACGTTTTGAATACTCTTTGTACTGTATCCATCAATAACAGTAACAAAACATTTGTTGACGTAAGTGCAATGGTTTATGTTCTGCAGATGCATTTCAAGGACGTTTTGAATACTCTTTGTACTGTATCCATCAATAACAGTAACGAAACATTTGTTGACGTAAGTGCAATGGTTTATGTTCTGCAGATGCATTTCAAGGACATTTTGAATACTCTTTGTACTGTATCCATCAATAACAGTAACAAAACATTTGTTGACGTAAGTGCAATGGTTTATGTTCTGCAGATGCATTTCAAGGACGTTTTGAATACTCTTTGTACTGTATCCATCAATAACAGTAACAAAACATTTGTTGACGTAAGTGCAATGGTTTATGTTCTGCAGATGCATTTCAAGGACGTTTTGAATACTCTTTGTACTGTATCCATCAATAACAGTAACAAAACATTTGTTGACGTAAGTGCAATGGTTTATGTTCTGCAGATGCATTTCAAGGGCATTTTAAATACTCTTTGTACTGTATCCATCAATAACAGTAACAAAACATTTGTTGACGTAAGTGCAATGGTTTATGTTCTGCAGATGCATTTCAAGGACGTTTTGAATATTCTTTGTACTGTATCCATCAATAACAGTAACAAAACATTTGTTGACGTAAGTGCAATGGTTTATGTTCTGCAGATGCATTTCAAGGACATTTTGAATACTCTTTGTACTGTATCCATCAATAACAGTAACAAAACATTTGTTGACGTAAGTGCAATGGTTTATGTTCTGCAGATGCATTTCAAGGACATTTTGAATACTCTTTGTACTGTATCCATCAATAACAGTAACAAAACATTTGTTGACGTAAGTGCAATGGTTTATGTTCTGCAGATGCATTTCAAGGACGTTTTGAATACTCTTTGTACTGTATCCATCAATAACAGTAACAAAACATTTGTTGACGTAAGTACAATGGTTTATGTTCTGCAGATGCATTTCAAGGACGTTTTGAATACTCTTTGTACTGTATCCATCAATAACAGTAACAAAACATTTGTTGACGTAAGTGCAATGGTTTATGTTCTGCAGATGCATTTCAAGGACATTTTGAATACTCTTTGTACTGTATCCATCAATAACAGTAACAAAACATTTGTTGACGTAAGTGCAATGGTTTATGTTCTGCAGATGCATTTCAAGGACGTTTTGAATACTCTTTGTACTGTATCCATCAATAACAGTAACAAAACATTTGTTGACGTAAGTGCAATGGTTTATGCTCTGCAGATGCATTTCAAGGACGTTTTGAATACTCTTTGTACTGTATCCATCAATAACAGTAACAAAACATTTGTTGACGTAAGTGCAATGGTTTATGTTCTGCAGATGCATTTCAAGGACATTTTAAATACTCTTTGTACTGTATCCATCAATAACAGTAACAAAACATTTGTTGACGTAAGTGCAATGGTTTATGTTCTGCAGATGCATTTCAAGGACGTTTTGAATACTCTTTGTACTGTATCCATCAATAACAGTAACAAAACATTTGTTGACGTAAGTGCAATGGTTTATGTTCTGCAGATGCATTTCAAGGACATTTTGAATACTCTTTGTACTGTATCCATCAATAACAGTAACAAAACATTTGTTGACGTAAGTGCAATGGTTTATGTTCTGCAGATGCATTTCAAGGACATTTTGAATACTCTTTGTACTGTATCCATCAATAACAGTAACAAAAATTTTGTTGACGTAAGTGCAATGGTTTATGTTCTGCAGATGCATTTCAAGGACGTTTTGAATACCCTTTGTACTGTATCCATTAATAACAGTAACAAAAATTTTGTTAAGATAAGTGCAATGGTTTATGTTTTGCAGATGCATGTCAAGGACGTTTTCAATACTCCTCGTATTGTATCTATCAATAACAGTAGCGTTTTTATTCAAGGGCACAACACAATTACAACTGAATGGAAAAAGCCCAAGACAATACAAAATAAACACCTGCGTATCAGGTACTGAAGCATCAAGAATTCTCATACCAGAACATAAATTTTGAATTCAACATTTAAACGTATATGGCAAATTTGAGTGCAAGGCACATGGTAGTTCTCCTGGATGCCACTGGAGGGGATCACTCTTTCACGCAATGCATGCTTATTCCATTACAGACATTAAAGCAGGGGTGCTCAACCTTTTGGAAGTCGCGGACCACTTTGAAAATTTTGTACAAGTCGCTCTATTATATATATATTTTAAAAATATTTTTTGGAAGCTTTGTCATGTTCGTGGGCCACAATTATGTGTCTGGCGGGACACAAGTGGCCCGTGGGCCACAGTTTGGGCACCTCTGCCGAAACCGTGGCCCGTGGGCCACTGTGTTTTTGTACTGTATTCATCAATAACAGTAAATTTGTTTGTACTGTATCCATCAATAACAGTAAATTTTGTGTCAGACAAGAAATCAAATGTTGATTGGAGACTTCAACATTGATACTGTGAACAACAAAAAGCAAGGTGTAAAGAAATATATAAATATATTAACAGAATCCAGTTATGACGAACTCATTATGGGCATCACTGGAGAAGAATTTATTACGGATCGTTTGTGCCAAACCTGTACTGATCATTTAAATGTTAAATTGGAAAAAAAATTTCATTTAATTCAGTGATATTGCGCAGTAAAAGAGCAGATCATTATATCATCGCTGCGACAATGGGACTTAAGGATTACAAAATACACAATACAAACATTGTTGAGATAGTTAATAGAGTAGAAACCGTCTGTACCTATAACCACACAAACATTAACAAAGACATAACTTAATCGATTGGACACCCCATTACTGCAACAACAAGAATGCTAATGATAGCGATAGCTCTTACAAATTTTAAAACTTAATTAGGAAGAATTTTTAAATAAAAACTAGAATTTCCAAAATGGAGACAGAAAAGCATCCGGGTAACGTAATAATAGTAAAGAATGGATTAATCCAGAAATTTGTAACTTGATTAAACATAGAGACAAAACTTGGATCAATTACGAAAAACAATACGATGAACGAAACTTATAAAAACCTACGAAACCAAGTTACTGCTGAAATCATAGTTCAAAAACAAAACTTTTATGGAAAACAACTACTACTGAATAGAAAAGATATGTGACAAACCTGGGACTTATTCACGAAGTGTTAGAAGATAAGTAGACAAATACAATTGATGATATAGTTACTAAAAATATGCCAAAATCTTTACCAGCATTAGAAATTTCAAACAAATTTTATATTGAATACAACGGTATGATATCAGAGATTAGAGATAGAAATCAAGAACAAGATGAAAATTATACAACAAACTGTAAATTTACGAACACAAAATCATTATTTGTACCCCCTGCTGAAACAATAGATATAATAAAAATAATTAAATCGTTAAATGAAAACAAATCACCAGGCTACTATAACATACAAATTAAAAACCTTAAAAAACAAAGTAGAAGCAGTGGCTGATAAAATAACAAAAACGTTAACCAAAGTATATTAACAGGTCAAATTCCAACAGATCTAAAGATTTCATTCTGAGACCAATTTACAAGGAGGTGATATATCCAATATTGTCAATTACCGACCTGTCGTAATTCTGTTCACAATACATAAGATTCTAGAAAAATACATGCATAACATCCTATACACATTTCTCACAAAACATAAAATACTAAGTCATAAAAAATATGGCTTCCAAAAGGGGAAAAGCACTATAAACTTACTAACAGATTTCACACACTTTATGAAGCCTTGAATCAGGATGATAAGATAGAAGTATTGTTCCTTGACTTATAAAAAGCATTTGACACAATAGAAAAGCAAACACGGTGTACCATACATAATATTCTATTAGATTTAATTAGAGAACTATGGGGTTAGAGACATCTCACTACTCTGGTTCCGGAACTATTTAACAAATAGGTCTCAATAACAAAAATAGGCAAAATTTTAGTTCTAGACGTCGTATCAAACACAGTATACCCCAAGGATATATATTAGGGCCTTTACTCTTTTTGATATACATTAATAACCTGGTGGACACTAACACAAAAAGTCACTTATTTACATATGTAGATTATATGGTAATCGCCATTTCGAATAAAAACCAAGAGAACGCTATGAAAGTTTTGCAAGAAGATTACAATACTGTTATACGTTGGCTTAATTATAATAAAATTTATTTAAACATTAAAAAACCAAATGGATGCTTTTTCACTCTCCAGGAACTCACATCAATAGCGAAATACGTATAAAAACACTTAAAAATCGACTGCGTCTACAAAAGAAGCATTCTTAACGCTACAGACACTAACTGTACTGAAATAGAACGAGTAGAAACTATAAAATACTTAGGTCTACACTTTGATAGCATATTGCGCTGGAAGACACATACGAAAAAAATCTGCGGAAGTTTAAGATTCTGCACTTTGAAACTACATAAATTAAGATATATTTTAAAAACAGAAACATGTTTAATGGTCTATAAAGCTATCAATGAATCTATCATAAACTATGGTACAACAATTTACGGCACAATAAACTTAACAAATAGTAAAAAGATTCAAGGATTCAATCCTCAATCGCCAAACTCTTAATACCTGTCAATTACTTCACACATCTAACTACAGCTAAAGAAAGATTTGATTATTTAGATTTCTTATCCTTTTGAAATTTATATAAATACAACAGAATATTTTTTTTATGATAAACATAAAGTAAAAATTCAACACGAAAAAAATACAAGACTGAAACAAAAAAATATATTTCAGTTCACTTTTAGAAACATCAAAGGAAAATATAAAAGCAAATACAAAATACCACATACTTTTAACCTCTTACCAAGAGAAATATTTTCCATGAACTCTTTTACTTTATTGAAAAATAAATTAAAAGATGTCCTAAAAAATAGATTCAAAGAAACAAACAAAAACATTCACTATAACCAATTGCTGAACTCAAAGAAACTGTACATAACCGAAGTTAAAAAAAGAGATTTATTGTATTATGTGTGGAAAAGGTTTTCTATAGCGCAAAGTAGATTAATGTTAAACGAGAAACACTGTAAATGTGAAATACCCTATACATATATCACGGAATTCGCTTTTGAATTAAAAATTTTATTTCACTATCGATGCTCTATGTCAATGTCATTAATTTCGTTGTTAAATATCATGAATGTCAATATTACATTCATCATATATCAATGTCAAACAATATTAATCATATCAAATGAAAGAAGGCTAAACATACTGTTGTAACAAATTATAAATGTCATTATTCTATATCCTGCAGATATGCTTTAAGCCACGAACTAGGTTTTCTACAATCAACTGTACCGCAAGTATCTCCCAAGAAGCTCCTGCCATGCAAGATTAAATTTTGGTGGAGTGTATCGCATCACCTCTGGAGTCCATAACGAGAATATGTAAGTGTGATATATTTCTCTTCATTATCATGCCATTTCGTGTCCTTTCATGTGAAAAATGAAACAGTTAAAAATGTTTGATATTGTAAAACTTTGTAATTGCCAGGTATATTCTTTGTGTTGATTATTGCATATAGGCCTGTTAATTGCAACTGAAATTCAGATTTTGTAATTTTAAAATGACTGGTCAGACGTTTTTGCTAGCATTGTATTCGCATGAAAACGTTACACACTTCAAAATAATATGAAAATCTGACAGGTGCGTAATTATTCTATTCTACTGTGTTTATAAATAACGGTAAAAATTGATCGTTCACAGTATGAGCCTATAGATTATGCAGCAAATTTTCAAATATAAGAAAATGCTGAAATCAATTAACACTTATATTTTATAAGCTCTGGGTTTCTTACCATAAGAATCATGAAACTCGTTTGAATATGATGGCGTTCCAATAATGGGCTCTTATATAAAGTGGCAAAGCTGTCATTCACTGCCTTGAGATAGTTTTCGTTCACACCCGGATGACAAAGGTCATGACAGATCGATGCTATCATTAATGCCTTCATCTGAAGAATAAGAAATAAAACAAAATGGAGGACTCCTTAGTTCATAGCATTTGAATTTCTTGACAATGACAAATGTAAGGCTATAACTCCAGAAATAAAACTATTGCATTCATAAATCAATGAAAATATGACGTGTCTTTATAAAAACGAATTATATTTGTATACTGATTTCCAAAATTTAACAACAAAACCAAAAACTTGAATAATATTTTTTGAATTAAAATAATTAAACCAAATTTGTGTTAAATATAAAAGAAAACAGTTCTGTTTAATGCTATAAATAAATTTATGTTAAACAGCTTCAAGAAGAAAATCAAAATATCGATATGAAAATAAAGTTCATCAAGGAGAGTGCCTATCCAGCTTCAGAACAACACTCTTTTTAAATAAAAAACTTTAGGTTTCGCCAGATATGTCAATTTTTCATCATTTGTACGCTGGTGGAAAAAATTCACGTTTCTTTTGACGTTTCTGATGAAGGTTTCAGATTATTTCTTTGATTATTTTTTTGATTTGCAGATATCGTAGGATACTAGAGATCCCCCTAGTTCTACTAGGTCTTCTTGTACAACGACACGTCCAATTAAGAATAATAGGTCCCTAAACACTGTTTCAGTTAGAACTAATGCAACATACATGAAACATTAACAACTCCCTAATATCTTTGCCAGTTAGTACTATTTTTGGTCAGTTTTCTGTTTGAAGTCAGAAATTGAGTTATATGGTTACGATCTTGAACTTATTGCAGTTCAGAAGCGTGCCGATGGATTTGTTGCCAGATAACAAAGCACGAAATGACGCTGGACTGATCAATTCCTGAAATATACCCACTTGGTAGTCGTTTGATGATGAGGACCACTATCCACTGTTTTAAATCCATTATGTGAATAATAATCATTTTAACCTGAGTTCAGCCATTCTCATTGTGTTTTCGATTTCTAGTTACTCTTGATCACAAATTTGGCAACCGTAACCATTGTTGGAAGCATTGGAAGTGTACGTTGAAATCATAGGTATAGTAAAGGAAACGAGATAGCGCACGATCAGCATTTTTCTGGCGGCAACTTGGGACCAAAAATTTTATAACTGTGAACCAGAGCTGAGTAAAGGGTAAGTGAAAGGTGTCCAACGACAAGAATCGAGCGACCTACAGCAGTGACATCAAGCGTAGGTGAAGAACTAAAGTTCATGTGATCCCCTGTGACATATTTTTGTATGTTCATATGCAGAGTCATGCAAAACAGATCAACCACTTTGGGAGCATTTGTTCGACATGTTAGCAGAAAGGACAAGTACTACTCAAAGAAATGTAGGTTTCTTGGTTGTGAGATGAATTCTGCTATTATAAATAAAAGGATGAACATATTGCAGAAGAATGAGAGGCAATAAATTATGTAAATCCATTAAATGTGGTGTATTAGTGATATTTTGAAATGCATGGTTCAATCAGAAAAAAGGTCTATGCACATACCAACTGCTACTACTGTGGCAGGTAGCACTGCTAACGCGAAGGGTATTTTTACTACGCTGTTGTCCCGCTTTACTCTTTGCCCAGTTTTTCTTGTGAGCCCAGTTCGCCACAAAAATCACGGTCTGACTTAATGTATAAACTTAGTAAAAAGAAATATAATAAATTAGTATTATTTGCTTTTTACGTACTCAAACATTTTTTACAAGAATATAAGTATCCTCAAATAAGTGCAAGCACGTTATTTTTTGAAATTACCACCTCTGCAATTGGTCAAAACAGCTATTCTATTCCCTTATTTCTTTCAAATATGATTTCTTCATTATATAATGTACAAATGACAATCCAAAACGATATTGATAATTAGGCTGAAGAACATCTCCATTCTTCAGTTCAGAAAAAAGAAATTTAGGTTGGTGAGTCATTCCATGTGTTAAATATAATAAATGTATTAAAACAAATATTTATTTAAAATTATTTCATTATTAAAAGTGTTCAGTTCATATTATTGTTAAAGTATCATTAGTACCATTTTCTCTTCTTATCACCCAATAATGACATATAAAGGATCACTGTAAAATTAACAGTCAAAATTATTTACAGTCAAATTAAAAATATTGTTTCACAGTAGAGATGAGTAGTTCGCGCAAACTATTCCCTATGGTGAACTAGTTCGTATACTAAAGAAGTAGTTCTCTAGTTCACTAATTTCTGTTTTAGAAGATATAGGGCAATGCCTGTTGGATTGTTTGCGAACTATTCGACTACGTTCAAACTGAAAAGTCAGTCATAGATAAAGGAGAAGACGGATAAGCAACAGTAAGTAGTTCAAACTGTGGCTGCGTGCAATGTCGCTTGTCTCGAATACGCGAGGTCTCTGGTTCAAAACCAGCTGTAGATGAAAATGATTTTTCGTGGTAGGCTCTTTGGAGTTTCCGGGCCTCATTCATAGAGGCATTGCGATACCTTCATTACAACCATTGGGTCTATGGGTAATGATGGGCAAAATACCTCTATCAAAGATTTGTTCTTTTGACTCATTTCATTCTTTGAGTGAGCCACTCCAAGTGAATTGAATCAGTTGCTAGTTAGCGTAACCTAGAGAGGTTAACTGGTTAAAATATAGGTAGCCATTGATTTTTAAAAAATTGTATAAACATTTTAATAACTAGCTTATCGCATTTGATTGTATTTTAATTTTTAGTTTAATTTTTAAAATTTTACAAAAATAATAAAAAAAAATGATATTGCAAAATTTTTTGTTTTTTGTTCGAGAGCTTTCCATGTCCAGTCTTGATTGATTTTAATCTTTGTGTAAGTAGGTAAAGATTCAAACATAACATCAAAAGATTTGTCCGAAATGGTTTCATTTAACCAGTTGTTAAATAATTAATTGAGAATCTCTAGTAAGCTGTAAAACATGTGGATGTAACAAAAAGTTATTCAAACCCCAAACATATGAAAAGAGCCTTTTTTATTATTCCGTTCTTCTTATTTCTTTTATCAAGGTAGCCTTGCAAGGGACCCCTATGTATGTGCCTATTGGGTTTATACCTTTATTATACATCACACCATTCAGATTTAAAGAGCACGCAAATATCCTACTATTATCAGATGATGAAAAGCAGCATTGTTGCTCCATTACGAATATGAGTAGACTTTTCACTCCTCTCACCAAACATAAATGCCAGACTTTCTACTGTGATCACTGCCTTCACCGTGATCACACCTTCACAAATGAATCACTCTTGAAGGATCATATTCCCTATTGTCAAGAAATGGACCCCAGAGAGTAGAGCCCAGGTTCGAGTCCCAGCTGAGTCAGCGTTGAGATTTATCTCCGCAAAATTCCCCGTCCTGCCCACGGTCAGTAGAGGAGACCGATGGCTTAGAAAGGCCATCGTCCTTCGGACGGGACGTTGAGCCGTGGCCCCGTGTGCGGGAGAGCCATACCCTGGGCACGTTAAGGAACACGCTGGATGGTCTTGACGGGAGCCTACCATCTGTCTCCCAACAGTTGTTCCAGTGGGTCTCCTGCTCCCAACCTTCTCTGAGCCTTCGGGGTCCATGTGACCTGGCCATTTAGCCATGGTGCGCAAAAAAGTGCCGCTCAGAGGTAAAACAACCCAACTCGGAATAAAATATATGTTTGTTTATTAAAAAATATGAGTCTGTCAAACTTATTTTTCACTTAAAAAAGTTGTATTTTGGTATAGAGAAAGGTACATTTAATAATAAATAAATAAATACCCCCTCAAGCAGCTGCTTGCCACAGAGGTCTGACAGGAGCCTGTCAGTTTATATTCCACAGTAGGAGATCTGAGAGGATGGCAGGACCTCAGCAGAAAAACGACACACACATCCATGCCTAATCCGGGGCTCGAACCCAGGTCCCTTAGATCAGTAGCCAAGCGTGCTAACCACTCGGCCACGGGACGGCTTAAGGTACATTTAAGGGATTTTTTTACATAGCGATAAACTTGTCTATTGTTCCAATGACGATTTACATTAAGCATATTTAGAATAGAAAACGTTGATTTTCCACGACAACAGCGGAGCACGAAAAATATACAATATTGTCCACACACACCAGTTTCGTCACTTTGCAGGATAACATCATTAAATACAATAGTCTGGAACCACGATACATAGTTGGAAATAGGTCAGTTAAAATAATTAGGAGGATTTCCAAATGAATCAAAGAATTCTACAGTCTAAGAATTGAAAAATATAAAGCCTGCCAATGATTTCCAGGCTTATTCCGAGGATCTACATTCACAATGAGGGATGCTGGGTAATTGGGCAATCTTCTCTTTAATCCGTCTGCTGAAAACACGCCGAGGAATGTCGGGATTTCATGACGGGCAAACACGCCGAGAAATGTCGGTCTATCTTAGCTTTCACATAGAGCATAATTTGGGAAAGATCTATGTATTCCTCGTCGCTTCCAGATACATGAAATTCTAAGGGTCCTCCATCGTAGATGTTAGTCAGGGGTGATATTCAAACCACTGTCCCGCTTCAATGATTGTCCGATTCAATGATAAGTCGAGTTCTAATTTCACACTTTCCAGCGAATCGCGATGAATAAAAGTCATTACGGATCAAATATGTCACGTCCTAACACTCTTCTCGCCTTTGAAGAAATGATACGTTTCGACTGACCCCGTTTCCTTTTAACGCCTACCCCCATCATCTCTTTAGCTTTGATGTAAGTTTTTTGCCCCCATTTTCCTTCCAACTTCCTTGATTCTCTGTCTAGCAGCCTTTTTGGGATTTTGACTCCGTAAAACGTCATCAGCTATCATCATACCCGTTCGCAATGCCTCTTATTTAGCTCCTTGTTTTAATAATGGTACAGCCGTTTTAAAGAGAGCTCCAAAAAGCCTTCTAAACCATACCACCTCTGTAATGGTTGTCCTTGATATTACGACAGACTGCTAGCTACTTGAGCTGTGTAGTAGTCCTCATAACGTTTAGTGCAACACTTGTAAGGCACTTGCATTTTTTTAAAACAGCTGCTTCAGTCGGAATGAAGTTTCACCAATACTCTCTCTCGTTCAAATGGTATCAGATGGCCTGTGTTCGACCTTAGAACGATTTCTACAGTTTGAAATTTCTGATTAACAGTTGAATTTTGTGATTAACGGCTGATAGTGAGGCCGATCGTACTGTGCACTGATGATTTCTCCGTCTTTACCGTTCACCTTCACGATGCGTAATAAAGGAGCCAAGATGTCCCCTACTATCTGAGTTTCTACGAGATCGGCGTAAACGAATGGCGCTGGGTAAACTGCTTGCATATCTCCCACGTAGGGTACTTCCATCGTTTGAAAAATAGTACCTGGCTCAAAACCTAACATTTCGGCTAAGCCTGTATAAAGTTCCAATCTGGCATTGTTGACAATTTCTACTTTCACTCTTTTGGTGACTTTATGATAAGTCACGTTGATTTTTCCGCTAAGCGACGGTATAATGATAACCCGTAGCATGTCGGGGACTGTTTCATAACATCCTGGAGGCATCCGTCTACCGTACATATCCCCTGTTCCCAAGTGAAATCCAAATAAATTATTGGAATAAATATATCAAATGTATTCCAGGAATTACTCCTGGAATACATTTGATAATAAAAGCGAAGTTGTTGTAATTGGTGATTTAAATATAGATATACTAGGAAATGATCACTACACAAATGAATATCTAAATTTGCTCTCATCAAATGGCTTTCAAAGTTTCATAAATTCACCGACCAGAGAAAGTATGACATGTTCTACTTGTTTAGATCACATTTTTGTTAAAAGCAAAATCGAAAGTTCATTCAAGAGTAGTATTGTTAAATTAGCAGTGACTGATCATTATCCCATTGCCTTAACAGTAAATTTTAACAATAATATGAATATTCAATGTGATAATTATACAGAGCCTATTCTTTATCACTACATAGACTAGATTAATTTTACAGGCTTTTGTTGAACAGGCTTTTAAGTGAATATTTCTGGGACGAGGTATTAATTCTTAATGATGTTAATGAAGCTTATAATAAGTTTTTAACCACATTTAATCTCGTAATTAAAAATTCAACTAGGGAAAGAAAAATTCATAATAAATCACAATCACCAAAGCCATGGATTACTTCCGAAATTCTGAACTTATTAAAAGAAAGAGATAAGCTATATAAAAACACAAAAAATACCCTTTAAATGCAACTTAAGAAAGTAGCTTTAAAAATTTTAGAAATCAAATAAATTATAAAATACGAGATTCAAAAAACAGTTTCCTTGCAACTCAGTTTTAAAATTGTGATGGAAATATATCGAAGCAGTGGAAATTGATAAGCGAGATAATAAATCAGAAGAAGGTAGAAAATAAATATCCAGAATTAGGAAGTGGTTCTGATTCAACTCAAAATGCTAAGTTATTGGCAAACCAATTTAATGAACACTTTGTAAACATAGCAGTAAATCTGTCAAAGAATAGGATTGTAAGAAATCAAAAGGCCATATGAGTAAAAATGCCAAATCCATGTTTTTAGCTCTAACTTGTAGAAAGGAATTGACTGACATTATAAAAGGTTTAAAAAATAAAAAATCTGCTGGGTATGACAATATTTCTATTATTGCTGTTAAAAAATGTTCTTTTAACTTGATCCAACCATTGGTTCACATTTGTTATTTATCCTTCGAAACTGGCACTTTTCCTGATTTAATGAAGAAAGCTATTGTAATTACAGTTTACAAAAAGGGAAATAAAAATGATTTTAAGAATTATCGACCGATTCTCTTCTTCCAGTCTTTTCAAAAATATTAGAAAAACTAGTTAATAATACACTGATAAATTTTTTAGATAGTTTTAATTTTCTCTCTGAAAACCAATTTGAGTTTAGGAAGGGTAGAGGTACAGAAACTGCATTGTTGAATTATACGTCAAAGGTTTTTCGTTCCATGGACAATAATCAATTTACTCTATCCATATTTATGGACTTGGAGAAAGCTTTTGACACAGTTGATCACGAAATTTTAATTAGCAAACTAGAAAATATTGGCATTCGTGGTGTTGTATTAAAATGGTTTAATGACTACTTACAACACAGAACGCAATGTGTTAGTCTTTTTAATACACTTAGCAACCCAAAACATATTTCATATGGCGTACCACAAGGTTCAGTCCTGGGACCAACCTTGTTTCTGATATTCATACATGATCTATGTAAATTAAAAATAAATAGCTATATTAACACTTTTGCAGATGATACATCGTTAATTTTATGTGCTGATTCTCTGGAAAATATCCTTTATAACATGAACACTGATCTAAAATGTGTGATGATATGGTTGGATTTAAATGGGTTACATTTAAATACGAAAAAGAGTAAGTATATTCTATTTAACCTAAATAAGAAATCATTCAATCCAAATTTGATTAAATTAAAATTGCATACCTTTTCATGCAATAATTAGTCAGCTTGTTGCTGTGAAGAAATTGAACAGGTTCGAAGTCTACTATACCTAGGCGTTTATATTGATAGCTCCCTAAGTTGGAAAATGCACATTGGAAAACTAACAAACACACTTAGACAGACGTTATATAAATTTTATTATTTAAAAAAATCTCCAGTAATAAAGTGTTAATAATGCTATACAAATATTGGGTCCAGTCTGCTATACAGTATGGTATTACAAGTGGGGGAGAAACATACATTTCATCATAAAGGAGTCTAATCTCAATGCAAAACAAATTTATATTTCAAATATTACCAAATAAATAAAAACTGTTACCATCTTTTGTAAGTATACCATTTCAGGTGTATTTCCACTGAGACACTTATTTGTCTATCGAACAATAAATTACTTCTTTAAAAACAATAATGCACGGCTGCATTATACAAATTATTCTATGCGAGATAATGGGAAAAGGTTTCTGTTACCACTTGCAAATAAAGAAATTATGCACAAACATTTTGATTATTTGGCCCCTAAAATTTTTAATTCTTTACCGATTATAATTAGAAATGAAAATAATTTTATGCATTTCAGATCTCTCACTGCTAATTATCTAATGAGCATTACAAATGCTGACAGCCTATTTTCAGTGTTAAAGTAAAAAAAAAATTAATTCGTTTTTATAAATTCTGTATTGTTTTTGTATATTTTTTTCTTTATGTAATGTTGAGTGTCAATGTTGCCAAAATTCTGCATTTAAATAATTTATAAGTTAAACCTACATGAGCCTAGATGCTCTTGGGTTAATAAGAGTATTACAAATATATGCTGTTCGTAACCTTATTATTATAATAAAACTGAACTGGCTGAAGTAGTCTAGTGACATAATGAGACGTCTTATTTCCATTTGTATAATGAGACGTCTTATTCAGATTAATTATTATTTTCATTGACATAATGAGACGTCTTATTTCAGCGAATTATCGCTGGGTAGCGTTACGTAAGAGGACATGATTTATGACTTATGATTCTCAATACTTCCCTATTTATAGGGGTGCCATATTACGGGAAGGTATCCAAGTGTTGAACTTGATTGGATATCCTTTGAATTTCACGAAGTATTCTACTGTTGCTTTACGACGACTCTTTTTAATTATTTTCTCCACTGGAAAATAAAGATTTTTCTTTTTTTTTTCAATTCCTGTTCGTAAAACGTTCCTTTTATCACGTGTTCCATAAGATTCTAATTCTATAGACTGGTGGTGTTCTGGGTAGTCGTTTGTCAACGACAAAGATTTCTTCTGTCCAGTTAGCCTCGTACCCTTTCGAAAAAGGTTGTTTAGATTTCACAATGTTTACGGTATCTCCCACCTGAAATTTATAATTGGGGTTTTGTGGAGACTACACATTGTCATACAGAGTCTTCCACAAGCGACTCTCGTTTTCATGTTATACTAAAACAGGTTTCGTTTTTATGCTGTCGTGATAGGTGTGATTATAACTGTGCAACAACTGGTCTATCACATCCACATAACGGTTCGTATTTTTATCTGAGAAATATTTCCACATTTTTGTTTTTAACGTACGATTGAATCGTTTTACTATGTTAGCTTCGGTTTCATTAGGAGTAGCGAAAAATTCAACCCCCTGTGCTTTAAGATACTTTTGAAAAACTCGGTTAGTGAATTCCGTCCCCTTATCTGTTTGTAATTTCTGAGGCTTTCTTTCTTGCAATATTTTCTGAAAGGCTTTTGTGATCAGTTGCCCCGATTTCTGTTTTAAAGGAACTGCCCATGCGTATTTCGAAGGCACGTCTATACATGTCAGTAAATATTTGTAGTCGTCATTATGTTTACTACGTGATGACAAATCTACCAGATCTGCCTGAAATTCTTCATCTTTACACCCCACTATCACTCTGTTCTTGAGAAACCGCTGTTTCACGGGTTTGTGAATGGTGTAAGCTTCCTTCCCCCACAGCCATTCCGCTATTTTTACCTTCTTCAGTTTCCCGTCCCTTTCTTTTACAGCACGATATAAAGCATACTTGCGGGCTGTACAGACACTTGAGAACGTTCATTACAGCAAACAATATTAACACTTTCAATGCTAATCTTAAAATTCATGTTAACTACACGAAGAAAGAAATCACAATGACAAAAACATCAGGAGACATTCATATTTATTAACATAACAAACTATCACTTGTTTTTACAATAGAATAACATTAAGGTCACATTAATATTTAGTTAGTACGTATTTCAGATGTACGTACTAGTTCATTGTGCAGCTCTTTTGGTAACGTTGGAAAGTTCAATTCAGACATAAGTTATTAGCCGGTCGTTTTAATTCAATACCTACTTCTTCCACAAAACGTTCAGCAATATTAGTTAAATGAATGTTTCTTAGTGCTTCTGTGAAATAGTCAACAATTGATTCATCGGTTATGGTAAGACACGAATGTCGAAGTTGACTCGGATAGTCCATTTCACATCCGATACAGTTTTTACGTAGGATTGTAAAAAGTTCTTTTCTGCGGATTGCTTTCAAAGTCTGCTTTAAACAGTCCATAAGCTTTACTGACTCACCGTTGGTTTGCTCATGGGGGGGGGGGAGTAATCATTAGATAGGCTTCTTCGAGGAAGGTTTGCAATTAATTCTGCATTCCACACAGCATTCGAAAATTTACCATTTTCAAACTTCAGAGCCATCAAACTGTAGGTGATTGCGTCACGCAAATCTGTTAGCCTCTCCCACTGATCGACGCTGAGAGGTATCGATGAAAAATTGAAGCACCACCGTCACGGGGAACAGTTTTTTTAATGAGCACCCCATTTCTACCCTTGAGCATGACGAAACAAACCGTAGGTCCACTTCATACTCACCGTATTCGATAGCTTTGAATGTTTCGACGATTGTAGGTGCATAAGAAACCAGTCCATACCATTGTTCTTCAAACATTACACCATCCTTTGTAGTATACAGTTTTAATGAATTATCACTAAACCTCTTGAACAGGCGTATGTGCACTTTGGGATAGTTCTTGTACTCACAAACATTCGCAAACAAATCAGAGCCTAACTGAAACATATGCAGATCATCATCTCTAAGAGCAAGTCGCTTCGCAGGAAGATCGCCACCGGTCAGGGAACGCTTAACACAGGTCATGGTTAGCAGCTCGATACTGAAAAAATAATGTCTTATCACCCGTCGAAGGGTAATACTTATACCTTAAACCTGTGACGTCGTCCTGTTGGTTGCCTTCCATTGGTCGAGATCTGACGCTAGATGGAGTCTGTGGGTAAAATTATACATTATTTTTAAATTATGATTAAAATATAATACGCGTTTTAGACACCAGGGGATGTTTTCGAACAATCCACTATCTGGCAACATAATTCGAGACGTAGGCGGCGGACGTGTTGGAACGTGTCCCTGTGAACCATTGTTACCTCCCGTTTTTTCAAACACATAAGGACCTTTGATAAACACTCTAGCTCATCAACGTCATCCTCCGTGCCATGGATAAACGCGTAGATTCATCAACATATGAATCATCCGCAAACATATAAGGATTTTTTTAAAATACGTATTTTAAACGTCTGTTGTGCAGGACTTTTCAGATTGTAAACCCATCTGTCAGTAAAACGTGGTCCACAGGACGGGGGAAGTACTATAAATTGATTTCTAAATGTCATTTACAAGGAATAAAAAATTACTTTTCAATGTGGTTTACAAGGAATAAAATAAATAATTCCCAATGTCGTTTACAAGAAATAATAAAATTCCCAATGTGGTTTACAAGGAACAAAAAAAAAAAATTCATTTGCAAACAAAATATATATATATATTCCTAATTTACAAGAAATAAAAATTAATTCTCAAGTTAAATGTGATTGACAAGGAACGGAAAATTCATTTTTCCGTAAATTTATTTACGAGAAATAAATTTATTCGTAGGTCAACGTGGGCTGATTCTGATATTTGTCTATATGCAGTATACAGATCTCATTTTTTACACACCAAAATAGTTTATAGAGGAATTAAATGACAATATAAATTTAATTAAAAATAGTATAGTTACACTTACTGGTGATATTAATATTGACCTTCTACTTGATAATGATTATGTAAACACTTATTTGGATATGCTTTCTTCATAGGGATTTCCAACCATATTTAGACGCAATTACAAGTTTTGTGTAAAAATGAGATCTGTATACTGAATATACATAAATATCATAATCAGCCCACGTTAAACAAAGCGATTCAGCAGTGACAAAGTCATTATTTTCGTTTAAAATAAAGTTCTATTTATTTTTAACCAAAACCAATATGCCACCTGATTTCAAACACAAATTAGTGTTTCATGTTTGGACCATGTATTTGTAAGACATATATATATATACTCCAAGCTGATCACTACCCTGTAGGAATAAGAATTGATATCGCGAACAAAATGGAACGAAGATCAGTCAATATTTCTAAATGTAGTCTATAAAATAAATTTTGTAGTATTAAGGGAAAAACTAATAAATTGTAGTTGGAGAAAATTTTAAGAAATTAATGATAGCAATTTGTGCTAGAAATTGTTTATTGATAAATTCTCTGAATTGGTGGAAGATGCTAAACAATATGCTATTAAAATAATCTAATGATAGAAGTAAAAATCCATGGATAACAGATGGTATCAAAAAAGAAAATAAAATAAAAAGATAAATTATATAAGTCGCATAAGAAATATCCTCACAATATTATACACGAAGTTAATTACAAAACAGTTAGAAATAGACTTAAAGCTTTATTGATATCTGCTAAAAATAATTATAATAGAACACAAATCTTTAAATGCAACAACGACAGTAAAAAGCAATGGAAATTTATCAATAATTTAATAGATAATAAAAAAAAATTAAACCTCTCTTACCAAAATTTCCTAATCCTGATCCAATAGAAAGTATAACTCTGCGAAAATTGTCAATGATTTTAATACATACATCGTTCATATTCCAGACAATGACAGTGGAAACCAAGTTAACTGTAATTTAAATACTGTAAGTAATTATATCACTAGGAACAGTTATTCCATTTTTTTAATTCCAACTACTGAAGAAGAGATTGAAGATATCGTTAATCATATTAAAGAAAATAAGAGTGAAGGAGACGATGGCTTCACTCCAACAATTATAAAACAATGTTTTAATTATATTGTTACACCATTGATATACTTTTTTAATTTATCGCTTGCAAGTAACGTATTCCCTGATAGATAAAAAAAAAGTCGTGAGTCCTATTTACAAAAAAAGGAAACAAAAATACTCTTTCACATTATACATCTATATCTATTTTTCCGCTCTTTGGAAACATTTTGGAAAAACTGGTGATAAACGACTGAATAGTTATCTAGTTAGTGCTTTCTACTCCGATAAACAATCTGGGTTCAGAGGGAATAAAAGTACAGAAGATGCTACACTAAACATGTTTATGAGTCTAACGTCAACTATTTTTTAGATATAAAAAATCACTTGATACTGTTTCCCATCAGATTTTATTACATAAATTGGAAAGTATTGGAGTCAGAAGCGTTGCTCTCAAAAGGGTTTTGAGTTATTTATGCAATAAAATACAAACTGTGAAGGTTAATGGAACATTTAGCTCTGAGTTGGAAATAAAACATGGAGTCCCTCAGAGTTCTGCCTTAAGGCCAATTCTCTTTTTAATTTTTATCAATGATTTCTGTCTTTAAAAATTACTGGTAAGATTAACAGTTTTGCCGATGATACTGCTATTACATTTACAGCAGAAACTCTTGCTGACCTACAAAGTATAATAAATAATGATTTAACAGATATTGTAAAATGATTTAAAATAAATAACCTAACTCTGAATTTATCTAAAACGAAATATATATTGTACACTCTAAAAATAAATTTGATATTGTAGATAATGTAATGGTTAAAATCCATGAAACTAATTGTGATATTAATGAGGGCTGTGCTGTGTGTCTATTGATAGAGTGGATGAAATAGGATATTTAGGAATAAAAATTGATCAAAATCAGGAGGACACACGTTCAAAAGTTAATCGAAAATCGTAGAGCAATGTTACGTAAAATGTACTATTTAAAAAAAATTGTGAATCACCAAATGTTAGAAGCAAATTATTATTCTTGGATTCATTCTGTAGTGTATTATGGGCTCCTATGCTTATGGTGGTACTTATAAGTCAACCTTGAAACTACTAACTGCCCACCAAAATAAAATTATTAAAAAGATATTGATAGAAGTATTTATCAAAATGGAAAAAACACAGTTAAAAATTTAAAACTGTTGCCCTTCAGTCACTTGTATGTTTATAAATTGATGAATTATATTTATAAGCATAGTCATTTTTTTGAATTAAAAGTCGATAATTATAATTTTCGTTTAGATGGCAGGAAGTATGTAGTTCCACTTGCAAAAAAGGAAATATTACACAAACTATATATTTAGCACCAAAATATTTATTCTGTTACCTAGTGAGTTTCGAAATTGCATTGGTAGAGTATTTATCTTTAAGAAAAAAATAAAGTTTCATCTCTCACATACACTCGACTTGGATTTTGTTTACAGTTCTACGATAAAAATTAGAATTAAAATTTTTATTGTTATACCCTTCTTGTACTGTATGTAGTAAATGTTTTCTTTTCTATTTTAATTTTGTTTTATATGAAAATATTCATTTTTATATTTGCAACAATGCGAGAATATTATAATTTGTCACAATCCACCCTGTGTTTATGGATCATTAGGCTGCAATAATTTGTGAGAAATAAGTTGATTTTTTTTTCATTTAATGTAATGCTAACTATAAAAACATAGAGAGCGAATGCTTTTGAGTTGCTTATATTGTATTTAAATGTATAGTCTAATGTGTTAAAAATAAAATATTTTGACTGATTGATTTGATTGCTGTACGCAAAATTGATGCTCAGAGATAAAATATCATCATCATCCTCAAGAAACCATGGGCTACGGAGATTCAACCAGATTGTGCAATTTAGTTCTCCAAACATGTCTGTCCTAAGCTACATCTCCTGCACTTGGCCACTGTAGCCCAACTCTCACAAGGTCCTATTTGACACTGTCTGTCTGCCGCATCATAGGTCTCCACTTCTTTCTGTGGCCTTTAGACACACTGCTCATAACCCTATTCGATAATATATAGTTATCCATACGGGCAACATGGCCAAACCAACGTAGTCTTTCTCTGCACAATATGCTGCTAAAAGGAGGTTGCCGACCTTTCCCTAACCTTATAATTATTTACAAAGTCAAACCACCTAATACCCAATATACTGCAAAAGCATCTAGAATCAAAATCATCAAGTTCCTGTTATCTTGTTTACAAAGGGTTCACGTTTCACTACCTTAACTTACTCTAGAAAGAACCAAACTATTACACAGCCTAATTTCAGTCTTTAGGTATTGTCAAGATCTCTCTTCTTTATTTGATATCTGAGAGATTTGTTAGCCGAATGCCTTTATTGGACCTTAATCACACAGTAGTTATCGTACTCAATAATAACACCATCAATTCGGCATCTCTTGATTAAATATTACGTTTAATGAACAACACTTTACATAAATTAATAGCACAACTTCAGTTGGGCGAGGCCTTAATCCGCTGCCCCACTGAGAATATCCAGTCACACACTCCCAGAGTATTGACCCGACTTTATTAAGAAGTCCTTCAAATATGCTGGCTCCCAGAGCGCAGCAATCCACTTTACCTCCGACCCTTTTGAGGGTCAGGAGAGAAGTTCCTTTCTTTTCCGATGGGCTCCACCAGCGCGTTCTAGATGGGAGAGGAAACCGTGACGTCACGTTAGGGGGCGACCGTTCAGCTTGCTCTGTAGCATTTCTGCTTGAGTTGCAAGATGTTTTGCAGGCTTTTACCATTTTAAATTAATGTAACGTCATATTGTATTTTATTTCGACATATTCCAATCTTAAGCATTATTTTACGTGAAATTATATTTATTTTTTTGTAAAAAAATAACAATGACAGGTTTTTTCTTTCAATGCTAAAGATGTTATCGGAATTTCAGCTGAATATTTGCACGGAATTTTAATATTTTGGCGATAATAATTAAAAAGACTTCCATGTCTTGTCTCAACATTTAAATCTCATAACTAGAATCTTCTTCTCATTGTGAGTTAAAATCATTTCCTTTATTTAATATTCTCTGATCAAAATATTTTTCTCAGAAAAATTTATACTGTAGTTAACTTCTTCAGACGAAAATCTGAAAAAAGAAAATCATTGGCAGATGAATTGCTAAATTTACTAGTCTGATTTTGAATAATTATTAATTTGTATCATTTCCTCTGATTGAAATGCTTTTTGTAGAGTAACATTGTAGTTTAGATCAGGGTCGGACTTATCGCATAAGCTAATTAAGCTACAGCTTAGTGCCTAAAATAAACATGGATTTCAAGTTTTCCTCTGCAGCAGTTGTGAATTTGCATTTTTTTTTTAAATTTAAGATTATTTCCCCTTTTTTTCCCCTTACAACACATAGGAGAGAGAAGAGTCCCAAAAGCTACTCCTAGCTTTTACAGGCCTTCTCTACAAAAACATGCCTTTCTAAGACCAAAGTCACTGCTGACCACTGTCTTTTTCGCCTTCCGTTTCATGTTTATTTTTTAATGTTTCCTTCAATCAGAATAATAAATATATATTTGGACTTCCGAATTTTTGGTGGCTGTTAAAACGGACTTAAGTTAGGCCTCACAGAAAGTCAAAGTCGGGCCCTGAGTTCGAGACACTTGTTCGACGATATCGTCCAAAACGTTAAAATAGCATCGAATTTAAAATGTCTCCCAAAAACAACAGTTTTATTAGTTATGCACAATTTCTCGGAATTTTACTTATTTAAAGTAGTTTTTTTCTTTCGTTTTTTGTAATCGAACCACACTGCAAGGTAAGACTTATCATAATTCGACCGACAATATCGAAGACACCTTTCTCGTCATGTTTCAAAAAGAAGTCAGCACTACATAGTTAATGTGCACCATAAAATCAGCAGATGCAAATGTTTTCACAAAGGCTACAAAAATAACTGTTGTTCACATTACTCTGTGTCTACTACGTCAAGTCAAATGAAAGGCGGTCGCTTCCCCACACGTGAGGTAAGATCGCCCACCTACCGTGATGTGAAACACGACTGATGTAAAAATGCCCAGGCCCTCTCCCATCTAGAACGCCTTGGCTCCACTCCCCCTTCCTTCCCGCTGTAAGTGCATAGCAGAATGCGCGTCACGACATTCCACGATGCGCTGGTCAGAGTTCTGCAGGTCATATGGCTCTCGCCCAATATAGCATGGAGTGAAGGGCAACGTGAAGGCCCCAGATGGGAACATCCTTGACAGGTGTATACGCCTATTTCTCCACACTCTCCATACATTCTTAAAAGTCCCAGCAGCAATCCCTATTCGTCTATTTATCTCATGTAGCACATCACCAGTATCTGTTACATAACTCGCAAGATAATTAAACTGAGACACCTGCTCAAGATTGCAACCATTCAGATTAACTGAAGCACAGCCTGCCTGACCTATTATCATCACTTTAGTTTTATCTCTGTTCCTAACCAAACCAACTCTACTGCCTGTCTCATTCAAAATCTATTAAAAGAATTCATCTCATCAACATTATTTGCCAAAAGGGCCAAATCATGAGCGTAATCGAAATCAGAGATTTTCTTTTCGGTTTTATTTCTGTTTATCACCAAACCAACTCTACTGCCTGTCTCATTCAACATCTCTATTAAAAGAATTCGTCTCATCAACATTATTTGCCAAAAGGGCCAAATCACGAGCATAATCCAAATCAGGCATTTTCAGATCCCTAGACCATTTAAATCCAAAATATTTCCCTTGCAGAGAATTTCGCATAACATAATCAATAACCAAACTAAAGGGGAAAAGAGAGGAGATAAAATGCAACCTTGTCGAACACCAGAAGCAATGCTAAACCAATTGTTACAAGCCTTACGAACTCTCACACATGACTCAATGCTACTATAAAGAGCTTTCATTTCATTAACTCGTCTCATATGCCATAAGATCTCATGATCAACCAAAAGATTATAACCATCAACAGAGTCATAAACCTTTTTGTAAGCTACAACGGTAGTAACCATAGGTTTCTGGAATTCTAAACATTTTGAAGAATCTGCCAAAGTAAAAAAATCTGATCTATATATCCCCTACAACTTCTGAATCTACTGCTCATCACGCAATTGTCCATAAACCAGATTCTTAATTCTATTAATCACAATCATGCAAAGGACTTAACCTGGAACAAAAAGTATGCTGATACCCCTGGAGTTATCACAAGAACTGCGATCATCTTTGTTAAAAATAGGGATAATGATAGCTCAGGTAAAATCCTTAGGAACAATGCCTTTATGATAAAACATATTCAAAAATTTCAGTCAGCCATGTGAAAACAGATAATATGATTAATGACAAGACCCGATGTTCCGCAATAATGCACTGCATCTATTGGGATAATGCCATGCTTTACCACAATCCACCGTCGCGGCTAAACACTATAGAAGAAGAATCCAGCCTTTGGCAAAACCTAACTATAATCTTCGTCCTCGGTCGCCACAAACAAGGATATTGAGAATCCAAATTGATTCGGCGCCCCTGATGCGAGCCATGTAACAGAAACATTATCAGCTATAAGTATTAAGTAGTAATTTCATCTACCCCTGGGGATTTAATGTATGTAGTTTAAGTTTAGAAATAGGGCCAATATAACTTGAGCCAACATTAAAGCCAGTAATACATGTATCATCGTTACAATGTGAATAGAACTAATATCATGTTGATGCATGAGGCAGGTTGTGCAATTAATCATTACTACAAGCACGTCATATATAGCCTACATTCTCAGTCACACAGTTAGTACTGTAATATGCTGTTTGGAGCAGTGAACGAGGGATCGGTACAGCTTCACATCGCCATGGCTGACGGCCTCCATAACATACCATACCAGGAGAAGATCGCTTCATCAGTCCAGAAGCAACCTTCAACACTTGTACGACATCTATACAGCAATCTAGTGCAATGTGGCATCTGCAATGCATGTACCAGTGTCCACACAGACCATTGACAACGTTTGAATGAAACTGAATTGCAGGCACTGCATCCTCTGCGCAGGTTGCCTCTGACTGCTAATCATTGCCAGGCACATCTTATATTGTACATTTAGTGTGTGTTGTGGTGGAGGGAATGGCACAATATCATCTTCTCGGATGAGTCACGCTTTTGTTTGAGTTCAGATACAACCTTTTCATTTTAAGAGATAAATGAGATAAGGTTTAGCCTTGCCACAGACGGCACCAGGATCCAGAAGATACCTGGGAGTGCCATAATGCTCGTACACTCGGCTTCTGGAATGGGGTGCCATCAGTTATGACTCCAGAATATTTTAGTGTTTGTCCAAGGAACTTTCATCAGCAGGATAACGCATCTCCCCATGGGGTACATATTACCAACAGTGTATATGGCATGTCGACACTGTCTTGGCCCACTATGTCCCCGGATTTCTTCCCTACAGAGCACATATGGGATGTGTTTGGTCAACATATCCAACAGCGCCCACAGCCAGCAGACACAATGGACACCCTGCATCTCAGTTTAGAGCAATAGTGGAAAAAATAGTGGAAAGTTCCTCAGGACATTGTTAGAGACCTGTATGCATTGATGCTTCATCGTCTGGTTGCATGCATTGTCGGCAATGAGGGAATACCCCGTACTCAGAGTACATATTGGGGGCCCCACACACATTCATAATATTCTCGCAGGCGATTGTTTTGCCTCATTATTCAAGAAAAACAATCATATGTCATTCATTACTATGAGATATGCAATCACGTATATTCACGCCGTTGATCGGTAATAGCCTGGTAGTATTCTCGACTACTTTGCTCAGTATCACCTTCAGGGTGTTGAAATTTTTGTGTCCGTGACTGTATTTAATCCGGAAATTTAGGAAACCTGGTTGTAGAATTTGTTAATTAAGAATAGATACCAAGAACATATACCCAGAAAATTTACTAATAGTAAATTGTTTTGGTATGTGTTTTAATTAAAGTGCTCTTGGTTAAAATTCTACAGGTTGCTCTTAGTTTTCTGTAGTTAGTATTAAATTTTACAATTTTCGATAATATCTCAACCTAGTAATAATAAATAAATTATTTATTTTATATACACTGACTGATTTGATCTTTAACTCTAGGGAATAAGAAAATCCAAATTTTCAATTTTAAGAGGTAAAGGAGATATGCTTTTTGCGTTGTACAGGGCTAATAATATATTACTATTCACATTTTCCAATCACCCATTAGTACGAATTACTACTGTTAAAGGATGAAAATGTCATACAATAAAAACTCCATTTTTTCAGAAAACGAGCATTCCATATTCGCCAGAGATATGTTATCTTTCAAGTTTAAATTATACTTCACTATCGAGTTTTGATTTAAAAAGAAATGGAAATATTTTCTGTAGCTCAGTATGAAATGTACACTTCCGTTTTCGTCTACTCATTTTCAAAACTGTGAAAAATAAATATATACACACACTACATAACTAGCCACTTTTGCACCTTACACACATATCCTTTCTTGCGCACTGAGCTTTTCACGAAAACAAGGCAACGAAAGAATAACACATTCAATATAGTAAGGATAACAAACACAATTCAACATAATAAGTATAACACACACAATTCAATATAGTATCTGAACTTACTTTCTAATCAAATAGTAATCTCATGGAGTTCATGAATAAATATTTGCCTAGAAAAAATTCGTAGGCTCTCTTCAGAGATTAAATAATATTGGCGATTTCAAAAAAGTTGCCTAAATATGTCTATCTGGTTCTGTGTAGAATGCAGGCTAGAGAATACTCTGAATCCCTCATTCAGTATTTTATATGTTATCAATTTGGCCATCGTGCAATGAATGCTTTTATATAAAACTAAAACAGCGTAGAGAGCCTATTCCTAGAAACATTCTTTTCGCGACAGTTTTTGAAGTTCATTTTTTTGTTCGAATCGTAAAATGCAGCACCCTGCCACTTTCTCCGGTCCACTAAAATATTAGTTTGTTGTGGTGAAGACGCTTCAATTTAAACAGCATCTGCCATGGAAAAAGGCACTTAGTGGAACCTAGGAGGGAATCCAAAGAGAAAATTGTTTTCCTAGACCAGAAGAAAGTGAAGAATTCGTCAATCCCGAAAATCCCTCTCTTTAGAAATAGCTTGGATAACATCGATTTCAACAAATGGAGAAGGGTCTGAAAATTTTGACAGATCTGCTTTTCAAGTGTATTGACCTAATTACTGTACTTCAAAAATTAATATTTCAGAAATTGAAAAATCCTCTCTAATGAAAAGTGGAGAGCATATTCATTTATGAATCTACTAAATAAAAAGAAAAATATTCTGACTGTCGAGGCATAGGAAATAAAATTTCTTTTTTTTTAATACAATATCGTTAGTAAATAAAATTAAGGATATATTCTTTATATGAAACTGGGACTAAAATCTTTCAACTGAAGGGATATGTCACATGTTCACAAAATAAGAAATCTATATATGGTGGTGTAGTTCTGCTTGTTGATAGGACCTAGTACAAAAACAGATCTTTTCTGGACCACTATCCCCCCTTGAAGTCGTTGCTATTCAGGTATCGAGTAATAAAATTTATTTCCCTTTAATTTCAATTTAAAATTTTGGGGAAAATTTTAAGATTAATCACTTTACCGATATCTTTATTTCTGGACTGGGGACCCTAATGGCCATGTAACCTTTTTAGAGATGGGAGGAGGGAGTCTTTGGATGTTAATGGAACTAATTGACACCTACAACTTACTATTACTCCTTCACACTTTGGAGTGGTTCAAGACGATCTGCGATTAACTTTTCCCTGGCATATATTCCTTTGCCCATACCATATCTTGCTGTTCGTTGGTCAAAATATATTAATCTGACCACTTGCAATTTTTACTTGGAGGATTTTTAGGAAATAAGAAGACTAGAGTCTGCTCTAACGTTGACTGGAGTGCCTTTAGAAGTTCTTTTAACTTTGAGACGGCTGAATTTTCAGAATTTTTAGATTTTTCTTTTCTCTTATGCTCTTTTAGACTTTCTATGTAAAAGAGCACCAGCAAAGTTGAAAATCCTTACCACCTGAAATACAGAATTTCTTATATAAATTTAAATAAATTTATTACGAAGGGCTGAGAGGATAATTTCTTGTTCACTTAATATATGGTAGCATTATTCCAGCCCTGGTTAAAAGAAAATTCAGGGAAGCCCGAAATAAAATGCGGGCAGCCATTTGTAATACAGTTAACATATTTGCTTCAGCCTTTCAGGTTTGGAGATTTAATTCAATTGGTAAAAAGTCTTCTCCAACCTTTCCATGGCGTTCAATTATGTTTCAAGAAAAAAATGCAGTCAACTTGTATTCCAAATGATTTCCCTTCTTATTTCTCTTCTCTGGGTTCCTCTAATGCATCTCTAGTTCTTTCATTACGCGAAAATCAGATAGCAAGAGATTTTTCAAATATTTGCTCTTTCCTTTGGGCTTAAATATATGTAGATGGAATTGATTTAAATGAATTGATATATTCAATTAATTTAACTAACAGAACTACTACTACTGGCCCTGGTATGATATCATGCAAAGAAATTAAAAACTTCACCAGAAATCAACTACTTTGCCTTCTCTTCTTTAAATTTTCTTTGGATTAATGGAACCTTCCCAAAACAGAAAACAGTATACGTACTTTCCATAAGGAAACCATCTAAAAATCTTCTGCTATTGTCATTTTACGGGCCCAGATTATGATCCCTCTGAAATATGGTACTCTTTAATAGGCGGAGGGTGGGATTAATCCCCTTGTCTTTAAACGTTTGCTTGCAAATTTACTTAAAGTTTTTTTAGAGATGCAAGTTTTATATTTTTACATACTATATCGCTTTCCGGTTAGCAAGAGCTAGGCTCACATTACCTATCAATACATATTTTATTTCTGAATTTCTGGTTATTTCTTTTCATTTCTTTACATATTTTGCTTTGTTTTTCAAATTTCATATGTGCTATTGAATTGAATGTAACTTCTTTCAGTACTAGGAAAGCAGAATTTGTATATTTAATTGCATTTGTTTAAGACATAGAAATGGTGCTTAATATTGTGTATTGATTTATATATTTGTGCTGCTCAAGCTAAGATGAGGAAGTTCCTCATATACAACAGTGTAAAACTTTCAGTTTATTTAATTTTAATTTGATTCAACTTTGGTAATAAACATACATTTCTGGAATTTAAATGCTGAACGTTGTGACTGTTGACTTCCAAAGTTTGCACAGTAAGACTATTCTTTGGTATATAGGAATGGCTGAAATTTGGTTCCATTAATTCGCGCCTTCTCTCGTATTATATAAAGCCGTACAAAATTCTCTAAGGTATTTTGTATTTGTATTTGTTCCAATGCTTCAATATCTTACAGTTGTTAGTAGAGATGATCGTTTCAAAGAAAACAAATTTTTCATTTTCAAATTTAGCCCCCTTTAGCAGTAGTAATTCGTACTAACGAAAGAATGGGAAAATGTAAATAGTGTGTACCAATACCAGTGATGAAGCACAGAATCGGCCAATTCTAGTACTTAATGTCCGCCTTCGGCTCCTCATGGTGCAGGCTGTTAGTAAGATATTCTCTTTTGGAAAGGAACGGAAGAGGAGGGCTGCCAGCTCAGTGTGGCCTACTGATCTGGTCACCTATGGCCACGTTTTCTTCTTTTCAACTCTGCTGAGGAGTGGTCAACTTCACAGGGTCCTGGTGCTGACCATTTGAACCCACTAGATTGGACTGGTTTATGGATTTGAGCTTGATTATGAATCCTAGACTTGCTGCACTGGTGAGTCTCTGTTGAGAGAGAATCTGCCGCTGTGTTTTCTGTTTGCTTGTGGATTGCCAGCCCTAAGTGAACAGAGGCACGGGATACCTTACATCAACTGGTAGATAATACTGATCAGAGCCCATCGTAGGTATTTGAACCCACACTAGTTGAGCATCGTCAATACTAAACTGGAGCAATATGTCTGAGGCAGGCCATATGGCTCTTTAGATGGTCCACTTGAAAAGGTGGTGCCTCAAGTTTCTACCAGCATCGGTGACTTCAGCCTTTAGCGGAGGAAGAACAGTTCTTTGCCCAATGCTTGCGATCAGGGGGCTGTTTGATGTTGTTGGCCCTACCTCTCTCATTAAACCTAGTTTTTTTTTTAAATCCTACTAATCATTTTCTCTCTGCAGGTACATGGAACGTTAGGACATTATATAGAGATTATACTCTTGATGTCCTCATGCAGGAATTCCAGCGTTATAACCTAGATATTCTAGGCTTGCCAGAGACTAGATGGACAGGTAAAGGTGAGATTCTTAAAAATAACTTTAAATTTCTCTTTTCAGTCAGGGAGGATGGAAAGCATCTCCAAGGTGTGGTTTGCTTCTCAGCAGACATGCCAGTGATGTTCTTCTAGGATATGACTGCATTAATGAAAGATTTCTTTCAGCAAAATTTAAAACAAAAATTGAAGACCTGAATGTCATCTGTTGTTATGCCCCCATAGAGGACTCTGATGAGAACGAGAAGGATACGTTTACAGCCAGTTTCAGGATATTTTGAATTCTGTGAAGAAAGGAGATATTTCTCTTGTTCTAGGTGACTTCGATGCTAAAGTTGGTAATGAGTCTAATTTTTGGGCAGGAGTTTTAGGGCTCTTTGGCATTGATTGTTCCAATGGCAATGGAAGAACATATTCTACAGCTAAAGTAAACTTAATGGTTTGCGAATAACTAACACATACTACAAACACCAGGACATTTATAAATACACATTATTTCACCTGATGGGTTGCATAGGAATATGATAGATAATATTTTAAGTAACAGCAAATAAACTAGTTCTGTTAGGAATACCAGATCATAAGATCTTACAGAGGAGCCGAAAGTGGGTCTGACCATTACCTGGTCAAAGATGTTTTGTAGCTAAAGTTTAAGAAATGTTGTGCTAAGATTAAAAACATCAGCCACAACACTGAATGCCTGAAAGACTTAACATGATATTCTACTTAGTCGTTATGACAATTGTGGTTTGGTTACTGCTGAAGTTGAGAAGAATGGGACCAGTTTAAACAGGTTTTTTTGAAACCAGAAGAACTCTTTTGGGTAAAAGGGAACAGAGGAAACAAAATTATTTGAGTGATAAGGCTATGGAACTTATTTCTGAAAGAAGGAAGTGAATGATTAATATGAATCAACATCCTACTAGTCCTAACAGAAGGCATTACAACGAGCTTAATAAATGTGTAAAGGATCAGTTAATAGCTGATAAGAATCTTTGTCCTGATAGTTTGGCTGACAAAGCTGAGGAAGCAGTTAGACAGCACAACAGCAGGGGGTTGTACCAGAGTATTAAAATTTTATACAGGAAGAAACAGACAGGTACACACGGATTAAGGAATAAACATGGGAAGGTGGTTGAAGGTGAGGCTTCTGTGATGGCTACATAGGCTGAGCACTTTAGAGAGGTTCTAAATAATGTGATTATTTCTGTTCCCATTGTTTATAATAAGGCTTTAATGATGGCACTATATCACATTCCGAAGTCACTTTAGCTATCTCTAAATTAAAACTACATAAATCCCCAGGGGTGAATGAAATCACTCCTGAAATGCTTAGAGCTGGGAACATTTGTTTTGTCACATGGCTGACTGAAATTTTGAATATTTCGTATGATAAAGGTGTTGTTCCTAACGATTTTACTAGAGCTATTATTGTCCCAATTTTTTTTATAAATGTGATCGCAGTTCTTGTGATAATTATAAGGAAATTAGTTTACTTTCTGTTCCAAAGTTCTTTACATGATTATACTTAACAGAATTAAGAATTTGGTTGATGAACAACTGTGTGGTGAACTTTGTGGATTCAGAAGTGGTAGGAGATATATTGATCAAATATTTGAGTTTCAAAATTTCTGATTTAGATTATGCAGATGATTTGGCCCTGTTGGCTAATGATGTTGATGAGATGAATTATTTCATTAGAGCTGTTCATGAGATGGTAATAGAGTAGGTTCGGTGATAAACAGAGAATAAACTAAAGTGATGAAAATTGGCCAGGTAGATAGGGCTTTAGTTGCTTTGAATGGCAGCAGTCTAGAGCAAGTGACTCAGTTTAATTATCTTAGGAGCTATGTAACAAATACTAGTGATGTGCGGCATGAGATAAATAGGAGAATGGGGATTGCCGTTGGGACTTTTAAGAATCTATGAAGAGGTGGAAAAATAGGCGTGTACAACTGAAGACTACAATTAGGCTGTATAATAGTTTGCTTCTTTCTAAGGTTAGTTACGGTAGCGAAACATGGACCCTTTGTAAACAGCATAACAAGAAACTTGGTGCCTTTGATTCTAGATGTTACGCAGTGGGCTTTAGGTGGTTTGACTTTGTAAGTAATGATGAGATTAGAAGAAGGAGTCATCAAACTTCTTTGAGTAGCATATTGTGCAAAGAGAGAGATTGCGTTAGTTTCGCCATGTTGCCCGTATGCATAGCTGCAGATTAGCAAACAGGATTATGAACAGTATGTCTAAGGATTTCAGACCCTGGGCGGACATCTTGGGTGTGAAGGTATCATTGCTTTCAAAGCAAAATTGATCATCACGCTCCACCACCAAAGTATAAAAAGTTTTAGCCCAAATACACTGCTCGACATAGAAAATGCCACAACAGGAAGTATTTGTCGGAGCTCCATGCAAATATATGGATAAGTGTCGATAGTCCGGTTATATAAATGAGTGCAGCTGCGAATCAATCATGTGAGAGGGAGATAACAGGGCAAAACGGCTTGTCATAGTTAAGTTTGGTTGTCCTCACCTGTGTGTGTGGATCATTGCATCAGAATGATCTCGGTGGCGAAAGCACGTATAAGGGAATGCCTGTGCGACATCATCAGAAATCCTATTATCACACGGACACCTTTACCAGAGGTTCATCATAGGGCTATGTACGTCTGGTTGGTCCCTGCTTCGTATCGCGATGCAACAACTGTTGGCCGAATTTGACAATATTGGTTGGAGGAAGGTAACGAGTGTCAACATAGTGGGACTGGTGCATATAGATAGATGTCCGAATGCCTCGATCGCCGCATTCGATGGCAAGCTGTAGTAGCCCCACAATCCACAGTGGATTATATTTGATGTGGTGCACAGGCATCTAGGGACATCCCCGTGTCGATACGAACTATGAATCACAGATTGGCTGAGGCATGTTTGCACTCTCGCCAGCCACTGTGATGACTGCTAGTCACTTCAGCACATCATCGCGCAAGGTTGCAGTGTGCCGAACTTAACATGCATGGCAGGATGACTAAACCCATGGCAGATGACTTCATACTTCTTCACGACCCTCTCGCAATACCCCAGCACACCATCCGGGGACTTTTCCTCTTAATGCCACGCCATGTTGATGAATATATATAGCCCAGCACAACAGTCACCTACTGACTCAGGCCACATTATACTGTCTCCTCGCCCATCACATTCATGTAATCCGTCAGAAATTAAATTACTTCTTTCCCACTTACTCGTCTACATGTGTGGTAAGTTTCGTCTCATTTGGTGCATTCCTTCATGCAGTTGACTTCAGGGCTTTTTCTGTCGAGCAGTGTAGATCGTTTGCAATATTATTTAAAAGTTTGCATTTTTAAAAATTTTCTCCCCTTCAGAATGCGCAATTAAAACTTTCGGGATATATGGAAAGTGCGAATCGTAATACATTGGTTTCCATAATTAAAAAAAATCCCCATTCTAAGTCAACGAGAAGCTAACGTGAAAGCTCTATAACTTCTAAAATATATTTTTTTTTTGTTTTGAAAAATGTGATTGCAGATAAAGATCACAATCAAATAAATCAATATCTCGATTTTCAACAATTTTCGTTCAATATTTAACGAGTTTTAAAATTTGAATATTTAGTGATAACAATGCCAGACACAAAAATTGACTTCAGAAGTTAATTAAAACTTAGTAATAAGTATTGTATCAAAGTGTTTAATAATATAAGTTTACATTTTAGAACTCTGTGTAAAGAATTCTTTTACTATTCTTCAGTGTTGTATAAGCTTTTTAAGACTGGCATTTCTCTTGTTAAATTTAATTCAAACTTCCATAACACATTAAATACTGAAAGAATATTGTTGAAAATCGAGATATTGATTCATATGATTTAGAAGTTATAGAGCTTCGACTTTAGCTTCCCATTGACTAAATATAGGGATTTTCCTTAATTTATGGAAACCAGTGTAGTTCATCAGTCCAATCCAAAAATAATTTTTAATTTATCTCTAAAAACAGAAAAGTTGAAAGTCTACTGGAGAAGAGTTCGAGCTGAACTTTTAAAGCCCCAGCCTGAAGTGATTGAGCTAAACCATTTCGCCAATTGTTGAGTCCGAGTCCATCGAACCCATTTTGTGGAAAACATTTCTTTGACGCATCATAAGATACATTTACAGATATGCAATATCGCTAATTAGACTGGTCAACAAATTTTAACTTTTTTTCAATAACAGAGGTCATGGGTTCCTATCCCACCGGTTCAAGACAATTTTTCGTCTAAAATCGGATATCAAAGATAGAGTGATATATGCCTTCTCTGTTGATACCTTCTTTAAACCTTGCGTCACTCAATTTTGGAAATTGTCCTCGTAAGAAAACCTCACTATTTTTCTCCAATGGTTTTATAAAGTTCTTCGTAAGGCCAAGCTTTATGTATATAGGAGGAAGAAGAAGTATTAACTAAGGATTCACTAATGGTGTGTATTTAGCATCATGCTTTCCAGGAACAAAGTTTTCTCTGACTGGCCAGTCCTTTAGAACATAGTGTTGCTTAAAATCGGGATTAAAAAACTTAGATTGTGATCAATTATTTATCTTTTGTAGCATTTTTCTATAAAGAGACTGATTTTTTTTAAAGCTATGGAGCTTTAAATGTGGTTTTCTGTTCAGATATCCTGGAAGTGTGCCGATACGTTTGATAATATTCTTCAATTATTTTAGTTTGATAATGTGCCAATACGTTTGAAAATAAGCAAAGCAAATAGCAATACTTCGTGAATCTATCTTGTAATCCAAGTAACAGTGTGATTATGTTCAAATCACCACATAACTGCCAATAATGCTCCTTGTAATTTATTGCATTCGATATGGTAGAAATGCTATCGTAAGTTTCCTTCATACCAACCGAATGAACCACAGATATAGAGTTTTTTGTTTCCCTTGTGCAACAAAACAGCCTTCAATTTTACTTTAGAACAATCTATAAATCCATTCTTCTGAGAACAGAAATAAGGATATCCTTATGAAGCACTGGTTTCACTGCACATGGAATATTTGGACACTGCAATTTATTTTTACCATTGTTTTTGAACACCCCTCATTTTTTTTCAGAAAGAAATAGTAATCCTCAAGACGGCTGGTTGGTTCACGCCAGATCACGATAGCAACAAATAGCATCATTTTCTTTCTTTCATCCATTCCGTCAAATGCATGTATGATACATAGCATGTTATGCAACATACATGCGGTGCCCAACTTCGTCTTGATCTCCTAGATGGCAATAAAAGAATAGGCGTGTTTTACTTGTTTTCTTTAGATTGGCGTTGTAATTTCACTCTAAACTGTCAACAAACGTAACAAAATGAATTGAATTTATACAACCACGACGCAATCTCTTTTCCATTTTTACACCAGAAATTCACAGAGAAAAAAACGCATTTAGAAAAAAAAAAAAAACTAGTTTCAAACGCATACATATGGCAACGGATGACTAAGGCAAGCAGCAGAATAGGTGGATGCAGACAGATGTGTAGAACAGGTAGCCCGTTGTGATGGACTCCTCCGGATGTGATGGGCTGCACCAAATGTCGTGGCCACCGCAGGACAATAAATCTGTCCCTTAATTACCTTCACCCTTATTTCGGTGAAATGACAAGTTCGTGGGTTGTTACACCTGTACCGATGTATGCCTCAGACTTGCTGTGTCAAGTAATGTGCAAAAATATGTCCAACAATCATGCACGAGAGTTATATAGGGATGACACAGTTTTTTCACACTATATACAATTATGTGCTGGGGATGCTCTCGACTCCTTAGAACTTTGCTGCCACAAGCAATTACACAATGAAGTGGAGAACCACACACTTTGCAGATTCTCGCTTAACTTACCTCAAACTCGGCGAAAGGATAATTAACCTTTGCCTACAATGTAGTTACAGAGATTCCACAGAACAGTATCAGATTCCCCAAGAATCTTGATTCTCACTTAGAATCGAACCCTCTCCACAAGGGTTAAAATTTTCACGCGAATAAATCTTGCAGGTTCTTTGCGCCTCCAGAAAGTTCTCTGCAACTTCGGCGACCTCGTGGCAATTTTTCCATGACCCATTCTCCTGGAACATGACATGATTTTTCGCATCCGGTGGAAGTAGATCTTTAATTTTGTCAGCCAGTATCAATTCTTTTAATTTTTGAAAGTCATCCATTTCCCGACTCTTCAAATAGTAATTCAAGTGACTCTTCATTCGAGATGAAAACTGAGTCCAGGTTTCCGTAGATAACTTGAACATCGAATCGAATTTCCTTTTATACTCCGACAGAGTCAATTGGCTGTCTTTTAACACAGCAGTTTTAAATTTTTCGTAGCTTTGAATTTCCTCGTCACTCAGCAGAGTAAAAATGTTTCACGCTCTCTCTCCCCTAGCAAAGGATGCACTAGCATTCTTTGCAAGTCACCCGCTATTTCGTATTGTTTAAACAATTTCTCTATTGCCTCGAAATAAGCTGGTAATTCTTCCGCTTTTTTTTGGTAAAGGCTAATTATTCGGGTTTAGAATTTTCTGAAGCCTTTTTAATTTTAGATCTTCAGAATCCACTGAACTTTAACTTCCACAGCTACTATTATTTGCCCTGTCTATATCTAATCTCCTTGCTTATATATCTAATCACTTAAGTTCTATTTCCTTATTATATTACATTTCCAATCTTCTTTCTTCCCTATCTTTCTCTTCTTTCCTTCTCTTATATTCCATTTCCAATGTTATATTTCCCTTTCTTTCTTCCCTATCTCTTTCTTCTTTGGTATTCTATCTCCCTCTCCAAGACTGATTTCGGACCTGAATAACTCATTTCGACCGGATTCGAACCACATCTGTTAGCACCCTGTTCTACCCCCAAATCGCTCTCAATACTATCAATTTCAGTAGCTTCCCCATTTTCCCCAGCCTCATTATGTCCAGTTAAATCAATGCTCCCGTACTGCTCCATTCCACCCTTAGTTTTATCGCGACTCCTCAGCATCATTGGCAACTCAAATTAGTCTAAAAATAGAAACAACAGAAAAACCACAGACATTTCCTTCCCGTGAAGATCAGCTCTGCTCACTTACCTGATGCACTGGGAGTCTCTTTCCAAAACTAGGAATCTCTTTCACAGTGACGGACTTTGGCACCCGAAGCCTCAGCAAAGATCTTGATGATGTAGCATTCGGGGAAATTGCATTCTGAACACTCAACTGCTTGCAGATTCGTCACTCTCACGGAATCACTGACACATAATCACAAATTCTTTTAAATTTCCTGCACTTTTTCTTCTTTCAGCAGAAAGTTTCTTTATCTTTATAACAATGCACATCTCCTTCGGTATAAGAACGATAATGCTATCGACAACTGCGCCAGATGTCATGGACTCGCTCAAGATGTGATAGGCTGCACCAAATGTCGTGGTCGCCAGAGGGCGATGAAATTTGTCCCTTGATTACCTTCACAGTTATTTCAGTGAAATGACAGGTTCGCGGGTTGTTACACCCATACCGATTTATGCCTCAGACTTACTGCAACTGATGTACAAAAATATGTCCAAAAATTCACGTACGAGAGTTATATAGGGAAGACACAGTTTATTCACACTATATACAATTATGTGCTTGGGATGATCTCGACTCCATAGAACCTTGCTGCTACAAGCAATTGCACAATGAGGTGAACCACACACTTTGCAGATTCTCGCTTTACTGACCTCAAACTCGACGAAATAATAATTAACCTTTGCCTACTGTCTGGTTCACACAGAACTGTATCAGATTCACCAAGAATCTTGATTCTCACTTAGAATCGAACCCTCTCCATAAGGGTTTTGTTCCAATAAGAGCGGTGTCCCTTGATGCGTGTTCAAACGTCATTCCTGTTTGACAGTTCTGCTCAAGAATGTTCATTCCTAATTGCTCTGCTCCTCTGCCACGCTGACACTCGCGCCCCAGGCTAGTTGTAAAAAAGGCCATGAAAGGCTTCTGGGACCCGTCATCTCATGCACGCAGCCAGCTCAGATTGAAAAACAACATCAATGAGTCTCATCCCCACAATAGAACTTTCAAGAACACATTTAAGACATAAAATATTTACAATAACAAAAATACAATAAAATGCATCAATAAATTAAAATAAATAAAGAAGAGGGACATGACATCCATGGCAACAGGATGTCTGGAAAAGCAGGGTTTGCTATTCTTTGTCTGCACATCAAACAAACAGACGATGCCACCTTTAACGTCCTTTTCGAAACCCATCTGATAAATGCTGCTTAAAGCAAATTACAAAGTGCCGCTTTTGTACCATCAACAACTTTTATATTGAAAGCATTATGATAAATGATCATTGCTGTCTCTCTCTGAATTTGTGACCTGATGCAAAATGTTTAAATCCAGATTTGGAATAAGCTTGTCAGATTTATTGTAAACTGATAGTTTGCATGCATGTTACAGAATCCTTGTTGACTTGAGTTAATCATTTTATAGTAATATTAAAATGTTAATAATACTTTGGACGAAACATATCAGAAATACTAATAGAAAGTGAAAGTTCATGCATAATGTCATTATGAAGTCAAAGAACCGTTCATTTATTAAAAATGGAGAATGCACAAAAAATATCAAATGCTACATGGGAGTTAGTTTTAATTATTAAAGACGCATTAAATAATTGAAATAATAACATTTTTTTAAAAATAGTTTTAGTTTTTTTTTCACAATTCCAGGAAATATTGATAATTAACTAATTCTGAGCCGGAGTTCAAAGTCGTGTGTCTTGCTTTGAGACCCAGACCTCTGGCATCCAGAGGTTGGCTCGGACTTAACCTGAAAAAGCATGAATTAATATCTAATGTCTACAGATGGACAGACAGTCTTTTAAACGAACCAATTTAAACTACCTAACGTTACATACGTCTTGTTCCTTCCGAACTTGTTTACTGCTGGTCTGTTTAGAGCTAAATTTCCTGACTCGCTAACCTTTCTCTGCCTGTCTTTCGATCCACTCCAATTCTCTGAGATAATCGATTCACCACTCCAATTCTGCCAGGGTTCTCGGGATCGTAATAAACCTTTTCCAATACAGCGTTCATCGACCAACAGTAGCTTTCCCTCTTTAATCCTAATATCGATAGGAAGTGAATCTCTAGAAGTCCCTGGACTTCTAGAGACGTGCGGTCTGCATCTTCTTCACAGAACTCTTTAGATGTATAAATGACTGGATGGTCGTAGTAAATTGCTTTTGTTTTCGCTCTTCTACCAAAGAAAACCTGAAACTCGGAGCCCACAGCATTTATATTGACCCAGCTTTCTAGAGAAACTAGCTTTTGCCACTGAGAAAAAGATAAGTTAATCCCTTTCACAGTCGGTTGCTTGTGTAAAAATAATCTAATGTCTACCATTTGATTATATACGCTGAGCCAGATATTCCCTCCTAAGTGCCACGAATCGCCACAAGATGTAGTTAAATGAAGCTGGGCAACAAAGTTTCATAAACGTCATGCCTCTGAGATAAATATAGGCATTTCTTAAAGATTTCAAGATGCTGAACACGAATATGACAATAAAAATGCAAAATTGGCTACGATTTCTGAGAAATCCGCCGTAGTTTCTTATATAATAGAGTAATACTTACATATAACATGTATCGGTAAAACTCCTCTTCTTCTCCGACGTAACTTTGCCCGTCACTTGTACAGCTGCTTAGGATTATCTCTGGCGAGCGTCCAACAATAATCAGTCAACATTGAAGTGGACAGTTTCCCTGGTACCGTTTCTCCATTGTTGTAATGTCCTGGTGAAAACGTTCACCGTGCTCATCACTAACCATGCCACAGTTGTCAGAGAAAAAAGCTAAGTGGGAATGGAGAAAATGGATCTTTAAGGACATATTGCAGCCAAGTTTGTGATACAGAGACAACATGGAAAAAGAAGTGGAACAATCTACTCTCGCACAGTGAAGAACCTCTTCCTTAACCAGTTTCTTGTAGTTATCTGCCCTGACATTCCCGAGGAATTTAGTTGACATCAGACAAAAGGTGTCCCAAGCCTTTTTCTCATCACCCTGAAGCAGGTTATCGAACATCTGGTCTCTGAAAGCTTGCGGATCTGAGGACCCACAAAAATTTCCTCTTCAATTTTCGTTTCACTGAGTCGAGGGAATTTGTCAGTCAAGCACTTGAAATCTGATGCAGTCTGGTCCATGGCGTTTATGAAGTTTTTCATCACACCGAGTTTGATGTATAATGATGGTAGCAGGATTTTGTGCATTTCTGCCAGTGCGGGGTGTTCCACATTCTTCTCTCCGACCTTCAGAGTTTCCTCTGAGGCCAGCTTCTCTTAACATAGTGCAAAGTCTTTTGCTCGGCTGTCCCATTTACATAAGAAACAGCAGTACTTCGTATATCCCAGCTGCAGACCCATCAACAGAGCCACTACCTTCAAGTCACAACAGATATGTCAGCCATACTTGATGTACTGAAGACAGTGTAGCAGGTGTTTTAGGTTGTCCTAGGTTTCTTTCATGCAGAGAGTGTATCCGACCGGAATGAATGGAAGTCTATTTACATTATGCAGCAATACTGCCTTGGAGTTTATGAATACTGGAAGGAGTCTATGAATAGTCGCCACTTTTGAGGGTCATGTTTGATTCTGAGGACATTCATCAGGTAATCTACATCGCAGCAGATCACAAGGTCATCTTCCTTTCTGAAGTAAGGTGCAAACTGCTCATGATGAGTTCGAAATGAGGTCACTCGGACATTTTCCTTGAAAAGATTCCATTGTTTAAGTAACTCTGCTTTGGCCTTGAACAGATCCAGATCAGAAAAGAGATCGTTCATTTCTTCTTCGGTGCGAATGTGTGGTGAAGATGACGCACCGTAGCAGAAGTATGGATTATTAGTAGACACTGAAGGCTGCGGAGAACCCGACATCGGTTCGCCCCCCCTCCTCATCGTCTGAATCAATGGAAAATTCTTTTGGAGGTTCAGGAATGGGAAGGCCTTCGCCGTGCAGAACTCCTCGAAGAGCAGATTGTATATTCGGGTGCACTATTGTCCACTTCTTTTTCCTTGTGATGCATCCAGAAACAGTTTGAACCATGCAGAAATAGCAGTCATTTGCGTGATTGCTTAGCTCTCTCCAAACCACAGGGACAACGTAATAATGTGTGGCAATCCCAGTGTTCCACAATACAGAGACTGCACTACACCTTGAGGGAGTTGCCACAAAACCACAATCCACTAGCCAGGGTACTTTCTATCTTAGATCTTGCCTTGCTGTGGGAGAAGAACAGTGCAAGAGAGAAATACTGCTGTTATATCAAGCCTGTTTGTTGAAATAATCATTGAGGTGCAATGAGTAGGATCTTTTTGAATTTTGAATGCCATGCCTAGAATATGCCAAATCACTCACTGATTTTTGTCTGAAATACGGCCAAAATAAATCAGATGGTATCTTTAGAATTTAGAAGCCAAACGTTTGAAGAAGTCCTAATTTTTTGAGTCTTCCGCAACGGAGACTCCCAGGCTGTCCCATCGATAAGCCACGCCTAATCGGTTTCCCACGCCTTTCAGCATGACCCTCAACTTCGACCTCTCCATGGAGCCGACTCGCGGCCCCCAGCGCACAAGCTGACACCCACTTCGGTGCTTGCAACTCTAGCCTTTCGCAGGTGCAGGATAGGTCTGCCTAATCGGGTGCTCCAAGTCCTTTCAACAAATCCTCCCTTTCTAGGCACCTCCAGGGGTTTGCTGTCCCTGTTGCACACCAAGGACACCAGTCCACCCCATTTCACAGAAGCACCTAAGTGCCCCCACTACGAAATCAATCTGATCTGTCAAATCAGTTCATGTGGGACTCTTAGTTCCCCCCCAGTGAACACAGCAAATGGCCCCAGTGAACACAGCCACTTTTTTTTTGCCTTTCAGCCACTTCGGAAGATTTCTTGTTCATGTACTGCTGTATATGTGTGGGGCCCAGGCCTTGTCCTTGTCCTCGATCTTGCATCCAAAATACAACTCATACGCCGCTTCACTATTGGAATGATAGCCCTTTTATGGCTTGGAAATGTAACTTCCCCGCAAATGTAACAAAATGTATCTGCACTATTAACACAGTTACGAGGCATCATTACTGCTGGATTAAAACTACAAGGATCACTTGTGTTGTACTTGTGACTCAGGGGAAAATGGGAGTCGCTCGAAAAACTTGTTTACCCTACGAGACTTCGCTTACAACTAACGATTGCATCATCTTTTGTCCGCGATCCTAAAGCCATGATGTCATGACTCAACTACATTGCATCAAACAATGCTGCAATACCTCCGGGGTTGTGTGTATGGCGGGCTGATGCAATACAACTCAATATGTTTCAATCTGGAATTTAAAATACAGCTTTGAGAAATGGTTACCTATGTACTCAATGCAGACTGAGTCTTTTATACATGACTATCTCTGTTTCTCCTAAACAAAAACCAATCGACAAATTTTATTGTTATTTTCGTGTTCAGCTCTTCGAAATTAGTAAAGATTGGTTATTTTCATTTTAAAGCCTTTTTGTGTGTTGCCCAGTGTAATCTGGCGATAACATAACCACACAAATCATCGCTGTGATTTGTGTGGTTATTCTGTTCCTATCAGCATGCAATATATTTGTGTGGTCATCTGTTCCTATCAGCATGCAGAGAACAGATGTCATCTTCGTGCGATTCACGATTCAAATGAGCACAGAACACAGTGATTGTTAGGTAATATCAGACTTTTATTTACAAAACCAATTTTTAGAAGCATACAGATTATCGTTCACTCTCTTCAACAGGTCACAATATGTCAGAGAGGAAAGAAAAGCATTGTCCACATAGCAAAGTAAGCCATGAGTCCAGGCAGTATCCACAAATGCATTAGCAATAGAGTCAATATCCAGTGCATGCACTGTATCGGCCAGATACATAATATGACAATGTTCTTTATCCACAGGCTCGATGACTTGCTGTTGGAGAGTAAGGCATGCACAAGATTGTGTTCGATGATATCTGTCAATAGCTGAATCAACTGCGCTTCCCCCTCTGCAGGGGGTGACAGGAGAAAAGCGAGCAGAAGGTCTCTCTGTTCAGCAATTGCCGGACAAAGGTGAAAATTAGCATCAGATCTGCGATGGTGGTCCAGGCCGTTCTTAATGTCGTCACGCGGAATGCGGACTTCATTCCATTGGGCCAGAGTGAGGGTCCTCTTTCAGTAGAATTCGCGACGTCGATTCTCTCTGATACAGATAACAACTCTTGCCACTCTGGAAAGGTTAGAGTGACACCTTCTTTCGTAGGATAAAGTGTCTCTCCATCCGAAAAACTGTGATAGCGACGGAGATGTACATGAAGTTTCTCTTGGAAAAGTGTGGGAATGATGAAAATATCACCTTCAAGAGGATAAGTTTGTACACTGCTAGGCAGCATGCAACTGAACCATTATAAGCATTTCAGAAGGGTGAAACACGTTTCACCCTTCTGGGAGTCATCACCAGCTCCTCTATCAGAGAATCTTCATACTTAAAAGGTACAGTATTCCACTTTCTTATGAACACACGTTTTGGAGGGGGGGAGGCGGGACAGTCTCTATGGCTAATATGTATTTTATAGGGGATGGTTTCCGCAACCTCCGTTGTTTCGGATGACCTTTCTTTTCGGCTAATAAAGGATCATCTGATTCGGACTTTTCGTCCCTTTCAGTATGTGGAGGATCTTTCTCTTTGGCTAACAAAGAATCGAAATTTTCATTATGTGAAGAATCGCCCGTTTCATTATGTGAAAAAAATATTTTGCATAAAAGCTCCAAAAACAAGCTGCTAACAGATTGTGTGGTTTGCCGATTAATGAGTGATACAATGATTTCAACCATGTACTAAACGATGCGATTTCAGCTTGAGAGCAATGTATCTCTTTCCCGCTGTGATAATCGTATTCAGTTCCTGGTATTTTTGTTAATCTTTAAAGCGAGGACATCCAATCTTTCCTAGATCCAGAGATTCTATACCGAGTCTCTCTAATAAATGTTTTTCGTGGAATCCTCCATTGTAGATGAAGGTAGATGCAAAGGTTTACGACACTTTTCGTGGATGTGACGAACCATATCGTCTAAACAGTTGTATTCCCACATCACTTCACTGGTTGAGGGGTAAAAAGGAAGACCCGTGATGTGCTTAGTCACGTAACGAATGCTTTTCCAGTCGTGGTGAGAAATGTCTGTGACAAAGGAAAGGTCGCACTATAAGGTCTCTTACAGTCCGAATAAGCAAGCTCAAGTGTTAAAAATTTACCCTTTACTGTGAAGCCATCTAAATCTATAACACAGCATACAGGGCTCATAATATTTTCTGCAATAATAATTTAACTCGTATAGTAAGAGAGCCCGAAATGTTCGGCCCTTCCAGCAGATCGTTTTTATAGAGTGATGGCAGCTTTTATAGAGCGATACAGTTTCTACTAAATCGTTAAAGACCACATCAGGAAGATCATCCAGCAGAGTGTAGCCGTAAAGTCTTTCTTGAAGCGCAAACACATATCCCACAACTTCAAAGCTAGGGTCGGGGAGTTGGCAGACCACAATTTCGAAGAGATGTTCTAGCAGATCAGGGTATATGCACAGGCAAGAGTTCATTACCTGAATGTATCTAGGATCTGACAGCAGACAGATGGCATATGATATATTCGCTATTTCCATCAATTTATTAAAATCTATTGTTTCCAGTCCATCAAACGAAGTAAAGACATATTTGTAGGCTTCCAAGGTGAAACCATATGCCACTTTCTCGGGGGGTCTGCTCTGGTAATTGTTCCGAAATAATGCCAACAAGTAATTGTTCTAAAAGCCCAGGAAAAGGTTTCACTAATGGTTCGGAAGGTTGTGTGCACCAAAAACGAAACACAGAATCCAAAATGGTGTTGCAGAAGTCAAGATTGTGGATCCAATCTGAGTTTGAGCTTTTTTATGCAGTGCTTCATCAATCAAGTTGCAGAACTTAATTCCAATAAAAACCCGTCATCCAATCATGATGCTCCCCCATAAAACGATATCAAATGTCGACAAAGTCACAAACGGCGATAAACTTAAATCTCAAATACCGTTTTCGTTGTTGGACATTTTAATGAAGGTCTTTGTTAAGTTAGAGAGGGCTTAAGTCATAATCTAAACGCGTTCCCACGAGAGGGGCGGGCTTAAAACATAAATTAGTCTAAAAACGTTCCCACTAGTGAGAAGGACAATTTACTTTTATCCAATAATGTCCTTCCCACTAGTGAGAAGGACATTATTGGACTTAATAAATGCCAACCCATTCGATGGGTTGGCATTTATTAAGTATTATTATTTATTAAGTCGGTATGGGGAACCTGACTTACCGCCCTTCTAGTAGACTATTAACCGATTACCTTTTAATGATCAGATGGAACTTCAAGTTTCGCGTTTGCGAGTTGAAAATCTAAAGCCGTATCTATGTAATATTAAACTGAAATTGGGTAAATTGATATATGAGTTTATCAATATTAATGCTTTGTTTGGAACCCTTTTCCTGACAATGGCAGTCATAAGGAGAAGACCATGAGGGCCGCAGCCTCCTACAAGAGACTTGCCTTTTTTTTCATTCCAACAGCCATACATTTTCTTCTTCATGAAGTAAACCCCGACACCTTCAGCACTCCAGAGGCCAAATGACAAGCTTCTAAATAGGATATCGAGTGCTAAGTAATCCATTAGTAAAGTTAAGAGTGTCATTTTCTGGACCATAAAATACTTCATGCACTCCTAAATGATCCCCTATAGGCCTAATACTTATGACCGCTACTGTTTCCTGATAGCTGTCTAGGTAAATTGATCACATTTTTATAACCCTTTAATTACTTGACGTTGCTTACCTAGAGTTACGGAATATACTACTTCAATAAAATTGTAAATACACCTATCCCTCGATTTACACGGTACTCAGTTCACACAATTTTGGCTTTGCACGGTCAAAAAATGCAACCAGTTTCGATTTACACGGTACTGACTGAGACGTACATAGAAAGGAAATCTCAGTCAGTACCGTGTAAATCGAAACTGGTTGCATTTTTTGACCGTGCAAAGCCAAAATTGTGTGAACTGAGTACCGTGTAAATCGTGGGATAGGTGTATTTAACTTTTAATTATCCGATATTTTAAGAAAAGTCCACTTGCAATTTCTTTATTGGCGTTTCACAATGTTAGATTAAAATTTTATTTATAATGAGCTTTTCTTGTGCCTTTGGGCTGTGCACCAACTGTAGTCATTTTGCTTTCTGCGATAGTTGGTTTTAGTTTCATTTTACTGTTGAAATTCATAAATCTCCTGATTATTAGTATTAGGTGCCAATAAAGTTGGAATGAATCATCTAGCAAACAAATAAATGAAGTCTATTTTACGTAACCACTGCTTTGTTGAAACCAATATATCAGAGAAATCTACGTGATTTTTTTTACGGTGGACAAGTACACATAAATAGTTATGAGGTGTTTAGCCAATACCAAAAGAGCTGTTTATTTACCTCAAGTCTCAAATTAGGTGAAAACGAGTATGAAGTAGATATGAAATTGCAAGCAAAGACGTCCACACGCTTTCAAAGTTGGTGGGAAAAGGAGAATTACTGCCTGCTACTAAAGGTGGCGCTGAAAGTAGTTGTGCTCATCGGACTGCGATCCGACCTCCTAGAAGCGAGTAGAAAGGAAATATCCATTGCCACTGTACGCCAAAGTCTTGATGAAGTGTTCCTATATGATATGCGGCCAATGGTGTGCATGCTTCTGATCCAACGTCACATGAGGGACTATCTAAACTGGTGCAGACAATATGGCAACTGAACTCAGGAGCAAAGTCAGTCCGCGCTCTTAAGGATGAATCAAGATATGCCCTTCAAAGCGATTCCCAGTCAGTTGATACGAAGAGAACCAGGAAAATCCTACAAAGCAACAAATATCCGTAAATGGGGACCTACGGTGGTGGTAGTGTTGCGGTTTGGGGAGGGATATCTTTGGGTGGCTGCACAGATATACATATGCTCCCAACAGGATGTCACTGGTCGCTGGTACAGGGATGAAACCTTTGACTCCTTTGTGAGAACATGTGAGGGAGCAATATGCTATACCTTGCTCCTACAGAACGATAACGCCCCCCCCCCCCCTTGTTGACTCGTCGATCGATATCTAGAGACTGGCACAATTCAATTAACTGCATGGAGTGGCCAGCCCAATCTCTAAACTTAAACTACAGTTCAAATCATTGGCTGATCTTAGATGAATGACCTTGATGATACTATTCCGGAAAAATGTAGAATAATTTCGTAACAATATCGTGAAATATTAAACAAAGAAGAAAATTTGTTGAACAATCGCAAAAGATAGTGAAAATGCATAAATGGCAAAAACGTAGTTCCAGATTTCAAATATACAATATATTCTTTTTCAGGAAAATGGTGGTTAGCTCTATATAAAAATCTGCTGTGAGAACGTATATTTGAAAAACATTGTAGTAAAATTTATAATACAGGGTGTTCCTGAATTCATGGCCCAAATGTGAGGGGATGGTAGTACACACCAAACCCACCAATATTTGACATAGAATATGCGGCTGCAAAAGGAGCCTGGCGGTGATAGAGGGCGCAGACGAGGTGGCACAGTTTAAAAGCACTGGATCGGCCAAACCCCAGCATTTTTAGCGTCGACCGGACATGAGACGGACCAGTTTATGAACGCAGAGAAAGCCGATATGCACCTGATGTACGACGTAGCCGAGGGCAATGGTAGAGAGGCGCAAAGACTATACCATGAGCGATATCCTATGTGCCATGTGCCCGATCATAAAATGTTTGCGTGACTGCATCGCCAGCTGTCTAAGGCAGGCACCTTCCACGTCAGTTGACATGATGCCGGAGAAGCACGGATGGTCAGAACGCCAGCTATGAGCGAGGACATTTTGCATATGGGCACAGATAACCAAGGTACAGACATGCGATCCGCCGCCCGGAGCCTGGGTGTGCATCGGAACAGTGTCTGGCGAGTACTGCATGAAGAAGGGCTACACCCCTATCACTGGCAGCGAGTGCAGGCATTGACAGCTGTTGATTATCCCCTGTGCATGGATTTCGCCCAATGCTTCCGGCAGCAAAGTGCCGCACATCCCGATTTCTCCATGCATGTGCTCTATATGGATGAATCAACATTCTCACGTGAAGGCGTAGTGAATGTCCATAATGCATAATCCCGTGGCCCCCCACATCACCTGATCTTTCTTGTATTGATTTCTTTCTGTGGGGACATTTGAAGAGTGTCGTGTACACGACGCCCGTGCAGGATCTGGTAGCCCAACTGTCCGTCAAAGCCGCCGATGTGCGCGTCAAGCCCAGTGTTTACGAGCAGGTACGCCGATCACTACTCTGCCATTGTGCAGCCTGTATCAACGTTGGTGGGCGGAAGTTTGAGCATTTGTTGCAATGATCTCCAATAAATGTCACTCTGAAAACCTCTGTGTCTGCCCTTCATTTCCGACTCCTCACTGCATTTGCGGCCGCATATTCTATGACGAATATTGGTGGGTTCGATGTGTACCACCATCCCCTCACGTTTGGGCCATAAATTGATGGACACCCGGTATATCATTACTGAGATGCGTGTGCATGAAGTGTCATTAAAGCAGTAGATAAATTAGATAAATTTATTGATGGCACATTTTTATTGTTGTGGTATGTTGTGTGAAAATTGGTGGATTTTCTTTTCGTTGGTTAAATTATTCAGATTAGGGCAGTCTTTCAGTAGGATTTTCCAAGCTGTAGGTTAAATCGGCAATTCGTCGTTGCAGCAGAATTCTTCGTTGATGTGGATGGTTATTTTTTCGCTATATGATCAGGATTGGCAATCATACTGGCTTCTTCAAAGATTGAAGTTGTATTATGGTTAATGTCGATTTTATATAAAGCTCGTGCCCCGGGTTAAGGCATGGATGTTCGTGTTGTTTCTGCTGAGGTCCTGCCATCCTCACGGACCTTCTACTCTGGCATCTAAACTGACAGGCTCCTGTCAGACCTCTGTGGCAAGCAGCTGCTTGAGGGGGTATTTATTTATGTCGTTGGCGATTTTTTTTATTATCATATTTATGTTCTTCAATTCTTTCTTGTAAGCTTCTTGAAGTCATAACAATGTGTCCAAGTGGTGATTGAACACCATTGTTGGGTTTGGTATCTTCTTTTAAAAGAATTAGGTAGACACCTCATGCACGCATATAGCAATGTGTCTTTCAAGATGGATCTTAATAAATTGATGGAAGTTTTAATCGGTACTACGTAGTTGTAGGTTCTCATGATGTTTTTGATAGTATTATTCAAAGCAGGTAAATATGATATAGAGTTGGCATATTTAAAGACTTTCTCAGTTGTTTTCTTGGTATGATGATTATTTCCTTGGAATATAGCTGAATGGCATTTTTGTATGAAATTCAGTGGATAGCCTGCATCTCTTCCTAAGGAGTATATGAATTTGATTTCAGTTTGTAGGTGATAATTTGTGTCACATAATTTGACAGTTCTATTAAATACATTTTTTAGACTTGAAGATAGGTATTGACGTGGAAGTGATGAATTATAAGTTATTAAGTTATTTATAAAGGCAGATTAGCTATATAACTGATGTTATCAGTTTATTATTACATCTTTGGATAAGAATATCTAGGAATGCTATTTTTTTATTTTTTTTTTTACTTTCTAGAGTAAATTTGATTGTTGGTTAAAAGTTGTTAAGTTCTGATAATAAATCAAGTAAGAACTGTTCGTAATATTTCCATGTAATTAAGATATCATCAATGTAACTTTTCAATTATAAAGGCGTTAATATTCTGTTGTCTATTGTTTCATTTTAGATGCCTCTCATTTAGACATTAGCTACAAATCCTGATAGCAGTGATCCCATAGGAGGGTCAAAATTTTGTTTGTAGGATTTTTTTGTAAATTTGAAAATAAATACTATCCTTTATGGTGTCTAGATCTTCAAAAATTGCAAAAAATTCATAAATATTGCATTTGCGTAATTGAAGGATACCTTTTCTAATTAACATAATTGAATCAAATATTGGAGTATTGGGATAAAGACAAAATAATATAGTCTTGCATGCTCAGGTATGTATAAATTCTTGATAGAGTCAATGAAATCATATGAGGAATTAGTTGTACATTTAGTTTATGGAAATATAGTTGATAATTCTTCAAATAATTTTCTTTCACGTAGGTAAGTAGGATTTTTTTGCTTCGAGACTAAAGTGTGTGCAGGTCTTTTTTATGTACTTTGATTTTGAAGAAATAATCTTCGTACGTCATAGTTGAGAGGAGGTTTACAATATTTCTTTAATGGGTGTGGTAACTTTGTAATAAATTTATATGTAAGATTATTATATATCTCACTGCAGTTTAGGGAAGTTAATACTTCATACAGCTTGATGGCATAAACATGATTATTGAGGATCACTATTTGTTTAGTTTTGTCAGCTGATAAAATCTTTATTTGATCATTTCTCTTAATTTATTGAATTCATATGTTTCATCATTTTATTCCTTATTGGAAGCTTGTCTGTTGCTGTAGATATTATTGATGGTTCTATATCACGGAAATCTTTATTTGTCTTGAGCATTATGTGGTATCAGTTTAATGATGCTTTCAATAAATAAAAAAAAAAATAAATACCCCCTCAAGCAGCTGCTTGCCACAGAGGTCTGACAGGAGCCTGTCAGCTTATATGCCAAAGTAGTAGGTCTGTGAGGATACCAGGCATTAATTTATCAATAGGTTATATTTCTGGAGGGTAACAAATTTCGGGCCTCCTTCAAGAGCTCTTTGTAGTATATCATTAGGAATAATATTAGATTTCTTGACAAAAGGAACTGGCTTAATAGTATATTACCTTTTGGTGTCATTCAATGAAGAACTTTTATTATTTCTAATTTTTAGATGCTTCTTTGCTGGTTAGTAATAAATGTTCTTCATAAATTTTTAGTTCAAGTATAGAAATTTTATAACGTTGTTGTCTAATCATATCACTTACTAGTTTTTAATTCTGCATTTTTAAAATGTTGATGTGTTTGAGGGTGAAAAAAGGTTTTTTATTTTAAGAAATTTTGGAATTAGATTTAATGATTTGCATTTGCATAGAAATTGAAGTTTGAATAAAAAACGGTTGGGTTTTCTTTTTAAATAGAAAAAATTAAAAAATTAAAAATTTAAATTAAAAATGTAGAACTAAAACTATTAAGAGATGAAATTAGACAACAACGTTGTAAAACAGTAGGAAAGAATCGCAGGATATGTCATGCAGACATGGAACTCATGAAATAATAAGTTGAAAAAAAAATAGTTTTCCCGTGAGTGAGATTCAAACTCACGCCTCCTGGAAACATGCCAGTTATGTTAACCACTACACCATCATCAACTAATGTTTTTTCAGCTAGTGTGACATATAAACTTTTCGGATTTATTTATTTGATTCGCGCAGTGGCAAGTTATACCAGTGTTTTAAAGAGATTTTAATCTTGATTTCTACAACTTACACACTGAGATTCACATTGGATAGATTACACATTGGATAGAGTTTGTAAGATCAATCTACTTTTACAAAACGAGCTACACAATTTAGCATTCTTTATCATTGTGCTCTATGAATACACTGATACAACTTTATAACATAGCTCAATAAACATAAATCAAAAACGTTACCTCAAGAGTTGTAAAAATGGTCTCGTTGTTTCTCATAATCCAGTACATAGATTGTGCAAAGCAGAGAGCGTGCAAAAAATTGTGATATTCATTCGGCAAATAGTTAGTTTTCAAGCTCATAAGAAAATGCATGAGTTGAGGTTGTGGTAATCTGAAATATGATATCGAAGGAAAAAATATATTATTGACACAACAGTGAGAGTTTAAACATTATATTTTTGAGCACTTTTATTCACTAAACTAAAAAAAAAAATTATAAAGTGCAAAAGAAAAAATTAATCATTCTTTCTTTTGCATTTTATAATGATAATGAAAGAACAAAAATGTGTATCATATATATAATATGTGGCACATAATGTGTTTATATATATATTTTGTCTCTCTCACAATTATGCTTTGCATATATTCCCCCCAAAAATTTAATCATTCTTTCTTTTACATTTTATACCATAGTCTGAAGCACAGATTAGTTAGAACAGATGCGAGACTCTCGAAAGGTGAAGGTGGCGCTCTCACAACATGTCATTCTGGCTGCACATTTGACCCCGAGAGCTGTGGTTGACGGAGCTCAGCACGAGTTATGGTTCAGGCAGCACTTTTAGATGGAGATTTTAGATTAGATTAAGAAATTTTTAGATTAGAGAAATGATTTTACAACACCTTGAACACAACCGGAAATTGCAATTTACCTTCAATAAAGGTAATGTGCATTTCAAAGTTTTCTTTAGTAAAATCTCCATTGTGCTTTTGGGTGTGAAGATATCATAGTACATTACACAATGGAAATCTGTTAGCCATTCGAATAGTTTTGTGTCTGTTACCTACTTGGCTAATATTTTGCTGCAGTTAATATAGTTGAAAGTTACCTATATATGTAATGAAGTATTAAAAGTGATGCAGATTATTATTGTTACAGTATTGTTAACTTCTTTGTAATCGGCAATTTTTTTTTAAGTTCTATTAGAAATAGTGGCTTAGGTACAGAAATTTTCTACGTCACTAATGTTTTAATATTTAATAGATATATTTCAGTTGTCTATAAAAGTAGGGAGATATTTCTGCAGGTTGCTGTTATTTCTTTCGTTGCTGAATCGACCATGTTTTAGTCTTTTCGACAGAAAGCTGTTTCATAAAATGATTTGCTCTAAACGCTGATTTTGAAATCGTTTACCGTCGTATGTTTCATTCTTTCAGTACATTCCGTTCTTATTAAATATATTATTTGTTCTAATCAGAGTTACGTTTTGCATATACTTCCAAAAAAATTAATCATTCTTTCTTTTGCATTTTATAATGATAATGAAAGAACAAAAATATGTATCATATATATATAATATGTGGCATATAATGTGTTTATATATATATATATATTTTGTCTCTCTCACAATTATGCTTTGCATATATTCCCCCCAAAAATTTAATCATTCTTTCTTTTACATTTTATAATGACAATGAAAGAACAAAAATGTGTATCATATATATAATATGTGGCACAAAATGTGTTTATAAATAGTATTTTGTATCTCTCACAGATATATCTATGGCGTATAAACTGATAGGCTCGTGTCAGACCTCTGTGGCAAGCAGCTACTTGAGGGTGTATTTACTATTATTTTTTTATTCGGTTGTGGTAACATTTTCTTCAGTAAACACTTGAATATAGACTAGTTTTGTCCAGTGGAATGCAATTAAACTTAATTTAGTATCAGATGTTGAATCCAGAATAAGTAAAAATGAATTTATAATGTGTTATTATCCTTAAGTATGCCTTTGTTTTATCTTCGGGAACTAAATAATTTCACTATATTTTGTGCATTATTACAGATTACATTTATGGGATGCAGTAATACAATGAAGGATTCTGATAGAACCTATGTGCAGTTGAGTTGCGCAGCTTGCATTTTAAGCTCGAATTTTTTGTGATACTACTTGATACTTTTCGAAGAAGATTAAATTACACTGTTGTTTCTTCAGTCCAGAGTGTTCAGACAGAAATGATGCTGAAAGGTTTTCTTGCTCGTTGAGGCTCTGCAAACACGTGTTAAACCATTATTTTCTTTTGCCTACTCAGTTTTATTATGTTCTTATCAATTAGTATATGAGCTTTTATATTTTTAGACAATATAATATTTCAATAAGAAATGATTGCTATTATGGATGATGTACCCCTAGGTTATATCATACAAAAATTGATTACTGAAAAATGAATATTAGATGTGTGCAGAGTAACAGAACATACATTGAACTTCAATGGGGTACTTTTTTAGTGGTTCTTTGGAATGATGTAAGTTTCATTTTGCTTTCACTTTTTGCAAAATGAAATTTCTTAATTGCTTAACATCATATTTCAGGGCTATGATTAGCTTGCTAGAACAGGATATTACAGGACTATGATTTTGACGTGATCTATCGATCTTTGATTTTGACGTGATCTAATTCCTTCACCTTAGCTATTCTCATACTCTTATTAATACAACGTAGTGCTTGCGATAAATTAGCAGAATATTCCAGCAGACACTTTATCCCGTAATATCTAGGCTGTACACACAGAGCACGAGAAGGGAGAATGTCAGGTGGACCTCCAGGGATTCAAACACGTTTAGGTGGAAGAGTGGAACGACCCCCGCGCACTGAAAGAAAAGCGCACACACCCTAACTGAAACTGTCGGATCAATTTTATTTGGAACATGGAGTGTTGTTTCACTACCTGTTGCCAAAGGAGAGTGACGTTCGAGAGTAAATCACGAAGCAGTTAGTGATCCCTCAACAATTGTGAGGCAAATTTTGAACTTGTGTCATGATTCACTCAGTGGAGGACACCTTGGAAAACTTTAAGCCGAGTTCAAGCTCAATACTTCAGGTCAGGCATGTTCACCGATATGAAGAACTAAGTGCAGACATGCCTTTCTTATCAGCTGAGGAGAGGTTATGTGGGAAAACGCAAGAGTGAGTTGATGAGGTTACCTCTTATGTCCTGACCCTTCGAGAAAGTAGGCAAGGCCATATTGGGCCTTGCCTACTTTCTCGTTATGCCTTCCACCACAAATCGAAGAAATAAGTATATTTTGGTAAAGATATACTATTTTATAAAGTGGATGGATTTATATGCATTCCCAGATCAGTCAGCACAAAGTACAGCACGAGTTTTTGTGGAGGATTACATTGTGAAACATGATATCCCAAAGTCACTTCTTAGCGACATGCGCGCAATTTCACTGGTAAATTGAGTGTGAGGTGGTGAATAAATTGGGGATTCAACTACTCTTAACTTCATTTTATCACCCACAGTGCAACAGACAATCGGAAAGAGCCAATCAATCAATAGTAGTCATTTTCTCGCACATGGTAGCCAAGGATAATCGCAAATGGGACGAGTGTTTACCTTACATGCTCATGGCTTATCACAGTGCGAATCATGGAGCAACTTATGAAACGCTTTATTATCTGCTTTATGGCAGTGATGTTAACCTCCCAAATCAGATTTGGCACTTCAAACATCCCCCCCCCCCACATGGTATGGCAAACAGCTCACCACAAAACTTAGTAAAGTTATTGAAATAGTCAGAGACAGCTAAGAAGCAGCACAGAGAAAGAGGAGAGTCGTAGCAAACGAATACACATGATAAGGATATTCGTGCAGAAGATTTAGTACTTCTCCACATACCTCGAGTTCCACGTGGAAATATGAAGTTATCAAAACTATCCACTGGACCCTGGCGAGTCATTCGGTAATTGACGCCAGTAAATTTTAAAATTCCCTTAGTGGCAAACGCTAACAAGGTAGAAGTTGTCCACATAGATAGGTTAACTTAAGCTAAAGCTCATTCTCAATATAGTACATGAAGCCGAGCTGGCCCCCGACACATCTCTATCAGCAAACGAGGATATGTGGGAAGAAGGGCACATTTCTCTTCTCCCACAACAGCGCCACTGCAACAGCATACACAACGTGACCTTTCCCTCCACTCTTCTCCAACTTCAGTCACAGAACCTCCAACGCACGTTGAACCGCCCCTCCCTATCTCCTCCGTCCATGAGACTGGAGTGTCGGGTGACACGAGTTCCTCCTCCCCTACAGTAGCGAGGATAGCGCAGTCTTAATTAACACTCAAGGCAGTAGACATGCTTTGATGTTCACTAAAATACAAGCAGAGAGGAAACCACGAAGACGACGTCACGCACTGCAAGAGCACAATTGGAAACGACTACTCCCCATCATTTACTCTTAACACTAGTTAAGGATCAATCAGTAGTAATTATGATGACTTTCCAGATCAATGAACATTCAGTGCAGTAAGGGTACAATTCACGATTCTTTGAGGAATTACACAATTCTGCGATGACTGGTTCTAAAAGGAGAGGAAATTGTATTCACCTTCAGCTTGTCAGTGCCCAAAAAGTGTCGAACCCAAGAGGTTAGAGAATGAGGAAAGAGTGTGGCTATTTTTGGATATCATGTACAATTAGACAATAAAAAGCATAAATTTAGCGTAGAAATTTGCGGATGTTTGCCAGAGTTTTGGCATGAATCGAGAACACACCTGGAAGTCCGATGGAATGATCTTCGGTTTTTTTGGGACACACGCAGATGGACAGACACACAATAGATAGATAAACACTCGGTACAATGGATAGATCCATATTGAGTTAGATAGCGAGTTCAAGATTTGAACAATTTGGAGGAAGAAGTGCCAGAGTGGGAGGATACATTGAGCTACAGTCAGATTCGTACCCCAGTTCTGAGATCAGTACATTAGATAATCAGCTGTCAGGCGTTCATGTTTCCGAGATAAGCAGCAGCTAGTCTGTTCAACTCCATGATTTCTGATGATCTCTCTATGTAAGAGAATAGCGTTGGTAAAGTGAAAAGATTTATTTTGCTTTGTGTTTTTGGAATTAAGTTAGAAGATAGCGGTGATGGAAGCGAGTAGTGAACGATTGTGTTGTAATTAAGAAATGGTATGTTGTATGATGTTATCGGTATATGGAATCCAACGTGATATTATAGACATAAAAAATGGCAGAAAACGAGGTAAAGTATATGTATTTGCCCAAGTTGATTGGCAACCCTAAGTCGAATGCAATATTATATACACCAAAGAGCCAAAACATTATGACCACCTGCCTAATATGATGTTGGTCCTCCACGTGGCACCAAAGCAGCTCTTACCCAATGAGGCATGGATGCTACAAGATTTCTAAAGGTGTCTTGTGGAATCTGGTATCAACGCGTTACTGGCAGATCCTTTAACTGCTGTAAGTTATGTGATTGAGCTGCAGCAGATCGGATAAGCTGTTCCAACACAAACCACAGATGCTCGATTGGCTTGATGTCTGGGGAATTTGGAGGCCAGGGCAATACCTGGAAGTCTGCCTCATGTGCCACGAACCATTCTCGAACAATCCAGGCAGTGTGGAATGATGCATCATTTTGCTAAAAGAAGGCACTACTAGAGGGGAATACTTTTGCCATTAAATGATGTACCTGGTCTGCAATGATATTTAGGTAGGTGGTAGACGTAATAATTTTCTGCACATGAATGACTGGACCAGGGTTTCTCAGCAGAACATTGCCCAAAGCATTAGATTTCCTCCATTAGCTTGTTTTCATCCCAAGGTGCATCCTGGTGCCAACACTTCCCCAGGTATATGATGCACATGTACTCGGCCATCCACATGGTGCAACAGGAAACGAGATTCATCGGACCAGATGACTTTCTTCCAATCATTCAAAGTCCAGTTTTATTGCTCACATGCCCATTGTAGGCGCTTCTGATGGTGAACCAAGGTTTACATGGGAACTCGGGGTGGCCTGCGACTACACAGCCCCATTTTCAACAGGGTTCGATGTACTGTGTGTTGTGATACATTACTGTCCTCACCAGCATTCAAATTATGGGTGATTTGCACTAGAGTATCACTTCTGTTGGCTCGTACCATAGATGATATTCTTCGCTCACCTATAGCATCAATGATCCATGGTTGGCCCTCACCTTGCCATGGTTCGTGGTTTTTCCCTCCTCGAACCCCTTTTCGAAGGTACTAACTACAGCTGACCCTGAGCACCCCACAAGGCTTTCTGTTTCAGAAATGCTGCCGTCTGGCCATTACAATTTGGCCATTGTCAAACAAACTTAAGTCCGCTGCCTTTCCATCTGAAAAACAAGAATAACACTGATTAACAGAGCTCAGCATCAGGTGTTATTTATACCATTTCACGACCTTCACACGCGATGTCCTTTGCCTAGAATTGCTTCGATTTGCATAAAGATGCACTGGTCATAATGTTTAGTCTCTTCGGTGTATACGTGTGTGATCTTTTAGAGTTCATAACGTGTGTGATCTTTGAGAGTTCCACACATGTTATGCACGACACGCATCACTTCATCTACGTGGATAGCCAGCATGAACCACTGAGACTCACAACACGGAACTGTAGAGTTCTCGTAGCAGCTGATTCTTTGATGAAGTCGACACAGCGTTCACCACCTTCGTTGTGATACATGTAGACACGTAAACCAGGCATCACATGCCATGTCTGTTGATCGGGACCGATTTTCACTTGGTCCTCTATGTGAGGCACCGTAGCACACAAAGTCTCCCATTCAGGTATGGAGAGGGTAACCCCCACAGGTGTAGGGTAGATCACCATTTTCATATTTCTTGTAGCGACGTATGTGCACAGAAAACTTATTTTTGAACAGCGAAGGCACAACGTAAACATCTTCACCAAGACACCATGCATCTGGATTGCTAGCCTGCATCGTGAACAATGACGCACTCGATGGTTGCCCCCTATTTAACGTGAGAAAGCAGCGCTACCTAGGACAACCAATCAGGATCCGTAGTTTTGTCAGGAAATATAATAAGCCAATAGGAGGCGATGGAGCGATTGGTCTTACGACTAAAATCGGGGTTTTTTCTAAGTACTCATCCTATACACTAGATGGCGCCATGGGCTTTTCATAAAGGGGAGGAATTTTTAATAAGGTGGGTTTTTAATGAGGGGGGAGTTAAAAATTGGAAAAATTATGACTAAAATAGAGGGGTTTTCTAAAAACAGTACTCAACATATACACTAGATGGCTTGGGTTGTTTTACCTCTGAGCGGCACTTTTTTGCACACCATGGGCTAAATGGCCAGGTCACATGGACCCCAAAGGCTCAGAGAAGGTTGGGGGAGGGGACCCACTGGAACAGCTGTTGGAAGACAGATGGTAGCTTCCCATCAAGGCCATCCAGCGTGTTCTTTAACGTGCACAAGGTATGGCCCTCCCACACACGGGGCCAAGGCTTAACGCCCCATCTGACGGACGGTGGCCTTTCCAAGCCCATCGGTGTCCCCTATTGACCGTGGGCAGGGCAGGGAATTCTGCAGAGATAAATCTCAATGCTGACCCAACTGGGACTCGAACCTGGGAACTACAGATTACGAGCCTGGCACGCTACCGACTGAGCCACCCCCGCCCCACACTAGATGGCGCCACGGGTTTTTCATAAAGGGGGAAGGAACTTTTGATAAGGGGGATTTTTTAATAAAGGGGACGAATTTATAATAAGGGGGGATTAATTATTAAATATTAATTATGAATATTTATAAGGGGGTGGTGACGTCATATCACGTGACCGGAAGGGGGCGTGGCCGGTGACATCATAGGGTCAAATTCCAATCGGCCTATAGTGCGACCCCACTACTAACATGTCTTCCTTACCACAGTGGATCTGACCTTAAGTGGGGAGGAGGTAAACATTCCTATAAAATCTCGGTAGGAATGTAGAGCTCACTCTCTCATACCTGTCACTCCTGATGTGTGTACGATGCCGAAGTTCCAAGATTTTTCTTATTGATGATAGTGACACTGTGATCAGTTCTGGAATGGGTTGATTCCCCTTGTCCAGATTACAAGGCGTCCTTGTGGGTACCTGGGATTGGGAACAGCGAACTCCTCATGCCTTTTCCATCTGAGGCGCTTCAAGTTGTGGGTGGTTTATTTTCAGAAATGGAAGACAAACAAAAAAATAACCATTAGTACATATTCTCTTCAACGGTGGTTGGCAAGGACACCAAGACCTAGGAACCTCACTCTCTACTCTTACTTACTTAACCTAAGCATTATGACAAATTACTTAGTTAACTCTATATATATCTATCTATATATAATTGTTTACCCAGAACTGCTGATGCTTAGCTTAGGTGACCAAAATTATTTAATACTCATGAATATCCTCCCAACATTCCATTATCGTAATTAAACTTATCTCTACACCTTCCTAATCTTATCTCTTCTCTAATCTTCTCAAAATATAACTCACTGCCAAGAATTGTAACTTAACACTGAACATGTCAGTTTATATTCCTCACATTGCATGAAAAACCATTCTATTTCTGCCATTTATCCTAACCCACTCAACTCGACTAATTCCACATTTCATCATACCTCTATCTAGCTCTTGGTGTATCTAAGGTACACTAATCTAATTTACACACACGTATGGTCAGCCTTATTCATTAAAAAAAAGAAACTCTCACTTCAACAAACTACTAACATGATCACATAAATTCAACTCCACTTATTCCAAAAAAATCGAACCTATTCTCCTAAGTTGACACATTATACACGCTGGAAATCACTTCCTTATCGGATTATCTACACAGATAGAAGGTTACGACTTCGCTGCAGTAAATACATAGACTCAGAAATTTTCCTAAGTTACCCAAAGTGAATCTCACAGTAGATTAAGGTTGGCACATTTAACTATAACTTTACCTATAGACTGTTCATCATCATCATCATCATCATCATCATCATCATCATCATCATCATCATCATCATCATCATCATCATCATCATCATCATCATCATCATCATCATCAAGCAGCCATGGGCTACGGAGGTCCAACCAGACCGTGCAATTTAGTTCTCCAAGCAAGTCTATCCTGAGCTACATCTACTGCATCTGGCCACTGCACACCAATTCTAACAAGGTCCTGTTTGACATTGTCTGCCCACCGCATCCTAGGTCTCCCCTTCTTTCTGAGGCCTTTATGCACACTGTTCATAACCCTATTCGCCAATCTATAATTATTCATACGGGCAACATGGCCAAACCAATGGAGTCTCTCTCTGCACAATATGCTGCTTAAAGGAGGTTGCAAACTCCTTTGCCTAATCTCATCATTAGTTACAAAGTTGAACCACCTAATACCCAAGATACTGCGTAAGCATCTGGAATCAAAAGCATCTAGTTTCCTGTTATCTTGTTTACAAAGTGTCCAAGTTTCACTACCATAACTAACCCTAGAAAGAACCAAACTATTATACAGTCTAATTTTAGTCTTAGGTGTATACGCCTATTTCTCCACACTCTCCATAGGTTCTTAAATGTCCCGGCAGCAATCCCTATTCGTCTGTTAATCTTATGCCGCACATCACCATTATCTGTTACATAGCTCCCAAGATAATTTAACTGTGACATCTGCTCAAGACTGCAACCATTCAGATTAACTGAATCACAGCCTTCCTGACCAATTTTCATCACTTTAGTTTTCTCTCTGTTTATAACCAAACCTACTCTACTACCAGTCTCATCAACAGCTCGAATGAAAGAGTTCATCTCATCAACATCATTTGCCAAAAGGGCTAAATCATCAGCATAATCTAAATCAGAAATTTTCGTATCTCCAGCCCATTTAAGGCCAAAATCTTTCCCTTGAAGTGAATTTCGCATAACATAATCAATAACCAAGCTAAAGAGAAAAGGAGACAAAATGCACCCTTGTCGAACACCAGAAGTAATGCTAAACCAATCGCTACAAGCCTTACCAACTCTCACACACGACTCAGTGTTATTATAGAGAGCTTTCATAATGTTAACTAACTTGTCTGGTATACCATATGATCTCACAATCAACCACAAATTATGACGATCAACAGAGTCGAAAGCCTTTTTGAAATCAACAAAGCTAGCAACCAAAGGTTTCTGAAACTCTAAACATTTCTCAAGAATCTTGCCTAAGTGAAAATATCTGATCCACACATCCCCTACCACTTCTGAATCCACATTGCTCATCACGCAATTGACTGTCAACCAGATTCTTAATTCTATTAAGCACAATCATGGAAAGAACTTTACCTGGAACAGAGAGTAGGCTGATACCCCTATAGTTATCACAAGAATTGCGATCACCTTTTTTGAAAATAGGGATAACAATAGCTCTGGTAAAATCCTTAGGAACCATGCCTTTATCATAAAAGATATTCAGAATTTCAGTCATCCAAGTGGTAACCGAAACATTCCCAGCTCTAAGCATTTCCGTAGTAATTTCATCTACCCCTGGGGATTTATGAAGTTTAAGTTTAGAAACAGCCAAAATAACTTCAGATTGTGTTATAGGGCCAACATTAAAGCCACCAATGCATCTATCATCATTGCAAACAATGGGAGTAGAACTAACTACATTGTTTAGAACATCACTGAAATGCTCAGCCCACCTAGCCATGAAATAATCCTCCCCTTCTATAACCTTACCTTGTTTATCCTTCAATCCTTGTATGCCAAGGATTGAAGGCCAAGGATTGAAGGATAAATGATTGTATGACTGCTTAGCAACCCTGAAACTCAGGAACTTATTCTCTTAAACGGTGGTTGGCAAGGACACCAAGACCTAGGAACCTCGCTCTCTATTCTACTCGCTACTCAGTACCTATAGACTGCTTAGCAAACCTGACACTCAGAGTTGATAAGCAGTCTATAGGTACTGGTACCAAAAGATCTCCACTGCCATAGCTCTCATAGCTTCTTCCTTGCAAACATTACCTTCTGATTCAAGCAGGGTGGGATTGGATTTACAAGGTCCAGCCACCTACACACAAAAAAAATAACTTTCATTAGAATCCTAATGACGCTCTACTTTCCACTATATCATGTGCATACATTGTTGTATACATTATTTGTTTTCGACGGACCCGAGTGTGTTTATCAGCTGTTGGTGGACATTTTCCAACAAGAACTAACACGTCTGATTCCGTTAGATAGACTTCAACCCGAAGAAAAAATACTGACTATTGTAGGGTCTGGTGACTTGGACATTAACGCCTTGGCACAAGTGTTTGTGGATAAGGCCTGGAAACGAGGTCTGTTGAATTATGTAGATTCTGGATTTGTGTGTACTCTGAAATATATTGCAATTGTCGACGATGCAAAAAATGAAATGTATAAATTAAATAAATAATTGTGACCTATATAATGTGTCTGTCTTTTCATCCTATGTTATTTTAGTCTTGGTATGGATAAGAGAAAGAAGGTGTTAGCTAGTGTTGGAAGTGTAATCATAACAGTGTTAACGATAGTGGTGCTTGTATTAGAACTTGTGGCCCCTAGTAAAAATATTCAGTGTGGGGAGTCAAAAGCCTTAGGCAGTGAATACAAAATTCGCGTGTATAACTTATCAGTGAACATCAGACAGTTTATAGGAGACATCCCTACAGTTACAGGTGTTACACTTTCATTACACCTATGGCAAAACCTGGTGGGATACGACGTCTGGGTGCAGCAGAAAACAAAACTTCGGAATCCCATTATTTCGACCCTGAAAGAGGATTCGGAAGTGTATTACCCGTGAGCTGGTACAATGTGGATGGTTCTAATGACACGTATGAATATTATGCTCCTGCTCCCTTTGAAGAATACTGGAAAAATCAAGCTTAAACCAGGCAAAATAACTCGAATGGGACTGTTGTCTCACCTCTCCACTCAGCTCCCCAAAGAAATAATGGTGTCATATAACAGTGGTTACTGGGTATTCAAACCAAGTGAGGGATACGGTTTGATGTTCCCTAAAACGAATTTCAGCAGGCTTCTGTGTGTTGGCGAGGGAGAAGTTGACAAACCCTTCCACCAACGATTTGCTAGCAAACTTTGCAATACTGCAACATTCGATATAGGTGACTGTTATTTCTACGTGATTCCACCGGGTAGTTTCCAAGAACGAAAGGTGCCCCACGGAAGATACGAAACTGCTGAATCATTATTCGATGCAATGAACCAGGTCATGCCCTACAAGTTGAGAAAAGCTTACCGTTTGAAGCAACAGGCCGATCACACCGTGTTGATGGATACAGACAAGTTGCATTTCATTAAATTTCCTCTTTCGAACCCCGGATTAGGAGACATGCTAGGAATCACTAAATTAGATATTCCACTGAATAAAGCCATGGGTGACTACCCCATCGATATGAACAGAGGAATGTACGGTATTTATTTGTATTCAGACCTGATTGTACTTCAGTTGTTAGGTGATACTCATGGTGAACTGTTGCGTGTTGTGAATCCTGCCATCAGAACCAGTAATAACGAAGCCATCGTTTCAGTGTATCAACAACCTGATTACTACCCCCTGGCAAGAAACAGTTTCCAGAGTGTGAGAATCTCCTTCGTACTGATACAGAAAAACCTCTGCATTTTAAATTCGGTAAAGTTTTAGTCAAGTTACATTTCTGCCAGGAGGGTTAAATTCTTTCCCCCTTCTGCAGACACCTATGTGAGCTACTACAGGAGTTAAACGGGGCAGGGTGTGTCCAGGGGCCCTCGTTATCAGAGAGGTGATGGGCTCGGTAGCATCTTTGCCACTATTGGACGTTTCATCACTCCTCTTGTACGACTGGTCCTGTCCACCCAACGTAAGGGTGGGCTACGGTTCGTTTCAGAGATGGCGCAGGGGCAAAACTTCAAAACGGCCGTTAAAGCAGGGTTGCGTGAAGACGGTGTAGACCATTGCAACGTGCCAGTTCCAAGGTGCAAGGAGGAAAAGGGATAAAACGCCGCCATCATCATTCTAGTGTTCATAAAGTGAAGAGACTCTGTACTGTGAAGGACGTGTTTTCATCATGAGCATTCAGAAAATTCACACTGATTCTGGCGACTGTGCCAATTCCGAACTGGACCTGTTTCTGGTTCCTCCCACTGTCTCTCAATTGGAAAGAAGCTGCTACGTGAATTATTTACCTGTGGCTTCGCTGGATTCGTTTGACGTTCCCTAAAACGAATTTCAGTAGGCATCTGTGTGTCGGCGAGGGAGAAGTTGACAAATCCTTCCACCAACGATTTGCTAGCAAACTTTGCAATACTGCAACATTCGATATAAATGACGACTGTTATTTCTACTTGAATCCACCAGGTAGTTTCCAAGAATGAAAGGTACCCCATGGACCGAAAGGTACCCCACCGAACGAAAGGTAAAGCTCCACTTGAATTCATCGTGAAGGGGATAGATGATTACATTGATCTCTCCTGCTGTCACTGTCGCCTATTCTTTTAAAATTGTGAAATCCGATGGTACACCCCTGTCAGAAGTGGTTGCCCCTTAGAATCATTTCTTCCATGCCCTCTTCAATCAAGTAGACGTCTTCCTCAACGATCACCTAGTGAGTGCTTCTCACATCCTGTACCCCTACAGGGCGTACCTGGAGACTCTATTGAATTACGGTACCGATGTGACGTGAAGTCAGCTCGGTACCTCACTCTGGTACCTCGACACCCCATGTAAAATGGAACTGACCAGTCGGGAGAATGAGGGATGGCATCCGCGCAAGGGGTAGGTGAAGTCAACAGGTATCGAACTCATCTCGTGGATCCATGCCGACCTGTTCAATCAAGAACGTTACCTACTCAATCAAGTCAATCTCCGATTGCATTTGTTAAGGTCCAAGCCCGAATTCTGTGTCGTGACAGGTGAAGTGGACCCTTCTTACAAAATAGAGATTCACAAAGGTGAATTTTTCATGCCCAAAGTTAAACCCACTTCCGGTGTCATCTTTGCACATGCATGCCTACTGAGCTCAGAGAGTGCCAAGTACCCCTTGCGAAGAACGGATTTACGCATGTTCTCCATCGCTGCAGGTCTGACAAGTGTGAACGGTGACAATTTATTTCTCGGCCAACTTTCGATACGTCTGGTACTGCATATGGTGGAAAGTACCAGTCTGAATGGATCGTACGAAAAAAATCCCTTTAACTTCCAACATTTCGACATAAACTACATCAGTCTTCACATTGATAGTGATCAGCAGTCCTACACCCCAGACTTTATGAATGGACGTTATCTCAGATGTTACCAAGGATTATTGGAAGCTGTGGAGGCATAGAAATCCGAGAGTGGTATTAACTTATCGCGAAAAGCCTATGGCGAGGGTTTTACACTGTTTGGATTCCAATTGAATCCCGAGCAACGTGAATGTAATCAAGTGTTTTCTTTAATAAAGAGTGGTAGTGTGAGAGTCGAATTAAAGTTTGCCAAGCCACTACCCACATCAGTCACTGTGATCCTGTATGTAGAATACCAGAATCTGCTGGAAATCCCATTGGATCAAAAAATCCTGTTTGACTACAGCTCATGAATACCTATCAGTTAGAATCCATCCTCTCGATGTTACCTACAAGTCTAGGTGTGTTCCCACGTGACAGATTAGCTCGCCAAATCGACCAGTCAGAAGCCTTGTTTATCTACAATACCGATCCATACTCCCTGCCCGGAACCCACTGGATAGCTGTTTACAAGAAAGGAATGCACGTGGATCACTTTGACCCCATGGGCACGAGTCCCGATGTCTCCATGCAAGAATACTACAGTCAGCTAGGCATATGTCGCGTGTTACATCCCTCGATACCTCTGCTGGACCCCATTGGAGACACCTGCGGTGCTCACTATCTGTATTTCTTGTTTAAAAGAGCGAGCGGTTCAACTCTTCCCACAGTACTGCTTCGCGATTACACGTGTCGAGTAGACTTTAACGACTGCATGGTGGTACGATGGCTCTCAGAACTCCTTCAAAAAATTCAATTGCAGCTCCTTCACAGTGTGGAAAGACGACTTTCACTCTGAAACTCATCAAAGAGGCCGCTCAACTGTTCGAACCCCAATCCCAATGTGTCGTTTAGTGCTACGGGGAGTGGCACTAAACGACACATTGGGAACCTTTTTTTGAACCCTTTAAGTTTTTTTGTTTGAACCCTTTAAGAAAACTGTGGAATTTTACGGATTACCTGTAGATCTGGAATTTGACCCCCTCAGACCTACGATTCTGGTGCTGGACGACTTGATAGAACAGTCTGTGGCTAGGGAACGCATATCTCAATTGTTTATTCGTGGCGGTCATCATAAAAATATCACGATCTTGCAAAATCTGCTTTTAAAGGGAAGACAGGAATATATCACTCATTGCTCACTATATATTTTTATTTCGCAACCGTCGGGACGCTTCACAAATAAAGCATCTGGCAAGACAAGTATTTCCACATCATTCCAAACTCCTGACCGATGCTTATAGACTAGCTACACAACCTCCCTGTGGCTATTTGTGCGTGGACCTTCATCCTAGAACATTGGATACTGAAAGGTTCCGTGCCAAGATCCTCCCTTCTGAAGAACCCGAGGTACTCTATGTCCCAAATGAAAGTTAGATCTCAAGGCCCGTTCCTTCAGTGTTTACCAAAACTTGGGGAAAGCAAAGTGCAGCTCTGTTGAAGCACATCTCCGACCCTCAGATGTATGCTCTATCTGAAGTGTGTTTTAATTTCTTAAAAGGTCACATTCCTGTCTCCCATCGAGTATTAAAGAATTTACGAAGTCACAAGACTGTCATAAGAAGTTTAGCATCCAAACGTGCATCTGTTAACCACAAGAAACGTCTCCTGCAAAAGGGATCGCGATTTTTGCTCCCCCTCCTCACTGCAGCGCTACCTCTGCTGGGGTCCCTATTTCGAAAATGATTTCGGTGAAAGCGGTACAACGACGTCAAGTGCGTAAAAAAGTGCGCGATTTAGACACAGAGATTAAGAAAATACTGGAATCGGACGATGATGATAAAACTGAAAAGTACCTGGCTGTATTGAAAAATTACCTGTTATTTAACAAACAATTGAACCCCTCACGAATTGAACCCCCCACGAGGTGATAGCCGACATTCCACATCAAATATTGCCTCTGTCCAGACAGAAAATATTATCAGAGACTTTTTGTCACCTTCAAGACGACCTTGTCGATTTTGTTCATCACCCCATCCGTCGTAAGAAAAGGAAATTAATTGACTGGACTCCTTATTGAAGATATCTGTTTGAAGACTTGTGTTCCTGAAGACCTCTGTTAAAAAAAATTGTACACATTTCCAAGACTTGTGTTAAAAATGAAACAATGTATTAAAAATTTGTTAAAAAATGAAACAATGTATTAAAATTTTGTGATATTCAATAAAAAAATTAAAATTAATATACGCCTCTGTGTTGTTAAGTGGTTTTTTTACAGCACCACTGCTTCAGTTTACATTAGGTTTTACAAATAATTTAAATGTTATCCATAGAAGCATCATGATGATGATGAATATCCAATTAATATCTCTTCCATAATGACAAAGTGTTTGGAAATAAAAAGACTGGTTTTTAAAAAACGTTTTTTATTAAGCTAAATAACACAGTATATTTCAATGCAGACATTATAAAAAAACATTATTCTGACAATTATTGACAATATAAAAACAGTACTGAAGTCATCACAGACAAGTTTTAAATTATTCACAAATACCCATGTAAAGTATTGACAATTACTGACAATTATAGCAATAATCAAAACGTATCGATATAAAAAAATATTTACAAACTATAGACAAGTTTTAAACTATTCACAAGTACCCATGTAAAGTATTGACAATTATTGACAATTATAACAATAATCAAACAGTATCGATATAAAAAATATTTATAAACTATAGACAAGGTTGAAATTATTCACAAGTACCCATGTAAAAATAATTACCAAATAAAAATCATTTCAAGTCATTTACAACATAATCAAACCGTACTGATATAAAAAAAATATTTACAATTTACGGCAAGTGAGACCTGCATGCTTGCGCCGACAGACTACTGTCGATAGATGGCGCTCTGCATGCGCTCAGAGGTGTCAGCCGTCGCTGAGAACTCAAAGTGACAGCATGATAGAGGGCGCTTCGGTAACGCACAGAGCAGATCAAAGCCAGACCATTGGCTTAGCGCTCTGCTGCGCCTCGGTTGCTGACTTAATTGTCAGCGCTCGCTAGGATCATATCTCATCTAAGGAGTAATACCATTTTAAGCCAATTTTTACAACATATTGAGATTTTAAAAAAAGCTTGATTTTTCGGAATACGCTATTAACATATGAAGAGACACTTAAACCTTTAATACGCTAGAATCACATTTTAAAATACTTTTCCTGAAATACGCTGGATTCACACATTTTAAAAATACTTTTCATAAAAATTGATATGTACAAATAATAATAAAAAATTAACTTACAATAAATCAACCACATGTCGAGCTGTGTGTCACCATATCCAAAAGTTATAGAACAGGTCTCCCCAGGGGGTAGATATCTTTTGTCCATAACTACACGGAATTTTTGGACAAGGGGTTTGTTTGTGAGTGTTCCTTGAGCCTTGTCTCTCATGACGTTGAAGGGGACGTCAAAAGTCTCGGAAGTCTGGGTTTTATCCAGAACCATCGCCTTTAAGAGTTCAAAGCTGTATCTGTCTTTATTGACCCCTATGAGAGTGAAACCTTTGGCTCTGAGTATTTGTTCCTCGTTGCTTAACCTTAGGGCATAAGATTTAGGCCCTGCAGACATATAGTCCAGATTATGGACACCCAGAATATATTTTGAAGATATCTCGGACACCCACGATTCTAGGAAATCACCTGTTTCAGGGGTATAAGTGTCCTCAGGGGATGTGTAGAAAATGCAACTGTTGGTGTCGCATATAAAGCTCTATGACCCAGTTTCGAGAGCAGATCATAGAGCTTCAGATGTGCGTGGCTGGTGACCATGGCTCCGAAAATCACATTTCCTTTGGTGTTTTCTGGGCAAGCTTCGGCAGTGGGCTTGTACGTCACCAACACAGACTCATCATTCACAGGGCTAACGTCCTTCACTATTACTGTTGAGTCTGTCAACAGTCTCATATACTCCAACGGACAGTTCACTAGTTGCGTTTTGGTCTTCTCAATACTCTCTGCTTGCTTCCCCATGACGATTTCAAAGCCAGTTTTGCCAGTGATCTATGTAGGCTGTTCTTCACAACTTCTGATGGAAGGATCCAAACCCCCTCTGCTCGGTAGAAATTTTCACAAAATTCCTCCTTCTCTGCCTCTGTTTTTACGTGAGGTGGGAACCCTGTGTAACGCTGTTTAGCAGCCAAGAATGTATTAATGTACGAGGTGTACAAGCCTCTTGATTTACTGAATGACTCCTGATTTCATTCTGGCATTAAAATGCCAGACATCATGAAATTGGACTAGGCGATACCCGGCTCTGATTGCAGCATAAATTTCGAATGAAGGCCACGATGTTGTCAAGGCTCTATTGTACTCACTATGCGCATACACGGTAATTTCACACTCTGCACAGATACGACAGAGAGGGAAGAGCAGCTTTCCACGGGCCCTGCAAGGCAGAACAGGTATAAACAAGTCAGAGGGGGTATCAGAGTTGCGTGTGCTATCCCGAAGTAATAATCAAGGTCGTGATGAAAGTCTTTCATTATCCTCACAGGATGACGTTTACCAAACTCTGAGTATTTGCACACATAGGGATATAAAGAATTAATATCGCAATATTCTAGCTGTACACCTTGATCCACCAACGCATAAGAGGAGAACACTTCCATTCGTCTGCTGTAAAGGAAATCACGGCTTCCTATCCTTCTAACCGGGTTGATGTTTTTATATATCTTCATTAAAAGCGGTGTTGTTCTCAGCATCTTATCAAAATCGTGCTCCCAGAGAACTTTAAGTTCGTACTCAGGTAACAGAATTTTGAGTGCATTTAGTCGATCCAAGGTTTTTGAGTAAATGCTCCTTAGGGTTAGGTCCTAGGTCCTCATGGTAGGGTGAATGGCATCGGGGCGGTAACGTTTTTCACGAGCGCGAAAAAAACCCCACAGAATTCCCAGAGAATCTTTTTTTCCTCGTTAATCCCGTTTAGTTTGTACATTCCAATCTTGGCCTCTCCATCCACAGAGTGAACAGTTCGAATCTCGATATTTTCTTCTTGTGCAATGTATTCGAATCAGGCTAGTGCTTTTAACGACTGCCTGTGGTTGCTTGCGCTATAACCTCTAGCAGGATACCCACCAAGAACGTTTTCTTTTAGGAAATTAAATCTGAATACCTTCAGGCAGGCACCCGCAATCGTTAGATCTTGGGCAAAGGGGTCGATCCCCATGAGGTCTTTAAACTGCATCCGAAAACACTCGGCACTTCTGCGCAGAACATGTACATCCGAGCGGCAGTAATGGGTCAACTCCGATTGAAAGTTCCATGTTTTCGAACTAGCAACTGTGTACCAAACTTCAAAAATTTCTTTGGTCGAAGAATCCATGGATCCCACATCGAAATATATGTTGTCAGGAACAGGCCCTTCGTATTGGAGGTTCTCCACACAGGTGAAATTATGAGGAAACAAACCTTTCACTTCCTCCAAATGAAAGGTTTTCGTGAAGCTATGCAGTGGCGCCTGGATAAATGATAAGGTGTCAGTAAACCTGATTTTTAGGCCACTTAAAAAAATCCCCAGAAGTTTACTTCCTTGGAATATGATGTCGGGTTTCAAGAACCTACTGTATCATCTTTCAAGATTGGAAGCCCATCATCAAACCTTTCAGGTTATGCGCCATCACGGTTTTTAAAACGTTGAACACCCGGGGAACGTTCGCTCAGCAACCAGTCCATAAATTCTTTCACACATGTAAATGACACAAATTTCCATTCATTGTTCTCCTCATAGGTTGCCACACACAAGATGGTTTGTAAAACCCTGTCAAGAAGTTGTACAGTTTCGAGATCGAAATATATGTAGTGCATTTCGGTTTCTTCCTTCCTACAGGGTTTAAAGAATTTTGGCTTGTCAGACTGGTGTTTTTTCTTGGGGTCGTAAATATCCGTGCATTTCACGCATCGATGTCTGGTCTGGCAGGTTTGCGTAAGATGCGCCTGATAACAATCGATGCCTCTGAGATACATGTTGCACGAGGGGCAAAGCAGATGGTCGTCAGAATGAACAACGTCTGGTGTGAGGCAGCAATTACACGTTCCTTTGCAGGTGTGACCGTGATTGAATGCTTTTAGACAGTGATGACAGAATTTATTAACGCAAAAAAAAAACTGCCGGTTTTGTAATGACATCATAATATTCGTTACTGTAGAGAAGGTAGATCTTGTTTGGCGCTTCATGCCCCACAAAGATAGTAACAAATCCGCCATCGGCCGAATAAACAATGATCCGATAGTCCTGCACGAGGTGCTCTTGAAAGAGGCTCAACTTGGGGAGGCCGCAGGGAGCTATGGGAATGCCAGCATCGAGATGGAGTTGCCGTGCTAATTTCGCCTGCAGTTGGTGAAGTGGACATCTCACACCATCATACTGGTTAGCCAGACCTCTGTTTTTCAAGCTCAACTCCAATGTGACGACGAGAGCTCTTGCTAGACAAATTGTCAGAGTTCACAATTCTTACTACAGCTTTCTTGTTTTTGATGAATGATTGCACGTCAGCGAGGGTACGTGTCTGGGGTGCCGTACGTCCACTGCCTTGGCGCTCGATGTTGGAATACACAAAGTCAAACTCAAGTTCACTGTGAGCACTGAGTCCTTTGTTAGACTGAATCACACTGTTCAAAGCCATCATGAATCGTTCAGCAGTCAACTCATTATGCCTTATCAGGCTTAAATTCACGACTTTTTTAAGTCCGATGATCGGAAGCACAGATGTACGTGACTGTAGTCACCTTTGGGCACAACATCGTTGAGCATTTTCTCATGCATGGAGCGTAGCACTGGAAGAAAATTGTGGGACTCCACATTCTTCATCCCCCCTAGACGAACACTCTTTGAGACGAATTGCATCTTGAACTTCTTAGAATCAAAGTTCCTTACGTTAGTGATGCTGTAATGAGGTGTAACAGCATCAGCACACATCACCGAGATGATGTCATCAGAGCGTGAAGGACCTGAAACGGATCCATCTAACGGGTGCACCGGGATATAGGCGCGGCTATCGGATGGCTGTCTTGCCGCAGATACATGACATGCAGTGCGGAGTGCCTTTCCCCCACGCTGGAGAATTGGCAAGCAGCGGGGTCGTTTCACATCAGGAAGTTCATAGGATGATGGGCGTTTGGCAGTTGCCTCTAGCTGATTCACCCGGGACTGCAGTTCATCAAATGCATTGGTGATGTCCTCCTTCTCTGCTTTCATCTTCACAGATTGAACATATTCACGGATCAGTGACATCTCGCAAAGACAGACTTCAAAACTAAGAGCAAACTAAGACCAAAAACTTCTGACAGATAACTTATGACCAGTGGCAAAGAATGACATAGCAAGCGGGGTGCGAGCTTATATACAGGCAAATGTTATCTCATAAACACCCTTGATACATCTTTCGACACGATCAAGGTCAACCTTCAGCAACAGCTGATAAGCCCCCCCCCCCCCCCCTTCATGATATACCTTCGCAGTAAACACGTGAGCTAAAGCGGTGGTAGAATTATTTACTTAGTTTCTATTTTTAAGGAAATCATTTATCAATAGCAAATGCAAACAGATAGTGCAGATCGGCATCCACCCTTTGACAATGTAGCGATAAGAACTGTCACTCGCTCTGGTGTGGTTAAAGCTTGTAGATATTAAAATTCGGATCTTATCAGCAACAAATGCAAATATTGCACTGCAGATAGTGTGCACTGGCAGCTCTGTCTGCAAACACCCCTTGCCCCCCCATAAGAAGAGACTTGGTCATGTAAGCGGCCCGCTTGTTGCGACACGTATGTCACAGGCTTCGATGAAGGTCGAATTCGCTAAAATTTAGAGGATTGCATCAGCCATTCTGATCATTGCCACCCAAAGTTTAGTTGGACTTGGCAAATTTCAGATGAACGTGGATACCTAGGGAGTTTGTGATCTGGGGAGTTTTAATAAAGGGAACTGTTGATAAGGGGTTTTTTTAATAATGGGGAGGGAATTTTAATAAAGGGGTGATTAAATAAAGGGGGTGGAACTTTTGATAGGGTTTTTTAATGAGGGGGGAGTCAAAAATTGGAAAAATTACGACTAAAATAGAGGGTTTTTCCTAAGTACTCAGCATATATACTAGATGGTGCCATGGACTTTTCCATAAAGGGGGAAGGAATTTTTGTTAAGGGTTTTTTTTAATAAGGGGGATTAATTAATTATCAATTATGAATATTAATAAGGGGGTGGTGACGTCATATCAAGTGACCAGAAGGGGGCGTGCCCGGTGACGTCATATGGTCAAAGTCGAATCGGCCTATAGTACAACACCACTACTCATCTCACATCTCACATTGCTTAACAACTTTGGGTGTGCAGGGCACGATTTCCTTCACCCCGATCGCCACCATCATTCTATACATCTCCCCTACGTGCTTTTGCCATTTTCAGTGTCAACAAGTGAGCTGAGCAAGATATCAACAAGATACAACTGGGGCATTAGTTGGTTCCTGTTGACCAAAAATCAACATGTTTGTGGACCATCGACTGCCTAGAATCAACAACTGAATAAAGGCAGCACAACAAACAACCGTGTGAACAGAAGGGGATGCTCATAAAACATCAGGTTCTCATCTAGCATGCTCAAAATTCAGCATGAAGGTCAATGTATGGATCCAAAATCAGGTAATTGAAACACTGAGAACTGGTACATGTCTGTGTCATAAAGCAGCTTACTGATCAGCATCCCCGAAGTAGGCAACGATTCCCCTCTGCCCCTGAAGGCACGATGATGGCAGGAGCAGAACAATAAGTGACGTCACACGGGATATATACCTGCTGTCATGGACTCATTGGGCTTTTGGAATTTGGACACTGACAGGCCAGCAGAGAAGCAGTATGTGGGCAACTTAATGTAGCTTCAATTTTGCTCATGGGAGTTTGGGGGTTAGGCAGGCAGGCCAGTGGAGAAGGCAACGAAGAAGAGAAGGCAGCTGAATCATTCCATCCACTCGAGTTAGGACTGGCTCCCATTTTATTAAAGGACTCGGCAACATTCTCAGAAAAAACAACACTGGAGAGGACTAGTTGGTTGATATGAAAAATACCTCGCAGCCCAATGCACCTTACCAGTTCCTTCGACTCGAGAGAGGAAATAGTGCTCAGTCGATTTCGTGGTGGATTAAGATCCAGTATGAATGAATATAACCGTTCCTCAGAAAGAAGTCAGACATTATGCTGTGGAACCTTTAAAATCAACTGCCAGACTCATGTCCAGACCAGTTTTGCTTTGTGCTCATAAGGTACCCAGCTCATTGACCCCATGAGAATTGGAATCAACTCCACAAGAGACACCCCCCTGCGTGACAATAGGCTTTCTAATTAGCCAGTTACTGCCTATGCTCAGCAGTTTTGACACTGTGCTTCTAAGTGGCAAGTAGTATAGTCAGTCAACTTGGAATCCTCGGCAGTGCTCATCCCTGACTGAGGCGGATTCATTCGGTAATGGCTCATTTGATCCTTAATCAGATCTCAGACCTTGCTTACCAATCTCTTTAACTTTATAATTAATATGGAAGTGCATATTTCAGTGTATGATTTCAGATAGGATAGTAGCTAAGCTAGTTAGGGCCAGTTTAAATATCAGTCACGAGTGTATTTTGTATGTGTTTCTCTTTGGCTGTAATAGGAGATCATCAATCACTGCTAAGGGTGGCAACTGTAAAATATTCCATTTAAACTTGTATTTTATATGGTGGGACTTAACCCCTTGGTTTCCGTAAAGATGAATAAAAGTAGTAGCATAAATGAGAGTTCTGGCACAGTAAAAGGGGCACGAGAATTCTATGAAAATCCATGGGAAAAGTTATGGGGGATGAGGGAAAAAGTATGTTTCTTGTGGATTTTGTGAAAATATGTGTGAAAATTAGAAAAAAACCGGGGTGTTTTTTAGCATGTAAAAAATTAATTCGTTTTTTCTTTAAAGATGAGGTTTAAACTAATTTGTGAATTAGTTTAATGAATTAGATTGAAGTGAGGTGTGTGTGTGTGAGATAAAGAAAATGATGTGTTTTGTCAAGCTGGCTGGCTGAGAAAGTCGCTGGATGGTTGGACAGATTGGTTTGGTTGGTTTGGCCGATTTGGTGGCTGGGGGAAGAGAGTTGTTGGTTGGTTGGGGTGGACAGAGTCATTGGTTGTTTGGGCAGAGTCGGTGGATGGTTGGGCAGATTCGTTGGCTGGATGTTGGTTGGGCAGACTTGCTGGACAGAGTTAGTGGTTGTCTGGACAGATTCGGTGGGTGGCTGGACAGATTTGTTGGGTGGCTGGTTTGGTTGGACAGACTCGTTGGTTGGACAGATTCATTGGGTGAGTGGATAGAGTTATTGGTTAATTGGACAGAGTCGTTAGCTAGCTGGATAGATTCGTTGCCAGAGTAGTAGCATAAATGAGAGTTCTGGCACAATGCTAAAGTAACCTATGGGAGACTTTTCTAAAGATGAGGTTTAAACTAATTTCAGTGGTTGGTTGGTTGGATCGATTTGGTGGGTGGGGTTGAATAGAATCGCTGGCTGTCTGGGTGGACAGAATCATTGGTTGTTTGAGTCGGTGGGTGAGTGGGGGGATTCGTTGGGTGGGTGTTGGTTGGGCAGAGTCGGTGGCTGGCTGGGTGGAGAGAGTCAGTGTTTGTCTGCACAGATTCGATGGGTAGGTTGACAGATTTGTTGGGTGGCTGGTTTGATTGGGCAGATTCGATGGGTGGGTGGATGGACAGACAGAGTTATTGGTTGGATGGACAGATACGCTGGTTGGGTGGATAGATTTGTTGGCTGTTATTTTTAAAGATGAGGTTTAAATTAATTTGTGGATTAGTTTAAATGAATTAGGTTGAAATGAGAAAAAATGATGTGTTTTGTTGAGTTATCGTACACCTCAATGGATTATTCGGTTCTGAAAATATTTGTGAAAATCAGAAAAAAACCGAGGTGTTTCATGTGAGAAAAAGTAATTTAAATTTTTGGGGGCAGACGAAATTTAAACTAATTTGTTTAAATATTTTTCAGAAAAATGAGGTGTGTGTGAAAGAGATAAAAAAAATTATGTGGTTTGTTGAGTTATCATACACTTCACTGGATTATTCGATTGTTAAAAGCCAGTTCGACAGGTTAATCCTTTGCAATTTACAAAAGTTGAAATAACTTTTGATCAAATTATGCTACAGAGCTCATTCTGGTGTTGTTCAATAATACTAAGCAGACACTGTTTTTCGAACTGATCAGAATCGGGTTCGGACCACTTACCTAGCAGAGAAAGTGGGTCGAACCCTCTTAAATTTATGATCTTATAACTTGTCTTGTAATCAAGCTACAGATTTGAAACTAATATTATTGGATTTCATTCTGGGTGTAGTACACTTTGAAAATGTGGGCATTGGTCTCGTTTTGCTCGTTTACTTAAGGTCTTCTCGGTTCAAAACCTTTTGCCTACCACACATTGCTGATTCTCATTTAAGATTTCGAAACATTTTCGGTTTTTTCATCAATATCAGGTTCTCATTTCATTAATTCAATTGGAAACGGTGTTGGACCCGTTTCCTATCCTAGAAACTGGGTCGAACCCTCTTAAATTTGCATCCTTATAACTCTGATTCTAATTAAGCCACACATCTCAAACCAATATCTTTAGATTACATTCGGGAAGCACTATGCGTTTAACGTATTGGACGCGGTCTCGACCTCTTAGTTTTTGTTTTCTGGGTTCGACACTTTAAGATTTTGTCGAATTATAACGTCCATTTTAATTGTGCTAGGATCATGGTTTCAATTGTAATAGATGGGGTTTTGGAGTTCTATAATCTGACGAAAGAATAATCGGTCTGAAACCGTTTTCTAGTCGACAAAGTGGGGTCCAACCCCTCGTAACTTTGCGGCTTCATAACTCTGCTTCTAATAGAGCTACAGAACTCAAACTAATATCATTGTGTTCCATTCGGCAAATACTATACGTTTTTTGTATTGGAAGCGGTCTCGACCCATTATTTTAAATTTTGCAGGTTCGATACTTTTAGAATTTGTGTTACAATAACTTTTGTTCTAATCGAGCTAGAAACTTGGTTTTAACATTGATAGTTATGATTTATGAAGTTCTCTAATCTGACAAAAAATAATACGTGTTGACCGAATAAAAAGAAAAAAAAATATATATTTGACTTTAGCTAGATAAACTGTTCGGATATTTAATCCTTGGCCGCTTGTACGAAGTTGTTCTAAACAGTTTATTACCTTAATTTCATTACAAAGAGTTTCAGAACATAGGATTTCGCAGAAATTGAGTCGAGACCAGTTAAATTTGAATCCCTATGTCTCCTCTTCTAACTAAGAGAGATAATAAGCACTGATTATTAGCATTTCTAAAGAATTACAAATTGGTACAGTTTTCAAGATGTTTCATTAGTACTTTATTTTTTTTTGTTTTCAGCTCAAAATTTTGTAAATGGTATTGCTTGCTTTACCATACACATCTGAGATTCTATAATTTCCAAAAGCGTAAGTTTGAATTCCATTGATATGTCGTTTTGTGTATTTTTGGGATAAAGCAATTTTTTTAATTTGGTATACGTGTATATAATGTTGTTCCGATCGAAATTCCGTTTGTTGCGTATATACGATTTTTCCATCAAATAGACATTCCCAATAATCTTCGTGACTAAATTCATTTGTAACTCCATTGGCTGCTTTTTTGGGAATTGGAGCATCAATAGAATGCAATTTTGGACCTAACGCAACATCCTCTTTGATTGGAAGACCTTTTAATTCGTCTTTAAATTTTCCAGGAATCATTTTATTTGATTCACTGTATAATGCATGGTTTGTGGGGTAATTTGAGAAATCAAAGTACTCTGAGTTAAATTTCTCATATATGTCATCTGTCGGGATATCGACACAGAAGGAATCAGTATCGGTAAATAACAATTCAGCATTAAATTTTGGTTTCAGAAAATTGTAAAAGAAATTGTAAAGTAATTTACTCAACTCCAAAATCGTTACACAGATGTAATATGGTTTATCTAATATAATATTTTTCTTTTTCATATGGAGAATTACGAAATTTTCTGCAAGTTTAACACAAGAAACATACCTAGGATTTGCAATTAATTTTTTAAGCTTTTCTTCAGTATTCACAATGTGGCATTTTATTCTCTTTGTCTTATTTTCTAAACATTTGCCATATATAGCATTGTTCATCAGTTTGAAAAAGTCTTTCAAGATTATTTATGGCATTAATTCGTTTTGTTGTATTAAAATCTATGTAAGGTTTCAGCCATGGTTTTTGATCAAATTCCAAGATTCTATACACCTATTTCACCCTCAGTCCCAGTTCCACATAGAGTTTAAGTAACCTATAATTTTGCTTCTCATACAGATTTGGCTTACAGACATAATTTTGCTTCTCGAACAGATTTGGAATTAAGAATGACACATTACTATTAGAGAGTTACAATTTTTCAGGAGCCAAGGGGAAATCATTGTGTAAATCGTGTAGATGTGCCGGATATTCTAGATCAACTTCGAAGAAATAACCCTTTTTGCTGTCGTCTGGAATATTAAACAAATCAATATCATGTATCCATTTGTAATTACCAGTTGGAAGAGGTTGAAACATTGCCCAGCCGTATAAATTGTTTGCAGCAAAGTACATGATATGGTTTTGTGGTTTACTCCTCTCATATGGATCTACTAAAGGATTGTTGGCCTGTGCAAACCTCTTAGGCACTAAAGACATTCCTCCTCGCAGAGCTCTTTCTATGAAAAAATACATATGACCTTTTATAAGTTCCAGCTCAATTTCTGTCATTTTTAAACAGGCAGCACAGGATAAGCCAGGAGAGCTGAAACAATGACAAGGATCGAGTTGGTAGTTATTCATACACGAATTTCTGTAGTTTTCAAATATATCTCCTAGCAGTAATACATCAGTGATCATGTACAGATCGTGATATTCCCCAAAGGGAGAAATAGAAAAGGCTTTTCACAAAATTTGAGCTCTGTCGTATTGTTCATTGTTTTGGAAATTCTCTTTGGATGGAAGTGACGTTTGCAAAAACTGAGCACTCTGTTGCAAGTACTCATATGGAAGACTTCCTTTGCTTTTCAAAAGTTCTTTCTGCGAGTCATTCAGATTATGTTGTCTACAGTATTGACTTAGGATGTAGAAATTTTCCACATTTTTCGACAGTGCATCCAGTGAAGAGCTGAGGAACATGAATGAATCAATAAATTTAATTTGACCGAATTTCATGCATATATATTTTTATGTAGTTTGTGGAATACAGGAAATTTTCTTCTTATCTTTAAATTTCCACAAACTTTTCTTTTTTCTTTTACTATAAAGTGGACATCAAATCCTTTGAGATTATGAAACAACACTGGTATTTCAAGTGAGAATTTGTATTGAAGATTACATTTGTTGTGAACAGCACCTCTGTATTTTCCAGTTAAGTGATCGTTGTCCCTTACTCTATCAGTTACTAGAATTTTCCCACAAATATTACAATATTTTACTCCAGTAAAAATTTGCCAATCAAAATCAGTCATCTTAACATTTCTTTTCTTCAAATCATTGATCAAATTTTTGGCTTCGATCATATCATTCAAAAATTGTTCTGTTACATTTTTCCCTCTGTACATTCTGGTTTTGATCAGTTTACCTTCCGGTCCAACTATAATACAGGGTGATTCAGAATTCATCATCAATATTTAGTGGGGAGGAAGGGAATAAGAAAAGAAAGAGATTCACATGGAAAGTATGGGGGCAGACGAACGCATGGTGGTGTAGAGGGCGCTGTGTGTACACACCTCTCATACAGAAGCACAGCTGTTTGACGCGTGCAGTCAGTTGTCATTCGACAAGGTGAATTTGCAGAAGTAACATGAACCGGTATACGTGGAATGAATGTGCAGATATGCATGTAACTTACGGTGCGGCAGGAGAAATATGTCTTCGAGCCAGGCAATTGTATGCAGCGCGCTTCCCAAACCGCCGTGTGCTACAGCATCAAATGTTTTCACGTATTCATTGCCAACTGCGTGAAACAGGATTGTTTGCTGCTAGTAATGTTAATCGAGAGAGGCGCAGATCGGCACGGGCAGTAGCAGTAGAGGAAGCTGTCCTACAGGAAATCGAGGAACAACCTGGTGCTAGCACACGAGGTATGGCTAGGCAGTTTGGAATTTCGCAAGCAACAGCGTGGCGGATATTACACGACGAAGGGTTACATCCGTTTCATCTGCAAAGAGTGCAATTATTGGCAGCAGACGACCATCCCAAGCGTGTTATTTTTTGTCAGTGGTTCATGCAGAGAACAGCCGTTGATCCCAATTTCCCAACGTATGTTCTTTTCACCGATGAGGCGTTGTTCACTTGAAAGGGTATCTTCAACACACACAATTGGCATGTGTGGGCTCATCAGAACCCACACGGTACAAGACCTGGAGCTGCGCAACAACGTTTTGCTGTCAATGTGTGGACTGGGATTGTCGGTGACTGTTTGTTGGGCCCGTATTTACTACCATCCCGTTTGGATGGTGCCAAGTACCTAACATTTCTTCAGACTGTGTTACCGGATCTTCTGAACGAGGTTCCTGATGGTAGTCTCCGGCGAATGTGGTTCCAGCATGACGGCGCTCCTGCACATTTCGCAAATGCTGTGCGTGCTTACCTACGCAGACAGTTTGGTGGTCAATGGATTGGCCGCGGTGGACCGGTTTCTTGGCCACCACGTTCACCGGATTTATCTCCAATCGATTTCTTTGTTTGGGATGCTATGAAAAACATGGTGTACGAGACCCCTGTTGATAGTGCTATGGATCTTGTAGCACGCATATCAGTTGCTGCCTCAAACATCCGGGAAATGCCAGGCATCTTCCACAGGGTCCGGCTGTCCATGCAATGCCGTTGTGAGTCATGCATTCTAGCACATGGTCGGCAGTTCGAGCACCTCTTGTAAGTCTGTACAACCAATGCAAAGAAATGTTACATGTAAGATAATAAATGTTTTTTCCTTACCACTTCCTTCTTATGTGTTCTTTCCATCATTGAACTGGGGTCATTTTTGCCCTACTACATGGCATATGCGCCCATGCTTTCCTATGTGAAATCTCATGACGGCGCTCCTGCACATTTCGCAAATGCTGTGCATGCTTACCTACGCAGACAGTTTGGTGGTCAATGGATTGGCCGCGGTGGACCGGTTTCTTGGCCACCACGTTCACCGGATTTATCTCCAATCGATTTCTTTGTATGGGGTGCTATGAAAAACATGGTGTACGAGACCCCTGTTGATAGTGCTATGGATCTTGTAGCACGCATATCAGTTGCTGCCTCAAACATCCGGGAAATGCCAGGCATCTTCCACAGGGTCCGGCTGTCCATGCAACGCCGTTGTGAGTCATGCATTCTAGCACATGGTCGGCAGTTCGAGCATCTCTTGTAAGTCTGTACAACCAATGCAAAGAAATGTTACATGTAAGATAATAAATGTTTTTTCCTTACCACTTCCTTCTTATGTGTTCTTTCCATCATTGAACTGGGGTCATTTTTGCCCTACTACATGGCATATGCGCCCATGCTTTCCTATGTGAAATCTCATGACGGCGCTCCTGCACATTTCGCAAATGCTGTGCGTGCTTACCTACGCAGACAGTTTGGTGGTCAATGGATTGGCCGCGGTGGACCGATTTCTTGGCCACCACGTTCACCGGATTTATCTCCAATCGATTTCTTTGTATGGGGTGCTATGAAAAACATGGTGTACGAGACCCCTGTTGATAGTGCTATGGATCTTGTAGCACGCATATCAGTTGCTGCCTCAAACATCCGGGAAATGCCAGGCATCTTCCACAGGGTCCGGCTGTCCATGCAACGCCGTTGTGAGTCATGCATTCTAGCACATGGTCGGCAGTTCGAGCACCTCTTGTAAGTCTGTACAACCAATGCAAAGAAATGTTACATGTAAGATAATAAATGTTTTTCCTTACCACTTCCTTCTTATATGTTCTTTCCATCATTGAACTGGGGTCATTTTGCCCTACTACATGGCATATTCGCCCATGCTTTCCTATGTGAAATCTCCTTCGTTTCTTATTACCTACCTCCCCACCAAATATTGATGATGAATTCTGAATCACCCTGTATATGCAAATCCTGACGGTACTAAATACTTAGTTCGCACCTTATACATGGATTATTCTCAATTATTCTACATTTCGTAAAGCATTCGAAGTCTGCATAAATCACATATGGGTGGTTCAAACCGTTTTTAATTGTATGGAATTTCGTACTATTCGCTTCAAGAAAATTGATAGTTTGTAAAGTGTTTGATTTGCAATTATCTACGTAATTCTTTAATAAATCATCGCGAGTGAAATTATGAATATGGGCAGGGATAGAATTTACCATTATGTCTTGAAAGGTATGCTGTAACCCTACTAATATTTTTAATCCAACAATAGTGAGAATTACTGCCGTCTTTTAAAAGTAAAAGTTGTATGGGTTCTTTAACAGGATTCTGTGAAATATATAACGTACGCAAACCATCTTTCTTAGAAATGAAAACATTTATAGAAATATTATTTAAAACCTCGAACTTCGGGATTTGATCGAGGGTTACTGGATAAGTCAATGAAGATGTGTCTAAGGCGTTTTCAAATATTTTATATTTTTCCACACGTTCCGGATTGTCTTTAGTAGGATGTAGAGATGATAATATTGACCACAAGAAGCATTTGTTGTCGTAGTTTTAAACATTCACTATTCCTTTAGTATATTTCAAACGTTCTGGTAAATCTACGAAAGTAGATGCTCCAAGTACATTATACTGAGACATTTGAATTTCCATAGAAATTATTTTGTTAAACACCCATCCACTTCCCTTTTGTATAAAACTTTCAAAATCATTATCATTTTCTCATAAGCATTTTTTAGTAATTCATTGAGATATGTAGGCAAGCTGATTATTTCGTCACATGTCGAAAAATGTGCATATATTTCTTTCTGTCCTTCAGGATCCGATCCGTTTGCTTTTTAAATTTTATTTGTAATATGAATCTAACTTTTAGAGGCTGACTGAGTTTCTTGCGAATTATTTGTTTCAATTTATTGTTATTTTTCTCCAGAAAACTTTTTATGTCTTCTCTGACATTTATGTTATCAATTTTATATGTGCAAAATGTTTTCGGAAAACACTGCTTTTATTTACATGAAATTGATTTAGATGATGATTGTAATTGTCTTTTCTGTTAAAGTTGGAATTGCAAAATTCGCATTTTTCAAATGTGCGAGAAGTGCATGCAGTTTTCATATGACGGTACCCCACATTTGGTACATTGAATAGTTGCGCTCATCTTTGAGTTAGCAGTTATACCCTCTTTATTATATACAGTAGCTAAAAATCATGGTCCGATAATGCAAAACATGAAATATTTTGCATAATCGGAAGTTGAAATAAACATGACTGTAGTGTGTGTCCAAGAATAAATTTCTAAACAATACCGATGTTATTGAACATAATCTTATGTTCCTTTTTGTCAATAATATCATTTTTTAGCAAAATATCCAAAATTTCGACAATTCCATTTACCACTTCTGTACTGGTGTTTCCAGCTCGTTTACTAGCAACCAAGATTGATAATATTTCGCATACGTCGTCGAAACTCTTGTAAAGTCCAGAACCAAACTGTTGACTTTCTATTACAGTGAACATGATTTTAATCGACTTTAAATATTTTCTAAGTGTCTCAATGTGATTATCGATAATTCGATATTTCTCAGTAGTTCTACCATAGCGTTCGGTTTCCTTAACTCGTTCCTCTCCCAAAATAGTGTGTTCAATTTCCGATTTTGTAGTAGCTCGCGATTTCAAAATTTCATCTATAATACTGTGTAATTGCTTAAGGTCCTTCATCTTTATTCATATACAATAAAGACATATACCCAGTGATGAAAGTCTAAAACCAGACCTCCAAGCACTTCTTCCTTTTGGATCTGGATAGTGTCTAGCAAGTGAAACACTAATCTTGCTACCCCTGTCAAATTTCTTGTTTACTGGAAAAACAGAATAAAACTGCTGAAGTTGTGGTCTTACTACTTCAATGAAATTTTGATCGTCCAAGTTGATACTATAATTTATACTAAAAGAGGAATTTGCTGTGCAGCAGACTACTTTGCTTATATATCCATTAGAAATGCATAGATGGTAATTATCATTGAAAATAGGTGGCGTTAGTAGGTCGAATTTTGTGTTTATCTGTATAATTGGATGAGACCGCAATATGTCTTTTTTCACTTCTTTATCACCATAGGTAAGGCAAATTACAGTATTTTTAATCAACGTATAGTTTTGTAGCAGCATCATTGTTTACAATTGGGGTGCCAACATTCGTAATTCGTTTTCTCTTTGCATCGCCATTAAAACTGCTCCCACTTGATGCAAAAAGTCCATTTTCATTTCTCAATAGAGAATTGGATGGGTTAGGATCTAACTTTGCCAAGCCATCAACGTAACTTTTTGTTGTCGCATTTCTGTTGTGCCTCGGTTCCCCCAGATTTCCTATTCTCTTATTGTTCGCATTAAAGACATCCTCGCCTGTTAATGCGAATTTTTCCAAATATCCCTTAGTTACAGCAGCAGAATCAGACTCGGGATCGGCAATATTAAGGTCTTTTTTCTTTCTGCATTGAAATAAAGATGGGCTTTACGTTCCACGAAGCATGCAATGCTTCGTGGAACGTAAAGCCCATCTTTATTTCTAACCAATGTATTCATTGGACTATTTTGAACAGTAGTCAAGTTGTCGACGTAGTGTTTCGTAGTGGCATTGGATGAATCGGTCGGTTCTGCAAGATTTTTAATGCGTTTATTGGTTGCATCGTAATTATCATCGTCATTGCAAAGTGCTCTTTTTTCCAAATATCGTTTTGTAACTACTCCAAAATCTGCATCCGGTTCAGTAACATTGATTATTTGTTTATTTCGCGCATCGTAGCGATTGTTCCGAATAATTAAAGAAGTATTATTAACGTATTGAATGGTAACGGAATCTCCATTTTTTATAGGTCTGCATACGTTCGATATTCTTTTAGTATTTGCGTCATAATTTCCTGTGTGATTCAGTGTTATAGACTCTTGTTGTACATATTGTTTTGTCACAGAGTCCGAACCCTCTTCGGGTTTGGCCACATTTCTCAATTTTCTGTTACTCATGTCGTAGTCCCCATCGTGAGTCAATTTAAAACCGACACCTGGAATTCCCGCTGGTCCTCTTTCGGAACCGGTCTCGGAGCAGATGACCCCAAACTTTGTCAAGTAATTCATCTTTATTTACCAAAGTTTTTTCTGTACTTGAGAGGCACGTGCTTGGTTTTTTTTATCGATTAATAAGAAATCGTGTGGTTTTGAAACTGCATAAAAATATCTCTCCTGATTTCTGTTGCATGATCCATTTGTATCTGCAACATTTCTCTTTTGTTCTGCATATTAAATATAAAATAATTACACTGTAATCGAATGTCTTTTGGAGTCGAAAAATAACTCTGTGTCAGGTAAATCAATGATATGTTCTTTTTCCTTCCTCTGACGAATAATTCTTCGATGAATTTTTTATCTTTTTCCGTTACGAAATCGTCGAAAACAATTAAATTTTGCATGTCGGGATCCAGTTCGTTGACCTTGACGATATCTTCTTTACTGGCAGAGAAAGTTGCAATTAAGATTTTTTCGCCAAATGTTTTCTCCAAAATTTCGTGCAAATCGTCGAATATTTCTTGCATAAACTGATATTTCGGCTCGGTTAAATTTTGGCATATAAAAAGATTTTATTATAGTAGAGATGTTTAAATATTAAGTTCAACAAAAGGTTCGACTTCCCTGAGTTCAATGGACCACAGATTAAAAGTCTAAAAGGCCAGAGAGGTGCTAATACGTTTTTGTTCAAGAATTTCTCATCTTCTTCAAAGTCAAAATTTTGAATCTCCATTTGCTTTATTTAAAATGACCATGTTCTTTGACCCAGGAATTAAATGTATTATCATAACCAAACCATTTAACATAATACTGTATTTTATTATTCTTCACTCTAGTTTTCAGAATGGTTTCAACTTTATAAATGTCATCTTGCTTTTCGTATTTCACCATTTCTTGGGTGTAAAAACTACCAATGATTGGTTCTCCTTTCAGATCCTTGATCTTATAGGTTGTGGGATCTGTATTCAGAACTTGAGCAATTTCAAAAATATCTTCTGTAAAATTCGGCAGATAACCTTTTCTAAACGGTGTCTTGTACTTGGCGATTCTCACTCTGTCGCCAATTTTAAATTTTGGTGCTGTAATAGATTTAATTCTTTTAACCCTTCTTCCATATACACAATATCTTTGTTTTTCTGTAAGCTTGCCTCTTTTGGGGTCATTCTTATTGATCTGTGATAAGAATTATTGTAATTCTTAACGAGTTTTGGTAGGACATCGATCCATTTTCTAGTGTTATTAGCAGTGAAATATTTCCACATTTTTGTATTTAGAGTCCTATTAAATCGTTCCACAATTTGAGCTTTAGTCTCATTTTCTGTGGCAAACCAATGGACACCTCGTTGGTTAAAAAATGCTTGAGTTTCTTTATTGATAAACTCAGTTCCCTTATCCGTTTGTAACTTGGATGGCTTACGTTGTTTAAAAATTTCTACAAATGCTTTGGTAATCTCGCTACCCGTTTTCTTTTTGATAGGTATTGCCGAGGCGAATTTGTTGAAAATGTCAATCACGGTTAAAATGTAATTCGTGTGGTTATTGTGAAATTTAAATTTTTGCATGTCGATTAAATCACTTTGCCACTGGTCGTCTACATTCGAGACATAAACCCGTCTGGTTTGGAATTTTTTATAAATGGGTTTGTGTAACGTGTACACATCTTGTTGTTGAAGAAATCTTTTTACTTCTTTTTCCGTCAATCCAGTTTTGCGCATTTGATCTTTTATACCGGAAAATCCCTTTAATGGGTCATAGTAAACGGAAGAAAACATCTTATTTCTTGCGTCCTAAACTGAACCGTTTCTTTGTTTTAATGATTGGTTTGATTATCGTTCTTGAAATTCTTTCTCCTAAAGTTGGATTCTGCATTTCATCCAAATCATTTAACAATTCTTGGTCGGCTTCGTGTCTCTTTTTAGTTTCTGTAGATTTGCTGTAAGAAATGTCGTGCTTTTTGCAGGCTTTGTCCACACGGTTAATACCAGGATTTCCTCGCATTAACCTTTTCTCCAGTTTCGTAAAAGGTCCACAATACTGGTAACCTGGAATGTGCATTTCGGGTGGATTAAACTTTTCTTGAATCCAGCTTACTATATCACCACCTTTTACAAATTTTCCTCCTCGTTTCACAAATTTATACTTCATTTTTCCACACGTTCGACATCTGCCTCTCATCATTACTATTTTACTCTTTGAAGTGACATATTCGACGTTATCCGTTAAAGTTTTCATTTTACACTTTACACAATACATGCTTAATTTTTATATATAAAATTTAAGTACGTGATGCTTATAAAAATAAAGTATAATGTATCACAGTTATCTAACTAGTTTAACGCCTGGACAAAACCAAAAATTGAAGAGTGCATTTGTAAATAAGAATCCTATAACTTTGAGTATTGATCTGCAAAAGAAAGGTAACGATACTTTGAAACTGACAAAGAGACAACTCATTAAATTGAAAACATCTAAAACGCCAGTTCGACTTCGTTTCAGTAAAACACAGCTAGGTGTATTTCTGCCGTTCTTAATACCTGCACTCGTAGCATTGGGAAAAGCAGCTGCAGTTGGAGCTGCGGGATATGCTGGTACTAAGCTTGCACAAAAAGTTCTAGGAAAGGGGTTATAGGTTCCTGGAAAGCAAATAGCAGCTGGCTTATCTAAAAATAAAAGAAAGGGAAAAGGTTTGTACATTCCAGGAAAACAAATAGCTCAGGGATTAAAAAAAATAGGGCCATTAAGTAACTTAGATATTGAAAAAATAATGGAAAACGAAAAAGGATTCCGTGGTGTGTACTCTATCGATTCTTTGCCAACAAAAATATTTAAGAACGAAAATGGTATAGTGAAGTTTGACGTTTCCCGTGGTTCAGGAACTCATTGGATTGCTTATTTCAATGATGCGAAGTTATCTTACGTTGAGTACTTTGATCCATTCGGTTTATCGCCACCAGAAGAAATAAAACACTATTTCCTTTCATCTTCAAAGCCGATCGTGTATAACTCTTCACAAATTCAAGCAAAGTACTCTGTAAAATGAGGTTACTATTGCATCTATTACATTAAACGAAGGAATAATAACATAAGCCCATATGATGTATTGTATCAGTTTGAACAAACTCCTAACGATCGGAATGAATTGTTGGTAACAACTAGCTTATAAGTACTACATAGTACTACACTGTATTAATAAAGATGGTAATCATAACTATCAATTCCTCTACTGTTACGGCATACTACCCCGAAGATTTGGAAATTAATTATGAAACGCCGATCACACTCAATGGTGAATATGAGATAGCACTGATTGGTAGCAATATGTCGTATTCCTGGTACAACATCAGTGATAAATATAACAATAACACTCTGAAATACTTCAATGGAAGGCAATGGAATAAAAGACGGTTCGAATCAAAAATTATCGATGCACCAAAAAACGATGGAAATTTCCCAGCCAACATAATGAGAGGGGTCGATCGCATTCTAATTCACAGTTCTATTGTCAAATCTTCCTATCTCAATAATTTAGAAGAGCGACGTGTTGTACAGTTTCGTGCCTCAAACACCGCCTGGCAGTTTAATCGACACACACCATTTCTTCCCCATATATTTACCGCTGAATAAAACTGATTACATTTACAACGTTAGAATGAAAGTAAACGCTCAGAACAATAAAACGTGACTTATATGTTACACATCAGACCTAAAATAAAGATGAAGATACTGAGAAATCGAATTAAAACATTTTATACAAATCCGTCGCCTATCGTTCGAAAAAACGAGAAAATATCCCCTAAGAGCAGAAATATTCTTAATCGGTTAATTTACGGAAATGGCCTTAAAAGCAAAAATCATAAAGTAAGTATAGGATGAACGTTGAAGCTACTTACTGGAATTTGTTCGAAGATCCAATAGACGATAATTCAACGACAAAATACGAGTACTTGGAATATCGAAAAACCAATGTTAATGTTAAAAATCTCGAAAAATACGAAATGTTTAACAAAAGATATGGACCTTTTCCGACATCCGCACAACAGTTACATACACGTCAGAGGCAAAATACTGAAATTAGATGGGTCTGATAACGGTGGCAATGATGTAGTTACGATGGTCAATAACGGCTACAACATTTTTAGATAGCTCAATATTATATAGAAAACAGAGAATTGGAAAATATTGAATTGCCAGGAGTGACGACCACGATTCACAATTTAATTGACTTTACCGAAGACCTTTCACACAGTGCTGCCACAAGTATGATGTGGTTCAAAGATATGACAGACAGTTCGAAAATGAATAAGTATTTGTACGACGGAGGCGAAGATAAAGGATTTTGCACAAGCGTTGAAGAAAAATCCCGAATTCAATCAAGGATTCTCGGACAGATATGAAATTACAAAAAAATAGTCAAAACGTAAGTTTATTCTTACCACTGAATCGGCTGTTTGGATTCTGTCGAGACGTGGATAAAGTGTTTCGCGGTGTAAAACATACCATAAAACTGGAAAAAAGTGACGACAAAGACATTATTCAGAGAGTTAGGGCTACGTTGTATAAATTTAAAATATCTCACGTATCTTGGTTTATTCCAAAAGTGGAACCATCACTACAAGTACTTGCAAAACTAGAATCTCAGTTAGCAAGCGGCAATCCACATGAAATCTTTTGGGAATCGTGCATACTGTACAAATCTGATACTCGAATTGACTCTCATGTCAGTTGGCAGGTCACTACAACTCAAAACAAACCCGTCCATCTGTATGTCGGCTTACAAAAGTCTAACCGATTAAATAAGCAAACCAGAAACAATATGGTATTTGATCACATGTTACTAGAACGGATTCAAATCAGAGTGAATAGCAACCAGTTTCCCGAACAAGAATTCGAGTGCAACTTTGAACCCAACAGTTTAGATTATGCGCGAGTTTACAACAGCTTTTTAGCTGCAAAAAATGTGGATATCGATTTGGGTACACAAGTCAGTTACCAAGATTTTATGAAACTCTATCCGATATTCCACTTCGATGTCAGCAAATAACGTCTATATGTATTAAATTAAAATCACGTCTATATGAATTATCAGCAACTGCTGACATCGAAATACGATTTAAATTAAATAGACCGCCAAATGAATTTTATCACGTATATTGCGTAATTGTCTCAGAACGAAAAGCAACTTTACGCCCACTGGAGGGAAAACTTTTACTTGTTGGATAAAAAAAAACTAGATAACCATAAAAAAGAAAAATATTGTATTAAATAAACCATATTACATTGGTGTAACGATTTTGGAGTTCAGTAAATTACACACGTATTATTTTTTGTCAGATTAGAGAACTTGATAAATCATAACTATCAATGTTAAAACCAAGCTTCTACCTGGATTAGAACAAAAGTAATTGTAACACAAATTCTAAAAGTATCGAACCTGCAAAATTTAAAATAATGGGTCGAGACCGCTTCCAATACAAAAAACGTATAGTATTTGCCGAATGGAACACAATGATATTAGTTTGAGTTCTGTAGCTCTATTAGAAGCAGAGTTATGAAGCCGCAAAGTTACGAGGGGTTGGACCCCACTTTGTAGGCTAGAAAACGGTTTCAGACCGATTATTCTTTCGTCAGATTATAGAACTCCAAAACCCCATCTATTACAATTGAAACCATGATCCTAGCACAATTAAAATGGACGTTATAATTCGACAAAATCTTAAAGTGTCGAACCCAGAAAACAAAAACTAAGAGGTCGAGACCGCTTCCAATGCGTTAAACGTATAGTGCTTCCCGAATGTAATCTAAAGATATGGTTTGAGATGTGTGGCTTAATTAGAATCAGAGTTATAAGGATGCAAATTTAAGAGGGTTCGACCCAGTTTCTAGGCTAGGAAACGGGTCCAACACCGTTTCCAATTGAATTAACGAAATGAGAACCTGATATTGATGAAAAAACCGAAAATGTTTCGAAATCTTAAATGAGAATCAGCAATGTGTGGTAGGCAAAAGGTTTTGAACCGAGAAGACCTTAAGTAAACGAGCAAAACGAGACCAATGCCCACATTTTCAAAGTGTACCCAGAATGAAATCCAATAATATTAGTTTCAAATCTGTAGCTTGATTACAAGACAAGTTATAAGATCATAAATTTAAGAGGGTTCGACCCACTTTCTCTGCTAGGTAAGTGGTCCGAACCCGATTCTGATCAGTTCGAAAAATAGTGTCTGCTTAGTATTATTGAACAACACCAGAATGAGCTCTGTAGCATAATTTGATCAAAAGTTATTTCAACTTTTGTAAATTGCAAAGGATTAACCTGTCGAACTGGCCTTTTACAATCGAATAATCCAGTGAAGTGTATGATAACTCAACAAACCACATAATTTTTTTTATCTCTTTCACACACACCTCATTTTTCTGAAAAATATTTAAACAAATTAGTTTAAATTTCGTCTGCCCCCCAAAAATTTAAATTACTTTTTCTCACATGAAACACCTCGGTTTTTTTCTGATTTTCACAAATATTTTCAGAACCGAATAATCCATTGAGGTGTACGATAACTCAACAAAACACATCATTTTTTCTCATTTCAACCTAATTCATTTAAACTAATCCACAAATTAATTTAAACCTCATCTTTAAAAATAACAGCCAACAAATTATCCACCCAACCAGCGAATCTGTCCATCCAACCAATAACTCTGTCTGTCCATCCACCCACCCAACGAATCTGCCCAACCAAACCAGCCACCCAACAAATCTGTCAACCCACCCATCGAATCTGTGCAGACAAACACTGACTCTCTCCACCCAGCCAGCCACCGACTCTGCCCAACCAACACCCACCCAACGAATCCCCCCACTCACCCACCGACTCAAACAACCAATGACTCTGTCCACCCAGACAGCCAGCGACTCTATTCAACCCCACCCACCAAATCGATCCAACCAACCAACCACTGAAATTAGTTTAAACCTCATCTTTAGAAAAGTCTCCCATAGGTTACTTTAGCATTGTGCCAGAACTCTCATTTATGCTACTACTCTGGCAACGGATCTATCCAGGTAGCCAACGACTCTGTCCAACTAACCAATAACTCTATCCACTCACCCAATGAATCTGCCCAACCAGCGAGTCTGTCCAACCAAACATGCCACCCAAAAAATCTGTCCAGCCACCCACCGAATCTGTCCAGACAACCACTAACTCTGTCCAGCAAGTTTGCCCAACCAACAGCCAGCCAACGAATCTGCCCAACCAATGACTCTGTCGACTCCAACCAACCACCGACTCTCTTCACCCAGCCACCAAATCGGCCCAACCAACCAAACCAATCTGTCCAACCATCCAGCGACTTTCTCAGCCAGCCAGCTTGACAAGACACATCATTTTCTTTATCTCACACACACACCTCACTTCAATCTAATTCATTAAACTAATTCACAAATTAGTTTAAACCTCATCTTTAAAAAAAACAAATTAGTTTTTCACATGCTAAAAAACACCCCGGTTTTTTTCTAATTTTCACACATATTTTCACAAAATCCACAAGAAACATACTTTTCCCTCATCCCCCATAACTTTTCCCATGGATTTTCATAGAATTCTCGATCCCCTTTTAATGTGCCAGAACTCTCATTTATGCTACAACCAATAAATCCGCACTTATGTTATTTATAATTAACTACCAGACTCACGTCCTCATTGAGGTGGGGATGACTCAGTAAGTAGAGCATCAGGCTCGTAATCTGCAGTTCCCAGGTTCGAGTCTCAGCTAGCTCAGAGTTGAGATTTATCTCCGCAAAACTCCCTGCCACAGTCAGTAGGGGACACCAATGTGCTTGGAAAGGCCGCCGTCTATCAGATTGGAAGTTAAGCCGTGTGCTGGAGGGCCATACCTTATGCACGTTAAAGAACACGGTGGATGGCCTTGACAGGAGGCTACTATCTGTCTCCCAACAGTTGTTCCATTGGGTCTCCCCAACCTTCTCTGAGCTTTCAGGGTCCTTATGACTTGTCCATTTAGCCCATAGTGGGCAAAAAAAAAGTGCCGCTAAGAGGTAAAATAACCCAACGTGCTCATTTTTAAAATGAATGTTGATTACTTGCCCCAGTGGACGAAGCGTTTGCACAACCAAGTTGAGAGCCTAGGGTTGGTGAAGTCATTCGAACCAGCGCCTTTCTGCTTCACCCTGTAAACATCAGAAGCTTCAGTGTTATTGGAGAGGATGGAAACCTCGCAGGAAAAGAGGAATTAGGCAGGTTCCCTCAGTCATTTTGAAAGACAATCAAATAACACACTGTTGCTACTGTAAGAGTTATCTGGCGTGTTCGTGGCAAATTGACCATCCTTCACATCGAAATTCAATTTGCTACTTAGTAAATTTAATTTTTAGTTCAAAGTACTTTAAGTATTATTTCACTAGTCAGTTATTTTATCATTGGTGTCTGGATTAATCATCGGATATAATTGTGTGCGGGAAAGGAGGAGCTTTAGAAATAGTCTCCACGGTTAATTCTTCTTCAGCATGGCTGCCATAAATTCTTGGTTTTTGTCTTTTCTAAAGTTAGTTATAGTAGTGAAACTTTAATATTTTGTAAACAAGATAGTATACATTTGATGCTTACGCAGTATCTTGGACATTAGGTGGTTCACTTCTTTTCAACTTTGTAAGTAATGATAAGGTTAGGCGAATAAGTCGACAACCTCCTTTGAGAAGCATATTGAACAAAGAGGGACTCTGTTGGTTTGGCCATGTTGCCCGTATGTGTAACTATAGATTTGCGAATACGGTTATGAGGAGTGTGCCTAAAGGCCCAAGAAAGAAGGGAAATCTATGATACCGTGGCAGACAATTTCAAACAGGACCTTCTAGTATTGGCTTGCAATGGTCCAATGCAACAGCTGTAGTACAGGAGATACATGTTTGGAGAGCTAAATTGCACAGTCTGGTTTGTCCTCCATAGCCTATGGCTGCTTGAGGATTCTGTACATATTTTTGTATCATTAACACATTAAAAATGTTTATATAATTCATTTTCCAATTGATTAATAAAGTTTTATATAGAAATGCAATCTATTACATGCCATTAAAACAAAAGAAATGTTATTTTTTTTAACCATATCTGTACCATATCTGTATTAATAAAGACCTTAATATATCCATAAACTGTTATATATTCCGTAACAAAAATTTATTTATAATATTTGGAATTTGGTATATTATATAAATGCAGTTCGTTATCACCAATCCAAGTTTCCGTTAAAACTATTATCTCGAAAAAAGGAACAATTGCAAAGAAAAAAAGGAATGATTAAAAAAAAACTCTTAATTTACAAAAAAAGAAAGAATGATTAAAAATTCTTTCATACTCCTTATATTATCTACAATTAAATTTATACTAAATAATTTATACTATTTAATCCAATTTGTATAATATTTGTATAATATTTTATCAGAAATATTATTAGTCTAGTGCAGTTGTTCTCAACCTTTTATGCTTCACGTACCCCCTGGAAATGTGTAATGTACAGTCGCTCAAAAAAGTATCCGAACACCATGGTTGATTACAGAATTCAGAAAAATTATCTGGCAACGATTATTTTAGAAATTAATGATCTGGCAACCTTCGTGTCACGTGACCAATCCAAGTTTTTAGAAATTGGCAATCTGACAACCTTCGTGTCACGTGACACGAAGGTTGTCAGATTACCAATTTCTAAAAAAATCGTTGCCAGATATTTTTTCTGAATTCTGTAATCAACCATGGTGTTCGGATACTTTTTTGAGCGACTGTACATAACTGGCGTACCCCTTGCATAGATAGATAAAACTATAGTTACAGTATAACAATGGGAATAAAACATATATATATATTAAATTTTGTATTAATAAATTACATATATCGATAAACACAAAAAGTGACAAACAATTTAACAAATCTTATAAAATTATAAACATTTTATTGGGTAATCAGTGAAATGGTTGCGCTTGCACAAGTTCATCAATGGTTGGGATTATCTTGCTAAGTAGAGTCGCAAGTAATCTTCAGCATCCAGCCTGTTCCTATATTTTTTTTTTAAAGGTAGTTAAAGATGAAAAATCAGTTTTACATACATTTGTTGTGAAAGGTAACAAATATATTTGACTGCTATTCTTGATAAAGTCGAATATTCCTTCTGCACTCCAATCCAAAAAGTAATCAATGGCTTTTTGGAATGAATGCTTTATAAACTATTGTCACACGATATCGCAATCAACTCTGCTTTATTGAACAATGGAAGATCTAGCGACTTTTGAGCTCTCACGGTGTACCCCAAAAAACTTTACCGCGTACCTCCAAGGGGTACACATACCCCACGTTGACAACCCCCTAGTCTAGTGTTTTAACTTTATCTTCTTCAAAATGAGCATCAAATATGAAATCAGATTCTCCCTTATTGCGATTACACATTTAAATTTTTTATTATTGATTTATTTTTACTCTAAAGATTAATCAGATAATATATTTAAATCATTAAACTTTTCAATTCTCAATATTTTGGATGCTCCTGCTTTTCTAACATAATATTTTGAGTGTTGAACTCAAACAAATTTATAACCTGTTTCTTGTTTCAGTTTCTTCAGTTCATAGAGCAATTTCTTATTCTCATGGGTTAGAATTATTAATGATTGATAAATGATTTTATTGTCTTATAAACATTAATTTTTTTTACCATTTAAACCTTTTTAAATTTTAATTTATGGTAATTAACGGCACAACTTACGCTGATTTTCCGAACAGCTGCTCAGCCATATATTTAAAGAGGTGTGGGATATCGTCAGTTTTGAAGTCAGTGTATCGAAATGTGTGGCTGAAAGAAATGAAAATGAAACTAGGGTCAATAAACATAATTTAGAATCACGTCGGGGAATAATAAATTTTATAATTTGAAAAATATTACTTTCCATCAAAAGTTTGAGCAATCCAAATGATTATTGTAATAAAACTGCCCTTATACAGTGTTTTTTATTTTATTTTTTTTTCTCTATTAATCCCTACAATCTAATTAAACATCAGAAGAAAAATTCCAATATTAGCTGTACCAGAATTTATAATATTTGCGTAATAATGTATTTCGCAGTGATTTATTATACGAGAAAAAGTTTTTGAATTAGGTCCAAATGGGTAAATTGCTTTCAGAAAACTAAAGATTCAAAGAAAAAACTTGTTCTTGGTTCATTTTGGCTAACGAAGTTTTACCATTGAATTGTTCCAACACTGCATTGTGTTGGTGAATAACGCAATCTTTACCTATACTACAAAATAGGAAATCATACCAGATCGATATTGATACACTTATGATCTGGAAGAAAATTCAAAACCTTTCAGTCTCTCTTTGAACAGATTTCAAACAAATATTCAGTTATAGGAAGCATTTGCGAAATAATATTTACCTTTGGTAAAGACGAAATTTTCAACACTAATCTCAGTATTCTTACGTAGTTAGTGCTTCTTTAAAAGAAGTACTAACTCAATTTCTTTGATTTCGTTTGTAAAGCATTTAAGAATTAAGAAGCCCTAAGAATATTTTCCATGCTTGAAGCATGGAAAAATATGAAGAGAATTTAGACTAAGAATACATGAAAAATGCGATAAAGGATGCTGAATTAATGTATAGTGAGTGCACTTACAATGTTGGTAACATTAATCTTTTGGGATAGAGATGTTGGTTTAGTCGATAGAGCACTTAGCTCGCAATCTGATATTCCCAAATTTGAGTCTCAACTGTGCTTCCATTGATATTTTCACCACTGATACTGCCTACGAGACAAAGTATTGCACTGGGAACTAGAAAGAATGGGATACTGAACCATAGCCCCATATCAGTAGATACATAACCTGTGCAAGTTTAAGAATATGCTGGATAGCTTTGGTGGGAGGTTTCCATCTGTCTTCTAATAGCTATCCACAAACCTTTCCCTGTCTAGCCTTGTTGTTCTTGTGTCCTGGCCATTTAGCCCATTCCATGCATAAAACTGCAGCTCACAGATAAACAAAATGCAACCAGTTATTTTTTATCATCATCATCATCCTTAAGGAGTCATGGGCCAGGAGGTTCAACCAGATTGCGCAATTTAGTTCTCCAAACACATCTGTCCTGATCTACATCTGTTGCATCTGGCCACTGTAGACCAATTCGAACAAGGTCTTTTTTGGGATTGTGTGCCCATTGCATCTAGAACTTCCTCTCTTTCTGAGGCTTTTAGGCATACTATTCATAACCCTAGTCGCTACTCTGTAGTTATGCATAGGGCAGCATGGCCAAACCAACATAGTCTTTCACTGATGGATATAGATTAAAAATTTTTTGTTTATTTTCATATGCTTTTAATTTGGTTATTTAAAAATTAATATACACAATTTGGCAGGAATGTCGAGAGAAAAAAATATTTTCCAGGGAAGAGGGCAGGCAAGAAATTTCACATATATGTACGTACGTACTTACACAGAGAGAGAGAGAGACAATCGTCAAGCAGCATACATACACACACAGACAATCCTCAGGCAGTCTATAAACGACTCAAAGTCTGGCATGTCGGTGAGGATTGTCCACGGTATATTGTAATGTTATCGATGAAGACCAGATTCCACTGCAGTGTTCCAGTTTCATTACAGAGTTACATGCTATCAGTCTTGCCACGGACCACACAGTAGTTAAGCATCATCATTTGTGTGTGATCTACAGCGACTTGCTGAGCTCGCTACAGGCTTTGATCCTGGTGAGGCCTCCGCCTAACCTTGTTCTCTTTAAAATCCACCAGCAGGTCCATCTCTGGAAGCCACATATAGCATTCTTTTTATTGAGTGCCTGATCATGTTGATATCAGAAGTAATAGCTGCTTCCAAATCTACCCTGTCTGGCTTCTCACTGCCAGTTTCACACCTAGACTTCCGGTTGTGCTATTAATTTATCTCTGGGCACAGTAGGGAATGTCTAGGCACAAAGCAGAGATCCTGTCCCTTTTCCCACCCCTCCCAGGTCTAGCGTATTCACCTATTCTTCCATTATTTATAAATTCTAAGAATTTATAAATAGCATCAATGATTCTTGATATAATTTCTTACTTTGTTTCCTGAGGGGTCATCATAAATTAACAACCCTCGAGAAGGCGACGGTTCAGTGATTTAGTTATGTTGCATTACAGGGGACAAAGGAAGTGATAAGTTACATGGAGAGGATGTGGCATTAAGGACTGCTACACTTATTTCTGCAATTAATAATTTTTGCGGTTTTGTGAGGAAAAAAGTGAATAAATTTATTATTACTAATAATGAATTAATTTATTATCACTAATAATTAACTACTATTACAGTAAAACACAATTGCTATGTTTGTAACAATACAAATGTGAAGAACGCTATATTATCCGTAATACAAAAACTGGAAAATAACATATCACCCTTGGCGAATACGTTTTCAGAGGAAATGCAAGTTTCTCATTTTCAGAATTTTGCATATTTAACAATAGCAATTCGTATGAATAGGCAATTGGAAACTGTAAACAATAATATACTATTAACCTTTAAAGCGGAAAAAGCATATCTCATTTAGCTCTTAAAATGAAAAGGTTGGATTTTCTTATCCCCTAGGGTTAAGGGGAAAATCAAATATTGCATATAAAATAAAATAATAAATTTATTCATTATCATCATCACTACTACCACCACCACCATTATCATGAAGCAAACATAGGTTATGGAGGTCCAACCAGATTGTGCAATTCAATTCTCCAAACACATCTGTTCTGAGCTATATCTGCTGCATCTGGCCATGGTAGGCCAGTTCTGAAGACGTGTTTCACATTGTCTGCCCATGGCATCCTAGGTCTCCCCCTATTTCTGAGGCTTTTAGGTACACTGCTCCTAACCGATACTAGTTATGTATCGAGCAATATGGCCAAACCAACATAGTCTTTCTCTGCACAATATGCTGCTCAAAGGAGTTGCTGACTCCTTTTCCTAACCTTATTATTACTTAGAAAGTTGCGCCACCTAATGGTCAAGATACTGCATAAACATCTAGAATCAAAATAATCAAGTTTCCTGTTATTTTGCTTAAAAAGAGTCCAGGTTTCACTACCATGACTAACTCTAGAAATAACTAAACTATTATGCATTCTAATTAAAGTATTCCTATTTCTCCATACTCTCTATAGATTCTTAGAAGTCCAATCCCTATTCATATGTTTATATCATGCCGCGCATCACAGGTATCTGTTACGCAGCTCCAAAGATAATTATATTGAGATTCTTGGTCAAAGGTATTCTGCATGTTTAAATGATTCTCCAGGAGTATTTGTAACAAATTTGGGATTTTAAATCCATGAAAGCCGACCACTCTGTTCCCACATTTTTAATCTATTGAGACTATAGTTTTTGTTCTTCTGCAGGGTATATCGTGTCCCCTTCGATTATCTTATCCCCCCCCCCACTTTGTAGCTCCTTTATGGTCATCATGCCTCCACATTGAACCTCAATTTACTAATAGAACGATTTTTTTCTGTTTGCTACTGGGAGGCCAACTCTGGGCTGCGTTGTTTGTTGTTGAAAGAAAATTTAGCATGTGTGTTTATGATACAATGAAAATTTAAAATGAATGTTTTATGAAGATCAAAATAAAAAATAGATATTAATGAACAAAAAACTTACGAGTTTTTATAAGCCGGAAACAAAATACATTTAATACAAAAATACAATTTTTAAATTTTAAAGTTTATGCACAAAAATTTTTTTTTAGAGTTTAAAGATTTTTTATGTCGACCATTCGTCCACCCCAAAGTTTCACCGCTCGCACGCGGTGCATGCCTTGCACGGTGGCTTAACGGGGCCCTTGTCTGGATAGAGATTTAGAATCTTTGTGGGTAGGGTAAGTTCCCGTGTTTAGTGGAAGTTATTCATGCAGTGCAGGAGGTCAGATTCCCTTGTCCATAGACTACTATGGATGGTATATTAGTATGGTTATTACCTATACGTACAGTGAGTAAACAATATGGAAGAGCAGTTGAAGTTAATCCTTTTTTATGGTGAGTGACTGCAAGGTAAGGGGAGTCAACTAGAAAGGGAAGGGCAGAGGTGAAGAGTGAAAAGGTCAGGGAAAGTACGAAGGTACAAAAGGGGTGAAGAACCACAATTCTTATGTCAGACTGCTGGAGGGAGTAGTAAAGGGCACAGCAGCCAGGAAATGGATAGAAGAGAAGTTAAAGATCAGTCAGTGTCAACGTAGCAATGGGCTGGGGGAAAGGGAAGAGAGGTGGACGTGAGCAATAGGAAAAGTTAAGACATCTGAGAGAAAAGCTATCTGCCATCTAAGTAGAATAACTTAGATGAGAAAAGGAATAAGACAGGATAAGGGGTCACTATACCTTATCCTGCCTATACTGTCACTATGTGACCTAACATCACTTGCTATACAGAAGAACTTGAAATTCCCATTTCAACACATTGTGATCAGTAATATTGTTTAAACATTCTTTTATGACTTGTTAATGGTCTTGCAATGTCCTCTCAGCCCACCGATTCAGCTGAGGGACATTCCTAAGCTGGGGGACATTCCTAAGCTAGTCTGTGATGCAGCTCGCCGTGAGCCAGCTCTGACCATAGTTCTCCCCCATCAGTCGTCCTGTCACTAAGGCAGAAGCCAAGAGAGTTGTAACACGAACTCCTGCTGGCAAAGTGTTGTATAATACAGAGGCAACTTTTTGTGTTCACACAGATGTACAAGAAACCCTGCTCTTTTTTTAAACGAAACAACTGTCGACATTCTTACCCAGAACAATTAGAGTCAACAGGGCGAATAGATTTGTTGCCTCGGAGAACCGATACAGTGACACAGATTCATTTACTGTTTGACAAGAATGGAGTGTTGCATTTCCAACTAAATCGATGGCCATTAACATTTCCAGTCCTTTGCTAGACCTTCCTTCCTCTGTTCAGATGGCCACCAGGGTAGTTGGGTCGAAACTAGCCCTGGCAACTTTGGATGCAAACCTCCCATTAGGAATAGTGCACATAATAGAAGGAGTTTAAAACAAAAAAAAAAAACAATACTGAAAACGCCTCAGATCATCTAAATACTTTTGTAAGACAGACCAATGCCATTCGAGTCTGGGAGGGAACTATATAGTTAAGCAGGGGGATGAGTGGAGATGAGAAGGAGCAAGTGAGCAGAAGAGATCCCTGTAGCCGAGAGTCATGACCAGTTGACGGCCCAGACCGCTAGTGGACTTTGCCAAACTCCTGTCCACCATGTCAGCCGCTACCTGAGATAATCTATAATACTATAGAGTATGATTTGAATCATCTCCTTCCTTTATCTTAGTATGGAATAATGTTATTTTTATCTAGTATATGTGTCATGATACACTCTTGCACATGACACATGATGATGATGATGATGTGTCATGTGCAAGAGATAGTGAAGAAGTTGATTTTAAGAATTGTCACGATTGAGTTGTGTTGTCACAATAGACTGACCTGCAAACTTATCTTTAATGTCACAAGTGTACTTTCACTTTTGTTCGATGCTTTACTATTAAATACTTGTTTCGTTCACTAAATTTGGTCTACATGTATGTGTCAATTGGTGGTAAAATATTTAAGAACCAGGGTGTTGCGACCATGGAAATCGAATTGTAGAACTCAGCAATTCCAACTTTCTTGGAATCACTATGAATAAAATTATTTTAATGTTTTAAAAAGTTAAACTGGCCGATATACCAACGCCGGTATAACAACTGACATGTGCTACATTCATAAATGATGATCGTGCGCTCGTGCTAGCTATGAGACAAGTGGGTGTGTCCTTCCATACCCATTTAGCGGCTGTCAATCAATTCTCCTCAAACGGACTGGGAGAGGAGAATGATGGGTAAAATTAAATCAAAAAGCCCCAAAATGATAATTGTAACATGAATAAAATAAAACTGGCTAAGGAAAAGTAATAATGAATGGGTGAACCATCATACCCTTCCTCTCAACTGGCACTCTACACAGGACAAGCAATATTGTTAATATCTTGTGTCATGTGCGACCAATAAAATGAAAGTTGGACCTGCTGCTTCATTTTTGTAGACAGTATTATGCTGTGATTTTTTTAATTTCTCAGTTAATTGATATTTTAACCAACATAGAGGAAAGAGACGAACAGGGTGAACATTTTAAGAAGGAAAGACGGAATTCACAGCTGCAGACGAAAGCCCACATACACATTACACTAAGTGGAATTTTTCACATCCAGGTTTTCTGATAAGCAACACGGCACTCTGACTCCTGAAAACTAGCACCCCAAGGACAGAACGACAAGCAGAACCCCAGTTTATTCCCTTACAGTATAAAATCAGACAACGAATTGTTGGTGGTGCGAATAAATGCAGACTTAGAACTGAACAACATTGTCCACTGTTTATACTCACCAATGAGGAATCTCCTTCTCCCAGGCGGCGATGTCAACGTCTAGCACAGGGACAAACCCCCTGGGTAGAATTTATTACTAAGTTCGTTTGCAGATGTTACAGATGGTCGCTTGCACATACACCTAATCGTGGAAACAAGGGGGGGGGGGGGGAGGAACGTGGGAAATAGCTAGCGAGGTAGAGGAGGGCGTCACTTAGATCTGAGATTTTGAACAGAGTGGATAGTAGCAGTTAGGCTCAGAACGAGTGAAGCACGGGAAAGCCAGAGCTCTGGTCTGCTCCGGGCAGATTGAGTATCGGAAATGAAGTATCGAAATATAGGAATCATGGAAAGTGAAGGAAATGTATTAAAAAGGGGAAGCGGTTGGTACTATAGTGAATGAGGTCAATTTGAGACTGCTAAGTGCTGAAATCGAATTTAACAATAACTTAGTGCAACCCGAGCAGATTGACTGTAGTGAATAAGGACAATTTGAGACTGCTTAATGCTCAAATAGAATTCGAAATAACTTATGCATCCTGAGCAGATAGAAGAAGTATAGCATGCACGGGAAGTGACACTTAATGCATCAAGGTAATGGCATCTCTGCCAATGAGTGGTTTTATGGACTTTGATGCATGCACTTCGATGCAGAGGACCTGAGTTTGTGATTCCTCATCGTCGGATCACCATGAAGAGCGAACTTTCACTTATGCCTGAGGGACATCTCCACATCAACTCATGGCTGACGTAGTAATCTTCCCAAGCAAAAAGAGCGACATAAGGAGATGACCCCAACCCAGAGTTGAAGCGTCGCCTACCCCAGGCTAATGATATAGCTGTCGGACGAACTAAGGAAGACATATAAACATGGTACGGTTATCCTTCCTTTGATTTAAAGGTTGTTATCCTTAATTTTACGTTTAAGATTTAAAAAAGGGGGTTCCATAGTTTATTTAGCTGCATTGTAATCTTAAGTTCCAAGTTAAGATAATGATTTGTTATTGGAAGATTAATTGTTCTGCCTCTACTTTTAGATATTTTATTTCTCATTAAATATTGTGTTTATTGTGTTTATCATAAACCTGAATTGTGTTCATCATTGGACTTCATCATAAAAACGTTTTCCCCTAAGGAGAAGGCCTGGGATTTTAGCGACCTTCATTATCTAATTAAAGGAATAATCCGTAATTGGGTAATGCTGGAAACACAACATAATGTAACACAAACACACATTTAAGTTCATATACTTCTCGACACAAATAGAAAAGTGCTTGCAATCGCGAGGTACGTACAACACCAAGATAGATGCCCAAACACTGCTATGAGCTAAAGCCATTACCTCGTCAGTAGTAGCATAAATGAGAGTTCTGGCACACTGTTAAGGTATAGGAAAATCTATGTTAATCTATGGGGAAAATTTTGGGAGATGAGATTAAAAAATTTCTTCTAATTTTTGTGAAATGTGTGAAAAATAGAAAAAACAAGAGTGCTTTTAGCACTTGAAAAACTAATTTAATTTTTTTAGGGGAATTCGGAGAATTCGACAAAGCCAGACAGTTTTTGGAAATTAGTTTGAAAAATATGGCAAAAATTTGGGAGAGAAAAAAAATGATGGAAAGGTAGACTTTGAAGTGATATGTGTGAATGTATGAATTTTCTTTGCTCTACTAAGAATGACAAGGTATGAGATAAATCCAATTTGGAAAGAAAAATTGCAAGTAATGAAATTACGGTGAAATCGTGAAACAAACATGATAAAAAATTGCAAACTTAAGCATAACAGGCCAAATGACTCTCAGTATTGTCTAAGGTGCTATTGTGTGTTTTTGCTGTATTGAACATCTGAAGTGATGTGGGTTAGAAAAAATTGGGGGGAGGGGAGTTTCTGGACTTGAGATTTGTATTTATTTTAAAATTTTAGAGTTCACTGCAGCTCAGTATTAAAGTGAAGCTGCAAAAAACAATGGTCTGGGAACTATTTTTTTAAAACGTGCAAATAGATTTAGTAGATTTTAAAATGATTGTATTTAAAATATTTTTTAGCCAACAACTAAAAGTCCCCCCCCCCCCCAAGATATAAAAAGTAAAATCCAGGTTTGCACACCACTGGAAAATATATTAATTGGGTTTTAAAAAGAATGTTTTTAATCAATCACTAAGCAGGTAGTCGATCGTACGAAGCGGACCTGCCGCCACCCTTCGCTTTATCTGCTGACGGCATGTAGCAGCTCTCACGATGAAGCCAAAATTGGATTATCTGTTCTGCCCCGCTTTACGTTGCCACAACCTTTCATTCTCCCTGCTGCGTGCCGTCGGCAAAGTTCCCCTCCCCCGCTTTACAATTAAAATCTATCACAAAACATGCTTACCTTCAGGAGAGAAATTAAACATGACTTCCAAACGTTTGAAAACTTTTAAATACTAGTGGGTTTCACCAGAACCAAAACTTTTAACCAAAGTCCAAGTAATGTTTCTCTTATGAAAAAAGAATATTAAAACTTTTATCTAACCAAAGTCCAAAGTAATAATTTTGCCTGTGTGTGAATGATGTTATCTAAGTGCGTTATTCATATCAATGTGTTATCAAAGTAGAATATTAGAATTTCGATAGATCAAAATCCTCATTGATGAATCAATATTTATCTCAAAATAACTGGAAGCTGGCTATCAAAGTGGTTATCAGGTTAAAGGGTTAAACCCAAGGCAAGGAAGATTTGAGTTTACTACAGAAGTTTGAAAAGAATGTCTCTTGAAATAAAAAAAATATTGTTAAACAAAAAATTGCAAGTAATGAAATTACGGTGAAATCGTGAAACAAACATGATAAAAAATTGCAAACTTAAGCATAACAGGCCAAATGACTCTCAGTATTGTCTAAGGTGCTATTGTGTGTTTTTGCTGTATTGAACATCTGAAGTGATGTGGGTCAGAATTTTTAGGATCTTCAACAATATTTGAAAAGTTTAATTAAAACATTTTTCTTAAATGAGAAACTCTTTCTGAATAAACCTTAGTATTTAATCTTTTCCTACAGAATATCAATCCTACTTGGCTGGCTTCCTACATTATGGAATTTGTCATCCTATGCTGGAAGGTAAGTGATAAATAAGAAATATCGAAATTCAGTAGTTTAGAATAATTTTGAGAATGTATGAAGTTTGTATAGAGGGAGAAGAGTTTTTTTAATGCTATCGTACTGAATTCAAACTAAATAGAAATCGTTTATTTAAGTTCAATTGACTGATGTCATTATTTTAGAGTTCACTGCACCTTGGTATTAAAGTGAAGCTGCAAAAAATAATGGTCCAGGAAAACATTTTTTTTTTAAATGTGCAAATAGATGTAGTAGATTTAGAAATGATTGTATTTAAAATAGTTTTTTTTGCCAACAACTAAAAGTTCCCCTCTCCTAGTGGTTGCAAAGTTGGTTTTCGTTCTGAGACAATTACGCAATATACGTGATATAAGTTCAATTTAAATCGTATTTCGATGTCATTATTTTAGAGTTCACTGCATGTCAGCATTAAAGTGAAGCTGCAAAAATACTGGTCCGGGAACATATATTTTTTTAAAAAGTGCAAATAGATGTAGATTTCGAAATGATTCTATTTAAAATAGTTTTTTATAGCCAAAAACTAAAAGTTTTTCCTCTAGTGGTTGCAAAGTTGCTTTTCGTTCTGAGACAATTATGCAATATACGTGATATAATTCATTTGGAACTCTATTTAATTTAAATCGTATTTCGATGTCAGCAGTTTCTGATAATTCATATAGAAGTGATTCCTATTTGCTGACATCGAAGTGGGATATCGGATACATTTTCCTAAAACCTTGATAACTGACTTGTGTTCCCGAGTCGATATCCATATTTTTTGTAGCTAAAAAGCTGTTGTAAACTCATGTATAGTCTAAAGTGTTGGGTTCAAAGTTGCACTCGAATACTTGTTCAGGAAACTGTTTACTATTCACTCTGATTTGAATCCGTTCTAGTAACATGTGATCAAATATCATATTGTTTCTGGTTTGATTATTTAAACGGTTAGACTTTTGTAAGACGACATAAAGATAGGAGGGTTTATTCTGTGTTGTAATAACCCACCAACTGATATGAGAGTCAATCCTAGTATCAGATTTGTACAGTGTGCACGATTCCCAAAAGATTTCATGTGGATTGTCGCTTGCTAACTGAGATTCTAGTTTTGCAAGTACTTGTAGTGATGGTTCCACTTTTGAAATAAACCAAGGTACGTGAGATATTTCAAATTTATACAACGCAGCTCCAACTATCTGAATAATGTCATTGTCGTCATTTTTTCTAATTTTCTAATATGTTTTACACCGCGAAATACTCTATCCCAGTCTCGGCAGAATCCAAACAGCCGATTCAGTGGTAAGAATAAACTTACATTTTGACTATTTTTTGTAATGCCATATCTGTCCAAGAATCCTTGATTGAATTCATGATTTCTCTTCAACGCTTGTGCAAAATCCTTTATCTTAGTATTCGTGTCCAGTTTAACTTCGCCTCCATCGTACAAATATTTATTCATTTTCGAACTGTCTGTGATATCTTTGAACCACATCATACTTGTGGCAGCACTGTGTGAAAGGTCTTCGGTAAAGTCAATTAAATTGTGAATCGTGGTCGTCACTCCTGGCATTTCAATATCTTTCAATTCTCTGTTTTCGATATAATATTGAGCTCTCTTTAAAATGTTGTACCCGTTATTGACCATCGTAACTACATCACTGCCGCCGATATCAGACCCATCTGATTTCAGTATTTTGCCTCTGACGTGTATATAACTGTTGTGCGGATGTTAGGAAAACGTCCATATCTTTGGTAAATATTTCGTATTTTTCGAGATTTTTAACATTCACATTGGTTTTCAGATATTCTAAGTACTCATATTTTGTCGTGGATTATCGTCTATTGAGTCTTCGAACAAATTCCAGTAAATAGCTTTAACGTTCATTCTATACTTACTTTATGATTCTTAGGCCATTTCCGTATATTAACTGATTAAGAATATTTCTGCTCTTAGGGGATATTTTCTCGTTTTTTCGAACGATAGGCGACGAATTTGTATAAAATATTTTAATTCGCTTTCTCAGTTTCTTCATCTTTATTTGGGTCTGATGTGTAACATATAAGTCACTTTTTCCTTGTTTAAGTCAATTACTTTATTGTTCTGATCGGTTACTTTCATTCTAATATTGTAAATGTAATCAGTTTTATTCAGCGGTAAATATATTGGGAAGAATGGATGTGTGTCGATTAAACTGCCTGGCAGTGTTTGAGGCACCAAACTGTACACGTCGCTCTTCTAGTTATTGAGATAGGAAGATTCGACAATAAAACAGTGAATCAGAATGTAATCGACCACTCTTGTTATGTTGGGTGGGAACTTTCCTTCGTTTTTTGCTGCGTCGATAATTTTCGATTCGAACCCTAGTATTTCTCGTAATTTTCCTTCAGAAAAATCTATTTTATATCCTCTTGCCAAACGAAAAATAAATCTTAATGTAGGGAGGTGCTTTCTAGTATTATAGGGCTAGGATCCCTAAAGACATTTTTAAAACATAATTAAATTTGTCTATGTCGTACATTCCATTCGGGAAAGTTATTTTACTACATTGCCTTCCATTGAAGTATTTCAGAGTGTTATTGTCATATTTATCACTGATGTTGTACCAGGAATACGACATATTGCTACCAATCAGTGCTATCTCGTATTCACCATTGAGTGTGATCGGCGTTTCATAATTAATTTCCAAATCTTCGGGGTTGTATGCCGTAATAGTAGAGGAATTGATAGTTATGAGTACCATCTTTATGTGGTGTGGTGTAGTACCATGTAGTACTCATATGCTAGTTTAGGGGTTCTCAACGTGGGGTAGCGGTAAAATGTTTTTTTGGGTACGCCATGAGAGCTCAAAAGTTGCTAGATCTAGTAACAAAGTCAGTGTTTTATTTTATTCCCATTGTTATACTATAACTATAGTTTTATCTATCTAAACAAGGGGTACGCCATTTACATACACATTTCCAGGGGGTACGTGAAATATAAAAGGCTGAGAACCACTCTGCTAGTTGTTACCAACAATTCATTCCAATCGTTAGTAGTTTGTTCAAACTGATACATCATATGACTTATGTTATTATTCCTTGGTTTAACGTAATTAATGCAAGAGTAACTGCATTTTACATAGTAATTTGCTTGAATTTGCGAAGAGTTATACACGATCGGCTTTGAAGATGAAAATAAATAGTGTTTTATTTCTTCTGGTGGCGATAAACCAAATTGATCAAAGTACTCGACTTAAAGTAACTTCTCCTCATTGAAATAAGCAAACCAATGAGTTCCTGAACAATTGAAAACGGCAACGTTCACTATTAACATTTTCGTTCTTGAATATTTTTGTTGGCAAAGAATCGATAGAGTATATCCTTTTTCCAAAATCCTTTTTCGTTTTTCATTATTTTTTCGATATCTAAGTTACTTAATGGCTCTTTTTTTTAATCACCGAGCCATTTGTTTTCCTGGAATATAGACACCTTTTCTCTTTCTTTCATTTTTAGATAAGACAGCTCCTCTTTGCTTTTCAGGAATGTATAAAAGCAGCTCCAACTGCAGCTGCTTTTCCCAATGCTACGAGTAAGGCTACTATTAAGAACAGCAGAAATCCACCTAGTTGCGTTTTACTGAAACGAAGTCGAACTGGCGTGTTAGATTTTTTCAGTTTAACGATTTGTCTTTTTGTCAGTTTCAAAGTATTGTTACCTTTCTTCTACTTAAAGTTATAGGATTGTAATTTACAAATGCAGTCTTCAATTTTTGCTTTTGCCCAGGTGTTAAACTAGTTAAATAACTGTGATACATTATACTTTATTTTATAAGTATCACATACTTATATTTTATATATAAAAATTAAGCATGTATTGTGTAAAGTGTAAAACTAAAACTTTAACGGCTAACGTTGAATAAGTCACATCAAAGAATAAAAAGAATAATGATGAGAGGTAGATGCCGAGCATGTGGGAAAATGAAGTATAAATTTGTGAAACAGAAAGGAAAAATTTTTAAAAGGTGGAGATACAGTCAGCTGGATTCAAGAAAAGTTTAATCTACCTGGAATGTACTTTCCAGGTTACCAGTATTGTGGACCTTTATGAAACTGGAGAAAAGGTTAATGCGAGGAAATCCTGGTATTAACCGTGTGAACAAAGCCTGCAAAAACACCTTTCTTACAGGAAATCTACAGAAACTAAAAAGAGACACGAAGCCGACTAAGAATTATTAAATCATTTCGATGAAATTCAGAATCCAACTTTAGGAGAAAGAATTTCAAGAACGATAATCAAACCTATCATTAAAACAAAGAAACAGTTCGGTTCAGGATACAAGAAATAAGATGCTTTCTTCTGTTTACTATGATTCAATAAAGGGATATTCCGGTGTAAAAGATCTAATGCGGAAAACTGGATTGAAGGAAAAAGAAGTAAAACGATTTCTCCAACAACAAGATGTGTACACATTACACAAACCCATTTATAAAACATTCCAAACCAGATGGGTTTATGTCTCGAATGTCGATAACCAATGGCAGAGTGATTTAATTAATATGCAAAAATTTAAATTTCACAATAACCACACGAATTACATTTTAACCGTGATTGACATTTTCAACAAATTCGCCTGGGAAATACCTATTAAAAAGAAAAAGGTAATGAGATTACCAAAGCATTTGTAGAAATTTTTAAACAACGTAAGCCATCCAAGTAACAAGCGGATAAGGGAACATAGTTTATCAAGAAGAAACTGAAGTGTTGTTTAACCAAAGAGGTGTCCATTGGTGTACCACTGAAAATGAGACTAAAGCTCAAATTGTGGAAAGATTTAATAGGACTCTAAAGACAAAAATGTGGAAATATTTCACTGCCAATAAAACTAGAAAATGGATCGATGTTCTACCAAAACTTGTTAAGAATTACAATACTTCTTATCACAGATCAATAAGAATGACCCCAAAAGAGGTAAGCTTGAAGAAAAACAGAGATATTGTGTATTTTAATCTGTTTGGTAAAAGAATTAAATATATTACAACATCAAAATTTAAAGTAGGTGACAGAGTGAGAATCGCCAAGTACAAGACACCGATAAGAAAAGAGTATCTGCCGATTTTTACAGAAGAGAGTTTTGAAATTGCTCAGGCTTTGAATACAAATCCCATAACCTATAAGATCAAGGATCTGAAAAGAGAACCTATCATTGGTAGTTTTTACACCCAAGAAATGGTGAAATACGAAAAGCAAGATGACATTTATAAAGTTGAAACCATTCTGAAAACTAGAGTGAAGAATAATAAAAAAAGTATTATGTTATATGGTTTGGCTATGATAATATATTTAATTCCTGGGTCAAAGAGGATGATTTTTTAAATAAAGCAAATGGAGATTCAAAATTTTGATTTTGAAGATGAGAATTTCTTCAACAGAAATTAGCACGTATTAGACTTTTACTCTGTGGTCCATCAGGAGCAGGGAAAACGGACCTTTTGTTGAACTTAATATTTAAACATCTCTCATCATCATCATCATCATCATCCTCAAGCAGCCATGGGCTACGGAGGTCCAACCAGACCACGCAGTTTAATTCTCCAAGCATATCTGTCCTGAGCAACATCTGCTGCATCCGGCCACTGCACACCAATTCTAACAAGGTCCTGTTTGACATTGTCTGCCCACCGCATCCTAGGTCTCCCCCTCCTTCTGAAGCCTCTAGGCACACTGTTCATAACCCTATTCGCCAATCTATAATTATCCATACGGGCAACATGGCCAAACCAGCGGAGTCTCTCTCTGCACAATATGCTGCTTAAAGGAGGTTGCAGACTCCTTTGCCTAACCTCATCATTAGTTACAAAGTTAAACCACCTAATACCCAAGATACTGCGTAAGCATCTAGAATCAAAAGCATCTAGTTTCCTGTTATCTTGTTTACACAGCGTCCAAGTTTCACTACCATAACTAACCCTTGAAAGAACCAAACTATTATACAGTCTAATTTTAGTCTTTAGGTGTATACGCCTATTTCTCCACAATCTCCATAGATTCTTAAAAGTCCCGGCAGCAATTCGTCTGTTAATCTCATGCCGCACATCACCAGTATCAGTTACATAGCTCCCAAGATAATTAAACTGTGACACCTGCTCAAGACTGCAACCATTCAGATTAACTGAATCACAACCTGCCTGACCAATTTTCATCACTTTAGTTTTCTCTCTGTTTATAACCAAACCTACTCTACTACCAGTCTCATCAACAGCTCGAATGAAAGAGTTCATCTCATCAACATCATTTGCCAAAAGGGCTAAATCATCAGCATAATCTAAATCAGAAATTTTCGTATCTCCAGACCATTTAAGGCCAAAATCTTTCCCTCGAAGTGAATTTCGCATAACATAATCAACAACCAAACTAAAGAGAAAAGGAGACAAAATGCACCCTTGTCGAACACCAGAAGCAATGCTAAACCAATTGCTACAAGACTTACCAACTCTCACACATGACTCAGTGTTATTATAGAGAGCTTTCATTATGTTAACTAACTTGTCTGGTATACCTTATGATCTCACAATCAACCACAAATTATGACGATCAACAGAGTCAAAAGCCTTTTTGAAATCAACAAAGCTAGCAACCAAAGGTTTCTGAAACTCTAAACATTTCTCAAGAATCTGCCTAAGTGAAAAGATCTGATCTACAACACATCCCCTACCACTTCTGAATCCACATTGCTCATCACGCAATTGCCTGTCAACCAGATTCTTAATTCTATTAAGCACAATCATGGAAAGAACTTTACCTGGAACAGAGAGTAGGCTGATACCCCTATAGTTATCACAAGAACTGCGATCACCTTTTTTGAAAATAGGGATAATAATAGCTCTGGTAAAATCTTTAGGAACCATGACTTTATCATAAAAGTTATTCAAAATTTCAGTCATCCAAGTGATAACAAAAACATTCCCAGCTCTGAGCATTTCTGTAGTAATTTCATCTACCCCTGGGGATTTATGAAGTTTCAGTTTAGAGATAGCCAAACTAACTTCAGATTGTGTTATAGGGCCAACATTAAAGCTGCCAATACATCTATCATCATTGGAAACAATGGGAGTAGAACTAACCACATTGTTTAGAACATCACTGAAATGCTCAGCCCACCTAGCCATGAGAGAATCCTCACCTTCTATAACCTTACCTTGTTTATCCTTCAATCCCTGTATGCCTGTCCGTTTTCTACCACATAAGACATTAACTATCTGGTACAGCTCTCTGCTGTTGTGCTGTCTAACTGCTTCCTCAGCTTTCTCAGCCAAGCTATCAAGCCAAAGATTTTTATCAGTAGCTAACTGATCCTTTACACGTTTATTAAGCTCTCTGTAATCTTTTCTATTAGGACTAGTAGGGTACTGATTAAGGACATTCCTGCAATTCCTTCTTTCTGAAATAAGCTCAATTGCCTTGTCACTTAAATAATTCTGCCTCCTCTGCTCCTTTTTTCGTAAAAGAGTACTGTTAGTTTCCAAAAAAGCCTGCTTAAAATGGCCCCATTCTCCCTCAACTTCAGTATTAAGCAAACCATGACCGTCATAATGACTAAGTAACCTATCATGGTAAGCTTTAGCTATAACTGGGTCATTCAGAGCTTCAGTATTAAAGGTAAATTTTTTAACTCTAGCACAACACTTTTTAAGTTTAAGTTGCAAGACACTTTTAACAAGGTAATGGTCAGATCCAATTTCAGCTCCCCTATATGCCCTGGTATTTCTAACAGAACTAGCCCATTTGCTGTTAATTAATATATAATCAATCATATTCCTATGCAGCCCATCAGGTGAAACCCATGTGTATTTATGTATGTCGCGGTGTTTGTAATATATGTTAGTTATTCTGAAACCATTGAGTTTACTTACCTGTAGGAGACGTTGCCCATTGCCATTGCAGCTACCAATACCAAAAGGACCTATTACTCCTCCCCAAAGGTCAGAGTCGGTACCAACTTTGGCATTGAAGTCACCAAGAACAAGGGTAATATCTCCTTTCTTGACAGAATTCAAAATGTCCTGAAGTTGTCTGTAAAACCTATCCTTCTCATCCTCATCAGCATCCTCAGTGGGGGCATAACAGCAGATAACATTCAAGTTTTTAATGCTTGTCTGAAATTTTGCTGTAAGAAACCTTTCATTAATGCACTCATATCCTAGAAGAGCATCACTAGCATGTCTGCTGAGCAGCAGACCCACGCCTTGGTGATGCTTTCCATCCTCCCCCCCTGTAAAGAGAAATTTAAAGTTATTTTTAAGTATCTCACCTTTACCTGTCCATCTGGTCTCTTGCAAGCCTAGAATATCTAGGTTATAGCGCTGGAATTCCTGCATGAGGACATCAAGAGAATAATCTCTATGTAATGTCCTCACGTTCCACGTTCCTGCAGAAAGAAAATGATTAGTAGGATTTTTAAAGAAATTAGGTTTATTGAGATTGGTAGGGCCAACAATATCAAACAGCCCCCTGATCGCAGGCATGAGGCAAAGACCCGTTCCTCCTCCGCTAAAGGCTGAAGTCACCGATGCTGGTAGGAACTTCAGGCATCACCTTTTCAAGTGGACTTTTTCAAGAGCCACATGGCCTGCCTGAGACGCATTACTCCAGTTTAGGCTTGACGATGCCCAACTAGCTAAGTAAGGTTCAGGTACCTGCGATGGCCTCTGATTAGGATTATCCACCAGCTGATATAAGGTATCCCATGCCTCTCTTCACTTAGAGCTGGCAACCCAGAAGCAAACAGAAAACACAGCGGCAGACTCTCCCTCAACAGAGGCCCACCAGTGCAGCAAGTCCAGGATCCATAGTCAAGCTCAAATCCATAAACAAGTCCAGTCTAGTAGGTATAAATGGTCAGCACCAGGATCCTGTGAAGTTGACCACTCCTCAGCAGGGTTGAAAAAAAAGAAAAAAGTGGCCGTAGATGACCAGATCAGCAGGCCATACTGAACTGGCAGCCCTCCCCTTCCGTTCCCTTCCAAAAGCGAATATCTCTTTTGAAAGGTACTAACGGCCTGCACCACGAGAAGGCAGGGTCGGACATTAGGTGCTAGACCTGGCCGGTTCTGTGCATCATCACATGGGATTGGTACACAGCTCTCCTTCCAGTTTACGCCTAGCTACCATTTACAGGCCTATAATACAATCTTTTTATATGCTATAATTTTTATATACTATTATATAATATATTTTTATATACTATAATACAATCTTTTTATATGCCAAAGATTTAACCAAGTCGAAATATCAGTTTATGCAAGAAATATTCGACGATTTCCACGAAATTTTGGAGAAAACATTTGGCGAAAATAACTCAATTGCAACTTTCTCTTCCAGTAAAGAAGATATCGTCAAGGTCAACGAACTGGATCCCAAACTGCAAAATTTAATTGTTTTCGAAGATTTCGAAACCGAAAGAGATCAAAAACTCATCGAAGGATTATTCGTCAGAGGATTTGAGTTGGGTTGTTTTACCCCTGAGCGGCACTTTTTTGCACACCATGGGCTAAATAGCCAGGTCACATGGACCCCGAAGGCTCAGAGAAGGTTGGGGGAGGGGACCCACTGGAACAGCTGTTGGGAGACAGATGGTAGCCTCCCGTCAAGGCCATCAAGCGTGTTCTTTGACGTGCACAGGGTATGGCTCTCCCGCACACGGACCCACGGCTTAACGTCCCATCCGACGGACGGCGGTCTTTCCAAGCCCATCGGTGTCCCCTACTGACCGTGGGCAGGGCGGGGAATTTTGCGGAGATAAATCTCAACGCTGACCCAGCTGGGACTTGAACCTGGGAACTACAGATTACGAGCCTGGAGCGCTACCGACTGAGCCACCCCTGCCCCATTCGTCAGAGGAAGGAGAAAGAACATATCATTGAGTTACCTGACACAGAGTAATTTTTCGACTCCAAAAGACATTCGACTACAGTATAATAATTATTTTACATTCTTTAATATGCAGAACGAAAGAAATGTTGCAGATACAAATGGATCATGTGTCGTGCCCACATTTGTTTTATCATGTGGACACGACTTTTGGAAGCCCTTATCCTCGTTCCGATAGTGCCATTTCATATTGCTTCCATTTTTGTGTCCAGTTCGATGAAGAGGAACTCGGCCGCAGACATGGAATTTTCCAGATTGATCCTGAACACCAGATGGCAGACGGACTATGTGACATGCCTGGTAAACAACGTTGGCCAGAGGAGATCTGAGATTCGCACCTCGGCTACTCTGGACAATCACGAACAGCCATGTATGAGTGTAGGTGACCTCTGCCAGGGGGACCGGACAATGTACCTCGAAAACAAGCGAAAAAGTGTGTGTCATTATCGTCGCTCTCTCGAAGGAAGAAAGTCGTGAGCTGTTGCCTCTGGAATGCAAATGAGCAGAGTTGTCCCAAGCACCCTGTGAGATGCAGCGAGTTGTTGAGGAGTGAAAGCCTGTAGCTATTGGCAAGCGGCTGGCCAAACTGCGTTGTCGACTTCTGGGATCAGCCTGCATGGAACGAAGAGGTAGGGTCGAAATCGTTTTTGCTCTGGTCTAATTTTCCCACTCAATTACATTACTTACCGCCGTCATGCAGCCTGTATGGAACTCATCCATGGTGTATCGTCTGCTCACATTTTGAGCACTGAACTGAAGTAAATTTTTTGACTGTGCTATGCCATTGCTGGGGTAAGCCTCCTTAAATCGAGAAGTGTCATGATGAGGGCGCCTGATGAAATTGTCCGATGAGTGGACCTACATTTGAAAAATGTCTGAACAGTAATTGGTTAATAAACGTTGTGTTTTTGTTAACTGTAAAATTATCTCAGTTTTCATTATTGCAAATGTCTGTTATTTGTTTATGTGGGTCCGGGAATTTGCCTTAGTTTCGGCAGCAAGTAGACGAATCATGGCCTAAGTGCGTGTGCCATCCTAAATATACTCAGGGGTGGTTACGACAAATTGGTCCACGTGACCACGATTTTTCGAATCTGTGGGTTTTTGTGGCTAAGAGAAGAGAATAGCACGTGGAAAAAAAATTCTATGTCTGCATTTTAACAAATAGTGATGTGGTGGCAAGGCAGATGGGTTTGAAAATTAAAACAATATGTTACAGAATGAAATGTGTATGTTTAGTAAGGAAAGTGTCTTTTTATTAGCGAGAATGTATATTATGTTTGAGAGAGGATTTGCAGAGACATCTGCTAAAGCAATATATTTTGATATTGATATTTTTAAGAAATTGTGCTTTTCATGTGATAGTTTTGTAAGATCAGATAGGCCCAGGAGTAGCATGTATGAGGGAGAACTAGAAAAGTCAATTAGGAACTGCTGCATTATAATTTTATTTTAGCTAGGAGTGATTGTTTCTATGTTATGGCATTTCTGTACACACCTCCCTGTACTTTTGGAGGATACCAATAAACACTGACACCAGAACAACGCTCAGTACTCGGGGAATGGCGCGACAAATGAGTGGAAACACTAACCGATGTAATTAGGGTTACCATGTTGGTTTTTCTTTGATAAATACCGCAGATAAGCTGATTCATGAGTTAATTAATGTTATATGTGTACTATATGTTTAAGATTTCTTAGTGAGATAAGAGGAGTTGTATGACACTGTGATTTAAATGATTGTATTAGAAGTAAGGATTAAGGTATTGATGAAACAGTTTCTAGAGAGATTTTTGAGGATACTGAATAGTTTGTTTTGCAAAGGTTTTGTGAAACACAGTGTAGTGCATAAGAAGTACATAGTTTTTTTCTGATAAGAGATTGGAAATACTGTATTATATCATATTAGTGTAGCTTATCTGTTAGCATTGGCTTTGGCAAAATTTAGACATGGCCCCTGTACCTATCTACCGCCTCACAATCAACCCTGTCAGATACCCCCAACACGAGAACCGTCAGAACCCACCTAAGGGGAGCACTAGAAGGCGCAAGAAGAGTTGTTGGGAGTTTGGGAATGCGGCCATTTGGCTGGCGACTGTCCCACCAAGAATTGGTATTCGATGTATTATGAGTTTGATGATCCTGAGAGGCACATACCACAGTACCCCCTGTCCCACGTTTCCCCCTCCCTTCCCACAACGTAGCACCCTTGGTTGACCCTATTAGTCAGAACCCACTTAATATGAGCACCAGAGGTTACATGAAGACATGTTGTGAGTACGGAGATGACCATTTGGCTAGTGACTGGCCCACTGGGGAAGATTGGTATTCCACGTATTATGAGTATGATGACCCTGAGAGCCACATACAGTAGTACCCCCTTGACCCACAACAATACACGAAGAAATGTTGGGAATGTGGAGAAGATGACCATTTGGCTAGCGACTGGCCCACTGGGGAAGATTGGTATTCCACATATAATGAGTATGACGACCCTGAGAGTCACATACAGCAGTACCCCCTTGACCCACAACGATACACGAAGAATTGTTGGGAATGTGGAGAATACGGACATTTGGCCAGCGACTGTTCCATCGAGGAGAATTGGTATGACGACCCTGAGATTCACATACAGCAGTATCCCCCTAGCCCACCTTTTTCCCCTTTAGTCCCAGGACATGCCGAACAAGACAGCTCAGCAGAAGGCACCCCTGGTAAACCCCATTAGACAGACCCTCTTGTATCGGGACTTAGAAGCGGAACTGGGGCCCTTTCCCATGTGCTGGAGGAAAGGGATGAAGGGCGATGACATGAAAATGGTGATTAAAGTGTTTAGCCCATTTGGTCTCGAAGCTAATGTGGAAGTCAGTAAGTCGGTAGAAGTCCTGTTCGATATTGACGGGCTTCAGAAGATAATTCATGAAATCTTGGAAGAGGTTAAGGAAAACAAAGGACAGTACATGAGAGGGAAACGAAGAGAACCAGAGGAATCGAACCCACATGGAGCAGCCAGCGCAGGGTGAAGTGCAGTTTGAGGTACTCACACAAAGCAGTAATGAAGTTAACCCCAACAGAGATAGCCATAGCATCGAAGCCCATTCTGCTACTGAAAGTTTAAGCACACACAGGAATGAGGATAATGCAGAAGAGAGTTTAAGCACAAACGGGAGTGAGGAGAGTTTGCCCTCACACGAGAATAGTGATTGGAAAGTACAAAGAGTTAATGGAAATTTGGAAACCCGCTTGGAGATGGATGAGTTTGTCCCATCTAACGAGTTTAGCAAGAGTTCGGAAACGTCCGATAAGCATGAGGAGAGTTTGCCCTCACGTGAGAATAGTGATTGGGAAGTACAAAGCGTTACTGAGAGTTTGGAAACCCACTTGGAGATGGAGGAGTTTGTCCTATCTAACGAGATCACTAAGAGTCTGGAAACGTCTGATAGGTATGAGGAGTGTTTGCCCTCACACGAGAAGAGTGATTGGGAAGTACAAGCGTTAGTGAGAGTTTGGAAACCCATTTGGAGATTGAGAAGTTGGCCCCACCTATCGAAATTAGGAATTGGGAGACAAGCAGAGAAATTGAGGTTGTTGTGGAAACTAGAGGTGATGTGAGTTTGGATATACCTGGAAAAGATAATTTCGTTTCAGACAAGAGAGTCGGCAAAAGTTGCTATCCACACAGAGGCATTAGGAGATGTTGCATGCATGAGTATGGCGAAAGCAATGAGCCAGACAGAGATAGCAAAAAGTTCTTTATACACGGGTATAGTGAGAGACACAAAGAACAGATCAGGCCAAAAAGATTTGAGAGACTCAAAGAAGAGATCGACAAGGACTGGGATTTTGACCCACGGGTCACCCCAAACCGCACCGTACAGTGCCCCTCCACCTGCCGCCATACCAAGTCACCCCCTTCTACCAACGTCACAGCACAGCCAGCGACGCACTCATACTCTTCACGCCAACGAGATAGCTGCGCAAAGACGTCGACCATAGCAATGAATCAAGGCTGCGTTTCCCGGAAAGCTGACAATCATCGGCAGGAGATGCAGCCATTACCCCAGAGCCGTCTAAGAGTAATGTGCCGAGGCAGGCCTGCCACTGACCAATCAACGCGATGCAAGCAGAACAGTGCCTGCTTCAGGTTGCCACGGCAGGGCAGAGCGTGCCTAGCACATGACGTCATCTACATGTTTCTGAGCCGGTTGACTGACTCACCATGGTGGGTGGGTTCCCCCCTTGGCAGGCTATTTCCATGACACTAGTTCTTAGGCGCCCCGAAAGGTTCCGACAATGGGAAGTTGCGGCGCTCAGGAAAGCAATCGGCATGAGAGCCCATTGGTGGCTGGGCGTCCATCCTACCACACATTTTATCCCTCTCCCAGGGACACTAAACACCACTTTAGGGGACTCAGAATTTAGGAAGTGGACTGAATATCATGTAAAGTAGTGACATCTGATACAAAACAGAAATAGGAGTTTGTACCTTTTAGGATATAGAGTGAAGTGATTAAGTTTGATTTATGTGTTAATGCAATTAAGTGAGCAAATCAGTTGAATGTACTGACTAGAGATGAAATTTTATAATATTATATTGTAATCGAGCTACTTAGAGTTTGCTCAATAGCTTGTAGGCCAAATATCTTTTGCATAAATGAAGGATTGCATAGTGTAGATCGTATAATATTAAGTGAAATACACTAAATGTTTTATAGGCCATTAATTGCCATGGAATGAAAAAAAAAGAGTTTTTTTACTCTGGCAGACTACGTAGTCCTTTTGTGCAAAAAAATTGTCACCTTAACGGGAGAAGAACTTTTTGTAATGTTAGACTATTTGGAACTAAGTGATGTAATTCCAATGTCTTGCTGGCTAGCGGCCTGGTTGTGGAAAAAGAGGCAGGCCGAAGTGTTAGATTGACAGGCTTAATTCAAGCAGTCTTCTGGAATATATAGGTGAAAAGTGCTATAATCCAGCAAGTGGTTTTCTAACGATCTCGATGTGGGACACGTTCACCTATCGATTTAAAAAAAAAAAACTTCTTGATATAGTAATATGATAAGCCTATGAGTATGTGGCCTGAGTAAGTAAGGATGATTGTTAACTTCACGTAGATGTGGGGACACAAACTATACTGTCATTACCTCTGACTGGAAGAGCCTGAAGTGATTTGTGACTACGTGGTTAAAAGTTCGATTACGGGTTTTCCAGGCCACCTACACAAACTGTTATGCACCATGAAAAGATATAGGGCCTCATCTGCTACTGTTAATGGAACTGTGTTTAGTGATAAATGTACAATATGAATTGTCAGGCCACCATGCATCATACTCAGAGACAGTAAGTTTGAAACAGTTCTACATTCTTGAGTAAAGATAGAACTTTAATGGTGTGAGGAAAGGACTGAGGCTGGGAAAAAGGGAATTGAAGTTTCGGAGACACGTGGCGGCTAGTAATGAAATGAACTGTGTTTTGTATATTGTTGGCGTGGGAAAAACCAGATTTTTGACCCTCCTCGTTTCTTTTATTTTCATGTGTTGCTGTACTAGGGTCAATGATTAAACGGAGCACTGGAGATAGGCTGGACCCAACTCTACTGGCACATCGTGTGTTGCAGAACGTGATCAGTGAACTGTGTGTGTGACAAAATTCTGGACAGCTGACGTATGTAGCCAAGAACAGCGTCCAACTATCTCAGCAGTGTGATGTGCGCGATGGTGTTCTTCCGCTCCCAAAGCCGACCTGGAACACTTACCACCAGACACAGGTAACATGAGGACCTTTTTCGACACACGAACCAGATCAGTTAGCATGAACATGTTGTCATCTCTAGCCAGGCCATGAACCTTTCCGCACCTTTGCCTCCCCCCCCCCCTTAAGGGGGATAGGTATGTTGCGCCCAAATTTGTTTTATCGTGTGGACACGACTCTGGGTGTGGAGAGTTATGGATGCCCTTATTCTCGTTCCGATAGTGCCATTTCATATTGCCTCCATTTTTGTGTCCAGTTCGACGAAGAGGAACTCGGCTGCAGGCACGGAATTTTCCAGATTGATCCTGAAACACCAGATGGCAGACAGACTACGTGACATGCCTGGTAAACAACGTTGGCCAGAGGAGATCTGATATTCGCACCTCGGCTACTCTAGCCAATCACGAACAGCCATGCATAAGCATAGGTGACCTCTGCCAGTGGGACCAGACAATGTACCTCGAAAACAAACGAAAAAGTGTCGGTCATTATCGTCGCTCTCTCGAAGGAAGAAAATCGTGAGCTGTTGCCTCTTGAAAGCAAATGAGCAGGGTTGTCCCAAGCACCCTGTGAGATGCAGCGAGTTGCTGAGGAGTGAAAGCCTGTAAACTACTGGCAAACGGCTGGCCAAACTGCGATGTCGTCCCCTGGGATCAGCCTGCATGGAACGAGGAGGTAGGGTCGAAATCGTTTTTGCTCAGGTTTAATTTTTCCCACTCAATTACATTACTTTCCGCCGTCACGCAGCCTATATGGAACTAATTCATGGTGTATCGTCTGCTCACCTTTTGAGCACTGAACTGAAGTAAATTTTTGGACTGTGCTATGCCATCGCTGGGGTAAGCCCCCTTAAATTGAAAAGTGTCGCACTGAGGGTACCTGATGAAAGCGTCTGATCAGTGGACCTACATTTGAAAAATGTCTGAATAGTAATTTGTTAATACATGTTGTGTTTTTGTTAACTGTAAAATTATCTCAGTTTTCATTATTGCAAATATCTGTTATTTGTTTATGTGGGTCCGGCAATTTGCCTTAGTTTCGGCAGCAAGTAGACGAATTACGGCTAAGTGCGTGTGCCGCCCTAAATATACTCAGGGGTGGTCCTCACACATGCGACAAAAATCGGGAAAGATATTTTTATGCAGTTTCAAAACCACACGATTTCTTATTAATCGATAAAAAAAAAGAAGCACATGCCTCTCAAGTACAGGAAAAACTTTGGAAAATAAAGATGAATTATTTGACAAAGTTTGGCGTCATCTGTTCTGAGCCCGGTTCGAAAGAGGATCAGCGGGAATTCCAGGTGTCGGTTTTAAATTGACTCACGATGGGGACTACGACATGAGTAACAGAAAATTGAGAAATGTGGCCAAACCCGAAGAGGGTTCGGACTCTGTGACAAAACAATATGTACAACAAGAGTCTATAACACTGAATCACACAGGAAATTATGACGCAAATACTAAAAGGATATCGAACGTATGCAGACCTATAGAAAATGGAGATGCCGCTACCATTCAATACGTTAATAATACTTCTTTAATTTTTCGGAACAATCGCTACGATGCGCGAAATAAACAAATAATCAATGTTACTGAACCGGATGCAGATTTTGGAGTAGTTACAAAACGATATTTGGAAAAAAGAGCACTTTGCAATGACGATGATAATTACGATGCAACCAATAAACGCATTAAAAATCTTGCAGAACCGACCGATTCATCCAATGCCACTACGAAACACTACGTCGACAACTTGACCACTGTTCAAAATAGTCCAATGAATACATTGGGTAGAAATAAAGATGGGCTTTACGTTCCACGAAGCATTGCATTCGACGGGCATAGTTTCAATGCAGAAAAAAAACTAATCCTTGATATTGCCGATCCCGAGTCTGATTCTGCTGCTGTAACTAAGGGATATTTGGAAAAAGTCGCATTAACAGGCGAGGATGTCTTTAATGCGAACAATAAGATAATAGGAAATCTGGGGGAACCGAGGCACAGCAGAAATGCGACAACAAAAAGTTACGTTGATGGCTTGGCAAAGTTAGATCCTAACCCATCCAATTCTCTATTGAGAAATGAAAATGGACTTTTTGCATCAAGTGGGAGCAGTTTTAATGGCGATGCAAAGAGAAAACGAATTACGAATGTTGGCACCCTAATTGTAAACAATGATGCTGCTACAAAACTATACGTTGATTAAAAATACTGTAATTTGCCTTACCTATGGTGATAAAGAAGTGAAAAAAGACATATTGCGGTCTCATCCAATTATACAGATAAACACAAAATTCGACCTACTAACGCCACCTATTTTCAAAGATAATTACCATCTATGCATTTCTAATGGATATATAAGCAAAGTAGTCTGCTGCACAACAAATTCCTCTTTTAGTATAAATTATAGTATCAACTTGGACGATCAAAATTTCATTGAAGTAGTAAGACCACAACTTCAGCAGTTTTATTCTGTTTTTCCAGTAAACAAGAAATTTGACAGGGGTAGCAAGATTAGTGTTTCACTTGCTAGACACTATCCAGATCCAAAAGGAAGAAGTGCTTGGAGGTCTGGTTTTAGACTTTCATTACTGGTATATGTCTTTATTGTATATGAATAAAGATGAAGGACCTTAAGCAATTACACAGTATTATAGATGAAATTTTGAAATCGCGAGCTACCACAAAATCGAAAATTGAAGACACTATTTTGGGAGAGGAACGAGTTAAGGAAACCCTCGAAAAATTTCACAAGCCCGTGGTCGAACGGTTAAAAGGTCTGGAAACTGTGCGTGGAGAAACCATGAAAAACATACAGGATGTAGTGAAAACGTTAGAGCCAGAAGAGCCCACTGAGATGCCAGAAAAAACGTTCGTTTATAATCCAGATTCCAACTTGCAAGATGAAATATTAAACCAATATAAACTAAAACTTCCGAGTGATATCTTACAGGTGGGAAACCCCATTCCTGAGCTGAAAGAAATGATTTACCAAACAATCGGGCATCTTCAGTAACTGGGGGATAAGGCTACAGAAACCAAACGCTATGGAAGAACTACTGAGAAATATCAAACTATCGAAAATCACATTGAGCACTTAGAAAATATTTAAAAATGATTAAAATGATACTAACAGTAATAGAAAGTCAACAATCAGGTTTGGGATTATACCAGAATTTCGACGATATTTGTGAAAAATTATCAGTTTTGGTTGCCAGTAAACGAGCTGGAAACACCAGCTCGTTTTTTATATCAAGAAGTTATTTTTTTATCAGAAGCAGTAAATAAAAATGTCTAAATTTTGGATATTTTGCTAAAAAACAATATTATTGACAAAAATGAACATAAGATTATGTTGAATAACATCGGTATTGTTTAGAAATTACTCTTGGACACACACTACAGTCATGTCTATTTCAACTTCCGATTATGCAAAAATTCCGATTTTTTGCATAATCGGACCATGATTTTTAGGTACCATATATGATAAAGAGGGTATAACTGCTAACTCAAAGATGAGCGCAATCATTCAATGTACCAACTGTGGAAAATCTATTCGCAAGTCCAATACGAACCGTCGTATGAAAACTTCTCACATAGTTGAAAAACGCGAATTTTGCAATTCCAGCTTTAACAGAAAAGACAATTACAACAGCATCTGAATCAATATCATATAAATAAAAGCAGTGCTTTTGGGAAAACGTTTCGCAAATATAAAATTGATAACATAAATGTCAGAGAAGACATAAAAAGTTTCCTGGAGAAAAATAACAATAAAGAGAAATATATAACTGACAAGAAACTCAGTCACCTCTAAAAGTTAGATTCATATTACAAATAAAATTTAAAAAGCAAACGGATCCTGAAGGAAGAAAGAAATATATGCACATTTTTCGACATGTAACGAAATAATCAGTTTGCCTACATATCTCAATGAATTACTAAAAAATGCTTATAAGAAAATTGATAATGACTTTGAAAGTTTTATACAAAAGGGAAGTGGATGGGTGTTTAACACCCATCTACTTCCCTTCCGTTTAACAAAATAATTTCTATGGAAATTCAAATGTCTCAGAATAATGTACTTGGAGCATCTACTTTCGTAGATTTACCAGAACTTTTGAAATATACTAAAGGAATAGTGAATGTTTAAAACTACGACAACAAATGTTTCTTGTGGTCAATATTATCATCTCTACATCCTACTAAAGACAATCCGGAACGTGTGGAAAAATATAAAATATTTGAAAACGCCTTAGACACATCTTCTTTGACTTATCCAGTAACCCTCGATCAAATCCGAAGTTCGAGGTTTTAAATAATATTTCGATAAATATATTAAATTCTAAGAACGATAGTTTGCATACGTTATGTATTTCACAGAATCCTGTTAAAGAATCCATATAACTTTTACTTTTAAAAGACGGCATCAATTCTCACTATTGCTGGATTAAAAATTACAGTAGGGTTACAGCATACCTTTTAAGACATAATGGTAAATCCTATCCCTGCCTATACTGTCTTCATAATTTCACTCGCGACGATTTATTAAAGAATCGCGTAGATAATTGCAAATCAAACATTTTATAAACTATCAAGTTTTCAGAAGCAAATAGTACGAAATTCCATACAATTAAAAACGGTTTGAAACACCCATATGTGATTTATGCAGACTTCGAATGCTTTTCGAAATGTAGAAGTATTGAGGCTAATCCATGTAGGGTGAGAACTAAGCATTTTTTACCGTCAAGATTTGCATATATTACAGTTGGACCAAAAGGTAAACTGATAAAAAACAAAATATACAGATGGAAAATGTAACATAACATTTTTTTTATGAATTGATCAAAGCAGAAACGTTTATCAATGATTTGAAGAAAAGAAATATGACTGATTTTGATTGACAAAATTTTACTGCAACAAAATATTGTAATGTTTATGGGAAAAATTCTAGGAACTGATAAAGTAAGGGACCACGACCACTTAATTGGAAAATACAGTGGTGCTGTTCACAACAAATGCAATCTTCAATACAAATTCTCACTTAAAATATCAGTGTTATTTCAAAATCTATAAGGATGGAATTTGAGATAATTTTCCATAAAAGATTTATGGGAATTTAAAGATAAGAAGAAAATTTCTTGTATTCCTCAAACTACAGAAAAACATGTATGCGTTAAATTCGGTCAAAATATATTTATTGATTCATACATGTTCCTCAGCTCTTCACTGGATTCACTGTCGAAAAATGTGGAAAATTTCAACATACTAAGTCAATACTGCAAACAACATAATCTGAATGACTCACAGAAAGAACTTTTGAAAAGCAAAGGAAGTTTTCCTTATTAGTACTTGTAACATAGTGCTCAGTTTTTGCAAACGTCACTTCCATCCAAAAATAATTTTTAAAACAATGAACAATACGAAAGAGCACACCTTTCTATTGCTACCTTAGGGTAATATCACGATCTGTACATGATCACTGATGTATTACTGCTAGGAGATATATTTGAAAACTACAGAAATTTGTGCATGTATAATTACCAACTCGATCCTTGCCATTAGTTTAGCTCTCCTGGCTTATCCTATGTGGCCTGTTTCAAAATGACAGAACTTGAGCTGGAACTATAAAAGGTGACATGTATTTTTTCATAGAAAGAGCTCTGCGAGGAGGAATATCTTCAGTGTCTAAGAGATTTCCACAGGCCAACAATCCTTTAGTAGATCCATATGAGAGAAGCAAACCACAAAACAATATCATGTACTTTGATGCAAATAATTTATATGGCTGGGCAATGTCTCAACCTCTTCCAACTGGTAATTACAAATGGGTAAAAGATATTGACTTGTTTAATATTCCAGATGACAGCAAAAAGAGTTATTTCTTCGAAGTTGATCTTGAATATCCGGCACATCTACATGATTTACACAATGATTTTCCCTTGGCTCCTGAAAAATTGAAACTCTCTAAAAGTAATGTGTCATTCTTAATTCCAAATCTGTTTGACAACCAAAATTATATCATTCACTATAAGTTACTTAAACTCTATGTGGAACTGGAAATGAGGGTGAAACAGGGGCATAAAATCTTGGAATTGATCAAAAACTATGTCTGAAAACTTACATAGTTTTTCATACAACTAAAATAATTAATGCCATAAATAATCTTGAAAAAGACTTTTTCAAACGGATGAACAATGCTATATATGGCAAACGTTTAGAAAATAAGAGAAAGAGAATGAAGTGTCACACTGTGAACACTGAAGAAAACCTTAAAAAGTTCATTGCAAATCCTAGGTACATTTCTTGTGTTGAACTTGCAGAAAATTTCGTAATTCTCCATATGAAAACGAAAAATATTATATTAGATAAACCATATTACATTGGTGTAACGATTTTGGAATTGAGTAAATTACACATGAATAATTACTTCTACAATTTTCTGAAACCAAAATTCAATGCAGAATTGTTATTTACCGATACTGATTTCTTCTGCGTCGACATCCAAACAGATGACATAATATTAGAAATTTAATACAGACTACTTTGATTTCTCGAATTACCCCACAAACCATGCATTATACACTGAATCATATAAAATGGTTCGGAGAAAATTTAAAGACGATTTAAAAGGTCTTCCAAATGAAAGAGGTTGTTGCTTTACATCCAAAATTGCATTTTATAGATGCTCCAGTTCCCAAAAAAGCAGCCAATGGATTACAAATAAATTTAGTCACGTAGATTATCGGCAATGTCTATGATGAAAATATCCTACATACTCAACAAACAGAATTTCGATTGGAACAACATGATATACATGTATATCAAATTAAAAAAATTGCTTTATCCCAAGAATACATAAAAAGACATATCAATGGAATTCAAACTTATGCTTTTGGAAATTATCGAATCTCAGATATGTATGGTAAAGTAGGTAATACCATTTACAAAACATTGAACTGAAAACAAATGTTAAAAAAAATTAAGTACTAGTAAAACCTTTTGAAAACTGTACCAGTTTCTAATTCTTTAGAAATGCTAATAATCAGTGTTTAAATCTAATATCTCTGGTCAGAGGACAGAATTTCCAGACCAAGTGTTTATAAAATTATTACCAAAGTTATGGGTTTTAAATAGGTGCCACAAAAAGGTGTGTGACACTATCCAAAGCCTTATTTTGATCACCAGAGAGTAAGCAGCATTTGCTACGTTTTAAATTAACGTAGTCAATTGCATCACAAATAGTACTCAAATTTTGAGAAATTTTCCTCCCCCCAACAGAAGCTGCATAAGCTCAATAAGTTTCGAAAGGACGTTATTCATTCTGATCATAACAACCTTCGCAAATATTTTATCATCCTCATCCTCATCATCATCCTCAAGTAGCCATGGGTTACGGAGGTCCAACCAGACCGTGCAATTTAGTTCTCCAAGCAAGTCTGTTCTGAGCTACATCTACTGCATCTGGCCACTGCACACCAATTCTAAAAAGGTCCTATTTGACATTATCTGCCCACCGCATCCTAGGTCTCCCCTTCCTTCTGAGGCCTCTAGGCACACTGTTCATAACCCTATTCGTCAATCTATAATCATTCATACGGGCAACGTGGCCAAACCAGCGGAGTCTCTCTCTGCACAATATGCTGTTTAAAGGAGGTTACAAACTCCTTTGCTTAACCTCATCATTAGTTACAAAGTTGAACCACCTAATGCCCAAGATACTGCGTAAGCATCTGGAATCAAAAGCATCAAGTTTCCTGTCATCTTGTTTACAAAGTGTCCAAGTTTCACTACCATAACTAACCCTTGAAAGAACCAAACTATTATATAGTCTAATTTTAGTGTTTAGATGTATACGCATATTTCTCCACACTCTCCATAGATTCTTAAAAGTCCCGGCAGCAATCCCTATTCGTCTGTTAATCGCACGCCGCACATCACCATTATCTGTTACATAGCTCCCAAGATAATTAAACTGTGACACCTGCTCAAGACTGCAACCATTCAGATTAACTGAATCACAGCCTGCCTGACCAATTTTCATCACTTTAGTTTTCTCTCTGTTTATAACCAGACCTACTCTAGTACCAGTTTCATCAACAGCTCGAATGAAAGAGTTCATCTCATCAACATCATTTGCCAAAAGGTCTAAATCATCAGCATAATCTAAATCAGAAATTGTAATATCTCCAGTCCATTTAAGACCAAAATCTTTCCCTTGAAGAGAATTTTGCATAACATAATCAATAACCAAACTAAAGAGAAAAGGAGACAAAATGCACCCTTGTCGAACATCAGAAGTAATGCTAAACCAATTGCAACAAGCCTTACCAACTCTCACACACAACTCAGTGTTATTAGAGAGAGCTTTCATTATGTTAACTAACTTGTCAGGTATACCATATGATCTCACAATCAACCACAAATTATGACGACCAACAGAGTCGAAAGCCTTTTTGAAATCAACAAAATAGCAACCGAAGGTTTCTGAAACATTTCTCAAGAATCTGCCTAAGTGAAAATATCTGATCCACACATCCCTTCACTTCTGAATCCACATTGCTCATCACGCAATTGACTGTCAACCAGATTCTTAATTCTATTAAGCACAATCATGGAAAGAACTTTACCTGGAACAGAGAGTAGGCTGATATCCCTATAGTTATCACAAGAACTGCGATCACCTTTTTTGAAAATAGGGATAACAATAGCTCTGGTGAAATCCTTAGGAACCATGCCTTTATCATAAATGATATTCAGAATTTTCAGTCATCCAAGTGGTAACCGAAACATTCGCAGCTCTAAGCATTTCTTTAGTAATTTCATCTACCCCTGGGGATTTATGTAGTTTAAGTTTAGAAACAGCCAAAATAACTTCAGATTGTGTTATAGGGCCAACATTAAAGCCACCAATGCATCTATCATCATTGCAAACAATGGGAATAGAACTAACCGCATTGTTTAGAATATCACTGAAATGCTCAGCCCACCTAGCCATGACAGAATCCTCACCTTCTATAACCTTACCTTGCTTATCCTTCAATCCCTGTATACCTGTCCATTTTCTACCACACATAACATTACTATCTGGTACAGCTCTCTGCTGTTGTGCTGTCTAACTGCTTCCTCGGCTTTGTCAGCCAAAGATTCTTATCAGCAGCTAACTGATCTTTTACACGTTTATTAAGTTCTCTTTAATGCTTTCTATTAGGAGTAATAGGGTATTGATTAAGGATATTCCTGCAGTTCTTTCTTTCAGAAATAAGCTCAAGTCCCTTATCACTCAGATAATTCTGCCTCTTCTGCACCTTTTTTCCTAAAAGAGTACTGTTACTGTCCAAAAAAACCTGCTTAAAATGATCCCATTCTTCCTCAACTTCAGTAGTAAGCATACCATGACTGTCATAATGACTAAGCAACCTATCATGGTAAGCTTTGGCTATAACTGGGTCTTTCAGAGCGTCAGTATTAAAAGTAAATTTTTTAACCCTAGCACAACACGTTTTAAGTTTTAGTTGCAAGACACTTTTAATAAGGTAATGGTCAGATCCAATTTCAGCTCCCCTATATGACCTGTATTATTCAAAGTATCTCTTTTGAAAGGTACTAACGGTCTGCACCACGAGAATGCGGGGTCGGACATTAGGTGCTAGGTCTGGCCGGTTCTTCAATCATTGATTGAAATATTACTAACATCGGGTTTTTTCCCCAGTAATGCGATCTTTGCACATCAACATGTCAGTTGTCATTTCACCAGATTCAATTAGTAGGTTAAAAAAAACATTCCTAAAGACTAATTGAAACACTTACCTTTAAAAGTTCCACGATATACAACTGATGAAACCATGTCCCGCTGCTGCGGCATCCCGTACTACCTGCCACATGCCCTCAGCAGGCTTTTCGATTCACGCTTTACAATTAAAATCTATCACAAAACATACTTACCTTCAGAAGAGGAATTCAACATGTCTTCCAACGTTTGAAAACTTTCAAATACTCACCAGAACCAAAAATGCACTAATTTTTGCCTGTGATTCCAGAATATTCTCTTCGAGAATTAGAATTTCGAAAAGATCATTGGCTGGCTAAAGTTCATCTTCAGTTTCGTAAAATCAGGTGAAAGTGTTAAACACGAGGCAAGTACAGGATGCTATTGAACAAACACAGATAGCTCCACTAGACATTGAAGAAACACAGACAGCCTCATAGTTTTATGAAACTGAACATGCATTTTAGCCAGCCAATGATCTTTTTGGAATTCTCAAAGAGAATATTCTGTATTCACAGGCAAAAATTATTGCATTTTTTTTCTGGTGAGTATATAAAAGCTCTCAAGCTTTAAACACTCTCTCTATTCAAGCCTTAAACACTCATCTCCCAAATTCTCCCCCATATATTAACATGGAAGCAAAGAAATTTTATACATTCACAGCTATCACTTCAAAGTCTATCTTTCCATCATTTGTTTTCTCTTCCAGCCCCCCGAAAACGTCATTTTACCTGTTGATTTTCAAATAGTTTTCAAACTAATTTCCCAAAACTCTCTGGCTTTGTCGAATTCTCCGATTTACCTGGCTTTTACAACCCAACACCCCAATAATCCAGTGAAGTGAATGATAACTACAACATTTTCTCAACAAAACCCATCATTTTCTTTCTCTTTCACACACACCCCATTTTTCTGAAAACTAGTTTAAATACTCATCTCCCAAAATCTCTCCCACAGGTGCGATCAAAGAAAATTCATTCATTCACAGATACGTCTATCTTTTCATCATATTTTTTTCTCTCCCAGCCCTTGAAAACGCAATTTTAACTGTTAATTTTGCCATATTTTTCAATCTATTTTCCCAAAACTGTCTGGCTTTGTCGAATTCTCCGATTTACCTGGCTTTTACAACCCAACAGCCCAATATTTCAGTGAAATTATGATAACTCAACAAAACACATAATTTTTATCTCATTCATACACACCACATTTTTATGAAAATTAGTTTAACAAATAAGTTTAAATGCTCATCTCCCCTAAAAAAGTTAAATTAGTTTTTCAAGTGCTAAAAAACACTCTTTTTTTTTTCTATTTTTCACACAATATTTCACAAAAAACTACAAGAAACAAATTTTTTATCTCATCTCCGGCAACCTTTCCCACAGATTAACACAGATTTCCCTATACCTTAACACTGTTCCAGAAATCTCATTTATGCTGCTACTCTCGTCACACCTTGCAACAGGTAGCATTAATTGCAAAAATTTCCCATAGGTCACCTTTTACACTCTAAACAAGAGACCATCGCGAGTAGGGAAGTTGTTTTTGCCCTCTTTGGAATCTAATCATAAGGTGCTCAAAGAATTGTCTTCCTCCTCTGAGATACGGAACTGTGTGGCCTGAGTGATGGCAAAAATTGTCATTGAAGCCAGGTTTTCCTCGTCTCTAGTCTCAGAGTTTGATGTCGTGATATGCTTTTTGCTCCTTTTTGCTGGTTGCCCATTGGTAGATAGCTCCTCCCAGCAGCTGTAATCTCCTGCCTGCTTGCAATTAATGGCGGTCACACGATGACCTTTACACAGCACTATGTTGGCTTGGCTAATACTGAAGCAAGAGTACACTAGTAATGTCATCTGACTGTTTTTGTTAAGCTCGTAATTGCCTTGGAAATTGGCACCTCAGTTTTGTGTGTTGCAGTTAATTGTGGTCTCAGTCGTTCTGCCATAACTTTGGTAAGAAGGCAAGATACACTTAACTCCTGGCATAAGGCCGCTACACTCTCGAACTCAGGAAAAACAGAGCACACTAACTTCTCTTTCCCAATTCGCATTGGCACATTGATTAAATCGGCAACAACATCCTGTCCACATGCTGGCCTCAGAATAATTCGAATCTCTGGTGTATTGAATTGCTCTGGAACCACATCGCTCCTAAGAACTTTAATCTGTTCCCTTGAATGAACAATTGCAGTAAACATTTTACGCCAAAAAAACGTTATAACTTTCTGAAGTTCACTTAATTTAATTGCTGTTTTCTCTGAGCCGTCGCTGCTTATTTCATCTTTATTTGCGTGAGCATGTGCGTCGCTACCTTTGTGCAGAGTGCTCCATCTTCTGATATACTTTTGCGTTGTACAGCTACAATGCTCTGCACACTGCAGATGACAATGTACTTGGCTGTCTCGGACATTCTCGTCTCAAATGGTGGAAAGATCTACACTTAAAGCATTGATAAACGTTGTTTACTTTTGATGATGTCTGAGCTTGTGTCTCACTAATGAGAGCTTGATTCGATGTTCCTAGGAGGGAGAATGTAACTGAGGGTACCTTCTTATCCATTGCACCTGGCTTTCCCAAACACTGGGCACTTGTCAAGTGGTCGCCTATGTACTCACGAGTTTTCAAGGCTTAAACCAATTAGTACGCCAATTAGTACGTACGGTCTCGTTGAAGCTGGTACTTAAGCCTTGATTATACGGGAAACCAAGAGGCCCACAAGTCCCGTATATGTGTCGTTTTTCCAACTATCTAAATAGCATCCACCACATTTCTCTCACTTGCTCCGTAAAAGTATGCCAAGTCTCATTAGAAAATTTCTTTGCTCCATCAAGATGTCATTTAAATACCAGAGCAGACACTTTGAAACTGCCCAAGATGTATTCCTTTAATTTATTGAAGTCATCTGCATCTTCCTCGAGCAATGCGGTCACGAGATCGTACAATTTCTCCCTAAAATCGGAAGGACGACCTTCGCTTTCATGTCTACTGGTACACCTAAACTAGTGAAAGTATTTTCCATGTGCTTGAAGAGTAGAGCGTTTTAGGGAGTGAACCCAACGTTGGCTGCAGAAGGTGACATCCAGTGCTGCAATTCCTGTGACTGTTTGCTGGCAAAATTGGACTCACATGAGATGAACACAGACGAGTCATCTCCATTACCAGACTTGCCGTGCATTCTGGCTTCTCTCGCCATTTTGATCTCTTTCTCGATTCTGAGTTTCTCCAGCTCAAAGTCGCACTGTGCTTGCTCCCTACACAATTCTTATCGACATTCTCTCTGCGTTCTTCAAATTCAAATCTGAGCTTGAGCATGGCATAATTATTTGATCCATATTCTTGTGCATGCCCATCTGCACGCTCGACCATCTCGAAAACCACGGAACCTACATTTTCAGTCTCCCCCAACATTTCGGTCCCAGTGCAGTTAATTGTGCGTGCAGTTCAGGTCATAGTCCTCCATGATCTGTTATGTCTGCTGTTGTGTTAAATCCCCGAGTGTATTCGAAATCTTTTTTGCATTGCCCCACGTGTAATATGGCACAGCATAGAAAAAACACTTATTACATTGACCACACTTACAGCTAGATAATATCAATACCAAAGTTCCAGAAGAATGACTCCACAGATGAAACAGTTCACAACATAAGAAAAAAACAATCCCTTAATAGGAAGCCACCTGTACGCACTCCTTTAGATGTTACGACTACGACACCACATGTCATTGACTCTTTTTCACCAGGAAATGATGGGATTGTGGGTAGGAGCATTTATTGGATACTCCAAAATTGCAGGTAAAGTCCTTGGTGGCTGGAAGTTACTGCACTACTATTTGTGAAAGCCACCTCCCACGGCACCTATTATCTTATGCTATTTGCGGTCAGTGTGCTTTCATGTGGGTTCTTTCCTTCGAGTTCTAGATATTGTCAGGAAATTATGCCTAACTGGTGGTTTGAATCTCGACACAATGACTGCGGATTAAATATTTAATAATAGATAATATATTTACACATATATACAAAAGGACGACCAATACTGTGGTCTCGATCGAACCCAGTTGCCTGTCCCAGCAAACCGAACTCAAGCCTACCCAAGCCTCCAAGCGGGACACAGCCTCGGTAATTCACACAAAGAAATAATTCACAACAGTCCCTGATGTGACTGCTGTAGCCAAGTACAACACTCTCTCTGCTTCAAAGTTCTGTGGCAGCAGCCAGCGACCACAGATCAGGTGACCTCCGCTGATCTCACCGATTACCTGACACCACGACTGTCCATTTAGGCATCAACAGCTCCCTTTGGACGCCGAACATTTCCTTCTCAGGCAGCCCAGTTCTGAGCATCGTGGGAGCGGTTGTGCCAAGAAGCTCTACTTTGTGTTCCATCGATAGGAAAGGGAGGGAAGGGAATCCATCCTTTACACTATGTACACTCTGAGACAGTCAACCAAATGTGGAGCTCCTGCACTCCAGTCTAAAGAAGGATAGCATTTGTTCATCAAAATGCAAGAGTGACAGTCTCTGCTTGACTGTCCTCACCGAGTCACAGCAGTCGAGTCTTCGAACCTTTCCTTAATCCCCCATTGTTTATTTGGTTCATGTGATCTGACAGTAGGTTGAGGTAGTACCTGTTAAAATTGGTCAATTCATCTGAACTTGCTGCTACTGAAGCTACTTGCTGCTTTTGCTCAGTCAAAAACTCATGGCGCCAGATTGTCTGTTGGCAACCCTAGTGAATCCTTACTGTCCTTACTGTGATGTTATCTGAAAAACAGTAGTACAGACTGTTTTATTATGCTCCTTTAATCGTCGAAACGTTTAAAGAAATCGAATTGGGAGAGCATGAGCTGAACTCTACAGTTTGTTTTGTAGTGCTCAAGGGTAATCATGAGATGGTCTTTAAAAAAGCTTTTCCTCGTGACAGCTATGCTCCAGTGATTTCTTTGGTACGTCTCAGTGTCGAATAGTAGGAAAGGCTGAGATGTGTGACTCGAACACTTACATCTTGTTGGCTATGAAATTTGAAAGTGGTAATTTTTTGAATACCATGTGGAATGTCGAATGAGCTGCAAACAACCTCCAAGACCAGCTAGTGTTCAATTGCATAATCAGTGAGCAAAGCTAAGCTTCAGACAAACATTTGTGTCATTCATTTGTTTGACGCTTAGCATTGCTCAATGATTATGCAATACAAAAATGTCATACAAAAGTGTCATGCAATACAGAAAGCAGTCGTTGTAAAAGAACGTTTTTCGATTTTATGTAAGAACTATATTGGGTGTGAGATAAATCACCTGAACCAACTGTTTTGATGGAAGCATTAAGAAACATCAGTGTGACTCAAGCTTTTGTGTATGTTGCAGGAGCTGAATATAATATCTCATTTACATCTGAATGGGACTTTTCAATGTTACTAAAAGAAGTGCATGATGAACTGGTATGCACATCTTAATATGTACTAAAGAAATATTAAATGTGAAATGAAAATATTGTTACTAAATCAATTGTGTTGTTTATCTCATCTTTTCCTCATTTTGATTTCTTTCTTAGTGTAGTTAATATGAATTTTTGTGTCACTGATTAGGTGTGACAATTCCTCGTTGTAATTTCTTTCTTAGCACAATTAATATTAAGGTGAACAATGAAAGTTTATAACGACTTGAAGTTCTCTGTGAATATGCTAGATGCTTTCTTTATATCAAACTGTAAAAGGGTAGATTATACGGGAATGGTTACACCATTCAAAAACCTGTGAAGCAAACTGGGTGATAAGTGGGTTTCAGTAAGGTAACGGCGGCTATAAATATTGACTGACAAACTTCATTCTCTATCATGCAAAACATTTCTATTTCCAAAATAATGTGCATGACCATAGGAAGTGAGAGTTCTGAACCAGTATTGGTTACCCAATTGAAAGACTAATTTTCTCTCCACTAGAATTTCACTACAGAGCAACATTGTCTAGCTCGATAAATAAAAAAATCTGCTTGTGTTTAATGAAAGAAATTTTTAATGAACTCAAAGACTGTTTTACGATAATGGAAATGACGTCCATGTCTCGACACGTAACAACAAAATATGTAACCACTACAGACCGTTACGTACAGTGATATTTTGCACTATGTAATAACTTTTGAAAATTTTTTTCCGTAGCATGTCTTGTATAACTTTGGCGGGTCACACCACACTTCTAGGTAACATTAGGGGTACGTCCAAACTTAATTCTTAACATAAAATATTACAAATGAGATTTCATGACAAAGTTATAATAAGGTACCATGGCTTTTCAGCACACGTAATAATAAATAATGAAAGCTTACATCAGACACAAGTATCGCGATGTCGATTATCAGAATAATTCTTTTGTTAGCAGATATTATATATTTTATGTCTTTAAGAATTTGCTATTTAGAAATAAAGTATTGGTATTATAATGTAAAAATAAAAAACAGTATAGATGGCGCCTTTTTTCCCGTAAGTATGAGGATAGAGGTAAATGAAGGTCAAAAGGGACCATGATTAGAAAAAATTGACCAACACTCCCATAAGGGCACAGAAATATCTCTCTTGAGTAGACTGCAACTGAGTACCATTCCCTGTGGAAAGTCGCATTTTTCTGCACTATACATGAATCAACTTCTTCACATAATTTTAACCATTTCTAGGCTGGCATAGTGCCAAATTGTCCAATAATTATGGTTAATCTTTTTACCATTTATTGGGGTATTTGTTTTCTTTCAATATAGCTACTTTCATCCTCTGTTGAAGGAAAGTGCACTAGTGTGCATCTAGTTCACTGGTTTTGTCACATGTCATTTTTGTACTATATGTTTATAATAAGATGACTCAAAATAGATGCTGAATGAAACAAATAACAAGCCACTACATCGCTCCGAAACGTTTGAAGAGCAAAGACTGCGAGATTTCAAGGTCACCGTTCACAAGACATGTAATATCCACTCCCATGGCCTCGCATCCGAGTATCTGAATCTACGTGTGTTCATTTCCTCGTAAAAGCCTGCATTTTCTTCAAAAAGGTGGTGACAAGGTAACTTGAAACATTAATTAATAAGGCAGTATAATTTAAGAATAACAATTACACTAGGTAACAAATTTTCATAAAAAGTCATGCCTCTGAGATAAAAGTAGCCATTTTTTTAAAGATTTAAAGATGCTGAACACGAATATGACAATGAAAATGCAAAATTTCCTACTACAATTTCCAAGAAATCCGCAATAATTTCTTATATAAAAGAGTACTACGTACATATGACATGTATCGGTAAAACTCCGCTTCTACTTCCGACGTCGCTTTGCCCGTCGCTTGTACAACTGCTCAAGATCATCTCTGGCGAAAGTCCAACAGTAGTCAGCCAAACATTGAAGTGAACCAGTTTCCCTGGTATCGTTCTCCATCGTTGCAATGTCCTGGTGAAAACGTTCACTGTGCTTATCACTAACCATGTCGCAGTTGTCGGGAAAGAAATCCAAGTGGGAATGGAGAAAGTGAATCTTTAAGGACATATTGCAACCAAATTTGTGATACAGAGACAACATATCCTTAACCAGTTTCTTGTAGTTGTCTGCCCTGACATTCCTGAGGAATTAGTTGACACCAGACAAAACGTGTCCCAAGCCTTTTTCTCATCACCCTGAAACAGGTTATCGAACATCTGGTCTTTGAAAGCTCGCAGGTCTGAGGACCCACAAAAATTCCCTCTTCAATTTTCGCTTCGCTGATTCGAGAGAATTTGTCAGCCAAGTACTTGAAAGCTGACTCACTCCGGTCCATGGCGTTTAAAAGTTTTTCATCACACCGAGTTGATGTGCAGGGATGGTAGCAAGATTCTGTGAGTTTCTGCCAGTGCTGAGTGTTCCACATTCTTCTCTCCGACCTTCAGAGATTTCCTCTGAGGCCAGCTTCTCTTAACATAGTGCAAAGTCTTTTCTCGGCTGTCCCATTCACATAAGAAACAACAGTACTTCGTATATCCCAGTTGCAGATCCATCAACAGAGCCACTACCTTCAAGTCACAACAGATATGCCAGCCATACTTGATGAATTGAAGACAGTGTAGCAGGTGTTTTAGGTTGTCCTAGGTTTCTTTCATGCAGACAGTGTGTCCGACTGGAATGGATGGAAGTCTATTTCCATTATGCAACAACACCGCCTTGAGACTCAATTTCGAGGATTCTATGAACAGTCGCCATTCTTGAGGCATTGATTCCGAGGGCATTCATAACGCCATCTACATTGGAGCAGAACACAAGGTCATCTTCCTTTCTAAGTAAGGCGCAAACGTCTCATGACGAGTTGGAAACAAAATCACTGGACATTTTCCTTCAGAAAATTCCATTGTCTTGATCAAGTAACACTGCTTTGGCCTTGGACAGCTCCAGATCGCGAACAAGATCGTTAATTTTTTCTTCGGTGAGAATGTGTGGCGCAGATGACGCACCGTGGCAGGCATATGGAGCATCATTATACACCGGAGACTGCGGAGAACCCGACGTTGTTTCGCCACCCTCCTCATTTTCTAAATCGATAGAAAATTCTTTTTGAGGTTCGGGAACGGTCTTAGAGCAGATTGTATATTTGGGTACGCTATAGTAGTCGAGTAGTCGCTTGGGAAGTTAGGTTCCCCCCCGCACGCCCCCCTCCCCCCCCCCCCCCTACGCCAGCAGCGGATGTTCAAATGGGTTGACATTTATAACCGATTAAAAAATTATTTATTAGCCATCTCTGGCATTCAGCAGATCCATGAGAAAAAAAAAATTAAGTCCCTCTGGCATTCGTTTGAAACAGCCAAACGGGTTGACATTTATGTCCGCTTAAAAATTATTTATTAGCCATCTCGTGTAAAGCCCTCTCTGGCATTCAGCAGATCCATGGGAAAAAAGTTTAAGCCCCTCTGGCATTCGTTTGAACGGGTTGACATTTATGTCCGATTAAAAAATTATTTATTAGCCATCTCGTGGAAAGCCCTCTCTGGAGCCCGTGAGAAAAAATTAAGCCCCTTTGGCATGCGTTTGAAACAGCCGAACGGGTGACATTTATGTCCGATTAAAAAATTATTTATTAGCCCTCTCTGGCATTCAGCAGATCCATGAGAAAAAAAAATTAAGCCCCTCTGGCATTCGTTTGAAACAGCCGAACGGCTGACATCGCTTTTAAATTATCCTTCTCATTTGTGAGGGAAGAATGGCATTCATAAGAATAAAGGATTGGCCGTCGACTCTCTGGTGAGAAAAAAATTAAGAACCTCTGGCATTCGTTTGACTCTAAATGAAATCGGCGTCAAAATGCTACACGTACCCGATTCATAATAATCATCTTTGATGAATATTTTGTCAACTATTAAGAAACCGTTGCGATCTTCCAAAATGGACAGGTTGAAGGACTTTAAGAGTTGAAAACCTAGACACTATTCAACCAACACGAGACAGTAATGTGAAGGGATAAATAAGATTCCGGTCAACGTTAGATTATAATAGCAGAAGTTGTTATGTAGAGAACTTTGTCTGAAAATTGCGAATAAAGATTTTAATCAAATTGTCATTAGTTAATAAATAATTGTCACAAGGACCTGATAACGTCGTATAAAAGTTATCTGAACTAAAGGAGAAGAACACAGTTAGTATCACGAGACTGCATTAAAAAGGTTTATGCAAATATACACGCAATTGAGACTCTCTACGAATCCACACGGTCGTTTTCGCGTTAAATGCGAACTTGAGGAGGTTTTGAGACGACCTTCTAAATTTTAGAAATGGACGATTTCCGTCTCTCGGCTTTAAATCCGTACGCTAAGAAATAATTTGTGGTCAGAAGATATTTTCTCGCTATAAGAAAACGAATGGAGTCACTTACGTGGCAGGATTTCTGATTTAAATACGAATAGGGTTCATTTAAGTCGGTTCGGATTTTAACTGTCAAGATATTCAGCAAAACTATGATTTAAATCACCTGTCTACCCTAAAGCGTCTTCCCCTTGACACTATTTTGATATGTATCATCTTAATTATACCAACTGATTAAAAACTCTGTTGTACCTAAATACGTTGTAGAAAGAAAGAGTCGTTATTATTAATCTATGGTTCAATCATAGTAGTTTTAAATTGTCCTACGCTCATTGGTCAACGATTTTGATTAAAATACTGCTCCAATCATAGTAGTTTTAAATCGTCCTACGTTCATTGGTCAACGATTTTGATTAAAATACTACTCTGTGTCTCGTACGATCATCATTTTCGGCCAGCAATGGAAGCGAGGTGTCAAAATATGAGAGGACGAAAGAGCGATCCTATTTGGAATGGTTTCAAGAAATACCCAAAGGGTAAGGGGTTTCGTGCCGTTTGCTTACAGTGTAACAAAGACATCATCGGTCTTGTACCACGCCTTAAAAGCCACCAATGTAAAGAAAAAGCTATAACATCTTGGCTAGACCAGCAAATCGCATCTGTGATGAACTCCTCCGAACCTGACAAAATCAGACGGTATCTCATCGTCATACAATCTCATCTAAAGGCCTTACGTGACCAAAGTTTCAACGTGAATGACTGAAAGACAATGTGACCCACCTAAGAACTGCTTCGGTCGTGAATCGTGTCGTTCCCGACTGTTTAACGTAAGAAAGATTCATTTAAGCGATGATGCTAAACTTTTTGTGGAAGATAATTCATGTCGGAACTTTCCTATGTGTACGAGCATTTGAATACGTACTCGCTAAATATTGATAGTGTGGAAATATTGTTACCAATAAAGGATTTTGTATATATGATTTCGTAGTGAACATCGATTTATTGTATGTCTGATTATTTCTTAGCGCAGTTAAGTTTACAACGACCTAAAGGCTATGTGCTTTACAAACTCGTGAAACAAAGTGGGGTATGACTGATTGATATGTTAAATTCTATTCTGAAAATAAATACATGAAGATGAAATGCTTTAAACATTTGTCCGACTTCAAACTGAAAATACAAATTATTACACTCGCCAATATCAGATTAATGAATGTTTTTTTTTGCAAGATTATGGTGAAATTAGCCTCCAATGTGTAGAACCATCGTGTTAAATTGTGTTGCTTATGTCCCACAAATCGTATTAAAGAGAAATGTAGACACCGCAACTCATTTCTTAGAGCTAAATTTGTAATGTGTTGCACATAACTGACTGATAATTTTAGCACTTGGTCATTTATGAAAGTATTTTCCTTCTCGAGTAGTTGGGAAGAGAATGGTTTCTTTCTGTAAGAAAGCTTTTTTTTTTGGTGTAATTTTTCGAATAGTTACTTAACAATTGTTATTTCTAAAAAGCGAACTATCAGAAATTATGTAAACGACATCAAAAGATAATATTTATTGCACGAAGTAAAATGGAATTATTTACAGCACTTCAGCCAAAAAGAGCACGTTTTTCTTTTTTTTACGGCGGACATTGGTCGAAGACAGAGAGCCATTTAAGCAGATACGTTTAGAACATCGCCAGCGATTGAATTTTGGTCCCACGAAAGGTACCAAATCCGTTAGTCAATGATTAAACGCTGTTCTGATGTATGAGCAAGCGTTAAAGAATATTTCACACTTTGAACAGAACACAACTTTACAGTCGTCATTCTTTTTTCGGAAATATAACTGGTTGAAGAAAACAATGTATTACATTTAAAATGAAGTTTGACTGCGTATAAATTTCTTTTAAAGATTTGTTTAGAAATTATCCTAACAAGTATATTTTACAACATACCACTGGGAGAAATTCTCTTTGTATAGAAGGTGGGTCAAACGTCCCTAAAATCAACAACTTACTGATCAGGTATGCTGCATTTGATAGATGTCAAATAACATTGCTCTCCTCGAATTTCAGGGTCTGACATCGCGTCTATTTGTTTTGTATGTTACTGATAAGTTCTTCAGACACTTTTAATAATGCATCATAAGTCTGTCCTCTCGAAGAATCCTTGAAATAAACGTGAATTAACTGAATTGAAGCTTTGTTTTTTTCTCGTAGGCATGTGTACAGAACAGAAATCTTCTACAGTAAGCTATAAATACGCAAATAAAAAATCCTATCTGATATAAAAATGGGGAGATCCTCTTTTTAAAGAAAAGGTGATTTAGGCAAGATATGTTGATCTATCATGTAACTTCCAGAAATAAAGTCTGCAAATATAATATTTTTCTTTTTACCACACCAGTTAAGTCCCAAAATGAACCTAATTACAGACGTGATTTTCCGATAATAGACAGTTTGATAGAATGCGTTGTCGAATGTACTCACTATTTGAAGGAAACTTTTTTTTTCACATAAATTTAAGATCATTTATGGTTACGGGGCCCGTACATCAGAACATCGCCAACGATTGGATTTTGGTCCCACGAAAGGTACCAAACCCGTTAGTCAATGATGAAATGCTGTTCTGATGTATGAGCAAACGTTAAAGAATATTTCACACTTTGAAGAGAACACAGTTTTGTAGTCGTGGTTCTTTTTTCGGAAATATAACTGGTTGAAGAAAACAATGTATTACATTAAAAATGAAGTTTGACTACGTATAAATTTCTTTTAAAGATTTGTTTAGAAATTATCCTAACAAGTATATTTTACAACATACCGAGGGGAGAAATTCTCTTTGTATACAAGGTGGGTCAAAATTCCCTAAATCAACAACTTACTGATCAGGTATGCTACATTTGATAGATGTCAAATAATATTGTTCTCCTGAATTTCAGGGTCTGACATCACGTCTATTTGTTTTGTATGTTAATGATAAGTTCTTCAGACATTTTTAATAATGCATCATAAGTCTACCCCCTCGAAGAATACTTGAAATAAACGTGAATTAACTGAATTGAAACTTTGTATTTTTTCTCGTAGTCATGTGTACAGAAATCTTCTACAGTAAGCTATAAATACGCAAATAAAAAATCCTATCTGATATAAAAATGGGGAGATCCTCTTTTTAAAGAAAAGGTGATTTAGGCAAGATATGTTGATCTATCATGTAACTTCCAGAAATAAAGTCTGCAAATATAATATTTTTCTTTTTACCACACCAGTTAAGTCCCAAAATGAGCCTAATTACAGACGTGATTTTCCGATAATAGACAGTTTGATAGAATGCGTTGCCGAATGTACTCATTATTTGAAGGAAGCTTTTTTTTTTTTGTATTTCACACAAATTTAAGATCATTTATGGTGACGGGGACCATACATCCTTTATTTCACTACTCTGTCCTTTAGATTTATTTTTCTAAAATGGCCATTTGTCTTTTATTTTGTGAATTGAAATAGTAAATTGAATATTGGCCCGCATCACGCAGTCCACAGGAACATGAAATTGTCATTTCACCGGCACTCGCTAAAGGCGCGGCATCTATGGCTACGGCGTTAATGTGCGTGTGTACATATTGTACGTCACTGTGTGTGTGTAGTGTAGAAGCTGTGGTGGGAGAGCGTGGACATCTTGAAGTTGCGTTGTCACGGGTGTACTTTGGCTCAACATTAATTCTTTACGAAGGGAGTTCTTCAAAATGTATTTTCGATGACAAAGTAAAACAGTTAGAACTAAAAGAATCATCTTGGTGTTATCATTCTGTACATTTGCAGTTACTGGAACTTAAATATCAACGACGACAAACTATTTTATGAAGTTTTGCATTAAAAGTTATGTCACCAGTGAAAAGATCGAGGAATGACGAGTCCTGCCAACGTAAATGGGTCGAAATTTGTAAAGATTTCACAGAAAAACACGTATCTTTTAAAAACGTTTCAAAAATCATTGAATTTTGCTTATGTCTCCCACTGAACGAGTATTTTCATCAGTGAACAATATGTGGACCAATGAAAAAAAAAAAAATATTGAAGGCATGCATTTATACCAAATGCAACTTTGACACGAATTGTATAGAGTTTTATGAATTTTTAAAACACAAACCTGATTTATTAGAAAAAGTTCATTCTTGTGAAAAGTATCAAAATTAAAATTTTTAAGTAATAATATCATTGTTGAAAATGCTATTTATATGCTTATATTTTATAATAAAACTTTTAGTGAAACAAATCAAACGCAACCAGCTATTTTATTATGAAATAATTTCTGATTGTTCTTTATTTTCTCAAAAAAATATGGGCACCGTACTTATGGTACATATTGTATGAACTTGACATAATTTTTATAACAGAGAATAATATTAGCTGGTGTGGATTTATACACAATGGCTTTAGTAATTTAAATTCAATTTTTTATCATGATGTGGATCCACATCGTGACACATCGGCTTTAGTAATTTAAATGAATTTAAAGAGATATTAATATATAAAAAACACTTAAGAACAATTAAAAAAACCTCTCCCAAATTTCTTGGAGTTGGTCATGACCAGTTATATTTCCGAAAAAAGAACGACGACTGTAAAGTTGTGTTCTGTTCAAAGTGTGAAATATTCTTTAACGCTTGCTCATACATCAGAACAGCGTTTAATCATTGACTAACGGATTTGGTACCTTTCGTGGGACCAAAATTCAATCGCTGGCGATGTTCTAAACGTATCTGCTTAAATGGCTCTCTGTCTTCGACCAATGTTCGCCGTAAAAAAAAGAAAAACGTGCTCTTTTTGGCTGAAGTGCTGTAAATAATTCCATTTTACTTCGTGCAATAAATATTATCTTTTGATGTCGTTTACATAATTTCTGATAGTTCGCTTTTTAGAAATAACAATTGTTAAGTAACTATTCGAAAAATTACACCAAAAAAAAAAAAGCTTTCTTACAGAAAGAAACCATTCTCTTCCCAACTACTCGAGAAGGAAAATACTTTCATAAATGACCAAGTGCTAAAATTATCAGTCAGTTATGTGCAACACATTACAAATTTAGCTCTAAGAAATGAGTTGCGGTGTCTACATTTCTCTTTAATACGATTTGTGGGACATAAGCAACACAATTTAACACGATGGTTCTACACATTGGAGGCTAATTTCACCATAATCTTGCAAAAAAAAAACATTCATTAATCTGATATTGGCGAGTGTAATAATTTGTATTTTCAGTTTGAAGTCGGACAAATGTTTGAAGCATTTTATCTTCATGTATTTATTTTCAGAATAGAATTTAACATATCAATCAGTCATACCCCACTTTGTTTCACGAGTTTTTAAAGCACATAGCCTTTAGGTCGTTGTAAACTTAACTGCGCTAAGAAATAATCAGACATACAATAAATCGATGTTCACTACGAAATCATATATACAAAATCCTTTATTGGTAACAATATTTCCACACTATCAATATTTAGCGAGTACGTATTCAAATGCTCGTACACATAGGAAAGTTCCGACATGAATTATCTTCCACAAAAAGTTTAGCATCATCGCTTAAATGAATCTTTCTTACGTTAAACAGTCGGGAACGACACGATTCACGACCGAAGCAGTTCTTAGGTGGGTCACATTGTCTTTCAGTCATTCACGTTGAAACTTTGGTCACGTAAGGCCTTTAGATGAGATTGTATGACGATGAGATACCGTCTGATTTTGTCAGGTTCGGAGGAGTTCATCACAGATGCGATTTGCTGGTCTAGCCAAGATGTTATAGCTTTTTCTTTACATTGGTGGCTTTTAAGGCGTGGTACAAGACCGATGATGTCTTTGTTACACTGTAAGCAAACGGCACGAAACCCCTTACCCTTTGGGTATTTCTTGAAACCATTCCAAATAGGATCGCTCTTTCGTCCTCTCATATTTTGACACCTCGCTTCCATTGCTGGCCGAAAATGATGATCGTACGAGACACAGAGTAGTATTTTAATCAAAATCGTTGACCAATGAACGTAGGACGATTTAAAACTACTATGATTGGAGCAGTATTTTAATCAAAATCGTTGACCAATGAGCGTAGGACGATTTAAAACTACTATGATTGAACCATAGATTAATAATAACGACTCTTTCTTTCTACAACGTATTTAGGTACAGCAGAGTTTTTAATCAGTTGGTATAATTAAGATGATACATATCAAAATAGTGTCAAGGGGAAGACGCTTTAGGGTAGACAGGTGATTTAAATCATAGTTTTGCTGAATATCTTGACAGTTAAAATCCGAACCGACTTAAATGAACCCTATTCGTATTTAAATCAGAAATCCTGCCACGTAAGTGACTCCATTCGTTTTCTTATAGCGAGAAAATATCTTCTGACCACAAATTATTTCTTAGCGTACGGATTTAAAGCCGAGAGACGGAAATCGTCCATTTCTAAAATTTAGAAGGTCGTCTCAAAACCTCCCCAAGTTCGCATTTAACGCGAAAACGACCGTGTGGATTCGTAGAGAGTCTCAATTGCGTGTATATTTGCATAAACCTTTTTAATGCAGTCTCGTGATACTAACTGTGTTCTTCTCCTTTAGTTCAGATAACTTTTATACGACGTTATCAGGTCCTTGTGACAATTATTTATTAACTAATGACAATTTGATTAAAATCTTTATTCGCAATTTTCAGACAAAGTTCTCTACATAACAACTTCTGCTATTATAATCTAACGTTGACCGGAATCTTATTTATCCCTTCACATTACTGTCTCGTGTTGGTTGAATAGTGTCTAGGTTTTCAACTCTTAAAGTCCTTCAACCTGTCCATTTTGGAAGATCGCAACGGTTTCTTAATAGTTGACAAAATATTCATCAAAGATGATTATTATGAATCGGGTACGTGTAGCATTTTGACGCCGATTTCATTTAGAGTTACTTTGAAATATTTCAAAAATTGTCGTTGATTGCGTACCAATTTCTCAGCTGCCTCGATATAATAATATTTATTTTTTAGTAGCCCGTTCTCTTAGCGTATTACTCATTTGAAAAATCTTTTCGCGAAGTTTATCGGGAAAAATCGACCATTTCAGTTATTGTAAAATTTTCTTTATTAGAACGCGTGACTTCTTTAATTACTCTGACTCACAATTATCTACAGTTTTTAAGTAACTACATTCTTTTATAATCTTATGCATTCCAATACTGTTAGGTAAAAATCAATTGGTGAAAGGTTTAAAAAAGCCATTTCAGTTATTCTAAAAATTTTCTTCATATAAACACGTGGTTGTGAGCTCCTCTTCAACATAAACCAAAATTAAATACTCTGTTCGGCTAACAATTATCTACAGTTTTTAAGTAACTATATTCTTCTATAATCTCATGCATCCCAATACTGTTATGTAAGAATCAGTTGGTGAAAGGTTTTAATTTTGTTCGTAGGAATAACGTTCGGCTGTTCGCAGTCAGAAAACCCCTCTGACCTCGCCATCTGCGCCACCAGGGGTCGCCCTCAGTTATCACTTTCCCTTTCAAGGAAGTCTAGCGCGGTGTGCCCCGGCTCGGGCCTCCTAAAGCTATGACATAAAGATTCTTGTTAACAAAGGGTTTCATTCGTAGTCAAAAGATACAACTATTTTTTAGATCCTAATAAAACTGACGTGATTCTTTTTTTATCCAAGCCGTTATTGATAGTCTCATCCCCGCTTCTTGGCGCTTTAATCTCGATTTCTTTCATAAAGTCGCAAATTATTTTCAGTCTTCATAAATGTCACCGAGCGGCTTCTTCTGGGCACCCGTTATTGACCAACCCATATCTGAAAGGATTTGAGTGGTCCCAAATATTAACGACACATTATTAGGAGGCCTTTCAAATACCTCTCTAAACGAAAGAATGGATCATCATCATCTGGGGCGTCCAGGTTTCGTCGATCGTGGCATAGAATTCCTTTTTTTCCGTCTCTAAGCATAATTTTTTTTTTCAGAGCTGAACGCGCATACCTGAAAGGATTTGATACTGGGAGACTTTAACAATGTCGGCGGCGGCGGAAGCTATATTATGCTGGCACACAACACACATTCTAATGAATGCCAGAGTACGGCTAAAAAACTTTTCTCACCAATGAGTTCAGTCATAAATGTCAACCTAGCTGTAGGCCAATCCTTTATTCTTATGAATGTCAGTCTTCCCTCACAAATGAGAAGGCTAATAAATAATTTTTAAGCGGGCATAAATGTCAACCCGTTCGGCTGTTTCAAACGAATGCCAGAGGAACTTAATTTTTTTCTCATGGATCTGCTGAATGCCAGAGAGGGCTTTCCACGAGATGGCTAATAAATAATTTTTTAATCGGCCATAAATGTCAACCCGTTTGGTTGTTTCAAACGAATGCCAGAGGGGCTTAAAATTTTTTCCCATGGATCTGCTGAATGCCAGAGAGGGCTTTACACGAGATGGCTAATAAATAATTTTTAAGCGGACATAAATGTCAACCCGTTTGGCTGTTTCAAACGAATGCCAGAGGGACTTAATTTTTTTTTTCTCATGGATCTGCTGAATGCCAGAGATGGCTAATAAATAATTTTTTAATCGGACATAAATGTCAACCGGCTGCTTGCATACGAATGCCAGAGGGGCTTAATTTTTTTTCTCCCGGGACTGCTGAATGCCAGAGAGGGCTAATAAATAATTTTTAAGCGGGCATAAATGTCAACCCGTTCAAACGAATGCCAGAGGAGCTTAAAATTTTTTCTCCCTGGAGTCTGCAGCTGCGCATTATAATGAATAGAGCTAAAAATCCCCCAACAATGAGAAGGCTAATAAATAATTTTTTAATCGGTTATAAATGTCAACCCATTTGAACATCCGCTGCTGGCGTAGGGGGAGGGGGGGGGAGGGGGGCGTGCGGGGGGGAACCTAACTTCCCAAGCGACTAATCGACTACTCGCTATTGTCCACTCTATTTCTTTGTGATGCTTCCAGAAACAGGTGGAAATAAGCAGAAGTAACAGTCATTTGCGTGATTGCTTGGCTCTCTCCAAACTATAGAAACAGCAAACGGCATCGCCACTTTTTCGCCTTTCAGCCACTTCGGAAGATTTCTTGAACACGTACTGCAGAATATGTGTGGGGCCCAGGCCTTGTCCTGGTCCCCGATCTTGCATCCAAAATAAAACTCATACACTGCTTTCACTATTGGAGTGATGGCCCTTTTCTGGCTTGCAATCATCACTTCCCTGCAAATGTAACAAAATGTATCTGCACTATCAACACAGTTACGAGGCATCACTACTGCTGGATTAAAACTGCAAGGATCACTTGTGTTGTACTTATGACTCAGAGGTAAATGGGAGTATTATTATAATGTGAGTATTACTATGCATCATCTTTTGTCCACGATCGTAGAGCCACGATGTCATGAATCAACTACATTGTATCAGACAATGATACACGGTCTCCGAGGGTTGTGTGTATGTCAGGGTGATGCAATACAACGCAATATGTTGCAGTCTGCAGTGTAAAATACAGCGTTGAGAAATGGTTACCTATGTTCTCAATGCGGACTGAGTCATTTATACATGACCATCTCTGTCTCTCATAAACAAGAGCCAATCGACAAATTTAATTGTCATTTTCGTGTTCAGCACCTCGAAATTGGTAAAGATTGTCTATTTTCATTTCAAAGCCTTTTTATGTGTTACAACACAGATTTTATAACACAGTGTTATGAGTACTAGTTTTACTGATGTAGTGAAGTACTATTTGCTAGCCCTGCCCACGGTCAGTAGGGGACACCGATAGGCTTGAAAAAGGCCGCCGTTCGTCGGATGGGACGTTAAGTCGTGGCCCCGTGTGCGGGAGAGCCATATCCTGTGCACGTTAAAGAACACGCTGGATGGCCTTGACAGGAGGCAACCATCTGTCTCCCAACAGCTGTTCCAGTGGGTCCCCTCCCCAAACCTTCTCTGAGCCTTCGGGGTCCTTATGACCTGGCCATTTAGCCCATGGTGTGCAAAAAAGTGCCGCTCAGAGGTAAAACAACCCAACTATTTTCTACCTATAGTTACAGTTTATCTCAAAGAAATTTGAACAAATCATTGAAATCTGGCAAGTAGAGTTTGCCTAATCTTAATATTTTTGCTCCATTTACTTGCGACATGATTTTTATTATGCGTTATTCATATTTTGCTCGTTTCGACCAACACATTTAGTCACTGTTAGCAACTTGTTTTTTGTTGTTGGCAAGTAGTTTTTGCTGCTCACATAGAGCAAATTCCTCGTTCGTCAGATTATCTCACATATGTTTTTTTAAATAAATGAGTTGTGCGAGACAAACTTCCGTTGTTCTAATATCTCAGGTTAACAGTTGTTAACATAATAGCTGTTGAGTTTGATTAGATTGGGAGCTATGTAACACATACTAGTGATGTGTGACATGAGATAAGCAGAGGAATAGATATTTCTGCTTGGACTTATAAGAATCTATGGAGAGGTGAATAAATTGGCGTATACACCTAAAGGACTAAAATTAGCCGTATAATAGATTGGTTCTTTCGAGGGTTAGTTATGGTGGTGAAACGTGAACCCTTTGTAAACAAGATAACAGGAAACTTGATATCTTTGATTCTAGATGCTTGCGCAGTGTTTTGAACATTAGGTGGTTCAACTTTGTGAGTAATAAGTTTAGCCAAAGGAATCGACAACCTCCTTTGAGCAACATATTTTGCAGAAAGAGTATGTAGATCAGTGAATAGAATTGTTCTACAGTCGCCAGATGCAGATGTAGCTCAGGACTGATGTGTTTGGAGAACTAAATTGCACAATCTGGTTGGACCCTCATAACCCACGGCTGCTTGAAGATGATGATAATCAGTGCTTTTTTTTCTGACGGTACACAACGGTACGCAGTACTGGCACCTTTTTTCTTAAATTTTAAAAATTTGCGATTTATTGACAGCAAAATGTATTATAAATATTCCGGTAGATGGTACTGTGTTCACGAATTGAATTTTCAGTTTCGATTACTCATAAGTTGGTACCCTGTTTTCCTTTTTCATAGGTTGGTACGCAACCGGAAACAGGAAGTTGTGTTTACTTCCGATTGCTTCCAATATTAGTTTATCATATCAGTTCTATATCCACTCTGCAACAGGCAGGTGTTCGCAGGTGTTCACGTGAGTTTTGAATTAATCTAAGTTAAATCAGTGCAATCATTGTTCAAAATGAGTAAAATAAGTACATAATTGCTTTATGCCAATGAGTAAAAAAAGAAGTCTGAAGAAGCAGAAATTGTTGAATCTACTTGTGATTCTGTAAAACAGAAAAGTAGCCCGAAAATACACTTGGTGAAGAGGATCAGCAAACCAAGACCGAAGATCCAAGTGGTCAAAACGAAGCAGATTCTGACAATGATTGGCCCAAATGTTGGGCACTTTTGCAGAAAAATGACTTCTGCGAGAGAAACGAGTGGCTGTATGTCAAGAATAAAACGTTGGGCTGTAAAGTGTGTCGTGATGTCGGAAGTCTTGCCGTCGACAAACAGATGGGAGCGAAAATTTCAGCCAAGTGGGCAAATGGTAATCAGTCATTTTGGAGAATCTCGCCATTAACAGTTAATGTCATTAAGAAAAAAAAATTGCGATCATAAGGAGAGTGCAGCGTACAAAGCGTGTCAAAAAATAAAACCTGAAGCAAAAAACGAAACATCAGAGAAAGTTTTCCTAAATACTTTGTCTCATAATAAAGGGTAACAGGAAAAGTGTTTCGACCGATTACAAAGTTGCGAGGAGAAATCAATCATTCAACAACTTTGAAAACGAAATAAATTTACAGAAATTTAATGGCCTAGACATGGGATATATTCTCCATTCTGCAAATGCCTGCATTAACATTGTGAGCCATATCGCAAAAGAAATGAGAAAAACGTTAATAGACAATATAGTGAACTCCAAGACCAAAATATCATTACTTATTGATGAATCGACAACTGTGAGAAACAGAACAACATTGATTGTTATTGTTCGTGTAGTTCTTCCTGAACTTTCGGCTCCTGTGAGTCTTTTCCTAAATTTGATCGAATTATCAGATGTAACTGCTAGAGGCATTCTAAACTCTTTAATTAGCCATCTTGAGTGTTTAGGATTATCTGAAGGTTACTTAAAGAAGTATTTATTGTCTGAAACTTGTGATGGTGCAGCCGTGTTGTTTGGCGTGCGTAATGGTGTAAGGGGGCTAATGCAAGAGAAGTTTCCTAGTATTATTTTTTGGCATTGTGCTAGCCATCGCCTTGAATTGTCTGTTAGTGACACAGTGGACAATGTGGCAGGAGTGAATCGCTTTAAGAGTTTCATGGACAAACTTTATGTAGCTTATCATGCTTCACCTAAGAATGCTAGGAAATTACAGAAATGTGCAGCGACTCTAGAACTTCAACTTCTTAAAATTGGCAGTTTTTTAAGCACTCGCTGGGTTGCATCTAGCTTTCGCACTGTTTCTACAGTGTGGCAAGAGTTTGAAGCCCTCGTCCATCACTTTCAGGAGGCAAAAGAAGATTGCAGAAGAAGCAAAACAGATCGCTGTCTTTATGAGGGTCTTTTAAGAAAAATAAGGTTATGCGAGTTTGTTCTTGATTTGGGTCTTTGCTCTCCAAGAACTTAGTGAACTAAGTCTAGATTTACAAGAGAGAAATATTGACTTGTACAAAGCAGACAGGAAAATAAAGAATACAATTCAACTTTTTGAAGAAATAATCGAAAATCCTGGTCCGTACTACAGTATTTCTCTTCAAAGTCAGAAAAACATGAAGTTCAAAGGGATTGAGCTCCACAAGAATGAAAGACAGTCTTGCAATAAGTTCATCTGCTTCCTATAAAAGTCTGAAAGAAGCTGTTGGAAAGCGTCTGCTTGAAGGATATGATGCTGATTTTCTTTAATGTGCTAAGATTTTAGATTCCAAGTATTGGCCACAAAATCCTGGGAAGCATCTGACATTTGGTGAACCTGAAATTAAAACGTTAGCACGCAAATGTCGCTTAAATGAAAGAGAAACAGTTCGTGGTTTCCGTGAATATCTTCAAGAAAATAAAGTCCCGGACATACTACTTCCTCTAAAGCATACTTTGGGCAATTGCAATATCTTCCAGTGAATGTGAAAGGGGTTTCTCTCAGATGAATCTTATAGTCATCTAGGTTATCTCTGCTTGTACGGACAACTTCTGCACTGATGTTCATCAGGAGAGTAGGACCTCCTCTCACTCAGTTCAACCCTAGCAAATAAGTGGACTCATGCTGCTCCGAGGTCGTCATTCTACAGTTGATACCAAGAGCAAGAAGGGATCTAGAGACGACGAGAGTATATTTTGAGGATATGTTAAAAATGTGGAAGTTGCTGCAATAACATCTTCATGGTGAGTACCGGCACCTTTTTTTTCCAGAAAAAAAAAAGCACTGATGATAATGATTATGAGTCTGGCAAGAATTTAATAAGCCTTTTTTGCCAAAAGTTTGAGGGATTTAGTTTGTTAAGAATTCGTAAGAATTAGTATGCCAAGAATTTGCAGTTTAGTACTTTGCCAAGAATTTGTACTAATTAGTGTGCCAACACCTATGTTAGGTTTAATCTTCCAAAAACTTACACGACGAAGAATATTTAAGGAATTAGTCGGCCAACAAACAAGCTACAATTAGTCTCCCAACTTAGATTTAGTCTGTCGAAAATCTGTAAGAAATCAGTCTGCCAAGAATTCGTAGTAATTAGTAAAAAATATTTTGGAATTAGGCTGCCAAGAATGTGTGGGAATTAGTCTGCCAAAAAATTAGCCCTAATTGCTCTGACAAAAACAAAAGTAGCAGTCATTTGCATGATTGCTTGGCTCTCTCCAAACCTTAGGAACGGCAAATAGTATCGCCTCTTTCCGCCTTTCAGCCATTTCAGAAGATTTCTTGCACACGTACTGCAGCATATGTGTGGGGCCCAGTTCTTGCCCTGGTCCTCGATCTTGCATTCAAAATAAAACTCATACTCCACTTTCACTATTGGAGTGATGGTCCTTTTCTTGCTTCCAAACGTCACCTCCCCACAAATGTAACAAAATGTATCTGCACTATTAACACAGTTACGAGGCATCACTACTGTTGGATTAAAACTGCAAGAATCACTTGTGTTGTACTTATGACTCAGGGGTAAATGGGAGAATGCATGGAAAAATAATCAGGGGAAATGCATGGAAGCGATTAGGTTTGCAGGACAATCGAAACGATTGGACAGGCATGACCTGACGTCACAGGTGTAGAGCAGTCAAACACAGATAAAGGCAACCAAAACTCCCTGGTTGACAAAATGTTGTGGAAATTGTTCTAAACCGCTAAAGATGCCTTTATGGAGACGTCGACAGCGTTCCAACAGTTAACAGACTTTAGGCATGGAAGAATCATAGGCCTTAGAGAAGCTGGTTTGTCGTACAGAGATGGTTATAGCAGCACGATGCTGCTGGAACATATGGCGCCAGTGGGTTCAAGAAAGATATAGCACACGCTGACAAGGAAGGAAGACGACGTATGACCAGTGACCGGACTCCCGTTTGCGATGCATGGCATTGCATGATAGATGCACGACTACAACGCAACTGCAAAAGGACTGGCAACAGGTAACACATCGAATACTACCATGTGGACAATAAACAACACGCTTTTACAGTTTTCATTGGGAGCCTATCGTCCGGCACTGCGTTTGTCCCTCATATAAGTCCAGGTGCAAGCACGTATTCAGTGGTGTCATCTCGGACAGAACTGGAACGAACAAAAGTGGAGTACCGTGGTGTTTAGTGACGAATCTCGTTTTTGTCTTGGTCAGCTCGACGGTAGACAACGTATTCGTCATCATCCAGGGAAATGGAAAGCCACACAGTGCGTGCAACATAGTCACACAGGAGTGTTGACTCCAGCACCTAGGGTTTTGCTGTGGGGTGCCATTAGTCGGACATCTCGGTCAGAACTGGTCATCGTAAGGGGGATCTCGAACTGCTCAACGATATGCTACTAACATTTTGCATTTAGTGGCTGTCCCATTTGTTCAGCAGCACAGAATCTTTTACCAGTAAGATAACGCCCGTCATCACATATCCCACATTAGTCTGCAGTATCTACACGAGCAAAACGTCCAGGTACTACCATGGCCAGCAAGCTCGCCGGACCTTTCGCCAATTGAACAAGTCTGGGAAATGTGCGCCAACCATTGTCGCTGAAATGGAACACCGACTTCGCGCTATTTGGCGTTCTATTTGGCTATTTGACATTATTGAGCTGTGCAATAGCCTTCCCCCGCCATGTTCATAAATGAATTGCTGCGCGGGCGGTTCAACATCATACTAATTATACCATATTACCAGGTAGGCGAAATGGTAATTTTCCATATTTTTTTTGATAATGTAATCAATCGCACATCTGTGTTATGCTAACAGTTACCTGCGTTTCAATAAAATGGCATTAATCCGTCCAGGTGTTGCAATTTTTTTTCTCTGTAGTGTATATTGTCTGCCCTGCGAAACCATGTTTGCAAATGATTTATTACTTTTGCGAATGATATATAAATGAATCAAATCAGAACTGAAAAGGTTACTGGTTTACACATGTGCAGGGCTGGGATTAGGGGGAGGGGCAAGGGGGGCAATGATCCCCCCTTTAAGAATAGTGATAATGGTAAAAGAGGAAAAATTATTAAACTTTTTTATATTTCATGAATTTTTCAAGAATTTCTTTAACGACCTGTAAAAGAGAGGAGGAAATGTTACACTGCATGGGAAATCCAGAGTCTCCCCGCCCTTCATTTTTTTTTGGCTCGATTGTGTTTCTTGTCCCTTCCCCCTCGATTTTTTTCCCAGATCAGGGCCTGCACATGTGTACTCTCCTGATGCACTGGTCGCATAAGAAATGATTTCGAGGGGAAAAAACCGCCACTCTTTTAAAATGTAGCGTATACTATTTATTTTCGATGCGAGTATAATATATAAGTTTGGGATAGAAAAAAATCCTTTCAGTAATGAAATTTTCATTTAAGAAAAGTAAATACACATAATCAATTCATTCACTGAAAAATATCAGGTTTACATAATCAATATGCAAGGTTCACTGAAACTGTTCTAAACTCTGATTGCAAGGTAATTTTTCATTAAAATGTACTTTATACCTACAATATGTGTTCGAATCGCATATTTAACTTTTATTCTACTTATGTGTCATGGCTTTCTATATGTAATTTCAGGAATTCACTTCCTTGTATTATTCAGTCCGTAAAGTACCTTTGTGTTTAGAGTGATATCATTTATATATCTTCACTTAGTATTTCAAGTTATTCGTATTTAAAATATCAGGGTCAGTCTTTTTATATTTCTGACTTAATAATAAAAACTTCCACATAAATATATTTCAATCACTTTTATTTTATATGTCATGTATACCATACATAATTTCATGAATTAATATCTTTTTGTGTTTCACTCCGTAAATGTACCTTTGTGTTTAAAAGGTGATAACAATTATGTATCTTCTTCATCTATCATTTCAAATGTTTAGTATTTAATAAACTATTTAACCTTCTTCGACTTGAGCTATACAAAATCGCACTAACTGATATTTACTAGTGATAGTTTTAAGTTGGAATGTCTGAAACAAAGTGTCATTTCGTCTCTCATGTGCCTTCAGAAAGCACGGAGACCAGTCAGCTGACATAAGACCAAGGCCCAAACAACCCAAGTCTCACCTGTTACCATCATTAGAAGCTCGTTTCTCTCGCACTATGCAAATAACGAATAGTATGAATTTGAGCAGAAGATGCTGACAATGTTTAAACTTAGTGGCCCCAAACGATTAACAGATTGTCATAGGTTATGAGACGTGATTTTATTACGTCTCATCACCTGGGTACCTGTGAATACTCAGAGAGATCGAAAACTATGTTCGAGTTGCTGAAGATGAACCCCTTCCTCAAAATCGTTCTGACAAGACTTTCGCTCAAGGAAGAGGATGTTCACATTTTGTTTTCGATTCCCAAACCTTTTAACGCTTGACCTTGCTTTTTTGTCGGAAGACACGTAGCTTTTTTTCACCATGCATCTCAGGATTTTTAGTCAGTCAGACACTCTAGATACAGGGTCTTTATAGCAGACATGCTAATGCCATTCATATGTGAAAGGTATTTTGTGGTCAGTTTTCTTTAAGTCAATTTCCTCGTACACCAACAATTATCTTTACTGTTCCACATTCACTTTTTTTAGTCACTGAAGTGGTTGTCTTTAAATGTCGGAAGATTTTGAAGTCTCCATGTAACCCTTGATCCTGATTGTTTTCCTGGCTCCTTTACAGGCATTTATCTTAACTGTTATTGCGTATTCAAGTTTTTGGTCATTGATGAGGTAGTCCTTTTCATCTAAAGAGCACCTGGCTCATTTTCCTGTATCCTGAGTGTAATCATCTTAGTTATTATTCTGTACCTTAATCTTTCATTTGGTGTTACAGGCATGGTGGTTTTTAGTTAAAAACTAGATGGTACATGACATGGACTTTTCGTAAGTCATTTACACACTAATGATTTCCGATTAAGAGCAGTGCTACTCCACAGACTGCATCTCATCTTTGCAAATGTTAACCAGAATGAAGTCGACCAATCAAACTTCTAGGGTTCAAAGGGTTCCAGCCCTTGCCTCCACCTCGAGACTTCATCTTAAGTCTCCGCCATCAGCGTAGGGGTGGTGGTGGGGGTGAGAAAGGGGGAACTAAAACGGTATGAAAGAGAACCTACTACAAACGTAGTCCACCTATAATGGTTCGGCAGTGAAATCCCTAGTAGGTAATATGCTTCTCGAAGGTAATATGTGAATATTTTGCCTGTTTGTTTACGTACATTTCATATTTTTATTTCACATTTTAAAATAATATGTTGTAATCTCTGATTAAATTTTGAAACATATTAAAGTAGATTACAAAAAGTTTTCTTTTGCTTTATACTGCAATAGTCTGATTTGAGCAATAGTCTGCAATAGTTTGATACTTGAGCTATGGTGCAGAAATTTCAAAAAACCGTAAATTTCTAAAATTCGATCGTGCTTGGCCCAAGGATGCTGGTTTTATGAAGTTCTACGGTATTGCATTTCTTGTATTCCATTGTATTGAAAATATGAGGAAATATGAGAAATATTTTAAGCAATTACACTTACCTTTCTATTTCAGGTGGATATTCTTGAAACGAAGAGTTTTCAATGAAATTAATCTCTTTGTTGTTCTGTTCCAATTTGAATGGGTAGAAACAACTATCGATAGTCAACTCTAACTGATGCCGTTGCTTTTCAACTTCCATGAAGCGCTAATAAAAAAAAGTAAAGATTGGTAATGAAGTTAAAGGAACTTATATATTATTAGTTACATGAAATCAGACTATTTTGTTCCATGATAATCTGTTCATTTTTTTTTTGTTAGAATTTCTATTGAAACTTTTCTGTTTAGAAGATTACAGTGAAACATGCATTTTCTAGCGTTGGTGCTTCTTTATCTCTGAACAACACTTCTTTGCATACAATGGGCTAAATGGCCATACCACAAGGACTGCAAGAACTCAGAAAAAGTTGGGGAAAGGACCCACTGAAGAGTTGTTAGAAGACATTTGTTAGCCTCCTGTCAAGGCTATGTAGAGTGTTCTTAATGTGCACAGGCACATTAACGCACAGGAACATTAACAATAATGTGCACAGGCGCTTTAAAAGTGAAGCCATGGGGCTCTCGCGTCCATGGCTTAACGTCCCATCTGACGGACAGCAGGCTTTCCAAACTAGTGCTCCCCTTCTGACAAAGGGCGAAGTGGGGTTTTAGCAGAGATAAATCCAAAAGCTGGCCCAGGTGCGACTGGAATGGGAAACTGCAAATTACGAGCTGAGAGTCTTACCGACTGAGCCAACACCGTTGAAGCACTTTCTGGGTCCATTTTGTTAATATGGGCACTCTTGTGGTCCCATTCTGCAATTATTTCCCCCCCTGAAAACATTAAAAAAGTCTCAGTATCAAAGAGTGATAATGAAATGTTTGATAAATCATTTCATTTCATCAATTTTCATCAAATTTCATCATCAAAAACACGTAAAGAGAAAAGATAGGAATATACAGATCTATACAAAGAAATCAAAGATAAATTATCTGAGGGAAAGTAAAATTGGATGAATCGGAAATGCGAGGATATTGACTTAAAGCAGGGTTGAATGTAAAGGAGTGATACACAGGCACCTAACTAGGGCATCACACTTAAAAATGCATATGTATTTGTAAATAATTCCCATTAACACCATTTCAAAAAATCTCTTATTATATTCCAAGTTATCCTCCATGACGCGAGCTTTATCGCCTTGGCTATCCACATTTTCACACGAAATCAAATACATACCATTTTATAGAACAGAAAAGAAATAATGACAGAATTACAAGTAAAAACTACCCCACTGCCACCCAGCCCCTCATTGAAAGCCACACTAAATCGTTCGAACTAGAGAGATACAATCAACCCGACACTTTTCCTAAAATAACTTTGATTTCGTTTCGAATAAATTTCTCTTTCGAAATTTCCGTTTCAAAAAAAATTCTGTTGAACAAATGTTGTTAAACACGTTTAGGGATATCTAAGTAAACAGAAGCACGGGATAGCGTATATCAGAGCTCGTGAATATTCCTGCTCAGAGGCCATCACAGGTACCTCAACCCTCACTTAGCTAGAGGGCATCGCCTAAACTGGAATAATGTTTCTCAAGCAGGTCATATGACTCTTGAAGAGGTCTACTTGAAAAGGTGGTGCCTGACGTTCCTACCAGCATGGGTACGTGGAACATGGTACAGCATGGTATGCAGGTACGTGGAACGTGGGGACGTTTGATGTCCTCACGAAGGAATTCCAGCATTATAACCTAGCTATTGTAGGCTTGCAAGTGACCAGATGGACAGAAAAAAGTGAGAAAATAACTTTAATTTCTCTTTTCAGGGAGGGAGGATGGAAGGTATCTCTAAGGTGTAGGTTTGCTTATCAACAGACACGCCAGTGATGGTTTTCTAGGATATGACTGTATCAATGAAAGATTTCTTACGGCAAAATTTAAAACAAAAATTAAAGACTAGAATGTCATCTGTTGTTACTCTCCCACAGAGAAATCTGATGAGAACGAGAAGGCTAAATTTTACAGAAAGCTTCAGGGATATTTTGAATTCTGTGAAGAAAGGAGATATTTTTCTTGTGCTAGGTGACTTTAATGCTGAAGTTGGTACTGACTCTGACCTTTGGGCAGAAGTTTTAAGTGCCTTTGGCATTTCTAGTTCCAATGGCAATGGGGAACGTCTTCTACAGCTAAGTAAACTTAATGGTTTGTAAATAACTCATACTACGAACACCAGGGTATTTATAAACACACATGGGTTTCAACTGATGGGTTGCAGGAATACGATAAATTATATTTTAATTAACAGCAAATGGGCTAGTTCGGTTAGGAATACCAGATCATACAGAGGAGCAGAAATTGGGTATGACAATCACCTGGTCAAAAGTGTCTTGCAACTGAAGCTTAAGAAATGTTATGATAATGTTAAGAAAATTACTTATAATATTAAATGTCTGAAAGATCCATATATAGCTATAGCATATCATTATAATTTACTAGCTATCTCTACTTTCACTGTTTGTAATGAGGATAGATGTATTACTGGCTTTAATGATGGCCCTATAGCACATTCTGAAGTCGCTTTGGCTATCTCTAAAACTGCAGAAATCCCCAGCAGTGGATGAAATCACCACTGAAATGCTTAGAGCTGGGAACATTTGTGCCACATGGCTGACTGAAATTTTGAATATTTTTCATGATAAAGGTGTTGATCCTGAGGATTTTTTAAGAGCTATTATTAACCCGAATTTTTAAAAAGGTGATCGCAGTTCTTGTGATAATTATAGGAGAATTAATTTACTCTCTGTTCCAGGTTCTCATTTTGCGGAGATAAATCTCAATGCTGACCCAGCTGGGAATCGGAACTGGGAACTGCAGATTATGAGCCTGGCGCGCTACCGACTGAGTCACCCCCGCCCCACTGACATGAAGGAGTAAGTCTGTTAGTTAAAGTCTGTTACGACATGCGTTATGTAAATATGGAGTATGCCCCCCCCCCTGATAGCCATACTGCACAAGCAATGACTACTTATGCTGTTTATGAGGGTATTGGTGAGGTCTTAAGGGATTAATGACCACTCCTCAACAAGTGATGTTCTGAGTTCGTGAAGTGTTATGGGAGGGGGCTGGCGAGCTGCAATGAGTCTTCCTAGAGCATCCCATCATGCTCAATGGGATTGAGGTCAGGAGATCTGGGTGGCCACTCCATTCGGCGAATATCTTCCTCTTCAAGAAAATAGTCGACCACATGAGCTTGATGAGGGCAAGCGTTATCGTCCATAACAATAAAATCTGAACCGAAGGCTTCCTAGAATGGCCAGACATATGGGTTCTGGAACTCGTCTCTGTACCGCTGGGCAGTAACAGAGCCACTCAGAAAGTTGTGCAAGTCTGTACGCCCGTTCGTCATGATTCCTGCTCCAACCATCAAGCTAATGCCACCAAAGTAGTCATTTTTGTGATGTTCGAGAAACGATTTTTAAGTACTGATTTGTGATTCATCTGTGAATATATCATGCGCCCACTGGTCTGAACTCCAAGTGTGATGTTGCCGACAAACACATTAAATGAGTTCGCCAGCTGGTGGCAGTTAGAGAGACACAAATAACAGGTCTCCTGGCATAAAGGCATTGCTCACGAAGCTTTCTGTAAACAGTATGCCTTGACACCCTCATTCCTGTAGCTGCTGCAAGCTTCAAACGCAGTTGCCTAGCGGTCATCACTCGGTTTCGTCTGGCAGTAAGACTAATATAACGATCGCCTGCAGAAGTTGTGACTCTGGGACGGCCTGTCCTGGTAGACGACGAACTTCTCCTGTCTGTTGAAACTCCAGAATCTTGTCTCCAGAGTCTTGACAGGGCATTTTGCGGAATATTCAATGCTGTGGAACTTCCTTTTGGGACTGACATCCTTCCAATCGCTCTCCACCACTGAAAATAATCCATATGGTGTCTTCGGGACATAATCAGCTCGACATCCCACTGAAGTGATAGCAAGAGTTGCCTAAAACAGCTACAAGTTGCGAATACACTCGCACATCTTTTTAACGCATTCCTCATTTGCATATTCCGTCTTACGTGCGCTAACTGTAAATGCGGGATAGTTTTCCTCGTAGCATATTTTCATTGCCTTCTTTTACACATATCGGCAGCTATAAACGAGTTTAATTTAGTTCTTCCTAAGGTTAGTTATGATAGCGAAGCATGGACTCCTTGAAAGCAACATAACAAGAAACTTGATGACTTTGATTCTAGATGCTTGCATAGTATATTACGCATTAGGAAGTTTGACTTTGTAAGTAATATGAGATTAGGAGTCATCAACCTCTTTTGAGTAACATTTTGTGCATAGCGAGACTGCTTAGGTTTGGCCATGTTGCCTGTATGCATAGCTGCAGATTGGCGAACAGGATTATGAACAGTATACCTAAAGGCTTCGGGAAAAGGGGGAAAACCTAGGAAAAAGGAAAACCTAGGATGCGATGGGCAGACAATGTCAAATAGGACCTTTCTAGAATTGGCGTATAGTGGTCAAATGCAGAAACTGTAGCTCAGAAGAGACATGCTGGAGAGAAAAATTACAGTGTTGTAGGACTTGGTAGCCCATCGCTGCATGAGAATTTTGCATGCATTCCTAATTTGCATATTCCGTCTTATTGCATGCCGTCTTATTCCGTCTTTATTGCATGCATTCCTAATTTGCATATTCCGTCTTACGTGCGCTAACTGTAAATGCGGGATAGTTTTCCTCGTAGCATATTTGCATTGCCTTCTTTTACACATATCGGCAGCTATAAACGTTTTTGTCGATCATCCTTTAATTTTGAGCACGAGTTTAATTTAGTTCTTTCTAAGGTTAGTTATGATAGCGAAGCATGGACTCTTTGTAACCAACATAACAAGAAACTTGATGACTTTGATTCTAGATGCTTGCATAGTAATATTACGCATTAGGAAGTTTGACTTTGTAAGTAATATGAGATTAGGAGTCATCAACCTCTTTTGAGTAACATTTTGTGCATATAGAGACTGCTTAGGTTTGGCCATGTTGCCTGTATGCATAGCTGCAGATTGGCGAACAGGATTATGAACACTATGCCTAAAGGCTTCGGGAAAAGGGGGAAAACCTAGGAAAATGATATACATGAAAATTTATATAAAAAAAAATGAATATAATAATAATAATAATAATATAATGATAATAATAATAATGATAATATAATATGATAATGTGTGCATGAAAATGCATGTATGTATGTATGTATGTATGTATGTATGTATGTATGCATTCATATTACTTACATGTATGTATGTATGTATGTATGTATGTATGCATATAGAATAGTTTACTTTTGATGGGATTGGGCGAATCAAAAATGGCAGACAAATCGGAAAATCGAGAACTTTGTTTGGTGGGCGTGGTCAAGGATGCAAAAGCGGACTAAGTAGAGGCAGAATGGTCAAAAGTCAACCAATACAATGATTCATAATACAAGGTGTGGTCGAACACAACGATAAGAAGACTTTGTGGGAGTGGCGTGACTTCAAAATTCAAAATAAAGTTCAAAGTGATTTGGGTGGTAAGTGCTTCAGGTACTACTCATATATATTAGATAAATATTAATACTACTCTGCGTCGATTTACACGGTTTTGGTTTTACACACTCAAAAAAATGCAACCAGGCTCATTTTACACGATTACAGACTCAGTTTTACACGATACGGATTGAGGTTTCTGTTTAGGTGTGTATCTATAATGCACATTACGTAGTAGCAGTGGTATAGCGTCAAGAGAGATTATTAGACAGTATGAGTAATCCCAAAGTAAAAATCAACTATATTGTTTTAAGCAATATCATTTATTTTGAAGAATAAATGAATACTAGAAAATTCCTGTATTAATAAAATCGTCATCTAAATCGTCATTATATTTATATTCTTGTGCTTATATTCTCGCCATTGTACTGCAATCTGTCTTGCGACATCTTAATGAAATGAAGACTGTTTTGAATCGGTAGGAAGATCTGACTTTTAATTACTAGACTAAAATTTAAAGACTAGTAAAAACCATGTTTTATCGTATATTTAGTTAAAGTTTAACTTTGTAGACTATTATATAGACTTAATACAGCTGGTTCGTAAGTATACCGGTTCATAAAATATCATTAAAAATTCTAATTTTACGAAATAATGCACTAAGTGTTGGTACAAAGGCTCAGTTTCTAATTTATATTCAGTTCATAAACATCTCATTATAAAATTTCGTCTTCAAATTCGATAGTGTATCTCTGCATTAATAATGAGTATTTTTCATGACCAAAAGGAAATGTATTAGAATTTAATCTAAGCTTATCTGAATTAGTGTAAATCAAGTACAAAATATGTTACATTAATGCTTATTATTACTGCGGAAGTGAAATATGAGTTAAATATACATAAATTAAACTTTCAATGTAAGTTTTATTCATAACTAGGATTTTTTTCGGAACTTATCTCCCCTTTCTTCCATAAGTTGTTAGTTTCGATTTGCACGGTTTGGATTTTCCGGACCTATCAAGCATGTCAATCGAGGAAAGGGTGTAATGGATATTTAGGACATCCGCCTTCAGTGTCATACAGATGAAATCTTTAAATCCTCAATAATTAATAATAATAATTGGATTCTGGCAACATATTTGTTATGGTGAGTTGTATAATTTGTCTGTGCGCTTTTATTTTTAAATTATTTCCTTTTTTAAGCTTGTTTTTGCATATTTTTTTTGCATAACCAGCTTCTAGTAGTATTGAACTTTTATAGAACTTGTAAATTTTTGTTAAATTGTGCAACCCAAACGAAATTACTCATATTTACGCATTTATGTTAACATGCTTCTATTATGTGTAGTTTGCAAATTGGATTTTGGTGATGTTAGTGAATTTCTTCAATTGTTAAGGCGCATGTGGTGGCATGTCCATTTTTATTGTGTTGGAATGAAGCAAAGTAATTTTAAGAAGATGTCTTTAGAAAAGAAAAGGAATTGGCTATGTTAGAAATGTATCAATCTTCCCAGTAACTCTTCTAAACCTAAATCAAATAAACAACAGAAACTACAGCAACATAAGAACGTGCCATCGCATGATGTAACAACAGTTGACATGGAAACTAAAAGTTATACAACAAATAAATCTTCATATTTAGAAAATGAATTTTGTGGTAAGTGTAATGTTGAAATAGTCGATGTACTTGAAACCATTCAATGCAAAGGTCGTTGCAAGTTTTATTATCATTCTTCTTGCATAGGATTTGAAAATTCAAATTTTAAAAAGATGCAAAATTGGGATAAAGAAATATGGAGATGTCAAAAATGCAAATCAGAAACAACAAATCAGCAGATTGTAGACAGAAATAATAAATCGGAAAATAAAGATCATAACATTTCAAACTTTAAAGATTCTACACGAGAAAATAAGAGTAGATCTGAAGAAGAGAAATATGTTGAATATCTAATTGATAAACATATGACATCTTTCAAAAAAGAATTTCTGCAGAGTAATACTAATTTAAAGAAAGACTTATTAAAAGAAATTGGAGGATAAAATAAGAGCACTTTATACTGTTCAAAAAAATTGGTTTATTCTGAAAATATTTTCAAAAATTCATCTAACAGATGAAAGAAGTTCAAAAGCAAAAGGAAACATTAATGAAAGTAAATTGCTCTTTAAATGATGAAATAAAAGAACTTAAGTGGAAGGTGAATGAACTTGAACAGGTAAGCATAAATAAAAATTTGGAAATAGTTGGAGTGCCTGAGACAGCAAATGAAAATATTGAAGAAATTGTTTTAAATATATCAAATGCATTACAAATAGATGCAAATAGTAATGATATCCAAGCTGTTCATAGAGTTCCTACTAAAAACAAAGAACGACGTAAACCAATCATTGTACAGTTGGCATCTCGTAAAATGAAAGATCATTGGCTTGCTGGCTGGAAAATAAAAAAGAAGCTGTTTGCTAAAGAAATTCATCGAGGTTTTCAAGAAGATAAAATATTCATAAATGAACATTTCACCCAAGAAAATAAATTATTACTACATGAAAGTAAAAAACTACAACAAGAACAAAACTTCAAATATGTCTGGGTTAGAGATGGCAAAAATCTTCATCCGGAAAGAGGAAAAGGCAAAAGTATTTAGAATAAAAACTTTAGATGATTTAGTTAGGTTTAAAGTTTAGTTCTACTAATATATGTTTTAGTTTATTAATATGAATATTTCAGATGTAATTATAAAAAAATCAATTAAATTTTAACCAGACAATAGTATATTCGATAACATTGTAAAATAAATGTCATATCAGGAGAAAATGTATATGATAAAAACTACTATACTTGAGGAAAGGGGTTAAATATCATTGTGGGAAACAGTCAGAAAAAAGTTTGATCATTTTTCTTTACTTTTAAATCTTACAGATATTTATCCAGATATAATTGTTTTAACTGAAATCTGGATAAAAGAAAATGAAATACAATTATATAAATTACTGGGATATAATATTTATTATAAATGCCAATTAGAAAACAGAGCTGGAGGTGTCTTAGTGTACATAAAAGATGAATTTATTGTTATTTTTTGCAACACTATGTTCACAAATGCAGACTTGGTACAAATGGAATTTAAGTTTGGTAATATTATCTGTACTTTATTAGCCTTTTATAGATCACATATTTATTCAAAATCAGATTTTATTGAAGAATTAGAATATAAATTAAATACAATAAATAAAAATTACAAATAAAATAAAAAATACAAATAAATAAAAATTATGTTATTATAACTGGTGATATGAATATAGACATCAAAACTAGAGATCAAATAAGCGAAAAATATATAAATTTAATTAATCACCTAGGATTCTATGTAGCAAATAATTTAATAACTAGAGAAACTACAAAAACCTGTTTAGATCATATTTTTGTAAGAATACCAAACCCAAATAAACTAAATACTTACCTTATTCAAACTTATTCAAACAATATAACTGATCATTATTACCTAGGTATTAATTTAAAACTGAATTCAAATAAAATTGAAATGAATTATAAAAAAATATTTAAAACAGATTTAAATATATTAATAAATAAATTATTAGATTACGATTGGGAAATTATAAAAAATTATACTGATTTAAATATTTAATTTGATCTATTTGTAAAAAAATTACAGGAACTAATTAAAAATTCGAGTTATATTAAATATAATCATCATATTCGGAAAATATTAAAACACTGGATTACAGATGCGTTATTAAATTCGATAGAAAAACGAAACAAATTATATAAATTATGTAAGGCAGAACCTTCAAATGAAATTTTAAGGGAACAATTCACTAAATATAGAAATTTATTACTTAACCTTATTAGTCAGGCAAAATCAAATTATTTTAAAAATAAAATATCTAAAAATTTTGGAAACATGAAAAAACAATGGGAAATTATTAATGAATTATCTGGTGTTGACAAGAAAAATAAGATATTTCGTACGGAAATAATTTGCAAAAATTTAAAATACAATTTCCATGATAATCCTTTGGTTTTTGTTAATATATTTAATAAATATTTTACTGGTGTTATAGAGAATTTAATAAAAATGATCCCAATAAATGAAACATATAATTTGACAGAATTAGATTCCACACTACACTCAATTTTTATTGACTATGTAACTGAAACTGATGTGATACAGACAATAAAATCACTAAAAATAGAAAAGGCTTCAGGAAATGATTATTTATCTCCCTTTATTTTAAAAAAATATATGCCCATATATTTCTAAGACTTTATGTCATTTGATAAATTATTCTATATCAGAGGGCAGTTTTTCAAATTGTATAAAAAAGGCTACCGTAATTCCGGTTTATAAAGGAGGTGATGGAAAAAATTTAGGGAACTACAGACCAATTTCAATACTATCAAATTTATCAAAAATCTTTAAGATTTTTATATTCATAAGTTTTTCAAAGTTTCTTACAAAGATAAATTTCTTGCTGAAAATCAATTCGGATTTAGGGAAAAAAGAAATACAGAGGATGCTATTTTAAAATTAACTTCAATAGTTCATAAAGGAATTAATGATAACCTTAAAGTAGCTATTGTTTTTCTGGATATACATAAAGCTTTTGATTCTGTTCCACGACATAATGATATTTAAATTTGAGAAATATGGATTTAGAGGAAGAATGTATAACTGGTTAGAAAGTTATTTAAATGATTGGGTTCAGGTAGTTAAAATAGATGAAATTATTAGTATGGAAGAAACTGTGCAGTTTCGTGTTCCTCAAGGTTCAGTTTTAGGACCACTTTTATTCTTAATTTATATAAATGATTTCTGTAAACTTGATACAATAGGAAATTTAATTGCTTTTGCTGATGATTCAGCTTTAATTTATACTGCTATAGATTTAAATTCCTTAATAATTAAAATAAATTTAGATATGATTAAAATTAGAAAATGGTTTTTAATAAACAAATTACTTTTAAATATCAATAAAAAAAATATCCATTTCAGATTAAAAGTAAAATGTGATTTTCTACATAATAAAATGTTTTATCATGCTTTTGATTGTATTGGTAAAAAATGTTCCTGTTTACCTATTAAAGGAGTTGATTGTTTTAAATATTTAGGTGTTTATATAGACTGTAAGTTAAATTGTAAGGAACATATAGCAAATATTATTAAAAAGATAAATATTGTAACACCACGGTTATATCATATTAGACAATTTGTAGATATTTCAACTTTAAAAATGATATATAATTGTTGGGTTAAATCGCATCTGCAACATGCAATTATTTCTTGAGGTGGCACATATTATACTAATGTTAACAAATTAATTGTAGCTCAAAATAAAATTATAAAATGCATATTAAAAAAAGAAAATATGAAAATGTTAAAAACTTTTATAAAGTTGTTGATATTTTACCAGTTAGAAAATTATATATGCATTCAATTTTAAAACATTTGTTTAAAAATTGGTCAGAACAAAATATAAAATTTACAAATTATAGCACAAGATACAGTAACTCTATTAATCTCGTTGAATTCTTACCTAAGAAAACTGTGACTAAAAAAAAGTATATTTAACTTGCGCCTAAATTATTTAATTTTTTGCCAAAGAATATAAAAATGGAAAAATTTTACATAGCTTTGGTTTAGATCTTCGTAAATGGCTATTAGATATTGATAATATTGAAAATGTTTTGTAATAAATTTCATAATTTTTAATCATTTATTAAATTTTTTGTGTCCAATTGTTCAAATTATTTTATTCTTCGATTACTTTATAAATACTTAAAATATTTATTGACTATTGTTGCCAAAATTATAAATTATGTATATGAAATATGATAAAATTCCACAGGCGAGTTATTAACTCTTGTGGATTTCTGTAAGATTCAATTGTAATATTTGTGCCCACTGGGCTGGACCAATGTAATCGGATGTATTATGTATTAAATAAATGTTATTAATATTATTAATTTTGAATTAAGAATCTTTGAAAGAGTAACATTTCTATTTTTTTCGATAACGGGCATGACTTCTTAGAATACGTTTAATCATATCTAGTGTCATTTTTATCTCATTTAAAAAATTTGAGATAATATTTTACTTTGTCATCTGTCTGCCGATCTCTAGACATTCAAACAGATTTGTTTTTAGAGATAAATAAATAAATTATTTTTGAGTTCGATAGGTGTTGATGAAATATTACTATTTGCACTTTCAGAATCTCCCAAAAGCTTATTGCGCTCTCTTACAGTGAGAAAAATTGAAGTATGGAAAATGTTAAACGAATATTAAAAATGTATTTATGCTAGAAATCTGAAATTTTTGTTCTGTAATGTGACGGTTATGACGCTTCAATTGGGAAGAATGAACTGTTCCGTTGCCCTCTCTTCAGGGGGGTAAGGGGTGCAACTTTTTTGTTTTACTCTGTTTCTAGAGATAAAATACGAGTTCTTTTTGGCGTGGATAGGTATTGATGAAATACTGTATTTAGTTGATATGAGAAACTGTACATTGTAACTAAGATTTATTTGTAAGTTTCTGATTAATTTTAGCATTTATGAAGTAATAAAGAAAAACCACGGTACAAGTTCAATATGAATGAACAACTAGTTGTTAGCCTTACAATGTTCTAGAACATTGTCCACATAAAAATGAATATAAAATACTGCGGGCTGGAAATTCTACTTAGTAATGAGTTTACAATTCGCTTATTTATTAAAAAGTAATCTGTTTTCTTTCAAAATCCCAATTCACAATCTGACTTCAGTTAGCAAAATACCGTTTTAATATGCTTCGCTTCAGTCATTGATTCGACTTATGTCATTATTCAGTTAAATTTGAAAAATATTTTAATTTGCAAGAATAAAGAAAATGATAATTTTTAAACCTTTACATGATTTTAACACTAACTAGTTCTTGAGTTATGAGCTAAACAGAAAAATCAAATTGAGAAAGCGAAGTATTGATGATAGTATTAAAACTCCACTTATGATGAATATATTCAACAGTTCACTGTAATTATATTTATTTTTGAAATTTTATTTAAATCAGAAAGAGCAATAAAATTATCAGCATTTAAAACACATATAATTATCATTTGGTATTCATTAAGAATGAAGGATTTCTACTTTACCAATGAAAATTGCAAAGCTCCTGAACAGTACTGAAGCAACGATTCCAGTTCTGAGATATCTGTAAATAAGAGCAATCAATTATATGAAAGAAGTTATTTTTTCAGTTTTAGAGATTATTTATGAATTATTATATTCAAATATAATAATTCATAATGAAAAATAACCCAAAATTTTGTCGCCCTTCCTTGCTGCGCAGTGAACTAAATGTCACGTGATAATAACCTCAAGGTTCAGAATTAGGAAGGTGAGAAGAACCCACTAAAAGATGTAAGGAACAAATTAATGCCACCTGACAAAACACAGTGGGATTCTTAATGTATACATTTTTAGACATTCCACATAAGAGGTCGATGATCTAATATCCCATGTTACACGTGACTTCACTGGTATGCACAAATACTTCAGCACTAACTTAAATTAGCATTAAGTTGCATGGGCATGTGGTAATTTCTTTGTGCTCCCGCTATATTTGCAAAAGTGTTCCTGCAATTTTTTTATGTTATAAAAATATGAATATCTATTTTCAAAAACAAAATTTAATTACAAACAATATTACATTGTATTATGATAGGTATGTTTTGAAATACAAGTGCAGATAATTAACTAACAAAATAGATGCTATTTATACTCATATCACATAGCTGTTTTCTTATATTTCGGCGTAACAAAATCATGAATGATTTCATTTAAATCAATATATTCTAAATTGTCTTTTTCAAACTCATCAAACTTAAATTATTTAAACGTGGCTGTGACATACAATTTCTTAGTTCATTTTTCCTGAATATCAGTTTTGAGAACGACCACTCGCATTTATAACCACGAGAGAAATAAAAATTCGCATCAAAAGTTCATCGTTTAAAAAAACTAAAAAATATAAATAACTGAAATATTTTAAAAATACCTATCCTCCTATATGCGCCCTAAAAAGTAGAAAATAATCCTAAACATACCGATGATGCAATCAGTCATTGAAGTCGTATTCACTTCAAAGAAAGATAGGGCGCCGGAAATCTTGTTTAGTACGTAAATCGGTGCCCTATCGTCTTTTGAAGTCATTACGAATTCAGTGACCAATTGCACCATCGGTCAGTTTTAGGTACCTTTTCTACATTTAGTGCGCACATTGGAAGATAGGTATTTTTAAAAATTTTTCATTTATTTATATTTTTCTTGTCACTGAAAACACCTACATTCAGATATTTCATTTGATATATGACTCATAAACATCGACCACATTTTTTTCCCCTTTTTTTGGAGTATTGTTTGATACAGCCATGATATTGGACACGTCACAAGCCTTAACTTGAGATATAACTCTTTAGGTCGACCCCCCTAAATATCCGTTCCCATTTGAGGGAGGGGAGAATTAGGGGGCATAATGCGAAGTAGTCTACGACGGTCCTCATTGGAGCTTTCTTTTGACCCCTAATGCGTAACTGTAGGCCCTCGCATTTGAAAGAATGCATTTCACATTTCACATTTTTTAGTGGGCAAGAAATCGAGGGGAGTATATTTTTATTGCATACAACATTCCCCTACGTCACAAGCTTTCATTTAACAACTGTTTCAATATTTCCCCTTTTTATGGGGGAAAAACATGAGGGGTCAATGTTTTACAGACTATGACACTTCCACGTCACAAGCTTTCATTTGACATATTTAAGTTTCTCCATCGCATTCGAAAAATACAACTTTTTTGACAAATCCACAAACCGACAAAGGACAACAAAAAGCAATAGAAAGATAGGTAAAAACGTTTTTCGTTGTAGATGAGTTATAATTCGTAATGTTGATGCATTCTTCTACTACTGTATATATAGTAACGTTTTTTGATTCTATTAATGATTTCATATCCAACTTGACATATTATACTGCTTGACATAGAAAATGCCACACCATGAAGGAATGCTCGAAAAGAGAGGAAACGTACCCCACCAGTAGACAAGTAGCTGGGAAAGAAGTGATTTAATTTATGAGGGATTATATGAACCTGATGGGCGAGGAGACATTATAATGTGGGCTGAGTCAGTATGTCATATGACCGCCATGCTGGGCTAAACATTCAGTAACACAGTATGACATTGAGTGGAAAAGTCCCCGGATGGTGTATTGAGGTATCGCAGACCATGCGTCATTGACCTGTGCCCATAATTCATCAACATTACAGCGGGATCGTGCAAACGCATGAAGTCGTCTGCCAATGACATCCCACACGTTCTCTATTGGGAATTGAATTGAAAGAAACTCAACAAATGAATATTCCTACATAGATAATTACTATGCAGACTCATTCAGTCACAAGTTAAATACATATATTTTTTTTCCTTTTTTTATAAGAAATCAAACATATCAATGTCTTTTAGATATGAAATTAAAAGCTTGTAGAACTTTCTTTTCAGATTTTTGTTTTCAGGTTCCAAAATGGTTTTAAATGAGAACATGTTAACATTATAATTCTTTAAGTTGGAGAAGTATTTTTCTCTTTCTGTTTTATATTTTTTACAATGAAATATTAAATGTTCAATATTTTCATATTGATTACATATTGTGCAGTTAGGAGAGTTTACTTTTTTCAAGTGAAATAAAAATGGTTTTGTTATTGCAGCATTTACTTTTATTCTTAGTATAATAGTGTTCTCTTTTTTGCTCAATCCATAGTTTTTAAAGGTTGTAATTTTATTTGAAATGTTATGTCTATGAGTATCTATAGCAGTTAAATCATACCAGTTTTGTGTTTCTTCTAGTAATTTTATTTTATTATTATTTTTAATTATGTTTATAAATATTAATGATTCCATAGTGTTATTAAGATATATTGCATCTTTTGCCAATGTATCAACTCTTTCATTGTGTTCAATACCAGTGTGAGCTGGCACCCATTGAATATACAATTTATTATTATTTTCTATGTGTTGTTTTGTTAAAATAAGGATATCATTTATTAGAACTTTAAAATTATTATTATTTGGATTTTGAAATATAGTATCAATAGAAGATTTTGAATCAGTAAAGATTACAATCTTTTTACCTTTAAAGTAAAGTGCCCAATGAATGGCTAATATTATAGCAGTTAGTTCTGTTATAATTATTGGATTTAATTTATTTAGTTTAAATTGAAATTCATAATTTGTTATTGGGCAATAATATGCTCCAGATGAATTGTTGTTTTCAGCATTCACTGAACCATCCGTGTATATGTGTATAAAATCTTTGTATTGTTCTTCAATGTGATGTTCCGCCAAATTTTTTAGGTTTTCTTTGTCTATATATTTTTTAGATGTAATTCCTTTAACTTCAGTTTCCAAAATAGGGAAACAAAACTTCCAAAAAGGAGCCAAAATTTGTTTGTCACCACTAAGATTATTTTCTGTAATGGTAGCTGGTCTGTAAATGGTAGCTAGGTAGTCACTGGAAGGAGAGCTATGCACCAATCCCCTGTGATGATGCATAGAACCGGCCAGGCCTAGCACCTAATGTCCAACCCCGCCTTCTCGTGGTGCGGACCGTTAGTAACTTTCAAAAGAGATACTCTCTTGTGGAAGTGAACGGAAGGGGAGGGCTGCCAGATTAGTGTGGCCTACTGATCTGGACAACTATGGCTACTTTTCTTTTTTTTCTACCCTGCTGAGGAGTGGTCAACCACACAGGGTCCTGGTGCTGACCATATAAACCTACTGGACTGGACAGATATATGGCTCTGAGCTTGATTATGGATCCTGATTTTGCTGCACTGGTGGGCTTATGTGGAGGGAAAATCTTCCGCTGTGTTTTCTTTTTGTTTGTGGGTTGACAGCCCCAAGTGAATAGATCCACAGGATATGTTTATCAGCTGGTGGATAATCCTGAGCAGAAGTCATCGCAGGCACCTGAACTCTTTGCTTCTATTGGCATCGTCAAATTCTACATTGGAGGAAGTCTTCCAGTGTAGATGGCTTCAGCCTTTAGTAGTGGGGGAACGGGTCTTTGCCCCATGTCTGCGATTAGGGGGCTGTTTGATATTGTCCGCATTCCCTCTCTCAATAAACATAGTTTCTTTAAACATCCCACTAACCATTTTCTCTCCATAGGTAGTTGGAATGTGAGGACTCTGCACAGAGCTTTTTCTCTTGATGTCCTCACACAAGAATTCCACCGTTATAATTTAGATATTCTCGGCTTGCAAGAGACCAGATGGACAGATAAAGGTCAGATTCTTAAAAATAATCTTAAATTTCTCTTTTCAGGGAGGGACGACAAAAAGCATCACCAAGGCGTGGGTCTGCTTCTCAGCAGACACGCTAGTGATGCTCTTCTAGGATATGAGTGCATTAATGAAAGGTTTCTTACAGCAAAATTTCAGACAAGCGTTAAAGACTTGAATGTTATCTGCTGTTATGCCCCCACTGAGGATGCCGATGAGGATGAGAAGGATAGGTTTTATGAACAACTTCAGGATATTTTGAATTCTGTCAAGAAAGGAGATATTACCCTTGTTCTTGGTGACTTCAATGCCAAAGTTGGTACTGACTCTGACCTTTGGGGAGGAGTAATAGGCCCTTTTGGTATTGGTAGCTGCAATGGCAATGGGCAACGTCTCCTACAGGTAAGTAAACTCAATGGATTCAGAATAACTAACACTTATTACAAACACCGCGACATACATAAGTACACATGGGTTTCACCTGATGGGCTGCATAAGAATATGATTGATTACATATTAATTAACAGCAAATGGACTAGTTCTGTTAGGAATACCAGGGCATATAGGGGAGCTGAAATTGGATCTGACCATTACCTTGTTAAAAGTGTGTTGCAACTTAAACTTAAAACGTGTTGTGCTAGGGTTAAAAAATTTACTTTTAATACTGAAGCTCTGAAAGATCCAGTTATAGCCAAAGCTTACCATGATAGGTTACTTAGTCATTATGACAGTCATGGTTTGCTTACTACTGAAGTTGAGGAAGAATGGGATCATTTTAAACAGGCTTTTTTGGACACTAACAGTACTCTTTTAGGAAAAAAGGAGCAGAAGAGGCAAAATTATCTGAGTGATAAGGCACTTGAGCTTATTTCGGAAAGAAAGAACTGCAGGAATGCCCTTAATCAATACCCTACTAGTCCTAATAGAAAGCATTACAGGGACCTTAATAAACTTGTAAAGGATCAGTTAGCTGCTGATAAAAATTTTTGGCTTGATGGTTTGGCTGACAAAGCCGAGGAAGCAGTTAGACAGCACAACAGCAGAGAGCTGTACCAGATAGTTAATGTTTTGTGTGGTAGAAAACGGACAGGCATACAAGGATTGAAGGATAAACAAGGTAAGGTTATAGAAGGTGAGGATTCTGTCATGGCTAGGTGGGCTGAGCATTTCAGTGATGTTCTAAACAATGCAGTTAGTTCTACTCCCATTGTTTGCAATGATGATAGATGCATTGGTGGCTTTAATGTTGGCCCTATAACACAATCTGAAGTTAGTTTGGCTGTTTCTAAACTTAAACTTCATAAATCCCCAGGGGTAGATGAAATTACTACGGAAATGCTTAGAGCTGGGAATGTTTCGGTTACCACTTGGATGACTGAAATTCTGAATCTCTTTTATGATAAAGGCATGGTTCCTAAGGATTTTACCAGAGCTATTGTTATCCCTATTTTCAAAAAAGGTGATCGCAGTTCTTGTGATAACTATAGGGGTATCAGCCTACTCTCTGTTCCAGGTAAAGTTCTTTCCATGATTGTGCTTAATAGAATTAAGAATCTGGTTGACAGGCAATTGCGTGATGAGCAATGTGGATTCAGAAGTGGTAGGGGATGTGTAGATCAGATATTTTCACTTAGGCAGATTCTTGAGAAATGTTTAGAGTTTCAGAAACCTTTGGTTGCTAGCTTTGTTGATTTCAAAAAGGCTTTCGACTCTGTTGATCGTCATAATTTGTGGTTGATTGTGAGATCATATGGTATACCAGACAAGTTAGTTAACATTATGAAAGCTCTCTATAATAACACTGAGTCGTGTGTGAGAGTTGGTAAGGCTTGTAGCAATTGGTTTAGCATTACTTCTGGTGTTCGACAAGGGTGCATTTTGTCTCCTTTTCTCTTTAGCTTGGTTATTGATTATGTTATGCGAAATTCACTTCAAGGGAAAGATTTTGGCCTTAAATGGGCTGGAGATAGGAAAATTTCTGATTTAGATTATGCTGATGATTTAGCCCTTCTGGCAAATGATGTTGATGAGATGAACTCTTTCATTCGAGCCGTTGATGAGACTGGTAGTAGAGTAGGTTTGGTTATAAACAGAGAGAAAACTAAAGTGATGAAAATTGGTCAGGCAGGCTGTGATTCAGTTAATCTGAATGGTTGCAGTCTTGAGCAGGTGTCACAGTTTAATTATCTTGGGAGCTATGTAACAGATAATGGTGATGTGCGGCATGAGATTAACAGACGAATAGGGATTGCTGCTGGGACTTTTAAGAATCTATGGAGAGTGTGGAGAAATAGGCGTATACACCTAAAGACTAAAATTAGACTGTATAATAGTTTGGTTCTTTCTAGGGTTAGTTATGGTAGTGAAACTTGGACACTTTGTAAACAAGATAACAGGAAACTAGATGCTTTTGATTCCAGATGCTTACGCAGTATCTTGGGCATTAGGTGGTTCAACTTTGTAACTAATGATGAGATTAGGAAAAGGAGTTTGCAACCTCCTTTAAGCAGTATATTGTGCAGAGAGAGACTCCGTTGGTTTGGCCATGTTGCCCGTATGAATAATTATAGATTGGCGAATAGGGTTATGAACAGTGTGCCTAAAGGCCTCAGAAAGAAGGGGAGACCTAGGATGCGGTGGGCAGACAATGTCAAACAGGACCTTGTTAGAATTGGTGTGCAGTGGCCAGATGCAGTAGATGTAGCTCAGGATAGACTTGCTTGGAGAACTAAATTGCACGGTCTGGTTGGACCTCCGTAGCCCATGGCTGCTTGAGGATGATGATGATGATGATGATGATGAAGATTATTTTGTATAATATGTTTTAATTGTTCTTTATCGTTAAATAGGTTTATAATGTTATCATTAAAATTTTCATTTATTTTATCAATGATTGGATGATCATTGTTTTTTAATACTATTCTAAATAAAAGATTATGCAAGAGATATTTTTTTTATTTCCAATGGAGGTATGGATGTTTCTGCATAAATATTTAATTTATTTGTATTTTGTAATAAACCTAAACAGAATTTTAAAATTTTTATTTGTATATTTTCTAAAGTTTTATAATTTTTTTTTGTTAAGTAATATATCAGTTCAATTCCATAAGTAAATTTGGGTAGAATAATAGAATTGTATAATAATAGTAGGTTTTTTTGATTACATCCCCATTTTGAGTTGCCAAGAAATCTTAGAAAATGATAAAGCTTGGTTGCTTTGTTTTTAGCTTCTGTAATAAATTTATTCCAGTTCAATTTTGAGTCAAAGTGAATTCCTAGATATTTAAAATGATTTACGATATTTATATTTTTTTCATTTATTTTAATTATGAAATCTTCTGGTAGTTTTCTATTAGGGTGAAAGTATGAAATGACAGTTTTTTCATTTGAAATTTTTAGATTCCAATTTTCACAGTAATTGTTTACTTTTTTAATTGTGTCTTGTATTCTTTTTTGTATTACATCAATATTTTCATGGAATGTCCAGAAGATTAAATCGTCTGTATATGTTCCAAATTTTGTTTCTGGTTTAAAAATTTTCTGAATATCATTTAAGTATAGGTTAAAAAGAAGCGGGGATAATATATCTCCTTGTACAAGACCATTTAGTAATTTATTTGATGTAGAAGCATTATTTCCTAATTTTACTTTATAAGATCTCTTTCTAATAAAATGTAAAAGAAAATTATAAATGTTACCACATATTTTTAATTTCCTAATTTTATATAAAAGTGCGTTGTGATCTATCGCATCAAAGGCCTTCTCAAGATCAATTATGACAACTACCAAAAATATTTTCTTTTTTTTTGTAAATTCAACATCAGAAATGAAGTTTAACAGAAGATCCTTGGTTGACCTTCCAGGCCGGAAGCCAAACACATTCCTGTGAAAAATGCGTTCATGTTCAAAAAACCAGTTCAATCTGTTTACAATCATTCTTTCGAATAACTTGAATAAATTTGAACTCAAACAGATTGGTCGATACGATTCTAGTATTTCATATGGTTTATTAGATTTTTTTATAAATATCATGTAATTTTCTAGCCAAATTGTTGGATAATTATTAGTTGTCCAGAAATTGTTAAATTCTTTTAGTAGTTTTTTTTATATATTTAATTGGTAGATTTTTTATTAAATTATTTGAAATTTGATCTGGTCCTACAGCTGTATTCTTTTTTATTTTTTTTATAGCAAATATTAATTCATATAATGAAAATGGAAGATTTATAAAATCGGTTTTATTATTATAATATGTTTGATGGAAGATATTTGAGTCATTATATAATTTGTATAATTTATTGTTTGGTTTATAGTGTAATGTATTGAAAAATTTTGCTATTTGTTCTGTTGTTTCTTGGATTGTTAATTTATGTTTTAATGCATAGTTATATAAAGGGTTTATTGGTTCTGTTTCCTTTGTTAATTTTTTATATATAGACCATAAATTTTTTGTAGATGTTGTGGGGGATAGTTTTTCTGTAAATATTCTCCAATTTTGTTTCAAAATATTTTTGATTTTTTTATTGATAGCTGCTGCTAGTCTATTAAAATTTTGGCATGCAATAAATGTTTTTGTTTGTTTCATATGTCTTTCTGCTTTTCTGCGGATTGCTATTAGTTTGTTTATAAATATAGTATGTATATTGTTTACTGGTATTTTTTTGTTATTGTTGTTGTGTTATTTTTTTTATTATCCTGTATTTTATCAATTAGTGTAGTGTAATCCAAAGTTTCATAATTAATTTTGTTTAAATCTTCCTTAAAACCTTTCCAATTAATGGAGTTTATTTTTGATTTCCTGATAAAAGGATCATTATAGTAAATAAAAATAGGTCTATGGTCACTACCATAACTGTCTATTGAAATGAACCATTGTAATTCATTTTTTAATCTATTTGAGCATAGTGTTAGGTCAATGATTGAATTTATTTTTTCATTTTTCAAACAGGTGGGTGTGTTGTTATTAAGTATGTTTAAATTTAATTCTTCAATAAATTTTAATAAATATTTGCTTTTATGATCATTTTTATACGAAAACCAAACTTTATTATGTGTGTTTAGGTCTCCACATATTAAAATTTCTCCATTTAAATTTTCAACAATTTGTACATATGTTTTTGTATCTATTAAGATTCCTGGATTGTATATATTTATAATATTAACAATTATTTTTTTTTATTTGAGTTTGAATTATTATTATTTCTAATTTTTCTTTTAATATTGGTATATTTAATTGTCTATGTATTATATCTTTATGTATATAAGTTGCAATACCTCTAGAATTATTACTATTTTTTTGTATATAAGTTATAAAATTATTAAATTTAGGTAAGTTTGTTGTATTTATTTCTTGTATGCACATTATTTTTATTTTTTTTATGTTCAAAAAGTGTTTTAAGATATGTTTCTTACTTTCTATTCCACGACAGTTCCACTGAAGAATACTGAAATTGTCTACCATGGACCACTATTCAGTAAAGAAAGTAAGATGTCTTTTATGAGGTTCACCTCCGGACATTGTGGGAGGATAATATCAAACAATTTGATGATTAGGCCTATGATTTGGCTCCTATTATTCCAATTGGAAGGTTCATTTGTCCCTCTATTATTTCCTTGCGTTGTAGGACAAATAGTAGCTTCCAAATTCCTTTCATCATTCATTTGTAGTTTGGAAGTTTTATGAATTGAATTTTTAGCTCCAGTGATGTTTTTCTTTACTGTACTAGCATAGTTTCTTTGAATTACATTATTCTGAGTTACGGAGATTCTGTTGTCAATGTCAGTAGATGTTGAAGGTAAGTTTGTTAGAGGTGGGAAGTTTTCTCTCACTCCTTCGCAGAATCCCTGTGTAAAGTCCTCTCTCAGGTCCTCACATTCTTTGCTTTGAATCTTATCGGTGATCAAGGTCGAATCACTAGTTAAAACCTCACTTTTATTAAGAAAGTCTTTTATTTTGAAGTGGTTAATAATATCTGGGGCTTGTTTGGCTTTCTTAAATGCTTGTTGCCAATTCAAACCCTCATTTAACTGGATCATTTTAGCTTTACATGCGATCAGTCTCACTGGACATCCAGCATATGTTGCAGGGTGTTGATCCCCGCAATTTGGGCATTTTAAGACATGAGCTTTACAAAATTTGTGATGATGGTGTTCTCCACAACGTTTGCATGTGAGCTTTCCTCTACAAGTGGATACTGCATGACCAAATGTGTAACATCTGAAGCACAAATTAGGTGGAGTTGTGTATGGTTTGACATTATGTCGTGAAAATCCAAGAAAAACGTGAGTGGGAAGTATATCTCCTTCAAATTCCAGAATTATCTTATTGATCGGATTACAAGTTTCCTTTTTTTTTTATCAAATTGGTCATAGTGCATCATGCGTTTCATGCTTAAAATGTTTTGGTCATATAAGAGATCGAGTATTAAGTCATCATCAAAATGTGTGGGCACTCCAATAATTGTTCCCAGTACTGATTTCTTAAAATCGGTAAGTTCCACTTTAACAGGAATTGATAAAATTTCTTTCAGGTCGAGAATTTTTTTATACTGATCTTTTGAATTGGGAAAAATTAGTAATCTTCCGCGTGAGATGAATTTCCCTCCGATTCGATCATTTAATAGTTTATAAAAAAAGGATGAGAATTTCTGAATGTCTAGTGCACTTAATTTGGTGTTAATCCCACTAATGACCAAAGATAATTCCTCTTTATCGTTTAAAGCTTTTTCAATGATGTCAGGAAATTTCGTATTCTCTGAATCAATTTTAGTTATAATAGTGTTTTTAGATATTTCCTCTTTCTTTTCAGAGTTTAATGTTTTATTAAGAAATGGTAACTTAGAATTTTTCTTTAGATCATGATCATTTTCCTTGTTAATAACAAATGGATTTACCTGAGTAATAGAATGAGTATCCGATTCGATGTTAATGTCCTTTTGAGTATTTTCTTCGATAGATTTTGCAGGCGAAGACTCTGAATTTGAAGATAACTTTAAATCTTCCGCCAGGTCACATTCTTCATTTTCTTGTGAGATTTTTTCTTCTTTTTTTGTTTTATCCATAGTATAGAACTTAGATCGTTTTACTTTGATGTTAAGTTTAGGAGAGTTTCTTTTTTTCTTATTACCTACTGCCATTTTGAAACAATCGAAGCACTAACACTTGAGTTTACCACGTTACATCCGGGAATTTCGCCTTTCGTTAAGCCTATCAGAAGTAACGGAAAGTTGATAATTCACAAACACAATCGTAGTTCTTTCGGTTTTAAATAATTCTTTGATTACATGTTGACACAATCTGAAATCAAGATCGACAAAATTCTATGGAAGGCAGCACAAAACCAAAAGAATAATTAAACTTTCGGCAGCACAACACCACGTCCAAACGCTCTGGTTCCACGGATAATTCTGGCGATTGCGCTGGCCAAGGCAGTACCTGGATACCTTGTAGCACTGTCTGCCGATGTTGGTGGGCATTATAATGCTGGAATTGGGCATCAGGGATACCATAGCATCAGGATACCACATACAGTAACAAAACGTGCTGCAGCACCATATCGATGTATCGTTGTGCTGTCACTGTACTCACTCTGTATACGAGAAGTGAACAGATGTTGAAACTGATAGCGCTCCGAAACCACGACACCAGGCTGAGGAGCCGTATGCACTCATGGATGGCAGCAAGATCAGCCCATTGACCATGTCATCTCCAGACTCTCAATCGGTGATCGTCGGCACTGAGACAGAATCGAGACTCCTCACTGAATATGACTTATGGTTCCATTCGTCCCGTCATGCATTTCTGTTAAGGCACCACTGCAACCTTGCACAACGATGTACTGTGGTGAGTGGCAGTCATCGCAATGGCTGGCGAGAGCACTACCTGCCTCAGCCAATCTGCGATTCAGCCTGTGTTGACACAGGGATATCCATAGCTGCCTGTACACTGCATCCAGGGGCGTAGCCATGGGGAGGAGGCTCCCCCCAAAGTAACTCGGAGTTGGCAAAATTCGAAGCGACTTCGTAAAATCTAGGCGCATTGTGAAAATTTTTAATTTTTTTTTTTGGAAAATTAAGGGGAGTTGTCAAAATCGAGGCAAGTTGGCAAATCTAAGACAGTTTGGAAAATAAAGAGACGGCAAAATTTAGAGCAGTTGGCAAAATTCGAAGCGACTTCGTAAAATCTAGGTGCATTGTGAAAATTTTTAATTTTTTTTTTGGAAAATTAAGGGGAGTTGTCAAAATCGAGGCAACTTGGCAAATCTAAGGCAGTTTGGAAAATAAAGAGACGGCAAAATTTAGAGCAGTTGACAAAATTCGAAGCCACTTAGTAAAATACAGGTGAGTTCGCAAAATCGGGACAACTTGGCAAAATCTTAGGGAGTTGGCAAATTCGGAGTGACTAGGTAAAATCTTGGAGAGTTGACAAAATCGGGACAACTTGGTAAAATCTTGGGGAGTTGGCAAAATTCGGAGTGACTTGGTAAAATCGTGGGGAGTTGGCAAAATTCAGGTGAGATGTAAAAATTAGGATTTTTTTTCTGTAAAATTATGTCGAGTTGGCAAAATGTAGGGACAGTTGGCAAAATTCTGAGTGACTTGGCAAAATCGTGGGGAGTTCGCAAAATTTAGGGGAGATGTGAAAATTTGGATTTTTTTCTGTAAAATTATGGCATGTTGGCAAAATTTAGGGGCAGCTGGTAAAAACTAGGGGCAGTTAGCAAAATCTAGGGGTAGTTGGAAAAACTAGGGGCAGTTGGCAAAATTCGGGTGAAATGTAAAAATTTCAATCTTTTTTCTGTAAAATTATGGAATGTTGGAAAAATTACGGCAACTTCGTAATATCTAGAAGAGTTGTCAAATCTTGGGGAAGTTGGCAAAATTCAGAGTGACTTTGCAAAAATCAGGTGTGATGTAAAATTGGGATTTTTTTTTCTGTAAAATTGTGGCGAGATGGCAAAATCGAGGAAACTATGCAAAATCTAGGGCAGTTGGCAAAATTCGAATTTGCGATTTGTGAAAATTGCGATTGTTTATGTAAAATTAAGGAGAGTTGACAAAATCGAGAAAACTTGGCAAAATCTAGGGAAGTTGGCAAAACTGGAAACCACTTGGTAAGTACAGGTGAGTTGTAAAAATCGGGATTGGTTTTGTGAAATTAAGGAGAGTTGGAAAAACCAAGAACTCTTTGCAAAATTCGAAGCCACTTGGTAAAATACAGGGGAGTTGGCAAAATTCAAAGCCACTTGGTAAAATACAGGGTAGTTGTGAAAATTGTGCCTTTCTTGTGCAATTAAGGAGAGTTGATAAAATTCGAAGTGACTTGGCAAATTCAGGGAAGATATAAAAATTGCGATTTTTTCTGTAAAATTACGGCAAGTTGGCAAAATTCGAAACCACTTGGTAAAATATAGGCGAGTTGTGAAAAATTGAGATTTATTTTGTGAAATTAAGGAGTGTTGGACAAATTGAGGAAACTTAACAAAATGGCAAAATTCGAATCTAGTTTGAAAATACGGGTGAGTTGTGATAATTGGTATTGGGTTTGTAAAAATCAGGATAGTTGACTAAAAGCGAGAAAACTTGGCAAAATCTTGGGGAGTTTGAAAAGTTTGAACTGATTTGGCAAATTTAGGAGAGATGTAAAGATTGGGATTAGTTTCGTGAAATTAAGGAGAGGTGGCGAAATCAAGGGAAAATTCACACTGATTTGCTACAATTCAGACGATATGTAAAAATATTGGAATTATATCTGTGAAATTATGGCTAGTTGGCAAAACTGGAAGTTAAGTGGCAAAAAGCTGGAGAGTTGAAAATTGCCTCAAACTCCCCTCCCCCCGCATGGAGCGAAAATCTAAGTTTGTTCACTTGACAAATTTGAATTTCGAGTTGGAAATTTTTTTATTTCCTCCCCCCACAACTATAATCGTTCGCTACGCCCCTGACTGCATCGAATGTCATACGCTGTGGATTGTGGGCCTGCTACAGCTTGCCATTGAATGTGCCGATCGAGGCGTTGGCCCCTTTAACGCCCAGCGTCTCTGTAAAACCAGCACCTCTGAGATTCCAGACCGGACGAATTTCGAAATGAACTCTTCCAAACGAAATCCCTATCTGCTCTTATCGTGTCCTAAGGCGTTAGTTGTCGTGGACAACGTAACCTTCCCCTCTCGCAGCCAAAGAAGCAGCAGTTATGCTGAGATAATCCTTCAAGCCATTGATAGTGATAGTGGAAAGTTGAAACCTCCTCTTTGTGTTTTCAGATGGCACATTTCTGAAAAAAAAAATGCTATATAAGCTAATTCAGTAATTTTAATTCTTGCAAAAGAAATGAGAAATAAAGGAAAAGAACTGCTATTCTGAAACGAAACTCAGAGTTATTGTTTTCGAATGAATTTTATTTCTCAAAAAAGAAATACTAACTCTGCGTCAGAAGCATTTTCCCTTTCAGCAAATGGTTTTAAACTCTTTACCTGCTTCAAAACATTTGGGTTGAGAAAATATGTGAAACATATTAATACGCTTATTATTACATTACTCCTCAAATTCAAGGTTTAATTGTCTTCTTTTATGTTTTTAAAGAAGGTCGAGTGTGATGTTAAAAATAAAAATAATTGCAGCAGGTTTAGAACTCAGTCAGCGTAAACAAATTGTAAAAAGTTGTATTTCCTCAGAAGAAAACTAATATATACCATTCGACCTAGTAATAACCGAACTGTGCCAACATTGAGATTTATCTCGCTAACCCTGAGCTCAATGAAGTTGTATCAGAGTATGACTCTTGAGTCATGATAATCTGTCAAATTTTTAATCGTGGGAAGGAAAAAAATGAACTGCACCTTGCGTTTCCGAGTTATAATTCTTCCAGCACAAATGAAAAAAAAGAAAAAGATTATATCTTATGCACTTTTAAAAACACCGTACACTAGGCATTTAGCCAGGAGTTTTTTGAGAGGATCAGCGCCCCTCGATATTCCAGGATTAAATTTTTAGTTCGTTGCTTTAAAAAAAAAAGAAAAAAAACTGTTGCTTTCACTGTGTCGTCTTTATTTGTAGATACAAATTGTTTAAGAGACAATTCGTAAAATTTTTGCTGTATAACACTTATTAAATAGGTGAGAAAAGGAACATGGTTAGGCTTGGAGATACGACAGTCCATCAGATGGAACATAAAGTCGTGGTTCCCTGTGTACATAAAATAATGCTCTAAATGGAATCGACGGGAGATTTCCATTTGCCTCTTTACAGCTGTCCGTTAGATTACCTTTTCCAAACTTCTCCCTTGGTATATTTATGACGTGGTCATTTAGTCCATTTTGTGCACAAAGTTCCGCTCAGAGACAAAACAGTCTGACCTTTCATTAGTTTGAATTTCTCAGGTCAGAGCGTTCTGGCGGACAAAAAATATTTCTTATCCGCAAGAAGCGACTGGACTTTGTAGCTGTTTTAATTGGTTTATTACCTCATTATTATTCTAAAAGATATAATTACCTAATTTCGTAGAAGTATAAAAAAATATTTGATCTAATATATAATTTTCACCATCCACTACCATTTATTTAATTCATTCTTTGAAATTTAACTCTTCCCTAAACATAAATTTTTATTAATGTTTGCAGTATACTGGAAAACAAATTATACATCTCGCTTGTTAAACTCATTGCACTCTATATTCTTCAATTTCAACACGTTTCTGAAACTAATAGATGGATTTCAAACAAACAGGTCCTCAAACCAACCAGAAGTATTGAAATACTAACTAGAAGACAACGAATCCTCTCTGACGAATATCGAAAACTCTTTTTCAAAGAAAATGAAGTTTGCCTTTTATCGACTTTTTCACCCACTAACTAACGGTAGAAATTAGAATTAACGAAGTACTATTTAATTAATATGTAACAGATGTGATGTAGAGCGATCTTTTACGAAATGAAATCTGAATTGCAGGGCAGAAGTAATCTCGCTAGTAATGTACTCGGTGGTTGGCCAGATTTATGCTAATTTATGCATAACCCTTTCTCCCCCCACGCAGGTGCTATAAACCTTTCTCCCAGGGCAGGTAAAATATTTAATGAGCGGAACCGTTGTATACGCAGATAGAATATTTAATGAGTGGACAGGATGGGCTAATTAATGAGCAGCTGAAATATTTTAATGAGAGGAAGCGTTGTATGCGCAGATAGGATATTTAATGAGTGGGTTAATGAGAAGATGTTTCATCCGTTTTCACATGTGAATATCAGAAGGTTGAGGAAATGTTTCTTGCTAATTAATGAGAGGATATCGAGCAGATGGTTATTTGGTAGAACAATTCTAACGAATAAAAATCCTTAGATTATATTAATGATAGGGTTGAGCTTCACTATGATTGGTCTATAATATCTCCCCTTCTTTTGCGAATGGGGTAAATGAGCGAGACAAAATGAGCGAGAAAATTCATTCTGCGTCACAAGACTGTGCTCTGTCTGAACTAGATTTATTTTCAGTATCTCCAACAAGTTCAGAGGCAGAAAGAAGCAATTATGTATCCTACCTACCCTTAGCTTCTTTAGATGGTAATGCTCCTCTGGAATTTAGTATAGTGGGAAGTGACGAATACATAGACCTTGCAAGATGCTATCTTCGATTGAAAGTAAGAATTACAAATGGTACCAATTACAGAAGCTGATCTGGTCGCCCCTTCTAATAATTTCATACAGTCTTTTTAGTCAGACGGATATTTACCTAAACGAACGATTGATTTCTGGGAGTCATACCTTGTATCTCTACAGAAGTTATTTTGAGACTCTTTTGAATTATGGAACAGAAGCCTCGAAGAGTCAATTACTTTGTGCGCTATGGTTTCCGGATACAGTAGGACATTTTGAGACCAATACTAATGCCAACTCAGAATGGCAAGCACGCAAGTCCATGGCAGGATCTAATGCTATCGAATTAATCTCATGCATACATGGAGATATCTTCACTCAAGACAAGTATTTGTTGAATCATGTAAATCTTAGAATCAGAATAATGAGAGCAAAACCCGAGTTTTGTCTCATGACAAGTGTGGACAGAACCGAATTTAAGGTGAAGTTTGAAGAAGCTGCATTTTACGCTAGAAAAGTCAAGGTGAACAATTCTGTACTCATCGCTCATGCTCAAATGTTACAGACTACTTCGGCGAAATACTCCCTACGAAGAATAGAGATGCGTAGCTGTGCACTAGCTCCTGGCATTACTGCAGTAACAAAAGATAATTTATTTTCTAGTCAGCTACCTAAACGTTGTATCATAGGATTTGTTGAATCAGCTGCTTTGAATGGAAATTATGCTAAAAATCCCTACAACTTCAAACATTACAGCTTAAAATTTTTAACACTCTATGTGGATTCCGATTCGTTCCCATCGCAACCCTTAACACCAGATTTCGGAAACAATCAGTACCTACGATCTTATCAAACATTTCTCGAAAGTCAGGATGTATGGAAAGCTAATAAGGGTCTTCAGTTTGGTCGTGCTTCTTATTGGAGAAGTTTTACATTGTATGGATTTGAGCTATCTCCAGAAGGAAAGGAGTGTAACGATTATTTTAATGTGATAAAATCCGTAAATTGTAGACTAGAACTCAAATTTGATGTCGTTTTACCTCATGCAGTGAGTGTGATTTTCTATGCCGAGTTTGAAAATCTTCTAGAAATTGATCAATACAGAAAAGTACTATTTGATTATTCTGCCTGATGGATGCATTACAGCTGAAAAGGGTACTCAAAAGGGATCCCTATACATCTCCCCTTTTCCTAGGAGTGTTCGCAAGAGAACAATTACCTCGTTGTGCTAAGAAACCGTGTATGTTTATATACAACACAGATGTTTCTACTTCTTCAGGAACACACTACACTGGATCGCCGTTTACATGAATAAATATAGTGTGGATCATTTTGATCCTTTAGGACAGGGGTGTCAAACTCAATCTTGTAAAGTGCCAATTTTTCTTTCAAAGTACATCAGCAGGCCGGAATTCAATTAAACACTAATTTTATATAAAAAACTTTTATTTAAATTTAAAGTAAACATCAAAATTAAAATGGCATTAAGTCCTAACGGTTAAAAAACACGCATTATATCGAAGATCCACATACTTGACATATTTTCAGCTTTATTATGTCATCGATGTTTGGGTAAGTGCGAGTTATATAGGTATCTGTAATCTATGTGTTCAATGTATAGAAAAACTATTTACGAAATTCGAGTATTATTAATTGAGGTCGCGGGCCGCATCTTTGACATGCCTGTTTTAGGACATCCTCCTACGGATACGGAACCTTACTATATTGAAAATCGAATAAAACGTGTAGTATATCCTTCATATTACGTAAAAGATCCTAAATCTAACACCTGTGGACTTCGCCGTCTATAATTTTTGTGTCAAAGAGCTAGAGGTGTGAATCTATCACGCATTTTGGCAGATTATTATTCTTGTAATCTGGACTTGAACGAATCACTGACTCCTACGAAGCCGAGTATTAAATAGTCTTTTGCAAGATGGAATCTCCATGTGCGTTATCGTGGCTGGACCTTCACAGTGTGGAAAATCTACATTTGTTTTAAACTTGATACGCCATGCAGACACAACGTTCAACCCTGTGCCTTCTAAAATAATATATTGCTATTCTCTATGGCAAGACGCTCTTGAACCCTTTAAACAGAGGGTCAATTTCATCAAAGGTTTCCCATCTCTCCAATTTAGTTCAGAAAAACATAGGCTTCTTATTCTGGATGACCTCATAGCAGAATCCACGAATGATCAACGAGCAGATCTGTTTACACGAGGCTCACATCATTTGAATGTCACAGTGGTTTTAATCACTCAGAACTTACGTTTTCAAGGCAAGTGTCCAAGAAATATATCTCTCAACTCGCAATATATCGTACTCTTCAAGAATCCTAGAGACAAGTGCCCATTATCTTATTTAGCAAGACAGATGTATCCTGGAGAAACCAAAGTTTTATCAGATCCCTATAAATTAGCTACCAAGGATCCTCGTGGTTATTTATTCGTCGACTGCAAAATGACAACATCAGACAAAGAGAGATTACGCTCGAGAATATTGCCATTCAAAGCACCAGAAATACTATTTATAAGAGATGAGAATTAAAAATCATGGCTCATTTTTACACTATCTGCAGACTGTATCACCGAAGAAAAGAGCGGATTTGCTCAAAAGTGCCACAGAGAAAGAAATATTAGCCATCTGTGAACTCTGTCATAATCTTTTGAGGAATAATATACCCTTGAAAGCCGAAATCTTGCGTCGCTTATCAAAACATAGATGAATGATACGAAAATTAGTCTCGAAAGAAATCAGTGTCAGAAGAAGAAATTAATCCAACTAAAGGGTGTGGGATTCTTGCTCCCGTTATTAGATGCAGCGTTACCACTTTTAACAAGTATATTTTCAAATGACATTTGCTGTAAGACCGGTTGAAAAAACTTATATTAAAAGTAAGCTATCATCTCTCAATAGTGAAATGAAAAAAATTCTGGAATCCACTGAGGATCCAGAAAAAAAAAAGCTAGTAATTATCTATCAGCTTTAAGAAAATATTTGGAATATACACGTCAAAACGAGGTTCCTCAAGTATTTGTATTTAAAAAAGGCTTGAGTGAAAGAGATATTATTGATATGGTTCCGAAATATTATCAACAAAAATTTACGAGAACGAATGAAACAGCTTCCGGAATATGTAAAGTGGGATGATAGAGGACGACTATTTCACGAAAATAGACCTATAGCACAAAGTCATATTGTTGATCTCTTATTGGATAGCGTTAGAAGAAAGAAATCATCAAATCAACCTGGTGCTCAAGAATTTAAAAGTCAACTGAACTGGAAATCTTTCTAACCCTATGCAACCAGACATAAAATAAAAAAACTATTGAATAAAAGTGCTTTCTTTTTTATTTTGTGTTGTCATGTTTTGTTTGTCTACATTCCATACGAAAGATACGAAGCAAAGTTTAAATCCGTCTTAGTAGAAACAGGTGCACAGAACAAGTTTGACTGTCATTGAGACATATGCCTGAGGCTAGCGGAAGCTATTCGAGTTAATGTAAAGATTCTGTTTATCTCACAATTGCCCAACCAAAATTAGAAGTTATATATAGTCCTCAGTTGTTTTGTGAGTTCTTTCGCTGCTAACATTATAGTGTGACAGGATGACTTTTTTCCCAAACCGTTGTGGGGCTGGCTGGTTCGTCGAATGGGATGAACACCGAGAGAATATCCCTGTTAATGTGAGATGCACATGTAATGATCATAACACAGCACATCGGAGAGATCGTAGTCCTCTCTGGTGTAACGCTCCAAAGATTAATAACTATTAAAGTTTTGGACCTTTTATCTGATCCAATTTATTCAAACTCCGAATAGCTTAATCGGGCACCAGGCAATAATAACTTGCCAAACAAAGTTTAAATAGGGTTCGATAAAGAATTGCCAAGCGTTACTTACCGACTAAGAATTCAAAAAATGATTGTCAAGCTTAAATATTAAATACAATCAAAAATTAACTCACGTTGCTCAAGAAAAAAAATAGCAAAGATTCAAAACCTGAACGAAACCTGGTTAATTGACCTGTACAAAAAGCTGGTTCATTGGTAATCTGGTAAAGAATCAAAAATTAACTCACGTTGCTCAAGAGAAAAAATAGCAAAGATTCAAAACTCATAAATCCCCAAACTCTTAAATATAACGTAAATTAAGCAAAACTGGTTAAGAAAAAGTAAAAATGAGGGTGGACCATCACAACTCCCCCTCCTAAAGGGAGTCAAAATTTGACCTAACAGATTTTGACGAGAAAATTTTGAATAAAAGAACCTTCTCACGTCATTTACACATAGTTGAATATAAAATAAGGTAAAAGTATGCTTACGCAAATTTTGATAAGACGATCTACTCTCACTTCGACACAATTTTCCATCAGAACCAAAGGTACCTCCTCCCAAATCTCTTATCAAGTGCGTACAGCTAACCTAGTGTAAATATATACCAATGGCTGTAGCGATTAACTGCATACTAGTGTTAACGGACTACCTAATATTACATTCTGATACAAAATTTCTAAATGTCATTCATTAACCTGTACAAAAAGCTGGTTAATTGGTAATCTGGTAAAGAATCAAAAATTAACTCACGTTGCTCAAGAGAAAAAATAGCAAAGATTCAAAAGTTTCTAAAACAAACAAAGTTTATTTCCAAAATTTCAACTCACCAAACATCAAATGAAAATGTCGACTACATCTCGACGCATCACTATCTCACTACATTACTCTACAATAGGGTGAGCCGAAAAAATTCAATTTTTGTTTTCAAGTCGTAATACAGCGGAAAAGTTGCGAATTGGGGAGACTAAAAGGGGGTAAAAAAAGAAATAAAATCGGTTTATATCTTCCGGTCGTGCATGTGCTCTAAAATTTGCCGAAATTTGGAAAAAATCAAATTTTTACGATAATTTTTAACAGTTTTAAATTAGCCTCTTCCCGAATGTAATAGCTCAAATTCTTATGTATTAGAACCACAGAAAATAATGTTTAAATATTATGTAAATCCATCAACATCTTCCGGTCGCGCATTGCCTTCAAGGTTAATGAAATTATGAAAAAAATTTACAAATAAAGGTAGATCACAGTCAAGGAAAAAAAAAACACTAACAACTTACATGTTCTTTATATTTATTCTTTATTGAATACAAGTGAGTCTAGCTCATTCGAAAAGTTTCCGTAAAGTGAAAAACGAAGAGCATTACTCGCTAATTCAAGAACCTGGTTCAGTCTACATCGGCCATGTTACTCCAACTTCTGGAAGTTCTGAAGATATTGTCACTTCTATTATTTCTTATCTGTCTGGTCGTGGTATTTCTCTTGAAAAATTAGTTGTCATAGGATGTGATGGCACAGTCAAGGAAAAAAAAAACACTAACAACTTACATGTTCTTTATATTTATTCTTTATTGAATACAAGTGAGTCTAGCTCATTCGAAAAGTTTCCGTAAAGTGAAAAACGAAGAGCATTAGTCGCTAATTCAAGAACCTGGTTCAGTCTACATCGGCCATGTTACTCCAACTTCTGGAAGTTCTGAAGATATTGTCACTTCTATTATTTCTTATCTGTCTGGTCGTGGTATTTCTCTTGAAAAATTAGTTGTCATAGGATGTGATGGCACTGCTGTTAATACAGGTTGGAAAAACGGTCTGATTCGCCGAATCGAAATACATTTGGGAAAACCGTTACAATGGCCAGTTTGCCTTCTCCGTTTCAATGAACTGCCATTTCGGCATCTGTTTCAATACCTAGACGGTAAATCAACGGGTCCGAAATCTTTGAGAGGGCCAATCGATGAAAAGCTGCGAAAACGTCTAGTGATTGGCTTCAAGAGTATTGGCTGTCAGATCCCCACAACAGACAGAAGTATACTAAGTAAGGATCAGCAGTATCTACTTGATATTACATGGCAATAAAGTCGGGAAACTGTAAAGAGGATTTGGTTGTACGAGATCCTGGTCCCTTGTCACACTCGAGGTGGTTGACAACAGCAAATCGAACTCTCAGATTGTACTTAAGTGAAGAAAGTCCCACACCTGAACTTTAAGAAATAGTTGTATTTATTTTGAAGTCATACATGCCAATGTGGTTTAGTATTAAAACAAGTAAATACTTTACAGAGGGACCAAAACTTGTGTACCAATCAATACAATCTTCAAGGTACCTGCCTGAAGATTTACGTAATATTGTCGACCTTGCGATCGAACGAAATGACCTTTTCGCTCATCCAGAACATTTAATGTTAGCCATGACACAAGATAATACAAAACACATGAGAGCTCGGACTTCGACGAATTCTAAAGGCGAGACAGTTAGATCAAAAGAGAACAACTATCAGAACATTCATGCCGCCAAAACTCAATTTCAAGGCTCAAGACTACTCGGAAATAATTAACTGGATGGACTGTGATTTATCTTCTCCCCTATTATTAAAAGATATCAGTGACGATGAGATTATATCACATATTCAAAGTGACTCAGTTCCTAATTGGGATATAACATTCAAGACATTCGCAGTTCACACACAGGCAGTTGAAAGATGTGTGAAACTCGTGACAGAAGCCTCAGGAAAACTTTGCGGAGCTGAGTCTAGAGAGGGTTTTATCAGAACGACTCTGCTGTCAAGGTCAACCATGCCTAACTTCGCCCATAAATCACATTTCAAAGTACCTTCAGCTAACAATGAGTGAAAACGGAGATGTTCAATTGTTCAACATGAGTTTCTTGGACTTACGACTCTTCATACAAAAACTTAGTTTTTTTCAATAAAAAAATCTGTTTATAAATATTACTAATGGTCTAAAATAATTTGTTTTTAAACATTTAAACTTGTATTCAATAAAGAACAAATATAAAGAACATGTAAGTTGTTAGTGTTTTTTTTCCTTGAACTGTGATCTACCTTTATTTGTAAACTTTTTTTCAAAATTTCATTAACTTTGAAGGCAATGCGCGACCGGAAGATGTTGATGGATTTAAATAATATTTAAACATTATTTTCTGTGGTTCTATTACATAAGAATTTGAGATATTACATTCGGGAAGAGGCTAATTTAAAAATGTTAAAAATGATCATAAAAATGTGAATTTTTCCAAATTTCGTCAAACTTTAGAGCACATGCGCGACCGGAAGATATAAACCGATTTTATTTCTTTTTTTACCCCTTTTTAGTCTCCCCAATTCGCAACTTCTCCGCGGTGTTACGACTTGAAAAAAAATTTTGAATTTTTTCGGCCCACCCTACTCTACAACTCTACTCCTCACTACACGCACTACTTACTCTGTGACCTAACATCACTGTTATATCGTGCGTTATACAAAAGCCCGCACGTGTCATGTTGCACGCCGGGAAAGACATTTACATAAACTGATGAGCGTGCAAGCTATGACGTAAGAAAAGGTGTGTCCTTGAACACGGGCGCTTTAGTGATTGACAGTCAAAAGGTCGGAGTTGCGCATGCGCAACTTCTGCAGCTCGGGACAATCCATCAAAAATAAATTAAAAATCCCCAAACTCATAAATATAACTTAAATTAAGCAAAACTGGTTAAGAAAAAGTAAAAATGAGGGTGGACCATCACAACTCCCCCTCCTTAGGGAGAGTTGTGATGGTCCACCCTCATTTTTACTTTGTTTTACAAATAAAGTTTACAAATTTTAGTTTACAAATAAAGGTAGATTAATAATTTTGACTCCCTTTAGGGAGTCAAAATTTGACCTAACAGGTTTTGACGAGAAAATTTTGAATAAAAGAACTTTCTCACATCATTTACACATAGTTGAACATAAAGTAAGGTAAAAAGTATGCTTACGCAAATTTTGATAAGACGATCTACTCTCACTTCGGCACAATTTTCCATCACAACCAAAGGTATCTCCTCCCAAATCTCTTATCAAGTGCGTACAGCTAACCTAGTGTAAATATATACCAATGGCTGTGGCGGTTAACTGCATACTAGTGTTAACGGACTACCTAGTATTACATTCTGATACAAAATTTCTAAATGTCATTCATTAACCTGTACAAAAAGCTGGTTAATTCTACTCCTATCCTGCTTAACTTCTAAAAAGGTTAAAGAAAGAAAATTCAATTAAATACGTATCAAGAGCGGTACATAACTTCCGCTTATCCCTAACCACAATCAAAATATGTGAAAGCTAAATCTTCTGTGCTAGCATACATAAAAAAAATGGGTATTGGAACACCGTTAAATCCTCCTAACTACATCAAACCTGCGAAACTAAGAAATTTCAAATTTTACAAACAAACGGGAGTGCAATCATCCGCTACTTCGCCTAGACACAATAATCGCGAGCTAGATGAAATAAAAAAAATCATTAGTTACCTCCTCTTTTAGAGCTATGAGTCCCACTCCCAAAGGAGTTATGCTGGTGACTACTCAGTGACAAGACTTGGCTGTTGGGAACAGCTCCAAATGGGTACCAAAAAAAACAAAGTGACATCATGGTCAGCTCATATATATATACAAATAAATGCTGCCAATGTCATCCCAACAATTACGCATCGATGCATAAATATCACTGATGACAATGAACAGATTTAAACATATATACATACATCGTATCTAAAAATAAAGAAAAAGATGTGTAAACAATTTATAATATAGGACGATAACATTTCATCCATACAATTTCCATTCACTTTTTGCATGAATCTCATTTTTGCATACATAAATTCAATTTGAAATGCACAAAGTTTTACAATACAAAATATTTCTTAAAAGTGCAAAACATTAAATCACTGTACTAAATTCTCGTTCATTCTCATCATTCATATCCATAAACATTTTACAATTTCTATACTTCCTAATGTAAACTGAAAATACTTTCAGCTTTCAGTCAACAGAAATGAAAAAAAAAAATCTACAAAAATACACTTTAAATCACGTTAATACAATATAACAACCAGAACTTCAGAGTTGGGTTGGGTTGTTTTACCTCTGAGCGGCACTTTTTTGCACACCATGGACTAAATGGTCAGGTCACATGGACCCTGAAGGCTCAGAGAAGGGTGGGGGAGGGGACCTACTGGAACAGCTGTTGGGAGACAGATGGTCGCCTCCCGTCAAGGCCATCCAGAGTGTTCTTTAACGTGCACAGAGTATGGTTCTCCCGCACACGGGGCCCCGGCTTAACGTCCCATCCGACGGACGGCGGCCTTTCCAAGCCCATCGGTGTCCCCTACTGACAGAACTTCAGATGAACAAGAATACATAAAAAAAAATTCTATTCACACAGTATAAACTCAAACTATAGTAAATTCACTCTTCGAAAATAAATATCGAAACTCCAAAGTTTCAAACAAGAAATTAAACATTTCAAAATCTCTACGAATGTAAATCACAATAAAGCGACTTCATTCTTCTTCGTCTTCATCTATTCCAGAGAAAAGAAAACATTTATAAATAATTAAGTGCCACAGTGGAAGAATAATAATATACTTAAATTTTCATTGTTGGCACTCCGTTGCGATAAATCATCATCCAGTCGGATTAGGACGACATCCTTCCTTTGTCGATCGATACGTCAGGTGAAAGCACTGCTGAAGACCTCGTTGGTGACGTCATCTCCGCTATGTTGACTACTTCGCTGCCGGTTGTCGCTCTGCAGGCTCTGGTCGTTTCGTTGACATCTCGTAACGCTCTTGACGTCGATGGAACAGCTGAATCTGGGTTTATCATTCTTTGTCCTGTCGTATGTAATATGTGATAATCCAATCTATCTTTCTCTCGTCTGCATGGTAATGGTTCATCATCATTATCAGAGACATCATTCTCCTGGTTTTGTTGTGGAGCATCGACTTCATTTATAACTCTTGATCTGGAAAATTCTATGGAACTGTTATATTTTTTAATGTTTACGATATTAAAGTATCCTACTGAGGCATTATTGACCATATTGGCCAGTTCATACAGAAGAGGAGAAAGTTTCTTCCTTACAATATCATCATTATCATCCTCAAGCAGCCATGGGCTACGGAGGTCCAACTAGACCGTGCAGTTTAATTCTCCAAGCATATCGGTCCTGAGCTACATCTGCTGCATCCAGCCACAGCACACCAATTCTAACAAGATCCTGTTTGACATTATCTGCCCACCGCATCCTAGGTCTCCCCTTCCTTCTGAGGCCTCTAGGTACACTGTTCATAACCCTATTCGCCAATCTATAATTATTCATACGGGCAACATGGCCAAACCAACGGAGTCTCTCTCTGCACAATATGCTGCTTAAAGGAGGTTGTAACTAATGATGAGATTAGGCAAAGGAGTCTGCAAAGTTAAACCACCACAAAGTTAAAAGATGCTTGCATAGTATCTTGGGTATTTACCCAAGATACTACGCAAGCATCTAGAATCAAAAGCATCCTGTTATCTTGTTTACACAGCGTCAAAGTTTCACTACCATAACTAACCCTAGAAAGAACCAAACTATTATACAGTCTAATTTTAGTCTTTAGGTGTATACGCTATTTCTCCACACTCTCCATAGATTCTTAAAGGTCTTGGCAGCAATCCCTATTCATCTGTTAATCGCATGCTGCACATCACCAGTATCTGTTACATAGCTCTCAAGGTAATGAAACTGTGACACCTGCTCAAGACTGCAACCATTCAGATGAACTGAATCACAACCTGCCTGACCAATTTTCATCACTTTAGTTTTCTCTCTGTTTATAACCAAACCTACTTACTACCAGTCTCATGAACAGCTCGAATGAAAGAGTTCATCTCATCAAAATCATTTGCCAAAAGGGCTAAATCAGAAATTTTCGTATCTCCAGCCCATTTAAGGCTAAAATCTTTCCCTTGAAGTGAATTTCGCATAACATAATCAATAACCAAACTAAGGAGAAAAGGAGACAAAATGCACCCTTGTCGAACACCAGAAGTAATGCTAAACCAATTGCTACAAGACTTACCAACTCTCACACATGGCTCAGTGTTATTATAGAGAGTTTTCATTATGTTAACTAACTTGTCTGGTATACCATATGATTTCACAATCAACCACAAATTATGACAATCAACAGAGTTGAAAGCCTTTTTGAAAACAACAAAGCTAGCAACCAAAGGTTTCTGAAACTCTAAACATTTCTCAAGAATCTGCCTAAGTGAAAATATCTGATCCACACATCTCCTATTACTTCTGAATCCACATTGCTCATCACGCAATTGACTGTCAACCAGATTCTTAATTCTATTAAGCACAATCATCGAAATAACTTTACCTGGAACAGAGAGTAGGCTGATACCCCTATAGTTATCACAAGAACTGCGATCACCTTTTTTTAAAATATTGATAACAATAGCTTTGGTAAAATCCTTAGGAACCATGCCTTTATCATAAAAGATATTCAAAATTTCAGTCATCGAAGTGGTAACAGAAACATTCCCAGTTCTAAGCATTTCAGTAGTAATTTCATCTACCCCTGGGGATTTATGAAGTTTAAGTTTAGAAATAGCCAAAGTAACTTCAGACTGTGTTATAGGGCCAACATTAAAGCCACCAATGCATCTATCATCATTGCAAACAATGGAAGCAGAACTAACTACATTGCTTAGAACATCACTGAAATGCTCAGCCCACCTAGCCATGACAGAATCCTCACCTTCTATAACCTTACCTTGTTTATCTTTCAATCCCTGTATACCTGTCCGTTTTCTACCACACAAAACATTAACTATCTGGTACAGCTCTCTGTTGTTGTGCTGCCTAACTGCTTCCTCAGCTTTGTCAGCCAAGCCATCAAGCCAAAGATTCTTATCAGTAGCTAACTGATCCTTTACACGTTTTTTAAGTTCTCTGTAATGCTTTCTATTATGACTAGTAGGGTATTGATTAAGGACATTTCTGCAGTTCCTTCGTTCTGAAATAAGCTCAAGTGCTTTATCACTTAAATAATTCTGTCTCCTCTGCTCCTTTTTTCCTAAAAGAGTACTGTCAGTTTCCAAAAAAGCCTGTTTAAAACGACCCCATTCTTCCTCAACTTCAGTATTAAGCAAACCATGACTGTCATGATGACTAAGTAACCTATCATGGTAAGCTTTAGCTATAACAGGGTCTTTCAGAGCTTCAGTATGAAAGGTAAATTTTTTAACTTTAGCGCAACACTTTTTAAGTTTAAGTTGCAAGACACTTTTAACAAGGTAATGGTCAGATCCAATTTCAGCTCCCCTATATGCTATGGTATTCCTAACAGAACTAGCCCATTTGCTGTTAATTAATATGTAATCAATCATATTCCTATGCAGCCCATCAGGTGAAGCCCATGTGTATTTATGTATGTCGTCGTGTTTGTAATATGTGTTAGTTATTCTGAAACCATTGAGTATACTTACCTGTAGGAGACGCTGTCCATTGTCATTGCCATTGTCCACCAAAACAGTCTATCATCCCTCATTCACCACCACCACATTATCCATATCACCACCACATTACTCCAGTTTAGGCTTGACGATGCCCAACTAGCTAAGTAAGGTTCAGGTACCTGCGATGGCCTCTGATTAAGATTATCCACCAGCTAATGGCCTCTGTTCACTTAGGGCTGGCAACTCAGAAGCAAACAGAAAACACAGCGGCAGATACTCCCTCAACAGAGGCTCACCAGTGCAGCAAGTTCAGGATCAATAATCAAGCTCATATCCATAAACAAGTCCAGTCTAGTAGGTATAAATGGTCAGCACCAGGACCCTGTGAAGTTGCCCACTCCTCAGCAGGGATGAAAAAAGAAAAGAAAAAAGTGGCCATAGATGACCAGATCAGTAGGCCATACTGAACTGGCAGCCCTCCCCTTCCGTTCCCTTCCAAAAGAGAATATCTCTTTTTTAAGGTACTAACGGCCTGCACCACGAGAAGGCGGGGGCGGATATTAGATGCTAGACCTGGCCGGTTCTGTGCATCATCACTAGGGATTGGTACACAGCTCTCCTTCCAGTTTATGCCTAGCTACCATTTACAATATATGGCCCAGCATATAATGGCGCAAATTTCTTTATGAATCCTCTTTCTTTATTACTCTTATGATGTGTTTTAATCAAGACCTTATCACCTATTTTAAATTCCATATATATATTCGTCTTTTGTTACAATCCTGTCGTTGCTTTTGTTGTGCTCGTAGGGAATTATCTCGTGCCTTTGAAATGGCTCGAATATGCTGTTCCGTTCTAAATTCAATGGATTGTGGAGATGCAGGTTGGCCAATGAGTCTATCCCAGGGTAATGTCAGCTCTCTTCCAAGAAATATCCTTGAAGGCGTGAATTTGGTGGTTTCCTGTAATGAAGTGCGTAAAGCAAAGGAAAACAGTTGCAAATATTTGTCCTAGGTACTATGTCTATTTTCAATGTAAGCAGCTATCATTCTACCAATATTTCGATTAATTCTTTCGGTCAAATTTGACTGTGGATGATATAGAGTAATATATGTGTTTTATTTGAAACGTTTCACGTACTTCAGCAGGCACATTTGAAATGAATTGGGGCCCATTGTCCGAAACTATACTCTTGGGTACCCCATACCTGCATATAAATTCATTTATAAATTTCTTTGCTATGATTGTTGCCGTTGCATTTTTAATGACAAATATTTCAATCCATTTTGAAAAATAATCTACTAACACTAGAATGTATTGGGTTATGTTTGTGGATACGGGCCCATTAAATCCATGCCTACTAATTCCACGGGTTCATTGGATCGTGCTTTTCATAAAACCACAAGGACGATTCTGATCTATTTTGGGGTTTGACAAATTAAACATGTTTCTACACAGGTTTTTACGTTCTTTTTCAAAGCTGGCCAATATGATCTTTTGGCTACCTTCTGATATGTTTTTCGTGTACCTAAATGTCCTGCTGAAGGTACATCATGTAGTTCTTGGAGTACGTACTCTCTTAAATTCGTAGGAATAAATGGGCGATAACTGCCTGTTTGACTCGCTCGTCTGCAGTAGTACAAAATATCATTAATTAGCCTAAAATGTCTGGCTCTTCGAACAATGCTTGAAGCTATACTAGGATTATTCATCAGTTTTCAAATAATGATATACATTTCCATATTCTAAATCTTTTGTTGTTCATTAATTAAGAGTTCCTTGTATTCGACGGGAACTATTGTGGTGAGCGAGGGAGCAAAAGGCTTATCTTCGAGCTCTGGCGTAACTTCTGCCGGCCACACGGGAGCACGGGATAATGCATCTGGTAGCTGATGTGCACTTCCCTTTCGGTGCTCGACCTTGAATTGAATTCTTGTAGGCGTAATGCGCAGCGCATTAGACGACCTGTTAGATTGGTGGATGCCTGCAATCATTGTAAAGCAGCATGGTCGGTAAAAATAGTAATGTCGGACGTGTCTAATTGCACTTTAAATTTATCTAGAGCCCATATTACGCTTAGACATTCTTTTTCAGTCAATGTATAATTTCTTTCAGTGTGACTCAAACTGCGACTGGCATATATGATGACGTGTTCACAATTGTCATTTTGTAATTGGCTCAGCATAGCACCGAGACCAACATCGGAAGCATCAGTGTAGATGTTAAAAGGTTTGCCTAACTGCGGCAAGGCCAACACAGGAGCATGACAGAATGCATCTTTTAAGGACTGAAATGCTGTGTCGCAAACAGGTGTCCAATGGAACCGTTTCCGCTTTCGGCGAAATTCACATAAAGGTTCGGCCAAATTAGCAAAATTAGGTACAAATTGTCGATACCAACCACACACATTCCTAGAAATCTACTAAGTTGCTTTGAATTGCGCGGTGTGGGAAATCTTTCTATGGCTTCGATCTTATTAGGTAATGTTCTTTCTCCATCTGCATTAACATTGAAACCGAGGTATTGAACGTCTTCTCGGAGAAATGTGCATTTGGATAATTTTATGGTGAGTCCGGCTTTTCTTAACCTTGAGAATAAATAAAAATAAATAAATACTCCCTCAAGCAGCCGCTTGCCACAGAGGTCTGACAGGAGCCTGTCAGATTATATGCCACAGTAGAAGATCTGAGAGGATGGCACGACCTCAGCAGAAAACAACACGAACATCCATGCCTTACCCGGGGCTCGAACCCAGGTCCCGTAGATCAGTAGCCAAGCGCGCTAACCACTCGGCCATACCAAATCTAAATCACGTAGATGCTCAGAAAAATCAGTAGAAAAAATAATCTGGTGGATATACAGAACCTGCCAATATCCTGAAGACAAATCTAGTGTGCTAATAAATTTCTTGTCAGCCAGTTGTGTTAGTAGATTCTGAATAATATGTAGTGGATATCTATCGGGGACTGTAACAGCATTTAGTTTTCGATAGTCCACACAAAATCTTACATCGCCAGTTTTCTTTTTAACGAGGACGACCCGTGAAGCCCAAGGGCTAAAACTTTGTTCTATTATCCCATCTTTTAACATTTCTTTAATTTGAGTTGAGACTATTTCTTCTTTACTGGGAGGATAATTGTATGGTTTGCTATAAACAGGTCTACTATTACCCATGTCGATATGATGCTCCAAAATCTGATATCTGCCAGGCTTGTTGTTAAAAAGTTCGTAATTAGCATTGAGCAGAGCTTCTAATTTAACTCTCTCGCTATTATCTAAATGAGCGCTGTCAGTATGTTTTCTAATATCCGATTTTATCTGATCGACATCAAGTTTTTCTTTCATTGTTACTTTCAGTGAAATAGTATTATTAGCAAAATCAAATTCAATCAAGTCTTGATAGGAATGGATGCGATACGAAAGTATCGCATCCATTCCTATCAAGGAGTCATATTCATTTATTACAAAAATTCAAGTCTTATCTCCACATTATTTAAAGTGATAGGTAACTCAACAGTTCCTTGAGGAACACACTGCTTGGAAACCCAAGCTAAGTTCAAAGGTTCACGGGACCACGGCTGCAGTTTCAGTTCACAACTTTCCTTAATTTTATCCCATACTTTCTTATGTAGACATGTAATATCAGCTCCTCTGTCGATACGAGCTATGAATTCAGTTTTGTCGTGATAAACTTCACAAAAGGTAAATGTAGGACATTATGTATATCCACAGTAGCAAGACAGCTCATGAGAGGACTTTTCTTGAGGAACTATGGCTTCTCGCTTCAAAGATCCTAATTCAAGTTTCCCGAATTGTCCTTTCTTCTATAGCAATATTGCTCCGTGTGCCCTAGTCGGACACAAAAAATACATCTGAAAGTGTCTCTTTTATTCATAAAAACAGTTTTAGGTCTAGTGTCCTGCCATCCTCACAGACCTTCTACTATGGCATATAAACTGTCAGGCTCCTGTCAGACCTCTGTGGCAAGCAGCTGCTTGAGGGGGTATTTTTTATTTTTTTTCATTTTTCGAAGCTTGACGTGGAAACAAATTCTTTACTTCCTACGTTCTGCATCGTTGTAGGAGCGTTTGGCGCAAATTGTCGAGACCGTGTAACTTCCGGTCCTCCGAGAGTCATTTTGCGAGACAACCTGATAGCATCCATTGTTGGTTTAGTGCAGTTGCTGCAGATTCTCTTCTTTCAGTATATTGCCGAGCCAATTTGACTAAAGTTGAAATTGAATTTACGTTTCGTACTTCTAAGAATTCCCTAATGGGCAAAAGCAATTGGGACAATATGCATTTTATAATATAAAATTCAGTGGCATCAGCATTGTACAGCTGGTATAACTCTACTGTATGACAGATAAATTTTTCTATATTATCTCCTTCCCTTTGTCTTCGTGAAAACAGTTCTTTAGCTAACTGTGTAAAGTCATTATAAGGAGTATATATATACTGCTCACAAAAATTAGGGGATATTTCAAAATGAATATGAAGCGATGAAATATCCCCTAATTTTTGTGAGCAGTATATTTCCAAAAGTTCGCTTTCAAAATCTTCCCAAAACTCTATTCCATGACGACATCCTATGTCATTCCACCATTGCTTAGCACATCCAATTAGACAAGATACTACTAAAATCACCTTTTTGTTGCCGGGCACTTCATGTAATCGGAAATGCTTTTCCATGGACTTGACAAAAATGTCCACGATGACGGACGTTTCGAACCGTCGAATCTTATCTCAGGTAAAGGCCAATTAACATAAGGACTATAGTTAATAAATGGATTGGCAACTCGTCGCTATGGCGGTTGATATGTTTATTATATTGGCGGTTGATATATATTCTATCACTTGCTTCTGACGGAACAAAAAATTGAACCTTACGTTCAAAGTTGGTACGTTGGTGAACTGACGTAGCATTGCCAGCAAATTTAGGGGTTGTTGTTCCCCTTTTCTCCCGAGGCTCATTAAGCAGATTCATTAACACTTCTGCTTCTTTCATTACATTCTGCAACCTATCTTTTACTTTTTCTAAGTCGGGAGTCATTATGGCAGAATCGGCCGTATTATTAGCAGACATGTTTAGCGGTCTGCAAAAGTTTTGAATTTTGGAAATTTTGTAACTTTTTTTAATCTTGAGCAGCGTTCAAAGGTACTGCTATACAACAATACAATACTAAAGCTATACTAAGCTTTGCAAAAATATAAATTTGCTTATCAAAAAATTTACCTATCGTGCGTGTGTGTCCGGACACTTCTATCTTTACATACATAAAATAAATTTCTTAACTTTCAGCAATAACTGCGCTGAAACTTCAGTACCTTTGACTAATACACAAAAAGGTTAAGCTTCTTGCTCAACAAAAATTTTCGGCTTAAGCTGCTGTTAAATCTATGAATAGTATATATAACTAATGAGCTCAAAAATTACAATCTTTTACAATCACGTTAAATAACATATACAATTAATTAACATTATACAATATGTATAAATTGTATATGTTATTGTCCACTATCTTTTATTGGCAAGTCCTTGTTCGGTGCGCCATTTTCTTTTAATTGGCTCCAACGCTCTCTTTAATGCTCCAAAGATTAATAACTTTTTAAAGTTTGGAGCTTTTATCTGATCCAATTTATTCAAACTCCGGATAGCTTAATCGGGCACCAGGCAATAATAACTTGCCAAACAAAGTTGAAATACGGTTCGGTAAAGATTTGCCAAGCGTTACTTATCGAGCAAAAATTCAAAAATGATTGTCAAGTTTAAATATTAAATACATTCAAATATTAAATCACGTTGCTCAAGAGAAAAATAGCAAAGTTTCAAAAGTTTTTAAAACAAACAAAGTTTATTTTCAAAAATTCAACTCACCAAACATCAAATGAAAATGTCGAGTACATCTCGACGCATCACTATCTCACTACATTACTCTACAAACTCTAATCCTCACTACACTACTCTACAAACTCTAATCCTCACTACACTACTCTACAAACTCTACTCCTCACTACACTCACTACTACTCTGCAACCTAACGTCACTGTTATATCAAGCGGCATACAAAAGCCTGCATGTGTCATATTTGCACGCCGGGAAAGACATTTACATAAACTGACGAGCGCACAAGCTATCAAAAAATCAATCAAAAAATCGGAGTTGCGCATGCGCAACTCCTGCAGCTCGGAGGAGAATTGGGACAGGCCACCAAAAATAAATTAAAACCCCCAAACTGATAAATATAACGTAAATAAAGCAAAACTGGTTAAGGTAAAGCAAAAGTGAATGGTTGGATCATCACACTAAATACAACTGCAGTACTTCTTTAAAATTGTAAATTTTAATGAAGATATGATTTGTAAATAGTACGGTAAAATTGCATAAACTGTTCGGTTTTCATATATCCATAACTTCGAGAAGACAAAAGGAGAAAATATTGTTGGCATGAAGTTGCCTTAGTTTCGCACTCGTTCTTGAAGTTTATAATTTCCTTGATTATGAATGAAACAAAAATCTTATACAGTTTCTGAACCCAGAAAATGCATAACAAAGGCAAAAAATTTTAAAATAATTTTAAAACATTGTTTCATTAATATCTTTATTTAAAAGAACACTGCACTCTAGTGATTAGTATAATCAGCTAATAAATGACGAGTATAGGTCACTAATCGACAGGCTGATGAATCCTTCAACAATTCAATTATTTATTTCCTTTGTATTTACATATGTAGAGTTTACCATAGCAAGCTCTGAGAGCTTCACTATAAAGAACAAATGCTAGATACTCCTTACAAAGAGCACATAAAAGTAATAGAGTAAATAGAGTAAACAGTTAAAATAATGTTAAGAAGTTCACCACGAATTTTGGTGTAGCTTACCAATCACAAACCAAAAAGCAAACTACTGTAATAGAAAATTAGGGCAAATAGGGGAATATTCTCGACTCTCTTTGAACATGACAAATGACAGAGTTCTGGGCACATTCTTCGCAGGCCCACTGGGATTCTTGAAGGCAACGCATGGACGTGTTGAGAGTAATTGCTTCAATGAATATGTATTGAATGAAATAGTTCAAAGAACAAATATTTATGTGGATTACGTTTTTCATTATTCATTTCAATTCGATGTTTAAATTTAGCGTAGATTGTGGAAAAGGTGGTGGGTTTTCACTCCTAGGGCCCCTAATAAAGAGTGACCCTGGTGACGACAATGGTACAACGTGTGCTGAGTGATTTCAGGTCACGTTTTGATTTACAATACAACACATAAGACAGAGAAGAATCCAAATAGCTACTCCTAGCTTTTCAGGCCTTCTAATAAAAGGACATGCCCTACTAAGCCCGAAGTTACTGCTGACCACTGCCTCATTAGAGGTCACACAGTTTGGTACGAGCTGCGTGCGAGCAACTCATACAATGAGATGCTAAGTCACTTATTAGCCTTTTTATATGTACCAAGGGTTAAGTGAAAAACGCACGTTCCGCTGTTCATATCAACTATTTGTTACTACTGATTACGTTCACCAGCAACAACCGAACGTGAGCGATATTCGCTGTTGCCTATCCAAACAATATATGCAAGCTACCACTACTTGAAAGTCTCGATGCAGTGAAAATGTTGCGCAAGATGGAAATTTGGCAAGACGAGTAGAATTTAGGGATTTTTCGGAACAAGAGGAAATGGTAAAAACATAATTTAAAAAAACTGATGTTTATAAATATTGTTTTTATTTGCATGAGATGCTAGCGAAGGTCTGGTGTGCCATTACATTGTCATCACAGTTAAGTTGATATAAGTAGCATTAAAAGCACTGTGCCCAACAATTATTGAGTTTAAATATAAAATTTGTACTTCAAATATGTAATGAACATTGTATATGTCTTACCATTTACAGGGGTATTAAAAATAAAATAGTCAACCATTTATGGTAATGGTAAACTGAGTGGAATATCGCATAGTGAACATTATTTACACTATTCTGAATATAAAAAGGAAAATGAGTGCATTCAGAAGACAATTAATTTTAATGATAAAAATGCAATATATAAATTAAAAAATTTACATTTTTCTTGTTTACTTCATATAATTAGCCTGAATAACTTTATTTAATATAGCTATTTGTTAAAATGTTTAATCATTTTGATAACGATCTAGAACATAAAAGTATTCATAACTATCATGACCGACAAAATAAAAAATGGATCATTAGTGAGATAAAAAAAATTAAATAAAAACAGAGATAAATTATAGCCATTATATAAAATAATGGAAAACAACAATACACATAAAACCAATTACGTAAATAGGAGGAAAACGAATTACAAATGTGACTGAATTATTTGAAGATAAAATTAAAACCTAAATGTTATTTGTAATAACAAATACTGGAAATAATTATAACAAACTGGAAATTCGTAATTAAAATTATTGTAAAGGTTGAGAAAAATTCATTAATAAAAAAGAGAGAATACCTAAAAATAATCAAACGCTGAATGGTACTCATTTTTAATTTCAAAAGACATTAAAAGACTGCGATTATAACCAAAAAATAATTATTTATACAATATTTTCACAAATTTATTTTTTACAATTGAAGAAAAATTTGAAATTTAAATTCTGATGCAGTCCGAGCCTGAAGTCTTCTGTGCTATTTTGAGTTCAAGCTCAGGCTCAGCCTGACTAAGCAAGTGCCTGAACTTATCTCTAATGGAAATATATAAACATCATCCTTCGTGATAAAACGAAACAAAACGACCTCATAAAAAACTCAAAACACATGAATGAATCTTTAAATACATTCCAAATTGCAAGCAACTTCTAATTACTGTATTGATATGACTATTTAACATGACTTACACAAGTAGTAAGGGAGGTTCTTTGGGAGCAAACGACCTTTGCATTATCAAAGTTACGCCTTCGCTACAAAGTGCCCTGACATCTTAGATTCTCGTTATCAGTTGACCACAGTAAGGGACAAAACCCCCAGTACAAAGCCTCCAGCCATCGAAAAGAATCACCATTATGATTCATGGTTCGCCATTTTGTTTTCACCGTCCATCCTTCGTTTGATTTTCGAGGGCACCATCTGGTGTGCCAGTATTATAATTTAAACTAGTATCTCTGATTCCAAATTAAGATCTGCATTAAAGGTTCAACATAAAAATCTCGTGAGCAATGAGCAAAATGAAATAATAACTTTACATTTTAAACGAGCTATATAGCGTAATTTACATATATTTCTGAATTAGGTCACAAAATAAGCTACGAATCTTATTTTCAATAAAAATATTCCTCCGTCCTTATTAGCAATACAGTTTCAAGTCATTAATCCACAAGAGTTATTACAACTCGTGAGTGTCGAATTATGTATATTCTTCTTCGTCCAAATAAGAGTTAATTGCCCTAAATTTAACTAAAAAATAATACATGAAATAATATGCGCTTCATATTCATATAACGTCATTTCAATTATTAAAAATCACTTTTCAAGATTGAGACTCAATCTTGAAAATATGATAAGAGCCAATAAATGCATAAAAATCCAAACTTAAAATTCACTTTTACACGATTAGCAAGCGTGATTCAAAAATAAGTTATCTACTAAACCTTACATTTAGAAAAATCATTGAGAAATAAAGAAATGATAAGAGAGTTTTCGTTTATAGGATTCCCTTGAAGGTACCAACAAGTTTGAATGTTTTTTTTAAATTACTTTCAACACGGAACGCGTTAAATTTTATGGTATTGCTTTACTACGATAGAAAGACTGAGATTCATACACTTCATTTTCAACTCCTATCTAACAGTTCTTGATAAACTTGTTTCTCACAGTGTATTTCAATGAAAGAAATACATATATATATAGTCGACAATATAATATATATGTTACGGTAAAAGTGAATAATCCGGCGATTATGCATAATCTCCGGTTATTAAGCATAATAATCATCTTGGTAAGTTTGATAAATTTCACTAAATTTCTCACTTTTACCGGCGATTATACATATTTCCCAAATGAAGTTGGTAAATTTGATAAATATGCCAGAAATTCTCACTTTTACCGGCGATTATGTATAATTCCCAAATGAAGTTGATAAATTTGATAAATATGCCAGAAATTCTCACTTTAACCGGCGATTATGTATAATTCCAAAATGAATTTGGTAAGTTTGATATATTCCACGAGTTATAGGGTAAAAACCGTGAGAAACACAATCTGACCTCTGAGAAACCAAAAAGACAGAAAAGGTGAAAAAGACACTTCCCACCATTAAAATGTAAAGTCTAAAACAGGAATCCGTCGTCCGAATTATAAAAAAGTCCCAGAAAGTTTTAAGCCCAGTAAGAACGAATTAGTAAAGACGGCCATGTTAATCCTAGACTGGCGATTATGCATAATGTCATATGTAAATATGATAAATCGTATTTAATTAATCAAATTTACCTGACATTATGCATAATCGCCAGTCTAGGATTAACGTGGCCGTCTTTACTAATTCGTTCTCACTGGGCTTAAAACGTTTTGGGGCTTTTTTTTATAAATCGGACGGCGGATTCTCAGAATTTCGCTACTGAATCTCAGAAGTCAGAATTGCGTTTCTCACGGTTTTTACCCTATAACTCGGGGAATATATCCACACTTACCAAATTCATTTGTGAATTATGCATAATTACCGGTAAAAGTGAGAATTTCTGGCATATTTATCAAATTTTCCAACTTCATATGGGAATTATGTATAATCGCCGGTAAAAGTGAGAAATTTAGTGAAATTTATCAAACTTACCAAGATGATTGGTGATTATGCATAATAACCGGCGATTATACGTAATCGCCGGATTAATCACTTTTACCGTAACATATATATATATATTCGACAAAAGCAAAAATTTAAAATATCAAAATACTCCTCAAATTTTTATTGTCAGGCAGTGTGTTAAAGATAGCTTCAAAATGTTCAACAAATTCACACATTCTTTGTTTTTTGGACATACCAAATCTGCTAACTATAGGATGCGCCTCGCCAACGGTCAGTATGAATCACTTGTTTATCAATCAGTGGCTTGCTCAATTATTCAATGATCTACGTTTTTTGGGGAACTCACCAGTAATGACAAAACTTAGAGGTAACGTATCATTATATTCCCCTCCCAACAAAAAAGAGGAAGATAAGGATGGCTCATAAGAGTCAAAAGTCACCTCTCTTGATTTGGCGCTACCATGGGCACGACATAGCCCCCAATGACATCTATGATTCAACCCTATGAACGACTAATGCCATTCTTTAAACGAAAAATCGTATAAGAAAACGGTATAGATAGCCCAAGATCACCCAACGAAAATCATATTGCTGTTAATCTTTTCGCTTGTTCGATCTAAGAATTCTCTTTAGAGTATCAAGTTTACGGAATCATGTCGTACACACACTGAGCCCGGGATATGTCTTAACCTACTTGGGTAGTTACTTTTTTACTCACTGCCTCACTCACTAACTTACTGCAGCTAAGGAAATTATATTTATATCTTTCAACCATTTTTTTTGTATAAAAATCAAGACTTGATTCCTATTAGAAATCTTAATTTTACTCCAATTAATTTTAATTGTTTGAGTTTACAATTTCATATAGAAGAAACGAAAAAGAAAAATATTTCACAAAAATTTGCCTTTTATTGTGCTTAAATTTTTTAATTCACTAGGGCAGTGGTTCTCAACCTTTTATGCTTCACGTACACTCTGGAAATGTGTATGTAACTGGCATATCCCTTGTATAGATAGATAAATCTATAGTTATAGTATAACAGTAGGAAATAAATAAAAGATATATATATATATACATTAAATTTTGTATTTATAAATTACATATACCAATAAACACAAAAAAATGACATAAACAAATATTATGAAATTATAAACCTTTTACTGGGTAATCAGTGAAATGGGCTTGTTATTAGATTTAGCGACTTTTGAGCATCATGGCGTACCCCAAAAATTTTTACCACATACCCCACGTTGAGAACCCCTACACTATAGTATACAATAAGAAACAAAAAATGTTTAACAACTTATAAGAAATGCTTGCATGCATACTTGTAAAGTTAGAAAACATTGAAAGCATGCTTACTGTGAGTATATAACTTTCTTATACTATTTGTATAGAAAACTGATATTTGGGAAAATTGCATACCCACACAAAAAATCTTTTAATGCATACCCACACAAAAAATCTTTTAATGCATACCCACACTTTTTTTTTTTGGTTTATTTCGTTTATTTCTTTATTTTATTAGATAAAATAAATAATTTTTTATAACGTGGGAGAACTGAAAGCTCCTTGGTTGTTCATATATAATTTATTGATCATTCAGCTTAGTTTTGAGCTTTTACTGTTTTCATGGTCTTTGCAAAGTGTTGCATTGATAATGCATTTGACAAAGTGTTGTATTTTTGTGTTTATTGTACTCATGTATTTCTTCATGTTATAAATTTAAATTTGAAATTTGAATGGAATTTATATATAAACATAAAGGAAAGTTTAGCTAAAGACATATAGTTAAAATAATTAAAAGAGTAAATACTCATCATCATCATCATCAAGCAGTCATGGACTACGGAGGTCCACCCAGACCTTGCAATTTAGTTCTCCAAGCATATCTGTCCTGAGCTACGTCTGCTGCATCTGCCACTGCACACTGATTCTAACAAGGTCCTGTTTGACATTGTGTGCCCACTGCATCCTAGGTCTCCCCCTCTTTCTGAGGCCTTTAGGCACACTGTTCATAACCCTATTCGCTAATCTATAATTATCCATACGGAAAACATGGCCAAACCAACGGAGTCTCTTCCTGCACAATATGCTGCTTAAAGGAGGTTGCCGATTTCTTTGCCGAACCTCATCATTACGTACAAAGTTGAACCACCTAATGCTCAAGATATTGCGTAAGCATCTAGAATCAAAAGCATCAAGTTTCCTGTTATCTTGTTTACAAAGAGTCCACGTTTTCCTACCATAACTTACCCTAGAAACAATCAAACTATTATACAATCTACTTTAGTCTTTAGCTGTATACCCCTATTTCTCCACTCTCCATATATTCCTAAAAGTCCCGGTAATAATCCCTGTTCGTCTCTTAATCCATGTCACACATCAGCAGAATCTGTTACATAGCTCCCAAGATAATTGAACAAAGACACCTGCTGAAGACTGCAACCATTCTGATTAACTGAATTAAGCCTAACTGACCAATTTTCATCACTTTAAATTTTTTCTCTGTTTATCACCAAATCTACTCTTCGACCAGTCTCATCAACAGCTCAAATGAAAGAGTTCATCTCATCAATATCATTTACTAAAGGGACAAATCGTTAGCATACAATAAATCAGAAATTTTCAGATCTCTCATCATCATCATCATCCTCAAGCAGCCATGGGTTACGGAGGTCCAACCAGACCGTGCAATTTAGTTCTCCAAGTAAGTCTATCCTGAACTACATCTACTGCATCTGGCCACTGCACACAAATTCTAACAAGGCCCTGTTTGACATTGCCCACCGCATCCTAGGTCTCCCCTTCTTTCTGAGGCCTCTAGGCACACTGTTCATAACCCTATTCGCCAATCTATAAATATTCATACCGACAACATGGCCAAACCAGCGGAGTCTCTCTCTGCACAATATGCTGCTTAAAGGACGTTGCAAACTCCTTTGCCTAACCTCATCATTAGTTACAAAGTTGAACCACCTAATGCCCAAGATACTGCGTAAGCATCTGGAATCAAAAGCATCTAGTTTCCTGCTATCTTGTTTACAAAGTGTCCAAGTTTCACTACCATAACTAACCCTAGAAAGAACCGAACTATTATACAGTCTAATTTTAGTCTTTAGGTGTATACGCCTATTTCTCCACACTCTCCATAGATTCTTAACAGTCCCGGCAGCAATCCCCTATTCGTCTGTTAATCTCATGCCGCACATCACCAGTATCTGTTACATAGCTCCCAAGATAATTAAACTGTGACACCTGCTCAAGACTGCAACCATTCAGATTAACTGAATCACAGCCTGCCTGACCAATTTTCATCACTTTAGTTTTCTCTCTGTTTATAACCAAACCTACTCTAGTATCAGTTTCATCAACAGCTCGAATGAAAGAGTTCATCTCATCAACATCATTTGCCAAAAGGGCTAAATCATCAGCATAATCTAAATCAGAAATTTTTGTATCTCCAGTCCATTTAAGGCCAAAATCTTTCCCTTGAAGAGAATTTTGCATAACATAATCAATAACCAAACTAAAGAGAAAAGGAGACAAAATGCACCCATGTCGAACATGAGAAGTAATGCTAAACCAATTGCAACAAGCCTTACCAACTCTCACACATGACTCAGTGTTATTAGAGAGAGCTTTCATTATGTTAACTAACTTGTCTGGTATACCATATTATTTCACAATCAACCACAAAGTATGACGACCAACAGAGTCGAAAGCCTTTTTGAAATCAACAAAGCTAGCAACCAAAGGTTTCTGAAACTCTAAACATTTCTCAAGAATCTGCCTAAGTGAAAATATCTGATCCACACATCCCCTACCACTTCTGAATCCACTTTGCTCATCACGCAATTGACTGTCAATCAGATTCTTAATTCTATTAAGCACAATCATGGAAAGAACTTTACCTGGAACAGAGAGTAGGCTGATATCCCTATAGTTATCACAAGAACTGCGATCACCTTTTTTGAAAATAGGGATAACAATAGCTCCGATAAAATCCTTAGGAACCATGCCTTTATCATAAAAGATATTCAGAATTTCAGTCATTCAAGTGGTAACAGAAACATTCCCAGCTCTAAGCATTTCGGTAGTAATTTCATCTACCGCTGGGGATTTATGTAGTTTAAGTTTAAAAACAGCCAAAACAACTTCAGATTGTGTTATAGGGCCAACATTAAAGCCACCAATGCATCTATCTTCATTGCAAACAATGGGAGTAGAACTAACTACATTGTTTAGAACATCACTGAAATGCTCAGCCCACCTAGCCATGACAGAATCCTCCCCTTCTATAACCTTACCTTGTTTATCCTTCAATCCTTGTATACCTGTCCGTTTTCTACCACACAAAACATTAACTATCTGGTACAGCTCTCTGCTGTTGTGCTGCTTCCTCGGCTTTGTCAGCCAAACCATCAAGCCAAAGATTCTTATCAGCAGCTAACTGATCTTTTACACGTTTATTAAGTTCTCTGTAATGTTTTCTATTAGGACTAGTAGGTTATTGATTAAGGACATTCCTACAGTTCTTTCTTTCCGAAATAAGCTCAAGTGCCTTATCACTCAGATAATTCTGTCTCTTCTGCTCCTTTTTTCCTAAAAGAGTAGTGTTAGTGTCCAAAAAAGCCTGTTTAAAATGATCCGATTCTTCCTCAACTTCAGTAGTAAGCAAACCATGACTGTCATAATGACTAAGTAACCTATCATAGTAAGCTTTAGCTATAACTGGGTCTTTCAGAGCTTCAGAAGTAAAGGTAAATTTTTAACATTAGCACAACACTTCTTAAGTTTAGTTGCAAGACACTTTTAACAAGGTAATAGTCAGATCCAAAATCCACGCTCCTATATGACCAGGTATTCCTAATAGAACTAGCCCATTTGCTGTTAATTAATATATAATCAATCATATATTTATGCAGCCCATCAGGTGAAACCCATGTGTACTTATGTATGTCACGGTGTTTGTAATAAGTGTTAGTTATTCTGAAACCATTGAGTTTACTTACCTGTAGGAGACGTTGCCCATTGCCATTGCAGCTACCAATACCAAAAGGGCCTATTACTCCTCCCCAAAGGTCAGATCAGTACCAACTTTGGCATTGAAGTCACCAAGAACAAGGGTAATATCTCCTTTCTTGACAGAATCCAAAATATCCTGAAGTTGTTCATAAAACCTATCCTTCTCATCCTCATCGGCATCCTCAGTGGGGGCATAACAGCAGATAACATTCAAGTCTTTAACGCTTGTCTGAAATTTTGCTGTAAGAAACCTTTCATTAATGCACTCATATCCTAGAAGAGCATCACTAGCGTGTCTGCTGAGAAGCAGACCCACGCCTTGGTGATGTTTATTGTCGTCCCTCCCTGAAAAGAGAAATTTAAGATTATTTTTAAGAATCTGACCTTTATCTGTCAACCTGGTCTCTTGCAAGCCGAGAATATCTAAATTTTAATGGTGGAATTCTTGTGTGAAGACATCAAGAGAAAAAGCTCTGTGCAGAGTCCTCACATTCCAACTACCTAGGAAAGAAAATGGTTAGTTGGATGTTTAAAGAAACTATGTTTATTGAGAGAGGAAATGCCGATAATATCAAACAGCCCCCTAATCGCACACATGGGGCAAAGACCCGCCCCCCACTACTAAAGGCTGAAGCCATCTATACTGGAAGACTTCCTCCAATGTAGAATTTGACGATGCCAATAGAAGCAAATAGTTCAGGTGCCTGCGATGACCTCTGCTCAGGATTATCCACCAGCTGATAAACATATCCTGTGAATCTATTCACTTGGGGCTGTCAACCCACAAACAAACAGAAAAAACAGCGGAAGATTTTCCCTCCACAGAAGCCCACCAGTGCAGCAAAATCAGGATCCATAATCAAGCTCAGAACCATATATCTGTCCAGTCCAGTGGGTTTATATGGTCAGCACCAGGACCCTGTGTGGTTGACCACTCCTCAATAGGGTAGAAAAAAAGAAAAGTAGCCATAGTTGTCCAGATCAGTAGGCTACACTAATCTGGCGGCCCTCCCCTTCCGTTCACTTCCACAAGAGAGTATCTCTTTTGAAAGGTACTAACGGTCTGCACCACGAGAAGGCGGGGTCGGACATTAGGTGCTAGGCCTGGCCGGTTCTATGCATCATCACAGGGGATTGGTGCATAGCTCTCTTTCCAGTGACTACCTAGCTACCATTTACAGACCTTCAGATCTCTAGACCATTTAAATCCAAAATCTTTCTCTTGCAGAGAATTTTCCATAACGTAATCAATAACTAAACTAAAGAAGAAAGGAGACAAAATGCACACTTGTGGAACGCCAAAAGTAATGATAAACCAATTGCTACAAGCCTTACCGAGCTTCACACATGACTCGGTGTTATTATAGATAACTTCCATGTTAACTGAGTAAATACTAGTGAAACTTTAAACGCAAAGTATCGCATCTTCCTTTAAATCATAATAGAATATAAAACATTGAAGAACTCTAACTTTATAATAATTCTCTTAAGGAGTCGTGTCGAACGAAGATCTGAAAATTTTGAGAGGGATTTAACGCTTTCGTTAGGAATCACCTCTCTTACTGAAAGAGCCACTTACAGGAACATCATAAGTACTTATCTGACTAACAGCCTCTCAAATGTCTCCTAGAAAATCTCAATAACTATTGATACAAGTATTTGGTAGCATGCAGTGCATTTGCAGTCCAATATACAGTGCATTTGGAAAGAAAATTTTAATTGGTTTTCGTTTTGAATGAAAAAACATCAATGAAATTTTTAAAAACATCAAACCCAGTCGAATACAATTCTTTTCCTAATGTTTAAATAAATCAAAACTCATCTACATATGCTATGAACTTCAGACTTTAGCCTGAAGTCAGCTATGAACTTCAGACTTTAGCCTCATGTCTTTCATTCGCTAGCTGCACGATAATAGTGTATTAGTCTCACAATTACTTGAAGAACCGAACCTTTGCGATTTTTTTATATACGGCTCGCTTGAAAAAAAAACAGCTTTACGATAAGAATGTTTAGATACAACAAGCACAATCGACAGACGTGTACCGGAAATGCAGTGTTTTCATGAATCTTCTGTTCTCAGAAACAAAGTCCATGATTCAGGCACAAGTTACGCAATCCAGCGTTATGGATATTGAAATAATATAATTTTATTAATATTCATTAAAAACGGAAATATCACATATTGACTTTCTGCATGAAACATATATATTTTTAAGCTTTTGTTTCAATTTGAACACATTGATTGATTTTCAAAATTTATTTCCAGGTGTAAAATGTTTAACTATAAAAAGTTTTGAAAGCACTATTAATCATTTTTACTTTTATTGATTTAAAAATTTGCTTTCAAACAATGAGTGATATATATATATACTTCAATTTCAGCATCAAATATTTTCTACCTATTCTCAGTTTTAATCATTTTATATTTGGTTTCAAATTTTATTTTCAAACAATAACTACATTCCATTTTTTAATTTTTAAGTTTCTAAAGTTTAAAATTTTCAATTTCCATTTTAATTTTTTCATTTCATATTTTTGACATTGAGCTTTTTGGAGTTTTTATAATTTCATTGCTTTTTCTTTCAAATTTTTAAATTTTATCTTTTCAATCTTTTTATAATTAACTCTCTTATTTTTAAAGATTTTAATTACAGTTTTTATTTTTTCATTTTAAAAAATTTTGTACTACATGACAGTTTTTTCAATTTTATGTTTTTAAATATTTTACCAATAAATTTTTTTTGGATTTTAAAATATTAGTTAAATATTTAATTTTTTCCATTTTCAGAAAAAAATTCTTTAAACTATAACAATTTTTTTCATTTTTAGGTTTGACAAACATTTTTAACAAACAAATTTTTCCATTTGAAAAAAAAAAATTCTATCCTTTGATGTGGATAATTAGAAGTTTTCTTTAGCATATACCTCCATATAAAGAGCATTTTTCTGTATAACAATAAAAAAAAATCTGGAATTTTGGGTCTCAGAATTGTTTTATATTTTCCGCATTAAGGAAAAAGAATTAAAGTATTAAAAAACTTGTTAGTCAGTAATTGCGATGCTTGAAGTTTACACAGATATTACATTTCGTACATAGCTTTTTTACCCATTTAATTCGTATCATAGAAGTTCGCTTCATATTTTTCCTTATTGATGGTTTTCATGAATTTATTAAACCTCTAATCTCAGATGGTTTTTCTTTTCCAAAACGTTTCATTTAATTTAAACGAAGTAATTATCCTGACTGTCATATGTATATATTTGTATGTATAAAGTTCACATTTATGAAGTTCAGTGGTTCCTTTGCATATCCTTCCAATAAAGTGTTTCTATTACGTTTTAGAACTGCTCTGAATAGAGATAAATTTCAGATAAAGTTCTATATCAGAGAGTCTGTTGTATAAGAAAAAGAACAATTGGGTTGCAAATTGCAAAGAGAAGTTTGTATCATCGCAAGTGTTGAGGGTTTTCGTTAAACTGTTTAGTAGTCTTATGACTCTCATGTGCCGTTTGTACCCTTTTTGAACCGACACACTGAGCATTTTATCACACATTTAGCGTATATCTATTTTGCTACTTTACTTGAAGAACTCAACCTTTGCGATTTTTGGAACGATCACAAGTAAAACAAACAAGCACAATATGAATTTCTATAGTTGGTTAATTTTTAACATTTTATTCATTGTGCATTTGCGAGAGAGCGAAGTTTGAAGAACGATTACTAAATTATTATATGAAAGCAAAGCATACAAAGCTTAGACTATATTTTCTGTGTTAAAAAAATGACGGTGAAAAGACTAAATAGCCTTAAACTTAAATTGAAACCTTAAGATGCGAAAATCTTTATCATCGTAGACGTGATGTAATCATTAAGTCTAGACAAGATGATTGCATCATAGTTCGTCAGGTCTTTGTGACCGCTTTATAGAAGGCTTTCCTGTATTGTAGGTTTGGGGTAAAGAGGGCTTCTCTTATTGGGTGTTGCAACCAAACGTTCAATAGGACTTGGTAAATTATTGAGAATTGTGACATCCATGCTGAGAGGGGTGCAACTTATTTTGGAGGTTTCAACTCTGGACAAGATGATTGCATCATAGTCTATGACATCACCCTTCATGGGTTTGTGATCCTCTTTACAGAGGGCTTTTCTGTATTTGGAGTAAAGGGGACTTTCTTGTATTGCGTATTGCCACGGAAATTTGAGTTAGACTTGGTAAATTACTGGAGTTTAAGGATTGTGACATCCCAGCTGACAGTGGGAGGGAAAGGGAATTTTGGGGGTTTACAAATCTGGACAAGATGATTGCATAATCCAAGATGGCAGCTGGAAGGCGATGAAATTCATACGTTTTTTTTTTCAGGTCTGGACAAGATGATTGCATCAGATTCTATGACATCACCCAGTCATATGATCCCTGATTGCACCTTTTTCCTGAAACTTTCCTAGAAGGGGGAAGGGAAAAGGGAGTGATTGCATCATTTTCTGGAGGACTTTCTAATGAGGTCGCACCTGCGAGTTTCGCCATTCTGGCGGAACTTTATGACGATGTTAATTCCAGTGGCATGGTCTATCACGTCACTTCTGGTGGACGTGACCAGTGACCTTGGTGGCTTTTTAAGGTCAAAAGCCATCAAGGGAGCAGCTCCAATACTAACGAGTTTTGCAGTAATTTAAAGTTCTAAATTCAAACTAATAGATGACTGGTAAAATGCAAAGAATAATATTTTATTAGTACTTATACAATATATATATAAAATATTTTTCTTTTATCCTTTAAAAAGGAAAATATAGCTTTTCTCCCATATACACCCCTCTAACAAAAGGAGCTAGATTGCTGCTGTTACTGGAATATCTCTTAACAGACTACTACCGAAATTTCAAATATGTACCATAAACAGATTACCTGCAATAGTCGTTAAAAATTTCACGTTTTCCATATTTAGTTCCCTCTAACGATGTAAAGTAAAATTACCTAAATATTTGTAAAATGAGAATTATAATAATCTATTAATATCTATCCAACTAAAAAAACTGCTTGGAACAACTCAGTGTTCCAAGCAAAGTTCACGATCTATCACATCCAACCATCAAAATTTTAAATTTTTATCACAAATATAATGTTTGGAATATTAGTTTAACATTTTGCAATTTTCAAAATTTTCTGCTGTTACAGGACATAATTATAGTTTTCGGGAAATTCGAAATATGAGAATTGTAATATTTCATCGACACCTATTGAACCCAAAAAATGGTATCTAAAAAAAAGAAAAATTGAATATATATACATAAGGATAGACAGACGACAAAGTGAAAGCATTGTTTCGTTCTTTTTGAAAACGAGATAGAAATATTTAACTGGCTCTTGGACACCAAGTTTTAAAACATGTTCAAACCAAAGGAAATGCTTAGAAAAGGACTTCGTAAATCATCTGAAACACTGCCGATGCTTTTCAAAGATGATGTCCCTCTCCTAAATCAAAAAAATGAAATATTGATTTAAATAGCTTATGACACAATAATTGAATATATTCTAATCAGGGGTATATCTAATGGTGAGGGGAGAAGGGGCTCGGCCTCCCCATTTTAAGTATGCTAATAAGGGTAACTGAAGAAAAACGTTATTTACATTATATATATTTCATGTATTTTTCAAAATAATTTTAAAGACATTTAATATAGAGGAGGAAATATTATACTGTAATGGAATTCTAGTCTATTGCCCACCCACTTATGCATTCTTCCTGCTCGATGGAGTAATTTGTACTCCGCCCCCCATATATATTCCTTTATTTTTTTCTAGATCCAGGCAGGGGATTTTAGTGATGTTTCATATTTATCTCAGAGAATGCAAATACTTTTGTTCCGAAAAGAAATGTCTTATTTTCTTTTCGGAGACCGTTTTACTTTTTCATCCCCAATATATTGGAATTTATTAAAATTAACCGGTAAAAGCGACAAATAATGAGAAATTTGTCACATTTATCTACAATGGGATTAATATAAAATAACTGGTAAAAATGATAAAACGACAAATTGTTCTGATGATTATACACGATTGCCGGATTAATGACTTTTACGCGTAACATATGAATTACAAAATATAGATGGATTATATCTCTATGCATTCATGGGGTGGAACGGGGGTTGGCTCTGATTCAACGGTGTGCCAGGCTCGTAATCTGTAGTTTCCAGGTTCGAGTGCCAAATAGGCCAGCATTGAGATTTATCTGCTCTAGACCCCCATCTTGCCCTCGGTCCGGAATGGGACACCAGGTGGGCTTGGGAACCCCTACCCCCGCTTTGTCATCCGTCGGATAATATATATAGATTAGGATAGTCGTTGGATAGGATGGAAGGTAGTTAAGCCTCATTATATATTGTTAAATAAGTGTGCAAATTAGTTTTTTGCATGAATCAGGTCATTTGTAGACCTAGTGAAATGAAGGAAATATAAGCATGGGTCGGGAAAAAAGTATTTTCAGAGAAAATGTATTATATGGTAAGCATGAATATGCTTTTTGCTTATTCCAAGCAGTAAGCAAATCTATCATTCACTGTACCAGTTCACAAAATATTACTGAAATAAAAATATACGATTACCCTTTTCGGTGAAACGCTGAGAGGCAATTTTGTTAATCACTTCTAATACGCCAAATATTTCATTTCTGTCAGATAAGATGGGAACACAAACTATGTTCCTTGCTATGAAACCATCTTCTTTGTTTTTCTTCCTGTAACACAAGAAAAGGAAATGCACTTCAGCTATATAAAAATAGTACTTTAAAAGCCAATAAAAACTATTATTCTAAAGTATTCATAATGTCCTTTATTCCCGAAGGAGTTTAAAGAACTAGAGTGCGATACCCAGAAAATTCTAAAGGAGGTTGACATATGTGAAGGGTGACCAATTGTTCCTGTTTTTCTAAATGGTCTTGGATAATATAGAAATGATATGTATCATCATCATCTTTATTGTCAGAGGGAAGAAGGAGATTACGACATGTGGTTATCCTCCAACAATAGAATTAAACTTTTCACATTTAACACCAAAATAATCTGCAGTTACGTTTACAACTTACAATTTCGTGGAAAGTGAATCCGCGAAGCTAATAGTAGTTTAGCCACAGACAAAAATATTCCAAATGTACAATAGATTACCAGTAGTAGCATAAAAGAGAGTTCTTGGCGAGTAAATGGATCAAAAGAATTCTGTGAAAATCTATGGGAAAAGTTATGGGGGATGAGGTAAAAGGTATGTTTCTTGTGCTTTTCTGAGGAAATATATGTGAAAATTAGAAAAAACGGGGGTGTTTTTTAGCATGGGAAAAACTAATTTAAGGTTTTTTTTGAAGATGAGGTTTAAACTAATTTGTGAATTAGTTTAAATGGGTAGTTTGAAGTGAGGTGTGTATGAGGTAAAATATGATGTGGTTTTTTGAGTTATCGTACACTTCACTGGATTATTCGGTTCTAAAAGCCAATTAAATCGGTGCTTCTTGTGGTTTTTTTCTGAAAATATGTGTGAAAAATCATAAAAAGATCCGAGTGTTTCATGTGAAAAAAGTAATTTAAGTTTTTTGGGCAAACGAGATTTAAACTAATTTGTTTAACTAATTTTCAGAAAAAATGAGGTGTGTGTGAAAGAGATAAAAAACGATGTGGTTTGTTGAGGTATCATATACTTCACTGGATTATTCGGTTGTAAAAAGCCGGGTAAATCGGAGAATTTGACAAAATCAGACAGTTTTGAGAAATTTCTTTGAAACATGACAAAATCAACCGGTAAAATGACTTTTTCGGAGGGGGGGGGGGGTCTGATGAAAAGATAGACTTTGAATATCTGTGAATGTATGAAAAGAAGGTACTAGATGAAAAAAAAATGTTTTTGGAAGTGAAAAGTGATTTAGGTTACGTTTTTAAACAAATAGAAAAAATTAGAAGTGAAAAGTAATGAGGTTAGAATAATTTTGAGAATGTGTGAAGTTTGTAAAGAGAGAAGAGTTTTATCGTGCTAAACGGAAATCAGTCACCTCAAAAGAACAACGGGCTCGAGATTTAATTTCATTGAACTAAATCTCTTATTCACTGAACCTCAGAATTAAAGTGAAGCAGAAAAAATACTGGTTCGGGAACATACATATTTTTTAAACGTGCAAATAGATGTAGATTTCGTAATGATGGTATTTAAATTAGTTTTTTTCATCCAACAACTAAAAGTTTTCCCACTAGTGGTTGCAAAGTTGCTTTTCATTCTGAGACAATTACGCAATATACGTGGTAAAATTCACTTGGCGGTCTATTTAATTTTAATCGTATTTCGATGTCAGCAGTTGCTGATAATTCATATAGACGTGATTCGTATTTGCTGACATCGAAGTGGAATATCGGATACATTTTCCTAAAACCTTGATAACTGACTTGTGTTCCCGAGTCGATATCCATATTTTTTGTAGCTAAAAAGCTGTTGTAAACTCATGTATAGTCTAAAGTGTTGGGTTCAAAGTTGCACTCGAATACTTGTTCAGGAAACTGTTTACTATTCACTCTGATTTGAATCCGTTCTAGTAACATGTGATCAAATATCATATTGTTTCTGGTTTGATTATTTAATCGGTTAGACTTTTGTAAGGCGACATAAAGATGGACGTGTTTATTTTGAGTTGTAGTAACCCGCCAATTGACACGAGTGTCAATTCGAGTATCAGTTTGCACGATTCCCAAAAGATTTCAAATGGATTGCCGCTTGCTAACTGAGATTCTAGTTTTGCAAGTACGTGTAGTGATGGTTCCACTTTTGGAATAAACCAAGATACGTGAGATATTTCAAATTTATACAACGTAGCCCCAACTCTCTGAATAATGTCTTTGTCGTCACTTTTTCCTATTTTTCTGGTATGTTTTACACCGCGAAACACTTTATCCACGTCTCGGCAGAATCCAAACGGCTGATTCAGTGGTAATAATAAACTTACATTTTGACTATTTTTTGAAATTTCATATCTGCCCGAGAATCCTTGATTGAATTCAGGATTTTTCTTCAACGCTTGTGCAAAATCCTTTATCTTATTATTCGTGTCCAGTTTATCTTCGCCTCCGTCGTACAAATACTTATTCATTTTCGAACTGTCTGTCGTATCTTTGAACCACATCATACTTGTGGCAGCACTGTGTGAAAAGTCTTCGGTAAAATGAATTAAATTGTGAATCGTGGTCGTCACTCCTGGCAATTCAATATCTTCCAATTCTCTGTTTTCTATACTCTATTGAGCTCTCTTTAAAATGTTGTACTCGTTATTGACCATCGTAACTACAATATTGCCGCCGATATCAGATCCATCTAATTTCAGTATTTTGCCTCTGACGTGTATATAACTGTTGTGCGGATGTAGGAAAACGTCCATATCTTTGGTAAATATTTCGTATTTTTCGAGATTTTTAACATTAACATTGGTTTCCCGATATTCAAAGTACTCATATTTTGTCGTGGAATTATCGTCTATTGAGTCTTCGAACAAATTCCAGTAAATAGCTTTAACCTTCATTCTATACTTACTTTATGATTCTTAGGCCATTTCCGTATATTAAATGATTAAGAATATTTCTGCTCTTAGGGGATATTTTCTCGTTTTTTCGAACGACAGGCGACGGATTTGTATAAAATATTTTAATTCGCTTTCTCAGTTTCTTCATCTTTATTTTGGTCTGATGTGTAACATATAAGTCATGTTTTCCTTGTTCAAGTCAATTACTTTATTGTTCTGATCGGATACTTTCATTCTAACATTGTAAATGTAATCAGTTTTATTCAGCGGTAAATATATGGGGAAGAAACGATGTGTGTCGATTAAACTGCCAGGCGGTGTTTGAGGCACAAAACTGTACAACTCGTCGCTCTCTGATTATTGAGATAGGAAGATTCGACAATAGAACTGCGAATTAGAATGCGATCGACCCATCTCGTTATGTTGGGTGGGAACTTTCCATCGTTTTTTGGTGCATCGATAAATTTTGATTCGAACCCTACTATTTCTCGTAACTTTCCTTCAGAAAAATCTATTTTATATCCTCTTGCCAAACGAAAAACAAATCTTAATGTGAGGAGGTTGCTTTCTAGTATTATAGGGCTAGGATCCCCAAAGACATTTTTTAAAAAGTCATTAAATCCGTCTATATTACATTGCCCGTCTTTTTATTTATCCGTCTTTTATTCCATTGCCTTCCATTGAAATATTTCAGAGTGTTATTGTTATATTTATCACTGATGTTGTACCAGGAATACGACATATTGCTACCAATCAGTGCTATCTCGTATTCACCATTGAGTGTGATCGGCGTTTCATAATTAATTTCCAAATCTTCGGGGTTGTATGCCGTAACAGTAGAGGAATTGATAGTTATAACTACCATCTTTATTAATACAGTGTAGTACTATGTAGTACTTATAAGCTAGTTGTTACCAACAATTCATTCCGACCGTTAGGAGTTTATTCAAACTGATACAATACATCATATGGGCTTATGTTATTATTCCTTCGTTTAATGTAATAGATGCAATAGTAACCTCATTTTATAGAGTAATTTGCTTGAATTTGCGAAGAGTTATACACGATCGGCTTCGAAGATGAAAGAAAATAATGTTTTATTTCTTCTGGTGGCGATAAACCGAATGGATCAAAGCACTCGACGTAAGATAACTTCGCATCATTGAAATAAGCTACCCAATGAGTTCACTATATTATTTTCGTTCTGGAATATTTTTGTTGGCAAAGAATCGATAGAGTATACACCACGGAATCCTTTTTCATTTTCCATTATTTTTTCGATATCTAAGTTTTTTAAATCCCTGAGCTATTTGTTTTCCTGGAATGTACAAACCTTTTCGTTTCTTTAATTTTTAGATAAGCCAGCTGCTATTTGCTTTCCAGGAACGTATAACCCCTTTCCTAGAACTTTTTGTGCAAGCTTAGTACCAGCATATCCCGCAGCTCCAACCGCAGCTGCTTTTCCCAATGCTACGAGTGCAGGTATTAAGAACGGTAGAAATCCACCTAGCTGTGTTTTACTGAAATGAAGTCGAACTGCCGTTTTAGATTTTTTCAGTTTAATGTTTTATCTCTTCGTCAATTTCAAAGTATCGTTACCTTTCTTTTGTGGATCAATACTTAAAGTTATAGGATTCTTATTTACAAATGCACTCTTCAATTTTTGTTTTTGTCCAGGCGTTAAACTAATCAGATAACTGTGATACATTATACTTTATTTTTATAAGCATCACGTACTTAAATTTTATATATAAAAATTAAGCATGTATTTGTAAAGTGTAAAACGAAAACTTTAACGAATAACGTCAAATATGTCACTTCAAATAGTAAAATAGTAATGATGAGAGGCAGATGTCGAACGTGTGGAAAAATGAAGTATAAATTTGTGAAACAGAAAGGAAAATTTGTAAAATGTGGTGATATAGTAAGCTGGATTCAAGAAAGGTTCAATCCACCCGAAATGCACATTCCAGTTTACCAGTATTGTGGACCTTTTACGAAACTGGAGAAAAGGTTAATGCGAGGAGATCCTGGTATTAATCGTGCGGACAAAGCCTGCAAAAAGCACGACATTTCTTACAACAAATCTACAGAAACTAAAAAGAGACACGAAGCCGACCAAGAATTGTTAAACGATTTGGATGAAATTCAGAATCCAACTTTAGGAGAAAGAATTTCAAGAACGATAATCAAACCAATCATTAAAACAAAGAAACGGTTCGGTTTAGGACGCAAGAAATAAGATGTTTTCTTCCGTTTACTTCCGTTTCGGTTTAGGACGCAAGAAATAAGATGTTTTCTTCCGTTTTACCCATTAAAGGGATTTTCCGGTATAAAAGATCTAATGCGCAAAACTGGATTGACGGAAAAAGAAGTAAAAAGATTTCTCCAAAAACAAGATGTGTGCACGTTACACAAACCCATTTATAAAAAAATTCCAAACCAGACGGGTTTATGTCTCTAATGTAGACGACCAGTGGCAGAGTGATTTAATCGACATGCAAAAATTTAAATTTCACAATAACCACACGAATTACATTTTAACCGTGATTGACATTTTCAGCAAATTCGCCTGGGCAATACCTATTAAAAAGAAAACGGGTAGCGAGATTACCAAAGCATTTGTAGAAAACGTAAAACAACGTAAGCCATCCAAGATACAAACGGATAAGGGAACTGAGTTTATCAATAAAGAAACTCAAGCATTGTTTAATCAACGAGGTGTCCATTGGTTTGCCACTGAAAATGAGACTAAAGCTCAAATTGTGGAACGATTTAATAGGACTCTAAAGACAAAAATGTGGAAATATTTCACTGCCAAAAACACTAGAAAACGAATCGATGTTCTACCAAAACTCGTTAAGAATTACATCATCATCATCATCATCCTTAGGCAGCCATTGGCTACGGAGGTTCAACTAGACCGCGCAGTTTAATTCTCCAAGCATATCTGTCCTGAGCTACATCTGCTGCATCCGGCCACTGTACACCAATTCTAACAAGGTCCTGTTTGACATTGTCTGCCCACCGCATCCTAGGTCTCCCCCTCTTCTGAGGCCTCTAGGCACACTGTTCATAACCCTATTCGCCAATCTATAATCATTCATACGGGCAACGTGGCCAAACCAGCGGAGTCTCTCTCTGCACAATATGCTGTTTAAAGGAGGTTGCAAACTCCTTTGCTTAACCTCATCATTAGTTAAAAAGTTGAACCACCTAATGCCCAATATACTGCGTAAGCATCTGGAATCAAAAGCATCAAGTTTCCTGTTATCTTGTTTACAAAGTGTCCAAGTTTCACTACCATAACTAACCCTTGAAAGAACCAAACTATTATATAGTCTAATTTTAGTGTTTAGATGTATACGCATATTTCTCCACACTCTCCATAGATTCTTAAAAGACCCGGCAGCAATCCCTATTCGTCTGTTAATCTCACGCCGCACATCACCATTATCTGTTACATAGCTCCCAAGATAATTAAACTGTGACACCTGCTCAAGACTGCAACCATTCAGATTAACTGAATCACAACCTGCCTGACCAATTTTCATCACTTTAGTTTTCTCTCTGTTTATAACCAAACCTACTACCTACCAGTCTCATCAACAGCTCGAATGAAAGAGTTCATCTCATCAACATCATTTGCCAAAAGGGCTAAATCATCAGCATAATCTAAATCAGAAATTTTCGTATCTCCAGCTCATTTAAGGCCAAAAGCTTTCCCTTGAAGTGAATTTCGCATAACATAATCAACAACCAAACTAAAGAGAAAAGGAGACAAAATGCACCCTTGTCGAACACCAGAAGTAATGCTAAACCAATTGCTACAAGACTTACCAACTCTCACACGACTCAGTGTTATTATAGAGAGCTTTCATTATGTTAACTAACTTGTCTGCTATACCATATGATCTCACAATCAATCACAAATTATGACGATCAACAGAGTCGAAAGCCTTTTTGAAATCAACAAAGCTAGCAACCAAAGGTTTCTGAAACTCTAAACATTTCTCAAGAATCTGCCTAAGTGAAAATATCTGATCCACACATCCCCTACCACTTCTGAATCCACATTGCTCATCACGCAATTGCCTGTCAACCAGATTCTTAATTCTATTAAGCACAATCATGGAAAGAACTTTACCTGGAACAGAGAGTAGGCTGATACCCCTATAGTTATCACAAGAACTGCGATCACCTTTTTTGAAAATAGGGATAATAATGGCTCTGGTAAAATCTTTAGGAACCATGCCTTTATCATAAAAGATATTCAAAATTTCAGTCATCCAAATGGTAACTGAAACATTCGCAGCTCTAAGCATTTCCGTAGTAATTTCATCCACCCCTGGGGATTTATGAAGTTTAAGTTTAGAAATAGCCAAACTAACTTCAGATTGTGTTATAGGGCCAACATTAAAGCCACCAATGCATCTATCATCATTGCAAAGAATGGGAGTAGAATTAACCACATTGTTTAGAACATCACTGAAATGCTCAGCCCACCTAGCCATGACAGAATCCTCACCTTCTATAACCTTACCTTGTTTATCATTCAATCCCTGTATACCTGTTCGTTTTCTACCACACAAAACATTAACTATCTGGTACAGCTCTCTGCTGTTGTGCTGCATAACTGCTTCCTCAGCTTTGTCAGCCAGGCCATCAAGCCAAAGATTCTTATCAGTAGCTAACTGATCCTTTACACGTTTATTAAGTTCTTTGTAATGCTTTCTATTAGGACTAGTAGGGTACTGATTAAGGACATTCCTGCAGTTCCTTCTTCCTGAAATAAGCTCAAGTGCCTTATCACTTAAATAATTCTGTCTCCTCTGCTCCTTCTTTCCTAAAAGACTACTGTTAGTTTCCAAAAAAGCCTGTTTAAAATGGCCCCATTCTTCCTCAACTTCAGTATTAAGCAAACCATTGACTGTCATAGTGACTAAGTAACCTATCATGGTAAGCTTTAACTATAACTGGGTCTTTCAGAGCTTCAGTATTAAAGGTCAATTTTTTAACCCTAGCACAACACTTTTTAAGTTTAAGTTGCAACACACTTTTAACAAGGTAATGGTCAGATCCAATTTCAGCTCCCCTATATGCCCTGGTATTTCTAACAGAACTAGCCCATTTGCTGTTAATTAATATATAATCAATCATATATTTATGCAGCCCATCAGGTGAAACCCATGTGTATTTATGTATGTCGCGGTGTTTGTAATATGTGTTAGTTATTCTGAAACCATTGAGTTTACTTACCTGTAGGAGACGTTGCCCATTGTCATTACAGCTACCAATACCAAAAGGGCCTATTACTCCTCCCCAAAGGTCAGAGTCGGTACCAACTTTGGCATTGAAGTCGCCAAGAACAAGGGTAATATCCCCTTTCTTGACAGAATTGAAAATATCCTGAAGTTGTCCGTAAAACCTATCCTTCTCATCCTCATCAGAATCCTCAGTGGGGGCATAACAGCAGATAACATTCAAGTCTTTAATGCTTGTCTGAAGTTTTGCTGTAAGAAACCTTTCATTAATGCACTCATATCCTAGAAGAGCATCACTAGCATGTCTGCTGAGTAGCAGACCCACGCCTTGGTGATGCTTTCCATCCTCCCTCCCTGTAAAGAGAAATTTAAAGTTATTTTTAAGTATCTTACCTTTACCTGTCCATCTGGTCTCTTGCAAGCCTAGAATATCTAGGTTATAGCGCTGGAATTCCTGCATGAGGACATCAAGAGAATAATCTCTGTGTAATGTCCTCACGCTCCACGTTCCTGCAGAGAGAAAATGATTAGTAGGATTTTTAAAGAAATTAGGTTTATTGAGATTGGTAGGGCCAACAATATCAAACAGCCTCCTTATCGCAGGGATGGGGCAAAGACGTGTTCCTCCTCCGCTAAAGGCTGAAGTCACCGATGCTGGTAGGAACTTCAGACACCACCTTTTCAAGTGGACTTTTTCAAGAGCCATATGGCCTGCCTGAGACACATTACTCCAGTTTAGGCTTGACGATGCCCAACTAGCTAAGTAAGGTTCAGGTACCTGCGATGGCCTGTGATTAGGATTATCCACCAGCTGATGTAAGGTATCCCATGCCTCTGTTCACTTAGAGCTGGCAACCCAGAAGCAAACAGAAAACACAGCAGCAGACTCTCCCTCAACAGAGGCCCACCAGTGCAGCAAGTCCAGGATTTATAATCAAGCTCAAATCCATAAACAAGTCCAGTCTAGTAGGTATAAATGGTCAGCACCAGGACCCTGTGAAGTTGACCACTCCTCAGCAGGGTTGAAAAAAAAGAAAAAGAAAAAAAAAAAGAAAAACGTGGCCATAGATGACCAGATCAGTAGGCCATACTGAACTGGCAGTCCTCCCCTTCCGTTCCCTTTCAAAAGAGAATATCTCTTTTGAAAGGTACTAACGGCCTGCACCACGAGAAGGCGGGGTCGGACATTAAGTGCTAGACCTGGCCGGTTCTATGCATCATCACAATACTTCTTATCACAGATCAATAAGAATGACCGTAAAAGAGGCAAGCTTGGAGAAAAACAAAGATGTTGTGTATTTTAATCTGTTTGGTAAAAGAATTTAATTTATTACAGCACCAAAATTTAAAATTGGCGACAGAGTGAGAATCACCAAGTACAAGACACAGTTTAGAAAAGTATCTGCCGAATTTTACAGAAGAGATGTTTGAAATTGCTCAAGTTCTTAATACAGATCCCATAACCTATAAAATCAAGGATCTGAAAGGAGAACCAATCACTGGTAGTTTTTACACCCAAGAAATGGTGAAATACGAAAAGCAAGATGACATTTATAACGTTGAAACCATTCTGAAAACTAGAGTGAATAATAATAAAAAACAGTATTATGTTAATGGTTTGGTTATGATAACACATTTTATTCCTGGGTCAAAGAACATGGTCATTTTAAATAAAGCAAATGGAGATTCATAATTTTGACTTTGAAGAAGATGAGAAACTCTTGGACAGAAACGTATTAGCACCTCTCTGGCCTTTTAGACTTTTAATATGTGGTCCATCGGTCTCAGAGGGAAGACGAACCTTTTGTTGAACTTAATATTTAAACATCTCTACTATAATAAAATCTTTTTACATGCCAAGGATTTAACCTAGCCGAAATATCTGTTTATGCAAGAAATATTCGACGATTTGCACGAAATTTTGGAGAAAACTTTTGGCGAAAAAATCTCAATTGCAACTTTCTCTGAAAGTAAAGAAAATATCGTCAAGGTCAAAAAATTGGATCCAGACATGCAAACTTTAATTGTTTTCGACGATTTCGTAACCGAAAGAGATCAAAAACTGATCGAAGAATTATTCGTCAGAGGAACGAAAAAGAACATATCATTGATTTACCTGACACAGAGTTATTTTTCGACTACAGTGTAATTATTTTATATTCTTTAATATACAGAACAAGAGAGAAATGTTGCAGATACAAATGGATCATGCAACAGAAATCAGGAAAGATATTTTTTATGCAGCTTCAAAACCACACGATTTCTTATTAATCGATAAAAAAAACCAAGCACGTGGCTCTCAAGTACAGAAAAAACTTTGGTAAATAAAGATGAATTACTTGACAAAGTTTGGCGTCATCAGCTCTGAGACCGGCTCCGAAAGAGGACCAGCGGGAATTCCAGATGTCGGTTTTAAATTGACACACGATGGGGACTACGACATGAATAATAAAAAATTGAGAAATGTAGCCAATCCCGAAGAGGGTTCGGACTCTGTGACAAAACAATATCGGCAACAAGAGTCTACACACTGAATCATGAATAGACAACAAGAGTCTATAACACTGAATCACACGGGAAATTATGATGCAAATACTAAAAGAATATCGAACGTAGGCAGACCTATAGAAAATGGAGATGCCGCTACCATTCAGTACGTTAATAATGCTTCTTTAATTTTTCGGAACAATCGCTAAGATGCGCGAAATAAACAAATAATCAATGTTATTGAACCGGATGCAGATTCTGGAGTAGTTACAAAACGATATCTGGAAAAAAGAGCACTTTGCAATGACGATGATAATTATGATGCAAGAAATAAACGCATTAAAAATCTTGCAGAACCGATCGATTCATCCAATGCCACTACGAAACACTACGTCGACAACTTGACCACTGTTCAAAACAGTCCAATGAATACATTGGTTAGAAATAAAGATGGGCTTTACCTTCCACGAAGCATTGCATTCGACGGGCATAGTTTCAATGCAGAAAAAAAACAAATCCTTGATATTGCCGATCCCGAGTCTGATTCTGCTGCTGTAACTAAGGGATATTTGGAAAAAGTCGCATTAACAGGCGAGGATGTCTTTAATGCGAACAATAAGAGAATAGGAAATCTGGGGGAACCGAGGCACAACAGAAATGCGACAACAAAACGTTACGTTGATGGCTTGACAAAGTTAGATATTAACCCATCCAATTCTCTATTGAGAAATGAAAATGGACTTTTTGCATCAAGTGGGAGCAGTTTTAATGGCGATGCAAAGGGAAAACGAATTACGAATGTTGGCACCCCAATTGTAAACAAGGATGCTGCTACAAAACTATACGTTGATAAAAATACTGTAATTTGCCTTACCTATGGTGATAAAAAAGTGAAAAAAGACATATTGCAGTCTCATCCAATTATACAGATAAATACAAAATTCGACCTACTAACGCCACCTATTTTCAAAGATAATTACCATCTATGCATTTCTAATTGCTATATAAGCAAGGTCGTCTGCTTCACAACAAATTCCTCTTTAAGTATAATATAGAGTATCAACTTGGACGATCAAAAATTCATTGAAGTAGTAAGACCACAACTTCAGCAGTTTTATTCTGTTTTTCCAATAAACAAGAAATTTGACAGGGGTAGCAAGATTAGTGTTTCACTTGCTAGACACTATCCAGATCCAAAAGAAAGAAGTGCTTGGAGGTCTGGTTTTAGACTTTCATCACTGGGTATATGTCTTTATTGTATATGAATAAAGATGAAGGACCTTAAGCAATTACACAGTATTATAGATGAAATTTTGAAATCGCGAGCTACCACAAAATCGAAAATTGAAGACACTATTTTGGGAGAGGAACGAGTTAAGGAAACCCTCGAAAAATTTCACAAGCCCGTGGTCGAACGGTTAAAAGGTCTGGAAACTGTGCGTGGAGAAACCATGAAAAACATACAGGATGTAGTGAAAACGTTAGAGCCAGAAGAGCCCACTGAGATGCCAGAAAAAACGTTCGTTTATAATCCAGATTCCAACTTGCAAGATGAAATATTAAACCAATATAAACTAAAACTTCCGAGTGATATCTTATAGGAGGGAAACCCCATTCCTGAGCTGAAAGAAATGATTTACCAAACAATCGGGCATCTTCAGAAACTGGGGTCAGAATAATATACAGAAATAAGGCTACAGAAACCAAACGCTATGGTAGAACTACTGAGAAATATCGAATTATCGATAATCACATTGAGGCAGTTAGAAAATATTTAAGGTCGATTAAAATGATTCTCACTGCAATAGAAAGTGAACAGTTTGGTTCTGGACTATACAAGAGTTTCGACGACATATGCGAAAAATTATCAATTTTGGTTGCCAGTAAACGAGCTGGAAACACCAGTACAGAAGTATCAAATGAAATTGTCGAAATTTTGGATATTTTGCTAAAAAGCGATACTATTGACAAAAAGGAACATAAGATTATGTTCAATAACATCGGTATTGTTTAGAAATTTATTCTTGGACACACACTATAATCATGTCTATTTCAACTTCGGATTATGCAAAAAAATTCGATGTTTTGCATTATCGGACCATGATTTTTAGCTACTGTATAAAATAAAGAGGGTATAATTCCTAACTCAAAGATGAGCGCAACTATTCAATGTACCAAATGTGGGGTATTTATTCGCAAATCCAATATGAACCGTCATATGAAAACTGCATGCACTTCTCGCACATTTGAAAAATGCGAATTTTGCAATTCCAGCTTTAACAGAAAAGACAATTACAACCATCATCTAAATCATTATCATGTAAATAAAAGAAGTGCTTTTCCGAAAACATTTTGCACATATAAAATTGATAACATAAATGTCAGAGAAGACATAAAAAGTTTCCTGGAGAAAAATAACAATAAAGAGAAATATATAACTGACAAGAAACTCAGTCAGCCTCTAAAAGTTAGATTCATATTACAAATAAAATTTAAAAAGCAAACGGATCCTGAAGGACAGAAAGAAATATATGCACATTTTTCGACATGTAACGAAATAATCAGTTTGCCTACTTATCTCAATGAATTACTAAAAAATGCTTATGAGAAAATTGATAATGACTTTGAAAGTTTTATACAAAAGGGAAGTGGATGGGTGTTTAACAAAATAATTTCTATGGAAATTCAAATGTCTCAGTATAATGTACTTGGAGCATCTACTTTCGTAGATTTACCAGAACCTTTGAAATATACAAAAGGAATAGTGAATGTTCAAAACTACGACAACAAATGTTTCTTGTGGTCAATATTATCATCTCTACATCCTACTAAAAACAATCCGGAACGTGTGGAAAAATATAAAATATTTGAAAACGCCTTAGACACATCTTCATTGACTTATCCAGTAACCCTCGATTAAATCCCGAAGTTCGAGGTTTTAAATAATATTTCTATAAATGTTTTCAATTCTAAGAAAGATGGTTTGCATACGTTATATATTTCACAGAATCCTGTTAGAGAACCCATACAACTTTTACTTTTAAAAGACGGCAGTAATTCTCACTATTGTTGGATTAAAAATATTAGTAGGGTTACAGCATACCTTTCAAGATATAATGGTAAATTCTATCCCTGCCCATATTCATAATTTCACTCGCGATGATTTATTAAAGAATTACGTAGATAATTGCAAATCAAACACTTTACAAACTATCAATTTTCTTGAAGCGAATAGTACGAAATTCCATACAATTAAAAACGGTTTGAACCACCCATATGTGATTTATGCAGACATCGAATGTTTTACGAAATGTAGAATAATTGAGAATAATCCATGTAAGGTGCGAATTAAGTATTTAGTACCGTCAAGATTTGCATATATTATAGTTGGACCGGAAGGTAAACTGATCAAAACCAGAATGTACAGAGGGAAAAATGTAACAGAACAATTTTTGAATGATATGATCGAAGCCGAAAATTTGATCAATGATTTGAAGAAAAGAAATGTTAAGATGACTGATTTTGATTGGCAAATTTTTACTGGAGTAAAATATTGTAATATTTGTGGGAAAATTCTAGTAACTGATAGAGCAAGGGACAACGATCACTTAACTGGAAAATACAGAGGTGCTGTTCACAACAAATGTAATCTTCAATACAAATTCTCACTTGAAATACCAGTGTTGTTTCGTAATCTCAAAGGATTTGATGTCCACTTTATAGTAAAAGAAAAAGGAAAAGTTTTTGGAAATTTAAAGATAAGAAGAAAATTTCCGGTATTCCACAAACTACATAAAAATACATATGCATTAAATTCGGTCAAATTAAATTTATTGATTCATTCATGTTCCTCAGGTCTTCACTGGATTCACTGTCGAAAAACGGGGAAAATTTTTACATCTTAAGTCAATACTGTAAACAACGTAATCTGAATGACTCACAGAAAGAACTTTTGAAAAGCAAAGGAAGTTTTCCATATGAGTACGTGCAACAGAGTGTTCAGTTTTTGCAAACGTCACTTCCATCCAAAGAGAATTTTAAAAACAATGAACAATACGAAAGAGCTCAAATTTTATGGAAAGCCTTTTCTATTTCTACCTTCGGGGAATATCACGATCTGTACATGATCACTGATGTATTACTGCTAGGAGATATATTTGAAAACTACAGAAATTCATGTATGAATAATTACCAACTGAACCTTGCCATTATTTTAGCTCTCCTGGCTTATCCTATGCTGCCTGTTTCAAAATGACAGAAATTGAGCTGGAACTTATAAAAGGTCATATGTATTTTTTCATAGAAAGAGCTCTGTGAGGAGGAATATCTTTAGTGTCTAAGAAATTTGCACAGGCGAACAATCCTGTAGTAGATCCATATGAGAGAAGTAAACAAAACTACGTCGTGTACTTTGATGCAAACAATTTACATGGCTGGGCAATGTCTCAACCTCTTCCAAGTGGTAATTTCAAATGGATACATGATATTGATTTGTTTAATATTCCAGACGACAGTAAAACGGGTTATTTCTTCGAAGTTGATCTAGAATATCCGGCACATCTACACGATTTACACAATGATTTCCCCTTGGCTCCTGAAAAATTGTAACTCTCTAATAGTAATGTGTCATTCTTAATTCCAAATCTGTTCGAGAAGCAAAATTATGTCGTTCACTATAGGTTACTTAAACTCTATGTGGAACTGGGACTGAGGGTGAAACAGGTGCATAGAATGTTGGAAATTGATCAAAAACAATGGCTGAAACCTTACATAGATTTTAATACAACAAAACGAATTAATGCAATAAATGATCTTGAAAGACTTTTTCAAACTGATGAACAATGCTATATATGGCAAATGTTTAGAAAATAAGACAAAGAGAATAAAATGCCACATTGTGAATACTGAAGAAAAGCTTAAAAATTAATTGCAAATCCTAGGTATGTTTCTTGTGTTAAAATAAATACCCCCTCAAGCAGCTGCTTGCCACAGAGGTCTGACAGGAGCCTGTCAGTTTATATGCCACAGTAGAAGATCTGAGAGGATGGCAGGACCTCAGCAGAAAACAACACGAACATCCATGCCTTACCCGGGGCTCGAACCCAGGTCCCGTAGATCAGTAGCCAAGCGTGCTAACCACTTGGCCACGGGACGGCTATTCTTGTGTTAAACTTGCAGAAAATTTCGTAATTCTCCATATGAAAAAGAAAAATATTATATTAGATAAACCATATTACATCTGTGTAACGATTTTGGAGTTGAGTAAATTACTTTACAATTTCTTTTACAATTTTCTGAAACCAAAATTTAATGCTGAATTGTTATTTACCGATACTGATTCCTTCTGTGTCGATATCCCGACAGATGACATATATGAGAAATTTAACTCAGAGTACTTTGATTTCTCAAATTACCCCACAAACCATGCATTATACAGTGAATCAAATAAAATGGTTCCTGGAAAATTTAAAGACGAATTAAAAGGTCTTTCAATCAAAGAGGATGTTGCGTTACATCCAAAATTGCATTCTATTGATGCTCCAATTCCCAAAAAAGCAGCCAATGGAGTTACAAGTGAATTTAGTCAGGAAGATTATCGGGAATGTCTATTTGATGGAAAAATCGTAATATACGCAACAAACGGAATTTCGATCGGAACAACATAATATACACGTATATCAAATTAAAAAAAATTGCTTTATCCTAAGAATACACAAAACGATATAACAATGGAATTCAAACTTTCGCTTTTGGAAATTATAGAATCTCAGATGTGTATGGTAAAGCAAGCAATACCATTTACAAAACTTTGAATTGAAAACTAATGCAAAAAAAATTTAAATACTAATGAAACATTTTGAAAACTGTACCAATTTGTAATTCTTTAGAAATGCTAATAATCAGTGTTTATTATCTCTCTCAGATAGAAGAGGAGACATAGGGATTCCAATTTAAGTGGTCTCGACTTAATTTCTGTGAAATCCTGTGGTCTGAAGCCCTCTGTAATAAAATTAGGTAATAAACTGTTTAGAACAACTTTGTACAAGCGACAAAGGATTAAATATCCCAGCAGTTTATCTAGCTAAAGTGAAATATACATTTTTTTTTTAATTCGGTCAACACTAATTATTTTTTGTCAGATTAGAGAACTTGAAAAATCATAACTATCAATGTTAAAACCAAGCTTCTAGCTCGATTAGAACAAAGTTATTGTAACACAAAATCTAAAAGTATCGAACCTGAAAAACTTAAAATAATGGGTCGAGACCGCTTCCAATACATTTAACGTATAGTATTTTCCGAATGGAACACAATGATATTACTTTGAGTTCTGTAGCTCGATTAGAAGCAGAGCTATGAAGCCGCAAAGTTAAGAGGGCTTCAACCCACTTTGTCGGCTAGAAAACGGTTTTAGACCGATTATTCTTTCGTCAGATTATAGAACTTGATAAATCCCATCTATTAAAATTGAAACCAAGATCCTAGCACAATTAGAATGTACGTTATAATTCGACAAAATCTTAAAGTGTCGAACCCAGAAAACAAAAACTAAGAGGTCGAGACTGCTTCCAATACGTTAAACGTATAGTGCTTCCCGAATGTAATCTAAACACATTAGTTTGAGATGTGTGGCTCAATTAGAAGAAGAGTTATAAGGATGCAAATTTAAGAGGGTTCGACCCAGTTTCTAGGCTAGGAAACGGGTCCCACACCATTTCCAGTTGAATTAACGAAATGAGTTCCAGTACTAGAACGTGGTGTTGATGTAAAAACTGAAAACATTTCGAAATCTTAAATGAGAATCAGCAATGTGTAGTATGCAAAAGGTTTTGAACCCAGAAGACCTTAAGTAACTAGGTCGAGACCAATACCCACATGTTCAAAGTGTAGTACACCCCGAATGTACTACAATAATATTAGTTTCAAATTTGTAGCTTGATTACAAGACAAGTTATGAGATCATAAATTTAAAAGGATTCGACCCACTTTCTCGGCTAGGTAAGGGGTCCGAACCCGATTCTGGCCAGTTCAGAAAATAGTGTCTTCTTAGTATTATTGAACAACACCAGAAGGAGCTCTGTAGCATAATTAAATCAAAAGTTATTTCAACTTTTGTAAATTGCAAAGAATTAACTCTCACTCCTCCTCGCCTCCCTCCCCCTCCCCTCTGCCATAGAATCAATGTTATTTAAAATACGATCAATATTACAAAGTAATTTAATCGCACTGGTTTAATTTTTTTGCAGCTAGATATCCAAAACACTGCTACAAAAACTTGTTATTTTAGATTTGAGTTAAAGTTCATAATACTATTTTATTTTTAATTTTGTTTCTTTACCCACCGCTAGAATATGAGTTGCTGCCGAGTATGGTTATATAAGACAATAGCTTTAAACGTTAATATCGCTTCCCTTGATATTGAGTGAGACTGCTCATCTACGTTAAAGCCTTTTTAGGCTCAGTACATGAGACTTCTTTGAGGGGAGGATCAGGGGGTTGTTAGTTGGTTCCCTATACCAGCTAGCCACATGGTCTCTGCAGTTGATTGCAGTAACTATGGGATCGCTCGGCCCGTGGGGGGTCTAGCAGCGGTCATAAATAGGGACTCAGGTTCCAGTTGTGTCTTGTATACAGCTGGAACTGGAGGATTTTTTTGTGCTCGATCGAGGCACAAGAGAGAGCAGAGGGGAGAAGGGGACAGAGAGAGAGGAAGAGAGGAGACAGAGAGAGGAAGAGAGAGCAGAGGTGAGGAGGGGACAGAGAGAGGGGAGGAGGGGACAGAGAGAGAGCAAGAGGGGAAGGGACAGAGAGGAGGGCCGTCCATCGAACAGAACAACTTCCAGAACCAGTATTTTTTCCGCTTCAATTCTGAGGTTCAGTGAATAAGAGATTTAGCTCAATGAAATTAAATCCCGAGCCCGTTGTTCTTTTGAGGAGACTGATTTCCGCTTAGCACAATAAAACTCTTCTCTCTTTACAAACTTCACACATTCTCAAAATTATTCTAACCTACATCACTTTTCACTTCAAATATTTTCTAATTGTTTAAAAAATTAACCTAAATCACTTTTCACTTCCAAAAAAATTTTTTTTTCATCTAGTACTCTCTCTTTATACATTCACAGATATTTTGTCATGTTTCAAACAAATTTCTCAAAACTGTCTGACTTTGTCAAATTCTCCAATTTACCTGGCTTTTTACAACCGAATAATCCAGTGAAGTATATGATAACTCAAAAAACCACATCGTTCATTATTTCTTTCACATACACCTCATTTTTTCTGAAAATTAGTTAAACAAATTAGTTTAAATCTCGTCTGCCCAAAAAACTGCAATTACTTTTCTCACATGAAACACCCGGGTTTTTTTTCCGATTTTCAGAAAAAACAACAACACCGATTTACATGGCTTTTAGAACCAAATAATCCAGTAAGTGTACGATAACTCAACAAACCACATCATATTTTATCTCATACACATCTCACTTCAAACTACCCATTTAAACTAATTCACAAATTAGTTTAAACCTCATCTTCAAAAAAAAACTTAAGTTTTTCACATCCTAAAAAACACCTCCGTTTTTTCTAATTTTCACACATATTTCCACAAAAAACCACAAGAAACGTACTTTTTACCTCATCCCCCATAACTTTTCCCATAGATTTTCACAGAATTCTTTTGACCCATTTATTTCTGGCCCAGAACTCTCATTTATGCTACTACTATTACCAGATATGAAAATCTGTTAGAAATCGAACATGTTTTATAATAAGGACATGATTATAAAATTCCTATTTAGTGTTTCACAACAGGTGTGCCACGAATAATTCTACATTTTACATTCCCATAAAGATAGGCTTTAATGTCAAGCCCAAAGTGATTTAGTAACAGACACATAACTATCCTTTCCCCTGTGTCCTAGCTTTTGATGCTGGTGAGAATTGGGTGGGGGGGGAGAGGCTCAGTCGGTAGCACGCCAGGCTCATAATCTGCAGTTCCCAGGTTCGAGTCCCTGCTGGGTCAGCGTTGAGACTTATCTCCGCAAAACTCCCCGCCCTGCCCATGGTCAGTAGGGGACACCGATAGGATTGGAAGGCCGCCGTCTGTCGGATGAGATGTTAAACCATGGCCCTGTGTGCGGGAGAGCCATACCCTGTGCACGGGAGAGCCATACCCTGTGCACGTTAAAGAACACACTGGATGGCCTTGACGGGAGGCTACTATCTGTCTCCCAACAGCTGTTCCAGTGGGTCCCCTCCCCCAACCTTCTCTGAGCCTTCGAGGTGCAAAAAAGTGCTACTCAGAGGTAAAACAACCCAACCCAACTGGTGAGATTTGTTGATCCTAAGAGGTCAATTTTTTTGTCATTCGTTGAGAAAAAATATTTGTTCGCCCTCGAGATCAGAGTTCAATGTCTTGTCGACAGTTGGAAATAGTGTTCTGAAATAATCTTGATTCAAAATTTTTGAATAAAGTCAACAATGTGGGTGAGCTTTCTTTCCCCGTTTTGCTGCGACCCCTTTAACCCGCATTAGAGGTCGTTTGTGTGCGGAGTACGTCATTGTGATTAGTCGATACCTTTCTTGTCGAGTGACATGAATCTGCAATCTGATTGTGTGTGTTGCTCAATGACGGAGTGTTGTCGGAAAGTTCTTTTCTCCAAATAGAAAAATATAGCTTTTGTATTATTTAAATTAATATTCAAATAATTACTGCAATCTGATTGCACGTGTTGCACATGGATGGATTTTTATTTGGAAAGTGTTTGATGGAAAGACACACTCATGGCTTTTGCAGATGTTATGTACGAATGCGTGAGGTGTTATTGTAGAGCCCACAGCCAGAAGAGCATCTGTTTCCTGTCTACTTTGGGCTTTGAAGCAGTTAGTGTTGGATAGCATTTCCTGTCAGTTTCCGTACCACTGTTTCCAGAAAGTGATGTTAAACTTCACAATCAAAGAGAAGTATGGATACTAAGTGCTGTAAGGGTTGGAGCAAGTGGATTTTGATGACTTCATAAAGATGGTCAGGAACTCCCATGTCATCTTCCAATAACCTCTATACTTTTGTCATCGAGCTGCTGTCTGACACCCAATACCTACAGGCATCAGTCCTTTGCCCCCCACCCGTACCCCGGTCAGCTAAAACATCTGTTCTTTGACATTTTAATATTAAACTCTCTAACACTACCCTAGAATCTGTAGGGACAGTGTTTCCACTTCAAATAAGGCATTATGACTTTGCTGGGCGATCTTTCTGATGTAATCTTTGCCGATTTAGTGGAGACAGTGGAAGTTGCATCGGTTCTCTGTAAGTTAATGGCCTACAAGAGTGAATCACGTGTGCTGCTTAGATACATATTTAGACTGTTTCACAGTGAAATACAAATTTTTCACACGGCAGATTTATTATTCAGACTGTATAAGACTCACGGGTGTCTTCATTACAGACATTCATCATAAGGACTGGGAAAGTATTCGTTACGTGGTGAAACAGGTCACGAGACTTCCTTTTTACCCACGTAAAAGAGACCTTTTACCTGATCAAGGGCAGGGCGGGGAGTTTTGAGGAGATAAATCTCAACCCTGACCCAGCTGGGACTCGAGCCTGGAGCAATACCGACTGAGCCACCCCCTTTTGTAGAGGGGGACCCCAGTAGTGTGCTGGAGCAGATTGCTAAATCGACTATGGCTATAAACTCTAGAGTGTAGAGCGGCGTGCACTTCAATCCACAATGGTTAGTGGTATTTGGGGTATATGCTTGTATATGATGACACGGAAAATTCAGTTGGGGTGCACTTATTTCGGCATCCTTATAAAATATTTATATAATACACTTAGTACCAACAACACTATATATATTTATATACAACACTTAGTACCCATATTTCTCATATTTTAAGTCTGTTCCAATGAGTTAATTTTGTTCAAAAAATCTTCTGGGAGGTTTCTGTCGGTTGTGCTGAAGATGCAGAGGATCTTTGGTATCCCATGTATGTTTGGTAGAATTTTATTTCTGGCCGAGAAATGAAATTTTTTTTCCAGTGATAGAGGTAAAAGTTCGCTAGTTACGGAGCTAATGGTGAACCCATAGGTTAGTCCTTGATTTTGTTTCCAAAATTTACCTTGAAATTGGAAAAAAATTTTATCTTGTGAAAATTTTAATAAATCTAAAATTGACTCTATTTATAAAATGAAAATGTTTCTGTCATATACATTTTCTTCTAATTTTTCTTTGAGGACCTTTTTTAGAATATTTGTATTAATATTAGCATACATGGATTCCACATCATAACTTGCAATTATGGGGTTATCAATTCTTTCCATTGTTTTTAGGTTTTCAACCAGGTATACTGAATTTTTTAGAAAAGTGGAAGTTGGTTCTATCCAGTGTTGCATTTTTTCAGGATAAAATTTTCAATATTTACCAGTGGTGTGTGATTTTGGTGTCTACTATGGGTCTTAGTAGTTTTTTTTCCCTTTATGTAGTTTTATTGTTCCATACAGTTGTGCTGTTATGAAATTTATTTGGTCATATGGTTTAAAATCGTCACTTAGTTTTTTTATATCTTTTTAGTTTTACAATGAGATTATTGAATTTTTTCTCTGTATTTTCTGTTGGATCTTCTTTCATTTTTGTATACAGTGATTTCTTTAATTCTTCTTCTATTTTTTCTAGGTAATCTTTTCTATACATGATGGCTGTTGTTCTGCTTTTGTCTGCTTTCAAAGCTGTTGGATATTTTTGTTTTTAAAACTTTTAAGGGCTTGATGTTCCATTGTTGAGTTTTTTTGTTGTTGTAATTTGGATTATATTTTTTTAAATATTTACATATTTATTTCTGAGTTCTTCGCTTTTATTTCAATCATGTTTTCCAGATTATAACAAATATTTTCCAAGTGGATGGCTAGGTTTCTTTTGTTTCAAGGTTTTTCGTCTATATTAAAATCCAATCCTTTATTTAGTGCTGCAATTAAATCCATAGGTAGGGTGACATTTGTAAGATTAATCGTATGTTCTACTTTGTTATTTATTTCATTGTTCTCTTTAGTTATTTTGAAAATTTTTTCCTTTTTCTTTTTTAAGTTTCTATTATATGATTTATTTTTCTGTTTAACACTATTATTAATCCAATTTATGAGGTTATTTTTTAATCCATCTGATATTTTTGCCAAATCATTTTCAAACATGGTGTTTTCTTCTAAGTTAATTTTTCTTATCTTATTATATTTCTCATTTATTGTCAATTTCAGGAACAATAGCCATCATGTACAGAAAAAATTACATAGAAAAAATAAAAGAATTAAAGAAACCACAGTATACAAAAATAAAAGAGGATCCAACAGAAAATACAGAGAAAAAAATTCAATAATCTCATTATAAAACTAAAAAGATATAAAACACTAAGTGACGATTTTAAACCATATAACCAAATAAATTTCAGAACAGAACAACTGTATGGAACAATAAAACTACATAAAGAGAAAAAAACCACTAAAAACCACTAAAAAAATGCATAGTAGACACCAAAATCACACACCATTGGTAAATATTGAAATTTTTCTCCTAAAAAAAACTGCAACAATGGATAGAACCACCTCCCACTCTTCTAAAAAATTCAGTAGACCTGGATGAAAACGTAAAAACAATGGAAAGAATTGATAACCCCATAATTGCAAGTTATGATGTGGAATCCATGTATACCAATATTGATACAGATATTCTAAAATTGGTCCTCAAAGAAAAATTAGAAGAAATGCAACTGACAGAATATTTTTCATTTTGAAAATAGAGGCAATTTTGGATTTATTAAAATTTTTACTCGATAACAATTTTTTCCAATTTCATGATAAATTCTACAAACGAAATCAAGGACTAGCTATGGACCACCATTATTAGCTCCGCATCTAGCGAATTTTTACCTCTATCACTGGGAAAAAATTTTATTTCTCGGCCAGAAACAGAATTCTACCAAATATACATGGATGACATCTTCTGCATCTTCAGCACAACCGACAGAAACCTCCCAGAAGATTTTTTAAACAAAATTAACTTATTGGAAAAGACTAAAAATTTACAATAGAAAAAAAAAACCATCATCAACTTCTAAGATATTACGCTAAAAATAACACATGAAAAGAATCTCAATCACCAATTATAAAAAACCAACCAATACAAGAAAAATACTAGACTTTCACTCTAACCACCCAACATATATAAAGAAAAATTTAATTGACCAAGTAATAAAGAAAATTCAACTACAAAATACAGAGGAAGAACAAACAATAGCGCAAATTAAAAACTTGAAAAAAATCTTGCAGAAAACCATTACCCTGCCAATTTCATCCTAAAGATAAAAAACAAAAAAATGTAGATAAATCAAATGAAACAAAAGGAAAACCGTAGTTCACTGAAAAATTGCTTTATCATAAAGGTCTTTCTGAAAAAATTCAAAGAGTAAGCAATAATTTCACTATAAGAATAACACCAGATCTGGACAAGAAAATAAAAAATACGCCCCAAACATCAAACAACAAGAAAAAAAATATATACAGAGAAAGTGGAATAATTTATAAAGTATCATGTGAAAGTATCATATATTGGAGAAACAGGAAGAACACTAGAAACAAGAATAAAAGAACACAAAGCCGCAATAAAAAACAAACGAAACAGGACTGGACAGACACATAGAAAAAACTAATCATGAAATATACTGGGACACAACAACAAAAATTAAAAAAAAAGAAAAAAATGCATTCACAACAAAAGCACAAGAAGGATTATTAATACAATTAATAGATGGCGCCATGAACGTTATGCCTGGTTATTTGTTACCTATAATCTGACAACAACTACTACAAAAGAAAGAAAGTTCCAAGAAAGCTGCAAACTCCTCGGAAGACGACCCCAGTCAGGGATCGAAATATTAGGAAAGTTAATCACAAGTAAGTGAATCCTTGTCTGAAATTTTTTTTAATCAAAATTAACTTCGGTTCCAATTGCAACACACTGATTTATTTCAAAATTTATTTTCAAGTGAAAAAATTATTTTAAACTTAAACTTCTTTTTTATATACATCAAAATTTCTGATATAGAACTCCATCTGAGAAACACTATATAGAAAAGTTCTGAAATGTCAGGAAAAAAATTTACTGAAAAAATTTGCAGAAGAAACCACGAACCACATACTTGTTAGCATTATACATCAATAAATATATTGATACACGATAATCAAAATAATTATTTCGTTCAAATTAAGCTTTTTGGAAAAGAAAAACCCTCGGAGATGAGAGGTTTAAAAAAATCCATAAAACTATCGCCAAGAGAAGGTATTAAAACGAACTTTCGTGTACTAATGAAATCGGTAAAAACTATGTAAAAAACGTAGTGTGTGAACCACCTAATAGGTTTTTTAAGCTTAAATTTTTCCGGCTATTTGATACATGAAATATCAAACAATCCTGATACCTAAAATTTGAGACGTTTTTATGACGGTTACACACAAAAATGCTTTTCATAAGGAGATGTGTGTTAGGGAAAATTTTTAATTATCAATATCCTAGTAATATATTTTAGAAATGCACAAAAAATTGTTTATTAAATAATATTTTCCAACGTAAAAGTGAAACACTAAAAGCAGAAAATGGTAATGACTGGAAACAAATTCTACAAATGGACAAAAATGAAAACTTACCAAAAATTTTAAAGACCAAAAAAGTTTAATGATAAAAAAAATTATAACACAAAATTGGGGAAAAAAATACATAGTACAAAAATTTAAAAAGACGAAAAAATAAGTGTAAAAATTTTTAAAATTAGAAAATATTTTGTATTAAAATTCTTTTAAAAATGAAAAATATAAAAACAAAAAAGTTTTTAAATGTATGTAAAGTTTGAAATCCATAAATCTTTTAAAAAATATTACGTATTTACTAAATTTTTTAAAAAACGTAAAAATTAATAAAAAAGTAGAAAATTTTAAAATAGAAAAACATTATTCAGTAGAAAATATTTTGAAATGGCAAAAATAAAAATAAACTTTAAACTTATAATTTAAAAAAAGTGTTATATAGTACAAAATTTTTAAAAGTGGAAAAATTAAAATCCTAAGCTTAAAAAAGATATTATGTAGTACAAAATATTTTGCAAAATTGAAAAAATAAAAAACATAAAAATGTTTAAAACTACAACTAGAAACAAATTATGTAGCACAAGCTTTTTAAATATGGGGGAAAAATAAAAAAAATTAAAATCTTTAGTAACCAAGAGATTTAATTAAAAAATATTGAAGAGGTAAAATTGAAAAAAGTGAACAATTATAAATGCAGATAAAATTTCTTAAACTTCAAAATGCTTTTTCTTAAAAATATAAATGAAAAAATAATAAAAAATAAAAGTACTTTATTGTTTGAAAACTCTTATTTCTTTTCATTTCTTTCATTTTTAAACATTTTTTAATACATAATAAATTTTAAATTTGATTTTTTAAATTTTTACATTAATTTTTTTCTTTTTTAAACGTTTGCACTATGCATTTTTTTTTTTCAATTTCGTGTTTTAATATTTTTTATTATTAAACTTTTCTTTTGGACTTTAAAATTTTATGTAAGTTTTCATTTTTGTCCATTTGCAAAATTTTTTTCCAATCATTACCATTTTCTGTTTTTATTGTTTCACTTTTATGTTGGAAAATATTGTTTAACAAATAAACTTTTTTGTGCTTTTCTAAAACAATTTACTATGATATGGATAATTAAAAATCTTTCCTAACACACATCTCCTTATAAAAGCCATTTTTGTATATAACCGTCATAGATATGTCTCGAATTTTAGGTTTCAGGATTGTTTGATATTTCCTACATAAAGTAACAAGAAAGATTTAAAGTTTAAAAAACCCTATTAGTCAGTAACTTCGAAGTTTTAAGTTTACACACGCACACTACATTTCGTACATAGTTTTTATCGAATTCATTCGTACACTGAAGTTTACTTTGATATCCTTCTTAGCGATGGTTTTTATAGATCTCTTAAACTTCTCCTCTCCGAGAATTTTTCTTTCCAAAAACTTTAATTTAAACGAAATATTTATCCTGATTGTCACGTATGTATATATGTATCGTATGAATTAAGCAAACAAGTATGGGGTTCATGGTTTCCTCTGCATATTTTTCCAATAAAGTTTTTTCGTTACGTGTTGGAATTGCTCTCTATGTATAGTGTTTCTCAAATAGAGTTCAATATTAGAGAGTGTGATGTATACAGGGTGATTCAAAACTCTTGGGCCAAATTTTAAGGGGTGATAAAACACACCTAAACAAGCCCTTTTCGTCATACAATGCATGATCGGAACTCAAGCGGTGAAGCGCTAGGGGTTAGCAGTCAGGAAATGAAGAAACACAAGAATGAGAGAAGAGGTTTGAATTAATTGCAGAAATTACAGAACAGAAAGTACAGCATTTTATTGAACAAATTACAGAAACTGCTCAAAAGAGCGACCCCTAACATTAATGCAGACTTCACACCTTCAACGTAGTTATCGGCGTACAAGGACAAAACACCAGGCATTTCTCATACAACGGCAGCGGCAATAGAAATCCTGGCAACAAGGTTCTCATTGGAATCGATGGGGCTATCGTAGATGAGGCTTTTCATATGGTCCCACAGGAAAAAGTCCACACATAAGAGATTGGGCGATCGTGGCAGCCAAGCGATGGGACCACCCCGAACAATCCATTGTCCTGGAAATGTTGCATCCAAGGCATTCCGCACATCCACGCTGAAATGGGGTGGTGCTCCATTGTGTTGGAACCACATACGTGTTTGAATGTTTGCTGGAACAGGGTTCAGTAATTCTGGCAAGATTTCTTGTAAAAATACGAGGTACGTTCTCCCTTTCAGTCGGGCTAGCAGAAGGTATGGGCCAATCAAATGGTCATAGAGGATTCATCAAATGGTCATAGAGGAGTCATCAAATGGTCATAGAGGATTCCAGCCCAAACATTTATGGAGAAATGCCACTGGTACGAATGTGGACATATGGCATGCGGATTACTGGTGGCCCACACATATGAATTGTGGGTATTAAAAATGCCCTCACTTGTAAAGGTGCATTTTTCAGTGAATAAGACATGTGCATCAAAGTTCGGTTGCGCTGCAGTCTGCTGCAGGAACCACTGTGCAAAATCCACACGAGGCCGATGATCTGCAAGTGTCAAGGCATGCACCCTCTGTGAATGGTAGGGATGTAATCATTCGTTTCATAGAACTCGCCACACCATCAATTGGGGCACATTTAAGGCATGGGAAATTGCTCGCGTGCAACATTCGGGATGATCTCTAACCTTACGTATAATTTCCTCTATAACACGTGGCATCCTCACACTCCTTGCACGCCCTGTATCCTCCAAGCCGCTGACAAAGGAACCCGTTTCGTGTAGATACCGGTGCAATCGCTGAAAGGTTTTACGATCAGGCACGTGTCTGGTCGGAAAGCGTTCCAGGTACAGTCTATGGGCTTCCCTCGCATTCCGGCCACAGCTCCATACGTGAAATGCATGTCCGCCTTCTCCAGATTCGTGAAACAATCCATCCGTTTTGCAATTTACGGTAGAAATGACGACGAGTGCAAAAACTAGCGCTTATAAATGTTCACTGGAAAGCGCCCTCTAGCGCTTCACCGCTTGAGTTCCGACCATGCAGTGTATGACGAAAAGTGCTTGTTTAGGTGTGTTCTATCACCCTTTAAAGTTTGGCCCAAGAGTTTTGAATCACCCTGTATAAAAAGGAAATTTAAGTTTAAAATAATTTTTTCACATGAAAATAAATTTTGAAATAAATCAGTGTGCTGCAATTGAAACAGAAGTTTAAATATATATATTATGTAAGAAGTTAAAACTTAATAATTGCTTTTTCAAAGAATGTTAATTAAATGATATGGTTTCAATAGCCTAAACTCAGGATGAGCAGCATGCTTTTGGGTCATGGACTTTGTTCCGGACAGCTTCTGTCCTCGGCAAAAAAAGGCCTTATCTAACCATTCTTTTCATAAAGCTATTTCATTCAAGTGAATTCTAGGTAAAAAATTGCATAAGTTAAATTCTTCAAGTAACTGTTTGACTAATACACTACTTTCGTGCAGCTAGTGAATACAATCATACTGTACTTTAGCATTGTCGAGATTTGTCTGAAAGAGATGTTTGCTGATAATAAGTTCGAACTCCAGATATTCCTATGCAAAAACAAATCACAATCTAAGTGTAAATAATACTTTCTTCTTTTTTAAAATTTATTGAGTTTTTACATCTGAATGACAGTTATATAATCAAACTCATAGGCTCAACGAAGAACCTTAATTGAGATAATGGTTAGAGAGTTAGCCACTGTTCCAGCAGGGAACGTTATGTGTTATCTGTAACTGAAGTAGTTGTCATTAGCGACTTCGGGTCTGATAGGGCATGCATTAGAAAGCGTGCAAAAGCTAGTAGCTTTCTTCTCTATCCTACGTATCGTAAATGATAAAACCCAATGATCGATTAGTAATAAATATTCGTAAGACAGATGCTGTTCCGATGATTATATCGAAACAAGTATTGCAGTAATTTCTCAGTGATCCGTTCACGTGAATGAAGAGACACAACATTTATACAGAGTCTAACAAACCTTTTTTATTATTAGTTTCATGTGTGGGTACAGTATTTCGAGAATTATCACCTACAAGGTTAATTGGATAAAGTCTGAGATTCATAGCAGCTGAGTTTTGATATATTCCAACGTTAGGAAACGAATTGTATACGTCTGAGTGTTATGTTTTTAAATTCTTTTCGTTGATGCTCTTTCATCAAAAATGTCGACCAACTCAAATTTTCTGTCCAAATGCCCAGTATATTGCGATGAACCTGTACCAAATACACTGCTGACCATTAAAAGTGCAACACCAGGAAAGACAAGAGATATCAAAGCCATATTTAGTAAATACATAGCTTATGTTACAAGGATCAAATGATTACAAATACAACTCGGTTAGACTGGTGCAATGCAAAGAAATCAGTATCTTGTGTAGCCATCATGAGCGGCAATAACCGCTGTTACATGGTCCGGTATTGAGAGGATGAGACGTTGGATAGATCTTTGGGCAATGTCAGTCCATGCAGTTTCGATATGTAGCAAAGTACATCTGTTGTAGCAGCTGCTGGTGTCTGATGTGCTAGTCGTCATGAGATCATGGACCAGACATGTTCAATTGAAGTGAAGGCGCAGGCCAAGGCAGAAGTGTCACATGGTTGCTATCCAGGAATTGTTGGACGATGCATGCCACATGTGGTCGGTCATTGTCCTGTTGATAAATGGCACCAGAGAGCCCCTGAAGATAAGGTACAACCACAGGCTCCAACACCTCAGTGATGTAATGCTGGCTGTTCAAAGTACCGGTAATGCGTACGAGGTGAGGGTGTGAGTGAAGTCCAATGGCACCCCATACCATAACACCAGGGGCCGGACCAGTATGGCACTGCATCATGCATGTCTCACTGAGCCTGTCGCTGCGGTACTGCCAGATACGAATTCATCCACCATGGTGCTGCATACTGAAGTGGGATTCATCTGAAAAGACAATGCTGTTGAGCTAAGGTGCTTGTGTGGCTGTACGATCATTCAAAGCCATGCGCACAAGATATCTGTACTCTCGTTCATTTGTGTGAAAGGGGAGTTCAGATCCCTCACGTCTGTGAGATCATTCCTCCTCTACCCACTGGTGCCATATTATCATCGGTAGTAGTGTAAATGAGAGTTCTGGCCCAATGTGAAAGTATAGGCAATCCCATGTTAACCTACGGGACACTTTTGGGGAGATGAGAGTTGACCTGATGTTCGGGGAAGACGCTCTGCGTGAAAGACAGGACACGAGGGGGTTTTGTGGGGAAAATGTTGCAGTTATCAACACTTCACTGAATTATTGGGCTGTTGGGTTTTAAATATGGTTAAATCGTAGAAATCGAGAAAAGCAAGACGGTTTGGGAAATTAGTTTAAAAATATGAAAGTTCAAAATTAACAGGTAAAATGCGGTTTTCGGTGAATGTATGGATTTCTTAGTTCAGTAAGGATGTTCAGTACTGCTGAAGTTGTGGTCTTACTACTTCAATGAAATTTTGATCGTCCAAGTTGATACTATATATCATACTTAAAGAGGAATTTGTTGTGAAGCAGACGACCTTGCTTATATATCCATTAGAAATGCATAGATGGTAATTATCTTTGAAAATAGGTGGCGTTAGTAGGTCGAATTTTGTGTTTATCTGTATAATTGGATGAGACTGCAATATGTCTTTTTTCACTTCTTTATCACCATAGGTAAGGCAAATTACAGTATTTTTATCAACGTATAGTTTTGTAGCAGCATCCTTGTTTACAATTGGGGTGCCAACATTCGTAATTCGTTTTCCCTTTGCATCGCCATTAAAACTGCTCCCACTTGATGCAAAAAGTCCATTTTCATTTCTCAATAGAGAATTGGATGGGTTAGGATCTAACTTTGTCAAGCCATCAACGTAACGTTTTGTTGTCGCATTTCTGTTGTGCCTCGGTTCCCCCAGATTTCCTATTCTCTTATTGTTCGCATTAAAGACATCCTCGCCTGTTAATGCGACTTTTTCCAAATACCCCTTAGTTACAGCAGCAGAATCAGACTCGGGATCGGCAATATCAAGGATTTGTTTTTTTTCTGCATTGAAACTATGCCCGTCGAGTGCAATGCTTCGTGGAACGTAAAGCCCATCCTTATTTCTAACCAATGTATTCATTGGACTATTTTGAACAGTGGTCAAGTTATCGACGTAATGTTTCGTAGTGGCATTGGATGAATCGGTCGGTTCTGCAAGATTTTTAATGCGTTTATTGGTTGCATCGTAATTATCATCGTCATTGCAAAGTGCTCTTTTTTCCAAATATCGTTTTGTAACTACTCCAAAATCTGCATCCGGTTCAGTAACATTGATTATTTGTTTATTTCGCGCATCGTAGCGATTGTTCCGAAAAATTAAAGAAGTATTATTAACGTACTGAATGGTAGCGGGATCTCCATTTTCTATAGGTCTGCATACGTTCGATATTTTTTTAGTATTTGCGTCATAATTTCCTGTGTGATTCAGTGTTTAGACTCTTGTTGTACATATTGTTTTGTCACAGAGTCCGAACCCTCTTCGGGATTGGCTATATTTCTCAATTTTTTATTACTCATGTCGTAGTCCCCATCGTGTGTCAATTTAAAACTGACACCTGGAATTCCCTTTGATCCTCTTTCGGAACCGGTCTCTGAGCTGATGACACCAAACTTTGTCAAGTAATTCATCTTTATTTACCAAAGTTTTTTCTGTACTTGAGAGGCATGTGCTTGGTTTTTTAATCGATTAATAAGAAATCGTGTGATTTAGAAACTGCATAAAAAATATCTTTCCTGATTTCTGTTGCATGATCCATTTGTATCTGCAACATTTCTCTCTTGTTCTGCATATTAAAGAATATAAAATAATTACACTGTAGTCGAATGTCTTTTGGAGTCGAAAAATAACTCTGTGTCAGGTAAATCAATGATATGTTCTTTTTCCTTCCTCTGACGATAATTCTTCGACGAGTTTTTGATCTCTTTCGGTTACGAAATCGTCGAAAACAATTAAATTTTGCATTTCGGGATCCAATTCGTTGACCTTGACGATATCTTCTTTACTGGAAGAGAAAGTTGCAACTGGGATTTTTTCGCCAAAGGTTTTCTCCAGAATTTCGTGCAAATCGTCGAATATTTCTTGCATAAACTGATATTTCGGCTCGGTTAAGTCTTTGGCATATAAAAATATTTTATTATAGTAGAAATGGTTAAATATTAAGTTCAACAAAAGATTTGTCTTCCCTTAACCCGATGAACCACAGATTAAAAATCTAAATGGCCAGAGTGGTGCTAATACGTTTCTGTTTAAGAACTTTTTATCTTCTTCAAAGTCGAAATTTTGAATTTCCATTTGTTTTATTTTAAAAAGCGATCTTCTTTCATCCAAGAATTAAACGTGTTATCATAACTAAACCATTTAACATAATACTCTTTTTTATTCTTTCTCACTCTAGTTTTCAGAATGGTTTATATTTTGTAAATATCGTCTGGTTTTTCGAATTTTACCATTTCGTGGGTGTAAAAAACTACCGACGATAGGATCCCTTTTTAAATCTTTTATCTTATAAGTTATGGGATCTGTGTTTAGTATTTGAATAATTTCAAAAGTTTCTTCTGTGAAATTAGGCAAATATCGCTTTCTGAAAGTTATCTTGTACTTAGCGAGTAGTGAGGTCGCACTTTGGGGAACATTGGACTTTGACCCTATGACGCCACCGGCCCCGCCCACTTACGGTCACGTGATATGACGTCACAAGCCACGTCCCTTATTAATAATTCATAATTAAAAAGTAATTAATAATTAATCCCCTTTATTAAAAAACCCCGTATGAAAAACCCCTGGTGCCATCTAATGTATATGATGAGTACTATTTTTAGAAAAGCCCTCAATTTTAGTCGTAATTTTCCCAATTTTTGAGTCCCCTCATTAAAAAAACCCTTATCGAAATTCCTCCCCTTTATTAACACCCCCTCATTAAAAAACCCCCTTATCAAAAGTTCCCTCCCCCTTTATTAAACTCCCCACTCACCGATCACAAACTCCCTTGGTTTCTAAATCATTTTCCAAGTCCAACTAAACTTTGTTTTTCTTCATCCTTTTCCAAGTCCAACTACACTTTGGGTGGCAACGATCAGAATGGCTGATGCATGGAGGTAGGAAGATAAGAGGAGGAGCCCTAAGTATTTGAAAATGATGCTTCGGCGACTGCGCGGCAGCCATGTTGTTCTATTCAAAACATTGATCAGTAGTATAGGTGAGTAATGAAGTGCGCTATAAAAATTTAATTTTTTTCGACATTTGTATTATGGCAGCCTGTTCAGCTTACGGCTGCACGAATCGCCCTGCAAAAAAGATACCAGGAATTACCTTTCATCGGTAAGTTTGTCATTTTTATAAAAGTTTAAATAATTGTATAATGATACAGTCGTTCAAAAAAGTATCCGAACACTACGGTTGATTACAAAATTCAGAAAAAATATCTGGCAACGATTTTTTTAGAAATTAGTGATCTGGCAACCTTCGTGTCACGTGGAAGTTTTCGTGTCACGTGTCACGTTTGTGGCTGAGGAAGGATGTATTGTCACGTGACACGAAGGTTGCCAGATCACTAATTTCTAAAAAAACGTTGCCAGATATTTTTTCTGAATTTTGTAATCAACCGTAGTGTTCGGATACTTTTTTGAGCGACTGTACAAGCAACTTCGTGTTGAAATTACGCCGCTATGAAATCGGTTTTATTTCGTGTTACAAACCTCGATTCTTCACCAGATTTTTTTTTTTCTTCGGATTGTACTCAGTGATAAATGTGAAGATGTACTTCTTATATTGATTGATTGATTTTACGTTACACTTATTTGAGAATTCCTTCTGCAGGCTTTCTCAATTAAAAACTTTTGTTGGCTGTAATTGAATATTAGTGTGTATTCTATTTAATGGATGATGAATTTACATACTTTTAAATAGAGGTGATTAAAATATCAAGGAGTTTCTTTTTTGTTTTTTATTTTATTTTAGGTGGAAGTATTAGATATTATTTTGTTTAAATGTTTCAGTGTTTAAATTCATCTCTCTTCCTGAATTAATGAGTCCAGTGTAAGAAGGGAAAAGTAAATTACAATAAAGTATTTTCATAAGGTGAGAAATATAATCTTTCTTTCTTTTTAAAATTTGGATAGGATTTAAGGGTTTTGTTTAAATGCCCCCTTTTTTTCTTGGATTGGAGTCTTATAATTTTGAATTTCATTTTAGATTAATATAATGTATCTGGTGTAAATTATCATAGGTGAGTGACAGCGATCATTAGTTAGGGTGAAAATTTTTCAAATTGTTTAAATAATTTTAGTTAAAAGAGGAGAGGAGAGTGTAATGCTTTTCTCCTTTTCGTTAATTATTCTGATAGGGTTCTAATTGTCCCTTTTAAGGTGAATACTGAATTTATTTAATTCTGTATGGATTTCAAATAGAGCGAGTTTATTGCTTGTAGTTATTTTATTTTTACTTTGGTTGAGGGGTAGGTTAGGCGTACATGAAGATAGGTATGAGACACTGAGAAGTCAGGCACTGAGATGTCGGGTTCAAGCCACTGTCTGGAACGTTGCCTTTTTTTTTTAAATGGATATTATATTCCCTTCACCCCGTGGATATATATTTTTTTCTTTTTTTATATTTTTTTAATTTTTTATTATTTTTGCTTAGTATAATTTTTAGTTGTTTTTTTTTTCATATAGTTTTTTCAGATATTATTTTGAAATTTTACTTTGTGGCTGAGGAAGGATGTATTTCAATCCTTATGAGATTCTGTTTTGAGAGATTGTAATAATTGTGTATTTTGTATTGATTATTAACTCTGGTTGAGGGAGGAGAATGAGCATGAGATGGGGGAGAGATGTGAAGCTGAGGGTACAAACATAGAGCTGGTGGGTTCGAGCCACCATCTGGGGCGTTTTTTTTGTATAAATATATATTTTTTTTAGTTCTTTTTTTACTTCTTATACTATTGGCTTTATTTAGTTTTGTTAAGCAATTTTTTTTATTTTTGTGGAATGAGAATTTTTTTTAACGTAAAACAGCTATTTTCTGAATCTTACAAATATGATTTTTTTGCAGTTTAAATGCTGTTATTGCATGTAATGTTTGTTGTTTTATCCATAAAATGTTTCTGCTATTATCAGTGCAGTATAAATAAACTTTTAAAATCTTGTAATTTATTTGTTATAGTCGTATTCAACGAAATATATAAATAGTTCTGCTATATAGTAATTCTGTATGGAAATATTCATTGCATTAAAAAAAAGCAATACAAATTCCAAATAGCTTAAATGGGCTTTCTCTTAGTCGTAAAAAAATAATCTTCCCGTATATAACGCACAGTAAAACTGAGTATAACACGTGAAAAGTAGGCTTGATTGCAGCAGCAGACGGTTTGTTTTGAATGCAACAATATGGCTACCGCCCTGCTGCCTAAGCATCATTTTCCTTGCACAGGGAAAGCACGTTAGGGCGTCTCTTTATCTTCCTACCTCCATGGGCTGATGCAATCCTCAAAATAATCCTCAAAATAACTTTCGGTGGCAACCCCTCACAGAAAGGGTGATGCAATCCTCATAAATAATTACAAAGTCCAATCACTCCATCACCTCCTGTTGGCTTATTATATTTCCTGATAAAACTACGGGTCCTGATTTGTTGTCCTAAGTGGCGCTGTTTTCCCACGTTAAATAAGAGGCAGCCGCCGTGTGTGTCACTGTTCACGATGCAGGCTAGCAATCCAGATGAGTGGTGTCTTGGCAGATATGTTTACGTCGTACCTTCGCTGTTCAAAAATAAGTTTTCTGTGCACATATGACGGTACAAGAAATATGAAAACGGTGAACTCATCTACCCTACACCTGCAGGGGTTACACTCTCCATACCTGAATGGGAGGTTTTGTGTGCAATGGTTCCCCACATCGAGGACCAAGTGAAAATCGGACCCGATCAACAGATGTGGCACGTGATGCCTGGTTTATGAGCCTACATGTATCGCAACGAAGGTGGCGAATGCTGTGTGGACTTCATCAAAGAATCACCTGCCACAAGAACTACAGTTTCGCGTTGTGAGTATAACTCTAAATACATCGCAGTGGTTTACGCTGGCTATCCATGTAGACGAAGTGATGCATGTTGTTCATAATGTGTGTGGAACTCTCAAAGATCACCATCTCGTACTGCTATTATACAGTAGAATATTCAGAATCAGTTCTACCCTTCCTGCTGGGTCCTGTTTTCGATGAACCCGAGTGTGTTTATCAGCTGTTGGTGGACATTTTCCAACAAGAATTAATACGTCTGATTCCGTTAGATGGACTTCAACCTGAAGAAAAACTAACGACCATCGTAGGGTGGTCTGGTGACTTGGACAGTAACGCCTTGGCACAAGTGTTTGTGGATACGGCCTGGAAAAGAGGTCTGTTGAATTATGTAGATTCTGGATTTGTGTGTACTCTGAAATATAATACTATTGTGGATGATGCAAAAAATGAAATGTATAAATTAAATAAATAATTGTGACCTATATAATGTGTCTGTCTTTTCATCCTATGTCATTTTAGTTTTGGTATGGATAGGAGAAAGAAGGTGTTAGCTAGTGTTGGAAGTGTAATCATAACAGTGTTAACGATAGTGGTGCTTGTATTAGAACTTGTGGCCCCTAGTAAACATTTTCGTGTGGCGAGTCAAAAGCCTTAGACAGTGAATACAAAATTCATGTGTGTAACTTAACAGTGGACATCAGACAGTTTATAGGAGACATCCCTACAGTTACAGGTGTTACACTTTCATTACACCAATGGCAAAACCTAGTGGGATACGACGTCTGGGTACAGCAGAAAACAAAACTTTGGAATCCCATTATTTCGACCTGATAGAGGATTTGGTAGTTTAAAAACGTTAGCTCAGAATACAGGACTGCCAATGAAACGCATCCGTGAATGGTTAGAAAAGCAACCCGCCTACATGCTACATAAACCTGTTCACAGAAAGCTCCCCCGTAAAAAAGTTTACGCCACAGGTTTAGGCGAACAATGGCAAGCCGACCTCATAGTTGTGAAAAATCTAACTCGCTTCAATGACGGTTATCGCTACATATTAACGGTCATCGATGTGTTCTCAAGGTATGGATAGGTGGTGAATTGTATTTCCTGTATTGCCTTCATAGGAAGGCAAAAACAGGGAAAGAAATGGTGTCGGGTTTCAAAAAAATCCTTTCCAAGGGGCGATCTCCCATGAATTTAAACACGGATCAAGGTCCAAATTTACCAACAGAGTGTTCCACAAATTCCTGAAAAAGAAAGGTATTCGGTTCTTCGTCACCTACTCTGACAAAAAGCAGCTTTGGTGGAGAGATGGAATCGCACATTACGCGAGAGACTGGGTAGATATTATACACGCAATAACACATACCAGTACTTGGACGTGCTGCAACGTGTTGTACGAGTATACAATGCGACAGTTCATAGTGCACACGATATGGCTCCCAAGGACGTGAACTTACACAATGAAGATGTTGTGTGGGTTCAACTCTACGGTAATCCAACCAAAGTAAAAGAAAAACCAGCATTTAAAGTGTGGGACACGGTACGATTAGCCAGTCTAAAAGTACCCTTCAAGAAGGCAAGTACGCATTTGTGGACCGAAGAAATTTTTATAGTCGACGAGGTGTTACAATGTCAGCCCCCTATATACGTCAAACGGGATTCCGAGGGAGAAGTGTTGAAGGGCACATTCTATAAATCGGAACTTCAAAAAGTGACCGAACCCAAACTTTATACTGTTGAGAAAATAATCGAGAGAAAAGGTCAAAAGGCACTGGTCAAATTTCGCGGTTATCCCAAACCTTCATGGATTCCTAAAAAAGGAATAGTTTCTACCTGACACTACCCTCCACGGCTAGTCAGAATATTTACCCAAAAATTCCCAGAGTGATTTCACGGTTCGTCTAGCACAACCCCTAAGACTAAGTGGAAAATGGAAAGTGGGACTAGCAGAAGTTCACTTACCCGTGAGCTGGTACAATGTGGATGGTTCTAATGACACGTATGAATATTATGCTCCTGCTCCCTTTGAAGAATACTGGAAAAATCAAGCTTAAACCAGGCAAAATAACTCGAATGGGACTGTTGTCTCACCTCTCCACTCAGCTCCCCAAAGAAATAATGGTGTCATATAACAGTGGTTACTGGGTATTCAAACCAAGTGAGGGATACGGTTTGATGTTCCCTAAAACGAATTTCAGCAGGCTTCTGTGTGTTGGCGAGGGAGAAGTTGACAAACCCTTCCACCAACGATTTGCTAGCAAACTTTGCAATACTGCAACATTCGATATAGGTGACTGTTATTTCTACGTGATTCCACCAGGTAGTTTCCAAGAACGAAAGGTGCCCCACGGAAGATACGAAACTGCTGAATCATTATTCGATGCAATGAACCAGGTCATGCCCTACAAGTTGAGAAAAGCTTACCGTTTGAAGCAACAGGCCGATCAAACCGTGTTGATGGATACAGACAAGTTACATTTCATTAAATTTCCTCGTTCGAACCCTGGATTAGGAGACATGCTAGGAATTATTAAATTAGATATTCCACTGAATAAAGCCATGGGTGACTACCCCATCGATATGAACAGAGGAATGTACGGTATTTATTTGCATTCAGACCTGATTGCACCTCTAGTTGTTAGGTGATACTCATGGTGAACTGTTGCGTGTTGTGAATCCTGCCGTCAGAACCAGTAATAACGAAGCCATCGTGGCAGTGTATCATCAACCTGATTACTACCTCCTGGCAAGAAACACTTTCGAGAGTGGGAGAATCTTCCTTTGTACTGATACAGGAGAACCCCTGCATTTTAAATTTGGTAAAGTTTTAGTCAAGTTGCATTTCTGCCATGAGGGTTAAATCCGTTCCCCCTTCTGCAGACAACTATGTGAGTTACTACAAGACTCAAACGGGGCAGGGTGTGTTCAGGGGCCCTCATTATCAGAGAGGTGACGGACTCGGTAGCATCTTTGCCACTATTGGACGTTTCATCAGCCCTCTTGAACGACCGGCGCTGTCCACCCTACGTAAGGGCGGGCTATGGTTCGTTTCAGAGATCGTTCAGGGGCAAAACTTCAAAACGGACGCCAAAGCAGGGTTGCGTGAAGCAGGTATAATAGACCTATTACAATGTGCCAGTTCCAAGTTGCAGGGAGGAAAACGGATAAAACGCCACCGTCATCATCTTAGTGTTCATAAAGTGAAGAGACTCTTTACCGTGAAGGACGTGTTTTCATCATGAGCATTCAGAAAATTCACACTGATTCTGGCGATTGTGCCAATTTCGAACTGGACCTGTTTCTGGTTTCTCCCACTGTCTTTCAACTGGAAAGAGGCTGCTATGTCAATTATTTACCTGTGACTTCGCTGGAAGGTAATGCTACACTTGAATTCATCGTGAAAGGAACAGATGATTACATTGATCTATCCCGTTGCCACCTGCACCTCATCTTAAAAATTGTGAAATCCTATGGTACACCCCCGTCAGAAGTGATTGCTCCCTGCAATCATTTCTTCCACTCCCTCTTCAATCTAGTAGATGTCTTCCTCAACGATCACCTAGTGAGTGCTTCTCACATCCTGTGCCCCTACAGGGCGTACCTGGAAACTCTATTGAATTACGGTACCGATGCCACGCGAAGTCAGCTCGGTACGTCACTCGGTACTTCGACACCCCATGTAAAATGGAACTGACCAGTCAGGAGAATGAGGGATGGCATCAGCGCAAGGGGTAGGTGAAATCAACAGGTATCGAACTCATCTCGTGGATCCATGCCGACCTGTTCAATCAAGAACGTTACCTACTCAATCAAGTTGATCTGCGACTGTGTTTGTTAATGTCCAAGCCCGAATTCTGTCTCATGACAGGTGAAGCAGACCCTTCTTGCAAAGTACAGATTCACCAAGCTGAATTTTTCGTGTGCAAAGTTAAACCCACTTCCGGTGTCATCCTTGCACATGCGCGCCTACTCGGCTCAGAGAGTGCCAAGTACTCCCTGCGAAGAACGTATTTATGCATGTTCTCCATCCCTGCGGGTCTGACGAGTGTGAACCGTGACAATTTATTTCTCGGCCAACTTTCGATACGTCTGGTACTGCATATGATGGAAAGTACCAGTCTGAATGGATCGTACGAAAAACATCCCTTTAACTTTCAACGTTTCGACATAAACTACATCAGTCTTCACATTGACAGTGATCAGCAGTCCTACACCCCAGACTTTATGAATGGACGTTATCTCAGATGTTACCAAGGATTATTGGAAGCTGTGGAGGCATAGAAATCCGAGAGTGGTATTAACTTATCGCGAAAAGGCTATGGCGAGGGTTTTACACTGTTTGGATTCCAATTGAATCCCGAGCAACATGAATGTAATCAAGTGTTTTCTTTAACAAAGAGTGGTAGTGTGAGAGTCGAATTAAAGTTTGCCAAGCCACTACCCACATCAGTCCCTGTGATCCTGTATGCAGAATACCAGAATCTGCTGGAAATTCCATTGGATCAAAAAATCCTGTTTGACTACAGTTCATGAATACCTATCAGTTAGAATCCATCCTCTCGATGTTACCTACAAGTCTAGGTGTGTTCCCACGTGACAGATTAGCTCGCCAAATCGACCAGTCAGAAGCCTTGTTTATCTGCAATACCGATCCGTCCTCCCTGCCCGGAACCCACTGGATAGCTGTTTACAAGAAAGGAATGCACGTGGATTACTTTGACCCCCTAGGCACAAGTCCCGATGTCTCCATGCAAGAATACTACACTCAGCTAGGCATACATCACGTGTTACATCCCTCGATACCTCTGCAGGACTCCATGGGAGACACCTGCGGTGCTCACTGTCTATATTTCTTGTTTAAAAGAGCGAGTGGTTCAACTCTTCCCACAGTACTGCATCGTGATTACACGTGTCGAGTAGACTTTAACGACTGCATGGTGGTATGATGGCTCTCAGAACTCCTTCAAAAAATTTAATTGCTGCTCCTTCACAGTATGGAAAGACGACTTTCACTCTGAAACTCATCAAAGAGGCCGCTAAAGTGTTCGAACCCCCGCCCCAACGTATCGTTTACTGCTAGGCGAGTGGCAACCTGCCTTTGAACCCTTTAAGAAAATTGTGGAATTTTACGAAGGATTACCTGTAGATCTGGAATTTGACCCCCTCAGACCTACGCTTCTGGTGCTGGACGACTTGATGGAACAGTCTGTGGCTAGGGAACGCATATCTCAATTGTTTATTCGTGGCGGTCATCATAAAATATCACGATCTTGCAAAATCTGCTTTTAAAGGGAAGACAGGAATATATCACTCATTGCTCACTATATATTTTTATTTCGCAACGGTCGGGACGCTTCACAAATAACGCATCTGGCAAGACAAGTATTTCCACATCATTCCAAACTCCTGACCGATGCTTATAGACTATTGCTACACAACCTCCCTGTTGCTATTTGTGCGTGGACCTTCCTCCTAGAACATCGGATACTGAAAGATTCCGTGCCAAGATCCTCCCTTCTGAAGAACCCGAGGTACCTATTTCCCAAATGAAGCTAGATCTCAAGGCCCGTTCCTTCAGTGTTTACCAAAATTTGGGGGAAGCAACGTGCAGCTCTGTTGAAGCACATCTCCGACCCTCAGATGTATGCTCTGTGAAGTGTGTGCCAATTTCTTAAAAGGTCACATTCCTGTCTCCCACCGAGTATTAAAGAATTTACGAAGTCACAAGACTGTCATAAGAAGTTTAGCATCCAAATGTGCATCTGTTAACCACAAGAAACGTCTCCTGCAAAAGGGATCGCGATTTTTGCTCCCCCTCCTCACTGCAGCGCTACCTCTGCTGGGGTCCCTATTTCGAAAATGATTTCGGTGAAAGCGGTACAACGACGTCAAGTGCGTAAAAAAGTGCGTGATTTAGACACAGAGATTAAGAAAATACTGGAATCGGACGATGATGATAAAACTGAAAAGTACCTGACTGTATTGAAAAATTACCTGTCATTTAACAAACAATTGAAACCCCCCCTCCCCCCACGAGGTGAAAGCCGACATTAAACAGCAAATATTGCCTCTGTTCAGACAGAAAATATAATCAGAGACTTTTGGTCACCCTCAAGACGGCCTTGTTGATTTTGTTCATCACCCCATCCGTCGTAAGAAAAGGAAATTAATTGATTGGACTCCATATTGAAAATATCTGTTTGAAGACTTGTGTTCCTGAAGACTCAGTGTTGAAAAATAAAGAGACTGATTTTTTGAAACCTTTTTTATCAAGCTAAGTGACACAGTATATTTCAATGCAGAAATTTAGTATGAAACAAATCAGTATGACATCAGTATGACAAAATACTTCAATGCAGAAATTTAGTATGACAAATCAGTATGACATCAGTATGGCAAAAAAATTCAATGCAGAAAATCAGCATGACATCGGTATGACAAAAAAACTTCAATGTAGAAAATCAGTATGACATCAAAGCAAAAACTTCAATGTAGAAAATCAGTATGACATCAAAGCAAAAACTTCAATGTAGAAAATCAGTATGACATCAAAGCAAAAACTTCAATGTAGAAAATCAGTATGACATCAAAGCAAAAACTTCAATGTAGAAAATCAGTATGACATCAAAGCAAAAACTTCAATGCAGAAATTTAGTATGACAAATCAGTATGACATCAGTATGATAATAAAAAACATTAGTATGACTTGAAAGCAAAACCTTCAATGCAGAAATTTAGTATGTCAAATCAGTATGACATCAGTATGATAAAAAAACATTAGTATGACTTCAAAAAGTATCCATGTAAAGTATTGACAATATAAAAACAGTACTGATATAAAAATATTTACAAACTACATACTAGGTTTAAATTATTCACAATTATAGCAATATAAAAAATATTTACAATTCACCCAACTATACTGCAAATGAGACCTGCATGCTTGCGCCGACAGAAACCCGTTGATAGATGGCGCTCGTGCAAACGCGCAGCTATCATCCGCTGTCCGCTGAAGATAGGGGGCGCTACTGCAGGCGCAAGCATGCGGCGAGCGCGCAGAGCTGACAGCCAGCCCCTGAAAGCAGATCGTTGACTTAGCGCTTCTGCTCCCCAGACAGCATTATATCCGTGGACTTAGAAAGTCAGTGCTCGCTAGCAACATATTTCAACTATCATATTACGATTTAAAAAAGCTTGACGCAACAATTTTTTTCGGAATACGCTATTAACGTATAAAGACACACTTTTACTTTTCCTGAAATACGTTAGATTCAGACATTTTAAAATACTTTTCCTGCAATATGCTAAATACGCACATTTTAAAATACTTTTCATAAAAATTGATATGTACAAGTAGCACTAATAATAAAAAATCAACTTACAATAAATCAACCAACATGTCGAGCTGTGTGTCACCATATCCAAAAGGCACAGAACAGGTCTCCCCTGGTGGTAGATATCTTTTGTCCATAACAACACAGAATTTTTTGACAAGGGGTTTGTTTGTGAGTGTTCCTTGAGCCTTGTCTATCACGAAGTTGAAAAGGAAGTCAAAAGTCTCTGAAGTCTGGGTTTTATCCAAAAACATTCTTTTTAAGAGTTCAAAGCTGTATCGGTCTTTATTGACCCCTTTAAGCGTGAAACCTTTGGCTATGAGTATTTGTTCCTTGTTGCTTAACCTAAGGGCATAAGATTTAGGCCCTGCAGAAACGTAGTCCAGAATATGGACATCCAGACCGTATTTTGAAGATATCTTGGACACCCACAATCCTAGGAAATCACCTGTTTCAGGGGTATAAGTGTCCTCAGGGGATGTGTGGAAAATGCAACTGTCGGTGTCGCAATATAAAGCTCTATGACCCAGTTCTGAGAGCAGGTCATAGAGCTTCAGACGTGCGTGGCTAGTCACCATGGCTCCGAAAATCACATTTCCTTTGGTGTTTTCTGGGCAAGCTTCAGCAGTTGGCTTGTACGTCACGAACACAGACTCATCATTCACGGGGCTAAAGTCTTTCACTAATGATATTGAGTCTGGCAACAGTCTCATATACTCCAACGGACAGTTCACTAGTTGTGACTTGGTCTTCTCAATACCCTCTGCTTGCTTCCCCCATGACGAATTCAAAGCCAGTTTTGCCAGTGATCTCTGTAGGCTGTTCTTCACAACTTCTGATGGAAGGATCTGAACCCCCTCTGTTCGGTAGAAATTTTCACAAAATTTCTCCTTCTCTGCCACTGTTTTTACGTGAGGTGGAACCCTGTGTAACGCTGTTTAGCAGCCAAGAATGTATTAATGTACGAGGTGTACAAGCCTCCTGATTTACTGAAGGGGTCGTATTTCATTCTGGCATTAAAATGCCAGACATGATGAAATTGGACTAAGCAATACCCGGCTCTGATTGCAGCATAAATTTCGAATGTAGGCCACGATGTTGTCAAGTCTCTATCGTACTCACTATGCATATACACGGGAATTTCACATTCTGCACAGATACAACAGAGCGGGAAAAGCAGCTTTCCATGGGCCCTGTAAGGCAGAACAGGGATAAACAAGTCAGAGGGGGGTATCAGAGTTGCATGTGCTATCCCGAAGTAATAATCAAGGTCGTGATGAAAGTCTTTCGTTATCCTCACGGGATGACGTTTACCAAACTCAGAGTACTTGCACACATAGGGATATAAAGAATTAATATCGCAATATTCTAGCTGTACTGTACACCTTGATCCACCGACGCATAAGAGGAGAACACTTCCATTCGTCCGCTGTACAGAAAATCGCGGATTCCTATCCTTCTAATCGGCTCAATGTTTTTATAGATCTTCGTTAAAAGCGGTGTTGTTCTCAGCATCTTATCAAAATCGTGCTCCCAGAGAACTTTTAGTTCGTACTCAGGTAACAGAACTTTGAATGCGTTGAGTCGATCCAAGGTTTTTGCGTAAATGGCTCCATAGGGTGTTCTCGTGGTAGGGTGTATGGCATCAGGGCAGTAACATTTTTCACAAGCGTGAAAAAAAACCCACAAAATTCCCAGAGAATCTTTTTTTCCTCGTTAATCCCATGTGGTTTGTACATTCCAATCTTAGCCTCTCCATCCACAGAGCACGCAGTTCGAATCTCGATATTTTCTTCTTGTGCAATGTATTCGAGCCAGGCTAGTGCTTTTAAGGACTGCCGTCGTTGCTTGCACTATAACCTCTAGCAGGATATACACCAAGAACGTTTTCTTTTAGGAAATTCGATCTGAACACCCTCAGGCAGGCACCCGCAATCGATCTTTGGCAAAGGGGTCGATTCCTGTGAGGTCTTTAAACTGCATCCGAAAACACTCGGCAGTCCTGCGCAGAACATCTACATCCGAGCGGCAGTAATGGGTCAACTCCGATTGAAAGTTCCATTTTTTCAAACCAGCAACTGCGTACCAATCTTCAAAAATTTCTTTGGTTGAAGAATCCATGGACCCCACATCAAAATATGTTCTGTCAGGAACAGGCCAGGCCCTTCATATTGGAGGTTCTCCACACAGGTGAAATTATGAGGAAACAAACCTTTCACTTCCTCCAAATGAAAGGTTTTCGTGAAGTATGCAGTGGCGCCTGGATAAATGATAAGGTGTCAGTAAACCTGATTTTTAAGCCATTTAAAAAAATCCCCAGAAGTTTACTTCCTTGGAACATGATGTCAGGTTTCAAGAACCTACTGTATATATCTTTCAAGATTGGAAGCCCATCGAAACCTTTCAGGTTATGTGCCATCACGGTTACATTTTTAAAACATTGAACACCTGGGGAACGTTTGCTCAGTAACCAGTCCATAAATTCTTTCACACAGGTAAATGACACAAATTTTCATTCATTGTTCTCCTGATAGGTAGCCACGCACAAGATGGTTTGTAAAACCCCGTCAGGAAGCTGTACAGTTTCAAGATCGAAATATATGCAATTCATTTCGATTTCTTCCTTCTTGCAAGGTTTAACGAATTTTGGCTTGTCAGACATGCAGTGGTGTTTTTTCTTGGGGTCATAAATATCCATGCATTTCACACAACGATGTCTGGTCTGGCAGGTTTGCATAAGATGCGCCTGATAACAATCGATGCCTCTCAGATACATGTTGCACGAGGGACAAAGCAGAGGGTCATCAAAAGGAACAACGTCCGGTGTGAGGCAGCGATTACACGTTCCTTTGCAGGTGTGACTGTGATTAAATGCTTTTAGACAGTGATGACAGAATTTATTAACGCCAAAAAATCCTGCCGCTTTGTGATGACGTCATAATGTTTGTTACTGTAGAGAAGGTAAATGTTGTTTGGCGCTTCCGGCCCCACAAAGATAGGAACAAATCCGTCATCTGTCGAATAAACAATGATCCAATAGTCCTGCCCGAGATGCTGTTGCAAGAGCCATAACTCGGGAATGGCTCAAGGGCCTATGGGAACGCCGGTGTTGAGATGTAGTTGCTGTGCTAATATCGTCTGGAGCAGGAGATGTGGGTTCCTCACACTATCATACTGGTTAGCCAGACCTGTTTTTCAAGCTCAACTCATGTGCAATGACCAGAGCTCTTGCTAGACAAATTGTGTCAGAGTTCACGATTCTTACTACCACTTTCTCGTTTTTGACGAATGATTGTACATCAGCGAGGGTACATGTCTGGGGTGCCGAACGTCCACTACCTTGGCACTCGAGGTTAGTACACACAAAGTCAAACTCCAGGTCGCTATGACTACCCAGACCTTCATTGGACTGTACGACATGGTCCACGCAGTCATGAAGCGTTCGGCAGTTACTTCATTTCACCTTATCAGGCTCAGGTTCATTGGGTTTTTCAGATCCGACGAATGGAAACACAACCGGATGTGACTGTAGTCTCCTTTGGGCACAATGTCCTGAAGCATTTTCTCATGCAGGGTGTTGAACACAGAGAAAATCGTATGCGTCAACATTCCCCATTCCACAGAGTCAAACGCTTGTCGACACAAACTGTGTTTTAAATTTGACGGAATTAAAGGTCCTGACGTTTGTGATGGTGTAGTGCGGCATAGCAGAGGACGAACTCGGGGGAGAAGCAATGCAAGGCTGGGACAAGTCGCCATCCTTGGAGGTAGATGAAGACCCTGCCAATGAACTGTCCAGCGGGTGTGCAGGAACGTAGGTGCAGCTACCAATCTGTCCAGTGGTGGATGCTGCACGGGATGCGGTTAAGGAGAGCTTCTGGGTCCGACAAAGTGCGTTCCCACCTTGCTGGATCGCCGGCAGACAGACACGCTTCACTGCAGGGACCTCAGGTAATGAAGGGCACTTGGCAACACCATCCAACAGACATACCGATGCAAGCAGGTCGTCAAAGGAATGGGCTACGTCCTTCGAATCGGCATCCATCTCAGCAGCATATTCAAATACCCGGATAGTTGATATGACGAAACTTCTAATAGAGAGCAAAATTTTCTGACAGCAAGCAGATAATGAGTTGCACTGGACATGTGGGCCCTTATATACTATCAAATGTTATCTCATAAACGCCCGTGAGGTCAAGATACATCTTTTGACATTATCAAGGTTGAGCAAAACAGTGCCCTTCACCAATATCTGATAAGCTCCTTGTGAGATACAATGTAAACACGGGAGCTAAAGCGGTATCCAGATTATTTACTTAGTTTCTATTTTTCATCAAATACTTTATCAGCAACCAATGCAAACAGATAACGCGCATCGACAGTCACCCTCCTTGACCAAGTGATAAGAAAGAGACCTTGTCACGTACACTGCACGGTAGATAATAAAAATACGAATTCTTATCAACAACAAATGCAAATATTGCGAAGCGGTTAGTATGTATCGGCAATCACCCTCTTGACTTAGCGATAAGAAAGCGACCTTGTATTGTGTTTGATATTAAAATACGAATTCTTATCAGCAACAAATACAAATATTGTGCTGTAGATCGCTCTGTAATCACCCTCTTGACCTCTCAGCCGATAAGAAAGTGACCTTGTCATGTACACTGCCCACTAGTTGTGACATGCACATCACACAACTTGAAGGTCAAATTCGCAAAATATGGTTAATTATTCTGAGGATTGCCGCAGCCGATCTGAAAGTTGCCACCAAAAAAATTTAGTGGACTTGGAAAAGGATGAGGATAGAAACCAAGGGAGTTTGTGATCAGTGAGGGTAAAGTTTTAATAAAGAGGGGACGGAACTTTTGATAAGGGGGTTTTTTAATGATGGGGGATGCAGTTTCAATAAGTGTTTAATTAATAAAAATAAATACATGGAATGTACAACTACCCCGTTAAAGTATTGGGAGTTGAATTATAAGACCTAGAAATCTCGTGTTAATTTATGAGAGAAGTTTTTTAATAAGGGGGATTAAAAAATACAGGTGGGTCAACCAGGGGGCAGTTTTGATAGAATTTTTAATAAAGGGGGATGGGAAGACTTTTTAATGATTAACGAGTTTATCGAAGATGACTGCTAAAGGGATGGTAAATCCATCAGTAAATCGCCATCCCCTTGTGATTCCCTGTTTGGAATAATATTCTTTTAATTTTTCAGGACTTTTGTTAAAACCATCCATGAGTAAAACGTGATCCGGGGTGAGATACCGAATGCTTGTTGCGAAATGCCTGTCACAGGACTTAATGAAGGTCGAATTCACAAAATATAGGTATTTATTTTCAAGAATTGCAGCGGCCGATCTGATCGTTGCCACCCAAAGTTTAGTTGGACTTGGAAAAGGATGAGGATAGAAACCAAGGGAGTTTGTGAACGGTGAGTGAGGAGTTTAATAAAGGGGGAGGGAACTTTTGATAAGGTAATTTTTTTAATGAGGGGTGTGTATTAATAAAAGGGGGGTTTTAATAAGGGGTTTTTTAATGAGGGGAGTCAAAAATTGGTAAAATTACGACTAAAATTGAGGGCTTTTCTAATAATATTACTCATCATATACACTAGATGGCGCCACGGGTTTTTAATAAAGGGTGCGGAACTTTTGATAAGGTTTTTTTAATGAGGGGGGATTTTTTAGTAAGGGGGATTAATTATTAAATAATTTTAATAAATTATTAATTATGAATAAGGGGCGTGGCTTGTGGCGTCGTATCGCGTTACCGGAAGTAGGCGGGGCAGGTGACATCATAGGGTCAAAGTCCAATGTTCCCCAAAGTGCGACCTCACTACTTTGGCAACAACCTCTTTTTCTTTACCTCTTTCTTTTTCTTTCTCTTTACCTCTCAATCCAGTTTTGCGTATTAGATCTTTTATACCGGAAAATCTCTTTAGTGGATCATAGTAAACGGAAGAAAGCCTCTTTTTAGTTTCTGTAGATTTGCTATAAGAAATGTCGTGCTTTTTGCTCTATCATCGTTTATAAATTTTGGTTTCGTAAGAGATTTAATTGTTTTACCAAACATATTTAAATGCACCATATTTTTGTTTTTCTTTAAACTTGCCTCTTCTGCAGTCATTTTTATTGATCTGTGATAAGAATTATTGTAATTCTTAACAAGTTTCGGAAGAACATCGATCCATTTCCTCGTATTATTGGCAGTGAAATATTTCCACATTTTTGTCTTTAGAGTCCTATTGAAACATTCAACTATCTGCGTTTTGGTTACATTTCCGGTGGCGAACCATTTCACGCCCCTTGACTAAACAGCGCTTGTGTTTTTCTATTAATAAACTCAGTTTCTTTATCTGTTTGCAACTTGGATGGTTTTAATGCTGTTGAAATATTTTGACGAATGCCTTTGTAATCTCGCTACCAGTTTTCTTTTTAACAGGTACTGCCCAAGCGAATTTACTGAAAATGTCAATCACTGTTAAAATGTAATTCGTGTTGTTATTGGGTAATTTAAATTTTTGTATATCGAATAAATCGCTCTTCTACTGGTCGTCCACATCAGAGACTTAAACTAGTCTTGTTTTGAATTTCGTGTAGATGGGTTTATGTAAAGTGTACACATCTTGGTGTTCGAGAAACTTTTTTACCATTTTTTCTTTCAATCCAGTTTTGCATATTAGATCTTTTATACCAGAAAATCTCTTTAATGGATATAGTAAACGGAAGAAAGCATCTTATTTCTTGTGTCCTAAACCGAACCGTTTCTTTGTTTTAATGATAGGTTTGATTATCGTTCTTGAAATTCTTTCTCCTAAAGTTGGATTCTGAATTTCATCCAAATCATTTAACAATTCTTGGTCGGCTTCGTGTCTCTTTTTAGTTTCTGTAGATTTGTTGTAAGAAATGTCGTGCTTTTTGCAGGCTTTGTCCACACGGTTAATACCAGGACTTCTCGCATTAACCTTTTCTCCAGTTTCGTAAAAGGTCCACAATACTGGTAACCTGGAATGTGCATTTCGGATGGATTTAAACCTTACTTGAATCCAGCTTACTCTATCACCACCTTTTATAAATTTTCCTTTCTGTTTCACAAATTTATACTTCATTTTTCCACACGTTCGACATCTGCCTCTCACCATTACTATTTTACTCTTTGAAGTGACATATTTGACATTATCCGTTAAAGTTTTCGTTTTACACTTTACACAATACATGCTTAATTTTTATATATAAAATATAAGAACGTGATACTTATAAAATAAAGTATAATGTATCACAGTTATATAACTAGTTTAATGCCTGATAAAAGCAAAAATTGAAGAGTACATTTATAAAAAAAATTCTATAACTTTAAGTACTGATCCACAGAAGAAAGATAACGATACTTTAAAACTGACAAAGAGACAAATTATTAAACTGAAAAAATCTAAAACACCAGTTCGACTTCGATTCAGTAAAACACAGATAGATGGATTTCTGCCGTTCTTAATACCTGCACTCATAGCATTAAGAAAAGCAGCTGCAATTGAAGATGCGGAATATGCTGGAATTGCACAAAAAGTTCTAGGAAAAGGGTTATACATTCCTGGAAAGCAAAGAGCAGCTGGCTTATCTAAAAATAAAAGAAAGCGAAAAGGTTTGTACATTCTAGGAAAACAAATAGCTCAGGGATTAAAAAACAAGAGCCATTAAGTAACTTAGATATCGAAAAAATAATGAAAAACGAAAAACGATTCCGTGGTATATATATATATATCGATTCTTTGCCACAAAAGTATTCAAAAACGAAAATGGTATAGTGAACTTTGACGTTTCCCATGGTTCAGGAACTCATTGGGTAGCTTATTTCAATGTTGCAAAGTTACCTTACATCGAGTACTTTGATCCATTCGGTTTATCGCCACCAGAAGAAAAAAAACACTATTTACTTTCATCTTCAAAGCCGATCGTGTATAACTCTTCACAAATTCAAGCAAATTACTCTGTAAAATGCGGTTACTATTGCATCTATTACATTAAACGAAGGAATAATAATATAAGCCCATGTGATATATTGTGTCAGTTTGAACAAACTCCTAACGATCGGAATGAATTGTTGGTAACAACTAGCATACGAGTACTACATAGTACTACACTATATTAATAAATATGGTACTTATAACTATCAATTCCTCTACTATTACAGCATACAACCCCGAAGATTTGGAAATTAATTATGAAACGCCGATCACACTCAATGGTGAATACGAGAAAGCACTGATCGGTAGCAATATGTGGTATTCCTGGTACAACATGAGTGATAAATATCACAATAACACTATGAAATACTTCAATGGAAGACAATGGAATAAAATAACTTTCCCGAATGGAATGTATGATATAGAGGGATTCAATGACGTTTTAAAAAATGTCTTTGGGGATCCTAGCCTTATAATACTAGAAAGCAACCTCCCCATATTAAGATTTGTTATTCGTTTGGCAAGATGATATAAAATAGAATTTTCTGAAGGAAAGTTACGAGAAATTCTAGGGTTCGAATCGAAAATTATCGATGCAGCAAAAAACGAAGGAAAATTCCCACCGAACATAACGAGAGAGGTCGATTGCAATTCTGATTCACTGTTGTATTGTCGAATCTTCCTATCTCAATAACCAGAAGAGCGACGTGTTGTACAGTTTCGTGCCTCAAACACCACCTGGCAGTTTAAGCGACACACATCCATTCTTCCCAGTGTATTTGCCGCTGAATAAAACTGATTACATTTAAAACGTTGGAATGAAAGTAACTGATCAGAATAATAAAGTAATTGACTTGAACAAGGAAAACCTGACTTATATGGTACACATCAGACCCAAATAAAGATGAAGATACTGAGAAAGCGATTTAAAATATTTTATACCATTCCGTCGCCTATCATTCAAAAAACGAGAAAATATTCCCTAAAAGCAGAAATATTCTTAATTAGTTAATTTATGGAAATGGTCTGAAAATCATAAAGTCGTAAAGTAAGTATAAGATGGACGTTGAAGCTACTTACTGGAATTTGTTCGAAGACTCAATAGACGATAATTCCACGACAAAATAGGAATACTTGGAATATTGGGAAACCAATGTTAATGTTAAAAATTTCGAAAAATACGAAATATTTACCAAAGATATGGACGTTTTTCTACATCCACACAACAGTTATATACATGTCAGATGCAAAATACTGAAATCAGATGGGTCTGATATCGACGTCAATGGGTTGGGTTGTTTTACCTCTGAGTGACACTTTTTTGCACATCATGGGCTAAATGGCCAGGTCACATGGACCCTGAAGGCTCAAAGAAGTTTGGAGGAGGGGACCCACTGGAACAGCTGTTGGGAGACAGATGGTAGCCTCCCATCAAGGCCATCCTGCGTGTTTTTTAACGTGCACAGGGTATATCCCTCCCGCACCCGGGGCCATGGCTTAACGTCCCATCCGACGACGGCGACCTTTCCAAGCCCATCGGTGTCCCCTACTGACCGTGGGGCGGCCTTTCCAAGCCCATCGGTATCCCCTACTGACCGTGGGCAGGGCGGGGAATATTTGCGGAGATAAATCTCAACGCTAACCCAGCTGGGACTCGAACCTGGGAACTACAGATTACGAGCCTGGCGCGATACCGACTCAGCCACTCCCGCCCTCGACGGCAATGATGTAGTTACGATGGTCAATAATGGGTACAACATTTTTAAGAGAGCTCAATATTATATAGAAAACAGAGAATTGGAAGATATTTAACTTGCCAGGAGTGACGACCACATTTCATAACTTAATTGATTTTACCGAACACTTTTCAGACAGTGCTGCCACAAGTATGATGTGGTTCAAAGATACGGCAGACAGTTCGAAAATGAACAAATATTCGTACGGACAGAGGTGAAGATAAACTGCACACGAATAATAAGATAAAGGTTTTTATACAAGAGTTGAAGAGAAATCCTTCATTCAATCGAGGATTCTCGGACAGATAGTCAAAATGAAGTTTATTCTTACCAGTGAATCGGCTATTTGGATTTTGCCGAGACGTGGATAAAGTGTTTCGCATTGTAAAACATACCATTAAACTAGAATAAAAGATGACAAGACATTGTTCAGAGAATTGGGGCTATGTTGTATAAATTTGAAATACCTCACGTATCTCAGTTTATTCCAAAAGTGGAACCATCACTACAAGTACTTGCAAAACTAGAATCTTAGTTAGCAAGCGGCAATCCACATGAAATCTTTTGGAATCGTGCAAACTGTACAAATCTGATACTAGAATTGACTCTCATGTCATTTGGAGGAGAATACCCCCTCAAGCAGCTGCTTCTCACAGAGATCTGACAGGAGCCTGTCAGTTTAATACGCCATAGAAGAAGGTCTGTGAGGATGGCGGGACCTCAGCAGAAAAACAACACACACATCCATGCCTTACCCGGGGCTCGAACCCAGGTCCCATAGATCAGAAACCAAGCACGCTAACCACTCGGCCACTACAACTCAAAATAAACCTGTCCATCTTTATGTCATCTTACAAAAGTGTAACCAATTAAATAATCAAACAAGAAACAATATGGTGTTTGATCACATGTTACTACAACGGATTCAGATCAGAGTGAATAGCAAACAGTTTCCCGAACAAGAATTCAAGTGCAACTTTGAACCCAACAGTTTAGATTATGCGCGAGTTTACAACAGCTTTTTAGCTGCAAAAAATATGGATATCGACTCGGGTACACAAGTCAGTTACCAAGATTTTATGAAACTGTATCCGATATTCCACTTTGATGTCAGAAAATACGAAACACGTATATATATGAATTATCAGCAACTGCTGCCAATGAAATACGATTTAAATTCAATAGGGTGCTAACTGAATTATATCACGTATATTGCATAATTGTCTCAGAACAAAAAGCAACTCAGCAACCATTACAGGGAAAACTGTTAGTTGTTGGCTAAAAATTCTAAAGCAAAAGTTGAGAATAACAGATGTTTACCAATACTTTTCCGACGATATTCAGATATGTAGGAAGAATTTAACATATGCAGGAAAAATTAAACACGGACTGCTTTGATTTCTCAAAACTTTGCCACTCAAAAAACTTTGCCAATCAAAATTATATGAGACACCGAATATAATGTGATAACATTATATTCGGTGTCTCATATAATTTTGATTTTTAAAACTTTAGCTATGAAGCTATGAAGCATAAATGAACGTTGCAAGAAAGCATAATAAAACCGTTGTTGTAAGAAATAAAAAACTCCATTCTTGACTCTCGGAGACTCGAAAACAGGATATCCTGTTTCAGCCTTTCCTATTTCCTGTACAAATAGCAATAGACAAAAGATCTTAGTACTGACTTAGCAAGTGCTACGAGATTTCGAAATTTGTTTTAAATCCATGTTGCCTATAAATACGGTGGTTATTCTAGTACATTAAAATGTGATCTCTAAGAATGAGCACTAAAGAAAAATGCTTTAACTGCGGCAAATTTGTTCGTAAATCTAACCTTGCACGTCATAGGAAAACTGCGTGTATTTCTTGTCTATTTAAGAAATGTGAATATTGCGATTTCAGCTTTGATAGAAATGATAATTATAGCAGACATCTGAAAGATTATCATATAAAAATAGAAACTGTTTTTAGAAAAACTTTTCATATATACATAATAGATAAAATAGACGTGTGGCAAGATATAAAAAGTTTTCTCGTGAAAAATAACAATAAGTGGAAACTTATTGGTAAAAAAACTCAGTCAACCTCTAAAACTTAGAATCATATTGCACGTTAAATTTAAAAATGTTATCCCGAAAGGCAGGAAGAAAGAGTTTCAAGATATTTTTCAACACGTAATGAAATAATCACTTTGGCTGCTAATTTAAGCTTATTTCTGAAACATTCGTATGAAAAAATCGATAAAGATATAGAAAGCTTTGTGAAACAGGGAAGCGGATGGGTGTTCGACAATATTATTTCACTGGAAATTCAAATGTCACAATACAATGCAGTTGGAACATCTTTCCTAGATTTGCCAAATCATTTAATATTTACCAAAGTAGTAGTGAATGTTCAAAACTCTGACAATAAATGCTTTCTGTGGTCACTATTATCTGCTTTACATCCAGCTAATAATCATCCTCACAGTGTGAGAAACATTATGAAAATGATTTGGACACATCATCGCTGACTTATCCAGTAACCATCAATCAAATTCCAAAATTCGAGGAATTAAACAAACTCTCTATCAACGTAATGGTTTCTAAGAAAAATGACATAGAAACGTTATATATTTCAAAGAATCGTGCTAAAAAACCTATACAACTGATACTTTTAAAGAAAGATATCGATTCCCACTACTGTTGGATAAAAGATTTCAGCAGAGTTACAGCATATCTTTCCAAACATCATGGTAAATCTTCCCTTTGTCCATACTGTCTTCACAATTTCTGCAGAAAAGATTTGTTAGGTAATCACATCAATGATTGCAAATCGAACAAACTGCAAAATATTAAATTTACCACACAAAATTCTATGAAATTCCTTGCAATCAAGAATAGTTTGAGACATACGTACGTAATATATGCAGATTTTTAATGTTTCTAAAATATTCCAGATGCGAAATTAACCCACGTAGGATACGAACTGAATATTTAGTACCATCGGGGTTTGCATATATCATAGTTGGCCCAGATGGAAAACTAATAACAACCAGGAAGTACAGAGGCGAAAATGAAATAGAGCGATTTTTAAATGAAATGATCGACGCCGAAAACATGATAAAAATTTTAAATAAAAACAATATTAAGATGACTAATTTTGATTGGCAGTTTTAATGATGCAAAGTGTTGCTACATTTGCGAGAAAACACTGGGAACCCATAAGGTGAGAGACTACAATCATTTAACGGGAAAATTCAGAGGTGCTGCTCACAACAAATGTAATCTGCAATACAAATTTTCAGAAGATATACCTGTATTGTTTCATAACTTCAAGGGATTTGATGGCCACTTCATAGTAAAAGAATTGTGGAAATTTGGTAAAACGAGGAAAATTTCGGTCATACCCCAGACTACTGAAAAATACATATGCATAAAATTCGGCCTAATTAAATTTATTGATTCGTACATGTTTCTCCGCACCTCGCTGGATTTTCTGGCAAAAAATGCGAATAGTTTCCCCATATTAAATCAATATTGTGAAGAAAATAATTTGAATGAATTCCAAGGGCAACTTTTGAAGAACAAGGTTAGTTTTCCCTATGACTATTTGGAAAATAGCACTCAGTTTTTGCAAACAGCGCTTCCATCGGAAAAAATTTTCACAAATGACGAACAATACGAAAGAGCAAAAAATCGGTGGGATCACTTTTCCATAAAAACTTCCGGTAAATATCACGATCTATACATGCTCACTGACGTGTTACTGCTTCGAGATGTTTTTGAAAATTTCAGGACTTCGTGCATGAATTATTACAAACTCGACCCTTGCCATTATTTCAGCTCTGCTGCTTTGCCAATCTCTGCCTGTCTGAAAATGACTGAGGTAGAGCTGGGACTTATAAAAAACAACGTGTTTTTCTTTATAGAAAGAGCATTTCGAGGAGGAATATCTCTAGTTTCTAAAAGGTTTGAGCGAGCCAATAATCCTTTAATAGAACAATACGACAGTAGCAAACCACAAAACTACATCACATATTTCGATTGCGAATAATTTATATGGGTGGGCAATGTCTCAACCTCTCCCAATCTGTAATTTCAAATGGGTAAGCGACATTGACGTCCTTAATATTCCAGACGACAATGAAAAAGGCTATCTTTGCGAAGTTGATTTAGAATATCCAACACGTCTGCACAATTTACACAATGATTTCCCCTTGGCTCCCGAAAAACTAAAACTCAGTGATCGTAACATCTCATTCCTAATACCAAATCTGTTTGATAAGCAAAATTATATAGTCCACTACCGGTTACTTAAACTCTATGTAGAACTGGGAATAAGAGTGAAAAACGTTCTAAGAATATTAAAATTTGATCAACAACCCTGGCTGAAACCTTATCATCATCATCATCCTCAAGCAGCCATGGGCTACGGAGGTCCAACCAGACCGTACAATTTAGAGCTCCAAGCAAGTCTGTCCTGAGCTACATCTGCTGCATCAGGCCACTGAACACCAATTCTAATAAGGTCCTGTTTGACAATGTCTGCCCACGGCATCCTAGATCTCCCCCTCTTTCTGAGAACTTTAGGCACACTGTTCATAACACTATTCGCCAATCTAAAATTATTCATACGGGCAACATGGCCAGACCAACGGAGTCTCTCTCTGCACAATATGCTGCTGAAAGGAGGTTGCTGACTCCTTTGCCTAACCTCATCATTAGTTACAAAATTGAACCACCTAATGCCCAAGATACTACGTAAGCATCTGGAATCAAAAGCATCTAGTTTCCTGTTATCTTGTTTACAAAGTGCCCAGGTTTCACTACCATAACTAACCCTAGAAAGAAGCAAACTATTATACAGTCTAATTTTAGTCTTTAGGTGTATACGCTTATTTCCCCACACACTCCATAAATTCTTAAAAGTCCCAGCAGCAATTCCCTATTCATCTGTTAGTTTCATGCCGCACATCACCATTATCTGTTACATAGCTCCCAAGAAAATTAAACTGTGACACCTGCTCAAGACTGCAGCCATTCGGAGTAACTGAATCACAGCCTGCCTGACCAATTTTCATAATTTTAGTTTTCTCTCTGTTTATCACCAAACCTACTCTACTACCAGTTTCATCAACAACTCGAATGAAAGAGTTCATCTCATCAACATCATTTACCAAAAGGGCTAAATCATCAGCATAATCTAAATCAAAAATTTTCGTATCTCCAGTCCATTTAAGGCCAAAATCTTTCCCTTGAAGTGAATTTCGCATAACATAATCAATAATGAAGCTAAAGAGAAAAGGAGACAAAATGCACCCTTGTCGAACACCAGAAGTATTGCTAAACCAATTGCTACAAGCCTTACCAACTCTCACACACGACTCAGTGTTGTTATAGAGAGCTTTCATTATGTTAACTAATTTTTCTGGTATACCATATGATCTCACAATCAACCACAAATTATGACAATCAACAGAGTCGAAAGCCTTTTTGAAAATCAACAAAGCTAGCAACCAAAGGTTTCTGAAACTCTAAACATTTCTCAAGAATCTGCTATAGTGAAAATATCTGATCTACACATTCCCTACCACTTCTGAATCCACATTGCTCATCACGCAATTGCCTGTCAACCAGAGTCTTAATTCTATTAAGCACAATCATGCAAATAACTTTCCCTGGAACAGAGAGTAGGCTGATACCCCGATAGTTCTCACAAGAACTGCGATCACCTTTTTTGAAAATAGGGATAATAATAGCTCTGGTAAAATCCTTAGGAACCATGCCTTTATCATAAAAGATATTCAAAATTTCAGTCATTCAAGTGGTAACAGAAACATTCGCAGCTCTAGCATTTCCATAGTAATTTCATCTACACCTGGGGATTTATGAAGTTTAAGTTTAGAAACAGCCAAAATAACTTCAGATTGTGTTAGAGGGCCAACATTAATGCCACCAATGCTTCTATCATCATTGCAAACAATGGGAATAGAACTAACCACATTGTTTAGAACATCACTGAAATGCTCAGCCCACCTAGCCATGACAGAATCCTCACCTTTATAACCTTACCTTGTTTATACTTCAATCCCTGTATACCTGTCCGTTTTCTACCACACGAAACATTAACTATCTGGTACAGCTCTATGCTGTTGTGCTGTCTAACTGCTTCCTCGGCTTTGTCAGTCAAGCCATCAAGCCAAAGATTCTTATCAGCAGCAAACTGATCCTTTACACGTTTATTAAGCTCTCTGTAATACTTTCTATTAGGACTAGTAGGGTATTGATTAAGGACATTCCTGCAGTTCTTTCTTTATGAAATAAGCTCAAGTGCCTTATCACTCAAATAATTCTGTCTCTTTTGTTCCTTTTTCCCTAAAAGAGTACTGTTAGTTTCCAAAAATGCCTGTTTAAAATGGTCCCATTCTTCCTCAACTTCAGTACTAAGCAAACCATGACTATCATAATGACTAAGTAACCTATCATGGTAAGCTTTGGCTATAATTGGGTCTTTCAATTCTTCAGTATTAAAAGTAAAATTATTAACCATAGCACAATTCGTTTTAAGTTTAAGTTGCAAGACACTTTTAACAAGGTAATGATCAGATCCAATTTCAGCTCACCTCTATGACCTAGTATTCCTAACAGAAATAGCCCATTTGCTGTTAATTAATATATAATCAATCATATTCTTATGCAGCCCATCAGGTGAAACCCATCATGTGTACTTATGTACAGTCGCTCAAATAAATATCCGAACACTATGGCTGATTACAGAATACAGAAAAAATATCTGGCAACGATTTTTTTAGAAATTAGTGATCTGGCAACCTGCGTGTACTGCAGACGTAGGTTGCCAGATCACTAATTTCTAAAAAAATTGTTGTCAGACATTTTTTCTGAATTCTGTAATCAACCATAGTGTTCGGATATATATTTGAGCGACTGTATGTCGCGGTGTTTGTAATAAGTGTTAGTTATTCTGAAACCATTGATTTTACTTACCTGTAGGAGACTTTGCCCATTGCCATTGCAGCTACCAATACCCAAAGGGCCTATCACCTCTCCCCAAAGGTCAGAGACAGTACCAACTTTGGCATTGAAGTCACCTAGAACAAGGGTAATATCTCCTTTCTCGACAGAATTCAAAATATCCTGAAGTTGTTCGTAAAATCTATCTCATCCAATCTTTCTCATCTACACTTATCTTTTCATTCTGATCGGTATCTTCAGTGGGGGCATAACAACAAATAATATTCAAGTCTTTAAAGCTTGTCTGAAATTTTGCTCAAGAAACCTTTTATTAATGCACTCATATCCTAGAGTCTGCTGAGAAGCAGACCCACGCCTTGGTGATGTTTATTATCGTTCCTCCCTGAAAAGGGAAATTTAAGATTGTTTTTAAGAATCTGACCTTTACCTGTCCATCTGATCTCTTGCAAGCCGAGAGTATCTAAATTATAACGGTGGAATTGTTGTGTGAGGACATCAAGAGAAAAAGCTCTGTGCAGAGTCCTCACATTCCACCTACCTATGGAGAGAAAATGGTTAGTGGGATGTTTAAAGAAACTATGTTTATTGAGAGAGAGAATACCGACAATATCAAACAGCCCCCTAATCGCAGACATGGGGCAAAGACCCGTTCCCCCACCACCAAAGGCTGAAGCCATCTACACTGGAAGACTTCCCCCAGTGTAGAATTTGACGATGCCAGTAAAAGCAAACAGTTCAGGTGCCTGCGATTACCTCTTCTCAGGATTATCCACCAGCTGACATAAACATATCCTTTGAATCCTTCTCAGGATTATCCACCAGCTGAGATAAACATATCCTTTGAATCTATTCACTTGGGGCTGTCAACCCACAAAAGGAAAAAACACAGAGGAAGATTTTGCCTCTACAGAAGCCCACCAGTGCAGCAAATTCAAGATCCATAATCAAGCTCAGAGCCATAATTCAATCCAGTCTGGTGGGTATATATGGTCAGCACCAGGACCCTGTGTGACACTCCTCAGCAGGGTAGAAAAAAAGAAAAGTAGCCAGAGTTGTCCAGATCAGTAGGCCACACTAATCTGGCAGCCCTCCGCTTCCGTTCACTTCCACAAAAGAGTATCTCTTCTGAAAGATACTAACGGTCTGCACCACGAGAAGGCGGGGTCGGACATTAGGTGCTCGGCCTGGCCGATTCTATGCATCATCACAGGGGACTGGTGCATAGCTCTCCTTCCAGTGACTACCTAGCTACCATTTACACACCTTATACAAACCTTATATAGATTTTAATACAACAAAACGAATGAACGCCACCAATAATTTTGAAAAGGACTTTTTAAACTGATGAATAATGCAATATATGGTGAAACGACAGATAACAAAAGAAAAAGAATAAATTGGCGCATTGTTACTACTGAAAAGAAGTTAAAAGACTTAATGTCAAATCCCAGATACATTTCTTGTGTTAAATTATCAGAAAATGTCGTATTTCTTCATATGGAAAAGAAGAATATTACATTAGACAAACCTTATTATGTAGGTGGGATGATTTTAGGATCGAGCAAATTACACATGTATAACTTCTTCTATAATTTTCTGAAACCAAAGTTTAATGCAGAATTAATATTTACAGACACTGATTCATTTTGCGTCGATATTAAGACAAATAACCTCTACGAAAAATTAACCTCAAATTGCTTTGATTTATCAAATTTTCCCGAAGTCCACCCATTGTTCAATACCTCAAATAAAATAGTTCCAGGAAAATTTAAAGATGAATTAAAAGGTTTTTCCAATTAAGGAGGTAGTTGCACTTCGTCCAAAATTGCATTCAATTGACGAAAATTGGCGATAATTGTGAGTGATAATTGCGAGTGGCGCTAATTTACTCACGAAAATTATCGCCACTATCTCTTTCAGAAAAGAATTTTAAGTGCCAAACAAATAGAATTTCGTTCTCTACAACATGATATGGAAATATTTGAAATTACAAAGATTAGATTGTCTCATGAATATACTAAAAGAATAGTTGATACAGAAGGCATTAAAACGTAGGCCTTTGGAAATTTTCGAATTTCAGATATGTATGACAAGATAGATGATACCATTTATAAAACAATCAAATGAAAAACAAAAAAAAATCTGTAAAGAATGCGTAAAAAAAATGAAATTCCCAAATAAAACAGTTCAATAAGAAACTTACCACTAATAATAGACTTTCTATCAAAACCAAAAGTTACCCAACACTTTATCCAACAGTACCGTTTTTTTTTGTTCAGAAATTATGAATATTAAGCCAACCGAGATCCTTATTGCAGATATACACCGCTACACACCAGAAGAGATCGGGTAGTGGTGTTATTTCGGGCACTGGTAAAATAAGTCAAGTTTTGCAGAAATTTATTCAGACGAATACTTAACAAGCATTGCGCTTATAGTGGCAATAACCCACAATTGAGTAATAGCCAATCACGAATGGAGTTGCGGTGCGAAGGGAGTACATCCCGATATTAGTTTCATATTTTTATCTCCTTTTGAACCGAGTGAGCCAGCCATTGCTCAGAGCCAAAGAAGATTGCATTTCCGTTAGCGTCAACAAGAAGTCTCTCAGAATACATTCATTATGTCATATTGTGAGATTTGAACAGGAAGCAGCCTAAGCAAGCATCGCTCTCACAGCGGCAATGACCCACAAATGCTGTGCACGAAATAAATGTCTATAAAGAGACTAGATACAACAGGAGAGAAGCGAGGAGAGAAAGAAACGAAGAGTTTAGAAACTTCCCGAATGAATTCAGCCTGGTTGTCTTTTCCCCTCAACGTCTGAGAGGTTTTTTTTAAGTCTTTATTAATTAAATATAAAAAGGTGTATAACAGAGCTTCTTCTTCAGTCAGCACCAGTGTCACGGCAATGCAAAACATGTGTGAAGTAGTAGATATATTGTCTCGGAAACCTTCCCACAAAGAGATTATCAGCAGAGCTATAAATGTTTTTCCTGCAGACCTCATGCCTGTAGTCGGTGATCCCTCTGCAATGGACACTGTGACTGAAACAACAGCCTACATTGATGCTGCAATGGACCCTGTGGATGGAAAACACACAAAAAAAAACGAGATGAACCCTCTTGACTAACAACAGGGGGCTTTTCTCATATCTACTCATCCTTACTGAACGTAAGAAATCCATACATTCACCGAAAACCTCATTTTACCTGTTAATTTTGAACTGTCATATTTTTAAACTAATTTCCCAAACCGTCTTGCTTTTCTCGATTTCTACGATTTAACCATATTTAAAACCCAACAGCCCACTAATTCAGTGAAGTGTTGATAACTGCAACATTTTCCCAACAAAACCCCCTCATGTCCTGTCTTTCACGCAGAACGTCTTCCCCCAAAATCAGATCAACGCTCATCTCCCCAAAAGTGTCCCGTAGGTTAACATGGGATTCCCTATACTTTAACATTGGCCCAAAACTCTCATTTACACTACTACTATCATCACTGTGGAAGTATTCCGTCCAACATGAGCACCAGTATCCCGGTATGATATTCTGCCTTCTCGTAATCCCACAATTCTCCCTTAATCAAAGTCGGAAACCTGGTCGTATGGATGCCATGTTCTTTGACGGGTCATACTTGATCCTTTAGTGCGCAAGAACTGCGAGAAAACACAATTCTAGTGCTTTACACCGACTATTTGTAATCTCCTCTTATATCATTTCCAGGAGGCGTTATTGTCACACATGATGTGCGTATGTGCTGCGGTTTGAACTATTTACATGTTCTCCCACGGACACCTATCTTGCATATTTCGGGAGAATCTGATGAGTTAATCCTGGTGTTGCAATTTTAATGGCCAGCAGTGTACTTGCAATCGTCGTTTTTGCAGTGTATAAGCCTTATAAAAAATAATCACATTGAAGCTTTTCTAAGAGTCATGTGAGAGGCTAGGCAGATAAGTGTTTGGGAGTTTAATTTAGGCGAACTCCTCCAGTAAGTGAGGTGGTTCACTGTCGTAAGCGTTTCATTCGTTTTAAAATTTCTCAGATCTTCGTTCGACATGACTCTATAAAAGAATTATTATAAAGTTAGTTTTCTTGAATAGTTTATAGGGATTTAAAGGAAGATGAGGTTGTTTTGCGTTTCATAGTATTTACTCTATTAGTCTTCTATTCATAGAGTATGATGATGGCTAACATTTCCTTTGTCTGCGTATAAATTTGAATGAATATTCTGTCCCTCATGCTATTATATATTCTCCCTCTGTAAGAATTTTTCGTTATAAACAACGTGATCCTGAGTAGAAAAAAATACATGATCCATAAGAAAAATCTATCATAGGCAAGAAAACAACATAAAAAAAATTGATATCTTGTGCTAAAAGTATTTTTCGTGGATTAAAAAGCGTTATTATTACAGCCTTTGAAAGTTAGCGATATTTTTAATAATTTATTTCGATACAACGATTTCTTTTCGTGATTGACAGAGAGTTGAAGATTAGTAAACTGAGAATATTTGGGTTTCACAAGAGGAGAGGTTTCTTCTCTCCATACAAAAGGCCATGTAACAGATTGAAATATTCCATAATATATATCGTTTAAGACCTTGAGTATTTCTATTATTTTCCGTAATTGTTATAACGTTTATTTAGAAACATAGCCTAATATATTTCGGACACTAACTATTTTATTTTCTCTCCTCTGTAAGTAAGTGAGTATGTGAGGCGGTAAGTAATTTAGTGAGACCATTTAGACCTGATTATTTCTATTCTTTTTCCGTAATTGTTATAACGTTTATTTAGACACATAGCCTAATATATTTCGGACACTAACTATTTTATTTTCTCTCCTCTGTAAGTAAGTGAGTATTTGAAAAAAAAAATACCCCCTCAAGCAGCTGCTTGCCACAGAGGTCTGACAGGAGCCTGTCAGTTTATATGCCACAGTAGAAGGTCTGAGAGGATGGCAGGACCTCAGCAGAAAAACGACCCAAAATAGCCATGCCTAACCCGGGGCTCGAACCCAGATCCCGTAGATCAGTAGCCAAGCGCGCTAACCACTGGCGGTAAGTAATTTAGTGAGTGATAATTCCGTTTTCGAAGTTAGTAGGTGTTTAAGTGAGTGAGTGAGTAAGGAAGAAAGTAAGTCAGTAAACGTGTGAGGAAGTAAGTCAGTAATGTATAAGTCAGTAAGTGTGTAAGTAAGAAACTCAATAAGTGTGCGAGTAAGTCAGTCAAGTAAGTGTTAAAGAGCAAGTGTAAGTAAGAGCGTAAAGTCAGTAGTCTGTGAGAAAATAATTCAATAGTGTATGAGTAAATAAGTCAGTAAGTGTGTGAGTAATTCAGTAAGTGTTTAAATAAATAATTCAATAAGTGTGTGGTTTAATGAGTAAGTAATAAGGAAGTGAGTTAGTCAGTCAGTGTGTAAGCAAGTAAGAGTGTGAGCAAGGCAGTAAGTGTGTAAGTCAGTAAGCAAGTGTGTAAATAAGTAAGCAAATAAGAAAATGAGTGAACAAGGCAGTAAGTGATTTAGTGAGTGAGTACGAAAATGAGTGAGAAAGTGAGTATACAGTGTACATATCAGTAAGCGATTTAGAATGTAAGTCAGTGAGTGAATAAGACAGTCAATGAATAATTTAGTGACTAAGTGAGTGAGACAGTCTGTAAATAAATTAGTGAGTAAGTTAAGACCTATCCTGGGTTCAGAGTATGTGTGACACGATTCTCTAAACTTTTTTACTCCAAAGAGAATTCTTATGGTGCTGAATAGGAGTCTAAAATGTGTTCAGCTTATAGTTTTTTACTAGTGGAATAACAGTATTTACTATATTTTTTAGGTTTTTTTTTTAAATTCAAGAAGTACGACTAGTAATGTAAAATAATGTTTACCGATATAAAACATTTATTTCTCCAAGGCTGTTAAGTAGTCCGATAAGGTTTGATTATTATAAACACAGATGAACGGGAGACAGTGAAGTAAAAACAATGTCCGCATATTTACGAAACACTAGCGAGTTAAAGAATTAATCAGTAAAATCAATGGGATGAATTTAGACCGTGATTATAGGTATAGCATCGTACCGCAGAAAACAGAGTTGTGTAATATTAAAAGTTGTTTTAGTAGGTATTCAGAGAGGAAAAATACTTCCAGGGGTGTATACCATCTTTAAGAAGATAAACTTTCTCTAACCGTTAGTGTAGTTAATAAACGCGTTGACTGATAAGTGGAGGTGTTGAGATCTATCCCGCTGATGTTTATAACCTTTTTTTAAAGGAAAATAAAATACGTACCCTACACACCAGATGCTGCTTTGGAAATTCGACGGTAAAGAATTATGTTTGCCTGATTAGATATATATTTTGGGCCCTAGGTTGTTTACTTCCCATGGGTTTGGGGCGATGATGGAAGATGTTGGGCAAATGGGAAAATCTGGGTTCCATTCTGACAGGGGGCGTGGCACTATCAACAAAACCGGAGGACCTTTCTCAGAGGGGGTGTGGCACTATCAACAAAACCGGAGGACCTTTCTCAGAGGGGGTGTGGCACTATCGACAAAACTAGGCCTTTCTGAAGGGGGGCGTGGCACTATCGACAAGATAAGAAGACTTTCTTCTCCTAAAGGGTCAAAGGTCATTTGACACTAAAGAACCACAACTACTACTCCTAGTCGTTTCTGCGGATCATTACAGGATATTGGTAGACAGCTATCCTTGCAGTGTATACTAACTATCATTTACACATCAAAATTGTTATACTTCAATGAATATATCCAGTCTCTTGGTGCCTTTTGCTTTTGTTATTTTTACATTTATTCCTTAATCCCTTTTACTTCTTTTTATTTAAATTCCTTAATTTCTTTTATCTTTTTCCAGCTTGACGAGGTCGCTTTTTATTTTATTCCCGTCCCTTTTATCTTTTCTAGCTCCGGGCAGGTTACAATTATTATAGCTGGCAACAGGAAAAAAAGCTTTAGTGAAGTCGCATGGTGCACGGACAAATCACGGGCTTTTTTAATGGATCCACATATATAATCCAATGAAAATATATGCTGGTCTATTTATTACACACAACCATACCAGACTCCTCACAGGAAGGAAAGTCCTTTATCTCGGATAACAAATTCTGAAATTTAGTTATAAAACGTAAAATATGGCAAATTTCCGTAGTCGGAACAAGAAAAACGAATTGTAAATTCGTGGAAAACATATAGTTGCGGAAAGGTAAAATTCAATTAAAATATAGCATTCCCCTGAAAGCTTACAAAAACAGCGCAACCTCCTCAATAATAAATTATCACCGGAAAGGTTCTGTAGACAAGGGACACTTGAAATAATGAGTTGAAAAAAAGTTGGTTGTCGTGAATGGAATTCGAACCCAGGTCTCCCAGAAGTATGCCAGGTGTCTTAACCACTAGATCTCATCGAGGAACTGAGCAGCATTTACGTCTTCCTGTTGAGTCAACAATGGCGCCATCTGTTATCAGGAGTTGGGCTAACTAGGTTTAAACTAGATGCCCAGCATGCTTCTGGGTGACCTAGGTTCGAATCCCAGTCAGGACAACTACTTTGTTTAACTCATTATTTCAAGTGTTCCTTGTCTACAGGATTTCCCTGTGATATTTTTTACTGAATAGTTTATATAAGGCTGTGATGGTGAGTGACAAATATTACTACCATCAAAAATGTGGCGGCTTGGCTGCCCAACTGCTCATAACAGATAGTGCAACCCTTTTAACTTTAAATGATGCAAAGTAGCGTAAAATAGCAGAAAACATAAAATCTGGGTAGATAACATCAAAGTTTCACTATAGTACCTTTTTACCGAATTTAACTTTACATATCCAAATTTTGGATATTTGGTTTTCTAAAAAGAATGAACTTCGGCTTTGGGCTTTTTCTTTTTAACAAATATTACAACATAATATTATTAAGAGCTTCATTTTATCCATTCTTGCATTTATTTAATAAATAAACAATTTAAGCTCACATATATAAAATAATTTGTTTAAACGCTATCATATATCATTATTATTATTACTACTTCCATCTGTTATAAAACGTAGACGGTTTACTTCGTAACTGTCTAAATTTTAGCTAATTTAGCTTGCAATGCCATTGAAATTTTGATCATATTCTGAATGTTACAATTATGTTGGTTATTAATAAAGCGGTTGTCGTTTCATTTTCGCCATCAATAAGGTGTACTATACCCATATTACTGCATTTATGAATATATATGTAAGGCATCAGGAATGAAAACCTTCATTTTAAAACATTTATCTATGAATGCTATTCCGTTTCTGGAGTTTAGTGTCGTATAAGACTTCATCAAAATTAATTTTTCCATCTAGTTGTAATTATGATCACTCCACAAAGATTTGTGTAAATTCCTGAAATACTTTTCTAAATTTTTTTTATTGGTTATTCTTTTGTTTTATGATATCAGTATTAGTTTATCGTGGTTATCTGTGTTTTACATCAGTTATTAAAAATTGTGTTAGTAAAAAACCAATCTCATATTATATATATATATCTCATTAATTAATAAATGAATGTTGTTAATAACAGACCTGTCGTATCGTTTATCAGTATAGCAGTCTGAAATGTTTACAGTTTCTTTTCCGCTAGCCGCAGCACCTCGAATGTCTTCTGACATAAGGCATCTGAAAACAAATGATTTCATATTTAGCAAAGCTATGTGACTTATATCCAAAGTTCGTTAAAAAATAAATAAATACCCCCTCAAGCAGCTGCTTGCCACAGAGGTCTGACAGGAGCCTGTCAGTTTATATGCCAAAGTGGAAGATCTCAGAGGATGGCAGGACCTCAGCAGAAAAACGACACACACATCCATGCCTAAATCCGGGGCTCGAACCCAGGTCCTTTAGATCAGTAGCCAAGCGTACTAACCACACGGCCACATTTTACTATTTACACACTATTATGTTGTTTTTTAAGTCACATGTCGACAAAAGGTACCGAGGGGAAAAAATTGTCTTTACCCGGCTAGGACAGAGCCCACGTCCTTCTAGATGACATGGAAGAGGGGGACACCTCAAAACAAAGGTAACACAAAGAAAGAAACATCCATATGTTATCCAGAACTCTAACCCAAGTCTCTTTGATCCCCAGCTTAGCACGCTAAGAGAAAAACTTTGCATCGCCGCATGATTTTCAATATATTATTGTACCGTATTTGAGGGTAAAATTATTTTAAAGCCTACAATTCAAAATTCTGTTTAATGCACTTAATTAAATTTTGAATGCGCAATTCTGTTGATACCGCTTTTGACTTTTTAACGATGGATAAAATTAATTATAAATGAACCCATAGTGTGTTTCTCGCACATAGCCAGAAAATATTTGACAGATGAAGAGGATGTGAAAAATAAAATAAGCGATATATGCAAGGGATATACTTTTTATTCAATCCTGATAAAAAAATATAATAATATATAACGAAATGATAAATGGGTTGAAAACAAATTAATACAATGACAAATTCGTTTCTAAAAGCTTAATCTTCTTCTAAATTCTAGGACGGAAAGCTTAATTTAAAATTTTTTCCGTCCTAGAATTTTGATATGCAGGGTATTTATTTCCCTAACAACATGTCTTTCTATGTGATTGTCATGCTTGGAGCTCTGCATAGACAAAGTATAATATAAAAACGAATTCATTCTGAGAAAAATAACATGAAACTTTGATCTTGATCGAAAAGCGTTTGATTGAAGATGCGTACCTAATATGTTGGGTAGTAGGTAGTTTGACTCTTCCAGGACGTGATGAGTGTAGGTGTCAGCAATCACCTTTCAGTAGCATCTTATGCAGACTTGTATATAGTAGACTCCCTCTTATCCGGCCCTTACGGGACCGTACCCCTGGCAGATGAACGAAAGGCCGGTTAATCCGAAAATTATTCAGAAAATAACAACGGCAAATGACAAAAATACTAACTGTACTATATTTTAATTAATAATTTGTTGTACAATATTAACAATTTACTCACACTCACTTGAAAAGTCCGTGATTTTATTTTGTTTCTTTGAACTTAACCCTTTTTTACCTGCAAAGTTGGGCGGGAGTGGCTCAGTCGGTAACACCCCAGGCTCGTAATCTACAGTTCCCAGGTTCGAGTCCCAGCTGGGTCAGCGCTGAGATTTATCTCTGCAAAACTCACCGCCCTGCCCACGGTCAGTAGGGTACACCTATGGGCTTGGAAAGGCCAACGTCCGTCGGATGGGACTTTAAGCCGTGTCTCCGTGCGGGAGAGCCATACCTTGTGCGCGTTAAAGAACACGCTGAATGGCCTTGACGGGAGGCTACCATGTCTCCCAGCAACCGTTCCAGTGGGTCCCCTCCCCCAACCTTCTCTTATCCTTTGGGGGTCTTTGTATCCTGGCCATTTAGCCCATTGTGTGAAAAAAAGTGCCGCTCAGAGGTAAAACAACCAACCAATCAACCTGCAAAGTCTTGCCATTTTTTAATAAACATCACATCAATCGGAGATGAGGCCTGTTGTTGTCCAATGTATCTTACGGCAACATCAAAAGCTTATTTTCCTTCAATATTTCTAACTTTCCCTTCTTCATTCTCCGCTTCTTCTCCGTTCCCTTCTTGGGAGACTGCATTGATAATTTCGTCATCATTCAGTGTTTCATTTTTAACCATTTTTCAATGTCATCTTCTTCAAGTGTGTCGCATCCAGGCAGCAGTTTAAAGTCACTAAGCAGCGAAATATTGTTGTTATCTGTCATATCTCGGGCAGGCGCAGGCTCATTCGATACTTTCATGTTGTCCTATTTTAGTATTTTCTACACAGTTTTCAACATCAAGTTTTCTCCATGACTAAACGTTGTACGAGGCATTTCTTGAAAAGCTCTTGCCAACATGTAAATCACATCCTTGATATTTATTGTTTTTAAAGCATTTAAAAGTTGTTTTTCGTCATTTTCGTTTCGCTGTAGAATTTCTGAAAGAAGCTTTCTCCTGTATTGCCTTTTTTATACTTACGAGCACGCCTTGATCCATTGGTTGCACTAAAGATGTTATATTACGTGGTAAAAACATGGCTTTTATGTTGTCAGAAATGAGTTCGCTTCGGTGTGTTGGGGCATTGTCGAGAATGAATAAGACCTTTACAGATATTTTAAGACTTGTCAAGTGGTCTTTTTACTTTTGGAACAAATTCTATAAAGAACCACTGTTTAAACAAATATGAGTCTATCCAAGCAGACTTTTGAGCTTTATAGTAAACTGGCAGAGTAGCTAAATTTAAATGATTGAATGCCCGGGGTTTTGATGATTTCCCAATTACAAAAAGAGGAAGTTTGTGTTTACCTGCAGCATTTGTACACACAGTCATAGTGATTCTTTCTTTGTTTGTTTTAAATACTGATGCTGAGGTTTCTTGCTCTGTCACAAACGTGTTCGTTGAAAGAAGTTTAAAATTTAACCGAGTCTCATCTACATTGTAAATTTGTTCTGCGCATAGGCCTTCTTCTTCAATAAGCACTAAAAGTTTTTCTGAAAATTCCTTTGCTGCTAAAGAATCAGCTGACAATTTCTCACCACAAACACCAAGGTAATTAACATCATGCCGTTTTTTTTCCAGCGAGAAAGCCATCCCTCGCTTGCTGAAAAATCTCCTCCATTATCGATTTTAGAATGAAGGATTAATCCTTTTTCTTTCAAGATTGGCCCATTGATTGGATTCCTTTTCGACGCTCTTGCATATACCACAACTAAAGTGCATCATCGACAATTTCATTTTTCGGCTTTTTAAGACTGCATCGAGAAGAAAGCGTTTTTTCAGACTCGACTTGAGTGCAAAAATCTTGTACTTCCTTCTCCAGTCATTTACCGTGCTTTTACCAACACCTAGTTCATCACAAATATGCTTTACTGGATCACCTTTGTCAATACGTTTCTAATGCTTTTAATTTCATCTCCGTCGTAACGACATTACGCTTATCTTTGCACCCACTCATTTTGTATCACACAATAATTAACAGATCACAACACACACTCATGTATACGCACAGTACACTTTACAGTGTACACTATAATATTCACAAAGAGGAATGAAGGAAATATGTACTGTATTATAAACAAAACACGCGGCGACTTGCTTTAGCTTCTTGAAACTGAAGCAAATAAACAAAACAAGCGGCGGCTTGCTTCAGCTTCTTGGAACGACCGGTTAAAGCGGAGACCTGTTGAGCCGAGACCGTATAAGAGAGAGTCTATTGTATACGTAAAAAGCTAATTTTAATCACAATAACAGCCAATATGAATCATTTAACTTGTTGATAAAGAAGTTTGCTTCAACTTGAGCTAAGGTTTATGCAACAAATTTAATGGAACAATTTTGCATGAAACTTGAAAAAAGAAAGGTACGAGAAGCTGATTAGAGGCAGCCAAGAAAATACTGTGTAAAGAAAGCTAATAAACAAGGAGGTTAATATCATTCCAAGGCTTATGGCCCGTGGTGTACACAAAATATACCGCTCTTTTAAAATTACATTGGGAATGCTTTCAAAAATCACATGAAAATTTCTTAAGTAAAATTATATGCTAAAATCACGATTATTTATAACTAATTCTTTGTGATTAAATTTATTATAATACTAACCCATTATTATGAAAATATTAACGCACTCTTAAACACATTATGAGAATAAATTATTTGCTTTTCAACGCAAAATGTCACAGGATTTACAACACGCAAAAAGTTCATATAAATTAATTTTATTCAAGATGAAAGGAAAATAGTACATTCCCAAATAACAGAATCGCAAAGAAGTGAAAATTATACCAAAATATTTACAAAGAGTTAAAACTAAAATGAGCAATGGCTTGATAAAGTACATAATTACAAAACTTGAGTGAGTTTAAAATGCGATTAAGTTTGTTTTTAACAATGGGTTGAAGAAGCTTGATCAAGCCCGATGTATCATACCCCTGAATGACGAGTGATTGATAACTAATTACAAGTGTCAAGAAAACTCCAATTGTTAATAAAAATATTTTAAAGGAGAAATCTCGATCAATGGAATTCAGATACTATAAATACAGATAATCAATCAGTAGTTTTGAAATAAAAGAAATTTATTCATTTAGCAATTATAAGTTTATAGGCAATTCTCGCATGTTCTCAATATAATGATACCAATAGAAATTGATATTTTTTTCAAATATTACGAAACTTACCATTAGTTATTAATTTCTACTAACTGATGTTACTAATCCTAAATCATTCAATAAAAAATATGCAAAAAGTTTTCGAGGCTGGACGGAGTTTGGCTAAGTTGGTAGAGCTCCAGACTCTTTTTTTGGTAGTTTGGCTAAGTTGGTAGAGCCCCAGAATGTGCAACTCTCAGGGTCAAGTCCCACCTTTGCCAAGGTTGAAATTTATCTCCGCTGAATCCTCACCCTGCCCTCGGACAGTAGGGAATAATGATGGGCTTGGAAAAGCCGCCATCCGTCGGATGAGACGTAAAGCGGATGTCCGTGTGCCAGGAGAGCCAAACCCTGGCACGTTAAATAATGCATTGGATGGTCTTGATGGAAGGCTACCATCTATCTCCTAACAAATATCCAATAGGTTCTCTTCCCCTAACCTACTTTATGCCCTTGGAGTCCTTATGATCTAGCCATTTACCCCACTGTGTGAAAAAAAAAAGTGCCGCTAACAGATAAAACGACCCAATCTTCCTAGGCCTCAGCCTTCTCACAGATCTTTACTATGGCTTATTAAAATGACAGCTTTCTGTTAGACCTCAGTGACAAATGAAATGAATGATGTACGATATATATATATATGACAAAGCCCGGATCTACAAGACATTCGAGGGGGAGGAGTAAGCAAGAAACACAATGGAGCTGGAAAAATGTAAAACGGGATTTCAAAAAACGCGATTACCAATGCAGTATAACATTTTCCCTAGGTTTCATATGTCTTTTAAAAGATTTCTTACAGCTTGATCGTGTTATTAAATTTTATCATAGTTAGCTGTATTTAATTAATAATAACTGTAATTCTTTATTGAAGAAGTTCCCTTTATCTTCCGCACGTCACTATCTGCCACGTCATATACTGAAGGATTCTGATGTATTACTCTTCACACTTGAAATATTTCCCGGGTCCACTGTTGAGATGCACCCTTTTTGAAGGGATGTTTGAGACTGCTTAAACATACATGGTCTCCTTTAAAAAGTGGTGTTATCTTTTTCTCAGGAGATCCATAGAGTCGTTCCCACACAATATTTTCGTTATGTATATTCACATCTTTAGGAGCGATGTCGTGAGCTCTGTGATTAGATGCATTATAACTTTCCAATATACGAGGCAAAAAATTGATTAATTTGAAATGCTTATATTTCGTGAAATAGCGCTATAATTTTTCTCGCAACATTCGGTTCAGCCGTTCTGCTAAAGCAGCTTTCTTATCACCATAACATACGAAGAAATGTATGATTTTATTCTTCAAATAGTTTTGAAAGATTCGTTTCGTGAATTCAGTGCTTTGATCTGTATTAAGGACCATCGGTAGCATGGCTAGGGAAATAATTTTTTCGAATGCCTCTTTCATAGCTTTACCTGTCTTGGTCTTAAGAAGTATTGCCCATGCATAGTGGGACAAGATATCGATAGCTACTATATGTACCCATAATTCTCATTAAACCGTGATATATTTTTTACGATCATTAAATCTTCCTGCCATTGTTGATCTAGTTCTGTCACGCATGTCTTGTTTCTTCTGAATTTTGTTCCCCCCTGGTTTATGGATAGTGTACGTGTCCTCCCTGACAACCATTCTTTGACTCTCTTTCTGTGCAGTTCAGTACTCTGGGATAATCGAACTACTCCCCCATAACCCAGGGTTCTCTGGTTGGTAGTAAACTTTCTCCAACTTTGAATTCATCGCTAGTAGAAGTTTTTCTTCCTTACCCCACAGCTCAAGTAATAACGAGTTGGGAACGTTAAGAGAGATCTGTTCAGCCTCTTCTTCACACAACTTTCTCGAAATGTAAATGATTAGATATTCGTAGTAAAAATCTTTTATCTTTGCATCCACCAGACAAAACCAGCAGCTGATGGCTCACAACATGCTCTCGAACCTACAGAACTACTACTTTCAAAAGGTTTATAAGACATTAATTTCTCCCACTGCTCATAATCATGCTTTCATGGTATGATTTATACGTAAAAATAATCTTATATCCACAGTTCGATTGCAGACACTTAAATAAACTCTCCTTCCCAGGTATTGTGATTCGCCACAACTAGTGATTAAATAGTATCTAGAAAACTCAATTCCTAACCATACAGCTCCCCTTATAGTCAAACACGCTACTATTACTACTACAGCGACTACTGTCCTATAGAGTCTCATGGCACAAAATGAACACACAAGTTATTATACATTAGATAATATCAAACTTTTATTCATGCAACCAAGAGTTTGAAATATACAGATTTTTCTTCACACCCTCTAACAATTCCCAGTAGGAAAGAGAGGTGAGGAAAATGTCATCCACATAATAGAGTAGTTCTTGTGACCATCAGAATTCACTAAGTCCCTCTTCCACAAGTCTTTGTGATGGCGCTTTTAGGCAAGTCTTTGTGATGGTCCATCCATTTGTTTTTACTTTTCTTTAAGCAGTTTTACTTTATTTGCGTTATATTCATCATTTTGGACTTTTAAATTTCATTTGGATCATAATTTTTCCTCATCCAGACTGCTAAAGGAGTTGCGCACGTGATACTCAGACTTTTGATCGATCGCCGCTAATGTGCGTGTAAGAACACGCTCCCTCTTTTGCCATAGCCAGCTCAAGAGTACGATCGTAGATTACTGAATGTTTTTTTCCAGCGTGCAACACACAGGTATCAGTTGCACGCCGCATATATACTAAGTGATGCTAGGTCACGGAGTTAGTAGGAAGTAAGAGCCAGTAGAAAAAGACTAAGAGATTAGGACGAAGTCAGATAGTAGTAATGAGATAGTAGAGAATGAGTTAGTAAGATGTAGTACAGTTGTTAGTAGAGATGGAGGTATAGATGTGAGCGTTTAGTTGCTCAGACTTTTGTATTCATCAGTTTATTCAGTGAGTCTTGAATTTTTTTTGGAAATAAACATTGTTTGTTACATAAAATATTTTGACTTTGCTATTTTTTTCTTTTAAGCAACGATATTGATTTTTATTAAGATTTAACTTTAATAATTTGACAAACTTTTGATTTCTTACTCACTACGTAACGCCTATATACTTAGCTAGCTCTCATTTAACTTTATTTGGGAAGTTAATATTGCCTGGCGCCCGTTGCTATCCGGAAGTTTAGTTTAATTTGGATCAGTCAAAAGGTCCAAAAAGGAGAAGTTTAATATACTTTTGGAGCATTATATCTTTAAACCATGGACATCCGCATTTCTCTAAACCAAGAGATTCTGTTCCTAACCTTTCAAGCAATCGTTTCTCATAGATTTTCACCCTTGCAACCAAAAATACTTTTGTGAGGACCATGGCACTTTTCATGAATGTGATATACGTCATCGAGACAGTCCAGTTCCCAGACCACCTCACCCTTACGTGGATAAAACGGGAGACCTGTGATGTGTTTGGACATGTAACAGATTCTCTTCCAATCAGGGGGGAAATATCAAATGATGAAAGAAAGGTCGAATCTGTAGACTCCTGCTAGTCCTCTAGAGTCTGAATATCCAAGTTCTTTAGTTAAAAATTTACCTTTTGCAGTAAAACCATCCAAGTCGATGACATGGCACACACGATTCATATTCATCCATCAAATCAGAATAACCACAGAATTCCCTATGCTGATTCACACATGATATGTGCAGTCTTAGCCATGTGTACCAAATCGTCAAAATCCAGCTTTTCAATTCCTTTCAATATAGGATAACCATACTTCTGCGCCTCTAGAATGAAAGCACGAACAAATTTATCAAGACTAGTACTAGGTAGTTGACGTAAGACAATGTCCAGAAGCAGCTCCTCCAATAAACCAGGATAAACAAGTAGTTGCTCATCAGGCTGTGCATTCTAATGGAAGGTAACGGACTCAAAAACTGAACTAGAGAGCTTCATGTCTCCCTCTCGACTTTCGGAGTCGAGTTGGGTTGTTTTACCTCTGAGCGGCACTTTTTTGCACACCATGGGCTACATGGCCAGGTCACATGGACCCCGAAGGCTCAGAGAAGGTTGGGGGAGGGGACCCACTGGAACAGCTGTTGGGAGACAGATGGTAGCCTCCCGTCAAGGCCATCCAGCGTGTTCTTTAACGTGCACAGGGTATGGCTCTCCCGCACACGGGACCACGGCTTAACGTTCCATCCGACGGACGGCGGCCTTTCCAAGCCAATCGGTGTCCCCTACTGACCGTGGGTGACCCTACGTACTGACTTGTTGCGGAGATAAATCTCAACGCTGACCCAGCTGGGACTCGAACCTGGGAACTACAGTTTACGAGTCTGGAGCGCTACCGACTGAGCCACCCCCGCCCCTTCGGAGTCGAGACTTTATAGGGATGTTCAACCATTCACAAAAGCGGGGAAGCCTTGTAGAACTTTATACGATAATCACAGCGAAGGTACACATTCTCATTAATACAATTACCCTTTCTGAGATATGTCGAGGTCTTCATTCACCCGTGGGGGAATTGTTCCCCCGATACCTGCAGAGAGACCTCTCTGAGTAGGGGGCGAGTTTTTTTTTACAAAAAAGCACCTCCCTATGGTAGCATCTATTTCAAAAAGCATCCAAATCCCCTAGGCAAATTTCCGACCGCCCCCCTCCCCCCCACCACCACCAAGGAGAAACGATTTACCTTAAGGGAGGGTAGAAAAAGTATTTCGTGTCATTATCTTGTCCGAAAGTCTATGGGACAAAAAAAAATTTTTTGTCCCATAGTGACGTCTACATTAATTACACATTATTACTTAAATGTATTGGGATACTTCCATGTTATATGAATGGAAAATCATACTAAAAACTCCCCAAAGTTCAAAAACGTTTTTTACAGAAAAATATTGTAGAAGATAAATTGTAGATTTCAATCAAATTTATCCGACTTTCAATTTTAGAAAATATTCTTTTAATACTTAAGCGACAGACTGCTGAAACTGAAATATTTGATAGCAGACACTGCTGTTGCTTCAAAACTAAATTATTTCAAAACTGATGCAAAATGAAAACTTTTATTCAAACTTCTAAAATTGCATTTATTTCAGTAAACGATTTTATTATAATTCTTAGAAGTAGCAACACTAATGTTAAAATTTCAGTTTGAATTCTTTCAACAGCAAACGGACTGTTGCTCAAAATGTAGATTTGGGGATTTTTTAGACTTTCCATTTCTTTTGATATTTTGCTACAAAACACCTAATTAAAAGTTAGAGAGCTTTGAATACAGTTTTCCACTCACACAACATGGAAATGCCACAATATCTTTGGTAACTTATATATAATATAATTTGTTCATTCCCACAGCAAAAAAAAAAATATATTTAAATTTCAAAAGAGATTTGATTTTTAAAAGTTACTGCCTACTGAATGCTAAAAACAGGGTTGGCTGAAGCTGGTAAGTACCGCATTGTTGTGCCATCTCCAAAAGAGCGCCTTCGACAACACAGATCGTATAAAATGTCGAAAAAGGGATTTCACATTACGGCACAAATATGCCTTGAGCTAGTCCTGATTACAAGTTATATGCTATGATATAATATTAACTTATTACACTAATTTTACTATTTATTAACTAAACTGTATTATTTATCATTAAAATTTCTGTATCTATTACAATTACATTATTTCCTTTCTTCATGATTCTACAAAGGTCGTTCAAAAAGTACTTGACACGTCTGTAGATTCGCACTTGACGTCCCGAAGTGAACGAGCTACTTTCGTACCCACACGCCGGTAAACACGGCACCGGTATGGGCCAATCAACATCAGCTATGCCAACACTGATGGTAAAAAGATTATCCGTTGGAGCAAAACGAGTTAAAAAGCTCAACTCTCTTTTCTGCAGAATCCAAAGTGTATAGACGTGGGACGTTTCACCTCCCATCGTATAGAGGAGAGCATCTTTTGGACTTGGTCTTATATAGTGGATGAGTGAAGTCATCTGAGATGCTGGCAAGAACTCTGGAACAGGCAGAAAAGACGATATCATGATGAGTGACTAAGCCTCCAAACGAGACAACAGCGGAACAGCATGAATAGTACCACAGTTTCAACGGCTCCCTTGTGCCGAGGAACAAGCTACGGTCATTTTCCCTGCTCTGTCCCTCTTATCTTAGTTAATAATGATTAGCACTGAGAATCGAAATCGACCATAGACCTCTCAAGCTATGAACTCAGTGAGGTTCCTGTACCCGTTGGTCGAGCAGGATTGTTTTACGTTGTGTAAAAAATGTATCTAATTGGGAATGTTTCTAGTATTGTAGCCAATATTTCCCATTCCTGATTACAAACTTCCTGTAACATCTTTTTCAGTTCCCCTTTTACTAGTTTCTGCACCGAGGACCAGTGGACAAAGTTCGCTGAGGAAGAAGTATTCAGCCAATATTTATCGAAAACTAATTATTGCAGCACAAGGCCTACTTTCCACAGAATGCTGAACCTGGTGGAAAACACAATGCTTTTTTTTATTATTTTCCCTGATAGTCACCCTCTCTCAATAACCAGGGGTGGGTGTGACACTACGACTTGTTTGAAAGCTTATCTAAATTTGTCGTTATGTGTTAAAAACAAAGGCTGTAACATCATTTCTCTCTTCACTGGCAGCGCATAAAGTTCGGTCTGCAAAATCTGTATGTTGTTGCTACGAAGAATACTAAAGATGGGAAAGATTCTACTTTTTCACAAGAATGAGGAATCAATAATCTCTATTTTGAATCCATATATTACACCTAGCTATGGAAGATCGGCCTGTAAATGGTAGCTAGGCGTAAACTGTAAGGAGAGCTGTGTACCAATCCCTAGTGATGATGCACAGAACCGGCCAGGTCTAGCACCTAATGTCCGACCCCGCCTTCTCGTGGTGCAGGCCGTTAGTAACTTTCAAATGAGATATCCTCTTTTGGAAGGGAACGGAAGGGGAGGGCTGCCAGTTCAGTATGGCCTGCTGATCTGGTCATCTATGGCCACTTTTTGCTTTTTTTTTTTCAACCCTGCTGAGGAGTGGTCAACTTCACAGGGTCTTGGTGCTGACCATTTATACCTACTAGACTGGACTTGTTTATGGATTTGAGCTTGATTATTGATCCTGGACTTGCTGCACAGGTGGGCCTCTGTTGAGGGAGAGTCTGCCGCTGTGTTTTCTGTTTGCTTCTGGGTTGCCAGCTCTAAGTGAACAGAGGCATGGGATACCTTATATCAGCTGGTGGATAATCCTAATCAGAGGCCATCGCAGGTACCTGAACCTTACTTTGCTAGTTGAGCATCGTCAAGCCTAAATTGGAGTAATGCGTCTCACGCAGGCCATGTGGCTCTTGAAAAAGTCCTCTTGAAAAGGTGGTGCCTGAAGTTCCTACCAGCATTGGTGACTTCAGCCTTTATGGGAGGAGGAACGGGTCTTTGCCCCATGCCTGCGATCAGGGGGCTGTTTGATATTGTTGGCCCTACCAATCTCAATAAACCTAATTTCTTTAAAAATCCTACTAATCATTTTCTCTCTGCAGGAACGTGGAACGTGAAGACATTACATAGAGATTATTCTCTTGATGTCCTCATGCAGGAATTCCAGCGCTATAACCTAGATATTCTAGGCTTGCAAGAGACCAGATGGACAGGTAAAGGTGAGATACTTAAAAATAACTTTAAATTTCTCTTTACAGGGAGGGAGGATAGAAAGCATCACCAAGGCGTGGGTCTGCTGCTCAGCAGGACATGCTAGTGATGCTCTTCTAGGATATGAGTGCATTAATGAAAGGTTTCTTACAGCAAAATTTCAGACAAGCATTAAAGACTTGAATGTTATCTGCTGTTATGCCCCCACTGAGGATGCTGATGAGGATGAGAAGGATAGGTTTTACGGACAACTTCAGGATATTTTGAATTCTGTCAAGAAAGGAGATATTACCCTTGTTCTTGGTGACTTCAATGCCAAAGTTGGTACTGACTCTGATCTTTGGGGAGGGGTGATAGGCCCTTTTGGTATTGGTAGCTGCAATGGCAATGGGCAACGTCTCCTACAGGTAAGTAAACTCAATGGATTCAGAATAACTAACACTTATTACAAACACCGCGACGTACATAAGTACACATGGGTTTCACCTGATGGGCTGCATAAGAATATGATTGATTACATATTAATTAACAGCAAATGGGCTAGTTCTGTTAGAAATACCAGGGCATATAGGGGAGCTGAAATTGGATCTGACCATTACCTTGTTAAAAGTGTCTTGCAACTTAAACTTAAAAAGTGTTGTGCTAGGGTTAAAAAATCTACCTTTAATACTGAAGCTCTGAAAGACCCAGTTATAGCTAAAGCTTACCATGATAGGTTACTTAGTCATTATGACAGTCATGGTTTGCTTAATACTGAAGTTGAGGAAGAATGGGGCCATTTTAAACAGGCTTTTTTGGAAACTAACAGTACTCTTTTAGGAAAAAAGGAGCAGAAGAGGCAGAATTATTTAAGTGATAAGGCAATTGAGCTTATTTCAGAAAGAAGGAACTGCAGGAATGTCCTTAATCAGTACCCTACTAGTCCTAATAGAAAGGATTACAGAGAGCTTAATAAACGTGTAAAGGATCAGTTAGCTACTGATAAAAATCTTTGGCTTGATAGCTTGGCTGACAAAGCTGAGGAAGCAGTTAGGCAGCACAACAGCAGAGAGCTGTACCAGATAGTTAATGTTTTAGGTGGTAGAAAACGGACAGGCATACAGGGATTGAATGATAAACAAGGTAAGGTTATAGAAGGTGAGGATTCTGTCATGGCTAGGTAGGCTGAGCATTTCAGTGATGTTCTAAACAATGTGGTTAGTTCTACTCCCATTGTTTGTAATGATGATAGATGCATTGGCAGCTTTAATGTTGGCCCTATAACACAATCTGAAGTTAGTTTGGCTATTTCTAAACTTAAACTTCATAAATCCCCAGTGGTAGATGAAATTACTACAGAAGTGCTCAGAGCTGGGAATGTTTTGGTTACCACTTGGATGACTGAAATTTTGAATAACTTTTATGATAAAGGCATGGTTCCTAAAGATTTTACCAGGGCTATTATTATACCTATTTTCAAAAAAGGTGATCGCAGTTCTTGTGATAACTATAGGGGTATCAGCCTACTCTCTGTTCCAGGTAAAGTTCTTTCCATGATTGTGCTTAATAGAATTAAGAATCTGGTTGACAGTCAATTGCGTGATGAGCAATGTGGATTCAGAAGTGGTAGGGGATGTGTAGATCAGATATTTTCACTTAGGCAGATTCTTGAGAAATGTTTAGAGTTTCAGAAACCTCTAGTTGCTAGCTTTGTTGATTTCAAAAAGGCTTTCGACTCTGTTGATCGTCATAATTTGTGGTTGATTGTGAGATCATATGGTATACCTGACAAGTTAGTTAACATAATGAAAGCTCTCTATAATAACACTGAGTTGTGTGTGAGAGTTGGTAAGTCTTGTAGCAATTGGTTTAGCATTACGTCTGGTGTTCGACAAGGGTGCATTTTGTCTCCTTTTCTCTTTAGTTTGGTTGTTGATTATGTTATGCGAAATTCACTTCGAGGGAAAGATTTTGGCCTTAAATGGGCTGGAGATACGAAAATTTCTGATTTAGATTATGTTGATGATTTAGCCCTTTTGGCAAATGATGTTGATGAGATGAACTCGTTCATTCGAGCTGTTGATGAGACTGGTAGCAGAGTAGGTTTGGTTATAAACAGAGAGAAAACTAAAGTGATGAAAATTGGTCAGGCAGGTTGTGATTCAGTTAATCTGAATGGTTGCAGTCTTGAGCAGGTGTCACAGTTTAATTACCTTGGGAGCTATGTAACTGATACTGGTGATGTGCGGCATGAGATTAACAGACGAATAGGTATTGCTGCCGGGACTTTTAAGAATCTATGGAGATTGTGGAGAAATAGGCGTATACACCTAAAGACTAAAATTAGACTGTATAATAGTTTGGTTCTTTCTAGGGTTAGTTATGGTAGTGAAACTTGGATGCTGTGTAAACAAGATAACAGGAAACTAGATGCTTTTGATTCTAGATGCTTACGCAGTATCTTGGGTATTAGGTGGTTTAACTTTGTAACTAATGATGAGGTTAGGCAAAGGAGTCTGCAAACTCCTTTAAGCAGCATATTGTGCAGAGAGAGACTCCGCTGGTTTGGCCATGTTGCCCGTATGGATAATTATAGATTGGCGAATAAGGTTATGAACAGTGTGCCTAGAGGCCTCAGAAGGAGGGGGAGACCTAGGATGCGGTGGGCTGACAATGTCAAACAGGACCTTGTTAGAATTGGTGTGCAGTGGCCAGATGCAGCAGATATAGCTCAGGACAGATATGCTTGGAGAATTAAACTGCGTGGTCTGGTTGGACGTCCGTAGCCCATGGCTGCTTGAGGATGATGATGATGATGATGATGATGATGATGGAAGATCATATTTAACAATAATAACGCTCAAGAAATGGTCCTATAACCAAATAGCAATTTAAGAGTTAGCTAAAACTAAAAGGACGCATATCGCCTCTGGCGCTTATGAGAATTTCTTTTTACCTACTGTTTAATTCCTTAAAAGTTTCAATTTGAGCTAGCTGATGATGGAAAAAAATTTAAATAGTATTTCATTAGTAATTATACAACATCAAAGTATTCGTCTTTTAATTCTTAAATCTAAAAAATTGCATTTCACACACTCCTCCAAAAAAAAAAGTGGGCAGATTATTGTTATCACTTGAACACTGATTAAGAACTACCATTAGTTTTTCAAACTTGCATTCTATACATATCATTTGTAAAACTCGATAACAGTCTGCCGTTTCATCATTTTAGTGATCTGTAAAGATATATTATATTAAAACTATTAAGCATTTGAAAAATACGAATTAAAATATTTCATCATCATCATCCTCAGCAGCCATGGGCTACGGAGGTCCAACCAGACCGTGCAATTTAGTTCTCCAAGCATATCTGTCCTGAGCTACATCTGCTGCATCTGGCCACTGGAAACCAATTCTAACAAGGTCCTGTTTGACAATGTCTGCCCACCGCATCCTACATCTCACCCTCTTTCTTAGAACTTTAGGCACACTGTTCATAACCCTATTCGCCAATCTAAAATTATCCATACGGGCAACATGGCCAAACCAACGGAGTCTCTCTCTGCACAATATGCTGCTTAAAGGAGGTTACCGACTCCTTTGCCTAACCTCATCATTAGTTACGAAGTTGAACCACTTAATGCCCAAGATACTGCGTAAACATCTAGAATCAAAATATAATATTTCATTACCACTAATCAAATTATAAAAGAGTTTTCTAATTGTCATTTTCATTGTTGCCAATGGAAACTTCATGACGTTCATATTCCACCACCAAAATTTCATATTTCTGTCATTAATATATCTTTGCAATATTCGTTTGAAATTTTGGAATTATCAATCTTTTTCACCGTAAGAGGGAGCAATTATAGTGTTTGAAAGATTCTGAAAGTGCGAATCATAATATTTTATCAATTGCTATCTAATCCTAAAAATAATTTTTCATTTATCTCTAAATACAAACAATTATCTGCTAAAACAAAAAAATTGTGTTTTCCCACCTCCCCTGGTCTAAGAGCTCAATAGGTCAATTCATTGTTGTCAATGGAAACATCATGGCGTTCATATTCCACCACCAAAATTTAAAATTTCTAGCTTGAATACGTCGTTTACAATATTTGTTTGAAATTTTAGAATTTGCAAATTTTTCCGCTGATAGAGGGCGCAATTATAGTTTTCAGAAGATTTAAAAAGAGTAAATTATAATATTTTATCAATTCCTATCTAATTCAAAAATAATTTTTCATTTTTCTCTAAAAACAACCAAATATCTGCTAAAATTAAAAAAGTGTGGGTTTTTTTTGAAAATGAGATTAAAACAGTTTCAATCCCCTCTCCAGAATATTAGTTAGAATGTAAGAAAAGCTTTGTTTTCATTTTAGTGGTAGGGTCGACAATATCAAATAGGCTTTTAATCGCATGGGTGGGGCAAGGGTCCATTCCCTGATTTACTAAGTTCTCTAGGCCTGTCCAATCATCAAAGTCGAATACAACTCGAGATATTTTTGCGAACATTTTCATGAATCAGAGACAGAAGAGAAATTGTCGTCTGAGACATATTACAACAGTTAAGGATTGACAATACTTTCGTATAGCATGAGGCAAGGATTCAGAGATAACCTATGATCAGGATCAGCAAATAGCCTATATAAAGTACATATTTTATTCATCTGTTCACTTGGTATCAGAACCCAGAAACAAATAGAAAGCAAAGTACTGAAGGTGATTAATGTTACATGATGCTGTTTTCAGATTCCAGAGAACATCACATATATTTATGTCACGTGCGTATAATATTGTTACGACAAATGGACGCGCTGCAGTGACTTCATGACAAAACGTGACATGAACGCTCTCATATACTTGTGCGTGAGAATTATACAACAAACGAATTTGAATGTAAAACCGACCTGAAAAAGAGAATGATAGAATTACAATGTTAAAGTTGTGCAGATCAAAAAGAAGGTTTAGATAGTCTGAGTCAGTGCACGATAAGTAAAAACAAGAAATATCTTTGTGTGGTGTGTGCGTGGGTGGTTTGTTTTGCTAGTGTGATAAATCTAGTGATCTAACCAAAGACGAAGGATTGTTTACGCTGAAGTGAAGGTATTCAAGAGATATGACAAACAAAATGAAGAGGTAGTAATTTAGTAGAACAGACAGAGCTGGTCTTGTATGCTCTGTAGAAAAAGGATTATTAATTTATATACAATAGCAGTTAGTTTGTTTATAAGTTATTTCATCCATATTTTTGTAATAATTTGCATTGTATTGTAATTCGTATTGTAAATATACTTATTATACTCATGCTCAGTTTCATCCATTTAAAATTTGCAAGAATATATTTATATATAATATATAAAATATATTTATATCACATGCGTGATAAGATGTCCCAGTTGTGCAACAATTGCCCTAGTGTACCTTCCACTACTGTAGGGTCTGTAAAGCACTGTCTTATCTAATTGGTCCCATTCCTGATTACAAACTTCCCATAACCCATCAACAGTTTCCAGTGAACGTTTCAGATCCCCTTTTAAGTGTCCAAATGTGTAAATGTCCATGGGAAGGTCATTCAGTGATTTCACAGGAATGTTCTCAAATAGCAGAGTGCAGATTCCGGCTTCCTCTGTCATCTATTGAAGATACGTGAAGGTAGATGCTGAGATTTGACTCCAAGAAATCTGTTGATGAAACCGTATGGTGTTGATGTCCATACCATACAAGGCAGACAATTCGTCCCAGTATATTGACTCCAGGACGTTTGTCTTCATAGTAGAGGAAATTCACCTTGGTGTTCTTTTCCACCCTATGGATTTAAAAACTTCACTTTATAGCTGTACCGAACAATGACAACAAAGCGTTTTGGACAACTTTCATCACATTCTCTGTACCACTTGTGACAGGCTGTTTGATAGATTGGTGGAAAATATATTGGACCTGTTGCAATTGTCTAAGTAGACATATTTTTCATCCAACGTGTCCGCATTTTTCCACTGTTTTCAGGGTAGGTAACGTTCATACAGCTTGCAGCAATTGGCATGCTATTTGGTTACATGGTGAAGAAGCAACTTGTGGACACAGGATTTATACGTGTGCTGTAAGCAAAGATTGCCTTGGATGATATTATGGACAGTCAACTGGGATACCTTCATGGCTATAGCGAGCACTCTGTGTTATGATAACACATGGCATATGACTGGGAGCTCTATGCTTTTGATGTAACTACAAACACTTCTGGGTATCGAACTCCTACGCATTGCTTCATCACGAGATGCTAAATCCTCTGGTTTTGCATATCTTTATAATTTCTGACTCGGAATACTGGGTATTGGAAAGAATAAAGATGTACCGTTCCCAAAACGTGTCGATCATCGGTGGCATATCGCACAGTTCGTGCTCACAAAACGGTATATATATAATCATTCTACCGCATGCACTATGGCCACAATTTATTCGTAGTGGGATGCCTTCATCGAGGAATATTTGCATAGGAAATCAGAGCAATGTAACATATCAACCTCACGATTAGACCCTATAGATATATGTACTATACCCCACAATTGCCCACCAATGTGGCAAGTCAGGATCTAATTTAGACAAATGAACTCACAGCTCATCGTTGATTTTCTGAGTATCTATCCACTATCAAGTTATGTAACAGCTTGATAGTGGATAGATACTACCCACTATCAAGTTTGCCATAGATAGATAGAAAAGCACAGGGTCTAATATTCAAAATTATAAGCAGTAGAGATTCCAGGATTCCAGGTCAGCATAGAGGCCTTATAATGTTCACCACTCCACAGCAGGGTGGGAAAAATAAACTTGTCTAGAAGGGACCAGGTCAATAAGATATACTGATCTGGCAGCCGTCTTTCTCGATATTTTGAAGCAAAGAAAATATTCTCTTTGAAAAGCACCAACTAACATCACCACAAGAAGGTACAATCCAATTTATAGGTGGATGCTTGGCCTATTTTGCATATCATCACAAGGAAATGGCTGTGTTTTCAGTATATACTTACTACAATTTAAAGGGAAAAATTTCATGTTTGAAATAATTATACTAATAATTCTTTTCTGTGGTCAAATACCAGAATGCCATTTACCTATGCTTATCCTTGTAAGAAATAAGCTCTTGGTTTACACAGCAGAGTTCCGCCACCAGTTCATTAGAGCATTTCTCATACAGGTAGAAAGAAGACCGCTCTGCTGATACTAATTCACAAGAATATTTCTGGAAAGAATAATAAATAAATACATATATTCTCTAAATAAATAAAAGACATTTGCCTTCTAAATTTGACAAAATACTAACTTGAATTAAGTAAATTTATTTCACTTTAAGCTTAATGATATATATTTGATGTTGAGTTAAAATATTTGCACATACAGGGATTTCTGTTTTAAAATGAGTACAATAATATAGCATAATTCTTTTAAAACAATCGATTTCGGACTGCTTCCTAAAGAGAATATGTGATATTAAGTTCAACTTCATCATGATAACAGTTATGCAAAACATGTAAAAGAACAAAATTTTGAAGTCATTCCAAAAGATCCCAGCAAGAAAAAAGTGATTAAGCAGTTGGCCCATTTCTGAAATCTAGAAATACTACTTATAAAAGTACAGCTAGAATGCTGACCACCCATGAATCCTGTCATTCCATTGCTTTTTACAAAAACCAAAATTCAAAAAGAGAGGCCAGTGTTACGTCCCTGGTAGCAAAACAACCCTCATGTACCATCCATTTCAAAAAACTTTAAACCGAAAAATATACTTCCAAGAATATTTTGATCCAACAGAATTTTCAATCACATTTACAATATATCTTCAAAAACGGTAAAATATAAATATCCAGTCCCAACACCAAACGGCATCATTTGACGTGGTTTCACTTTTTCCATGGACAATTGTCGGAGAACTCATAAAAATCTTAGAGACCAGAAGAGAAGTTTGCAACGGAGACTCCACCCCAATGACATATATATATATATCATTAAAACTGTAAAGTTTGTCACAGAGCAGAATTATTTTAAAATCAACAAAATTTACGTGCAAAATCGTGGTCTTTTAGCAAATATTGCCCTAAGGCACACTAAAAACATAGGGCTCAAACATCCAGCAAAAATATTGGACACAATTGTTGAATGACATATTGGGCATTTGCAACCAGTAAATGACAAATCAGGAACAGCTGCAACAATGACTAAATCAAATCTTACCCAACATAAAATTCACATTGAAAATGAAAAGCAACGAAAATATCGTTCATTCATTTGATGATATATCGAAGAAACTTGCAAATTGTACATGGAAGTATATCATAAATCATCGGTACCAACTATCATTATCGCATATAACTCAAAACAATCGCTGAACCATAAGAAAAGGGAAATAAAAACTGCATTTATATGAAATGCCAAATACTCCATCAAACAATTACACGAAGTAGAAAGAAGAAATGTTTAGGAAACAGCACGAAACGCGGGATACCCATGTAAATTATCAACGACTTCAAATAAATTGCTAAAAATGCAATAAACCAAGAAATGCAGTCCATTCTAACAAAAAAGTACAAGGAAGAAAAAACGATATTTATCAAACGCCAAGTTCCTGTAGTTCCCATTTACTTAAGAAATGATTTGTTTCTAAGCCAACTCAGTAAATTTAATTTCACTTTTTGCTCCAATTTTGGCAGAGAAACTCGAATTAAGTATATCAGAATACCTCTTAACTTTCTCCTTTTCCTTTTTTTTCACCTCAAGCCAAGTTGTCCACAACTCTTTTTTACATACCACTATGTCATATCACATGTTGCATTTAAATAGATGGAGTTTTATGGTATATTGCAGATGATATCAATTAAATTATGGTAACTGCTGAATTATTTTACGCAGGAAGTAAAATATATAGTGCAGGTTCATTAAAATATAGCATATGACATAGCCTTCTCGTGGTGCAGACCATTAGTACCTTTCAAAAGCGATACTCTCTTGTGGAAGAGAAAGGAAGGGAAGGCTGCCAGACAGTTGGATTGTGGTCTAGTATGGCTACTTTTCTTCTTTTTCTACCCTGCTGAGGAGTGGTAAAGCACACAAAGTCTTGGTGTTGACCATTACACCTACCAGAATGGAATAATGGCTCTGAGCTTGAGTATAGATTCTGAATTTCCTGCATTGGTGGGATTCAGTTGAGAGAAAATCTCCCTCTGTGTTTTCTGTTTGTTTATGGGTTGAGAACCCCAACTGAATAGATTCACAGGATAGATTTTATTAGCTGGTGGATAATCCTGATCAAATGCCATCGCAGGCAGGTACCTGAACTCTTGCTTCTACAGCCATCTTCAAACCTACATTGGAAGGAGTCTTCCAGTGTAGATTGCTTCAGCCTTTGGTAGTAGAGGAACAGGTGTTTGTCCCATGCCTTCGATTAGGGGGCTGTTTGATATTGTCGGCACTTCCTCTTTCAATATACAGGGTGTCACAAAAATATAGGTACAAACTTTAAGGGGAGGTAGATAACATCTAAAAGAATGAGAATTGCATAGGAACCCATAACCGGAAACGTCACCGTAAGTCAATAGGCGGCGCTGTACATCAGTGCGCTAGAGAGGAAATTTCGGATTTCCTCATTCGAGCGGTAGTCGGCTGACGAAGAGCATGCAAAGATATTCGAACAGGGAGCTGGCAGACATGCACTTAGTGTATGGAATAGCTGAGGGCAACGGATGAGCCGCTCAACGAATGTAGTATCAAGAACGCTTCCCACACAGACATGTACCGGGCCACCGTTTGTTTCTGCGATTATGGGTCATTAAGAGGTAGCAGAAATGAGGGCAGGCCACGATCGACGCATACTCCCGCCATGGAAGAAAGTGTGTTGGATGCCGTGGAGACTAATCCTAGTACCAGCACACGTGCCGTTGCCTCTGCCTTAGGAGTGTCTCGTTGCAGTGTACAGCGTGTTTTGCACGGCGAGTCCTTACACCCCTTTCATCTCCAAATGGTTCAATTACTTCTCTCCACAGATCATCCTGCACGTGTGCGTTTTGCGCAGTGGTATCTCCAAGAAAGTGCCCAAGATGTGAATTTCCCAGCTTATGTTTTGTTTACTGAATGAGGCCAGTTTCACTCGGGATGGCGTATTCAATCAGCACAATGCGCATTTGTGGGCTCACGAGAACCCCCACGGTATGCACACCCATGCGGCACAACATCGTTTCGCAGTAAATGTGTGGACAGGTTTGGTCGGCGATTGCTTAGTCGGACCATACCTTTTACCATTCCGCATGACCTCTGCGAATTATCTGATCTTTCTGGAACAGGTTCTACCAGGCTTACTTGCCCATGTTCCAGCAAATGTGAGACGCAACATGTGGTTTCAACATGATGGGGCGCCTCCCCATTATGGAAGGTGTGTTTGTGCGCATTTGAACATGTCTTTTGGGCAATGATGGATTGGGCCTGCTAAACCAGTTGCTTGGCCTCCACGCTCACCTGATTTAACGAGCGTTGATTTCTTTCTGTTGAAGCTACCGTGTATGAATCGCCTGTGGAGTCTGACATGGATCTCGTGGCAAGGCTCGTCTGCGCTGCTGCTACTATCAAAGAAACTCCAGGTGTGTTCGACCGTGTCCGGCAATCAATGCTCCGTTGGTGTCACGCATGCATCGCGTCTCATGGTGGAAACTTCGAGCAACTGCTGTAACATTATGAAATGTATCATCTAGTACGCCATTTGTAATAATTATGCCCAATAAATGTTTTCCCATTAATCACTGTCTTGTGTTCTTTCAGATCTTGTACTTCTGCTACCACTTTCCCGTGACGTTTCCGGTTATGGGTTCCTATGCAATTCTCATTCCTTTAAATGTTATCTACCTCCCCTAAAAGTTTGTACCTATATTTTTGATAGACCTTGTACATAGTTTTTTTCCACAGGAACTATTTTTCTCCACAGGTAGATGCAATGTGAAGACTCTGCACAGAAATTATTCGCTTGATGTCCCGACACAAGAATTCCACCGTTATAACTTAGATATTCTCGGCTCGCAAGAGATCAGATATTTAAAAATAACGTTAAATTTCTCTTTTCAGAGAGGAAACATATAAAGCATCTCCGAGTTGTAGCTTTGCTTCTCAGCAGACACGCTAGTGATGCTCTTCCAGGATATGAGCGCATTAACAAATGGTTTCATAAGTTAAATTTCAGACAAAATTAAAGATTTGTATATTATTTATTGCTATGCCCCCACTAAGGACGCCGATGGAAACAAGATAGGTTTTGTGGATAATTTCGGGATATTTTGAATTCTGTCAAGAAACGAGATATTACCCGTCTTTTCGGTGACTTCAATGCTAAAGTTGGTACTGGCTCTGACCTTTGGGGAGGATGATAAGGTCCCTTTGGTATTGGTAGCTGCAATGACAATGGGCAACGTCTCCAACAGGTAAGAAAAATTAATGGTTTGAGAATAACCAACATTTATTACAAACACCACGAGATACATACATAAGTACATATGAATTTCACCAGATCGACTGCATAATAATATGATTGATTGTACATAGTTGTATCAAAATAATATGACCACCTACCACAGTATATGTATGGTAGGTGGTCATATTATTCTGATACGACAATGTATATTAATTAACAGCAAATAGGCTAATTCTGTTAAGAATACCAAGTCATAAAGAGAGCTGAAATTGGATCTGACCATTACCTTGCTAAAAGTGTCTTCCAACTTAAACTTAAGAAGTGTTGCGCTAAGGTTAAAAAATTTACCTTTAATTCTGAAGCTCTGAAAGATCCAGTTATAGCTAAAGCTTACCATGATAGGTTACTTAGTCATTATGACAGTCATGGTTTACTTACTACAGAAGTTGAGGAAGAATATTATCCTTTTAAATAGACTTTTATTGATATAACAGTACACTCTTTGATAAAAAGGGTAAGGGGAGGCGAAATTATTTGAGTGATAAGGTGCTGGAACTTATTTTGGGAAGAAATAACTGCAGGAATGTCCTTAATCAATACCTTACTAATCGTAATTGGAAACGTTAAAAGGTGCTTAATAAACCTGTAAATGATTAGTTAGCAGCTTATAAGCATCTTCGACTTCATGGCTTGGCTGACAAAGCTGAGGAAGCAGCTACACAGCGTAACAGCAGAGATCTATATCAGATAATTAATATTTTGTGTGGGATTACATGGACAGGTATACAGGTATCGAAGGATAAACAAGGTCAGGTTATGGAAGGTGAGGAGTCTGTCATGGATAGGTGGGCTGAGCATTTCAGAGATGTTCTAAACAATATAGTAAGTTCTCCTATCCTCGTTTGTAATGATAGTAGATGCATTACTGGCTTTAATGTTGGCCCTATATTACACTGAAAGGATTTTGGCGATTCCTACACTTAAATTACACAAATCCACAGGGGTAGATGAAATTACTATTGACATGCTTAATATTGAAAAAGTTTCTGTTACCACAAGGCTGACTGAAACCTTGAATACCTTTTGTCATAAAGGCATTGTTCCTAAGGATTTTGCCAGAGCTATTATTATCAATATTTTTATAAAAGAATCTGGTTGATAGACAACTGTGTGATAAATAGTGTGGATTCAAAAGTGGTAGGAGATGTGTATATCAGATTTTTTTAATTTTGGCAGATTCTTCAGAAATGTTTGGAGTCTCAGAAGCCTGTGGTTACTAGCTATTTAGATTTTAAAAATAGGCTTTTGAGTTGATCGTCATGAACTGTAGTTGATCGTGAGTAGTAGACGTAGCGGTTGGGAAAAATCATTAATTTCCAGGAAATGAAAATTTATGCATAACCCTTTTTACCCTTCCTCTGAAGAGAAGATGCTTTTGAGGATAGACTAATGAATGACAGGATGTTTCAACCGGAAATGCTTTCACGAATCCATCTCGTATGAGTGTAATGATATCGAGCAGATGGTTAAGGGAACGTTTCGAAGGAGGGCTATTTGCTTTCAATTCTGACGGAAAAAAACCCTTTGAGAAAGGCATATGTGGTATACAAATGAGAAATCATTACTTTATAGGAAATATAAAAATTATAACAAAATCCCTTTCACAGATGAAAAAACCCTCTTTTTACTCTTTCACTAAAGAGCACTCTTTTAACCCTTTCGCAAATGAAAAACACCTTTTTATCCTCCTGCTAAAGAGTAGATATCCCTCTCTGTACGATTTGGTATCTGTGCTGAACTCTAGAATTGATGTGACAGCAGTAAAAAGCATCCTTTTTCCTGCTAGCTTCCGAATGTTGCGTGCGAAAACACGAAAACTTATTTTCAATGTCTGGAGGCTAGAGTCACGAGTGACGAATAAAAATCCTTAGTTTATAGGAAATGCAAATTTTCCCCCACCTAAAGAGCAGATGGACTAATGATAGCACAAGACTGGCTGACCTCTCCCTACACGTTGAGAAAGCTGTCCTGTACAACTCCAGAACAGATGCTATCATAGACGGATGTTTTTAGTAAATCGTATCACGTTTCCGCCACAACACGCCGCTAAGAGAGAATCAGCTGCGCGCATCGTTGATTATACTTAAGACGATGTTCCCCCCACACTAAGACAAATAACGATTAACCTTTTCTGGATGAAAGTCTTACACTAGAGAGGATGAATTCTGTTCTTTAGCGCGCAAACGAACGAGTGTACCAGAATAATAGGAAAGTAGTCTAAGAGTCTTGCGTCGCTTAGCTAACATCCAGATAAAATCTGTTAGGCATAACAAGTGAATATTTTAAGAATAATGTTATAAAAGAATTGTTGAAACATCCGAAAAACCATCCGAGTAGAGGTAAAAATAATACACTTTGTGTGACTTATTATAGCATAATTTATAAAGTCTTATCTGTGTCTCTTGATCCATATTTTGCTTGCAGATCGTCAGATACTGTTATTCATCCTACGACCTCTCAAATTCAGTATATATTGCATCAACCTATGATGATAGTAACACTGAGGTATTTTAAACAGATTATCAATAGAAACACTTTCATCACACAGTTACTTCAGAATGCTCTTAATCTAGATTGAGTACATTTCATTCTGTCCACAAGAAAGAGCTTTCAGAGAAATAGAATGATTACTGCAATGTTGCCAGATTACTTCACATCTGTAAAGATAGGACACGATCAGGGGCATAGCCATTGGGAGGATGGGGGGGAGGCTCCCCCAAAATACCTCGGAGTTGGCAAAATTCGAAGCGAATTCGTAAAATCTAGGTGAGTTGTGAAAATTTGTATTTTCTTTTTGGAAAATTAAGGGGAGTTGTCAAAATTGAGGCAACTTAGCAAATCTAAGGCAGTTTGAAAAATAAAGAGACGGCAAAATTTAGAGCAGCTGGAAAAATTCGAAGCCACTTAGTAAAAACAGGAGAGTTGGCAAAATTCGGAGTGAGTCGATAAAATCTTGGGGAGTTGGCAAAATCGGGACAATTTGGCAAAATATTGGGGAGTTGGCAAAATTCGGAATGACTTGGTAAAATCTTGGGGAGTTGGCAAAATTCGGAGTGACTTGACAAAATCTTGGGGAGTTGGCAAAATTCGGAGTGACTTGATAAAATCTTGGGGAGTTGATAAAATTCGGAGTGACTTGGTAAAATCGTGGGGAGTTGTCAATATTCAGGTGAGATGTAAAAATTAGGATTTTTTTTTGTAAAATTATGGCGAGTTGCCAAAATCTAGGGACAGTTAGCAAAATTCGGAGTGACTTGCCAAAATCGTAGGGAGTTGGCAAAATTCAGGTGAGATGTGGAGGTGAAATTCTTTCTACGATTTTAGTCAACTATTCTGAATTTCACAAACCCAATCCCAATTATCACAACTCGCCCGTATTTTCCAAGTGGATCAGAATTTTGCCAACTGTCCTATATTCTGTTAAGTTTCCTCAATTTATCCAACACTCCTTCATTTCACAAAACAAATCTCAATTTTCACAACTCGCCTATATTTTAAGAAGTGCATTCGAATTTTGCCATCTACTCTAGATTTTTCCAACTCGCCGTAATTTTACAGAAAAAATCTCACTTTTTACATCTTCCCTGAATTTGACAAGCCACTTCGAATTTTATCAACTCTTCTTAATTGCACAACAAAGGCACAATTTTCACACTCCCCAGTATTTTACCAAGTGGCTTCGAATTTTGCGAACTCCAATAGATTTTGCCAAGAGTTCTTTCCAACTCTCCTTAATTTCATAAAACCAATCCCAATTTTTACATCTTCCCTGAATTTGACAAGCCACTTCGAATTTTATCAACTCTTCTTAATTGCACAACAAAGGCACAATTTTCACACTCCCCAGTATTTTACCAAGTGGCTTCGAATTTTGCGAACTCCCCTAGATTTTGCCAAGAGTTCTTTCCAACTCTCCTTAATTTCATAAAACCAATCCCAATTTTTACAACTCACCTGTACTTTACCAAGTGGTTTCCAGTTTTGCCAACTTCCCTAGATTTTGCAAAGTTTTCTCGATTTTATCAACTATCCTTAATTTCACAAAAACAATCCCAATTTTCACAAATCGCTCGTATTTTACCAAGTGGATTCGAATTTTGCCAACACGCCATAATTTTACAGAAAAAAGATTGTAATTTTTACATCTCACCTAATTTAGTCAACTCTCAACGATTTTGCCAAGTCATTCCGAATTTTGCCAACTCCCTACGTTTTGCCAACTCTTCTAGATTTTGCCAACTCGTCATATTTTTACAGAAAAAAATCCAAATTTCACAACTCACCTGAATTTTGCCACTCCCTACGATTTTTCCAAGTAACTCCGAATTTTGCCAACTGCCCTAGTTTTTACCAACTCCCTAAGTTTTGCCAACTCTCCTAGATTTTTCCAACTCGCCATAATTGTACAGAAAAAAATCCTAATTTTTACATCTCACCTGAATTTTGGCCAGTATTGAATTTGGCGTGAATCACCACGATTTTGCCAAGTAACTCCGTATTTTCCCAACTCCCCAAGATTTTACCAAGTCACTCCGAATTTTGACAACTTACCTGTTTTTACTAAGTGGCTTCGAATTTTGCCAACTGCTCTAAATTTTGCCATCTCTCCATTTTCCAAACTGCCTCAGATTTGCCAAGTTGCCTCGATTTTGACAACTCCCTTTAATTTTCCAAAAAAAAAATTGGTGAGTTTGAAAAGTTTAAAGTGATTTGGCAAATTTAGGAGAGATGTGAAAATTGGGATTAGTTTTGTAAAATTAAGGAGATTTTACCAAATCAAGGCAAAAATTCATACTGATTTGATACAATTCAGACGAATGACGACTTAAAATTGGCTTTTACCCCCCTCACCCCAAGGAGCGAAAATCCAAGCAAGTTTGCTCAGTTGGCAAATTTTGCCAAAATTTTGCTCGAGTTGGAAAAGTTTGGACTTCCCCCCCGCCAACCATATTTTTTGGCTACGCCCCTGGACACTATCGTTGCAGAAATGTTTTAAAATTCTCTTTTTGGCTAGGAAAAAAAATCAGTGTAGACAGGGAAATAAGTCGTTAGTCTTATCCATCGAATCTTCCCCAAAGGATATTTCCGTATATTAATAGATCTAAGAATTCATCATTTGAACAGAAAATGATTTCACAGAACGGTATGTACTTTAGCATCTGTTGAACACACATTGTGTCAAAAAGAACTCTTATTCACATCTAAAAGTAATATTTTGCCCCTAGCTAAACGATATACAGTTCTACGTAAGTCTTAGCATCAGGTGTGAGGTTGCTCGTTAAGTAATATTTCTTATACTTAGCTTTTCTCAATATGCTATAATAGGTTTTGAACACATAGTCGCTATATATGAATGTTTAAACTTTTATGTACGATAGTTTAGATCATCACCGACTAAAAGTGATATAAGAGACTCGTTTCCTTCCATAAACGTTAAAGAACTTTTCTTTCGTCTCCGAAGCTAGATACCCTCACGAGAGTTACAAACCTAATCACATCGATGCAACAAATCATTATTCAATAAAATGTGACAAAAGTGCAGACACTCTAGGACTCATTATCACTTAATACAGACGAGAATACGAAGCACACTCTTCGAACCTACATATTATACAACTAAACATTAATTTCTCTCACAAACTGTGTTTGAAATACTTCGCAGAATGAAAATTATTTCACCCTCGACCAGCATAGGGGATTACTAATAAAAGGCTTCGATACCGACAAAAATCGGTATCGCAGCCTTTTATTAGTAAGGGTATTAGTAATCCGTATTGTCTTTCTAATTAAGAATTGTCTTCCTCATACACTCTCTCTATACTGTTATAAATTGTGGATCCCCCAATGGTTTAGAAATGATTTATTTAACTACCAAAGATGAATTATCATCATCATCATCATCCTCATGCAGCCATGGGTTACGGAGGTCCAACCAGACCGTGCAATTTAGTTCTCCAAGCAAGTCTATCCTCTCTGATAGAGTCTCCAAGCAATCTGATTGATCTCTGATTGATCTCTCCAAGAAAGTCTATCATCTGGCCACTACACATCAATTCTAACAAGGTCCTGTTTGATATTGTCTGCCCACCGCATCCTAGGTCTCCCCTTCTTTCTGAGGCCTTTAGGCACACTGTTCATAACACTATTCGCCAATCTATAATTATTCATACGGGCAACATGGACAAACCAACGGGGGTCTCTCTCTGCACAATATGCTGCTTAAAGGAGGTTGCAAACTCCTTTGCCTAACCTCATCATTAGTTAAAAGGTTGAACCACCTAATGCCCAAGAATCTGGAATCTAATGCGTCAACATCTGGAACCAAAAGCATCTAGTTTCCTGTTATCTTGTTTACAAAGTGTCCAAGTTTCACTACCATAACTAACCCTAGAAAGAACCAAACTATTATACAGTCTAATTTTAGTCTTTAGGTATATACGCCTATTTCTCCACACTCTCCATAGATTCTTAAAAGTCCCGGCAGCAATCCCTATTCTTCTGTTAATCTCATGCCGCACATCACCAGTATCTGTTACATAGCTCCCAAGATAATTAAACTGTGACACCTGCTCAAGACTGCAAACATTCGGATTAACTGAATCACAGCCTGCCTGACCAATTTTCATCACTTTAGTTTTCTCTCTGTTTATAACCAAACCTACTTTACTACCAGTTTCATCAACAGCTCGAATGAAAGAGTTCATCTCATCAACATCATTTGCCAAAAGGGCTAAATCATCAGTATAATCTAAATCAGAAATTTTCGTATCTCCAGTCCGTTTAAGGCCAAAATCTTTCCCTTGAAGTGAATTTCGCATAACATAATCAATAACCAAGCTAAAGAGAAAAGGAGACAAAATGCACCTTTGTCGAACACCAGAAGTAATGCTAAACCAACTGCTACAAGCCTTACAAACTCTCACACACGACTCAGTGTTATTATAGAGAGCTTTCATTATGTTAACTAACTTGTCAGGTATACCATATGATCTCACAATCAACCACAAATTATGACGATCAACAGAGTCGAAAGCCTTTTTGAAATCAACGAAGCTAGCAACCAAAGGTTTCTGAAACTCTAAACATTTCTCAAGAATCTGCCTAGTGAAAATATCTGATCCACACATCCCCTACCACTTCTGAATCCACATTGCTCATCACGCAATTGCCTGTCAACCAGATCTTACTTCTCTTAAGCACAATCATGGAAAGAACTTTACCTGGAACAGAGAGTAGGTTGATACCCCTATAGTTATCACAAGAACTGCGATCACCTTTTTTGAAAATAGGGATAACAATAGCTCTGATAAAATCCTTAGGAACCATGCCTTTATCATAAAAGATATTCAGAATTTCAGTCATTCAAGTGGTAACAGAAACATTCGCAGCTCTGGCATTTCCATAGTAATTTCGTCTACACCTTGGGATTTATGAAGTTTAAGTTTAGAAACAGCCAAAATAACTTCAGATTGTGTTATAGGGCCAACATTAATGCCACCAATGCTTCTATCATCATTGCAAACAATGGTAGTAGAACTAACCACCTTGTTTAGAACATCACTGAAATGCTCAGCCCACCTAGCCATGAGAGAATCCTCACCTTCTATAACCTTACCTTGTTTATCCTTCAATCCCTGTCTACCTGTCCGTTTTCTACCACACGAAACATTAACTATCTGGTACAGCTCTCTGCTCTTGTGCTGTCTAACTGCTTCCTCGGCTTTGTCAGTCAAGCCATCAAGCCAAAGATTCTTATCAGCAGCAAACTGATCCTTTACACGTTTATTAAGCTCTCTGTAATACTTTCTATTAGGACTAGTAGGGTGTTGATTAAGGACATTCCTGCAGTTCTTTCTTTTTGAAATAAGCTCAAGTGCCTTATCACTCAAATAATTCTGTCTCCTCTGTTCCTTTTTCCCTAAAAGAGTACTGTTAGTTTCCAAAAATGCCTGTTTAAAATGGTCCCATTCTTCCTCAACTTCAGTAGTAAGCAACCCATGGCTGTCATAATGACTAAGTAACCTATCATGGTAAGATTGGCTACAACTGGCTCTTTCAGAGTTTCAGTATTAAAAGTAAATTTTTTAACCCTAGCACAACACTTTTTAAGTTTAAGTTGCAAGACACTTTTAACAAGGTAATGGTCAGATCCAATTTCAGCTCCCCTATATGACCTGGTATTCCTAACAGAACTAGCCAATTTGCAGTTAATTAATATGTAATCAATCATATTCTTATGCAGCCCATCAGGTGAAACCCATGTGTACTTATGTATGTCGCGGTGTTTGTAATAAGTTAGTTATTCTGAATCCATTGAGTTTACTTACCTGTAGGAGACGTTGCCCATTGCCATTGCAGCTACCAATAACAAAAGGGCCTATTACTCCTCCCCAAAGGTCAGAGTCAGTACCAACTTTGGCATTGAAGTCACCAAGAACAAAGGTAATATCTCCTTTCTTGACAGAATTCAAAATATCCTGAAGTTGTCCATAAAACCTATCCTTCTCATCCTCAACGGCATCCTCAGTGGGGGCATAACAGCAGATAACATTCAAGTCTTTAACGCTTGTCTGAAATTTTGCTGTAAGAAACCTTTCATTAATGCACTCATATCCTAGAAGAGCATCACTAGCGTGTCTGCTGAGAAGCAGACCCACGCCTTGGTGATGCTTATTGCCGTCCCTCCCTGAAAAGAGAAATTTAAGATTATTTTTAAGAATCTGACCTTTATCTGTCCATCTGGTCTCTTGCAAGCCGAGAATATCTAAATTATAATGGTGGAATTCTTGTGTGAGGATATCAAGAGAAAAAACTCTGTGCAAAGTCCTCACATTCCAACTAACTATGGAGAGAAAATGGTTAGTGGGATGTTTAAAGAAACTACGTTTATTGAGAGAAGGAATGCTGACAATATCAAACAGCCCCCTAATCGCAGACATGGGGCAAAGACCCGTTCCCCCACCACTAATGACTGAAGCCATTTACACTGGAAGACTTCCTCCAATGTAGAATATGACGATGGCAACAAAAGCAAAGAGGTCAGGAGCCTGCGATGACCTCTGTTCAGGATTATCCACCAGCTGATAAACATATCCTGTGAATCTATTCACTTGGGGCTGTCACCCCACAAACAGAAAACACAGCGGAAGATTTTCTCTCCACAGAAGCCCACCAGTGAAGCTAGTTCAGAAAACAATTATGAAGCTCGGAGCCTTATTCCATTCCTGTTATGTATATGGTCAGCAATAGGACTCTGTGTTGTTGACCACTCCTCAGCAGGGTAGAAAAAAAAGAAAAGTAGCCATAGCTGTCCACATCAATAGGCCACACTAATCTGGTAGCCATCCCCTTCCTTTCACTTTCACAAGAGAGTATCTGTTTTGAAAGGTACTAACGGCCTGCACCACGAGAACGCAGGGTCGGACATTAGGTGCTAGGCCTGGCCGGTTCTATGCATCATCACAGGGGATTGGTGCATAACTCTCCTTCCAATGGATGAATAGAGTTCTGTAAAGTTAAATTCTACACACAAACGTACGACTTAATTCTGCTCTACTTGTCTAATCCCAACAAAAATCACATTGGATGTTTTACACACAATCTAGGACTTCCTCTTTTTCTGACGCATTAGTCATTATTCACTAATCTGTAGCGCTCAATATACGTATCAAAGTCTCTACCTACACAAGATACTACTCATCAGTCGCTAATGACTCTTTCATTATTACTTACGCATGCTAATCGGTTCAGATATTGGGTAAGCATTTAGATTAAAAGACAATCTGATTACAAGTTTGCTTATTAAAACTTCACTGTCATACAAACTTTGAGATATAGTTTAATATTCAGATGCATACGGTTGTTTCTCTTTAGAATCATAAAACTTTCAATATCTATTCTTTGCTTTTTTTCATACATTACCACTATCTATCACACACATCTCACAAAATAACTTGTTCAAAAGAACACAAGCAATCATCGGTTCATCTTCCACATGCGCTTATTTACTTTCTAATAAACCACTACAAGACTTTAACGAAAACATTTGCCAAAGCAGCTAAAACTACAAGTAGCATATGAGGCAGATTGTTATTTTTCTATTATCTAGACTTACTAATTCTCTGGTCTTTAAGACGAATTTCTCGCAATAGCTGAAAAGGAACGAAATGGAGACCTGTCAGTACTTTACCCACAGTGAAGAATCAGATATGTTATAATAACCAGCAGATTAAAAGTTTTTAAATCTATCTCGAAAGCACTCAAGGCTTCTGATCAAAGGAACACAGGTTTCGTACTCCAAGGTAAGGTATGAATGTTTGTGTTGTTTTTCTGCTGTGCTCTCACCATCCTCTAACACCTACTATATATCGTATAAACTGGAAGATTCCTGTAACCGTTATGACAAATAGGTGCTTGAAGACCTATTTATTTTTAAAGCAAAGTTACACTAATTTCGAGTTCACTGGCTAAAGAATGATTACGAAAACAGTTCTATATAAAAAAAATTCTTACATGCAATCAATAGATACGCATAAGTTTCCCAAGATCATTCGACAATACAAAAACACAATTTTCTATAGCTAGAAAAAATCTCATGTTTTTCAATCGAGAGATTTGAAATTAAGTTTAATGAAAAGCTGCATATCAGGAGCTATACCATCCCCCCCCCCCCTAACATACGAAAAGGATACACACTAGTCAAGAACGTGATCAACCGTACAATGAGAGGATACCTTTGGAAATAACGTAGATTTTTAATCGTATATGAAATTATTTGGCTCTCTTATGGTTAACACTAAAGAAACACGAAATACAGAAGACAGGTTTTGAGGGAACTAGAGATTAAGTTCTCACAGAGTAAGCTATAGAAAACACTACAGTTCCAAAACATTGCATCAGAGCTTCAATAGAAATAGTCTTTTGAAAGGTTGTTTATAAATTAATACAATACCATGAACAGTCACCCTTTCACAATAAGCAATTATAGTATGCTACCTGCATTCACTTTGAATCTATGAAATCTGAGTTGAGAACTTTCTTCGTCTGTTACATTTAAAGTTATAAATCACTACTACAACATGAAATTCGGAAATCCGAGAACGTTTGAGAGAATTCCTCTGATTTAACTTGCTAAAGTTAGATCTTCTATAAGCGGAAGACAATCTGAATAGTTGTTCCTTTCAAATGAGATAAAAATCCAGCTTAATTTTACATACTCCTAGGTTTTATGGTCATGTGAAGATTTTGTATGTATGTACGTTTATATCCATGATTAGCAGATGTATAGTATTGTACATGTCCATTGGTTGTCTTTCTAAGTGTATGTCTCTATGCATATGTATAATTTATGTAGATGTATGCGAATGACTAAGTTTTTGTCTGTAAGCATGCTAGTCTCTCTTCATGTATATCTATTTGTCACACACTTACATATGTGTCTGAGGGTATGTCTACGTGTCTGTGAATTGTGTGTGTGTGTATGCATGCATATGTTCATGTTCATCTCTGCGTGTGTGTTCATATTTGTTTCCGTGAGTAGGCTGTATGGCTGTGTGTTAATATTTATGTGTGTGTCTATGTTGCATAGGTGTGCGTTCGCATTTGTGCGTGTCTACGTATGCGTGTCTGCATGTGGGTACGTGTCTTCATGTTTGTTTCTGTGAATCGAGTATATATGTGTTAATTGTATGTGCATGCGTGTGTGTGTATGTTAATTGTATGTGTATGCGAGTGTGTGTGTTAACTGTATGTGCGTGTGTGTGTGGGTATGTGTCTTCATGTTTGTTTCCGTGAATCGAGTGTGTATGTGTTAATTGTATGTGTCTGTATGTGTATGTGTGAATAAACATATTGTCTTTCAGACAGTTGCTTGCTACAGAAGAAGCTAACAGTTTAAAGAGAAAACATCTGTGAGTTTACATCCTACAAACCTCGACATGTTGGTGTTATATCTCTATTAGAAATTTCCAAAATATATTTTTAGCTCACCAGAACAGTGAAACAGAAAAGTCGCTAGAATAGTCGCTTGAGAAAAGTTGAGTAAAGTGAAAGATGATTATCCGAATATATCGAAGGTGGATCTCTGATGAATATAATCATGGCCGTCTATACGCCTATCAGACCCGAACATTCTGTTTTTGACGTTACGAACGTGGGGCTATGGAAGAGTCGTAGACTACAACAAGATATAGGGTTCATCGCTTGCTTTGGGCAAAAAAGATGCTTTAAACTTATAAATATATCGCAAAAATGGGGAAATTAGTATTCAACCAATTTTACTTTTGTTTTACTGGGAAAGAAATGGAAAAAAAATGCATTTTTTTCTGTAAATCCTATCATATGGAGGAGATAAAAATATTGTAGAATGAAGAAAATCTATGGTTCACCGCTTGCTTTCGGCAGAAAATTATAAATACATAGAAAAAATTGTGAAATTAGTATTCAACTAATTTTAGTGTTGAATACTGAGAAAGAAATGAAAAAAAAAAGTATTTGTTCTGTAAATCCCGCCATATGGAGGAGATAAAAAAAGTATCGAAAATTAGAGGTCTTATTACAAGGAACTGATATCATGATTTGTACTATAATGAAAGTAAACTTCAGAGTTTTAACTCCTCAATTCTTATATTTGCATTTTAACTATGAGAATTTTTAACTAATTACATTGCTCTTTTGTTGTCTAGCATTAAAACAGTTTTCAGTAAATTTTTATTTACAACATAAAATGCGATTTCCTAAAAATTCATATATTGCTTATATAAAATACATCATGTACCATGATGATCATTGTATACCACAAGCAGAAAAATTATCTTTATAGCATTTGCTCGCTACAGAAGTCTGATACAGCTTGTCATTATAAGCTGTAGATCTCTCTGGGAAAAACAAAACTTCAGCAGTAATACCCGATAACAGAAAATTTCATACACTCCCCATGGCTCAAAATGTGGTCACTATATTCCATAGCCAGGCACACTAACCACATAATTATCAGGATGATTATCTCTTAAATGTATTATAAATTACTTCTTAAATGGTTAAACAAAATATGCTCATTTAAACTTGAGATTGATTATTGCTGATAATTTTCATTGAAACTTGCAACGCAGTTTTTTTAAATCATAAATTTGATTTTTGTCCCAAATATAAAGTTATTGACCAGAAGTGAAATTTATGAGAGAGAATGTGGCATGGAGAAGTGGCATGGAAAAGTAAAATTTCAATGTACTTAAACTGACACCAGCATTTGAGGTAATGAGAGAGGGAGAGGGGGGGATATTACAAATAAATTGATAGCATCTAAAGCCAATATTGGAAAATACTGGTATGATTTACATATTAAATTGCTGACAAATTCTATATAGGGAAATTTTTTTAAGGATTTTTCCTATTTGAATCAACAATAAATATATACTGTTTTTAAGGGTATGGAAAAAGATGAAGACTTTTGAGCAAATTTGATAAAAAAAATCATCAAAAGAAATTAGTAGGTTTTAATATTGTTAGATATTTTTACCTGACAGTTGAACAACTATCTAATCCAATATATTGATACTAAAAAAATTAGAACAGAGGTAATGTGTGGTAATCAAAATTAAATTGAAGTTTTTAATTCATTATCAACTTCAATTTAATACTGATACTATGTGTAACAAAAAAAACCAGTTAATAAGCATTCCATATCATCATCTGTATCTATTTCACTAAAGATCTAAAAGATAAAGCAGACTTCAACCCTGAAAACGTATCAGTAGATTAAGAAAAATTGAATTACTATTCATCAAAGGGTGAACAGCAATCAGGTAAATGAATTTAATTCAAGGAGACACCACTAATGTGCATCAGAATTCACATTCCATTTTTTTTGGAACTAAGTAGGCACAGTAAAAATAATGGTAAAAGAAACACTTAAATTTGCCTTCAGCTCTTCCCATCTCTAACTGCAGAAAAACTACAAATATGAAGGTTCCCCATACTTTTAGTTGGTAACACTAATTTCAGGATTGAGAATGCATCCTTAATTTTTTCCCACTCAAACACCTGCCATACTGAAATGTGATATTGACCTCCAGTAAGTGGCCTGTGTTTCCTAAATCTATATTCTAAACAATCTGTCTGGAATTTCCCACGCAATATGTATGTAATATAATATAAATGTAATAATGTATGAATGTATATAATGTTAATTATATAAATTATTACAATAAATTACATTATTGACAATAATAATACAATATTCAGTGAAAGTGGTAAAAAAAAAAACATTGCTTTTCTGTTAATGGAATTATGTCACTAACATATGCCTCTGTATCCTATAGCTCCAAAACAATTAAAATTTTTAAAAAATCTACACATAGAACTTCAAATGTTATATTTCTCACAGGAAGTATGCGTACATCTTTAAAAGGAAACATAACACCAGTTACCAAGAAAGCAAGAAGTATTTGCAGCATTGTTGCCATCAAATGCACATTCATTAAAATTTGGTTTAATGTGTTGCTCATCCATCATTAAGATAACAATTTTGGATGTAAGTGTTTGTAATTTATATTTCAACTGTATGTATGCTAAAGATTTATCATCAAATTGTTCTGCATGTGGACATGTGTTAAGTGATGTACAAATCTGTCAAAAGAATTGGTGGGTGAGATAACACTATATTTCCTGACTGTCTTAAGATTCTATATGGAACATGTGCAACAGAATACAGTAGGGAAGAAAAAATGATTAATAGATTGGAATATCTAAGGCACAGTTTCTTGCAGTGGTTCCATTTGCACAGTTTCTTATAAGTTATCAAACTGAACTGCATCCATTTAATCAGTCTCAATGTATTGCAAAAAAGGATCTAATGTATTTTGTGCTAATAGCAAAAAAGTATTAATTCTGCTTGAATCTTTAAATTTTTAAATCTTTACTACACAGTGCTTTCATTTTGAAAAAAATCAGTAGAAAAATATCAGTAGAAATATTTACAATCTATATGCAACAAGTGCAACAGAATACAGTAGGGAAGAAAAAAATGATTAACAGATTGGAATATCTAAGGCACAGTTTCTTGCAGTGGTGCCATTTGCATAGTTTCTACAAGTTATCAAACTGAACTGCGTCCATTTAATGTCTCAATATATTGGAAAAAACTCTCATTGTCATCTCATTGTGTTGCTAACTTTCATTGGCATTTTATCACTAATTCCTAATTTTTTTAACTGAACAATATCAATGAATGCCAATATTTGAAGTTAAGCAATTAATCAATTTATAAATTAATGAAACAAACATCATTAATCTTTTGATGTGTCCAAAAGTGTAAAGATTAGGAAGTGAAATATATTCCTTAGACTATATTAAGTTTGAAGGAACTCCTGTTTCAAGCCATACTCTTTGGCATGGTGCTCAAGGAACATTTGTTCATTTCTTGTTCTTAGATGAGCTGGCATTTATTATGAAACAATAGATAAAATCAAAACATAGCCTAAACCAAATAACTAACAATTTAGTAATCTTGAAATTCAAGAAGCCATCATAATCATAATTAATTATTATTTAAATTATAATTATAATTATATATTATTAAATTATAATTATAATTATATATTATATAAATTAGCCATCATAATTAAGGAATATACAGGGTGAATCTGAAAAAGTGGGCAAAACTTTACGGGGTGGTAGAACGCAGCTATACGAGCAATATTCGTCATAGAATGTATGGTATGAACGCAAGCGGTGAGAAGTTAAAAGGTAGTTTTCCACTGTCACATTTAAAGAATGAACACAAGAAGGAGAGGAGATACTTCAGAAAACATTTTATTAACAGGAATGTAATTGAGGTACATGCTCAAAGAAATTGCTCAAAAGAGCTGCCTCCGCCATTTCGTGGTTAATATAACCAGCCATCCTCTCGGCAATCCACGGTAGAAATGCCGTTGGGTACGAGGACCGACCCTTTTATACCATTTCCAACGCCACCTAGCGGCTCGCCGTTTGCGTTCCGACCATACATTCTATGACGAATATTGCTCGTATAGCTGCGTTCTACCACTCCGTAAAGTTTTGCCCACTTTTTCAGATTCACCCTGTATATATACACACACACACAGTATCACATTCAATAAACAAGGAATTTCCTTATGTATACTTCAGACGGTTTGCTGATGAACACTATTTTGAAATATAGCAGTTATTTTGGTATTGAATAAAAGTTTAAATATTTATGATCCTTACAGCTGTGACCTAAAGTTCTTTATTTCACCACTTCACTTTCATATATTAAGCAGTAGATATAACTTAAAAGTTCATGGCTTAAAATTTAAATTTACCGCTCATCCTTAAAATTAGACTTAATTTCAGATATGGTCAGAACTAATCGAAAAAGATAAATTATTACAATAAATTACATTATTAGCAAAAACTAAGATTAGAAACTCAAAATATGTCACTTACCTTTGAGTAATGTAATCCTTTTTAGATAACACATACAGTCAAACACAATTGTGATACATACTACATGCGAACACGGCGACATATTGCTATGAAGTAACACTACGTGTGTGACGTCACAACTAGACTTCGGCGAAATGTTCGGGCCTGGTAGGTACATAGATAAATATAAATAAGGGAGAATAAGAAAGGGGAAAAAGTGTATATTAATTTCCATAGAATAAAACCCAGATTTTCTATATATGTGGCATTGTCACATCACTTTACTGAAATTAAATAAACAATCTTGGAAGAGTAATTTCTGTTATTTATTCTGATTGGTCGTCAGGTATAAATGTAAAAAAGTAACGATTCTCTCTGTGAGCATAGCTTTATTATTTATTGACAGATATAGTCATGTGGGTTGTTAACTGCTGTCTGGATACTGTGATTTTTACTCTAGTGACTAATATGATGGGTGGAATGAGTGATCCAGACTGGAAAGGATTCAGAAACTTTCAAAGAGGGAAAGGATTCCTTGCGGTGTGTAAGAACTGTGGTAAGGATATGCAAGGTCTTGTTCCTAGGATTAAAAAGCATGCAGAAACTCAGGGAGGTGGTGAAACTATAACATCTCCTGAATGGTTAGTTGAGAAACTTAGATCCATTTTGAATTTCTCAGAGCCTAACAAATTCCCTCGCTCTCTGGGAGAGTTGCAAAATCACCTACGAGCGTTGTAAGATTATATGAATGATCCGTCTCTTGCAGAATAAAGTGTTGTGTTCCCAGTAACTTCATTACAAGAGATGCAGAATTACGTTAGTGAGTTGTCTTGTGTCGAATAAAGTGGCATGTTCGTGGTCTTGTAACTTTATTACAATCTTGAATCCTACGAACTCTGTAAATTTATGCTTCGGTAATTGTAACCTTCCTAAAGATAGTGTATGAATAAAAGATTTTTTCATGCAAAGTTGTTTTATTGACTATTCGTTCAACTTAACTGAATCAAGAAAGGTAAAATAAAGAGTTAACAATAAATGACTATCTGAAAACAGTAGGGTATACGATATTAGAGTGGGAAAATAAGGTGGTAGATTTTTGAATTCATATTTGTGGTAGCTACCAAAGAAATCATAATCCAGTTTAAATACGACTATCTCGATTGAAATAGAGAAACCAAACAAAATGTTAAACTGCTTACACGCACATTCATATATTATATTCATCAGAGATGATTATCCGAATATATCCACCTTCGATATATTAGGATAATCATCTTTCTCTTTAGTAAACTTTTCGCAAGCGACTATTCTAGCGACTTTTCTTTTTCCTGTTCTGGTGAGCTAAAAATATATTTTGGAAATTTCTAATAGAGCTATAACACCAATCTGTTGAGGTCTGAAGGATGTAAACTCACAAATGTTTTCGCTTTAAACTGTTAGCTTCTTCTGTAGCAAGCATCTGTCTGAAAGACAATATGATTATTCTTGTATCTGAACACCCACACACACACATACAATTAACACACATACATACACATACAATTAACACACACACACATACACATACAATTAACACACACACATATACACTCGATTCACGGAAACAAACATGAACACATACCCGCACACACACACGCACATACAATTACACACATACACACGCATCCACATACAATTAACACACAGACACTCGATTCACAGAAAGAAACATGAACACACATACCCACACATGCATACGTAGACAAACACACACACACCCAGTTCACAGAAACAAACATGAACATGCACACACACCTATGCAACACAGACAGACACACACACAAACACATGTGCGCACATTAACACATAGACATACTGACGATTCACAGAAACAAATATGAACACACACACAGAGAGACGAACATGAACATATGCATATCTACACATGCACACACACAAACACATGAGCGCACACAACTATGCAACATAGACACACACACACTTTAACATTAACACATAGCCATACTGACGATTCACAGAAACAAATATGAACACACACACACAGAGACGAACATGAACATATGCATATGCACACACACACAATTCACAGACACGTAGACATGCCCTCAGATACATATGTAAGTATGTGACAAATAGATATACATGCTTACAGACAAAACAGAATGTTCGGGCTTGGTAGGTATATAGACGGCCATAATTATCAGAGATCCACCTTCGATATATTCGGATAATCATCTTTCCCTTTACTAAACTTTTCGCAAGCGACTATTCTAGCGACTTTTCTGTTTCACTGTTCTGGTGAGCTAAAAATATATTTTGGAAATTTCTAATAGAGATATAACACTAACCTGTCGAGATTTGTAGGATGTAAACTCACAAATGTTTTCGCTTTAAACTGTTAGCTTCTTCTGTAGCAAGCAACTGTCTGAAAGACAATATGTTTATTCACACATACACATACAGACACATACAATTAACACATACACACTCGATTCACGGAAACAAACATGAAGACACATACCCACACACACACGCACATACAGTTAACACACACACTCGCATACACATATAATTAACATACACACACACGCATGCACATACAATTAACACATATATACTCGATTCACAGAAATAAACATGAAGACACGTACCCACATGCAGACACGCATACGTAGACACGCACAAATGCGAACGCACACCTATGCAACATAGACACACACATAAATATTAACACACAGCCATACAGCCGACTCACGGAAACAAATATGAACACACACGCAGAGATGAACATGAACATATGCATATACACACATGCATACACACACACACACAATTCACAGACACGTAGACATACCCTCAGACACATATGTAAGTGTGTGACAAATAGATATACATGAAGAGAGACTAGCATGCTTACAGACAAAAACTTAGTCATTCGCATACATCTACATAAATTATACATATGCATAGAGACATACACTTAGAAAGACAACCAATGGACATGTACAATACTATACATCTGCTAATCATGGATATAAACGTACATACATACAAAATCTTCACATGACCATAAAACCTAGGAGTATGTAAAATTAAGCTGGATTTTTATCTCATTTGAAAGGAACAACTATTCAGATTGTCTTCCGCTTATAGAAGATCTAATTTTAGCAAGTTAAATCAGAGGAATTCTCTCAAACGTTCTCGGATTTCCGAATTTCATGTTGTAGTAGTGTTTTATAACTTTAAATGTAACAGACGAAGAAAGTTCTCAACTCATATTTCATAGATTCAAAGTGAATGCAGGTAGCATACTATAATTGCTGATTGTGAAAGGATGACTGTTCATGGTATTGTATTAATTTATAAACAACCTTTCAAAAGACTATTTTTATTGAAGCTCTGATGCAATGTTTTGGAACTGTAGTGTTTTCTATAGCTTACTCTGTGAGAACTTAATCTCTAGTTCCCTCAAAACCTGTCTTCTGTATTTGGTGTTTCTTTAGTGTTAACCATAAGAGAGCCAAATAATTTCATGTACGATTAAAAATCTACGTTATTTCCAAAGGTATCCTCTCATTGTACGGTTGATCACGTTCTTGACTAGTGTGTATCCTTTTCGTATGTTAGGGGGGGGGGATGGTATAGCTCCTGATATGCAGCTTTTCATTAAACTTAATTTCAAATCTCTCGATTGAAAAACATGAGATTTTTTCTAGCTATAGAAAATTGTGGTTTTTGTATTGTCGAATGATCTTGGGAAACTTATGCGTATCTATTGATTGTATGTAAGAATTTTTTTTTATATAGAACTGTTTTCGTAATCATTCTTTAGCTAGTGAACTCGAAATTAGTGTAACTTTGCTTTAAAAATAAATAGGTCTTCAAGCAACTATTTGTCATAACGGTTACAGGAATCTTCCAGTTTATACGATATATAGTAGGTGTTAGAGGATGGTGAGATCACAGCAGAAAAACAACACGAACATTCATACCTTACCATGGAGTACGAATCCTGGGTTCCTTTGATCAGAAGCCTTGAGTGCTTTCGAGATAGATTTAAAAACTTTTAATCTGATGGTTATTATAACATATCTGATTCTTCACTGTGGGTAAAGTACTGACAGGTCTCCATTTCGTTCCTTTTCAGCTATTGCGAGAAATTCGTCTTAAAGACCAGAGAATTAGTAAGTCTAGATAATAGAAAAATAACAATCTGCCTCATATGCTACTTGTGGTTTTAGCTGCTTTGGCAAATGTTTTCGTTAAAGTCTGGTAGTGGTTTATTAGAAAGTAAATAAGCGCATGTGGAAGATGAACCGATGATTGCTTGTGTTCTTTTGAACAAGTTATTTTGTGAGATGTGTGTGATAGATAGTGGTAATGTATGAAAAAAAGCAAAGAATAGATATTGAAAGTTTTATGATTCTAAAGAGAAACAACCGTATGCATCTGAATATTAAACTATATCTCAAAGTTTGTATGACAGTGAAGTTTTAATAAGCAAACTTGTAATCAGATTGTCTTTCAATCTAAATGCTTACCCAATATCTGAACCGATTAGCATGCGTAAGAAATAATGAAAGGGTCATTAGCGAGTGATGAGTAGTATCTTGTGTAGGTAGAGACTTTGATACGTACATTGAACGCTACAGATTAGTGAATAATGTGATTAATGCGTCAGAAAAAGAAAGAGGAAGTCCTAGATTGTGTGTAAAACATCCAATGTGATTTTGTTGGGATCAGACACGTAGAGCAGAATTAAGTCGTAAGTTTGTGTGTAGAATTTAACTTTACAGAACTCTATTCATCTTTGGTAGTTAAATAAATCATTTCTAAACCATTGGGGGATCCACAATTTATAACAGTATAGAGAGAGTGTATGAGGAAGACAATTCTTAATTAGAAAGACAATACGGATTACTAATACCCTTACTAATAAAAGGCTGCGATACCGATTTTTGTCAGTATCGAAGCATTTTATTAGTAATCCCCTATGTTGGTCGAGGGTGAAATAATTTCCATTCTGCAAAGTATTCAACACAGTTTGTGAGAGAAATTAATGTTTAGTTGTATAATATGTAGGTTTGAAGAGTGTGCTTCGTATTCTCGTCTGTATTAAGTGATGATGATTCCTAGAGTGTCTGCACTTTTGACACATTTTATTGAATAATGATTTGTTGCATCGATGTGATTAGGTTTGTAACTCTCGTGAGGGTATCTAGCTTCGGAGACGAAAGAAAAGTTCTTTAACGTTTATGGAAGGAAACGAGTCTCTTATATCACTTTTAGTCGGTGATGATCTAAACTATCGTACATAAAAGTTTAAACATTCATATATAGCGACTATGTGTTCAAAACCTATTATAGCATATTGTACAAAAGCTTCGTATAAGAAATATTACTTAACGAACAACCTCACACCTGATGCTAAAGGGGCGGGGGTGGCTCAGTCGGTAGCGCGCCAGGCTCGTAATCTGTAGTTCCCAGGTTCGAGTCCCAGCTGGGTCAGCGTTGAGATTTATCTCCGCAAAATTCCCCGCCCTGCCCACGGTCAGTAGGGGACACCGATGGGCTTGGAAAGGCCGCCGTCCGTCGGATGGGACGTTAAGCCGTGGCCCCGTGTGCGGGAGAGCCATACCCTGTGCACGTTAAAGAACACGCTGGATGGCCTTGACGGGAGGCTACCATCTGTCTCCCAACAGATGTTCCAGTGGATCCCCTCCCCCAACCTTCTCTGAGCCTTCGGGGTCCATGTGACCTGGCCATTTAGCCCATGGTGTGCAAAAAAGTGCCGCTCAGAGGTAAAACAACCCAACCCACCTGATGCTAAGACTTACGTAGAACTGTATATCGTTTAGCTAGGCGGAAAATATTACTTTTAGATGTGAATAAGAGTTCTTTTTGACACAATGTGTGTTCGACAGATGCTAAAGTACATACCTTTCTGTGAAATCATTTTCTGTTCAAACGATGAATTCTTAGATCTATTAATGTACGGAAATTTATAAACAACCTTTCTATATTCTATATTAATATTCTATATTAATATTAATTAATTATATTAATATTCTATATAAATATAATTAATTTGGGGAAGAATCGATGTATTTTACTATCATATTTGATGATTCATCTCAAATCTCATATATGTTTTTCCTTCATTAGGGCACGACATAAGCAGATGACAGGCATGTGATCTCATCATACGGATAAGACTAACGACTTATCTCCCTGTCTACACTGATTTTTTTGTTCCAAGCAAAGAGAGATTTTTAAAACATTTCTGCAACGATCGTGTCGTATCTTTACAGATGTGAAGTAATCTGGCGACATTGCAGCAATCATTCTATTTCTCTGAAAGCTCTTTCTTGTGGACAGAATGAAATGTACTCAATCTAGATTAAGAGCATTCTGAAGTAACTGTGTGATGAAAGTGTTTCTATTGATAATCTGTTTAAAATAGCTCAGTGTTACTATCATCATAGGTTGATGCAATATATACTGAGTTTGAGAGGTCGTAGGATGAATAACAGTATCTGACGATCTGCAAGCAAAATATGGATCAAGAGACACAAATAAGACTATTAATTATACTATAATAAGTCACACAAAGTGTATTATTTTTACCTTTACTCGGATGGTTTTTCGGATGTTTCAACAATTCTTTTATAACATTATTCTTAAAATATTCACTCGTTATGCCTAACAGATTTAATCTGGTGTTAGCTAAGCGACGCAAGACTCTTAGGCTACTTTCCTATTATGTTGGTACACTCGTTCGTTTGCGCGCTACAGAACAGAATTCATCCTCTCTAGTGTAAGACTTTCATTCATAAAAAGGTTGATCATTTATTTGTTTTAGTGTTGGGGGAACAGCGTCTTAAGTATAAACAACGATGCGCGCAGCTGATTCTCTCTTAGCGGCGTGTTGTGTCGGGAACGTGATACGATTTACAAAAAACATCTGTCTATGATAGCATCTGTTCTGGAGTTGTATAGGACAGCTTTCGCAACGTGTAGGGAGAGGTCAGCCAGTCTTGTGCTATCATTAGTCCATCTGTTCTTTAGGTGGGGGAAAATTTGCATTTCCTATACTAAGGATTTTTATTCGTTACTCGCGACTCTAGCCTCCAGACATTGAAAACAAGTTTTCGTGTTTTCGCACGCAACATTCGGAAGCTAGCAGGAAAAAGGATGCTTTTTGCTGCTGTCACATCCATTCTATAGTTCAACACAGATGCCAAAACGTACAGAGAGGGACATCTACTCTTTAGCAGGAGGGTAAAAAGGGGTTTTCTCATCTGCGAAAGGGTTAAAAGAGGGTTTTTTTCATCTGCGAATGGGATTTCCTTATTATTTTTAATATTTCCTATAAATTAATGATTTTCTCATTTGTATAATACCACATTTGCATTTCTCAAAGTGTGTTTTCCATCATAATTGAAAACAAATAGCCCTCCTTCGGAACATTCCTTTAACCATCTGCTCGATATCGTTACACTCATACGAGACCGATTCGTGAAAGCATTTCTGGTCGAAACATCCTGTCATTAATTAGTCTATCCTCAAAAACATCTTCTCTTCAGAGGAAGGGTAAAAATGGTTATGCATAAATTTGCATTTCCTGGAAATTAATGATTTCCCCAACCGCTATATCTACTACTATCGTGAGATTTTATGGCATACCAGACAAATAGTTAACATAATGAAAGCTCTTCATAATAACACTGAATCGTGAATGAGAGTTGGTCAATTGTCTCAATTTCCTAATTCCTTTCCTCTTTAGTATGGATATTGATTATGTTATGCAAAATTCACTGCAAGGGAAAGATTTTTGGCTTAAATAGCCTAAAGATCTGAAAATTTCTTATTTAAATTATGCTAATGATTTGGCCCTTTCGGCAAATGATGTTGATAAGATAAATTCTTTCATTATAGCTCTTGATGAGACTGGTAGTACAGTAAGTTTGGTGATAAATAGAACAAAAACTAAAGTGATGAAAATAGGTCGCTCGGGCTGTGGTTCAGTTAATCTGATTGGTTGTCTCTTGAGCAAGTGTCTCAGTTTAATTCTCTTGGGATCTATGTAACAGATATTTGTATGTGCAGCATGAGGTAAACAGACGAATACGGATTACTGCTGGGGACTTTTTAAAATCTATGGAGAGTATGGAGATATAGGCGTATTTGCCTAAAGACTAAGATTAGACTGTATAATAATTTGGTTCTTTCTAAGGTTAGGTATGGTAGCGAAACATGGGCCATTTGTAAGCAGGATAACAAGAAACTTGGTGCCTTTGATTCTAAATGCTTTCGCAGTATCTTGAATATTAGGTGGTTTGACTTTGCAAGTAATGATGAGGTTAGGCAGAGGAGTCAGCAACCTCCTTTGAGCAGCATATTATGTAGAGAGAGATTACATTGGTTTGGCCATGTTGCCCATATGCATAACTCTAGATTAGCGAATAGGGTTATGAACAATGTGCTTAAAGGCCTCAGAAAGATGAGGAGACCTAGGATGTGGTGAGCAGACAATGTCAAGCAAGACCTTGTTAGAAATGGTTGCAGTAGCCAAATACAGCTCAGCGACAGATGTGTCTGGAGAACTAAATTGCACAATCTGGTTGTACCTCCATAGCCCATGGCTACTTGTGCATGATGATGATGATTACGATGACGATGATGATGAAATAACAACAACATTATAGGTATTATAGGTTTATCCAGTATTTATTTGTTAGCTTTCGATGATGTGATGGGCCAAGATGGCCTGAAAAGCATATTTTACTTAAATTGAAAAATGGAATTATTGATTGATTTATGGAAAAACATTGAACTTACCAATATCAAACCGGTTATGGAATTAAAGTTCCGAAGCTTGAAAAATAAATTACGGCTAAATTCCTCGGTAATCTCCTTCCGAATCAGTTTTTCCTGGAGCTTTATAGAAGTCTGGAAAGGTTAAAATTCACTACAATTCAACTAAAATTTACTAAAATGAAGACAAATTTTACATGTCATCTGGTTAGGCTATTACTATATATTATTCACTTTTCATATTATACAGGGTGAATCTGAAAAAGTGGGCAAAACTTTACGGGGTGGTAGAACGCAGCTATACGAGCAATATTCGTCATAGAATGTATGGTCGGAACGCAAGCGGTGAGAAGTTAAAAGGTAGTTTTCCACTGTCACATTTAAAGAATGAACACAAGAAGGAGAGGAGATACTTCAGAAAACATTTTATTAACAGGAATGTATTTGAGGTACATGCTCAAAGAAATTGCTCAAAAGAGCTGCCGCCAGCTGTAATGCAGGCTTCACACCTGCGGGATAGGGACCGACGCACATTTCCAAAGACACCAGACGTTTCCCGAATATCGCCGGCAACAATGGCGATCCTGGCGACTAGATCCATATCGGTTTCAATGGGGCACTCGTAGATTAGGCTTATCCCATTTCGTGGTTAGTATAACCAGCCATCCTCTCGGCAATTCACGGTAGAAATGCCGTTGGGTGCGAGGACCGACCCTTTTATACCATTTCCAACGCCACCTAGCGGCTCGCAGTTTGCGTTCCGACCATACATTCTATGACGAATATTGCTCGTATAGCTGCGTTCTACCACCCCGTAAAGTTTTGCCCAGTTTTTCAGATTCACCCTGATTGTACACGGTGAATTACTTTGATGGCTTACCATTCACTTTTACATTCGCTAAACAGTTTAATTTATTTACATTATAATTATTATTTTGGGGCTTTTTAATTCCTTTGAGCCATGGACGCTCTCCATCCATTAGGAAAGTTGTCGATGGCACAACTTTTCGATTGACAGCCACTAACTGCAGACCTCAAGGTCACAACCACTTGTATCATAATTGACGCAGGATCTCCTATGCAAATGTGGCTCACAGGCATGACGTTGGACATGTGCCACATTTGCCTTAAGCCAGCATGGGACTAATAGAAAGGTGTGGAGTTGGTGTAAGAGTGGAGGAGGAGCGTGAAGGAGTTCTTGATAGTTTAGTTTGCGGAAGTCAATATATGAATTGTTTGTAGAAGGAATTATTTGGCGAGTTTATATTCAAATAAACGTTTATGCTTTATGGAACTGTATTTACTTTAATATTTTTCGCTTAAGCAGAAGTAAGTTTAATATTATTGGATTTACATTATTTTTCGATAAACATTAATTTTTTTTCCTGATCTTTCATTCATTGTAATAACGAACCCATTTCTTTTTTTTTGGGGGGGGGGAGGGTAAGATTTATTGTCTCGAGCCCGAATTGCAAGCTCTCCGGCAGTTTAAAAACAGCATACTTTGGAGCATTATATTACTACAAATCTGGAGATAGTGCTTCAATCTCACAAATATCGATCAATCTTACACATGGCTATAACTAACTCTCCTAATGACGAAGTGAATCGCACAGCACATTGAGATTTGTACCTTGATTACACACATGATCTTAGACTTATGGTTGCTAAGCAGTCTATAGGTTACAAGTAACAAAAATCTCCACTACGATATATCTCATAGCTTATTTATTTACAAACATTACTTTCTGTTTCATGTACAGTCGAAAGCTATATACATTGTCAATTCACATAAATATAAAAACATAACTCTCATTTCAATCTCCATGAATATCTACTTCTCAACTATATGCCTTCACTCTATTACTACATTGGACTTAGGGTTGCAAATCAAAATATATAAACATATACTTCTTTCGACACCAAATTCTTCACTTTCTTCATCATTTCATTACCACTTCTGGTATATAATATTGCATTGAACTTATGGTTGTCAATCATCTATATAATAATGCATATTTCACTTTAAATACTTTCTACCATTTGCTATGTTATAATGTTGTATTGGGTTACACATATCAACGAAAATTATATAAACATACAGTCAGGGGCGTAGCGAAGGACTATGATTGGGGGGAGGAGAAATCAAAAATTTTCCAACTCTAAAATCAAATTTTTTGCCAACTGAGCAAATAATGTCTCTGTCACGTTTTTACCCCAGATTACCCCCCCCCCCCCCCAAGTAAGCAAATTTTCACAACTCTCCACTCTCCTGCATTTTGCCATTTTACTTCAAATTTTGCCGACCAGCCATAATTTCACAGATATAATCCCAATATTTACGTCTCGTCTGAATTGTAGCAAGTCAGTGTGAATTTTCCCTTAGTTTGGTCAACTCTCTTTAATTTCACAAAACCAATCCCAATCTTCACATCTCTCTGAAATTTGCCAAGTCACTTCAGAATTTTCAAACTCCCCAAGATTTTGCCAAGTTTTCTCGATTTTTTCAACTCTCCTTAATTTCACAAACCCAATCCCAATTATCACAACTCATCCGTGTTTGCCAGGTGGATTCGAATTTTGCCAACTGCCGTACATTTTATGTTTCCTCGATTTGTCCAACACTCCTTAATTTCAGAAAACAAATTACAATTTTCACATATCGCCTAAATTTTACCAAGTGGATTCTAATTTTGCCAACTACCTAGATTTTGCCAAATCGCCGTTATTTTACAGAAAAAAATCGAAAATTTTTACATCTTCCATGAATTTGCCAGTTCACCTCGAATTTTATCAACTCTCCTTAATTGCACAAGAAAGGCACAATTTTTTCAATTCCCCTGTATTTTAACAAGTGGCTTCGAATTTTGCCAACTCCTCTAGATTTTGCCAGGTTGCCTCGAATTTACCACCTCTTTAATTTCGCAAAACAATCCCAATTTTTACATCTCTCCTAAATTTGCCAAGTTACTTCAAAATTTTCAAACTCCTCAAAATTTTGCCAAGTTTTCTTGATTTTGCCAACTCTCCTTAATTTTACAAAAACAATCCCAATTTTCACAAATCGCCAGTATTTTACCAAGTGGATTCGAATTTTGCAAACTGCCCTAGATTTTGCCAAGTTTCCTCGATCTCACCACAATTTTACAGAAAAAAAATCTCAACTTTTACATCTCACCTGATTTTTTCAGTCACTTTGAATTTTGCCAAGTCACTCCGCATTTTGCCAACTGGCCCTAGATTTTGCAAACTCCCTAAGTTTTGTCAACTCGCCATAATTTTACAGAAAAAAAAATCCAATTTTTACATCTAACCTAAATTTTGCCAATTCCCCACGATTTTGCCAAGTCACTCTGAATTTTGTTAACTACCCAAGATTTTACCGTCTCTTTGAATTTTCCCAACTCCCCAATATTTTGCCAACTCACCTGTATTTTACTAAGTGGCTTCGAATTTTGCCAACTGCTCTAAATTTTGCCGTCTTCCCAGTTTTCAAACTGCCCTAGATTTGCCAGGTTGCCACGAGTTTGATAACTCTCCTTAATTTTACAAAAAACAAAAAGATTAGAAATTTTCACAACTCACCTAGATTTAACGAAGTCGCTTCGAATTTTGCCAACTCCAAGTTACTTTGGGGGGAGCCTCCCCCCATAGCCACGCCCCTGCATACCGTTATGTTAATACCAAACTCTCTGCTACTTTTCTTAATTATGCCTTCCAGCAAAAACACAAAAAACTCTTCTCTCTCATCAGATCCTATCATCTCACATGAAGACCGCAAAAAGGAACATCTCAAAGGTTAAGTTCACCCTAGGGAAGCTTACCTCCCTGGACTCTAGCTGTATATGATAAGTCCATTCCTACCTGTAGTTAGACTCGAGATTGTGAACTGGCTATTTAGGTTGCTGAAACTGAGTAACAGATCTAATAGAGAATTTGGCAAGCCAGTAGTTTTAGAAATTGATATAAGGTCTTCAGTGGGGGGCCAATGAGGATGAACATATCATGGTTGACATGCCTAAGAGTGGCCCACCTGTTGACTGTTGGTGGCCCCCCATTATTCTTATTATTACCTTAGGGTCCTCCCTCTCGACTACTTTTGGAGGTTCAAAATGTGCAAAAGAGAACTCGGTGGCTGATTGTCAGGAAACTGAAAAGCCCAATATGACACTTTGGCCCTTGCTTCAATTAAACAGGAAGTCTTAACTGGCCCACTCAGATCAATCGGTTCATGAGGCATCCTTTACCCTCATCTCTTCATTCCGGGGGTGAGGGCCAACTGGGTGGTGCTCTATGCTGACAACTGGATGGGTGACTAGGGCCCGAGCCTCGGTTTGGTCCGAGGGATATGCCTAAGCCGGGTATAACTTGGCGTTGTTCTGGGCTCAAAAAAGCATCTACGGATGAACTTGCAGTTCTCTCCATGTTGGGCTTGGTAGTGGATGGAACACGACTGGGCGATACACCCTAAACCTACCATGAGAGAAGCACTGGAGATGCGTGAGCTTCAGCCCCATCAGGAAAGTAACAGAAGAGGATGGAAAGCCAGAAGAAGCTGCCTATCCAATAGTGGAATGGAGGGGGTCCCAGAGCCCCCCCCCACCCCACCCTCCATCCACTAGTGACATAAGGGAAAAAGAACCTCCAAAAGTAGTCGAGAGGGAGGACCCTAAGGATAATGGTAATACTGGCAAGAAAGGAATCCAGAACGGAACAGAGGCAGCCCCCAAGACCATAATGATGAAGCAGACCCATAATGATGAAGAGGGGGGCTCAGCTCGACTATCGGTGGGTACTGACCTCTTGGAGAACCTCACGATCCTCTTGTTCAAAAGTCATAATCCACCCAGAGAGAGACCATGGGGGTAGCCAAGAGGCTACTTGCTATCGTTTGTGAGTAAGAGTCATCGTAGCAACCCTGAATGGTCGATTGGAAGAGTGGGGTACACGTCCACCAGCTATTGATGTAGGGAGCAAGGCCTCCTATGCTAAGGCACCAAGAGGCCAAGGTCAGGGCAAAGGCGGCTTAATCATTCCACCTAAGGAACAGAGCCAGACTCAGAAGAAGGATCCTCTCCTTATCTTCTCCAAATATAAGGAGAAGACGGTGAGCGATATCAAAGATTGCTTGAAAAGGTGTATAGACTCCCTGGAAAAGATATAATGTCAAGGATTGCTTCAAAAGGTGTATAGACCCCCCTATCTGAAGCTGGGAGTCATGATACTGAAGCCAATGAAGGGTAATTAAGTCATTATTGAATGTGGGATTGAGGAGGATGCCAACTGCCTAAACAAGGCAGTTGATGTTAGATAAGACCCTCAAAGAGTTGGTGGACACAAAGACGCCAAAGGGAAACAGGCTCAAAGTAATATTATATGGAGTGGATAAGGACATGGCCCACAAGGACACCCAGGTGGACCTAACCCTGCTGTATCCTCTAAAAGATAGAAGTGATACTATGAATTGGGTCCTGGAGTGTAGCTCAGCGACCCACAGGAAGCTACTATCAGTAGGTAAGCGTAATATCAAGTTAATGCGTTGTCAGGTAAAAGAGTACATTACGGTGCTCCGATGGTAGAAGTGCTATGCCTAGGGGGACATGCAAACTCAGTGCACTGTTAAGACGTGAAGTTGCTCAATCTGTGTGTGCAAATACTCTTTTAGAGATTGCCATAAGAAGAAAAAGCCGAAGTGCATGTAACATGAATGCGCAAATAACGAACATAATGCCAAGTACAATCTTGGGCACGATACGATGGACAATATGTGTCCATCCTATGTACGTGAGTTGAGGATAGTAAAGAAGTGCACTGACTATCGCCGTAATAATCATAATGGTGGCGACAGGGTGGAATTGAAATTTCTCTAGATAAATTTGAACAGCGCAAGGGTTGCAACAGTCCTGATCGGTCACGAAATAAAACAGGAAGGAGTCAATATTACTTTGTGCAGGAACTCTACTGCACAGAGAACACAATTAGGGCTTTCCTCTAACCAGCAGGCTATTTTGCACTAAAGCTGCTATTGTTGTCTTGAACCCCAAAGTGAATGCAGTGCTTGCATATGAAGTACCGCGTTCACTTTGCATATCAAGCCTAAAGCTGCTATTGTTGTCTCGAACCCCAAAGTGAATGCGGTACTTGCATATCAGTCAGCCACAGTGGTGGGAGTGGAGACTGGCTGTGGGAGTATACGCTTACACCCATCTCCATCTACTGTCCACCAAGTCAAAATATTTAAGACACATTGATTGAGTTACAGATTATCTTAACTACGATCAAGCATAAGAACCTAGTTGTGGATGGTGATTTCAATATGAAGCACTCACTTTGGGGCTCGAAGCGACAAGATGTCTATTTAGGTTTGCAAAGCGACAAAATATGACTCTGGATTTTATTAACTCTGCCGATCCTTTTCTATTAAATAATTATGATATACCAGCTACTTTTGATGGACCAAGAGGCTAAAACTGAATAGACCTAATACTGGCAGTACCTCGGACTATTTCCCTAATTCATTGTTGGCAAGTGAGCAATAAGGTCACTAATAGCGACCAGAAGTACAAAGAGTTCCTTGTGAGAGACATGATACCACCTCTGGTTAACAACAAAAGGTTCCCTATTAGCAAATCTCCTAATTAGGGAAAGTTCGTACAGAAGGTTACACATGAGCTGGATAAGATCTACCGGCAACTGAGCGGTATTATTGGTAATGACTCTCTGAATAACATCATCAGAGATGCCACCGAGGGCATCAGGTCTGGATGCGAGGCAACCTTTAGGTTTAAGGGCAACTTAACTGAAAGGAAGAGTATACCATGGCGAACACCGGAGCTTGGAATTAAAAGATAAAGAGTCCGAGTTCTTAGACGTAGATCTACGTCTAAGATCTTTTAATTAAGATCTCTTTTCCACAACAGGGAAAGAAATTCCACAGAGGAAATATATAGGAAAGGGCAGGCAGAGTACAGGCTAGCTATATGCCAAGCTCAGATAGACTCTTGGAGAAACGTTTGTAGTGAAATCACTGCACACAACCAATTTACTCTGTAATACAAACTAGCAGCAGGGAAAGACCTACATCTTTTATATAATGAGTATGTTCACAAAGAGGATGGGACCAATACTTCTTTCAGCAAAACAATTAAGGTCTTTTTTGAGGGATTATTCCCCGCAAATGAGAGGAGCTCTGGTGATGCCCAACATCAACTCCAGTGAGAAAGTAGCCAGGATCCAGCAGACAAAGACAATGATGTTCTGTTCACGACTGAGGAGGTCAGAGAGGTTATATGTGCAATGGCCTGTTTCCCTTTGGTCCCTGGAAAACATGGTATCATACTGAAAGTTGTGACTCAGTTGTTTAACGAACGTGCAGAACTGTTTACCCAGCTTTGTAACAGCTACCTAAATCTGGGTTACTTCCCAATGGCCTGGAAAGAGACCATCTAGTCCTTGTTAAACAAGGCAGGTAAAGATCTGGCAGATGCTAGATCCTACAGAACAATATGTCTGCTGCCAGACATGGGAAAGATTTTAGACAAACCTGTTATATTACCACTGCACTCAGAAGGGCTTTTTGAACAGCAGGCAATTCAAGTTCAGAACAGACCAGTCCACCATTATCACTACCAAACAAATGGTGGATATTGTCCAAGTAAACGCAAGGGCTAAATTACATACCTCTCTGTGTGCCCTGGATGTGATGGGAGCATTTGACAACGTCTGGTAACCAGCTATTTAGAACAGGTTTAATAATAATAATAATTTATTTCATGTAGGGGGTTACAGTAAAGCCAAAGGTACAGGTAATTTTGGATATTAATTTAAATGTTCAAGTGGCTTGATGTCCCAGTACATTTGAAATTACATTAACCAATACATTTGAATGAAGGGGATGAGACTTGTTATAAATGGTATCGTGAATAGGTAATAAACCGCAGTTTTCTTCCCGATTCAAGAGTGGAAATTTGGTAGTTAGAAAGAATATCAGTAAGTGATAGAGATTCTCGTTTGTTAAAATAGATTTTGCTGATAATTTTGAGAGCTTCATTTTGAGCTGAAATTTATGAGTTCTTTTTATTAATACCAAAAAGAGTGGAAGCACAGATTCGAGTTTCGGTCGAATGTAAATTTTGTAGAACATTGGAGCATAGGAGGATATATAGTTTCGAATGTGCCTCAATATATAAGTTCTTTTAGAAGCTGAAACGACGGTTTTATTAATGTGAATTCCAAAGTCAATATTATTATCTATCGGCATAGCTAAGTACTTCATGGAAGTGTAAACTTAATATGTGTGTTATTAATTTTAATGTTTATGTCAAGAGGGGGAGAATTTGAAGTTGAAAGAAAAACAATATTTTTTTTATATTGACAGTGAATCCATTTTTAGTATAACAATGAATATTTTCTTTTCTTGTTTTAGAGAAGTGAAAGAACTTGAGGTAAAAGAGAGAAGACAATCGTCTGCATACATAAAAATATTGCAGTTGGTGTCAGATTCTAGATCATAAACAAAAAGGTTGAAGGGTAGTGGGCTCAGACTGGTTTCTTGAGGTACTCCACGATTGATTTTAAGAGGTGTAGATAGCTATTTAGTATTTAGTATAGTAGATAGCTCATTAGTGCTTAATTTAATTCGTATAACACTGTCGTTGAAATAATATTTAAACCAGGAAAGAGCTGAGGGAGATAGATTAAGATTATAGCAGAGTTTTTGCAAGATAAGTTTGCATTGAACTGAATGAAATGCTTTTGAGATGTCAAGGGAAACCAGTTCCACAACCGTTTTAACTTTGCTGTCTAAAGCCAATCTCCATTGATTAACAAGAAGTGTCATGAGAGTTTTAGTTGACCGATTTTTCCTAAACCCAAATTGTCTGCACGAAACTAAATTAAAATTTTCAACAAAAGTCGATAATTGTCTCTCGATGGCTTTTTCTAAAAATTTGCTTAAAGCACATGTAACTGAAATAGGTTGACAGTCCAGAGGGTTACAAGGATTTGAAATTTTAGGTATAGGTGAGATGATGGCTTCTTTCCATAGAACTGGAAATTCACTAGAGTTAAATGAACAATTAATTGGATCATAAAGGACTGCAGAAAATAATGGGGAGAGAATTTTAGAATAATGACAGGGATTCCATCTGATCCGACACTGCGAAATGATTTTTAGCGAATTTATAAGGTTTAAAACTTTGATTTGGGCAACATTTTTGAGCTTAAAGGTTTTCTGATTATTAAATGATTTATTGGAATAGGACAATGACTCATTTGAGTTTGCATTGCGTTGCGTTTTCTGTACATGATTTACAGAATTACAGAATACATTATTTACATGATTTACAGTATTACAGATTTACATGATTTACAGAATACATTATTTAAAACATTAGCAATGTCTTTAGGATCATAGAAGGAGTTGTCTTTGTATACGATCTTATTAATTTAGGTTTGGTTTCTTAAGTTATCAGTAATAGAATCAAAAATTCGAAATATGTATTTCATTACCATTTGGATTAATAACGGAAAGTCGATGAAAGAAATATAAGTCCTCGGCATTTTGAATACTACTGTTGACCAGATTACGGAAAGTTCTATAGTTCTCCCATGTAGTATATGGGTGATTAGGATTAATAGCAAAGTGTTTGTTTTTTAATAAGATAATTTTCAGATGTTCTTTTGTAATCCAAGGCTTTCGTGAAGGGCGAACTCTGAAAGTTTTATAAGGAGCATAGGCATCAAGTGCAAAGTTGATTAAACAGGAGAGATGTTGTGCTTTTGAGGTAGGAGTTGTGTATTCGGAAATACTCTTGTGGAAAGGGAAATTTTTGAAAACAAAAAAAAACAACAAAAACATCATTGTTGAAATTTTTAAAGGATCTTTTTGAAATTAAAACTTTAGGTGTACGAGGTGAATAATATAAAACAGATGTGCTAATAATAAAACAATCATTAATGTCTTCAAAGAAAGTAAGTGTATGGCTTGTGAAGGGAAGGTCTATTGGAGAAAATCATATCAATGAGAGATTCATTGTGATCAGTAATGCGAGTGGGGAATTTGTTTACGCGTAATGTCCGAATGTTTTTAGGCAGATTTCAAGCTTGGAATACGCAGAATTATGTTTTAGAGCATCGATATTAAAATCTCCCGTAAGAATGGAAGTAATGTTGCAAGGGAAGCTTCCAAGGACTGAGTACAATGAATTAATAAAGTCTTCAATATTGCTGTTCGGAGGACGGTAAAGTGTGCCGATAATAAGAGTAGGGTTTTGTTTATTGATAGGGGAGATTTTGACCCCGAAACTTTCGAAACAAGAGTAAGAAGGAATAGGCATTACTTCGACATTAAATGTTTCCCTCACATATAATGCAAGTCCTCCTCCTGTCCCACTAGATCTGTCGATGCGGAATAGTTTATATCCTTCGAGTTCAAAAAGATCATCTGGAAGGGATATATTGAGCCACGTCTCTGTAAGAGCAATTTACATCAAATTTCGAAATGTCAGAACTCAGTAGATAAGAGTGTTTAGATTTAAGAGAACGAATTTTGAGATGCCAAAGGTTTAACCAACAGTGATCTTGGGAAAGAGATATATCTGAGAGAGTTGGGTATAAGAAGAAATGTTTTGTTAGCGATAGACAGGGGCATGAAATTGTAAAAATGTACAAATGAAAAACGAATATAGAATAATAAAAATATATAAAGAAAACGACTAATGGGTTTCGAAAAGTCGTAAAAGTACTCGTAGCTGGAGAGTTTTTACTTTAAAATGACAAAATATGAGCAGTTTAGCAATAATAGAAATTGAGAGAGACAGGATTGTGTAAAGTGCGTTACAGATTACAATATATATATATAAACATGGGTAAAATATATATATATATATAAATATAGAGGTAAACAAAAAAATTTTTTAAAGTAATTTTTAAGTTCATTTAACTCATTCTTTGATTTAATAAAACGCTTATTATCGTTTTTCATCTTTACCACTATTGATTCATCTTGAGTCCAAACATTGCAGTGGCAAATTTCTCTGACGCTACATCTTCATGAAGAGTGATTCCACTGCCTTTATGTTTACTTTTAGCACGGAACACAGCATTTCTTTTCCGATAAAAAAACAGAATTTTACAATGATCAGTCGGGGCCGTTCCGACCAATCCACACTCGATGACTGCGATCAATGTCATTTACCGAAACGTCAATGTTTAATATTTCATTTGAAAATCTTAAAGCCTTATAGATTAAGGCGTATCTACATCTTCCACTCAAAAAATTCTGATAGAGTTTCTGCGTTGATACTGTTCAAGTTCATTGCACTTCAAAGAAATCTCAGAACGTAGTCGATTTATTACTAGATCTTTCTCTCTAAGTTGATCTCTCAGCTCATGTAGAGCCTCGGTAGAAAACTCAACAGTTCTTTTAATTTCTTGCAGAACAGCAGAAGTAACTGCTTCAGTGAGTAATGAGACAATCGTTTGAACAGAATCTTGGGATTTGAAGACAATTTCAACACATTTAGAGACTGACGCCAACAGATCGACGTCCGAAAGCGACAAACCAGAGCAGGGGGACCTTGGAGAGCTGCTTCTAGACACTGGCGAGCTTGATGCTTTGCTAGCGAGAGCTGCATTCTTTAGCGAGGTTGCCATCTTGTTTTTAGGGGCCATGATCTTAACAATAAATGCGAGGAGATAAGATTAAAGTATAATACCTGAAGTGTTTCAAAGAGAGGCAGGAAACTTACAAGGAAGGAACACGCTTTTCAAGACATTAAGAACTGCCAAACGGCTACAAAATACAAAACTCTAAGGAGTACAAAAGAACCAGATGTTACATTACCGCTTTGCGGATACGGATATCTGTTCTTACCCAAAGAATGTTCCTAATTTTTGTACTTTCACTTTGTACAGCTGAACATGGGGAAAAAGTCGTTCTCCGTCTTTGGACATTACACAAGTGGTGAGAGCTGTGAAGTAGAAGTCAAGTGGTTGTCTCAGGGGAAACCAGTAGGGACTTGTAGTATGGGTGGAATTAAAGGGGTTGCAGAGAGAAGCCCAGCCGGAAAATTTAAGGAAATGGGTATAAGAGCAAAAGCAGCTTGGGTCTCAAACGAGGAAGTCCTGGACACAGCAGACGAGCCAACCGATTTCTCTTAGGTTTCCCTGACTTGGGCATTACTGATCGATATTCTGGTCAGCCGGCCTGCTACCTCCCTGATTGATTGGACTCTTCTGAGTTCGTTAGCGATCTTTCTGTGATAGGGCACCAGAATATGTAATGAGCGACGTCTGCCTCTGGAGCCTGATGCCATTGTAATGACTGCCGTCATTGAGAGGCCGCTTTAGTGCTCCTCCGATGGCAAGCAGCTCTGCTTGGAAGGTTGAGCCATTAATTGATACCATCCTCTTGAAGTCATACACTTTGGATCTTTGATTGTAAAGAGACCATCCTTGCTCTTAGAACCATCAGTGTAGACTTCTACTCCTCTTCCTGATGGTAACTCCATGGACCACAGCACACGCAGTCACTTCGTGGGGTGTGTATCCAACATTAAGGTTTTACTCTCAGATTCCCCACAGTCATACTGGACTCTGAGAAATATTGCCTTTTCCCTTGCCAGTAGGACTCTGAACATGGTCGCTTCTTTTCCTACTGTCAAATACCGAGGTGGAACACCTGCGATCACCAAGAGCACATCCATAGATGTAGTCGTAAAAGCTCTGGTGATATGCAGCAAAGCTGGTTGTTGGGCTGCGAGCAGCTTTCTGCACATCAAAGAGTGGTTTGTCGGGCGCCGACTCCATATGTCAAGATCTGCTCTGTTCCCCTCAGATATACTTCTTTTAGGACTTCTCTGAGACCCCATGAGCTGCGAGACATTCATCCCAGTTTGTACATAACCTTCTTGCATTTAACTTGCAAGTCCTGCAAGTGTGGGATCCAGTGAAAGGTAGATAGACGATAGATAGCTAGAGGTCGGTCCTGCAAGTGTGGGATCCAGCTCATTCTCTCATCCAGCGTGATCCCCAGGCACTTAAAAGTCGTCTCATGGTGGATGTTTCTGTCATTCATCTTAAACACAGGGTATCGTTTTTTAAGGATACCCTGCTTTGCCATTGACATTGATGTTGTCGTTGTACAGCTGAACTCTGGTCAGTTGTACAAAGCCCCACCCCCAATAAGTGAACATCTATCTACCTTGTGATGGTTCACGGTTCACTTTTGTTTCCTTTAACATTTTAATTCACGTTATAATTATTACTTAGGGCCTAGCTTTCTTTTGAACCATCATTTCTCAGCGTCCATAGTGTTGCTAATTGTGCAACTCCGTTTATTTTGACGGCCAACTAACTGCTGCGAGCAAGTCACCAACTACTTACATTATCATTGCATGATCAACATATGCAAATGTGGCTTCAAGCATGATATCGGCACATGTCACTTTGCCTTTTAAGCTGGTCTGAGGCTGAAAATGAGTTATTTGGAACTGTGACTGTAGTGAGTCAGTGTTGATATGTAGTCACAGTGAGAGATGTTTTAGTTTGTGCATCGTGTTGGTGAATGATTTTGAGGAGTTGTTTTGTAGGAGCTTTATATTGTTAAGTCAATAATCCAATAAACGTTTTCAATTTTATGAAATTGTTTTTGACTTTAATTTTTTTCTGTTGAGCAGAGCTGATCTAGTAATATTGATTTAACTATTATATTAGAAATCGTTACTTTAATTTCTTCCATATCTAGGTTCATTTAATAAGGAATCCTTATTTTTATTTTGGAGATTAATTGCCTGACCCCCGAAATCTCAGCTATCTGGCAATAAAATTATAACATAACATACTTTGTAGCATTACAATCTATCCTATCACCTGTCTTTTTAACTCACTACATATCTGTCTAACTCACTATGTCTCTAACTATATCACTGTGTATCTAATTATCCAGGAGTGTTCTTCAGGGGGAGATTTTCATCGGACTTTCGGGTTTGCTCTCAGTTCATGCTAAAATTATGGCTAATATTCGATAACTTCTACACAGAATTTTCTCTTCTTATACTCTAATTTCACACATTACAAAACAGCCACTATCGTCCTTTATTCTCCAAGTCTCTGGGGTTCGACTTCTATTGAGCTATTTGCAAGATCAAAGTGAATTCCATTTCCTCTCAATTTAAAAAGCACGTCATCGTGAAATTCTCTAATTCCCCAGTGAATCGTGCACTATTTCCTACTATACTAATATATCTTGGTGTGAAAGATGATTGTAAACATTCCAAACTGACCCTTAACTACTTGCAAGGTCAAATGAGGAAAATGGAAGGGTTTCCGATCATGCTGGGAGAAAGTATGACGTCATCTCTTCACTTCTCTCTGGCGTGCACTGGGGATTGTGGGTCACATCTGTTGCCTTGGGACAATCGATGCTACTGTTAGGGGATGAATCTCTGAACTTCGAATGAAGATAATGGATTTCATTACCCTGCTGGTCCAGTCTTGTGGACGTATACAATACGGGGGGGGGGGGATTGCTCAATGATCTCTGGACGTTTTGTGAGTGACGCTGGCAATGGCGTAGGAGTGGGATTACTCGGTGGCTGCTGTGCCAGCTGTGGGGGGAATGAAAAGAATGTGTCTTCCCACATTCCATCATCTGTCTTCTCCATTGGATCGGGGAATGTCTAGGACCTTTCTGCTCTGTGCGCTGGCTTGGGGATAAGGGGGGTTGAAATTCCAGGTATGGATATCAGGTCTTCAGCTTCATTAATCTATCTATGTGGACCATTTATACCCTATGTGGGTTCACTACTAATGTGATCCGGATGTTTACTATTTCATTTGGAAAATGATTTTTTAGCGTTCAGTTGCTAATTTTGACAACTTCTTCATATTACCACCTGAAACTCGAGTGTTGTAGAGAAGTACCAACTACACGAATGCATCTTCATATGTAGTTCGTGTAGCTTCATATGCAGCATCTTCATATCATAAGAATGTTATTATCATATGCAGTTCATCTCCTGTGACTCTCCTCTTTCTCTGCTGCTGCTTCTAAGTTGTCCCTCACTATTTCATATGCTTCGCTGAGTTTTGTCCGGAGCTGTTTTCCATACTGAGTGGGGTTTCGTATGTTACATAGAGCAGATAATAAGGATAATAACGAATCACACTGCAATAATCCAAATTGTCCAATTTTCAATTATCCTTCGCTACCATGTGTGACGAAATGGCAAATATAGACTGGATCCTCCTTTTTGTTTGTCTGTTGTTGTGTTGTTGGGGAGTGATAAATTGTAATTAAAACTCGCCGAATACCTAATTTATTACTTACCTCACTCATCAATTTACGTGTGAAATTGAGCTCATTATCGCTAAATAGTGTCTTTGAAAACCAATGTTTCATTATTTATTCTACATAACTCTCATTATGCTCTGTGGATCTGGGAATGCATACAATTCTAACCACTTCATAAAATAATCCACTTCTATCAAAATATATTTATTTCCTCGATTCAACGTACGGTATGGGGCCCAACATGTCCATGCCTACTCTTTGGAAGGGTTGGGATGTAAGGGGTAACCTCATCAAATTATCCTTGCACTTTTCTACATAACCTCTCCTCTGATGATAAGATACACATGTTTGGAACAAGTTTTAACATCAGCAAACATGCCTGGCTAGAAGTACTGTGCTAGAATTCAGCTCAGTTTTAACTTCTCCTAGGTGTTCGGCACTGAGTGAATCATGGCATAACTTCAGGACTTGCCCTCTCAGTTGTTACGGTGATTCACCTGGAACATAATTTTCCTTTGGCAACCAGTAGTGAAACAGAACTCCATATTCTGAATAGAATTGATCTGAGAGCCTGAGTGGAGGGGGGGGGGCAGGTGCTCTACCCTCTAAAAGTTCGATTATATCTTTATGCTTGGTCATTCAAATTGAAACACTCATACTGGGGTGGCCATCCACTCCTCTTTCTGAACGGGGTCGAATCTCTGAGTCCACCTGGCATTCTACATTCTTGGGTTCTATGTGAGTGGCTTGGATGTTAAGCGATAATATGTCCGTTGAGATATTTGGCCTTCCAGGTCGGTAAATCACATCAAAATCATAACCCTCTAACATAAGGTTCCATCGTGCTAACCCTTGGATGGTTGTTTTAGTTTCACAAAAAGGAATTGGGGCGTGACCTTACTATCAGCTGGTGTTTGTTTTGTCTCGATCTTTACAGGGCGAGACAACCAGGAAAAGTGCTACACTGTTCTCTACTCTGGGGACTACTTTCTCCAAATATCCCGCTTCCAAATTCAATCTCAGTCCTTTATACTTCAAAATATTAATCCCAATTATCATTTCAAACTCTCTCCTATATTTAAATCCAATATGCAAATGGAGTGCACATGTTTCGCCATCCAACACAATTATCGCAGAATACTTTCCTAACATGGTGAGCCTATTATCATGAAGAGTATCATACTAAATAATTTCCTCTTCACTCTTTGAAAGCAACTATGGCTAATTAAAGATAATGTCACTCCTGTTTAACAAGAGCCAATATCCTTTCCCCTTCCACGTTACATGCTATTCGGGAATTCTCTTCACTTTCACCAACAATGTTCAGCTGTCATTGTGGACGTTCAGTTTCCTTTGGTGGGGTGTGGAGGTGCGCCGAAAGTCCTCTTTAAATGGTCTAAGTATTTCTGTGTTTCCCTGCCTCTGTGTGCCTTTTATTCCCTGCCCATGCGCTTCTGCTGCTGCTGACTTTCCCTTCCTGTTTTCCTCCTCCCTTTCATCTGGTCTGTAATTCTCTCTCCCTCTGTCAAACATTTCTAACAGCATTGAATCATTTGACCTATTTGCCTACAGGCATAAAACTGCTAGAGGTGGTGGTACCTGAGCCCTTCTTTCCACATTGCAGTTTTCGATGCTCCCATCCATCCTATCTGTTTCTACAGACTTTTCAATCTCTCCATTATACCTTCTATTATCACTTCCTGTTTCCAATTCATGTACTACTTATGTCCAATTAACTTATCTATTCTCATATCTAAGGATTCACTGTAAATCTGAAATTCACTCATCATTCCTACTGTGCTAATCTGCTCCGGCCCTCTACATAAACGTTCGTTGGTCTCCTCTAACACTGCTTTACTTATCGCCTTTTCTAGTGCACCCTATTTCTCGCTACATATTTGCTATTTTTTTCGTCTACATATTCGCCCTATTTTTGCTGCCTATAATGTCGCAAATTTTTGAAGCCTCACAGCTAAAGGCTCCTCTGCATCGAAATGGAATATAAACACTGGCTAAAATTTCTCAAACACAGTATTGGTTCTCAAACCTTGCGATTCATTAACAAATTACGCTGCTGTCACCTTTAATTTCGATCTGGCCATAATTATCAAATTGGGATCTCACCAGTTAGCTAGTTTCCCCACACTTTCCACTTGCTCTACAAATGTTGTTGCAGTGTGATGGTTCATCGATTAACTTCTGTTTCCTTAAAATGTTTGCACATTATTTACGTTATTATTATTATTTTGGGACATTTCTTTATTTTGAATCATCGTTTCTCCCCACCAGTATTGTTGCCAATCTGCACAACTCAGTTTTAATTGGAGAGCCACTAACTGCCGTGAGAGCTAGGTTACGGTAACTTACGTCATCTCCAATCACCATATCCAAATCTGGCTTCCCAGCATGATGTCGCATGTTAGCTTCAGCCGGAGTGTGGATAAGTGACTGAAGTCACGGCATTCAGAGAGAAGTGAAGTGTTAAAGGAGCAGAGGTGTGTGAAAGAGTGACTGTAGTCATAGCTATATGTATTTTTGTGCATCGCTTTGATGAATGATTTAGAGTAGGCTTTGTAATTTATTAGTGAGTCGATAATCAAATAAATTTTATTTTATGAAATTTGTATTTGCTTTAATTTTTTCCACTCAGCAGAGCTTGTCTAGAAATCTTAATTAATTTAAAGGATTTTTTTTGGGGCAATCTAAAATTTAGGTTCTTTTCTGATCTAACACTCATTTAAAACAACTATTATTTAATTTTTTGGAAAGATTAATTGCCTGGCGGTCGAGTTCAGCTATCCGGCAAATAAGATAATAGCATACTTCTGTTTCTTTTACAGGACAGTAAAAGAAAGTGGCGTCCTGTGAACAGGGACTTGTATATATATGTGTATGTTATTTAATGTGATTGTCAGAGTTTAACTAACAAATTTTGGGGAGCTCATTAGTTCTTCTAACCATAGACTTAACGTCAGCTTAAGCCGAAATTTATTGTTGAGCAAGAAGATTAACTATAGTATTAGTCAAAGGTACTGAAGTTGCGGCGCTGCTATTCCTTATATAGTAGATAATATAACTATTGCATTTTTGTAATAATTAGAAGTGTCTGGACACACGATAGATAAACCTTTTGATAAGCAAGTTTATTTCTAAGCTTAGCATTGTATTGTTGTATAGCAGTACCTTTTGAGCGCGGTTCACGAAAAAATAATATTTAAATTTTATAAATTCAAAAATTTGGCAGATCGCTAACATATCAGATACTAATATGGATGACTCTGCCATTATGTCTCCTGAAGTGGTATTAAAAGTAAACGTTTCAGGATGTGTTAAGCACGATCAGCAACACTTCAGCTTCTTTTAACGATTCACATGCTAAAAGGGGAACAACAGCCTCTAACTTAGGTGATAATGCTACATCAGCAAACGGACATTTAAACTTTGAACAGAGTTTCATTTAATATGTCAGAAACAAGCGACAGAACAGAATATTATCGATTCCCCTCAACGACGAGTTGCTGATCCAATTACACTAGACAACAAATTGAAATTTTTTATAACATTGGTCAAATACGATGTTTTTAACTAATTTTAGGGTGCTGAATTCAAATATGGCTGTGAAAAATCTGCAGAACGTACATTTTTTTTTTAAATTACGGATCGATGTATTTGAAATTTCATTGAATACGCATATCGGGGAAATGAAAATAAATTGATTCTTTTATTAAATTGCAACTTAAAACTCATTAATTACATGATTACAGTGAAAAAAAATTAGAAACATTATAGTTATAAACCACTGATATAAAGTAACAAATGAAATAATATTGAAAGGCAAAATAAGAAAACATGGGCAAAGGATCTTTTATATTTACAAGAAGTTCATTTTTGTCTTTTATGTGCTGAGGTATCTTTCCTTCTGCAAGAACCTGCAGTAGTCACCCACCATTTCTGGGTCCCACCTGCCTTGGTATCTCTCCTCCATGGTTCGGATATCCTGGTGAAATCTTTCCCCTTGCTCATCGCTGACAGCTCCTAAGTTCTTGGGAAAGAAGTCGAGATGCGAGTGTAAGAAATGGATCTTCAAAGACATTCGGCAGCCAAGATTTTCATAGTTTTTGAGATCTTGAATGAGCTGATGGCAGTTTTCTTCTTTGAGATTCCCCAGAAAACCCTGGACCACAGACGTGAAGGATTTCCATGCAGCGTGCTCCTTCATATTCAGTTTTTCTTCGAAGACTGTATCTTTCAGTAGCTTCCTTATTTGAGGACCAACAAAGATCCCTTCTTTAAGTTTGGCATCACTTAGTTTTGGAAAATTTTCTTTCAAGTGCAAAAACCATTTACCAATTTTGTCCATAGCCTTTACTAAGTTTTTCATAAGCCACAGTTTGATGTGTAGTGGTGGGAGCAGAACATCAGAGGGGTCAAATAGAGGCTTATAACTCACATAACTCTTTCCAGGAATAAAAACATATCTTTTGGGCCAGTCTTTTGTTTTGTAGTGTTCCTTCCTGGTCCTACTGTCTCATAAACACAGAAAACAGCAAACTTTTGTGAAGCCTCCTTGAAGCCCGAGCAAGAGAGATATGAGTAGTATAGGGGTGATTTTATAACCTTTATAACCTCACGCATGTGCACAGCATCTCTCGTTCCATCCCCTCTCTGAGCTTTGTTCGCAGAAACGTCTTTCTGATTGGTCGATAGCTTTCTTGCAAGTGACGTGATTCGCGATTAAGATCTGGAATCTGATTGGACGTGTTGCTCATTGGTGGAGGGTTGAATGAAAAGGCGCTGCAGAAGACTGGGAGCCACAGTCATGGCTTTTGCAGACATTGTCTTAGAATCTGTGCAGCAGTATTGGTGTGCCTACCCCAAGAACAATTAGTGCCTGTATTTTCCGGAATTCTGGAACAGTTAGGGTGCGATAGCATCTCAGTCAATTGTCTGACCCTACTGTGCAGAAAGTGGCGCTCATCTTCACGTTGAAAGCTCACAGATATGGGCAACCAGCGTTAGAAGGACTGGAACGAAACGACTTCGAAGACATGCTCGAAACTGTGAGGGTGACCAGCGACCTCTCCCAGTGACCCAGGACTGTTCATCATTTTGCCCCAGAGTCTACCGTGTGCGAGGCCTCGTCGATGCGAATACAGGTATGCAAAAGATAGATATTAACTGTATTCCTGAGTACTGTAGAATACGACACGTCTACTGTGTTATAAATTTAGACAGTTTCACTCTGAAAGGCAAATTCCTCACGAGGGAGATTGGATATTCAGACTGTAGAGGTCTCACTGGCGTCTAGAGATTCGACCTTTCCTTCGTCACAGACATTCCTCAGAAGGACTGGAAAACAATTCGATACGTGACCAAACATGTCACTGGGCTGCCTTTTTATACACGCCTTGGTGAAGTGGTGTGGGAACATGGCTTTTTAGATGGTATTGTACACCACATCCACGAAAAGTGTCCCAAGCCTTTTGCTTCTGTCATCGCCTACAAGGGAGGATCTCACGGGGGATTCTCACGGGACATCGCCTACAAGGGCGGACAACCGCACGGTCAGTTAGAGGCTTTTCCTTTGTGGGGCTTGTTCGATGAAGAAGATCCTGACTATTTTAGGAAAGATGCCACTCTTATGAATGAAGATCCTGATTATTTTAGTGAAAATGCCCCTCCTATGAATGAAGATCCGGAACCCGTTGAAGACACACCACCTATTAGTGATGACGAAGAAAACCTAGTGTGTGTTAAATGGCACAGTGTTAAATGCATCTTGCCTTTTTGTTAGCGCCAATCTTTCAGCTGCAGAAATTGATTTCCACAATTTCTTGTACTTTGCTCTAAATCGCAAAACCCTATTTAGATAAACAACAAAGAACAATAGCCAAAATCTCTTTAAATTCGGCAGGTGTCATAGACAAAAAAGATCTTGTAACAGTGTCAGCCTCTTGATCTTGAATATTAAGGATTAAATTGTGACAATCGCCCAATCTTTTCCTATTATTAAAAATCTCGCGACCCATTTAATGCGATATTTTTTTATTACTACGCCCATGATTAGTCAAGGCAATGATATTAACCATTTACGAAAGAGTAAACTTCTTTCCCTGGGCATAATGTTTACTTATAGAGTGGAAAGAAATGTCAGAAAGCATGGTAAATTTCATTTCGCAGAGACAACAAAGCACGCGTTCCAGGTTATTTGCAGCGAGAACTAATGAGCTTAGTTCTTTGTTGCAGACCGCGCGTTTTAAGGTGAAGGCTACACCCGTCCTTGCAGAGCTGCGAATGACGTCACAGTGCGTTTGCGACGCGACAAGCTGAAAGTGTGAAGGCGTCCTTAGGGCTCCTTCACACTTCTTTCACACAAAATCCAATCCTTCTAGTACTTTTTCCTCTATATTTTTTTAATGGGATTTTATACAGGATTACTGTATAGGTAAAATATTTTCTTTTAAAAGTTTTCTAATGGTCCACACCGATCCAGATCCTAATGTGTTGCATTTATTTGCTACATTAAAAATTAATGTCTTGACAGGATGGGAATCATAGGCATATACACGTAATGCAGTACGGCATTATTTGGACCATCTCAACTTTCCAATTCCATAAATATTTAATAAATCTATTTCAAGTTTCAGATATTAAGCATAGGTAATCAGAAAAACATACTGCTTACATTAGAGTCAGCAGAAATTTAATGATGTACGATAATACATTAAAATCATCATACCAAAACATTACTCATATGCGATATTATTGAATGCAGTGTCTTTCCGTTTCGTTCCTTTGTGTAAATAATTAATCTCCTTATCATCAAGTGGAACAGCTAAAGTTAATAATTTAACTTTATCTGTTCCACTTGATGGACAACATGATTTTAACCAAGCTGCTGGGCAGCTTAATCTTTTCGCAGCGTTTTTTGGAAATAGGTATTTCCAAAACTATATGTGTGATTACAAGAGTAAAACTCGCTTAATGTTAAAAATTTATATACGCAAATATTCCGTTTTTGAAATATCTCCAAATGCTCACTATCAATTTTCACCTGGCTGTTCTAGCAACGTCATTCGTCAGCAGCTATTTGATTAGCTCTTGCTTGCGTACCACGCTTCGACAGTAGAAATAGAACCGACTCCAGTTGTCGTCGTGCGGTGCAAGCGTAGAGGAAATGAAGCTTGACTATCGACTCCAGAAGATGCTTAGTCTTCGAAAACTCGTCCTTGCAGAGCAGCGAGCGGTCAATCGCAGCAACTGTGAAGGAGCCCTTACTGTGTCCGGTTGTGGAGCTCGCTGATATTCAAGAGGCGAGCGTCGCTGAGCACCATTTGCGGATCGGCGTCCGTATCCCTCACACTTATCGATATCCTGGAGACACTACACAATCGAACACAACCCTTAGGGACTCAGAAGATTAGGAGGTAGCGAATTGCGGTGGTCTTGTGAGATCAATAGCTTAGTTGTAGAGGAAGAGGAAATCTGTAATGTTGGATTGCAGAGAGTCAATTGAATGAGCGAATAAGATAGATTGTGTAACTATCAGAAGGTGTAATATTAAGGGCATTATGCAAAGTTGTAGCATAGAATTAAGAGGCCAATATTTTGATGAAGAACATTAACGATCCGAAGACTGAAGCCTAGAAACTAATCAGATTGTGTTGTAGCACTTATTGTACCGTAATACGAAATAGATTATGTAATTGCCAGATTGTAAGAACCTTACCACGTCCGCCATTGCTACTGTGTTTTCCATTTTTCATTCATCTTGGAACACTCGTCCAGCGACAAGGATAATGTCCCCCGCAGGATATGCATTTCGGCAACCCGGTCCAGTAGGCCCAGATGATCCAGGCCTAAAGTGACCAGCGAATGTAAACAAGAAGAGCCACAGGCATCGGGGAATCGCACCTCGACTCGTGTGGACCAATGAGAAATGGACGCAGACAAACAGGCAGATGGCAGCAATTCGGCGGAGTCACCGAGAGAAGAGCAAAGAAGTGCGAAAAAGACAACTTCGAGAGCAGAACAGCAACGTAGACAGAGCTGTTTTCGAGTCCTTCCTGCGAGTCGCAGAGTCTTATCAAAAACTGTCGACTGATGGAGAATGACTGCCAGCCGCTCAACTAGGAGCCTAGCGGCTTGCTACCTTGGCTCAAGCCGTAGCATATGAACAGTGACGCTCGAGCGTACGCCGATTTGCAGCCCATCCCTTGGGAGAAGGGACCAGCGTTATCCAGCCACATAGTAAGGAATATTAAAAGAATATTAATATATTAAAAGAATATTTATGTGTGCTATTATTGTGTTTGCTCTGAAAACCAGCCACCAGCTAATTGCAGGAGAAGAAGTCGGTCACTAACGCCCTTCTCTTCAAATCTTATTGTGGCTTTGGGCCCTTTGGGACTCAGATTAAGGGTATCCTTTGGGACAAGATTAGGAGGTAGAGAATTGCGGTGGTATTGTAAGGCCAATATCTTAGTTGTAGAGGAAGAGGAATTCTGAAATGTTGGAATGTACCACTAACGCCCTTCTCTTCAAATCTTATTGCGGCTTCAATCTCGAGTGAAGGCTGTGCCTGATAAAAGACACAACGCAGCTGTATCAGTCTATGCTGAGGTCAGTTCGTCCCTAAAGTTGTGCTACCTCCAAAATACACAGGTGTGGTTACAACATTATTGCTGACGACCAAGTCAAACAAGCAGTTATCATCCATTTATCCCCAAAGCTTTAAGAGAATATGTACTCTCTAAAAATTACAATGCAACGGAAATTAGAATGCGACGGCAAGTATTGCAGCCAAAAGGTTCGTAAATGAGTTCATCTGCAGGTACGGGGTAGCCTAAAGTACAATTCATTTCCATTGTACTTAATGAAATATGCAAGACTTTTCAAAATTATACACATCTTTTCAACTCCATATCATCCCCAGTCAAATTTAACTAAAAGAATAAATCGGAATACAGGAAGGATGATAGCAGCATATACTGAGAATAGACATGGTACTTGGGACAAATATTTACAACAGTTTTCATTTGCTTTACGCACACAATTGCACAAAATTACTAAATTTAGTCCTTCAAAGATAATTTTAGGAAGAGAACTAATTCTGCCCTAGGACAGACTTATTGGTCAACCATCATCTCCAAAATCTTGCATGCGATGCTGGTTGAGCTCTCGAAATTTATCGAATTTATCGAGTACGGAGTAGCACATTTAAGAAGTTACAAAAGACAAAGATATCAAACTTAAAATTGGGGACAAGGACTTGACTAAAACACACCACAAAGGTCGCAAGAGGTTTTTCAAAATATTTTGTTCCTTTTATATGCTAGGTCACACCTGATAAAAAGAAATTTTTCAAACTTATATATGAACCGGCCAGCATATCTACGAATGCCTTCATAAGCTACTTTAATGTTATAAATATAAAACCATTTAAAAGTTCCATATATTTTTCCTGATAAGAAGTACAGAATGATCTGGTTATATCGCACAGAGTCCAGGAAGATGAGTATCAAATAATGATTCGCCACCAACCAGACGAAGGAAAACACGAACTGACTATTTCACCAAATTGGAGAGAAAATAGCAGAGCCAGACTCGGCAAACTCAAAAACGTATTGAGGACAACCAGTAGAGCGAAAACCGCCTGTGCAGCAGCAAAGAACGAGTACATGACATCACAAACGGGATCTTCAGAAGCACCTACAGTATTTCGATCAGAGCGGGAATGAAATCTCCGGAACTTAATGGAATGAAGATTTATCTCAACGAGTGCCAGCAATTGAAAATTTAAGTCAATATTGTAAAAACAGAATCTGAATGAATTCCAAAAACATCTTTTTGAAAAACAAAGGTAGTTTTGCCTACGATTATTTATTATTTCAGGTTGTCCTACATGAATTATTACAAACTCGATCCTTTCCACTATTTTAGCTCTGTTGGTTTGTAATTCTTTGCTTGTTTGAAAATGACAGAGGTAGGGCTAAAACTTATAAAAAAAAGGACAAGTATTTCTCTGCAGAAAGAGCATTACTAGAAGGAATATTTTTAGTGTCGAAAAGATTTTCACGAGTCAATAATACTTCAGTAGAACAATATCACAGCAGCAAACCATACAACTACATGTATTTCAACGCAAATAATTTATATGATTGGGCAATATCTCAACCTCTCCCATTCGGCATTTTCAAATGGGTAAATGACATTCACATGCTTGGTATTTCAGACGAATTCGGCATTTCCATTCGGCATTTTCAAATGGGTAAATGACATTCACATGCTTGGTATTTCAGACGAAAACTTATTTTTGAGAAGTTGATCTAGAATATCCAATACATCTGTGCGATTTGCATAATGATTTCCCCTCGGCTCCCGAAAAATTAAAAACTCAATGATCGTGAAATCTCTTAATACCAAATCTGTTTGATAAGCAAAATTATATAGTTTACTACCGGTTACTTAACCCTCTATAGCATTAGGACTAAGAGTGGAAAATACACACAAATAATATATTTAAAGAATAAGAGTAGAAAAAACATAGAATTTCGATCTGTACAACATATTATGGAAATGTTTGAAATTTAAAAAAATTGGATTATCCCACGAATATAACAAGAGAGACAACGAGTTGGAATTCGGACAAATGTTTGAAATTTTCTTATTTCGAATATGTATCATAAAGTGGATAATACCATCTACGAAACATTGAACTAAAAAACAAATGTAAGAAAACATATCTAAGAATTGTAAAAAAATTAAATGCCTAATAAAACGTTTCGAAAACTACATCACGAATGCTTCGAGTTTCTACCAAAACCAAGTATCCCAACACTTTATACAACTAAAAATAATAAATACCTCCTCAAGCAGCTGCTTGCCACAGAGGTCTGACAGGAGACTGTCAGTTTATATGCCACAGTAGAAGGTCTGAATAATAAATACCCCCTCAAGCAGCTGCTTGCCACCGAGGTCTGACAGGAGCCTGTCGGTTTATATGCCACAGTAGAAGGTCTGAGATGATGGCAGGACCTCAGCAGGAAAACGACACATACATTCATGCGTTACTCGGGGTTCGAACCCAGGTCCCTTAGATCAGTAGCCAAGCGTGCTAACCACTCGGCCACATACCAGATCGGTGTTAACTTTTTTTTTTAAGCTGATCAAAACTGTTTACTCTTTCTTCTGATTAGAACTTGGTAAACCATAACTATAAATATTAAAACCAAGCTTCTAGTTCGATAACAACAACTGCACAATCTAAAAGCGTTTGAACCTGGAAAACCAAAATGGGTGGAGATCGCTTCCAATACATTTAACGCAGAGTACTTGTGAGATGGAACACTATGAAATTAATTTGAGTTCTGTAGCTCGATTAGACGACAAGTAATAATGCTTTAAATTTAGAAAGGTTTGATCCACTATCTCGGCTAGATAATGGGTCCAGACTGATTGCTAATTGGTCAGATTACAAACCTTGCCCAAATCATACCTATCAATAATAAAACGAATATCGGAGCACAATTAGAACAGACGTTATCATTCGGCAAATTCTAATAGTGTAAACTCTAACTAATGGAAACTAACGTGTCAAGACTGCGTCCAAAACATTTAATATGTAGTTCTTACTAAGTGTAATCTAAAGGCTTTAGTATGAGATCTGCGAGTTACGATGCTGCAAATTTAAGTGGGTCCGCCCACTCTCTAAACAATGCAACGGATCAGAGACCGTCTCTAGTTGAATTAAAGGAAGGAGTAGCAGTAGTAGATGTTCACCAGAAAAAGAAGAACGTTCCGAAATCTCAGATGGGAATCAGAAAATTGTGCTATGCAAAAGTAGTGTGGGACTTAACAGTTCTGGAATGCTCTTAATTCGACGAACTCCCTTGTTACCTAGAGGAGACGTTTCGAAGATGAGAGTATATTTATGCGAAAATGGAGGTCTATGGGAAAGATGTGAATAGTTGGGTTTTGCAAAGAAAATGTTGCAGTTATCGTACACTTCACTGAATTATTGGGATGTTGGATAGTAAACTTGTAATAAATAGGTGGAAATTGAGAAAAAAAAAGACAATTTTCAAAATCTAGTTAGAAAACGTGGCAATTCAAAATCAGTAGGTAAAATGATATTTTGGTGGCTGGGAGAGAAAAATATACGATATAAATATAAATTTTGAAGCGATATCTGTGAATATGTAGATTTGCTTTGGCTCAATGAGGACGAGTGCGTTGAAGATGACAAATTAAAACCAATCTTGGAAAAAAAACATGGAATTTTTTGCTAAAATCGACCAAAAAAACAAATTTCCGGCAAAACCGCGGGAAAAAAAGAAATTTTTTCGGTAAAAACGTGTTGGGCATTTTCCAACTTTTACTGAATATGAGTTTTAGTTGGCGACCGTGAAGCCCCCACTAATGACAACATAAACTGTCTTTTATGTAAGGAGAAAATATGCCTGTGAAATATTGATGAATCACGTAATTATCTCGAAATGATTGAAACTTGATTTAATTACGTTCAAGAACTCATTCTTCTAATAGGCAATAGAGTTAACAACGCACTACATGTTGCTATAATTTTAATCGAGTTCGAACTCATTGTCTAGTGATGAAAGTGGGTTGAACCTTCTTATATACATTTTTTTCGTAACTTGTGTTCTAATTGAGCTACGGACTTCCAACTAATGTTCTCGGATTACATTTAGCGAGGATTACAAGTTGAAGATATCGCAAGCGATCTGGATCCATTACCTTTGACTTTACAGGTTTGAAAACTATTGCATACTGGACTCGGTTGGTTATTATCTAATGATTTCAAAAATATTCGCTATTTCCGCCAACATAATCTTACAGCATTGGATTGCATTCCGTTAATTTACAACGAAAGGTCTTGGACTCGTTACGTAGGTGAGAAACTGGGTCGAACCCTTATATATTTGCAACATAACTTTTGTTCTAATTGAACCATAGATCTCAAACTAACGCCTTCAGATTACGTTCGGTAAGAACTATACAATATGTTACCGTGTGGGAAGCAATCTTGATCCATTTCTTTCGGTTTTTCGGGTTCCACCCTTCTAATATTTGAAGTCCATAACTTTTTTTTTTTCAGTTGAGTTATAGTCTTGGTATAAACGTTAATAGTTAATACTAATCGAGTTCTATAATATGACATAATAAAAAAACCGGTTTCAGACCCGTTATCTAGTACAGAAAACGGGTCGAACACTACTGCCATTAATGCTTTAAAACTCATCGCCTAATTGAGCTACATAATTTGAACTAATTTCGTAATATTCCTTTCAGCGAGTACTATATGTTAAAAGTATTGGTAGAGGTCTTGACTCATTAATTTTGCGTGTTCGAATCTTTCCAATCTAATAACCTTTTTTCTGATTCACATACGGGCTTGATTTCACAAAACACAGTATTTATCAGTGAGTTCTGTGCCAAAGAGAAATAGGTCTCGACCCCAATAAAAATCGAATTAATATTTGACTTGGTAATCATCTACCAGGTGATCCAAAAGTAACAGAAAAAGTAAAAATGCAATAATTCGAAAAGCATAGACAGTAGCACGATGCGGTTTTCACAGAAATGCACAGAAAGACATGGGATTTTTTTTAATAACGAAAAATTTTATTGCTAGAATAGTTACATTTGTCACCGACAGGTGGCGCTGTAGCGGTCCCGGAGCTGCTGCCTGTCGCTATTTAAACAGATCCGCCACTACAAACTACTGACACAACTGAAGCGCCACCTGTCGGTGGCAAATGTAACTATTGTGGCAATAAAATTTTTCGTTATTAAACAAAATTCCATGTCTTTCTCTGCATTTCTGTGAAAAAACACATCGTGCTACTGTCTATACTTTTCGAATTATTGCATTTTTACTTTTTCTGCTGCTTTTGGGTCACCCGGTAGATCACGTGCGGGTCTTTTTTTTTCTTCAAAATATTAGATCAATTATTGCCGTTAATTTTAGCACATATAATCTCAGTTAGTGAAATCAGGCAGTGACTACTTAAATTTTATGTTCAGTAATTCTCGTTATAATTGAAAGAAGATACATCGTATCCACCAAGGAAAGTATAATCAGAATTTCATAATTTATTTGAAAATCTACTGGATTGCATATCATAATGGTAGTAGAATAGATAGTACCAGCTTTACTAATGTGGCCAAGTACTATTCACTACCTGGTTACATTTGAAACGAAATTGAACGAAACATCTGGCAGTAATGGCATCCGCCGTCTGAAATGTTTGTTTCATTCTCTTGTGACGTTATGATTTTTATTAAGTGTGATTCACATTATCCTCATTTTCGGTCCCGAATATTTAGTCACTGTTGGTAATTATTAATTCTGATTAAGTTCATGGGCAATTACTACAAATTTCTGGCAGACTAATTCTGACAAAGTAGTGTGTATAATGAGAGTCTGGGCCAATGTTAAGGTATAGGGAATTCTATATTAATCTATGGGGAACGTTTGGGGAGAAGCGGGTTTAAACTAATTTGTTGTGGTTTTGTGTGAAAAAATATGCGAAAATTAAAAAATCTGGGGTGTTTTTAGCACATGAGAAACTAATTTAAGTTTTTTTGGCAGATGAGATTTAAACTAATTTTTTGAATTTTTGGTTGTAGTGAAAATTGTGATAAAATTGGAGTTTGTGTGACAGATAGTAGTAATATTGGTTGCAGAGTCCTGGCATAACGTTAAAGTATTGGGAAATTTATGTTAATCTATGTGAAAAGTTTTTGGGAGATGAGGTATAAATTAATTTTGTTGTGGTTTGTGTGAGAAAATATGTGAATGTTAGAAAAAATCTGGGATGATAAGAAAAAATAATTTAAGTTTTAGTTTTTCGGGAGATGAGGTTGAAATTAATTTTTTCGAAAAATTTTTGTTTGTAATGAAAATTATGAGAATGTATGAAGTTTTGTATAAAGAGAGAGAAGAGTTTGTTTTGAAAATGATGAAGAGTATTGGGTTAAGTGAAATTAGGTGAGAAATGGAGAGTGAATTATGGATGTGAATAGTGTGTGTGTGATGCAAAAAAAGTTTTGAACATTGAAATTTTGAAGTGATGTAGGTTAGAATAAATTTTGAGAATATATGAAAGTTTGTATATAGAGAAAAAGAGTTTTTTTTAATGTTCATCATCATCATCATCATCATCCTCAAGCAGCCATGGGCTACGGAGGTCCAACCAGACCGCGCAGTTTAATTCTCCAAGCATATCTGTCCTGAGCTACATCTGCTGCATCCGGCCACTGTACACCAATTCTAACAAGGTCCTGTTTGACATTGTCTGACCACCGCATCCTAGGTCTCCCCCTCCTTCTGAGGCCTCTAGGCACACTGTTCATAACCCTATTCGCCAATCTATAATTATCCATACGGGCAACATGGCCAAACCAGCGGAGTCTCTCTCTGCACAATATGCTTCTTAAAGGAGGTTGCAGACTCCTTTGCCTAACCTCATCATTAGTTACAAAGTTAAACCACCTAATACCCAAGATCTAGAATCAAAAGCATCTAGTTTCCTGTTATCTTGCTTACACAGTGTCCAAGTTTCACTACCATAACTAACCCTAGAAAGAACCAAACTATTATACAGTCTAATTTTAGTCTTTAGGTGTATACGCCTATTCTCCACAATCTCCATAGATTCTTAAAAGTCCCGGCAGCAATACCTATTCGTCTGTTAATCTCATGCCGCACATCACCAGTACCAGTTACGCAGCTCCCAAGGTAATTAAACTGTGACACCTGCTCAAGACTGCAACCATTCAGATTAACTGAATCACAACCTGCCTGATCGTACTTAATTCAAACTAAATAGATATCAGTCTCGACCCCCCTCCTAAAGAACAACGGGGTCGAGACTTAGTTTCAGTTATTTAAGTTCAATTGACTGATGTCATTATTTTAGAGTTCACTGCACATCAGTTATTAAAGTGAAGCTGCAAAAAACACTGGTCTGGGAAATTTTATTAACCAAAGTTGAATATTTATCTTTCCGTTCCCGCTTTACAATGAAATCTATCTAAATAAAAACATACTTACCCTTCAAGAGAGAAATTCAACATAACAGGTAATGCCTGAGACCTTCTTAAATACTAATGGATTTGACCTGAATAAAAACTTTTATCCAAAACCAGAGCTGAATATTTATCTTATCATAGATAAATCCACTAATATTTAAGAAGGTCTCAGGAATTACCTGTTATGTTGCATTTCTCTCCTGAAGGGTAAGTATGTTTTTATTTAGATAACTTTGATTTGACCTGAAATGAAAACTTTTATCCAAAACCAAACCAAAACTGAATATTTATCTATGATAAGATAAATATTCAGCTTTGGTTTGGATTTTGGATAAAAATTTTGATTCAGGTCAAATCCACTAGTATTTAAGATGGTCTCAGTTGAATTTCAAGAAGAAAAAGAAATATTAGAATTTCGCTTCTAAAAATTTCACTAGAATCTAAAACTTTTAAACCCGAACCGAAACTTTTAATAATTGAAATATTCCTGTTAAATATTTCTCCTATCGAGGAAGAAATAGAAATATTAGAATTTCGCTTCTAAAAATTTCATCAGAATATAAAACTTTTAAATCCGAACCGAAACTTTTAATAATTGAAATATTGGAAGCTGACTACCAAAAGAGGTTATCAGGTCAAACAGGAGGCAAGTAAACACAGACAGTCTCTACTACCGATGGCTGTGCTAATGGCAAGCTGAAATCAAGCTGAAATGGGAACATACATTTTTTTAAAACGTCCAAATAAATGTAGATTTCGAAATGATTGTATTTAAAACAGTTTTTTTTTTAACCAACAACTAAAAGTTTTCCCTCTAATGGATTAAAGTTGCTTTCCTTCTGAGATAATTATGCAATATACGTGATATAATTTATTTGGTGCTCTATTTAATTTAAATCGTATTTCGATGTCAGCAGTTGCTGATAATTCACATAGACATAATTCTATTTGACGACATCGAGGTGGAATATCGGATACAGTTTCCTAAAATCTTAATAATTGACTTTGTTACCGAGTCGCTATCCATATGTTTTGCAGCTGAAAAGCTGTTGTAAACTTGCACATAGTCTAAAGTGTTGGGTTCAAAGTGCACTCAAATTCTTGTTTGGGAAATTGTTTGCTATTCATTCTGATCTGAATCCGCTCTAGTAACTTGTGATCAAACACCATATTGTTTCTGGTTTGACTATTTAATCTGTTTTATTTTGAGTTGTAGTAACTCGCCAACTGACATGAGAGTCAATTCTAGTATCAGATTTGTACAGTTTGCACGATTCTCCAAATATTTCATGTGGATTGCCGCTTGCTAACTGAGATTCTAATTTCGCAAGTACTTGTAGCAAATTTATACAACGTAGCCCCAACTCTCTGAATAATGTCATTGTTGTCATATTTTTCTAGTTTTATGGTATGTTTTACACCGCGAAACACGCTATCCAAGTCTCGGCAGAATCCAAACAGCCGATTCAGTGGTAAGAATAAACTTACATTTTGACTATTTTTTTATAATTTCATTTCTGTCCGAGAATTCTTGATTGAATTCAGGATTTCTTTTCAACGCTTGTGCAAAATCCTTTATCTTAATAATCGTGTCCAGTTTAACTTCACCTCCATCGTACAAATACTTATTCATTTTCGAACTGTCTGCGGTATCTTTGAACCACATCATACTTGTGGCAGCACTTGTGAAAAGTCTTCAGTAAAATCAATTAAATTGTGGGCGTCATTCCTGGCAATTCAATATCTTTCAATTCTCTGATTTCGATATAATATTGAGCTCTCTTAAAAATGTTGTACCCGTTATTGACCATCGTAACTACGTCACTGCCGCCGATATCAGACCCATCTGATTTCAGTATTTTGCCTCTGATGTGTATATAACTGTTGTGCGGACATAGAAAAACGTCCATGTTTTTGGTAAATATTTCGTACGTTTCGAGATTTTTAACATTCACATTGGTTTCTCGATATTCCAAGTATTCTTATTTTGTCGTTGAATTATCGTCTATTGCGTCTACGAACAAATTCCAGTAAGAAGCCTCAACCTCCATCCTACACTAATTTTATGACTTTGCGATTTTTAGGCCATTTCCGTAAATTAACCGATTAAGAATATTTCTGCTTTTAGGGGATATTTTTCCGTGTTTTCGAACGATAGGCGACAGAATGATATATTTTAATTCGCTTTCTCAATATCTTCATCTTTATTTGGGTCTGATGTGTAACATGTAAGTGACGTTTTCCTTGTTCAAGTCAATTACTTTATTATTCTGATGGGTTACTTTAATTCTAATGTTGTAAATGTAAAGTTTTATTCAGCGGTAAATATATGGGGAAGAATGGATGTGTGCCGATTAAACTGCCTGGCGGTGTTTGAGGCATAAATAAATGTTTGAGGCATCAATTGTAACCAGGTAGTAAATAGTACTTGGCCACATTAGTAAAACTGGTACTATCTATTCTACTATCATTATGATATACAATATAGTAGATTTTCAAATTAATTATGAATTTCTGATTATACTTTTTTGGTGAATACGATGTATCTTTGTTCAATTATTACCAGAATTATTGAACACAAAATTTAAATAGTCACTGCCTGGTTTCACTAACTGAGAATATATGTGCTAAATTAACGGCAATAATTGATCTAACATTTTGAAAAAAAAGACCCGCACGTGATTTAGATAATTATCAAGTCAAATATTAATGCGATTTTTTATTGGGGTCGAGACCTATTTCTCTTTGGCACAGAACTCACTGACCATTATTGTCTTTTATGAAATCAAGCCTGTATGTGAATCAGAAAAATGTCATTAGATTGGAAAGATTCGAACCCGCAAAACTAATGAGTCAAGACCGCTTTCAATACATTCAACATACAGTATTCGCTGAAAGGAATATTACTAAATTAGTCCAAGTTCTATAGCTCAATTAGGGATGAGTTTTAAAGCATTTAATGGCAATTGTGTTCCACCCGTTTTCTATTGTTTTTTGTTGCTGTTTTACTCTGAGCGGCACTTTTTTGAACACCATGGGCTAAATGGCCAAGTCACAAGGACCCCAAAGGCTCAGAGAAGGTTGGCGGAGGCTGGAACAGCTGTTGGGAGACCTGGAACATTACCTGGAACAGCTGTTGGGAGACAGGTGGTAATCTCTCGTCAATGCCATACAGCGTGTTCTTTAGCGTGCACAGGGTATGGATCCCGCACCACGGGGCCATGGCTTTACGTTCCATCCAATGGACGGCGGCCTTTCCAAGCCGATCGATGCCCCCTACCGACCCTGTGCAAAGCGGGGAGATTTGCGGAGCTAAATCTCAATGCTGACTCAGCTGGGACTCGAACCTGGGAAATGCAGATTACGAGCCTGGTGCACTACCTACTGAGCCTCCCTCCCCCGCTTTTTTTTTCTGTACTAGGTAACGGGTCTGAAACCGTTTATTATTATTATTATTATGTCATATTATAGAACTCGATCAGTTTTAACTATCAACGTTTGTACGAAGATTCTAACTCACTGGAAATAAAGTTATTGGACTTTAAAGATTAAAAGGGTGCAACCCGAGAAACCGAAAGTAATGGATCAAGATTGCTTCTAATACAGTTAACATATATAATTCTTACCGAACGTAATCTGAAGACGTCAGTTTGAGATCTGTGGTTCAATTAGAACAAAATTTATTATGTTGCAAATTTATAAGGGTTCGACCCAGTTTCTCAGCTACGTAACGAGTTTGAGACCTTTCGTTATTAAATTAACTAAATGCAATCCGTTGCTATATCATTATGTTGGAGAAAGTAACAAATATTTTCGAAATCATTAGATAATAACCGAGTCCAGTATGCAATAGTTTTGAAACCCATAAAACGAAAATGAGTTCAGATCATTTCCTTATACCTTCAACATTTAGTTTTTGCCAAATGTAATCCGAGAACATTAGTTTAACGGCCGTAACTCAATTAGAGCACAAGTTATGAAAATTTGAATTTAAGAGAGTTCGACTCACTTTCACCATTAGTCAGAGTCCGGTTCCAATTATAACAATATTTAATGCATGCTCAATGCTATTGACCATTACAATAATGAGTTCTTGAACTAAATTACGTCACGAATTATATATATATTCTCTTACCAAAAGACAGTTCATGTTGTTATTGTCGGGGACTTTCACGGTCGCTATCTAAAACTCATATATTCAGTATAAGTTGGAAAAAGCCCAGCACGATTTTACCGAAAAATTTCCTTTTTTCACACGGACCACCAATCCCCCTTTATATGCTCGTCTTCTTTTGGCCTTTCTTCCCTCAGTGTGGCACTATTGAATTCTGCATGGCAAATCGGGAATGCAGAACTAAATCGTCATGAATGAAGGTAGGCTGGGAAATATCTTTGTAAGATCCAGCCATGCCATGCATTGTTATGAGGGGTTCACAAAATTCTTGACACGCGTCTGCAGAACAAAACCCATTGCACTTACCTCAACAAAACTTTTTATGTCCTTCAAAGTACTCCCCTCTAGCATCTGTGCAAAGTGGCAGACAACAACGCCATTTATGGAATGCTTGGTGGTACTCCAATTGGGGAATACTCCACAATTTTGAATGAACGCATTTTGCAAGGTCTTAGCATCCTTCAAAACGGCTTTCCAGCAAGTTCTATTTTTAATTTTTGGAAACAATCAAATATCGCATGGTGCAAGATCGAGTGAATATGCAGGATGATTGCCTAAGATTAGGCAAGCTGCTTGATTTCTTCCTGCTCCAGACAGGACGTAACTTGCTGGGTTTTGTGAACATTGGTATTGTCATGAAGAAGGGAACCCGTGACGAGCCTGTTGTTGGACACTGCTCCTTCATCTCCTTAACCATGCTGGGGAAACAACATTGGTGTAGTATTAACCATTTATAGTTTTTTTTTTTCTTCTGGGAAAGGTGTCCAGGGCTACCACTGCTTGGGAATTGAAAGAAATTGTTAACATCTGTTTCCTTGAGCGAACGTCTTGTTGGAGGATTTAGGGACGCAGTTCATTCCCCGCAACGGAAACATAATTGTCGATCTTTCTGGGAGTTGTATAGTAATAAAACCAGTCTCATCACTTGTTAACCATTTGGCTGTTAACCATTGCCTGTTAATGCCTGTTAACCATTTGGGGCCACTAGACTGAAACATTGCCAGCATCTCTTTGAACGAGTCGACCGTAGCCCTTTTTTTCTGTTTTGCTAGTTTGTGGGGTACCCATTTGGCTCTTTCGGAACTTTAAATGTCGATCAATAATTTTTCCACACTGTCAATCGATACACTGACTTCTAAACTTATTACCTGAACGGTGATATGTGGATTTTCCTTAACGAGTTTACGAACAACAGGTATAGTTCTCTTGTTTACGGCCTTCGCTCTTCCTGCACGAGGTAGGTCTTCGAAGCTCTGTTGTCCTTATCAGAATTTGCGCATCCATCCTATAAAAGTGCCATATATACAGGCTCGATCCCAATATACTTGTGATAAATCGGCATGGATATTTTCGCGTCATTCCCAAGCTGTATCCTTGTGGAAATGTAGTCTTTCCCAGTCGATGTAGGCCCCATAGCAATAATGCATAGATTTCGCAGACCGAACTTGACGCAGCGCCAGCTAACAGAGAAATGACGATATGGCTTTTGGTTATAACACGTTATGGCAAGATTAGGCAAGCTTTCAAGCAAGTCATAGCTCGGTAACTTCGGACGAAAGAGTGCAAATCTACACTCACGTGTCAAGAAGTTTTTGAATGCATTTCGTAGTAAGAGTTTGTTGATGCTCATTGAGAATTTCTATTAAAATTTATTGTTTTTAATGTTTTTCAAACAAAACGAAATATTTTCTCCACATTTGAGCATAAACATAATCAATAGTTTTTGGAACGAAACATCTCTGGGACAAAACATTGCACGGACGAAAAAAATCGATGACGAAATGTCGCAGAAACAAAGCATCTCCGGCGAGACGCTTGGGACGATATATCGTATGTACACCAGCATTTGACACAACACTGGAAGTTTGAGAAGAAAAACGTTGAGCATTTGCCAAATAATTTCATATAACTACACATTAAAAAACCCAGCAAATCTAGAAGCAAAATAATATTCCCATTAAACTTACAGACCACTGCAAATTTGATGATGCGAAACAGGAACACATGAAGCGAACATATTCCAAAACATTTTCTCCAAAGCTTTTTCTTCCAATGTGACGTCGCAATTCGATTACTCCTGGAAAACAATTACCCTTATAAATTCCCAGAATTTTCAGATACAAAGGAAACATTTCAGATATATATTAAATATCCCACAATGTAAATAAAAGTTAAAACCATTCAGATTTGCATAAACTTATATATTTTTTAGGATAATTGAAATATTTATGCCAAAATCTGAAAACAAACTGATACATAAATTTAAAAAATAAGGCATTCCTCAAATTAAAGTCAAAATAAAATTAGTCTCAAAATATCTACAACAATAAATAGAAAATATAGTACTACTCACAAAATTCTCAAGTAGCCTTCGCTATGGTGGTCCATCCAGTTTGTGTAATTTTGTTGCCCAAATAACTCTGACACGGGAAGCAGCTGCTGCATTTAGCTATTGTAGACCAATTATAATAAGATCTGTTAAGATACCAAACGATCCTTTACCTCAGATCATGGTAAAATTGTCATTTTCCCGGTCACATGATAAAACTGCAGTATTGTGTGTCCGTACTAATGAACCAACGAGTCGATAAATCTGTCAGTTGGATACACATTGGGTGAAGGAGCAAAGAGATTCAAACGTTATATCTGAGGTATCAACGTGAAGTATCACAGTCCAATGAGTAAGTGGTCAAATGATTTTCATAGCATAAGGTGATCGAAAATCTTTGCCGAGTCAGGAGTTGTAGAACCAAGATCCAGCACTTTTTTGCACAGATTTTTTACTGGAGCTCCTAAAAAGAGGATACCATTGTTTCAGCCAGCTACTGGACACAGTTATGTGGACCAGCAGAAGGAGCAGAGATTTGCTTGAAAGAGAACAGATGATTGGAGACTTGCTCCTGATCTTTACATAGTGAATCATAGTTGCCTATAATTTGTTTTTAAATGTTAAGATCACGAAGTTGTCATTGGCAAGAATGACTTGACCACTTATGCCTAGATGGGTGGGAAACTCAATTCTTTCGTTTTACGAGATAATTGGAAAACGTTTTTGTTGGCTTGATCAATCATCACTATGTTTTTCTCTGTTTATCATAAAATCTAGTCTATTATCAGTCTCATTAACAGGCCTAATAAAAGAATACATTTCAGTAACATTACTGTCCAACAGGGCCAAATCATCGGCATGATCTAAATCAAAAATTGTGAAATCTCTAGACCATTTGAGGACAAAATCTTCCCCTTGCAAATAATTTTGTATATCAATAACCAAACTAAAGAGAAAAGGAGACAAAACTGCACCCTTCTCTACAGTGAGTTTTCTAAAAGTGTCCGGACACTTCCATGTTATGTGAATGGAAAGTCACATTCAAAGCTCCCTTAACATTAAAAATAATGGAGGAGATAATATGCACATTTTTTTTCTATTACATAGAATACTGGAAGAAAAAAGTTCTGCTGAAAATTACCCGTGGAACGCATATGTCCTAGTGGTACTTTTCCCAGTCCCATTGCAAAAATAGATGCAATTTTTTATATTAGATGGTCAGTAGTAAACCACTTAACATTAATATATGAACCAGATTAAAAGAAAACAAGGGAAAACAAAATTCGCAGTGAAAGGGTCAACTAATTCTGCTTCCATTTTCCTCATCAACAGTTTCCTAATACACGCTCTGGCCTCTGATCGTCAAAAACCATTTTGGAATGTGTTTTTTCTGGAAAATAAAATTTCTAAACCCAAATCGAAAAAAAAAAAAATAAATAAATAAATACCCCCTCAAGCAGCTGCTTGCCACAAAGGTCTGACAGGAGCCTGTCAGTTTATATGCCATAGTAGAAGGTCTGAGAGGATGGCAGGAATTCAGCAGAAAAGCGACACATACATCCATGCCTTACCAGGGGCTCGAACTCAGGTCCCTTAGATCATTAGCCAAGCGAGCTAACCATTTGGACACGGGACGGCAAACTCTTCTAAATATAGTTTCCGGCACATCTAAATTCTACATGCTGTAACCCACTCATACAATTGTTGCACTAAGATTCACATTCAGTGTAACTTGAGTGCTGTTTACTGGCCTCTGCCCACATTGCTACCATTTTTCGCTTCCCATCTATTATTCTGACACTGTTGGATCATAAAGCACAAAGCAACGAGAGCACACCCAAATGTTAAACAAGGACGAAGAGACTAAAAACAGAGTCCAAAATAGCAACAATATATCTACAAAGAGCATCACATAGGAAAAATTACTGGCTGTAAGATTAAAAGTTTACAAGGCATGAACACACTTTAATATGTGTAAGTATTGTAGGATGCAACATCGTATCTAAATTTAGAATGATGAAGCCACTTAAACAATGGGATCGAAAGAATGACAACAAGATGGCCAGGTGAGAATTTACAACTCTACTAGCTTCACCTCACTCGTTGGATAACTAGGAATTTCATAGGCACAGTTGTGACAAAAACAAACTCTTGCTTTTGCAACAATCAATACCGAATGGCAAAAACGAAGTGCTCTGACGAAGGGCAAGATGATACCATTGGCAACTCGGAGTCCCAAGAGGCAGATCACCTAGAGCGACCACCAGGTGGAAAGCTTGCTATGTCAGCAGTCAGGGAGTCCCAGGCAGTGCATTTATCTCCACTGGACCGAACTGTCGCACAAACACCAGAGAGCACAGCCTAAGTTAACAGCCATATGAATACCTTTGTATGTAAATAAAATCCACTAAAGATACTTTAGAAGGTAGTAAACTTATCCAAATAGAAGAGGCGATCTCAAAACTCACACTAGGATTCTAACATAACATACCCTAACTCTAACATAAGGAGGAAGGCATGCATTTCTAAATCCCACACTAGCGACAAACCACAAGTAGTGTTCTATACAGAAAAGGGAGGTTTTATTCTCATTATTCTCAAATTAGTCAATTGGTCACTGTTCATCATAATGTTTCGTTACGTCCAGTGTATGATGTTTCACCCAATCACTTTTACCTTTCCTTAACCACTTTTCATATATTTACGTTATAAGTACACTGGCTACTAAAAAAATTTAATTTTTTAATTTTCTTAAATTTTAATAAAATTAAAAAGGCTTTGAAATGAAATTAGAAAATCTTACTAATTTCGAGGTGCTGAACACGAAAATGATATTAAAATTTGTCAATTGGCTATTGTTTAGGAGAAACAGAGATTGTCATGTATAAACGACTAAGTCCGCATTGAGTACATAGGTAACCATTTCGCAACGCTTTATTTTAAACTCCAGATTGTATTACATCAGCCTGCCATATACACAACCGCTGGAGGTATTGCATCATTGTCTGATGCAATGTAGTTGAATCATGACATTGCGGCTTTACAATCGCGGGCAAAAGATGATGCAATCATTAATTGTAAGCTATGTCTCGTAGGGTGAGCAAGTCTTTTGAGCGACTCCCATTTACCCCTGAGTCATAACTACAACACAAGTGATTCTTGCAGTTTTAATCCAAGAGCAGTGATGCCTCGTAACTGTGTTAATAGTGCAGATACATTTTGTTACATTTGTGGGGACGTGACGTTTGCAAGCAAGAAAAGGACCATCACTCCAATAGTGAAAGTGGCGTATGAGTTTTATTTTGCATGCAAGATCGGGGACCAGGGCAAGGACTGGACCCCACACATATGCTGCAGTACGTGTGCAAGAAATCTAAAATGACTGAAAGGCGGAAAAGTGGCGATGCTGTTTACTGTTCCTATGGTTTGGAGAGAGCCAAGCAATCACGCAAATGACTGCTACTTCTACATGGTTCCACCTGTTTCTGGAGGCATCACAAGGAAAAAGAAGTGAAAAATAGCGTACCCGAATATACAATCTGCTTAAGACCAGATCCTCATGACAAAGTTCTTCCCGTTCCCGAACCTCCAAAAGAATTTTCCATCGATTCAAACAATGAGGAGGGTGGCGAACCGACGTCGGGTTCTCCGCAGTCTCCGGTGTCTAATGATGCTCCATATGCCTGCCGGGTGCGTCATCTGCACCACACATTCTCACCGAAGAAGAAATTAACGATCTAGTTCGCGATCTGGTGGTATCCAAGGTCAAAACAGAGTTACTTGGATGAAGACTTAAACAATGGAATCTTCTCAAGGAAAATGACCGAGTGACTTCTTTTCGAACTCTTCATGAACAGTTTGTGCCTTACTTCAGAAAGGAAGATGACCTTGTGTTCTGTTCTGATGTAGATGGCCTGATGAATGCCGTCGGAATCAAACATGACCCTCAAGAATGGCGACTATTCACAGACTCTTCGAAATTGAGTCTCAAGGCAACGTTGCTGAATAATGGAAATCGATTTCCATCCATTCCGATCGGACATCTTGTCTACCTGAAAAAAAACCTATGACAACTTAAAACAGCTGTTGAGCTGTCTTCAATACAGCAAGTATGGCTGGCATCTCTGCTGTGACTTGAAGGTAGTGGCTCTGTTTATGGGTCTGCAGCTGGGATATACGAAGTACTGTTGTTTCGTATGTGAATGGGACAGCCAAGTAAAGACTTTGCACTACGTGAAGAGAAACTGACCTCAGAGGAAATCTCTGAATGTCGGAGAGAAAAATGTGGAACACCCAGCACTGGCAGATATGCACAAAATTCTTCTACCATCCCTACACATCAAACTCAGTATGATGAAAAACTTTGTAAAAACCATGGACCGGACTGCATCAGCTTTCAAGTACTTGGCTGAAAAATTCCATCGACTCAGCGAAGCGAAAATTAAAGAGCGACTGTTTGTGGGTCCTCAGATCCACGAGCTGTTCAGAGCCCAGATGTTCGACAACCTGCTTCACTGTGATGAGAAAAAGGCTTGCGACACGTTTCGTCTGGTGTTAACTAAATTCCTCGGGAATGCCAGGGCAGACAACTACAAGAAATTGGTTAAGGACATTTTGTCTCTGTATCACAAACTTGGCAGCAATATGTCCTTAAAGATCCACTTACTCCATTCCCACTTAAATTTTTTCCCCGACAACTGCGGCATGGTTAGTAATGAGCACAGTGAACGTTTTCACTAGAACATTGCAATGATGGAGAAACGATACCAGGAAAACTGGTCCACTTCAATATTGGCTGACTACTGTTGGATGCTCGCCAGAGATGATCCTGAGCAGCTGCACAAGCGACGGGTAAAGTGACGTCGGAAGTAGAAGCGGAATTTTGGGGATACATATCATACCTACGTATTACTCTGTTATATAAGAAACTATTGCGGATTTCTCAGAAATCGTATCCAATTTTGCATTTACATCGTCATATTCGTGCTCAGCACCGTAAAATCTTTAAGAAATGGCTACTTTTATCTCAGAGGCATGACTTTTAAGAAAATTTGTTGCTCAGTGTTATTATTTTGGGGCTTTACTTTAAATCATCGCTCTCCCCGCCCGTCAGTAAATATTCCAAACTGCGCAACTCCGCTTTGATTGACAGCCGCTTACAGCCACGGAGCAAGGTCACACCCACTTACGTCATCTTCAGGGCCCGATCACCATATTCAAATGTGGCTTTCCAGCGTGATGTAGCACGTCCTCCGTTAGCTTCAGCTAGAGTGGTTAAGGACTGAAGTTATGATAGTCAAAGGGATGTGTGTGTGGAGTGACTGAAATCACAGAAGTTAGTAGAATGACTATAGTCACAGATAGATATTTTTGTGCATCGCTTTGATGAATGATTTAGAGAAGATTATTTGAGAACATTTGACACTTGTGAGAAAATACTTCAATAGATAAAACACAACTCTTGTAAAAATTTGTTCACTAACATAAATTAAATATTTGAAGTTTGTATGACGATTTTTTTAAAGATTTCATCACTTTTGAGGCAATATGACAGTGTCGTCTGCTATTAAATGGTCCCGCTCAATGACTCTTTAAATATTGATCGAAGATTGTTGTAAATTGACACTGTCACATTGCCTCTAAATTGATAAAATCTTAAAATATCGTCATACAAACTTCAAATATTTAATTTATGTTAGTGAACAAATTGTTACAAGAGTTGTGTTTTATCTATTGGAGTAATTTTTCACAAGTGTCAAAAGTTGAAGATAAATGCTTCAGATTTCATTCATTCTTTAAATATTAAACGAATATTGCGGGAAATATATTTAGAGAGATTTCAGTGACATCTACAATTTATCACCAAAAACAGTCCTTGCGTAAAAGGTTTATTTTCAATGTCAAGGAGCTTGGAAAGTTGCTTTCCATTCACATAACATCGAAGTGTCTGGAGAACTTCCTTCAACATGTGTTCTTTTGGAGCGTTAATCAAGGAACTGTTCAATCAGAACAGACTTAATTGAATTATGCGTGTGATTCACCTGTGACACCTTTCTCTCACTGAGCTTGTGGCAAATAGCCAAAGGAATCAAACAGTTCTCATTATAAGGGAGGAGGGCTGTCTCACTCTCCACGGTTAGCTTTAGTATTTAAATACACCTACCCTCGATTTACACTGTACTCAGTTTACACGGTCAAAATTGCAACTAGTTTCCATTTACACGGTGACAAACTCGGTTTTTAAACAGTCAAGGAAATACAGAGTTCTGTTTTTCATGATTATAGACCAAGTTTTGCACATACAAATTGAGATTTTTTTTGTGTATGCAGATATAATATTGCACATATAATAAAGTGGCAGTGGTATAGCGGCAAGAAAAAATTACTCTAGCCAACATGATGTTTTACCTCCAGCAATTATATTGTCTGTTTTCAGTCAATTTTTATGTGTAGATTTCCAAAATAATACTAAAAATGTCCCTTTACAATTTCTGTATATTTAGGTTTTTGTGCTTATCCATAATATGTACATCTTACTAAGATTTAGTGAAAAAAATATGGCACTAATCTGTTGTATGACCTACAACATATAAGTATGTTTTAATAAGTTACTTATTATGTTACGTTTGCACGACACTTATCTATTTTATAACCATATAATGTTATAGTTTAGCACCATTAATGCCATAGTTTGAGCACGTGCGCGGTTGATCTGTGTATCTGTTGGATAGTGCTTTTATCTTCTGTGTTTTGGTTACCATTTTATTGTTATAATTCCGAAGAAATCAGAAGTGTCTGAATCATCCTGACAATTTCTGCGATGTTGGTGAAAGATTTACAACAAAAACGCAGAGGAAGAAAATTTACAGCATTACTAACTGTATTTTATGTACATATTCTCTGCACTTTGGTTGCAAGATTGCCGATTAGGTCAGCACCTGGGCTCCACATATATGATGCATTGTCTGCATAACAAATCTGAGGATATGACTAACTGGGAAACTCAAAAGTATGTCTTTTGCTGTACTTATGGTGCGGCGATAAACGCGTAATCAAATTGACGATGCTATTTGTGCATGACAAAAGCATCAGAAATATATAAATAATCAAAAATACGAATATATTATCTGCAATGAGGCCTGTTCCACATAGTGAAGACCTTCCAGTACCAGTTCCCCCAAAATTATGGGTTAAAGAAGTATTGATCAAGAAATGCATATTCTTGTGTTGTAAATTATGATGCATCATCCACTTCCAAAGATTTGGACTACCAACTAGAAACTAATAACACGCCACAATTACTTAGGCAAGAAGATTTGAATGACTTAGTTCGTGACATAAAGTTAACCAAAGAGCAAGCTGAACGCCTCAGTTACAGATCAAAACAATGGAAATTATTTGAAGCAGGAACTAAAATAATAGTATATTCGATAACGCAGTGAATTGTATTTTAAATATTTCATTATGGAGGACGGTAACGTTTCTGTAAAGATATTAATGATCTTATGAAAGAACCACGTATTGAACAAAATCCTAATGAATGGCGCATATTTATTGACGCATCGAAATTAAGTTTAAAGGCAGTTCTGCTGCATAATGGAAATAAATATCCATTAGTTCCCCTAGTTCATTCTACTGACTTGAAAGAAACGTATGAAAGTATGTCGAAGATTCTAAGTGCAGTAAATTATGATGACTATGCTTGGCATGTCTATGTTGATCTTAATATTATTGGAATACTTATAGGTGTACAGGGAGGTTTCATATAATACTGCCATTTTCTACGTTGGGGGACAATCGGGTAAGGGAAAACATTATATTGTGCAGTAATGGGAAAAGAGAAACGAATATTTACAAGGAAGAAGTAATGTCAAATACCATATGATACACTGGTTGAAGCAGAAAAGGTTCTTCTCCCACCTTTGCATAATAAAGCTAGGGTTAATGACGAATTTCTTTAAGGATTTAGAAAAAAAAAAGGAGTAGATTCACCTGTCTCGCGGATATTTTTACCAATAAAACAGATGCAAAACTTAAACGAGGAATTTTCATTAGGTCCCAAATAAAGAAACTTCTGAAAATGTATTTGAGACGAACCTACAGAATAATGAACTGGCAGCTTGGCGATCCTTTAAAGCAGTTGTGCATGAATTTCTTGGAAATAGGACAGAAGACAATTACGAATCTCTGTCAACTTTACTACACGACTACAAAGACATGAGCTGCCGATTATCTTTGAAAATTCCTTTTCTACAGTCACATCTGAATTGTTTCCTGAAAATTGGAAAGTTGCCAGTGACAAGCAAGGTTAAAGATGTCATCAGAACATATCCAAGATGGAAAAGCGTTATCAAGATCGCTGGGATACTCCCAAGATGGGAGATTACTTGGTTTCTAAGATAGAGTGGATAACGGACTATAAGAAGAAAAATTATGTATAACAAGCATTTAAAGTGATATACAGTAGAATATATGTCGTACCTTGTATTATAAAAGGCAACAATTTTGCTTATTTATATTAACATAAACAAACTTCATGATGGAAGACTGCATATTTTATGTGATATATTTGCATAGTACTGGGAATTGGTCATTAATTACGATTAAATTTTGAGTATATTTTTCGATGTAGACGACACAATATTGGTATTTCTGGAATCAGCACATCAATTTCCATTAAAATATTCAACTTTTGTTCCGGAGGTATGAAAACAAATGTTTCTGCTGGCTAGTATTATTAGACTATCATCCCAAAGTAAATATCAACCAAATGGTTTCAGCTGATATCATTTATTGTCAAGAATAAATGGATAATAGTAAATTCCTATATTAATAAAATCGTCATCTGCAACAGATTAAATTTATATTCTTTTGCTAAAATTATATTTTTGCCATTGTAATGCAATCTGTCTTGAGATATCTTAATGGCGTCTATTTTGAATCGGCAGCGAGATCTGAAATTTTTAGACTCATTTCTAATTATAAGTTTAACTTTGTAGACTATTGTATGTACTAAATGCAACTGATTCGTCAGTATACTGTATTAAACATACCATTAAAAATTCCAATTTTACAATATAAAGCACTAGGTGGTGGTACAAAGGCTCATTTTTTAATTTATATTCAGTTCATAAATATCTTCCTTTTAAATTTCATCTTGAAATTCGATAGTGTACGTCTACGTTAACGATGAATATTTTTCGTCACCAAAAAGAAATGTATGAGAATTTAACCTAAGCTTATCCGAAATAGTGCAAATCAAGTACAAAATAATGTTACGTTAATGCTTACTATTACTGCTGAACCTCTATAGGATGAATGGTTGAGGACTAAGTATGTCTGCGTTGAGGAATAAATATCTGTGTTGAGGAATTAGTTATGTCTGCCCCATTTTTGGGCGGCTCAGAACCCCCATGGTACATGTCGAAATTCGAACCAGAAACGGTTCGCCGTCAATGTCTGGGCGGGGATCGTGCATGACTACTTAATTGGACCCTACCTACTGCCGGACCGCATCGATGGGCGAACGTGTCCAATCGTGTCCAATCCAATAAATATCACTCTGGAAACCTCTGTGTCTGTCCTTCATTTCCGACTCCTCACTGCGTTTGCGGCCGCATATTCTATGACGAAAATTGGTGGGTTTGGTGTGTACTACCATCCCCTCACGTTTAGGCCATGAATTCAGGGACCCCTGTATATAATTAGTGTGAAACTCTGCATTCTCTGAAAACTTCACTCGCACATGGAGTTTAATTGCAGTAGTAATAATAGTAATAATAATAGTAAAGTAGTTTAATTGTAGTAGTTAATTTAAATAGCAGCTAATTTTGTGCAATTAGACAAACTGGAAATGTTTGATAATATTACCTGTTAAATCTGAGACAGCTGGGATTATTGGGACACAGAGAATAGATGTTATTTTGGCCCCTGTAAAGATTAAAAAAAGAAGTACAGTTTTTTAACATGCACACTGCTACTACGCTATTGACTTTGAAAATAATACTGTACAAAATTTAGCGTACATGGCATGTTTAAGATGTTATAAAGAAATTTCAAGTGAAAACTCAAAAGGAATATTCTTACTTAAGAGACTCGTATTAAACAATATTATAACATAAAAACTGATCCCAGTTCTTCTACAATTAATAGAATTTAACAGGATTTTATTTAATAAATTTTTAGGTAACTTCACAAAATCTGTTCAAAATTAATTTTAATTAAAGTTGTAGCTAATTAAAAACTTTCCTGTGATTTAATTAAATTTTTTGTCATTCAATTTTTCATAATCAGAACATATTAATCATAAGTTTGTATCATTTTTGCAGAATACATCCATAAAATTAACGACCATCCTTAAGTGGAACAATAATTAGACTTTGTAGCATACAAAGAATATCTAGCGAACTTTTCATTCTTTTCTTCGGACTAACAGTCAATGTAAAAGCATTTTATTTGGGGGACTCTGTGTGATTCATAAACTTTTGAAAGAGACAAACAAGCTTCATAACCCACTTTCAGCAAGTAGTGGAAAGTGGGCTTGTGCACAATGGAACACAGAAATTATACATTTTTATATTACATACCATGTGCATTCAATTTTTTCAAGATGGAGTGCTCTATCTATTATTATTTTCACAGTATTCACATTTAATTATTTCAGATGGAGTGCTCTCTCTGTACTTCCCCCCCCCTCCCCCGTGGTATATAGTGATGTTCTATGCGAGAATTTTATATTCGGCTAGAACCGTTTCTACATTTCCCTTACTCCCATTAACTGGCATTCTTAAAACATGGGAATTATTATCTCAACGGATAATTCTGTTTGAAGTGCCACAGAACAAGTCAGTGCTGGCTGTGAGAATCCAGGCTCAAGCCAGCATACCCAAAATGATTTGCACAATGGGATTGTACCTATGTAAAGCACCAAAAGCCACTGACAAAAACACAGAAAGTTATGTCTCTTTTTCTGCGTAGATTTCCAAATATACGCAAAACGATATCATAAGTGCTTCAGAATTCTTTGTTCACCCTTGTCGGCACCACAGATTAGTTAGAACAGATGCGAGACTATCGAAGGGTGAAAGTGGCGCCCTCACTCGGGTTTGCACTAACTGCCCATTTGAACCCCAGCCGTTGTCGTAGCTGGAGTTAAGCCTGAGCTATGAGTGGATGTATTCGAGAAAGCACGTGTAGTGTGCTTTCAGATGGAGACCCCGTTTGTTTCAGCAGGTTTTTTATTTTTTAAATCTCCGAAAAAAAGTCAAAGGTAATGTGTAATTGTAAATTTATATAAAATATTTAGTAAAATCTTAAGTCTTTAGTAAAATTTACATTACGCTTTTGGGTGTGAAGGTACTATTGTACATCATACAATGGATATCTGCTAGCCATTCGAATAGTTTTTGTGGCAGTTCGTAATTGGTTAATATTTTGGTGCTGTTAAAATAGCTTAAAGTTATATTTGTAATGAAGTATTAAAAGTAATGCAGATTATTATTGTTACAGTGATATTAACTTCTTTGTAACCGGTAATTTTCTTTTAAGCTCTATTAGAAAAGGTGGCTTAGGCAAAGAAATATTCTGCATAACTAATGTTTTAATATTTAATAAACATGTTTCAGTTGCCTATAAAGTTAACGAGATATTTCTCTACGTTGGTGCTTTTTCTTTCGTTGCTGAATTGACCATGTTTTAGTCTTTTTGACTGAATGCTGTTTCATAAAATGATTTGCTCTAAACGCTGATTTTCAATTCGTTTTCCGTCGTATGTTTCATTCATTACCTTCCGTTCTTATTAAATATATTATTTCTTCCAATAAATGTTATATGTTTTGCATATAATTCCAAAAATAAAAATTGATCATTCTTTTTGCATTTTATGATGGTAATGAAAAAAAAATGTTTGATTTTGAATTCGTTTTCTGTCGTATGTTTCATTCATTACCTTCCGTTCATATTAAATATATTATTTCTTCCAATCAAAGTTACGTTTTGCATATACTTCCAAAAATAAAAATTGATCATTCTTTTTGCACTTTTATGATGGTAATGGAAAAAAATGTTTGATTTTGAATTCGTTTTCTGTCGTATGTTTCATTCATTACCTTCCGTTCATATTAAATATATTATTTCTTCCAATCAAAGTTACGTTTTGCATATACTTCCAAAAATAAAAATTGATCATTCTTTTTGCACTTTATGATGGTAATGAAAAGAAAAATGTTTGATTTTGAATTCGTTTTCTGTCGTATGTTTCATTCATTACCTTCCGTTCATATTAAATATATTATTTCTTCCAATCAAAGTTACGTTTTGCATATACTTCCAAAAATAAAAATTGATCATTCTTTTTGCACTTTTATGATGGTAATGGAAAAAAATGTTTGATTTTGAATTCGTTTTCTGTCGTATGTTTCATTCATTACCTTCCGTTCATATTAAATATATTATTTCTTCCAATCAAAGTTACGTTTTGCATATACTTCCAAAAATAAAAATTGATCATTCTTTTTGCACTTTATGATGGTAATGAAAAGAAAAATGTTTGATTTTGAATTCGTTTTCTGTCGTATGTTTCATTCATTACCTTCCGTTCATATTAAATATATTATTTCTTCCAATGAAAGTTACGTTTTGCATATACTTCCAAAAATAAAAATTGATCATTCTTTTTGCACTTTATGATGGCAATGAAAAGAAAAATGTTTGATTTTGAATTCGTTTTCTGTCGTATGTTTCATTCATTACCTTCCGTTCATATTAAATATATTATTTCTTCCAATCAAAGTTACGTTTTGCGTATACTTCCAAAAATAAAAATTGATCATTCTTTTTGCATTTTATGATGGTAATAAAAAAAAAATGTTTGATTTTGAATTCGTTTTCCGTCGTATGTTTCATTCATTACCTTCCGTTCATATTAAATATATTATTTCTTCTAATCAAAGTTACGTTTCCCATATACTTCCAAAAATAAAAATTGATCATTCTTTTTGCATTTTATGATGGTAATGAAAAAAAAAATGTTTGATTTTATATTCGTTTTCCGTCGTATGTTTCATTCATTACCTTCCGTTCATATTAAATACAGGGTGAATCTGAAAAAGTGGGCAAAACTTTACGGGGTGGTAGAACGCAGCTATACGAGCAATATTCGTCATAGAATGTATGGTCGGAACGCAAGCGGTGAGAAGTTAAAAGGTAGTTTTCCACTGTCACATTTAAAGAATGAACACAAGAAGGAGAGGAGATACTTCAGAAAACATTTTATTAACAGGAATGTAATTGAGGTACATGCTCAAAGAAATTGCTCAAAAGATCTGCCGCCAGCTGTAATGCAGGCTTCACACCTGCGGGATAGGGACCGACGCACATTTGCGAAGACACCAGGCATTTCCCGAATATCGCCGGCAACAACGGCGATCCTGGCGACTAGATCCATATCGGTTTCAATGGGGCACTCGTAGATTAGGCTTTTCATATGGCCCCACAGGGAAAAGTCCAAACATGAGAGATCCGGCGATCTTGGTGGCCAAGCTATGGGACCACCTCGACCAATCCATCGCCCTGGGAACGTTGCATGTAAAGTGTTCCGCACATCTAAGCTGAAGTGTGCAGGCGCACCGTCGTGCTGGAACCACATTCTCGACCTGCTGGGGGTTGGAATCGGACGCAGCAGCTCCGGCAACACCTCTCGTAGGAATGTGTTATACGATTTGCCGTCCAGACGGTGTGGCAGGAGGTATGGGCCAACCAAATGGTCATGGAGGATCCCTGCCCAAACATTTACAGAGAACCGCTGCTGGAACGAATGAGGACGTGTGGCATGCGGGTTCGTAGATGCCCACGTGTGTGAATTGTGGGTATTCAAAACGCCCTCACGGGTGAAAGTGCACTCGTCCGTAAACAGAACATGTGCACCAAAATCCGGCTACGCTGCATTTTAAGGAACATGGATGGCCTTGATGAGAGGCTAATAGCTGTCCAGTGGGTGTCCTCCCTCATCTCTGAGCTATTGGGTCCTTGTGACCTGGTCATTTAGCCCATTGGGTCCAATAAAGGTGCTGCTCATAGGTAAAACAATGCAAATCTTCATGTCAATCAGTCATAATAACTGACTTCTTTACTGTACTCTTTCTAAACCACAGTGGTTGCATTTTTGCATTGAATAATTATATTTTTATGTTATAGTTGTTTATTTCATGATATGCAAATAGATATAGTGTGCTTCTGTGATAATTTATCACTAAACACATTATTTTGCAATGTTTATATATTTTTTTCTTAAAGGAAAATGTATATGAATGTATCATTTGATTTCTTATTTAATTTCTAAGTCATAGGAAAATTTAAAAAGACTTATTATATGCAACATTTTTTTTCCACAAAAAAGCTTAAGTTTTACAGATTCAAAGTTTCTCATTGATATAACATGCAACTTCACTAAAAGGTTTGTAGGAGTATAGATGGATGCCATATTTCTTTGCTATATTTGCATTGAACACTGTATTTTCATGAATTTAATATCCTATTATCTCATATAAGAAAGCATATATGTGTTGTCATTGATTAATTTAATATCACATTTGTAAGAAAATATATATTATATAGGCTTTGGACAGAAACATGGAAAAAGTTTCTTGTTATCTCAATGAAAATCACATTTTGAGTGAATACAATATGATTTTTAGCGAAAAATATGTCTAAAGATATATATGTAGTGAAATCTTTCTATATCTCAATTTTGATCAATATTTATTTAGTATTCAGGGAGATAAATGCTGAATATTTAAAAGACTGAAAAAATTAACCTCAAAATTTATGTAATGCATTGAAATAGGCTAAGATATCAACACAGGGTGTAATACACTTTACTGGAGTCAACTATGATAATTTGCTTTAATGCCACCGTCCATCAAATGGAACATTAATCCATTGACCTGTTTATGGGAGAGTCATACTATGTGCACATCAAAGAACATGCTTGATGCTGTCCAGTGAGTCCCCTTCCCCCAGCTGTGTGGGGATCCTTGTAACGTGGTCATTTAGCCCATTATTTAGAGGTAATTAAAACAGGGTTGGGTTGTCTTAAGTTTTGAGGTTAATTTTTTGTAGCTTGTTGAGATTCCTGTATTAATTATTCTTTGAAAACTAAACAGATATTGTTTGAGATTGAGATCTTTAATTTATCTTTAGGCATTTTTTCACTAAAAATCATAGTAAGGAAGTTATTGAGTCCGGGTTCGAACCCTGGGTAACGCATGGATGTTGTAATGTTTTTCTGCTGAGGTCCTGCTATACTCACAGACCTTCTGCTATTGCGTATTAAACTGATAGGCTCTTATCAATTATCTTGTTGCAATAAATACACCCTCAAGCAGCTGCTTGAGGGTGTATTTATTGCAACCTGGATCTGCTTCCATCTTTTTGTCCAGTACCTCTATTTCTGTACATTGGATATTGTTTGTTTTTTGAGAAAGAAATAAGTTCTATTAATTGTGAGTATCATTTCAATTCCTAGTTTATTTCTGCAAAATTCAAGTATTAAAAAAATTCAAATGCGTTTGCTTTAAATAAAACGATTTCAGACTACTGAGATTTTAATTTCTCTAATAACTTTATAATACTTATTAAAACAGAATTATAATGTTTATAGGAAAATGCAAGCGTGGATCTGGGGGGGGGACGACGAGTTGATAGGGTCCTACGAAACAGTCGAGCTGATAATAATGTAAGAGGGAGCAAGAAACTAGACTTATAATTCAATATAAATCCCCCCAGCCCCGTTTTACTGCACTTAAAATTCTGAAAAATAAGTGAAATATAAATGTTTACTATATGCCTCTATTACCTTTAATAATATTTTTTGTTGGGGGGGGGGGTCATGCCCTTTTGGTCCGACCCCTGGGAAAATTAATTTTCGATTTATATTGAAATACTTTTTATTTAACAACTAGGGAAAATTGATCTTTCTTGCAATATGTTTTATAGCAAAAGGGTAAAGTCGGAAAATTTAGTGTTTTGCTAAAGAAAAATATATATGAATGAAGCATACACAAATATGAAACTGTTAGGTTTGCAACAATTGGGTAATATACGCGAATATTTAAAAAATTCTCAATAGAAAAAAAAAATTTACACTAATGACATTTCCTTTAGGCTACTGATTAGCAATAAAAAACTTATATCGTATAAACTCTGGACAAAACCAAGCATGAAATATATCCAACACTTAAAATTATATTTTAAAAAGGTATACACTAAAGACCAAATTAGTTCACACCCATTTGTACATATTAACTCAAAATAACCGCAAACGTAGGAAGAGATTGATTGTAACCGCATTGTAGTTGGGAAATCCACCGGTGATGGCGCTGCCATCGCCTCGCGGTTACCATAGGCCCTATGGGAGTTGCGCATCTGTACCTTCCTTTTTCTGTGGTCGGCACATGGTCCAAAGACTTCTGAGCCATTTACGGCAGGTTCTGGCTGGCTGGCGCCAGAATTTGCATTCATATAACCAGTGATAACCTTCCCAGAGACTAGAAGTAAAGGTCCTGCTATGTGTCTCCATGTGTAGCGGGGATTCTATTACCTGATGAATACCAAGGGAAGCAATCAGTTAATTACTTGACGATATCACAGCATCCCTGGGAAAGGAAGTGGCTCACGTGGTAGAGAGGGTAAGATCAAAGAAAGTCTCAAGCGCCACCAATATTTGTTACTTCTGATGGTTGATGCTGACCATTGGAAGGTGCAATGATACCTTTATGAGGAGGAAATAGATAGGATACAGAAAAAAGATACCCGGATAGGGACAGAAAGCTTTGAGCTGCCAGTCAGAAAGGTTTAGGTAGCGAGAGGAGAAAGGTGAGTGTACGAGAGTGCTAGAGAGTCATGTTGATCGTAAAATAATGTGAAATATTTGTGGTCTAAGATTGCAATAAATGTTAATTTTTTTTATTGTTAAGGCTGATTGAATAATTAATATTAAAAAAGGGATATACTGAAAAGTCCAGCGGGAAATATATGTATAAACACAGCGTGGAATATCATTGGTGCTCTAGTGCCCAGGATTTTGTGATTTTAGTCAATGGAACCTGGAATAAGATACGAGTTTCATTTTATTTGAAATATTTCATATAATTTGTAATGTCAGTAAATTTTTATGTATTACTTAGGCATGAGATTGTCGTGTGGTATTTATTTGAATGAATGTAAAAATTTGGTTTGGTTTCGGAGTATTTTTCATATATGCAGCATATGTTGGCGGAAAAAAAGGTAACTAGTATTATTCATATGTGCAGCGCAGTATTTAAATAAGTTTCTTGGGGATCAGTTTTGTTATATGAGTAGCGTTCAGATTTTTGTGCAATTGCATTAGCAAGATTTCTCAGAATGAAGTGATGAATAGATTGAAAACATTTTATGTTGGTAAGATTGTTTTGAGAGTATTATGCATATTGTGTTAAGCCAAGTGTGGCAATGAAATTTTTTGCTTAGAGCTGATACTATTAATAGCAGAATTTCTATGCATGCCGAGGGGCTATTTAGCATATTTTAGTGCACTGTGCCATGATTCGTTCAGTGAAAGTTGTAGTTATGTTGCCTAATGTTATTATTTTGCTACAAAAGTGTGCTTTAATGAGATTGACTGAATTAAATCGTAAACGTTGATTTCTGCCATGGTGAAAGTATGTTTAAGATGAAGTGCAGTGCTTATTACGTTGAAAAAAAAATTATTGATGTTTTCTTAAGTACCATAAGGAGTCAAAGGGTTCATTGTTGATAGAGATCAGATCTAAAAGTGTATTGTAGTGGAATTTGTAGTGAAATTTTACGCGAAAGTGTTAATTGCCCAGTAGCTCAATTGGATGAAACAGCTTTTTAATTCACTACAATGTTAATGTGTCATAATTTTTAAAAGTAGCACAGATAAGATAATTGATAGTGTTAAGAGAATTATCAATTATCTTGATAGTATTAAGAGTGAATCTTATGTACATAATTGTAATTGAGATCAGAATAAAGCTAGGAGTAGCTATTTAGTTTAGATAGCAAGATTTACGAGTTATTGAGAAAGTTTGAAGAAAAAGATTTTATGAGATAGTGACTGAGAGGCTTACTGAGATGTTGATTGGGAACTTATTGAGATATTGAATAAGTTGATATTGTGTTGATGTGGTACAGGATCAGAGTATATCGTATAAGAAATGATAATGTAGTAGATAAGAGTACTACATAGAATAGTTAGTGTTTGTATATCTGTTGGTATTGCAATTTAGAAATTCAAAAATGGCACATAGAACGTTTCATACGTCCACACACGACACTGATATGTATCCTCAACATAAGAAGAGTAGGAACTCATTTAGGAGTACTATACATCGCCAGCAGCAATGCTTTGAGTGCGGGAAGTTTGGCCATTTTGCCAAAGTCTGCCCGGTTAGGATGAAATTTAATTCGAAACATTTTAGCTACAACGCCCCTATAATTATACAGAACATTGCTCTCCACCATTTGCCCACACAATAGTACGGGATCAAGCTTACATTAATCAGTCAGTGATTTCTGAATCTGAAAATTTGGCACTTTGCCCATCAGAACCTTTAGGCTGTCACGATAGTTTAAAAAGTCATTATGAAGAAGACCCCTTAGTCACGTTAATTAAACTAATGCGATTGTATGCTTTGAAAGCAGAACTGGGACCCCCCCCCCCCCCTCCTCCCACCGCTTCCATGAGTTGGAGTGATATGTAAAACACTGATATCCTCCCAATGGTGGAAAAGGTTTCTACCCCTCTAGGGTTAGAACAGGATAAGGAAGTGAGCAATTTAGTTGAAACTCTGTTCGATATTGGAGGACTCAGAGATGTTATATTTTAAAGAAGAGGAGATTAGCTCGGGAGAGGGAGGCAGCACAGACGAAGCTAAAAGATGAGAATGGGAATCGAACCCTCATAGAACAGTCTTCAGAGAATGAAGTACATTTACCTGTAGTAACAGTAATCAGTAATGAAGAGGAAGTATATAGGGGCAGTGAGAGTTTTGGAGAAATTAGATGACATGTGCAGGTAGAGAGCCAAGTGGTCGAAGAACCCGATAATGAAGAGATAGAAGATATTATAAAGGAGGATGATACGTAATAGATTTGAAGCATTATATACAGTTAGAAGAAATAGCGCCCCCTCCAGAAGTTGTAACTGAAACATCAGAATTTATCGCCTCTGATTGCCGCTCAGAGACACGAACAGACACAGAGAAAGTTAACCTCAGAAATGAAGCGAACCAAACCCAGATACAGCAGACAACGACCAAGTTTGCCATTCACTTCAATATGCCTCTGCAGTTCAATATTGTAACTACCCACTGAAACCGCAATATTAATGAAAGAATAAAATTTTCATGGCTTATGATCTGACATCATGCTCATTAAGAGGACTTAACTTCATACAATATTTCATATGAGAAATTCACAGTCTGCATCTGTTTGGCTGAAATGGCAAATTCAAAATATGCTGAATAAGTTGGAATACTAAGTCTGTATGAAATGAAATTAACAAACAGCGTATTATTGTTGTAAAAAACTGCTTTACTATATATAAACCTATAAATCAGCGTCTTTGAAACTGACTTAAAAAATGAAAACAGTATAATTCACCTCTTTAAAATGCCCAATCCTAAAGCATACAATTATGTTTTAATATATATATTTTCTCTTATATGCAGAATTTCACAGTATCCTATATAATCATTACCATGGAAAGGGTCATTATTATTTCATCAAGCAACTCTGTTTTTAACATAAATTTGTTGGGTTTGCAGTTATGCATAAGAAAAGTTTTAAACTAGTTGCGTCTATATTTGTATTATGTTTTTTTAAACTAAACTTGTTGCAAAATATGAATTAGCTTTAAAAAAATTAGCCCAAATCTGTGTGATAGTTTATTTTTATTGGCATATTTTTTTAAAAACTGTACTAATTAAAAGTTATTAACGCGACGGTGTCAAAAAATTTGGAAGAACAGAAACGCTCTCTGAAACATATTTCATGATACAAGGAAGACACAAAGACAGGTCAGACACTGATGATAGAAATGACAAAAAAGAAACAGCTGTATCAAGAGTAGAAAATGTAATGCATAGTGTGACAACTTGTGTTAATGATAAGATAGAGTTGTACTCTGTAAGTGTAAAGTCCTCAGTGAAAGTAAAAATATGCATTATGTTTACGTGCGAACAGAAAGTAGAGAAATATATTTTGAATATATTTCTCTACTTATTGTTCAATTCTCAGAGAAAAGTAAAGAAACGCTTTAAGTCTGTGTTTAAGAAGAATCTAAAGGAAAGAGTATTTAGCAAGGGCTTTACAGTAACCAGAGTTAGGAGGAAATTCAGCGATAGGCTGAAATTAAGTAAGACAGTTAAATGTAGTTTTTGTAAGAAAGACTGAATTGATGATTGATAAGAAATGAGTACCCCGATTAGAGAGCTTGGGTTCTCTCAAGTACTTCTGTTGAGGAAATTCATGAAGCATTGGTAGACAAGAAAGAAAAAATTGTTAAGAGTTTTAAATTAAACTTTAGTGATCACATTTATTGGTTACATCAGGACCTGCTATTTGCTACATTTTTGTTTGTTATATGAGAGAATAATTAAGAATGTTTTGACATTATCATATTTATTATTTATTAATACATATAGTTGTAAAACAGCTCATTTCGTCAGTTTTTCTTAATACATATACTAAATTTACAATTACTTAGTTTGTTCTATTGCTCCTTGTTGAAATTTTAAGTTCATGAAAACTGTTATTATAAAATTAATTCTTATTTATATCGTTGGATACTATTGCATGGTGGAAATTTGGCTAAGGAATGTGAACGGGAATTTCATATTTAAATATTGACCTGTTTTAAGTTATTCTTTTTCATATGGGGTCTTTGAAAAAATTCAAATGCAATGTACTCGACTTAAAAGAATATGCTAATTCTACAGTTTATGCAACTTTGTATTCTTGATAAACGTTCAAAATTTATGGTGGATCAAATTTGAGTTGTAGACGCCACATCACAGAAATGTTTCGACATAGAGATGAGATGCCAAAATTTATATCGTAAGAGATGACAATTCAGAATCAATTAGAATTAGGAATCAAATTGATCTGGAAAAGCTTTCGAACTATACTGATTGCTAGTCATTTAGTAATGACAAGTTATTGGATTATTTATTTGTTAATTTCTGTTCTACAGCTATGAGTTTAAGCAATGCTTACGATAGTGATATGTTTGATGTCGATTTGCATAGTGAAGAGAGGAAAAATAATGTAATTTTTGATAATATATGTGTAAATAAGGTAAATATAACTTTAAATGATGTTATAGCAAGTAACTACGGAAAAACACTTGCAAAATTGAAATAATTAATCATGAAAATGTGTTTGATAGTAAGTCCTACATTTGGGGTAAGGGTTTAAAAATAATTTCTGGAAATATAAGAAGTTTGTGAAGAAATTTTGACCATTTTTTAATTTTCTTAAATTTGCCTCCTGATGTGATAATACAGAAATTTGGGTAAAATATAATGAAATAGAATGTTATAAATTAAATGGGTGTAGTCTATATTATAAATGTAGACAAGAAAATAGGGCAGATGGAGTCGATTTTAACTTAAGGGACAATTCATGTCATTTATTGTTATACGGATTTTAGAACAGCCGACTTATTAAAAATTCGAATCAAACTTAATAATGTTCAGATGGTAATTATGGGCTTCTATAAATATCACAGATACACAAAAGCAGAATTTATTGATGAATTAGAGGATAAGATTAGTGAAATGGCCACTATACCATTATTATGGGGGATTTGAACATAGATTTAAAAATGCATGATGCTGTAACTGAAAAATATCTTCAGACTTTAGATGTTAACGATTTTTATGTTGCTATGATGAAATCCCTAGAGAGATGACAGGCAGTTGCTTGGATCACTGGTTTGCAAGGAATTTTAATCACAGGAATTTAACAGCGTATTACATATTTCAGATCATTATTTTGTTGGTTTACATATTGCAAGAAATCACATGGAACACATTAATTTCAAACCTAACGCTAATAAAAAGAAAACTAATTAAATTAAAAGATGTGTTGAGCGTAAAGGATTGAAGTTCAAATATAATTGATCCTGATACTAATAGCTCTTTTGAGAACTTTATCAGAGAATTAAATATGATGATAGATGAAGCTACTTCTATTAAAACAAATATAAAAGTGAGTAAGAAATTAAAACCGTGGATTTCAGATGCAGTTTTAGTTTCTATCAATGAAATAGATACGATTTTAAATTGCAAAGGGAGAGTAATATCAACGGATCTAATTTAGTTCAAAATTACCAGAAATATCATACCTTAACCAAAGTTATCAGCGAAGAGGAATCAAATTATTATAGCAATAAAATATTATTATATCAAAGTAACTTTAAGAAACAATGGGATGTCATTAATGAGTTAAATGGAAGAACTAAAAAAGAATACAATTGTCTTAATTAATTGTTACTAATGATCAAAAGTATAGTGAAATAGAAAATCCAGTAGTTTTAGGCAATGCTTTCAATGACTATTTCACTAGTAAAATGTATAAATTAACCCACACTATTCCAAAATCAAATGAGAGTGAGATATTTCCAGTAAAGAAATATATAATAAATTCTTTATTGAAGAAATATATGACAGGGAAGTACAAAAATATACACAAAGTTAAAAAGTAATACACACAGTTATAAATAAATAAATACCCCCTCAAGCAGCTGCTTGCCACAGAGGTCTGTCAGGAGACTGTCAGTTTATATGCCATAGTAGAAGGTCTGTGAGGATGGCAGGACCTCAGCAGAAAAACGACACATGCATCCATGCCTTACCCGGGGCTCGAACCCAGGTCCCGTAGATCAGTAGCCAAGCGCGCTAACCGCTCGGCCACGGGACAGCTACACACAGTTATAAAGAATTTAAATTCTGGAAAGTATTGTGAAACTGGTAATATTTCTATATATATATTTTTTAAAAGAACTAAATTAAAAACTCAAAAGCATTTGTGTTCTCTATTTAATAAATCTCTATTATTAGGTTCTTTTTTTGCTTGCCTTACGGTTGCTACTGTTGTACAAATTTTTAAGGAGGGGGAGCGCGATGATAGAAAATTTTAAAATTATTCGACCTATATTTTGTCGATTTTGACGAAAATATTTGAAAAAATAATTAAGGAGAGATTATTAAATTTTTTAGATAAATACAATTTTTTTTCAGACAACCAATATCGTTTTCGGAAAAATAGTGGGAATGAAGATGCAATTTTGAAACTGACCTCAATTAATCATCGTGGTATTAACGATAATTTTAGAGTTGCAGTTTTGTTTCTAGACTAGAGAAAAGAATTTGATTCTGTTTCTCACAGTGTATTACTAAAAAAATTAGAAGAGGTTGGGATGAGAGGTTTTCTGCTATCTTGGCTAACTAGTCATTTAAATGAAAGACAGAAAATTGTAAAAATAAAAAACTGTTATAGTGCCTCTGCTGATGTTAATCATTGGGTCCAACAGGGTTCAGTCTTTGGACCAACGTTATTTTTAATATTTTTAATGACCTATGTGATTTACTTTGGAAGGGGATTAACATTGTATTTGCAGATGATATTGCACTGGTTTTCCTTGGCAACGTTGACGATATTGTTATGAAAATAAATGAGGATTTAAAAGAAATAAATAACTGATTTGTGAAAAAAAGGCTAATTTTAAATGTCAACAAATCAAAATAGAGTATTATAAATTTTAGACAAAAAAATAAATCTACCGATGAACTAATCAATAAGTTAATTTATCAAGATATAAGCTGCCAAAATTAGTCATATTCTTGTCCAGTTATACAGGGTGTTGATGATTTTAGATATCTGGGAGTATTTATAGATAGTAACCTCACATGGAAATTACATGTTAAAAACGTAGTAAAAAGATTGAATATCATGATTTCAAGAATATATTTTATTAGAAGTTTTTTGAATTTGTCCATGTTAAAAGTAATTTACATTCGTGGATAAAATCTTACATGGAATATGGTATTATTTCATGGGATGGCGTTTATGAATCGAATTTGAAACCTATTCAGAATCTTCAATATTATGTATTGAGGTGTATGCTCAAGAAACGAAAGTTTGATAGCATCCAAAATTATTATACTTCTTTACAAATTTTACAAGTCAGAAAATTATATATTTACCATTTGTTAACATATATTGTCAAGAATTGGGATGATTCAAATGAAAAAGTTTTCAATAAAAATACCAGACTTTCAACAATGGTATATTTAAATGTGGTTACTGCCAGAAAAAGTTTTTTGTAAGTATTATTGTATATGGTAGCTAGGTAGTCAGGTAGCCTGTAAATGGTAGCTAGGTAGCCTGTAAATGGTAGCTAGGTAGTCACTGGAAGGAGAGCTATGCACCAATCCCCTGTGATGATGCATAGAACCGGCCAGGCCTAGCACCTAATGTCCAACCCCGCCTTCTCGTGGTGCGGACCGTTAGTAACTTTCAAAAGAGATACTCTCTTGTGGAAGTGAACGGAAGGGGAGGGCTGCCAGATTAGTGTGGCCTACTGATCTGGACAACTATGGCTACTTTTCTTTTTTTTCTACCCTGCTGAGGAGTGGTCAACCACACAGGGTCCTGGTGCTGACCATATAAACCTACTGGACTGGACAGATATATGGCTCTGAGCTTGATTATGGATCCTGATTTTGCTGCACTGGTGGGCTTCTGTGGAGGGAAAATCTTCCGCTGTGTTTTCTTTTTGTTTGTGGGTTGACAGCCCCAAGTGAATAGATCCACAGGATATGTTTATCAGCTGGTGGATAATCCTGAGCAGAAGTCATCGCAGGCACCTGAACTCTTTGCTTCTATTGGCATCGTCAAATTCTACATTGGAGGAAGTCTTCCAGTGTAGATGGCTTCAGCCTTTAGTAGTGGGGGAACGGGTCTTTGCCCCATGTCTGCGATTAGGGGGCTGTTTGATATTGTCGGCATTCCCTCTCTCAATAAACATAGTTTCTTTAAACATCCCACTAACCATTTTCTCTCCATAGGTAGTTGGAATGTGAGGACTCTGCACAGAGCTTTTTCTCTTGATGTCCTCACACAAGAATTCCACCGTTATAATTTAGATATTCTCGGCTTGCAAGAGACCAGATGGACAGATAAAGGTCAGATTCTTAAAAATAATCTTAAATTTCTCTTTTCAGGGAGGGACGACAAAAAGCATCACCAAGGCGTGGGTCTGCTTCTCAGCAGACACGCTAGTGATGCTCTTCTAGGATATGAGTGCATTAATGAAAGGTTTCTTACAACAAAATTTCAGACAAGCGTTAAAGACTTGAATGTTATCTGCTGTTATGCCCCCACTGAGGATGCCGATGAGGATGAGAAGGATAGCTTTTATGAACAACTTCAGGATATTTTGAATTCTGTCAAGAAAGGAGATATTACCCTTGTTCTTGGTGACTTCAATGCCAAAGTTGGTACTGACTCTGACCTTTGGGGAGGAGTAATAGGCCCTTTTGGTATTGGTAGCTGCAATAGCAATGGGCAACGTCTCCTACAGGTAAGTAAACTCAATGGATTCAGAATAACTAACACTTATTACAAACACCGCGACATGCATAAGTACACATGGGTTTCACCTGATGGGCTGCATAAGAATATGATTGATTACATATTAATTAACAGCAAATGGACTAGTTCTGTTAGGAATACCAGGGCATATAGGGGAGCTGAAATTGGATCTGACCATTACCTTGTTAAAAGTGTGTTGCAACTTAAACTTAAAAAGTGTTGTGCTAGGGTTAAAAAATTTACTTTTAATACTGAAGCTCTGAAAGATCCAGTTATAGCCAAAGCTTACCATGATAGGTTACTTAGTCATTATGACAGTCATGGTTTGCTTACTACTGAAGTTGAGGAAGAATGGGATCATTTTAAACAGGCTTTTTTGGACACTAACAGTACTCTTTTAGGAAAAAAGGAGCAGAAGAGGCAAAATTATCTGAGTGATAAGGCACTTGAGCTTATTTCGGAAAGAAAGAACTGCAGGAATGCCCTTAATCAATACCCTACTAGTCCTAATAGAAAGCATTACAGAGACCTTAATAAACTTGTAAAGGATCAGTTAGCTGCTGATAAAAATTTTTGGCTTGATGGTTTGGCTGACAAAGCCGAGGAAGCAGTTAGACAGCACAACAGCAGAGAGCTGTACCAGATAGTTAATGTTTTGTGTGGTAGAAAACGGACAGGCATACAAGGATTGAAGGATAAACAAGGTAAGGTTATAGAAGGGGAGGATTCTGTCATGGCTAGGTGGGCTGAGCATTTCAGTGATGTTCTAAACAATGTAGTTAGTTCTACTCCCATTGTTTGCAATGATGATAGATGCATTGGTGGCTTTAATGTTGGCCCTATAACACAATCTGAAGTTAGTTTGGCTGTTTCTAAACTTAAACTTCATAAATCCCCAGGGATAGATGAAATTACTACGGAAATGCTTAGAGCTGGGAATGTTTCGGTTACCACTTGGATGACTGAAATTCTGAATATCTTTTATCATAAAGGCATGGTTCCTAAGGATTTTACCAGAGCTATTGTTATCCCTATTTTCAAAAAAGGTGATCGCAGTTCTTGTGATAACTATAGGGGTATCAGCCTACTCTCTGTTCCAGGTAAAGTTCTTTCCATGATTGTGCTTAATAGAATTAAGAATCTGGTTGACAGGCAATTGCGTGATGAGCAATGTGGATTCAGAAGTGGTAGGGGATGTGTAGATCAGATATTTTCACTTAGGCAGATTCTTGAGAAATGTTTAGAGTTTCAGAAACCTTTGGTTGCTAGCTTTGTTGATTTCAAAAAGGCTTTTGACTCTGTTGATCGTCATAATTTGTGGTTGATTGTGAGATCATATGGTATACCAGACAAGTTAGTTAACATTATGAAAGCTCTCTATAATAACACTGAGTCGTGTGTGAGAGTTGGTAAGGCTTGTAGCAATTGGTTTAGCATTACTTCTGGTGTTCGACAAGGGTGCATTTTGTCTCCTTTTCTCTTTAGCTTGGTTATTGATTATGTTATGCGAAATTCACTTCAAGGGAAAGATTTTGGCCTTAAATGGGCTGGAGATACTAAAATTTCTGATTTAGATTATGCTGATGATTTAGCTCTTTTGGCAAATGATGTTGATGAGATGAACTCTTTCATTCGAGCCGTTGATGAGACTGGTAGTAGAGTAGGTTTGGTTATAAACAGAGAGAAAACTAAAGTGATGAAAATTGGTCAGGCAGGCTGTGATTCAGTTAATCTGAATGGTTGCAGTCTTGAGCAGGTGTCACAGTTTAATTATCTTGGGAGCTATGTAACAGATAATGGTGATGTGCGGCATGAGATTAACAGACGAATAGGGATTGCTGCTGGGACTTTTAAGAATCTATGGAGAGTGTGGAGAAATAGGCGTATACACCTAAAGACTAAAATTAGACTGTATAATAGTTTGGTTCTTTCTAGGGTTAGTTATGGTAGTGAAACTTGGACACTTTGTAAACAAGATAACAGGAAACTAGATGCTTTTGATTCCAGATGCTTACGCAGTATCTTGGGCATTAGGTGGTTCAACTTTGTAACTAATGATGAGATTAGGAAAAGGAGTTTGCAACCTCCTTTAAGCAGCATATTGTGCAGAGAGAGACTCCGTTGGTTTGGCCATGTTGCCCGTATGAATAATTATAGATTGGCGAATAGGGTTATGAACAGTGTGCCTAAAGGCCTCAGAAAGAAGGGGAGACCTAGGATGCGGTGGGCAGACAATGTCAAACAGGACCTTGTTAGAATTGGTGTGCAGTGGCCAGATGCAGTAGATGTAGCTCAGGATAGACTTGCTTGGAGAACTAAATTGCACGGTCTGGTTGGACCTCCGTAGCCCATGGCTGCTTGAGGATGGTGATGATGATGATGATGATGATGATGATTATTGTATACCTGGCTCCCAAAATATTCAATAGTTTACCTAACATAAAGAATGAAAGAAATCTTTATTTTTTGCAAAAATTAATTATGAAATGGATATTCGAGCAAAATGCAGAAAATCTGCTATAGTGATTATGCCTTGAATGATTATGGTGTCGAAATATACATTTTGAGTCAAAATGTTAACGGGTTTATTACACACACCAGCCACTGAATTAGAAACGTTTATTCAATACCGAGTTGGACATCCTTTATCCCGAATTACAGCATATATGCGGTTTGGCATAGATTACACAAGGTGTTGGGGTCAAAAAGTTTTTTTTTCAGATTTGGCAGAAGAGGATTTTGCTCCCGGATCTGTTTTTCTAGCATGTCCCAGACATTCTCAACGAGGTTCAGATCCGGGCTTTGTGGTGGCCAGGGAATATGGTGAAAGTCACTGTCATGCTCGCTGAACCACTGCTGAACACATCTTGTGCGATGGACAGTAGCATTGTTGTCCGTGAAACACCCATCATCTGCTGGACAAAAAGTCAATTTTGCAGGATGAACTTCATCGGCAACAATGTTCAGATAATCCTTGGAGGACACCGACCTTCCAGCAATATCAGGGGACCCGTTCCGTACCAACTGAACGTGCCGTCATCATGACGCCGTCTCCAAAACCTTGAGTTGTGTTTACAAAGCAAGCTGGGTCCATTGCTTCATGGGGCTTCATCCAAATTATCTGCCTACCGTCGGTGCAGAACAAGGTGTACTCGTCGGACCACATAATTTTTTTCCAGTCTTCCAGTGTCCAGTCAGTGTTCCTGATACCACTGTAGACGAACTTTCCGGTTCTTCACAGAAATCAGTGGTTTCCGTATAAGCATTCGACTGCTAATACCAATCCTCTTCATTTCCCTGCGCATAGTTCGCTGAGATATGGGTCAGGAACAGCCTTCATTGAATGCTTCGGTCATTTGAGGCACACAGGAAGTCCTGTTCCTCTGTATAAGGCTTCTCAGATGACGGCGATCTCGTTCCTGACAGATTGTCGTCGCGCCACACTTAAGACTAAGACAAGTAAAGTAGGTTATTTTTCCACTGATTAAAAACCCGAGGTATCTCACCTTTTGAGAAACCAGTTAACTCTGCGGCTTTTAAAATCGTCGCTCCAGCCAGATGGGTACCCAGAATAAGCCCTTTTTCGAACCGCGAAAGATCCTTTGTTTTTCCCATTGTGATCAACACTAATGACGATTACTGACGAGCAGCATTCTTAAATAGTTGCCTAGTTCACGTGGTGATGAACGTGACCACGTATTTTGCATATACGCTGCGCAAATGACGTTTACATACATCTGCATGAAGATTTCTAATTCAGTGGCTGGTGTGTATACACCGATCAGCAAATACATTAAAACCACCTGTGCGTTATGCAAAGAAGCGCACGTGCAGCTAATCAGTGTTATGTGCCAAGGTCGCGAATGATATATATAATACCTGGGTCAGAGCTCTCGCAGACAGTATTTCATTTCGTTTCAACCTGGGAAAAGCAAAGGATTTATCTAATTTCGACAAAGGCCAGATCATTATGGCAAGAAGCTTTGGTAAGAGCATCTCCGAAACAGCGGCGCTGGTAGGCTGCTCACACTCTGCAGTAGTTAGTACCTATCAAAGATCGTCGAAACAGGTGATACTTTGAGCCGTCGACAAGGCGTGGGCCGGCCATGCCTCATTGATGCCAGAGGTCAGTGCACGCTATCTTGTTTTGTCTGCAGCAACAGAAGGGCTACTATGGCTGATATTACCCATAATTTCAATTGTGGTAAAGGGCCCAATGTGTCCGAACATACAGTTTTTCCTAAGCTCTTGGATATGGGTCTCCAAAGCCCATTCGTGTACCTATACTCACAGTCGTTCAACGTCGTCAATGCTTGCAGTGGGCACATAATCATCAACATTGGACCATAGAAGACTGGAAGAAGGTCACATGATCAGACGAATTCTGTTGTCTGTTACACCATCTGGACGGACGAGTTCATGTGCGATATTTACCCACATAAGCCTTCTCACCTGGATGCACTGTGGGACGGATTCAGGCGGCTGGAGGGAATGTGATGGTCTGGGCAATATTTTCTTGGGGAACACTTGGATCAATTATCTCTGTAGAGCAAGACAGCTGTCACCTACCTGAACATCGTGGCTGACCAAGTATACCCCTTTATGGCGACTGTATTCCCTGGCAGAGATGGCGTCTTTCAACAAGACAATGCCCCATGTCACACTGCGAAGAAGGTTCAGGAATAGTTACTAGAACATGATGTGGAATTCCATTTATTGCCATAGCTCCCAAATTCGCCAGACATGAATCCTATCGAGCATTTGTGATTTGAATTGGAGAAACGTGTACGAGCAGCATCACCCCAACCATGTAATTTGCGGGAACTGCGGGATCTTCTGTTGCAGTCATGGTACCAAATATTAAGCGACACCTACCAACATTTCGTTGAATCTATGCCTCATCGGGTGAGAGCTCTTTTGGCGGCGAGAGGAGGACGTATATCATATTAGGTAGGTGTTTTTAATGTTTTGGCTGATCGGTGTATATGTCAGTGTTAAATAAGTTGGCATTGTTGCTTTACATTATTTTACGTTTTCTTAATCTAATATCTCCACAAACGAGCTTTGGCTCAGGTGGAGTTTTGTATATTACACTTTCAAAATTGTTTATTTAATTTGGAAAAAAAAAACATTTATTCCTTTGTGTTATTATAAATTTTAAATTACATGTTTGTAATGTAACAAAAGTGTGAAATAAATTTCAATTCAATTTAATGTGGGCTTATAAAGCGTATTACATGATATGCATATTATGTAATTGAGCAGATTATTTTAATGTCTTAATGTAAACAATGTAATATGTTTGAAATGTGATGAATGAAATGTGATCACCTGAGTTTGCTGGAAATAGTTTGCATTATGTAAATCCGACACACACCTCTCTTTTGTACCCATGTAAAGGAGTAAGGTATAGACAAATGTGACGCAGGCTTAGACGACCCAGAGAGGTCTTGCCCCCGTTAAAAAATAATTCTCCCGTAGAAGGAACTTCCGGGTCATATGATGGCTGCTTTGCTCAGCCAGCTCTGTCACTTAATGAGCTACTATTGAGCGTAAATAATCATAATGCAAATCGGATTAACTATTATGGCTTGGCAGTTACCTTTGAGTGGGAACTGTCTTGTTTTATGGTTAGACTATGAAACGAGTTGCTCAGTTTTGTTGTATTCTTGTTTCTAAATAACTATGCATTAAGTAGGAGACTCACAGATTAATTCTTAGAGTTAATGTCAATATTATTAAGAAGATTTTAGGAAAGGCTCAGAAAGAAAGTATGCAATGACAAATTAATGTGAATTGAGCTACTCAGTCTTATTTAAATAAATAGGTTTTATGCTAAATTGTGTATGGTTGTTTTCAAAATCCACTGAATGTTCATTAGTATGAGGACTTACTGGTATGCGAATTTAAAGAGTTCTAGTATAAATTGTGTTTAGTTGTGAGATAGAGTGTGACATAAATTTTTGTGTATTTTTCTTATAGAAGAGAGAGATAGCAGACTATTAGGTAATTTAGTATATTCTAGATAGGTAAATAAGAGTTTCTTTTCTTATATTTATGTTTGTGTGTCATACGGATGATACCCATACTTCCGTTTTTGGAATTTCTTTCCGTTTTGGTGCGTTTAATGCAATTGCGATTCTATTTCACTGACAGTTATGTAACTTGATTTCATTTTCAATAAGTGATGATAATTTGTTGTATGCTGATTCTTGAATGGTCACTTACACACTCTTTTTATGTTCTATGTTTCATATGAATGCTCTGATGAGACTTCGCGAAGTAAGCGTTTTACCCAGCTCAGGACGTCGGAATACTGCCGATTTTTGATGTAGTGGTGACTTTTGTGATGAAAAGACTACATTATGAACACATTACACTGGAGTAACTTTCGCGTTTCCGCACGAACACTCTTTTTTCTTGGTGACTTTTTAGGATATTAATTTAAGAACTTAGTGTGATGTAATATATGTATTAGTGTTATGTAATATATGTAACAGTTAAGCAAACAGTAGCATTTTCTCCCATTGACTACAGTGGATGATTATTATCTACATTTGTGTTATGACATTGGGACATACAAAATTGAGTAGACAATCTTATTCTTGTGCATTCTAAAGTCTGATATTTGCATCAAATGACTTTCATTATTTCACTTTACTCTTCAAATGAACTTTTACCAGTATAAGGACTTTATTCTAGGGCACACTCTATTAGTGATATTTTTCTTTAGCGTCCATTGTTAGGAGGCGTATAGTTTCATAGCGTTTCCTTAGATGGAGTGCATTTCTTTCTCTCCCTGTGAGAGATAAGGATGTTCTGCGTAGATTTCCACATATACGCAGAACGATATCATAAGTACTTCGGAATTCTTTGATTACCATTATCGGCACAGGGACCAAAGACTTGCGAGCCATTTACGGCGGTTCTGGCTGGCTGCGTCAGAATTTGCATTCACGTCTGCAGTTCTGCATTCATGTAACCAGTGATAACCTTCCCAGAGACTAGAAGTGAAGGTAACTTCCCATGTGCCTCCATGTGCAACGGGGCTCCTACCACCTGATTTATCTCCATGGAAGCAATCAGGACAATGGCATCACAATTTCCTTGGGAAAGGAAGTGGCCCACATGGTAGAAAGGGCAAGATAATAGAAAATTTCAAGGTCCATCAATATTTGCTTCTTCTGATTGGTTGATGCTGACCAATGTAAGGGGCAGACACCTTTGTGAGGAGGAAAACCAGGATCCGGACAGAAAGCTTTTCGCTGCCAAACAGAAAGGTTTAGACAACGAGAGGTAAAAGGTCTTAGGAATGATTGCGCGAGAGTTCTAGAGTCCTAGAATGCTACAGTAGTCTCCGTTATGAAACGTCACCAAATGTTTGCCTCCACTCAACCGATCGTATAATGTAAGTGAAGTCATGTTGATCGTAAACTAATGTGAAAGTGTATGTGGTCCAAGATTGCAATAAATGTTAATTTTTTCATTGTTACGGCTTGATTGCATAATTAATACCAAAAAACAAACACAGTAGAATGCTCGGAAATGTCCAGCGGGGAAATATATATAAGAATACGTCCTCCCCGCAGAATATCATTCTGGACAAGTCTGGGAGTAAGACACAGCAATACACGATGCCAAAAGGAAATCATCTGGACTGCTGCTCGATGGTTCCCGCGAACAGGCAGAAGGAGGACTGTCACGTGGTTTTGGGACAATCATGTTGCAATCTGAACCGGTCAAACTTTCTTCCCTTACCACCTCCTTGCCAGAGATAATTACTTGGCCAGTCGGGTGCATAATAGCCTCCCTTTGTGTGCAATAATGTCAGGAGAAGAGATGAAGAAAAAGTACGGGCAGAAAAAGTTGGGAAACCTCGAGCAGGATTGACAGCAAAGTGAAAAAGGTTGTGCAACTGGTTTCTCTTGACATCTCAAAAGAATTTAATTCAGTTGAACACAAATTTATCTTGCAAAAACTCAATATAATTTTAATCTATAGCCCTCAGCTCTTTCCTTGTTTAAAAAATATCTCAACGACCGTGTTATCCGAATTAAATTAAACACTAATGAGAATTCTACACCTCTTAAAATCAATCAGGGAGTACCTCAAGTGAACCATTCTTAGCCTACTTCTCTTTGAACTTTTTGTTAATGATCTTCCAGAATCCTCCACCAACTGCAATATTTTTATGTATGCAAAGGATTGTCTTCTTTTTTTACCTCAAGTTCTTTCACTTCTCTAAAACAAGAAATAGAAAATAATATTCATGATGTGCTTCATTGGTATACTAAAAATAGATTCACTGTCAATGAATCCCCCCCCCCAAAAAAAAATATTGTTTTGTTTCAACTTCAAATTCTCCTCCGCCTGACACAAACATTAAAATTAATAACACACATATTACAGTTTCCACTTCCATGAAGTACTTAGGTATGACGATAGATAATAATATTGACTTAGATATATAATAATATTGACTTGATAGAAATAATATTTATGATGTGCTTCATTGGTATACTAAAAATAGATTCACTGTCAATGAATCTATTTTTTTATATTTATTTTTATTATTATTATTTTTTTTTTATTTCAGATTTCACATTAATAGAATTCACATTAATAAAACTGTCGCTTCACTTCTAAAATAACTTATATATTGAGGTACATTCGAAACTATATATCCTCCTATGCCCCAATATTCTACAAAATTTACATCCGACCGAAACTCGAATACTATGCTTCCACTCTTTTCGGTATTAATAAAAAGAACTCTTATAAATTTCAGTTCAAAATGAAGCTCTCAAAATCATGAGCAAAATCTATTTTAACAAAAGAGAATCTCTATCATATATACTGATATTCGTTCCAACTACCAAATTCCCACTTTTGAATCTAGAAGAAAATTGCTGTTTATTACCGTTTATAACAAGTCTCATCCCCTTCATTCGATTCATAAAACCTATATTCGATTAGGACCCCGCCACATCCTTCGCTCTGATAATAAAATGTTTTCTACTCCCAAGATTTTCAAAGCTAAGTATGGTGAAATTTCTTTTACTTTTCAAGAAACCTCAACTTGGAACTCTGTACCGGGCGATATCACTTCTTTCAATTCTAAAAAAAATTCAAAAACCATATTACTCCACTACTATTAGAATATTGAAATATTTGACCAACAATATCTCCTCACCCCTATTCCCACTCCCTATCTTTTCCCTTTGGATTATCCTCAATCCTTTCCCCCCCCCTGTTCGTTCATTTAATATTACTCTCTGTTGTCTTAAAACTTCTTTTTCTTCCCACTAAGTTTACTATGCTATTATATCATACTTCATATTATGTTTGTCTTCGTCTGTGCAACTTGCGTTTTGTTTATATGTATCAAATAATTATGCAATTCCTATAAATGTGCTTGTATTTTTTTCACTATCTTCAATATTTATTTTCAATTTCTCAAATGTACTGGGACATCAAGCCACTTGAACGTTTAAATTAATATCCAAAATTACCTGTACCTTGGCTTTACTGTAACCCCCTGTGTGGAATAAATTATTATTATTATTACTATTATTATTGTTGTTGTTGTTGTTGAGAGAATTTGGCAGTTAGGAGTTTCAATGAGTAAGGTATTTTCATAGTAGTAGACTAAATGCATTTCTGTGCAAGTTGATACTTCCACTACCATATATCTCCATCTTTCTGTTTAGAGTTTTGTTAGATGAATTGATTGAGATGGTATCTGAAGTAGTAATGCTGAGTTTTACCGCGAAGTCGGTCATGATACCGAAGGAAATATATGTAGTACTAAGCACGTTGTAAATAAATATCTGCCTTTTGTTTAAACTGTTATCTGCCATTATTTATTCATATTTCTCCTCGTGCACCTTATGCCTTCGGTCAGATATTTGGCAGAAGATTAATTACCTCCTAAGAGATTTTAACTTCATTTGGCTGACGAGAAACTAGCCTTAAACTATACACAAGATGATTATGACTTCTCAAAAATTTTGTCATACGTGATAGTATATTTCAGCAATTTTTAAAGCTAAAAATGCAAGTTTGAAAACGATAAGACCACTTAATATAAAACGACGGATATCGGTACTATCAGTTTATATGCCACTGTAGAAGGTCTGTGAGGATGGCGGGACCTCGGTAGGAAAACAACACAGACATCTATGCCTTACCCGGGGCTCGAACCCAGGTCCATTTCATCAGTATCCAAGCATGCTAACTACTCGGCCACGTTAAGAAATAAAAATTGCCAAGGCCACCCTATCCCCGGGCAGAAAGGTCAGTTCCCCATATAACATATTTAATGGTTCAAAACTCATTTTCCAATCGACCTACTAAACTCAAACTAGTTTCGTAGTATTCCATTCGGCAAATACTATACATTAAATGCAGTGGAAGCGGTTCCGATGCATTAGTTTTGGTTTTGCGGGTTCGACTCTTTTCAGTTCAATAACCTTTTTTTGAGATAGAGGTTTGATTTCAATAAAAGATGATCAAGATTCAGTAAAGTTCTATGACCAACTGTAAATCGGTCTCGAACCGATAAAAAATACCGATAACTAGATACATCACGTATCGTGATATTTGGTCTTTTTTAATAATGAATTAGATCAATTATTGCTGTCAATTTTAACATACTCTATGCATACTCTACTATATATTAATAAAATCAGATAGCACTGTTCAATTAAAACGAGATTTCTATCTCGTATTCACCAAAGAGAGTATAATCGAAATTTCATAACGTAGTTGCAGTTTTCTGCTCTTGATATTTTGCCTACTGGATTTACTAATCTGGTGAAGTACTATTTGCTACCTAGTTACAGTTTATCTCAAATGAAATTCAACAAATCATTCAAATATAGCAAGGAGAGTACCTTTAAGCTGAATTTTTTGGTTCATTGTCTTGTGACATGATTTTTATTACGTGTCACTCACATTTCCTACGTTTCCACACATTAAGCCACTATTGGCAATCATTTTTTGCTCCTGGCAGGTAATTGTTGCTGCTCACAATGGGCAAGTTCCTCGTTCGTTACATTATTGCACATATGTTTCTTTATATAAATAAGTCGTTTGAGACAAATCTCTGTGTTATAAAATCTCAAAATCTTGACAGTTCTTAGCAGAATAGTTACACGTGGGTCAAATAATATATTTTTCATGCATAAAGAGTTAAATATCTTGGGCTGACAACTACGCGTGTATAATCACTGCTCGCAAATACAATATTATTGTTGGCAACTACCTCATTATTATTGATGTTCGCACCTGCACAACTATTTTTCGTAATGGTGTAAGCGACTATATAAATATTACTGCTTTTGATGTTGGAAACTACACTATTAATGTTTCTTTGATATTGGCAACTAACCACAAATTGTTGTTATTGATGTTGGCAATTTATCTTTGCTGTGTGCTGTTGCTGTGAGCAACTATCTAATTATTGTTGATGGTATTGGCAACTATACAATTGTTGCTGTTGAATGGCAATTTTCTATCGAATTCGTAAAGGTTCTCAGTATTTTTATGATTATGTTCATACCAGTGAGAATCAGGATGATGGAACCACAGTTTCACAATAGCACACAACGTATTTTGCGAGTAAACATCATTTCTTGAGCTGACCAATTCTGGAAAATTATCAGTATAATGCTGATATATTCTTCGCAGATTAATGTTTACAAATTTTCGGCAGAGTAATACCCATAAATTATTGGCAGAGTAAGATGTTGGCTGGCTAATTCTAAGTTTTTGTCAGAGCAATTAGGGCTAATTTTTTGGCAGATTAATTCCTACACATTCTTGGCAGCCCAATTCCAAAATATTTTTGACTAATTACTACGAATTCTTGGCAGACTGATTTCTTACAGATTCTCGACAGACTGAACCTAAGTTGGGAGACTAATTGTAGCTTGTTTGTTGGCCGACTAATTCCTTAAATATTCTTCGCCGTCTAAGTTTTTGAAGATTAAACCTAACATAGTTGCTGGCACACTAATTAGTACAAATTCTTGGCAAAGTACTAAACTGCAAATTCTTGGCATACTAATTCTTACGAATTCTTAACAAACTAAATCCCTCAAACGTTTGGCAGAAAAGGCTTAATAAATTCTTGCCATAATCATAATCATTATCATCATCTTCAAGCAGCCATGGGCTATGAGGGTCCAACCAGATTGTGCAATTTAGTTCTCCAAACACATCTGTCCTGAGCTACATCTGCATCTGGCGACTGTAGAACAATTCTATTCACTGATCTACATACTCTTTCTGCAAAATATGTTGCTCAAAGGAGGTTGTCGATTCCTTTGGCTAAACTTATTACTCACAAAGTTGAACCACCTAATGTTCAAAACACTGCGCAAGCATCTAGAATCAAAGATATCAAGTTTCCTGTTATCTTGTTTACAAAGGGTTCACGTTTCACCACCATAACTAACCCTCGAAAGAACCAATCTATTATACGGCTAATTTTAGTCCTTTAGGTGTATACGCCAATTTATTCACCTCTCCATAGATTCTTATAAGTCCAAGCAGAAATATCTATTCCTCTGCTTATCTCATGTCACACATCACTAGTATGTGTTACATAGCTCCCAATCTAATCAAACTCAACAGCTATTATGTTAACAACTGTTAACCTGAGATATTAGAATAACGGAAGTTTGTCTCGCACAACTCATTTATTTAAAAACACATATGTGAGATAATCTGACGAACGACGATTTTGCTCTATGTGAGCAGCAAAAACTACTTGCCAACAATAGAAAAAAGTTGCTAACAGTGAATAAATGTGTTGGTCGAAACGAGCAAAATATGAATAACGCATAATAAGAATCATGTCGCAAGTAAATGAAGCAAAAATATTAAGATTAGGAAAACTCTACTTGCAAGATTTCAATAATTTGTTAAAATTTATTTGAGATAAACTGTTAACTGTAGGTAGCAAATAGTACTTCACCACATCAGTAAAACTAATACTCATAACACTGTGTTATAAAATCAGTGTTGCAACACATAAAAAGGCTTTGAAATGAAAATAGTTAATCTTTACTAATTTCGAGGTGCTGAACACGAAAATGACAATAAAATTTGTCGATTGGCTCTTGTTTAGGAGAGACAGAGATGGTCATGCATAAATGACTCAATCCGCATTGAGTACATAGGTAACCATTTCGCAAAGCTGTATTTTAAACTTCAGATTACAACATTGTTGTATTGCATCACCCCGACACACATACAACCCTCGGAGGTATTGCATCATTGTCTGATACAATGTAGTTGAGTCATGACATCGTGGCTCTACGATCGTGGACAAAAGATGATGCCTAGTAATACTCTCATTATAATAATACTACCATTTACCCCTGAGTCATAAGTACAACACAAGTGAGCCTTGCAGTTTCAATTCAGCAGTAGTGATGCCTCGCAACTCTGTTAATAGTGCAGATACATTTTGTTAAATTTGCGGGGAAGTTACGTTTGCAAGCAAGAAAAGGACCATCACTCCAATAGTGAAAGTGGCGTATGAGTTTTATTTTGCATGCAAGATCGGGGACCAGGGCAAGGATTGGGCCCCACACATATGCTGCAGTACGTATGCAAGAAATTATTCTAAAATGGCTGAAAGGCGGAAAAGTGGCGATGCTGTTTACTGTTCCTATGATTTGGAGAGAGCCAAGCAATCACGCAAATGACTGCCTCTTCTGCATGGTTCCACCTGTTTCTGGAGGCATCACAAGGAAAAAGAAGTGAAAAATAGCGTACCCGAATATACAATCGGTTCTAAGACCAGTTCCTCATGGCAAAGGCCTTCCCGTTCCCGAACCTCCAAAAGAATTTTCCATCGATTCAGACAATGAGGAGGTTGGCGAAACGACGTCGGATTCTCCTCAGTCTCCGGTGTCTAATGATGCTCCATATGCCTGCCATGGTGCGTTATCTGCGCCACACATTCTCACCGAAGAAGAAATTAACGATCTTGTTCGCGATCTGGAGCTGTCCAAGGCCAAAACAGAGTTACTTGGATGAAGACTTAAACAATGGAATCTTCTCAAGGAAAATGTCCAAGTGACTTCGTTTCGAACTCGTCATGAACAGTTTGCACTTTACTTCAGACAGGAAGATGACCTTGTGTTCTGTTCCGATGTAGATGCCTCGGAATCAAACATGACCCTCAAGAATGGCGACTATTCATAGACTCCTCAAAATTGAGTCTCAAGACAAAGTTGCTGCATAATGGAAATAGACTTCCATCCATTCCCATCGGACATCCTGTCTACATGAAAGAAACCTATAACAACCTAAACAGCTGTTGAATTGTCTTCAATACAGCAAGTATGGCTGGCATCTCTGTTGTGACTTAAAGTTAGTTGCTCTGTTTACGAGTCTGCAGCTGGGATATACGAAGTACTACTGTTTCTTATGTTAATGAGACTACAGAGCAAAGACTTTGCACTACGTGAAGAGAAAAATCTCTGAAGGTCGGAGAGAAGAATGTGGAATACCCAGCATTGGCAGAAACATACGAAATGCTGCTACCGTCTCTACACATCAAACTCGGTGTGATGAAAAACTTTGTAAAAACCATGGACCGGACTGCATCAGCTTTCAAGTACTTGGCTGACTAATTCCCTTGACTCAGCAAAGCGAAAATTAAAGAGAAAATTTTTGTGGGTCCTCCGATCCACGAGCTGTTCAGAGACCAGATGTTCGACAAACTGCTGTGAAGAGAAAAAGGCTTGGGACGCAATTTTTTTTTACAATAAGAAATATTTCCAGAAGTTTTAAAAACAGCAGTCGTAATACCAATCTGTAAAGGAGATAAGGAAAGATTATTGAAAGAAAAAAATTGAGGAGGATGACGAGAGAAAGGCTTGGGAGGCCGCGTTTCGTCTGCTGTCAACTAAATTCCTCGGGAATGTCAGGGCAGACAACTACAAGAAATTGGTTAAAGACATGTTGTCGCTGTATCACAAACTTAGCTGCAATATGTCCTTAAAGATCCACTTTCTCCATTCGCATTTAGATTTCTTCTCTGACAACTGCGGCATAGTTAGTAATGAGCACGGTGAGCGTTTTCACCAGGACATTGCAACTTTGGAGAAATTATACCAGGGAATCTGGTCCACTTCAATGTTGGATGACTACTGTTGGACGCTCGCCAGAGATGATCCTGAGCAGCTGTACAAGCGACAGGCAAAGCGACGTCGGAAGTAGAGGCGGAGTTTTACCGATACATGCCATATGTATGCATTACTCTATTACATAAGAAACTATTGCGGATTTCTCAGAAATCGTACCAATTTTTCATTTTCATTGTCATATATTCGTGTTGAGCACCTTGAAATCTTTAAGAAATAGCTACTTTTATCTCAGAAGCATGACTTTTATGAAAAATTGTTCCCCAGTGTAATTAATAGATCACAACACACACTCCTGTATACGCACAGTACACTGTACACTGTAATATTTACAAAGACGAACTGAAGCAAACATGTACTTGACTATAAACAAACACGCGGCGATTGGCTTCCGCTTCTTCGAACTATAGAAAATTTAGCTTCTTGGAACGACCGATTAAAGTGGAAGCTGGTTGAGCCGAGACAGGATAAGAGAGAGTCTACTGTAATAGAAAGAGTACAATTCAGCCTTTAACGAATGGTTCTTAGTGTTTATAGCAATGTTACTCGAGATTTTTCAGTTTCTACCAATTATTTCTAAGGTTTTTAGTTTCAAGTAATACTACGATTTCAATTATTGCATCAAATATTTATCATCGTTTTAAAGTTTGTAATAATTTATAATACTGGAGAATAGAAAGTGGTTTACTTGCATTCATTTATGTATATAAGTTTTACGATTTGTCAGAGAAACGTTTTCCATAACCGGACTTGGCTGCTCAATAATTATCGAAATGGTTCTAACTCCAACCCTTCTCTGGGATATACAGGTTTTTTCATTCTCGAATTGGTATAAATTTTATATATGCATAAAATATCTGATATATATATATATTGGTTATCGTAAAGTTCATATTCAATGACTAGCTATAATTAGTTGAAAGTGATATGTCGGAATCAATTTGATTTAATGACAACAAAGCGGAAAAAAGGGCTTATTAATAAAAATGCCTTTATGCCCTACTTTCATAAAAATTAATTCATTTCAGTATTTAATGAGGGTAGAAATTTTTCAGTGTTATTTTCGTGTTCAAATTGGCATTTCAGAGAAATGTTTGGTCAAAAACATACATACTCCGGCCGGAATGTCAGGGAAATGCAAGTCGGCCGGAATGTCAGGGCATTTTGGATTAGAAACCTTTATGCAGATGTACGCAAAACGTCATTGCGCATCGTATATGCAAAATACGTGGTCATGTTCATCACCACGTGAACTAGGCAACTATTTAAGAATGCTGCTCGTCAGTAATCGTCATTAGTGTTGATCACAATGGGAAAAACAAAGGATCTTTCGCGGTTCGAAAAAGGGCTTAATCTGGGTGCCCGTCTGGCTGGAGTGACGATTTTAAAATTAGCAGGGTTAACTGGTTTCTCAAAAGGTGAGATACCTCGGGTTTTTAATCACTGGAAAAATAACCTACATTATACTTGTCTAAGTCGTAAGTGTGGCGCGACGACAATCTGTCAGGAACGAGACTGCCGTCATCTGAGAAGCCTTGTACGGAGAAACAGGACTTCTTGTGTGCAGCAATTGATCGAAGCATTCAATGAAGGCTATTCCTGACCCATATCTCAGCGAACTATGCGCAGGGAATTGAAGAGGATTGGTATTAGCAGTCGAATGCTTATATGGAAACCCCTGATTTCAGTGAGGAACTGGAAAGTTTGTCTACAGTGGTATCAGGAACACTGACTGGATACTTTAAGACTGTGGAAAAAAATCATGTGATCCGACGAGTAGCGGTACATCTTGTTCTGTACCGACGGTAGGCAGAGAATTTGGATGAAGCCCCATGAAGCAATGGACCCACCTTGCTTTGTAAACACAACTCAAGGTTCTGGAGACGGTGTCATGGTGTGAGGCACGTTCTGTTGGTACCGATTGGTTCTGTTGATATTGCTGGAAAGTCTGGTGTCCTACAAGGATTATCTGAACATTGTTGCCGTTGAAGTTCATCCTGCAAAATTGACTTTTGTCCAGCAGGTGATGGGTGTTTCACGGACGACAATGCTACTGTCCATCGCACAAGATGTGTTCAGCAGTGGTTCAACGTGCATGACAGCGACTTTCACCATCTTCCCTGGCCACCACAAAGCCAGGATCTGAACCCCATTGAGAATGTATGGGACATGTTAGAAAAACAGATCCGGAAGCAATGTCCTCTTCCGTAAAATCTGAGCCAGTTAAAGGACTGTCTGGTGAACGCCAGGTTTGCCAACACCTTGTGGAATCTATGGCAAACCGCATTATGTGCTGTAATTCGGGCTAAAGGAGGTCCAGCTCAGTACTGAATAAAGGTTTCTAATTCAGTGGCCAGTGTGTGTATTATAAATAAATATTTTAAGCAGCAGTTGATATTTTAAGAAAAGATATTATTTGAAGTAGAAAATAAATTGCTACGTTTCCACTTAAAAGTAGAAGTATCCCTATTGCCTTTGCTCAATATAGGATGCTGGTTTACAAAAAGAACCAAAATTTTTTATTTCCTGACTTTAGCGCCTTTCAACTGTGGAATTTTGAACTGATAGATAATTCAGAAAAGTTAAATAGTATTAGCATTAGTACCTATTTGACCCAAAAAATATTTTTCATTCAACTATTAAAATGTTGTGTTTCACCCTTAGGGGTAAACTGCGAAATTTCCTGGAGTTGGTGGAAACCCCTTGAACTCTCAAATCACCCAAATTTCAAATTTCTAGCACGAATATATATTTTGGAATAGCCATTTTCCAACTTTAATCGAAATTAATCGGTCGAAATTAAAACTACTGGAAGATTCTAAAAAGTCGACCCAGACAGAAAACCATAGCTCATTTTTAAAAATGAAAATTTTTAAAATTCTAAACGAGATAGTTGAGACATAAGGTTACACGAGATAGCCTGTATGAAACACGTACCCAGGATTCAGTTTCGGAGGGGGGGTTTATATATATACATCGTAAAATATACAGAAATGCATGCCGTGAAACCATTTTTCTATTCTTCGTATTACACTGCTTGACGTAGAAAATGCCATACCATGAAGGAATGCACAAAATGAGACGAACCTTACGACACATGTAGGCACGTTGGTGGGAAAGAAGTGATTTAATTTCTGAGGGATTACATGAATGCGATGGGCGAGGAGACAGTATAATGTGGCCTGAGTCAGTAGGTTGTATGACCGCCATGCTGGGCTTATATATTCAGTAACACAGAGTGGCATCAAATGGAAAAGTCCCCGGATGGTGTGCTGAGGTATTGCAGACCATGTGTCGTTGACCTGTACCCATAATCCATCGACATTGTGAGGGAGTCGTGCAGAGGTGTGAAGTCGTTTACAAATGACGTCCCACACCTTCCCTATTGGGGAGAAGTTTGGGAATCGTGCTGCCCAAGGCAGTACCTTGACACCTTGTAGGCATTGTCTGCTGATGTTGGCAGTGCATGAATGGCCATTATCCTGTTGAATCTGGACATCAGGGATACCATGGAGATATGGTAACAAAACAGGCTGTAGCATCTCATAGACACATAATCATCATGCGGTCGTTGTAACCACTATGCATATGAGCAGTGAATAGCATTTGAAACTGATAGTGCCCCGAACCATGACACTAGGCGTCTAGGCATGGCAGAAAGATCAGCCCAGTGACCACGTCGTCTACAGACTCTCAATCAGCGATCATCGGCACTAAGACAGAAACGAGACTCATCGCTGAATACGACATGGTTCCATTCATCCCGCCACACATGTCTGGTACAGCATCACTGCACCCTTGTGCAACAATATTCTGCGGTGAGTAGCAGTCGTCGCAATGGCTGGCAAGAGCACAAACCTGTCTCAGCCAATCTGCGATTCACAGTCCATATTGACACGGGAATGTTCATAGCTGTCTGTATACAGAGTCGAATGTCTGTATACAGAGTCGACTGTGGATTGTCAGGTTCCTACGGATTGCTGTCGAATGTGGCAATCGAGGGATTTAGACATCTACCTATGTGTACCAGTTCACTATGGTGACACATGTTATCTTCCACCAACCCCTGTCGCCAAATTCAGCCGACCGTTGTTGCATCCCGATGCGTTTCTGCCATGATACGATGCTGAGATCATCCAGCCGTACGTAGCCCTATGAGAAGCCTCTGGGAAAGACGTCGTGTGATGGTAAGTTTCCCGATTACATCGCCCAGGCACACGTTGAGCCGTTTTGACCTGTTACCTCTCTCATCTATCACGTGATTGGTTCGCAACTGCACTCATTTATATGACACGACTCTCGACTCATACCCACTTATTTGCATGGAATGACAATACTTACTGGTGTGACATTTCCTATGTCAAACAGTGTATATATTGCTTTAAAATAATTATAATGTTTTGAAAATCAATTTATGCTGAGAATAAGACGACCAGGGTTTTCCAATTGCTAAAATATTCCACGAATAAATAAATAAATAAATAGCCCCTCAAGCAGCTGCTTGCCACAGAGGTCTGACAGGAGCCTTCCAGGGGGTACTTCCAGGGGGTACGTGAAGCAATCTGAAATAGATCTGACCTCCATACTGGAAGGTCTGTGAGGATGGCGGGACCTCAGCAGAAAAATAACACACATATCCTACATAGAATGAGATTTTAGTTTTTTTTTTTAAATCTATTTTTAGCGTCGGACACAAAATATGGTACTAAAATATAATTATATAAAGGCAACTGCTTCAGGTTTCGAAATAGGTAGACGAGTTTGAGATTTAGTATAAGACGACAGGGTTTTCGGGCGGGGGACCCCAGACGACCCCCACACTTTCTGGTACATCCCTGGCCTGTATATTGTTAATGATATTATCTTTTGCCACTTTCGAAAATCCCTCTGTTTTATTTTTAAAGAAAACCGTTATATATTTATGTCTGATTTAATTTCTAACTTTTTACACTTTATCCGATGACAAAGAGGCCACGCGACGGCAAACTACACCGGTCCCTCGAAAGTACACGCCGGCTCTGCCTACATTCATTATTGTTCATTGATGATTTCTGCTTTTCTGCAATTTCTTGTGTTTATCGTGGATCCTCTTCATTTATGGCCACTAATTCTGAACCATATCAATTCTGAAAGTCGTCCAGGATATGGTTTGTCTCCCAGATTGAAGATCGAAAAGATTTTTTTTTAAAATGACGACGACATATGACTCGCCATAATTTTACAGAAAACAATCCCAATTTTTACATCTCACCTGAGTCTAATGTGCACTTGCACCTTTTGGCTGTGTCTAATGTGCACTTGCACCTTTTGGGAACTCACATGTCTCAAATTCACTATGTCTACTTTCATTCTAAACCCGTTGAAATGCACTTTACAATGAAATGACCGGACTGCATTGTAGCTCGCAGTGTAAAATATCTTTCAATGCTACACTCAGGGGCGTAGCGAAGGACTATGGTTATGGGGGGGGGGAGAAATCAAATTTTACCAACTAAGCAAATATACCCTAGATTTTCGCTCCGTGGTGGTGGGGGGAGAGGGTTAAGGCAATTTTCACGGCTCTCCTACATTTTGCCATTTGCCTTCCAATTTTGCCAACTAGCCATAATTTCACATTAGTAATCCCAATATTTACATTTCCCAACTCCCCTTGATTTGGCCGACTCGTCTTATTTTCACAAAACCAATCCCAATCTTTACATCTCTCCTAAATTTGTCAGGTCACTTCAAATTTTTGAAACTCCCCAAGATTTTGCCAAGTTTTCTCAATTTTGTCAATTCTCCTTAATTTCACAAACCCAATCCCAATTATCACAAATCGTCTGTATTTTCCAAGTGGATTCGAATTTTGCCAACTTCCCTACATTTTGTTAAGTTTCCTCGATTTGTCCAACACTGCTTAATTTCACAAAACAAATCTCAATTTTCACAACTCGCCTATATTTTACCAAGTGCATTCGAATTTTGCCAACTCGTAGAAATTTTACAGAAAAAAATCGAAATTTTCATCTCTTCCCTGAATTTGCCAAGTCACTTCGAATTTTATCAACTCTCCTTAATTGCACAAGAAAGGTACAATTTTCACAACTCCCCTGTATTTTACCAAGAGGCTTCGAATTTTGCCAACTCCCATAGATTTTTTTCCAATTCTCCTTAATTTCATAAAACCAATCCCAATTTTTACAACTCACCTGTACCGTTGCCAAGTAGTTTCCAGTTTTGTCAACATCCCTAGATTTTGCCAAGTTGCCTCGATTTTACCACCTCTTTAATTTCGCAAAACAATCCCAATTTTTACATCTCTCCTGAATTTGACAGGTGACTTCAAATTTTTCAAACTCCCGAAAATTTTGCCAAGTTTTCTCGATTTTGTAAACTCTCCTTAATTTCACAAAAACAAACCCAATTTTCAGAAATCGCCTGTATTTTACCAAGTGTATTCGAATTTTGCCAACTGCCCTAGATTTTAACAAGTTTCCTCGATCTCTCCACAATTTTACAGAAAAAAAATCCCAATTTTTACATCTCACCTGATTTTCCAGTCACTCTGAATTTTGCTAATTCCCTCAAACTTTGCCAACTCTCCTAGATATTGCAAAGTTGCCTCGGTTTTGCCAACACGCCATAATTTTATGGAAAAAAAGATTGCAATTTTTACATCTCAGCTGAATTTTGTCAACTGTCCACGATTTTGCGAAGACACTCCGAATTTTGCCAACTGCCCTTAGATTTTGCCAACTTCCCTAAATTTTGCCAACTCGCCATAATTTTACAGAAAACAATCCCAATTTTTACATCTCACCTGAGTTTTGCCAACTCCCCGCGATTTTGTCGTCACACCGAATTTTACCAACTGCCCCTAGATTTTGTCAACTCCCTAGGTTTTGCCAACTCGCCATAATTTTACAGAAAAAAATCCCAATTTTTACATCTCACCTGAATTTTGCCAACTCCCCACAATTTTGCCAAGTCACTACAAATTTTGACAACTCCCCAAGATTTTTCCAAGTCTCTCCGATTTTGCCATCTCCGCAAGATTTTGCCAAGTTGTCCCGAATTTGCCAACTCACCTGTATTTTACTAGGTGGCTTCGAATTTTGCCAACTGCTCTAAATTTTGCCGTCTCTCCCTTTTGCAAACTGCCCTAGATTTGCCAAGTTGCCTCGATTTTGACAACTTCCCTTAACTTTACAAAAAAAAGATTACAAATTTTCACAACTCACCTAGATTTAACGAGGTCGCTTCGAATTCTGTCAACTCCGAGTTACTTTGGGGGAGGAGCCTCGCCCCATCCCCCATAGCTACGCCGCAAGCTACACTCATATTGACTATCGTGCATTGCCTCTGCATATTTGCATATAGCTCATGTACGTATCAGATAAAATCAATTTCACATAACTTTTATAGAGATCAAAATTTCTAATAAGAGTGAATTCTAACTCTGTTCAAACGAAAACACGTGAGAATTAAACAAAAAAGAACGTAAATTTCATTGTTTATGATACTCGACAACTTGATAGAACAATTCATAGCGTTTTAATCTAGATATTTTTATATCCAGTCTAACAACAGGATTCCCTTGAGCAATTTTCAACAGCAATCACTTCACAAAATTCAAGAAAAGATTGCCATTATCATCTTCTTTTGTATTCACAGCGATCATTAGGTTTATTTGAAGCCATTATATTGCATATTGTATTGTGATAATACTGAATATAGGGGGGAAATCTGTCTCAAGCGTGATTGGATCCGAGCCCACGTCCTCCTGATGACATGTCAGGAACTCTGACCACTAAGCTACCGGCCACTTATCAAGATTTCCACTGCTGTTAAGACTCATACCCTAGTCTCAAGTAGGTAAGTCTCTATCCGTAATCATAACGTAATCACGTTAGGATTACGGATAGCCTCCATTCATCAGAGCTACTTCAGGCTAGTAGACCACATCAGAACACCAACGCGATTCAACTGCCATTTTCTTTTTTGAGCCTCCATGAATTATGCATGTAGGTGTATGGTATATACATAGTAATCCATAGTCATCTTTTGTATTGACAGCGATCATAAGGTTTATTTGAAGTCGCTATCTTCACAGTTGCATTCAGCTAATACTCGGTACAGGGGAAAAACTGTCTCGTGCAAGGTAGGACCGAACCCACGTCACCTGAGATGTCAGGTGCTCTGGTGTTGTGCCCAAACATGAAATAGGTGCGATGAACGCGGATTTTATCTACAATCATTGGTTGTACTTGAGACTAGATTGAGACTTAACAACAACAACAACGACAAAAGGGTAAAATATTGATTAGTGGTAGTGGCTCAGAAATCAGGGACTTGGCATGTGTCACGAGGTCGCAAGTTTCAGATCCCACCTGGCACGAGACAATTTTTCCTCTATAACCAATATTAGCAGAATACAACAGCGAAGATAGTGGCTTCAAATAAAAGGTTCTCATTGCGATTGAAAATGGCTTGTTTAGGATGTCGAAACATTCGCTGGTTGTTATTTAAGAGCGCATAAAATGTATTAAAATTTTCAGTTACACTAAGGGATATCCCGTTTTATAGACACTCACAATTTAACTGAAAGCTGAGTTCTAGGGACTGAGTTGTCGTATTCTGAAAATATGTTGGAGAAGGTTTTTTTTTTTTTCAAAAGGTTAAAAAAAAGGGTATTTTATATAATAAAAGATGTCTGTCTGTGACAGCCATAACTCATCGGGAAATCAACATATACGCTCCAAATTTTCAGAGAACGTTTCTGGTTGTGGTCCGGATTACAGTGATAAATTTCAGATCGAAATATCCAAAAGGAGGGTTGCTAGAACCAAAACATATTTACCATGCTATTCCTACAGGAAACGAGAATCGCTGTCAAATTTACTGTTGCCATTTATTGCTCCCTAACTGTGAAAGTAAAGTGTTAAAATAGCATTTAAATCTTCTGCTGAAAATCTGATGCCGTTGCCAGATTCCCCACATTTCCAAAAGCATTATTTAGGCGTTCCATTGCAGCTAGGGACTTATTTTCTAACCAAACATGGGTCGGGCACGGGGAACCCGCCTGCCAAATTTGGGACCTTTCGGTGAAGTACGTCGAGAATTACAGAATGCCAAAATCTGACGAATAAATATCTAAATCGCTTGCCACGGGCTCTGAGAGCGCGCGCCGAGTCAGCAATGACTATTGCAACACCGGGAAATTCTTCGTTTTCAAATTCTCATAAAATGTCGTGGGGGGAGGGATACTCACAAAACTAGCCATTAATGCACGAAACAACAGAATATGCAGATTAAAAGTGGTACACGAGCTGTCACAATTTGTGTAGAAACGAAGCCACGGGCCAAGTGAGAACCTGAGTTTTAAACCATTCACACGGAGGGACGCTGTGAAGGAAATTTGAACTGTGCGAACGAATATCACGGGAGCTGTAGGGCGGCAAAATCTGTGGTAACAGAAATAAAATCTCGATAACTTACATAGAAACTAAGCCAAGGGCTATGAGAGTTCTCGCTGACGTCAACAACGATCCGGGCAAATTTCTTCCTGTTGAAAATCTGTGCTAAAGTATCGAGGGGGGGGGGGAATTTACCTTTAACGCAGTGAAAATAAGAATATACAACAGTTTAAAAGTAACACTCGGGCAGCGCCGGGTACGTCAGCTACTATATAAATATTAAATAAGTAGCCAATAATAAATAAGTACAGTGGTATATTTTGCATCAATGCCCAGCAGTAGCTAAAATTTCAGGAGTATAAAAATGCAGAAATAATTTGAAATCTATGCATTTGGGAGAATGAGTTGAATTCTTCCCTTACTTAAATACATTCCTATATGTGGGTCACATGAAACATCCACAACTATATATATATATACATATATAACACTTAATAATCTTCATGCTTTTAGTTTGATGTGCAAAGGATTTATTTATTTAACAATGCTGTACAGAAGCTACAGGTAAGAAATTAGTATTTACGGTTGGAAAAACTTGGCTTACCAGGAATTTCAATACTTTTCGAATATCCCAGGCTTTCTGTCTGTAAATAAAAGGAACATATATTTATAATTTATTGTACAAAACTCTTTTAAGAATTTCTTATGATCATCAGATAAATTGCTAGTAAAATTAAATGTGCAAAATTTTATACGAAAAAAGAATCCATCAAAAAATCTGTAATAAAAAGATAAATTTCATTTATACCAATAGGATACTCTTTTTAACGGAGGATACCCACAAACACCGACAATTTATGAATATCCATAAGTTCCACAATCTAGCAGATGTCCTGGAAGTCCAAGACACCCTAATGATCATCATCATCATCCTCAAGCAGCCAGGGGCTACGGAGATCCAACCAGCCCGTGCAATTTAGTTCTCCAAGAAGTCTATCCTGAGCTACATCTACTGCATCAGGCCACTGCACACCAATTCTAACAAGGTCCTGTTTGACATTGTCTGCCCACCGCATCCCAGGTCTCCCCCTCTTTCTGAGGCCTTTAGGCACACTGTTCATAACCCTATTCGCCAATCTATAATTATTCATACGGGCAACATGGCCAAACCAACGGAGTCTCTCTCTGCACAATATGCTGCTTAAAGGAGGTTGCAAACTCCTTTGCCTAACCTCATCATTAGTTACAAAGTTGAACCACTTAATGCCCAAGATACTGCGTAAGCATCTGGAATCAAAATCATCTAGTTTCCTCTTATCTTGTTTACACAGCCTCCAGGTTTCACTACCATAACTAACCCTAGAAAGAACCAAATTATTATATAATCTATTTTTAGTCTTTAGGTATATACGCCTATTTCTCCACACTCTCCATAGATACTTAAAAGTCCCTACAGCAATCCCTATTCGTCGGTTAATCTCATGCCGCACATCACCAGCATCTGTTATGTAGCTCCCAAGATAATTAAACTGTGACACCTGCTTAAGGGTGCAACCATTCAGATTAACTGAATCACAGTCTGCCTGACCAATTTTCATCACTTTAGTTTTCTCTCTGTTTATAACCATACCTACTATACTACCAGTCTCATCAACAGCTCGAATGAAAGAGTTCATCTCATCAACATCATTTGCCAAGAGGGCTAAATAATCAGCATAATCTAAATCAGAAATATTCATATCTGAAAGTCAATTTAAGGCCAAAACATTTCTCTTGAAGTGAATTTCGCATAACATAATCAATAACCAAGCTAAAGAGAAAAGGAGACAAAATGCACCCTTGTCGAACACCAGAAGTAATGCTAAACCAATTGCTACAAGCCTTACCAACTCTCACACACGACTCAGTGTTATTATAGACAGCTTTCATTATGTTAACTAACTTGTCTGGTATACCATATGATTTCACAATCAACCACAAATTATGACGATTAACAGAGTCGAAAGCCTTTTTGAAATCAACAAAACTAGCAACCAAAGGTTTCTGAAACTCTAAACATTTCTCAAGAATCTGCCTAAGTGAAAATATCTGATCCACACATCCCCTACCACTTCTGAATCCACATTGCTCATCACGCAATTGACTGTCAACTAGATTCTTAATTCTATTAAGGACAATCATGGAAAGAACTTTACCTGGAACAGAGAGTAGGCTCATACCCCTATAGTTATCACAAGAATTGCGATCACCTTTTTTGAAAATAGGGATAACAATAGCTCTGATAAAATCCTTAGGAACCATGCCTTTATCATAAAAGATATTCAGAATTTCAGTCATCCAAGTGGTAACCGATTGAAATAAGTTCCACAATTTCAATTGTGGAAACTGCTCTAAGCATTTCTGTAGTAATTTCATCTACCCCTGGGGATTTATGAAGTTTAAGTTTAGAAACAGCCAAAATAACTTCAGATTGTGTTATAGGGCCAACATTAAAGCCACCAATGCATCTATCATCATTGCAAACAATGGGAATAGAACTAACTGCATTGTTTAGAATATCACTGAAATGCTCAGCCCACCTAGCCATAACAGAATCCTCACCTTCTATAACCTTACCTTGTTTATCCTTCAATCCCTGTATACCTGTCCGTTTTATACCACACAAAACATTAACTATCTGGTACAGCTCTCTGCTGTTGTGCTATCTAATTGCTTCCTCGGCTTTGTCAGCCAAAGATTCTTATCAGCAGCTAACTGATCTTTTACACGTTTATTACGTTCTCTGTAATGCTTTCTATTAGGACTAGTAGGGTATTGATTAAGGACATTCCTGCAGTTCTTTCTTTCCGAAATCAGCTCAAGTGCCTTATCACTCAGATAATTCTGTCTCTTCTGCTCCTTTTATCCTAAAAGAGTACTGTTAGTGTCCAAAAAAGCCTGTTTAAAATGATCCCATTCTTCCTCAACTTCAGTAGTAAGCATACCATGACTGTCATAATGATTAAGTAACCTATCATGGTAAGCTTTGGCTATAACTGGGTCTTTCAGAGTTTCAGCATTAAAAGCAAATTTTTTAACCCTAGCACAACACTTCTTAAGTTTAAGTTGCAAGACACTTTTAACAAGATAATGGTCAGATCCAATTTCAGCTCCCCTATATGACCTGGTATTCCTAACAGAACTAACCCATTTGCTGTTAATTAATATATAATCAATCATATTCTTATGCAGTCCATCGGGTGAAACCCATGTGTACTTATGTATGTCGCGGTGTTTGTAATAAGTGTTAGTTATTCTGAATCCATTGAGTTTACTTTCCTGCAGGAGAAGCTGCTCATTGCCATTGCAGCTACCAATACCAAAAGGGCCTATTACTCCTCCCCAAAGGTCAGAGTCAGTACCAACTTTGGCATTGAAGTCACCAAGAACAAGGGTAATATCTCCTTCTTGACAGAATTCAAAATATCTTGAAGTTGTTCATAAAACCTATCCTTCTCATCCTCATCGGCATCCTCAGTGGGGGCATAACAGCAGATAACATTCAGGTCTTTAACGCTTATCCGAAATTTTGCTGTAAGAAACCTTTCATTAATGCACTAATATCCTAGAAGAGCATCACTAGCGTGTCTGCTGAGAAGCAGACCCACGCCTTGGTGATGCTTATTGTCGTCCCTCCCTGAAAAGAGAAATTTAAGATTATTTTTAAGAATCTGACCTTTATCTGTGCATCTGGTCTCTTGCAAGCCGAGAATATATAAATTATAACGGTGGAATTCTTGTGTGAGGACATCAAGAGAAAAAGCTCTGTGCAGAGTCCTCACATTCCAACTACCTTTGGAGAGAAAATGATTAGTGGGATGTTTAAAGAAACTATGTTTATTCAGAGAGAGAATGCTTACAATATCAAACAACCCCCTAATCGCAGACATGGTGCAAAGACCCGTTCCCCCACCACTAAAGGCTAAAGCCATCTACACTGGAAGACTTCCTCCAATGTAGAATTTGACGATGCCAATAGAAGCAAAGAGTTCAGGTGCCTGCGATGACCTCTGCTCAGGATTATCCACCAGCTGATAAACATATCCTGTGAATCTAATCACTTGGGGCTGTCAACCCACAAACAAACAGAAAACACAGCGGAAGATTTTCCCTCCACAGAAGTCCACCAGTGCAGCAAAATCAGGATCCACAATCAAGCTCAGAGCCATATATCTGTCCAGTCCAGTGGGTTTATATGGTCAGCACCAGGACCCTGTGTGGTTGACCACTCCTCAGCAGGGTAGAAAAAAAAAAGAAAAGTAGCCATAGTTGTCCAGATCGGTAGGGCACACTAATCTGGCAGCCCTCCCCTTCCGTTCACTTCCACAAGAGAGTATCTCTTTTGAAAGGTACTAACGGTCTGCACCACGAGAAGGCGGGGTCGGACATTAGGTGCTAGGCCTGGCCGGTTCTATGCATCATCACAGGGGATTGGTGCATAGCTCTCTTTCCAGTGACTACCTAGCTACCATTTACAGACCCGAATGATAGAGACAGGAATTTTTTGGCTCAGTCAGTAGCGCACCAGATTCAAAATTTGCAGTTCCCAGGTACCAGTTCCGATTGTGCCTGTGTCGAAAGCCTCAGTGTCGTGCCCACATTTGTTTCATCATATGGACACAACTGCTGATGTGGAGGATTTTGGACGTCATTATCAGACGTCATTAAAGTGCCATTTTGAATTGCCTCCATTTTTCGTGTCCTGGGCGACCGAGGAAGAACACTGCCGCCAGTGTTCAGACAGTTCAGAACAGTGTTCACAACACAGAGTTGCTCAGCATGGTCCAGAGGCCCCCAGATGGCACAGGGCGTACGGACTTGCCGTGGTAAACAACTCAGGCCAGTAGGTCGGGGATTCGTACCTCGGCCTGCGTTGGTCAATCACCAACCGCCATGCATAGACGTGGGTGACCTCTGTCGGGGCCAGAAAAAGTGCAACGAAAAAGGCGCAAAATTGTAGGACATTCTCGTCACTGACTCGAATGAAGAAAGACGTGAGCAGTTTCCCTGGAGAGCAAAAAGAGCAGCAGAAGACGAAAGCGCTCGGCGAGATACAGTGAGATAGCCGAAGAGTGAGAGCCTACAGGTACCGACAGTAGCTGGCCAACTACGATGCCGTCTCTTGGGATCAGTCTGCACTGAACGAGATAAGGGTCATAAGCCGCTCTGATCTGGTTATTTTGCCCATGTGAAACTGTGTTACTTGTCGCCGTCACACGGCCTGGATGGGACTGATTGACTGTGTATTGCCCCCTCACCTTTTGAGCGTTGGTTCGAACTAGTGAACTTTGGATCGCTCGGTAAGCCCCCTTAATAGCGAAGGGCCCCTGTTATAGGATAGTGTGTGTAAAATCTACTCAGGGGTGGTTACCACAAATTGGTTTCGGTGACCACGACTTTTCGAACCTGTGGGTTATTGCGGCCAAAAGTTGGAAATCAGAGCAGATGTTTGAAAGATTCTATATATGTATATTAACAAATGGTAATGTGGAGGCAAGGCAGAAATTAATAGGAATGAAAAGTAAAATAGTATGTTATAGGAAGATATATTTATGTTCATCAAAGAAAGTTTCCTTGTACTAGTTAAAATTGTGATTTGTGTTTTAGTGAGGATTTGCAGGGACATCTGTTGAAACAATATTTTTTTTTATGTGATATGATGAAACTGTACTAAATGAAAAATTGTGCATTTCATATTGATATTTTTTAAGATAATAGATAGGTCCAAACGTAGAATGTATGAGAAGGAATTGGAAAATCAACTAGGGAACCACTACAACTTTATTTAGCTAGGAGTGAGTATTCATTTTATCTGAATGCATTTCTGTGACACACCTCCCTGCACTTTCGGAGGATACAAATTACAAGAACACCACTACAACACACAATACTCGGGGAATGGTGGAACAGTTGAATGGAAACACCCACAGGTTTAATTAGGATGTACCATGTTGGTATTTCTGAAAATTGTTGCAGATAAGCTGATTCATGAATTGTTCAATTTTACATGTGTATTGCATTTTTGAGATGTTTTAATAAGTATGAGAGGAGCTATTGTGAATTAAATAATTGTATTAGTGAGATAAGTATTGAAGCGTGATATTGAGGAGATTGGAAGGTTTTTGATTTGAGATTACCAGATATTGTATGGATGAAGGTTATTAGAAGTTTATGAAGGTTAAGGAAATAGGTAATTTGAAAAATAGTGTGTAAGTGTATTACCTAATATTAGGATTACTTATCTGTTAGCAATTGGTTTCAGAAATCAGACATGGCCCCTATACCATTTCATACAACCACGCTCAAGCCTATCGTATACCTCCACCACAAGAACCGTCAGAACCTATCTAAGTGGAGCACTAGACGGTACACGAAATATTGTTGGGAGTGTGGTGAATATGGCCATTTGGCTAGCGACTGCCCCACCAAGTAGAATTAGTATTCGACGCATTATTGGTATGACGACCCTGAGAGTCACACACAGCAGTTTCCACATTTTCCCCTCAGTCCCATGACACACAGAGCACAGCAGTCAGCACACCGATAAGGCAGGAGAACGAAATTTTGACACATGTCCCACCGGGATACTTTGGGAGTCACTCTAAGGTAGCTCAACAAAAAGCACCCCTGGTTGACTCCATTAGGCAGAACCCACTTAATATGAGCACTAGATGGTACACGAAGAATTGTTGGAAATGTGGAAAATATGGCCATTTGGCTAGCGACTGTTCCACGGAGAATTGGTATTCGACGCATTATTGGTATGACTACCCTGAGAGGCACACACAGCAGTAACCCCTTGGCCGACATTTCCCCCTCAATCTCATGACATACAGAGCACAGTAGTCAGTACACCGATAAGGCAGGAGACCAGAATTGTAGCACATGGCTCACAGTGATTTTTTGGTAGTCAGACTAAGGCAGCTCAGCAGAAAGCACCCCTGATTGACTCCATTAGGCAGACCCGTTTGTATCGGGCCTTAGAAGCCGAGCTGGGTCCCCCTCCCACGTGTTGGAAGAATGTGAAGAAGATCGACGTCATGAGAATGGTAACTAACGTTTTTACTCCATTGGGTCTCAAAGATGAGGAGAAATTAAAGTAAATCAGTAGAAACCCTGTTCGACATTGACAGACTTCGGGATAGAATTTTAAACATTAGAATAGGAGAAATCAGGGAATACGAAACATTAGAATAGGAGAAATCAGGGAATATGAAGGATAGTACACGAGAGGGGCACAAAGAGGACCATGGGAATCGAACCCCCATTCAGCATCAGTCACAGGGTGAAGTGCATTCCCTGGAACTCACCACAGCTAGCGAGGAGGTCAACACTTCTAAAGATAGAGAAGTTTTAAATCCACCTATTCAGAGCATAGTTACCCATGACAGTCAGCCTTTAGATCCACACAGCCAGAGTTTAGAAACAACTAAGTAGAGCTTAGAGACAAACGGTGAGAAGCTAGAAACACATATAGAGAGCCACAGTCTGTGAATAGGGAGGATCCCAGTCTAGTTACTCATGAGCAGAGTCAGAATTTAAGCACATATGCTGGTAAAAGGATTTTTGGCCCACTCAAGAATAGAAAGCAGGTAGAAGCCCACCAGGCTAGGGAGAATTTGGATATACGTAAAACTGAGAATTTAGGCATACGTACAGATAGTAGTTCTGACACACACAAGAATAGTTACAGCTTTGACCCCCCCCCCCCCCGAGAAGTACAATACCCAGTAAGGAGTTTGAAGCACACGGTACTAGGGAGAATGGTGAAATAAATAATAGTAGTGAGAATTGTGACGTAGACAATGTTAAAGAAATTTTAAAAACGCCCAGCAGTAGCGAGAGTCCTGAGGCACAGAGTAAAGTTCCTGAAGTGAACATAGTGAATGAGGAGATTAAGATGCACAACAGTAGTGAGATTTTTGAGGTATAAGATAGTAGCATTAAGAGGTTTGACTCACCCGATACTATCTTGTAGTAATCGGTGCTACTATAAGATAGTTTGAAGAGGTTTGACAAACCGAGGTAGCTCCCACCAAAATCTGATCCCCCCTTCTGCAGCAGCTTCTTAAGTAAACGGCCAATGGTGGCAGACCACCGACCAATCGGAAGGAGGTGGTCCGAGCGACACACCATGGACCAACTTGCCATCCCACACGCTGCCACACAACCGGTGAGGACGTATGCCGAGCCGACCAAACAAGTAGCATGGCATGGGGCTCCAGGTGACATGCACTTGCCGAACGAATCAAGGGCAGTGCGTGACTCATCCCCATGATGCCATCCGTTCTCTGAGACACTAATGAGATGCAAGTGGATCACGGAGTGCTGGTTGATTTGACTTTCCCCGGGTCGGGCGTATCCAAGCCCCCTCCCCTCCTGCTGGCAATTTCCGTGCCGCTACTCATGAGGCACCCCACTGGGTCCGATTTTGGAACTCACCGGCCCTCGATAAGCAATCGACACCAAGGACCATTGGTGGACTGCCACCCATACTCTCTCACACTTACCCCTCTCCTGGGGACACTACGCTCCACTCAAGGGAACTCAGAGTTTAGGAAGTGAGCTAAATGTCGTGTAGATCAGTAACTATTGGTGCTACTAAAGAAGGATTTTGTGATCTTTGATCGTAGAGTGCAGTTTATTGAAATTAATTATTGCATTAGAGTGAGTTGAAATAAGCAAAGTATCTTACCGACCATGGGAGATTATGCCGAATCAACTGAAATGAGCTAAAGGATTTGTAATGTTATGTAGATCAGTAACTATTGGTGCAACTAAAGGAGGATTTTCTGATCTTTGAATGTAGAGTGAAGTTTATTGAGGTTAATTATTGTATTAAAGTGAATTGAAATAAGAAAAAGGATTTTTAATGTTATATAGATCAGTAAGCATTGGTGCAACTAAAAGAAGAATTTTGTGATCTTTGATCGTATTGCAGTTTATTGAAATTAATTATTGCATTAGAGTGAGTTGAAATAAGCAAAGTATCTTACCGACCATGGGAGATTATGCCAAATCAATTGAAATGAGCAAAAGGTTTTGTAATGTTATGTAGATCAGTAACTATAGTGCCACCAACAGAATAATTTTGTGATCTTTGATTGTAGAGTGAAGTTTATTGAAATTAATTATTGCATTAGAGTGAATTGAAATAAAGAAAGTGCCTCGCAGACCATAGTAGACTATGCCGAATAAATGTAAATAAGTAAGAGGTCTTGTAAATCGATAGCATGATGTGTGTTATGTAGAACCAAACTGATGGAATGGAGTGTTTTGTAGTTCAGGCTCAGTGAGGCTAGGTTGTAGAAAATTAATTGGAGTGAGCACCATAAAGTAAGGGGCAGATAAGAGCTCCCGGGACCCGAGGCGGCTGTTGAGATAGTAATCTCTGTATTGTAAATAGTAAACTTGAAAAAGGAAAAAAAAAACAGAACTGACCCTCCTCGTTTCTCTTTTGTTTCATATGCTGCCGAGAGAAATTCATCAAATTGGAGACAGCCGATAGCTGGAAGACCGGACGGCCACCGGACTTTGGAGGACACAGAGGACCGTGGCGTCCCACCATGAGAGCTATCATTACCTTGAACAGTGAAAGTGTGCATTTGGTACATTGATCCCCAATTCGACAGGTAACGTGATGCTTTTCCTACACACGAACCAGATCAGATAGCGTGAACCATGTCGCCCGCCAAGCCAAGGACCTTTCTGCACCATTCCCTACCCCCCCTTAAGGGGGATAGGTATGTCGTGCCCACATTTGTTTCATTATGTGGACACGACTGTTGGCGTGGTGGGTTTTGGACGCCATTATCTTCAATCGATAGTGCCATTTTGCATTGCCTCCATTTTTGGTGTCCTGGACGACCAAGGAAGAAAACTGCAGCCGGCACAGTCATTCAGCGTGGTCCGGAGGCTTCCAGATGGCAAAGGGCCAGATTGCCGTGGTAAACAAATCAGACCAGGGGGGGTCGAGGATTCGCACCTCGGCCTGCGCTGGCCAATCATCAACCGCCATGCATAGACGTAGGTGACCTCTGCCAGGGGGAAGGAAAAAGTGCAACGAAAAATTCGCAAAATTGTAGAACATTCTCGTCGCTGACTCGAGTGAAGAAAGACGTGAGCAGTTGTCCCTGGAGAGAAAAAAGAGCAGCAGCAGACGAAAGCGCTCGGCGAGATGCAGTGAGATAGCTGAGGAGTGAGAGCCTACAGCTATCGACAGCAGCAGGTCAATTACGAAACTTGGGGTCAGTCTGCACTGAACGAGGTAAGGGTCATAAGTCGCTCTGATCTAGTTATTTTTCCCACGTGAAACTGTGTTACTTGTCTCCGACACGCGGCCTTGTTGGGACTGATAAACTGTGTATTGCCCGCTTACTTTTTGAGCATTGGATCGAACCAGTGAACTTCGGACTGGCTTTTCCCAATGCTCGGTAAGACCCCTTAATAGTGAAGGGCCACGCCGAGGGTGTCTGTTTGAAAACGCCCAAAAGGTTGGATTCAAATGTGTGAATTGTCTAATACTGACTAAATAAATGCTGTTTTTGTTACATGTGAATTATCTTAGTTGTTGATCATTGACATGTGTATGTCAATTTTGATGTTGGTCCGGGGAACTTGCCTTAGATTGGCAGCAGAAGAGAATCACCACCTCTAGTGTGTGTGTGCCGCCCTAAAATCTGCTCAGGGGTGGTTAGCACATCATCTAGCCCTCAGTGTGAAAAAGGACAACAATGAGCTTTGAAAAGTCGCTTTCCATTGGTGAGAGTAATGTATAAGAAAATGTATAAGAAAATCATGCTTCGGTACATGGTACAGAACACGCTGGATAACACTGATGGTGGCTCTCTGACCAAGTGGATCCCTTTCCGAAACCTTCTCTGATCACTCTGGGGTCCTCGTGACTTGGCCATTTACTCCACTGTGTACAGAGAAGGAACAAAAAAAAAGTACCTCTTAGAAGTAAAACAATCCAACACAAACGATACTGTTTAGGAAACATGGACGTCAAAGATTACCCGGATGTCCGTAATACTAAACTAAATACATAACACGAGAAGGATATTATACAGAAGACATCTTTATTTAACTTATGTATGTTTATTGATTTGACATTTTATAGATATCGCTGATGAACTTAATGTTATTCAAAATTGGATTAAAAATAGTAAAAAACATTCACCTAAAGTCTCATAATGCTCATGCAAAAGCGTAATCGTTTTTTTTTTTAATCTGGCTTAATGTAGGTCTAGTCTGCAAAGTCTGATCGAAAAGGTTGACATTTTCGTTTCGTTGAAATTTGCTGCACTGGATTTGCTCGTAGTCGAAATATAATAAAAAATAGAGTTTTAACTAAATCAGTGTTCCCATTTTATTTTGGGGAGAGGGTTAGAAAATGTTTTGACGGGGTTAGAAAATGTTTTGACGGGGGGGGGGGGTTCATCAAGCCTATAACTGGCGTCTATTTTAAACTAGTTTTAGACAAAAAAAAGTTTTATTTCCATGAAGGGGAATTTAAAATAATTCTTAGTAACAGGGGGCGTTAGAAAATAATGTGACAAGAAAGAGTCCTGGAGCTTTCAAAGTTAGGAAATCACTGAACGAAATCCTAGTAATGTTCGAAATGTCAATTCTTCGTTAATAGCAGAACTTGCTGCATAGGCTATTGATAAGTACAGCAAAGTACAACAGTACCCTTAAAAAACTATCTTTGCATATTCGTTGCACACTTGCTCGTGGATGCAAGATCATTGCTACTGGCACCAAGGCAGTGCCATTTTGCTATTGAAAGGGGCATAAAAAGATGTTATTAATATAGAAGAAATGCAAAAAAACTTACATTTTACACAATACTATTGCAAAAACCTTAAAATCATCAGAAACTACTGATGAATTGAACTTCCTTCGTCGGCTTCCTTAAGCAAGTGATAAACTGCCACTGCTTTCGCACAACTGATGCGTAAACAGCAGGATCTTCTGTTCGAATTCAGTAGACGGGCTCATACGAGGACCGTCGTAGACTGTTTCGAATTTTGACCTCCATCCCCCCAAAAAAGGGAAGGATTTTTCAGGGAACTAGATCTTAACAAGTTATATCTCAAATTAAAGCTCGTGACGTCTCCAATGCACGGGCTACTTTAAACACGACTCCAAAAACAGAAAGAAAATGTGGTCGATATTTATGAGTCATATATCAAATTAAAATTTTTGAAGACAGATGTTTTTAGTGACAAAGAAATATACAAATATATTAAAACACTTAAAAAATGACTATCTTCCCATACGCCTCCTAAAAACTAGAAAATCAAACTAGAGAATAACGATGGTACAATTAGTCACTGACTTCATATTCACTTGAAAGGAAGAGAGAGCGCCAATTTACCAATGTAACAAGATTGCCGGCGCCCTATAATATTCCTTTGACATGAACTCGAATTCAGTGATTGATTGCAAAATCGATATGCTTTATTTTATTTCCCACTTTTTAATGCGCATGTGCGAATATGAATATTTTTTAACCATAAATAAAGAAAAACTCAGAAAAATTATGATAAACAAAAAAACTATATGAATGATTTTAAACAAATTTGATGTAACATGAATTGCAATGCTAGTTTCAGAATGGCATAACATATTTTACAGTAGAAGCATTTTTCGTCAAAAAATGACATTTACAGGAACTTCTCCAAAAATGAGGTGTCAGAATTCAATGGACAAAATTCTTTAATAAGGAGTATGGTCACCCCTTACAACAATGCAGGAACAAAAGCAATGTTTCATGCTGTTTAGGATGTTGTGAATCAGCTCAGTAGGGATACGACCATTGTTCCTTTAAAGCAGAAAAAGCTCCCCTTTGTTTCAGGTGGCGGGTTGAGGGCAGCAACACGTCTTCCTAAAGCATCCGACACATACACAATCGGATTTAGGTTGGGAGATCAAGCTGGCCACTCCATGTGCATAATGGTCCCCTCTTGAAGGTATTGTTCCACTACTCGATCTCTGTGTGGACGAGCGTTATCATCTTGTAAGATGAATAGACACTTTTAACAAGGTAATGATCAGATCAAATTTCAGGTCCCCTATATGACCTGGTATTCCTAACAGAACTAGTCCATTTGCTATTAATTAATACATGATCAGTCATATTCTTATGCAGCCCATCAAGTGAAACCCATGTGTATTTATGTATGTCGCGGTGTTTGTAATTAGTGTTAGTTATTCTGAATCCATTGAGTTTACTTACCTGTAGGAGATGTTGTCCATTGCCATTGCAGCTACCAATACCCAAAGGGCCTATTACTCCTCCCCAAAAGTCAGAGTCAGTACCAACTTTGGCACTGAAGACACCTAGAACAACGGTAATATTTCTTTCTTGACCGAATTCAAAATATCCTGAAGTAGTAAATAAAACCTATTCTCCTCATCTTCATCGGCATCCTAGGTGAGGGCATAACAACAGATAACATTCAAGTCTTTAATGCTTGTTTGAAATTTTGCTGTAAGAAACCTTTCATTAATGCACTCATATTGTACAATAGCATCACTAGCGTGTCTGCTGAGAAGCAAACATACGCCTTGGAGAAACTCTTTATCTTCCCTCCCTGAAAAGAGAAACTTTATATTACTTTTAAGAATCTGACTTTTAGCTGTCCATCTGACTTTTGCAAGCCGAGAATATCAAGGTTATAATGGTGGAATTCTTGTGTGAGGACATCAAGAGAATATGCTCTATGCAAAGTCCTCACATTCCAACTACCTATGGAGAGAAAATGTTTAGTGGGATGTTTAAAGAAACTATGTTATAAACTGTACACTGACCTAAATTATATAATAAATTAAATAGTGATATCAAATCTTTAAATAGGGAAGTATTATTTAAAACACACATCTTTGAGTGGCTTATGAAATCGAAAAATACTGATTATTTACTTGCATGGGCATTGTATTATCCCTCGCATATTAATGAGTGATCTTTTTTATAGTTTAATAATTGAATAATATAGTATATGTTTATAGATATTTGATATTTTTATTGATAATAATTTCTATGATCAATGTACATATTTATGATATTTGTGACAATTTTGTTCTTGTGGTATGGTTATTGCCTGTAGCTATTTCTGTTGGCTGGGAACATCGAGTTGATGATATTGCACCAAGTGCACAAAATTCATCGAAAATGGGTAAAGACCCAGGAGGCGATCCACTTCCTACAGTAAGATGATAGAAAGGGAAGCCGCTGTCATTATGGCCGGTCGTAATGAGATACTCTTCACCACCTTCTCTCATAGGCTTGGAAAGTTTTGGTCACAGTGTTGGCTCACTGGATGAAACTTTATGGCACCACTGGGTGGTGCGGGCCGTTGTTGCCCATGATTAATTTCAAGGCAAGTAGTGGCATGAGAGAAAGGTTTCAGAGAGGAGACGGGCAGACTCACATTGGACGTCAAATTATTGAGTCACGTCTCTCGAGAACTGAGATTCTGAAGGAAGGTCTCACGGTAGGGTTTGATAGAAATCAACCCTAGTAATAGGGGGTGTGACTACAAGTAACCAGAGGTCTATGAGACCATTATATATATCAGAGGTCTATGTAGCCATATGTAGATATATACCAGAGGTCTGTGTGACCATATGAAACAAAAGTCTGTGTGGCCATATGAAACAAAAATCTGTGTGACCAAGTGTATTATATTTCTTTTAGTCTAAGGGGCTAATCCTAATCAGTCTGTGTGACTGCAGAGAAGTGAAGATATCACTAGAAACGATAGGCAACCTCCTAATATATATCCCAGCAACAGAAAGGCAACACTGATGAGAAGGTTATAAACCTCATGTCAAGTTTGCAATAATTGTGTTCTGATTATTCATCGATCAAAAGTGTGGGATATTAATTCCTCTCAAAGGTTGCATAGCATCGAGCGGAATTATTGACTGGATAAACATTCTAAGACACTGGCACTGGATTAAACACCCTCGAACCTCATTATAAATTTTAAAAGTTTAAAGTCGTTACCCTTACCACTGAAGGCCAGCGAAGTGCGACATCCATTGACCACTGGAGAGTGAGGGAACGTGACAAGCATCAGCTACGTTGTCAGTCACTTCTGTTTTAAAATTTTTGTATAATTTTGCAACCTCAAACAAGTTTTCTTAAGAGGTTGCAGTGTTTAAATATATTAAGAATTGTATTATATCGTTGAAATAAATTGAAATTGAAATTTTACCTAATAAACTGTCATCTAGCGTATACACATATCTTTCCTCAATATCCACACAATTCTTCAAAGTCTCAGCAGCAATGCAAATTTTCCTGTTTTTATCATGTTACCTATTCGGTTACATGTCGATCACACAATTCCTGAGATAATTAAGTTGGGTTGTTGGGTTGTTTTACCTCTGAGCGGCACTTTTTTTCACATCATAGGCTAAATGGCCAGGTCACAAGGACCCCGAAGGCTCAGAGAAGGTTGGGGGAGGGGACCCACTGGAACAGCTGTTGGGAGACAGATGGTAGCCTCCCGTCAAGGCCATCCAGCGTGTTCTTTAACGTGCACAGGGTATGGCTCTCCCGCACACGGGGTGACGGCTTAACGTCCCATCCGACGGACGGCGGCCTTTCCAAGCCCATCGGTGTCCCCTACTGACCGTTGGCAGGGCGGGGAATTTTGCGGAGATAAATCTCAACGCTGACCCAGCTGGGACTCGAACCTGGGAACTACAGATTACAAGCCTGGCGCGCTACCGACTGAGCCACCCCCCGCCCCCCTGAGATAATTAAACGAAGCAACTTGCTCAAAGGCAGTTATTTATTAGAATGCCTAATTCTCCTTTTCCCGCATGTTTCAGCCCTTATCAACAAAACAATTAAGCTTCAGGAGTTCACAAGGCTAAGAGAAAGTCCTGCAGCAATCTAATGCCCTCTCTCACCCTTCTTTGAATAGCGGTCTCTTATCTCTTCAAAACTCCTTTCACTGGGCAAATAAAAATGTACGTTAAAGTCTGGAAACTAAGTTTAATAATCAGTAATGCTGAATTCATTTAAAGGTTTAAAACACAAGGGTAACCCTTAACTACAAATAATAACTCAAAATGTAAAGATTTTTCTAATTGTCGTCCTTTAGACGATTGATTTTCACCGAAACAACAGAAAAGAAATACGTGAAAGCACTCAAAATCTTATACTACTTTCTGATTAAAGCAATACAAGTCTCATGCAAAATACACTGGCGAAAATTGAAAAAAGAACACCATCAATGATTGAAGCGTAATCTATGAGATTTATTTAGTAGAAACAACTTGTTGAGAAAGGAGAGTGATCGCATGTGTGAAACGATTCAATGTTTATTTTACCTTTTTAATGAGTATTACATTTTACAGAAAGCACATTTGAATGTTGTGTGCACCTCCTCGAGCAGCAATACAAGCTTTCAATCTGGCATGCAATCGGTCGTACAAATGCTAGATATCACGCTGGGGGATACCGTTCCATGCGCTTTCAACTTGGACGCATAATTCAGCGATGGTCGTTGCAAGAGTCTTTGTCCGATCCAGTCTATTGGAGACAAGTCCGGAGAGCGTGCTGTTCAAGGGAGTTGGTGCACTGCCTGAAGAGCATGTTGAGTTGCCCGGGTGGAGTATGGGCTGGCATTATCCTGCTGGAATATCGAATTTGGGATTACACTTAAATATGGCAGGACGACCAGCTGTGCGATGTCGCTGACGTAAATATTGCTATACAGTGTACCCTGTACAAATATGTACGAGAGTGATAGCTAATCGCTCCCCACACCATGATGCCCGGCGTGGGCCCTATGTGTTGCTGGCGGATGCACAATGGAAGGAGCCGCTCACCTTGTCATTTTCAGACGCGTAACGACCATCAGTTGTTGCTAAGCAGAATCGGCTTTCATCACTGAAAACCACAGAGTGCCATTCTTCCCTCCAATGAACTCGTTCTTGATACCACTGCAAATGTGCTCGACAGTGGTAACCATGCCAGTGGCACGCGTGCCCGTAGTCCTGCTTCCAAAAGATGATTGCATACCATTCTTTAAGACACCCTTGGTATGACAGAGGATGAAATTTGTGACACACTGTAATCGTCCACTCTGCCACTGCCGCCCTCCTGATACACTGATCCTCTCACGCATCCAAAACTCTGTGTTGCCGGAACCATGTCTGCGAGTGTGCGAATGCTCTTCTGACCATCGACGCCACCATTTTACCACTGCTGATACCTCTCATCCAATGTGGTGTGCAATTTGACGATAAGACTTAAGCTGCTTCCCGAAGACCCACATATGACCTCGCTCAAACTCCGCTAACTGAACAAATGTTACGCGCCTGCATCGTCCAGGCATGGTAGCTTTTTCAAAGAGCACTGAATAACCGATACAACACGAATAACTTCTTTCTTCACGCCCTAGTCCTTAAATATGAGTTGCGCATATTTGCAAGTTGTCATCCTCAGTGACGTCATTATTTCACCCAATGACTTTCAATCTTGGATCACGGTTTCTGCTGCACTTAACTATTAACATATTATAGCATGACCTTCCTATAAGAATTCCTTCTGGTGTTCTTTTTTCAATAGGGAGGTGGGGTGGCTCAGTCGGTAGCGTGCCAGGCTCGTAATCTGTAGTTCACAGGTTCGAGTCCCAGCTGGGTGAGCGTTGAGATTTATCTCCGCAAAATTCCCCACCCTACCCACGGTCAGTAGAGGACACCGATGGGCTTAAAAAGACCGCCGTCCGTCGGATGGGACGTTAAGCCATACCATGTGCACGTTAAAGAACATGCTGGCTGGCCTTGATGGGAGGCTACCATCTGTCTCCCAACAGCTGTTCAAGTGAGTCCCCTCCCCCAACCTTCTCTGAGCCTTCGGGGTCCATGTGACCTGGCCATTTAGTCCATAGTGTGCAAAAAAGTGCCACTCAGAGATAAAACAGCCCAACTGAAATCTTTTTTCAATTTCCACCAGTGTATATACTTTTGACCAATACTAACTTCTACCTAACCTAAAAACTAGATATCTATGTATCATCATCATCATCATCATCATCCTCAAGCAGCCATGGGCTACGGAGGTCCAACCAGACCGTGCAATTTAGTTCTCCAAGCAAGTCTATCCTGAGCTACATCTACTGCATCTGGCCACTGCACACCAATTCTAACAAGGTCCTGTTTGACATTGTCTGCCCACCGCATCCTAGGTCTCCCCTTCTTTCTGAGGCCTTTAGGCACACTGTTCATAACCCTATTCGCCAATCTATAATTATTCATACGGGCAACATGGCCAAACCAACGGAGTCTCTCTCTGCACAATATGCTGCTTAAAGGAGGTTGCAAACTCCTTTTCCTAATCTCATCATTAGTTACAAAGTTGAACCACCTAATGCCCAAGATACTGCGTAAGCATCTGGAATCAAAAGCATCTAGTTTCCTGTTATCTTGTTTACAAAGTGTCCAAGTTTCACTACCATAACTAACCCTAGAAAGAACCAAACTATTATACAGTCTAATTTTAGTCTTTAGGTGTATACGCCTATTTCTCCACACTCTCCATAGATTCTTAAAAGTCCCAGCAGCAATCCCTATTCGTCTGTTAATCTCATGCCGCACATCACCATTATCTGTTACATAGCTCCCAAGATAATTAAACTGTGACACCTGCTCAAGACTGCAACCATTCAGATTAACTGAATCACAGCCTGCCTGACCAATTTTCATCACTTTAGTTTTCTCTCTGTTTATAACCAAACCTACTCTACTACCAGTCTCATCAACGGCTCGAATGAAAGAGTTCATCTCATCAACATCATTTGCCAGAAGGGCTAAATCATCAGCATAATCTAAATCAGAAATTTTCCTATCTCCAGCCCATTTAAGGCCAAAATCTTTCCCTTGAAGTGAATTTCGCATAACATAATCAATAACCAAGCTAAAGAGAAAAGGAGACAAAATGCACCCTTGTCGAACACCAGAAGTAATGCTAAACCAATTGCTACAAGCCTTACCAACTCTCACACACGACTCAGTGTTATTATAGAGAGCTTTCATAATGTTAACTAACTTGTCTGGTATACCATATGATCTCACAATCAACCACAAATTATGACGATCAACAGAGTCGAAAGCCTTTTTGAAATCAACAAAGCTAGCAACCAAAGGTTTCTGAAACTCTAAACATTTCTCAAGAATCTGCCTAAGTGAAAATATCTGATCTACACATCCCCTACCACTTCTGAATCCACATTGCTCATCACGCAATTGCCTGTCAACCAGATTCTTAATTCTATTAAGCACAATCATGGAAAGAACTTTACCTGGAACAGAGAGTAGGCTGATACCCCTATAGTTATCACAAGAACTGCGATCACCTTTTTTGAAAATAGGGATAACAATAGCTCTGGTAAAATCCTTAGGAACCATGCCTTTATCATAAAAGAGATTCAGAATTTCAGTCATCCAAGTGGTAACCGAAACATTCCCAGCTCTAAGCATTTCCGTAGTAATTTCATCTACCCCTGGGGATTTATGAAGTTTAAGTTTAGAAACAGCCAAACTAACTTCAGATTGTGTTATAGGGCCAACATTAAAGCCACCAATGCATCTATCATCATTGCAAACAATGGGAGTAGAACTAACTACATTGTTTAGAACATCACTGAAATGCTCAGCCCACCTAGCCATGACAGAATCCTCCCCTTCTATAACCTTACCTTGTTTATCCTTCAATCCTTGTATGCCTGTCCGTTTTCTACCACACAAAACATTAACTATCTGGTACAGCTCTCTGCTGTTGTGCTGTCTAAGGGGGAGATAAAGGCATTGGAGATTATTATGTTTGGCCCTTATGGCTATTCCAATATTTCGACAATAACCAAACAGGGAGGGTAAAATGTCTCGATCATGGCCTGAGAAATAGTACAAAAAAATCAGTACCTTGTAAACAAGTTGTAAATGATGCCAATCAATGTGCAACACCTGCTCTAAATAATCTATGTCCTCAGTCTTTCCTATGCATTGAATTCTTCATAATCTATAACCACATTAAAACGAAAAGGTAAAAAGGTGAAAAGAATACAACTTTGTTGAAAAAACACGTTTTATAGATGTTTTAGATAATAATTCATAATTAGCTAGAGAGTTCATTTTTATACGTGATTTAGTGTCCGTTATTTCATTGAAAACAATGATTGAATAAAAAACGTTGAGAATTATATTACCTTATTATTATCTGATGACAGGTAAAATTTACATTACTTACTTTAGTCATGTCTGATAGGAAAATAATCTGTTTCAGGAAAGCAGCCTGGCCTGCTACACTCTCTCCTCGTTTAATTAAAAAATGTTTTTCCTGGCCACTAAATAAAATGGAAAAAATCTTTAAGAATCTCCCAAAATGCGAGCCATTATAGAAAAACGTGTGCGAGCTACAAATGCGAGATTTATTACGTATATAATCTATTAATATACTAAATCACAAAAGTGTTTATATATGAATATACAGTTAATGAACATCTGCTTTGATTATGTTCCTAAATTTACAACGCTAAATATTTTGCCTAGCTTTAAACTCTGCACGATCTGTATCTTTTAACAAGATAATATTTTTATGTTCAACTCCATACTACCAAATTTCAGAAAAGTGAAAACTGCTAATAACTAAGCTTTAGATAATAAAGTACATGAAATCATTATATATGCATGCAATGTGCAGTCAAAACATAACAAATATGGTCTCACCTTTTTCAAACTATCATTTCTCTGGATAAAATACAGATACCGATTTCAGAGAGCAAATGAGAACTCAAGAAGCGAAATTTCAAAATTCACTCAAGTGAAAAAGTTGAGTTTTTCCTTAATATTTTGAAAGATATATATAATTAGCAATACAAAATTGAGTTACTTATGTGATATTGACATGATATGACTCGTGTAATATTGATCTCGACTGTACACTGGCCAAGTATGGTATACTACTATAGTTGTGTATTATAATAGGTTGGCTCGTGACGGTTTTCAAACATCCCTCAGCTGTATAACAGAACTCACTCTGAGGTACCTGATTATAAGTACTTATCCTAGATTGGTTACTGACTCTTCAGATTAATCGCAAACAAACATGATAAAAACAATTGACTCAATGGGCCCACAAACAGCATTTACAGGCGAGGCCTTCAATTAGCCTTGATTTACAATCGAGGCCTTCATAATGCCTGATATTGCACCATCATCGATAATGCAGCAGTCAACCTCTACAGAGAAAGTTTGCACATTTGGCGGCAACGATATAAGGGAGGATACAGAGGTAGAGACATGACATGTGTATTCCGACCGCACAGCTCAACAGCAGGGCAGTATCAGCCTTGGCACGTTTTGTCAGTTCTTCCACCTTGTAGACAAATCGGCACACCATTCATTTTCTTAGTCATTTTTATTCATTCATAAGAACATATAATGCAATACAAAATACATAGAACCCACAAAGGTAGGTAGCTTATCTGTAGGTAATTGAATAAATAATACATTCATAATACATATACCATATGATCTATCAATTACTAGTTTCATTAAAAAATTAAAATTAAAATAACACAAAATATAATATGCAAAGAGTTTACAAAATTTACAAAATTTAATATAGTTATATTTTATTTAAGATAATCTTTAATCTATTATAACTGTCAATATTTACAACTTCTTTTGGAATTAAGTTAAAAATGTGTGGTATTTTATACTCACTGATATATCTTCCATAATTGTTTTTAAATTTAGGTAACGTGTAATAATTTCTAGCTTTCTAATTTGTATTTTTACTACAATTTATTTTCTTTTTAAACGTGTTATCAAAATAATGTTTTAAGATTATATTATAAATATAAAAATTTCTGTATGATAATAAATTCAAGTATTTTTCATAAACATAGTCATCAGTAATTTTTTTCAGGACAATTTATCTCTGAGTTTTAATGAAAAAATGATTATCTGATTTAAACATTGAAAAATGTATTATCCTCGACTCAGTTTTTTATTATTTAAATAGATTCATTATGATTTAACCATCTTACATAATACATTTATAATGTAATTGGATTTCTTCAATACTTTATTTAAATGTGTGTTGCTATTTATTATTAAAATATCATCTGTCTATACGAAAATATCGTTTCAAAAATTTAAAAGTGGTATATCATTTATTTATATTATAAAACGTAAAGGACCCAGAATAAAGCCTTAAGGAATTTTGAATAAAACCAATTTTTTTAGCTATAGGAATTGCCTATTTTAGTGAAGGTATATCTGTTTACTCTAGAAGGAGAGCTATGCACCAATCCCCTGTGATGATGCAAAGAACCGGCCAGGCCTAGCACCTAATGTCCGACTGCGCCTTCTTGTGTTGCAGACCGTTATTATCTTTCGAAAGAGATACTCTCTTGTGGAAGTGAACGGAAGAGAACGGCTGAAAGATTAGTGTGGCCTACTAATCTGAACAACTATGGCTACTTTTCCTTTTATTTCTACCCTGCTCAGGAGTGGTCAACCACACAGGGTCCTGGTGCTGACCATATAAGTCTACTGGACTGGACTGAATTAAGGTTCTGAGCTTGATTATGGATCCTGAATTTGCTGCACAGGTGGGCTTCTGTGGTGGGAAAACCTTCCGATGTGTTTTCTGTTTATTTGTGGGTTGACAGCCCCAAATGAATAGATTCACAGGATATGTTTATCAGCTGGTGGATAATCCTGAACACTTTGCTTCTACTAGGATCGTCAAATTCTACATTAGAGGAAGTCTTCCAGTGTAGAAGGCTTCAGTCTTTAGTGGTGGGGGAACGGGTCTTTGCCTCATGCCTGCGATTAGGGGACTGTTTGATATAGTTGGTATTCCCTCTCTCAATAAACATAGCTTCTTTAAACATCCCACTAACCGTTTTTTCTCCATAGGAAGTTGGAATATGAGGTCTTTGCACAGAGCTTTTTCCCCTTGATGTCCTCACACAAGAATTCCATGCTATAATTTAGATATTCTCCGCTTGAAAGCGCTCAGATGGACATATAAAGGTCAGATTCTTAAAAATGATCTTAAATTTCTCTTTTCAGGGGAGGAAGATAATAAGCATCACCAAGGCGTGGGTCTGCTTCTCAGCAGACATGTTAGTGATGCTCTTCTAGGATATGAGTGCATTAATGAAAGGTTTCTTACAGCAAAATTTCAAATGTGCATTGAGCTTATCGGCTGCTATGCCCACACTGAGGATGCCGATAAGGCTGAGAAGGATAGATTTTACGGACAACTTCAGGATATTTTGAATTCTGCCAAGAAAGGAGATATTACCATTGTTCTAGGTGACTTCAATGCCATAGTCGGTACTCACTCTGACCTTTGGGGAGTGTGATAGGCCCTTTTGGTATTGGTAGCTGTAATGGCAATGGGCAACGTCTCCTACAGGTAAGTAAATTCAATGGATTCAGAATAACTAACTCTTATTTCAAAACCGCGACATACATAAAAACACATGGGTTTTACCAGACGGGCTGCATAAGAATGATTGATTACATATAATAATTAACAGCAAATGGGCTAGTTCTGTTATGACTACCAGGTCATATAGGGGAGCTGAAATTGCATCTGACCATTACCTTGTTAAAAGTGTCTTGCAATTTAAACTTCAGAAGTTTTGTTATAATGTTAAAAAATTTAACTTTAATTCTGAAGCTCTGAAAGACCCAGTTATAGGGGACTTAGTCATTTATGACAGTCATGTTTTGCTTTCTACTGAAGTTGAGGAAGAATGGGACCATTTTAAACAGACTTTTTCGGAAACTAACTGTACTCTTTTACGAAATAAAGCAGCAGAGGAGGCAGAATTATTTGAGTGATAAGGCACTTGAACTTATTTCAGAAAGAAAGAACTGCAGGAATATCTTTAATCAATATCCTACTAGTTCTAATAGAAAGCATTACAGAGAACTTAATAAACGTGTAAAGTATCAGTTAGCTGCTGATAAGAATCTTTGGCTGACAAAGCCGAGGAAGCAGTTAGACAGCACAACAGCAGAGAGCTGTACCAGATAGTTAATGTTTTTTGTGGTAGAAAATGGACAGGTATGCAGGGATTGAAGGATAAACAAGGTAAAGTTTACAGAAGGTGAGGATTCTATCATGGCTAGGTGGGCTGACCATTTCAGTGATATTCTAAACAATGTGGTTAGTTCTACTCTCATTGTTTGCAATGATGATAGATGCATTGGTGGCTTTAATGTTGGCCCTATAACACAATCTGAAGTTATTTTGGCTGTTTCTAAACTTAATCTTCATAAATTCCCAGGGGTAGATGAAATTACTACAGAAATGCTTAGAGCTGGGAATGTTTCGGTTACCACTTGGATGACTGAACTTCTGAATATCTTTTATGATAAAGGCATGGTTCCTAAGGATTTTACCAGAGCTATTGTTATCCCTATTTTCAAAAAAGGTGATCGCAGTTCTTGTGATAACTATAGGGGTATCAGCCTACTCTCTGTTCCAGGTAAAGTTCTTTCCATGATTGTGCTTAATAAAATTAAGAATCTGGTTGACAGTCAATTGCGTAATGAGCAATGTGGATTCAGAAGTGGTAGGGGATGTGTGGATCAGATATTTTCACTTAGGCAGATTCTTGAGAAATGTTTAGAGTTTCAGAAACCTTTGGTTGCTAGCTTTGTTGATTTCAAAAAGGCTTTCGACTCTGTTGATCGTAATAATTTGTGGTTGATTGTGAAATCATATGGTATACCAGACAAGTTAGTTAACATAATGAAAGCTATCTAAATAACACTAAGTCGTGTGTGAGGCTTGTAGCAATTGGTTTAGCATTACCTCTGGTGTTCGACAAAGGTGCATTTTGTCTCCTTTTCTCTTTAGCTTGGTTATTGATTATGTTATGCGAAATTCACTTCAAGGGAAAGATTTTGGCCTTAAATGGGCCGGAGATACGAAAACTTCTGATTAAGATAATGCTGATGATTTAGCCCATTTGACAAACGATGTTGATGAGATGAACTCTTTCATTGGAGCTGTTGATGAAACTGGTAGTAGAGTAGGTTTGGTTATAGATAGAGAGAAAACTAAAGTGATTAAAATGGTCAGGCAGGCTGTGATTCAGTTAATCTGAATGGTTGCAGTCTTGAGCAGTTCCGACAGTTTAATTTTCTTGGAAGCTACGTAACAGATACTGGTGACATGTGACATGAGATTAACAGACGAATAGGGATTGCTGCCGGAACTTTTAAGAATCTATGGAGAGTGTGGAGAAATAGGCGTATACACCGAAAGACTAAAATTAGACTGTATAATATTTTGGTTCTTTCTACGGTTAGTTATGCTAGTGAAACTTGGACACTTTGTAAACAAGATAACAGGAAACTAGATGCTTTTGATTCCAGATGCTTACGCAATATCTTGAGCATTAGGTGGTTCAACTTTGTAACTAATGATGAGGTTAGGCAAAGGAGTTTGCAATCTCATTTAAGCGCATATTGTGCAGAGAGAGACTCCGTTGGTTTGGCCATGTTGCCCGTATGATTAATTATAGATTGGTGAATAGAGTTATGAACAGTGTGCCTAAAGGCCTCAGAAAGAGGGGGAGACCTAGGATGCGCTGGGCAGAATTGGTGTGCAGTGGCCAGATGCAGTAGATTTTGCTCGGGACAGTTGGGTTGTTTTACCTCTAAGCGGCACTTTTCTGCACACCATGGGCTAAATGGCCAGGTCACATGGACCCCGAAGGCTCAGAGAAGGTTTGGGGAGGGGACCCACTGGAACAGCTGTTGGGAGACAGATTCTAGCCTCCCGTCAAGGCCATCCAGCGTGTTCTTTAACGTGCACAGGGTATGGCTCTCCCGCACACGAGGCCACGGCTTAACGTCCCATCCGTGCTCGGGACAGACTTGCTTGGAGAACTAAATTGCACGGTCTGGTTGGACCTCCGTAGCTCATGGCTGCTTGATGATGAGGGATTGCTGCCGGGACTTTTAAAAATCCATGGAGAATGTATAGAAATAGACGTATGCACCTAAAGACTAAAATTAGACTGTACAATAGTTTGGTTTTTTCTAGGGTTAGTTAGGGTAGTCAAAATTGAACACTTTGTAATCAAGATAACAGGAAAATAGATGCTTTTGATTCTAGATGCTTACGCAGTATCTTGGGCATTAGTTGGTTTAACTTTGTAACTACTTAATGCAAAGGAGTATGCAACCTCCTTTAAGCAACATATTGTGCAGAGAGAGACCCCGTTGGTTTGGCTATGTTGCCCGGATGGATAATTATAGATTGGCGAATAGGGTTATGAACAGTGTGAGTAAATGCCTCATAAAGAGGGGGAGATCTAGGATGCGGTGGGCAGACAATGTCAAACAGGACCTTGTTAGAATTGGTGTGCAGTGGCCAGATGCAGCAGATGTAGCTCAGGACAGATATGCTTGGAGGCTCTAAATTTCTATCTAGGCACTAAATTTAATATAAAAATTTCAACCACCACAATGAAACTTCCACTTGAATTTCACATAATTCGATGACATTGTTTTAAACTATATCTCATGTATTTTCATGTAATGTTATTATTCTTCTCTCCTGCAGATAAGCAGATGCTTTGCGGGTCATTTGTTTAAACTTTTGCATAACTAACGTGAATATGAATAAAGATTATTATTATTATTAAAAAAAAGAACTAAATTGCACTGTCTGGTTGGACCTCCGTAGCCCATGGCTGCTTCTGGATGATGATGATGATGAAATATTTGTTAAACCAACTTAATAAAATATTTCGAATTCTATAATTTTCCATTTTTTTATTTAATAAGGAATGATCTATTGCATCAAGAGCCTTTTGAAGATCTAAAAATAAGGTTACCACCTGTCCTGTCCCCCTTTGTGCAATAGCTTTATCTCCAAATTTTGATAAAAGTTGTATTATTTCCTTTTTAAAATCAAATTGGTAACTATTAAGTACCTTATGAGTTTGCAAAAATTTAAAAATAATATTATCAATAAGTTTTTCAAACATTTTTTGCAAAAGTGGAAATAACTGATAAAAGATCTTTGATTAGTAAAATCTGTTTTTGTACAACATTTATAAATGGGTCGCAAAATTGAAATTTTTAGTTCTAAAAGTGTGTTTCCTGTAATTATAATTTATTATTTTTGATATTATTGAAGATAATAAATCGTTATTTTCCTTAATACGTTTCATATGGATATTATCATATCCTAAAAATTAATTTTATCCATTGTAACAAGTTCATTAGTTTGTCTAACAGTTATTTATGGAATACACATATATATATATACAGGATGTCCCTGAATTCATGGCCCAAACGTTAGGGGATGGTAGTACACACCGAATCCACCAATATTCGTCATAGATTATGCGGTCGCAAACGCAGTGAGGGGTCGGAAATGAAGGACAGACACAGAGGTTTCCAGAGTGACATTTATTGGAGATCATTACAACGAATGCTCAAACGTCCGCCCACCAACGTTGATACAGGCAGCACAACGGCAGAGTAGTGATCGGCATACCTGCTCGTAAACACCGGGCTTGTCATGCACATCGGCGGCTGTAACGGACAGTCGGGCTACCAGATCCTCCGCAGACTGCACGGGCGTCTCGTACAGGACACTCTTCAAATGTCACTACAGAAAGAAATCGATACAAGAAAGATCGGGCGATCTGGGGGGGGAGGGGGGCACGGGATGGGACCAATGCGCCCAATCCATCGGTTCCGAAATATGGTATGAAGATGCTGATGCACGTCCATGCTGAAATGGGCTGGTGCCAAATCATGCTGGAACCACATACGGGCGCGGATTGCGGCTAGAACATTCTGAAGCAATTCCGGCAAAACCTGTTGCAGAAAAATACGGTACGTTCGCTCATCGAGGCAGCCCGCAATAGGCAGGATCCAATTAAGTAGTCATGCACGATCCCCGCCCAGACATTGATGGCGAACCGTTGCTGGTTCGAATTTGGACGTGTACCATGGGGGTTCTGGGCCGCCCATAAATGCGTATTATGGACATTCATTACGCCTTCACGTGAGAACGTTGATTCATCCGTAAAGAGCACGTGCGCCGGAAAATCGGGATGTGTGGCACTTTGCTGCAGGAACCACTGGGCGAAATCCATGCGTAAGGGATAATCAACAGCTGTCAATGCCTGCACTCGCTGCAAGTGATAGGGGTGTAGCCCTTCTTCATGCAGTACTCGCAAGACACTGTTGCGATGCACACCCACGCTCCGGGTGGCGGATCGCGTGCTTGTACCTGGTTATCTGTCACCATACGCAAGATGTCCTCGCTCATAGCTGGCGTTCTGACCGTCCGTGCTCGTCCGGTATCATATCGACTGATGTAGAAGGTGCCTGCCTCAGACAGATGGCGGTTCAGTCCTGGAAACATTTTATGATCGGGCACACGGCGCATAGGATATCGCTCACGGTAAAGTCTTTGCGCCTCTCTACCATTGCCCTCGGCTACGCCGTACATCAGGTGCATATCGGCTTTCTCTGCGTTCATAAATTGCATAAACGCTGAAAATTCTGGGGTTTGGCCGATCAGACGCTTTTAAGTGATGCCGACTCGTCTACGCCCCTTACCGGCACCGGGCTGCGTTTGCAGCCGCATATTCTATGACGAATATTGGTGGGTTTGGTGTGTACTACCAAGCCCTCACGTTTGGGCCATGAATTCAGGGACACCCTGTATAGAGAGATAATTTTTATTTACAAATATAACTGATGGAATATAACTAACGTCTTTTTCTTTGTTTATATCTCCAACATTTGTATAGTTATTGCACTGTTGTATTATTGTATTCATTAACTATGTTATCTGTAGGATTTCATTTTTTTGGACATATTATTAATTATAGTGCCATCAATCGACATTTTGTTTCTACCTTCAACTATTTCATTAATTAGTTCCGATTTCTTTCTCATATCAGTTTTTAAAATAAGTTTGTTTTCAAATTTGAGTAATAACCGTATTTCTTAAATTTTAAAAAATATTTTTAACAGTTTTTTTTACTTAATCCATAATTTATCTGTTTTTCAATTAATTCTAAAAGGTTTTGATTATCCAAATTTTAGAAAATTTTCGTAATTTAGGTTTATTTTTTTCCTTTAGATTTATTTGATTCCTACATAAAATTTTATTATAAATATTTTTAAATATATTATATAGTGATGGATGTTTTTTAATGTATTTATAATATGTTCTAAATCACAATTCGTTTGTAAAATTGATTTATTTATATTTCAGTGGTCGTATAACCAATTTTCTATATTTCCAAATTCATAGTTGTCAAAATAAAATTTTTTAGTTAATTTTAGACCTATTATTGAAATGATACTGCAATTATCTACAATTTGCCTTTTAAAAATTATTATTGAGTCAGCTAATAAATTTTTCACTAATTTAATATTAATATGATCTATACAAGGTTTGGAGATTTTTAGAGATTTCATGAAAAAAAACTCTAAATAATATAAATTACATTCTAAATTATTTAAATGAGAGTTCTGTTAAAATTAAAAAATCGATATGTTCTAAATATTTTTCATTACTTATTTTCAATAAGTCCCAATACTTCCTTTGACTTATATTCAAATGGAAAATTCCTAATTTTTTTTCAGAGTTTATAATTTTATACTTTTCGTGAACCCAATCAGCAAATTCTAGATTGATGCATTAAAATATAAATTAATTGTTTTTCAAGTCTTCAATGAATAAATCAATCATTAACTAAAAACGATTTTTAAATAGATATTTCACATATAGAGAGATAATAAATCATACTTTTATAATATCAGTGAACATTATGATATGAATACATTTTTCACCAACATCTTTTCTCAACAACATTTCCTTTTTTGTACCACACATATTTATAAATATAAATATTTTTTTTCAATTACTCTTATTTTCCAAAATAGTTCTCCGTTATAATATTTTTTTTCTTGTTTGTAATCCATTGATCTCTTTCCTGTCTTGAAGTCGACTGAGCAATTATAATAGGGATTTTTTTTCTGTTAGGTAACCTGTGAACAGCTTCAAGTCATTTATGAATAAAATTGGCTATATTCAAATATTAGGAAAATTTTGCATTTTAGTTATCAAAATCTCTTCATTTTCCAATGGTACATTAAGTATTTAAATATTTTTTTATTCCTTTCCTATTTCGAAAAGTTCCAAATCATTTTAACTAATTCTTATTTGATTTACATCTGATTTCTAGATCATTTGCTTTTAGATCATTAGTATTTTGGTTAAATCAATTTGATTCTTTTCATAAGTTGAAATTCATTGCACTAATTTATCATATTTGTTTGAGAAAAATTTAACAGATTTCTTTAAATCTCTTATTTCTGATCTTAATGATCTGATTTCTGTTAACATTATACTCATATCATTATTTCTATACGTATGATGAAAGGTATTTGTGCTACAATATTAATATTATCTGTTGATTCACTTTATTATTACTGTTAGTTTATTTCATTGACGACGACTGGGACAAGAATTACCTACAGTCACCACAAGTCGTGCCGTGTGACTATCGAACATGGAAATCCACTTAGATTAGTATCAGTTGTAGCCCATTGTTGACTGCTTTTGTCCCTTCCATCCCATGCACAAAACCATGTCTTGATGCTACAAAACTGGAGATGAGAAGAACGAAACTGGATATATGTCCCCGTTTATGAAGTGAGGCAAGTGAGAGGGGTGCCTTTAGGTAGTATGTCATGGGAAACAGAGATCATGAACACGTTGGTGGCTTGGGCCGACTGTGCACATGCTTGACTTGTGCATTGACGAAAAAAATCTTGATAGGGAACAGAAACAATGTTTAGATGATAATTTACTCTCAATCAGATATAACCAGATGTCTGACTGTGCCTTGAGTGATGGTCTCCAGGCTCTGAAGACAATTCAAGATACAGGTGATTTCGTAGAACAGCAGCGAAAGGTCAGGTAAGAGTTACGAAATTGAAAATTTGAAAATGATATACCTTGAAATGATATACCTGACAGGCGTCAGAGAGAACTGACAACTCACTAACTTGATTTGTCCACAGTAAGGCAAATTTCATGGTGGATGGCTTTTGGAAGGCTTCAGGAGAGGGGGACCTACTGCATAAAAGAGCCTTGAGGAGACGGATTGACTGTCTCAGAACTTCTCTCAAAAGCTTACAAGATCTCAGGACAGCCTTTCTTACCAGTGGACTTTATTGCTTTCAGAATTGGTTGGAGATATTATTTACAGTAAGAAGTGGTACTATAAAGGTAGGCACTCACTAGTCAGCAATGGCAACATGCACTACTACAACCATTACAGCAACTGAAAATATTCTTCCCTCCATTCTCTATTACTGAAAGCATGCTAGCAAGAAACGGATACATTGGCATGCACAATGTTGCCCACGGTTTAAAGAGGGAAAATTGCAGATGCCATTTTTCCTGATTACTTTTCCCCTAATTTCACTCTAAACCATCACTTCTGAAACGCGGCAGTTTTTTTTACATGCACTCTTTTAAACTTTTCTAACACTTCGATGTATCTCTCCCTTATTTCTTGATTTGCATTTAAATTTTTAATCATACTTTAAAACAATTTTTAGTTCGAACCTAAATTTTGCTATATACAAAGAATTGAATATTTAAGAAAATATAATATGGATTATGCTGAGAAATCATTGGTATAAGCAAACCTTGAGTAGAAAACGTAGGATGTTCCAATCTCTATATTACGACTAAAAGTTAAAAAATTTGATAATGAAATCACTATTGCAAAGTTCAAATATGTGCACCCAATAGTAATTCATGAGTACTGAAGAAAGCAAAACGATGCACAATTCTGCGTTATAAATTTGAAACATTAGGACTCTCACTATCTGGCAACATTTTCGGTTTTAGCCGTCGTAGAGTTAGTGCTTGACACATTTCATTTACAAGAACTATGTCAACGTACTTGAAGGTTGATTAGCCTAAACGAAAAGATAGATACCAAGAATGAGAGGTCCCAAAGACATATTTCATATCATTTATATGTTAAAAATAATAGATAACTAAAAATTACACTTGTGGAGATCTGGTTGTTAATAAATTTAATCAGATCACTACCTGTAGTTCTTTTTTAAATATTTTAATGCGTATTTACATAACTTGCCAGTTTCAAATTTCCTGATTTTTCCTATACTTTGTTTACACTTTCAAAGCATCTAATTACCACAGTTAGCACAGACAGATGACTGAGCAGTACTTTTTGCAACGCCACCTTTAGTAGCCGGCCGTAATTCTCAGTTTCTTGCCAGCCTTCAAAGAGTATGGACATTTTGTTTATAATTGCTCTCTGACTAATTATTAGTTTTCTTTACTGTCTTTCTTCTTACTGAAGTATTTTGATAACCTTTTTGGATAAACTAACACTAGCCTAGCGACTGTGTTCGTCATTTTATAATTATATATTTATATAATATTTTAAATAAAATAATTATTTATTTATTTATATATTTTAAATAAATTTTTATATTTAAATTTATATTTTATATATTTAAATAGTTATAATATTTTAAATAAAATAACACTAGCCTAGCGACTGTGTTCGTCATTTTGACGTAGAATTTTGTCAGATATTTAACTCCGTTTCACCTAACTTGAGACCTAATGTATAAAAATGCTCTTTACCTATTAGCTAAAGACCTCATCACTATTCATAAGTGTACTTGCCCCATAAAAGAATAATGCGCAAATTTATTTTTATATATTCATATATCTTACCAAATGGATTTCAGCAAAGCAACAGTCATGATTATTTTGGTTAAATCAATTTCATTCTTTTCATAAGTTGAAATTCGTTGCACTAATTTATCATATTTGTTTGAGAAAAATATAACATACATACTTTATTTGGTTGCTAGATGATGCACTCCAACCTTACATACATACATACATACATACATACATACATACATACATACATACATACATACATACATACATTTTCCTCTCCAGATATGTCTGTTCTGGGCTACAGCTGTTGCATTTGGCCACTGTAGGTCAATTCTAGCAAAGTTCTGTTTCACATTGGTTGCTCATCGCATCTTAGGTCTCCCCCTTTTCCTGAAGCCTTAGGCACACTGTTCATAATCTTATTTGCCAATCTGCAGCTATGCATATAGGCAACATGGCCGAACCACCGCAGTCTCTCTCTGAACAAAATGTTGCTCAAATGATGTTGATGACTCCTTCTTCTAAACTCATCGCTACTTACAAGGTCAAACACTTAATGCCCAAGATAGTGCTCAAGCATCTAGAATCAAAAGGATCAAGTTTCTTGCTATTCTGCTTACAAAGAGTCCATGTTTCTATACCATATAAAATCTAGAAAGAATCAAATTATTATACAGCCTAATTTTAGTCTTTAGGTGTGTACGCCAATTTTCTCACAGTCTCCACATACTTTTAAAAGTCCCAGATGCAATCCCTATTCTTCTATTTATTTTATGACGTACATCACCAGTATTTGTTACATAGCTCCCAAGACAATTAAACTGAGAAACCCGCTCAAGAGTGCAGCCTCTCAAACCAACTGACGCACCATCTGCCTGATCCATTTTCATCACTTTAGTTTTCACTCTCTTTATAACCAAACCTACTCTATTTCCAGTCTCTTCAACAGCCTTAATGAACAAATTCATCTCATCATCATCATTAGACAAAAGGGCCAAATTATCTGCATAATTTAAATCAGAAAGTTTTAAATCTCTAGACCACTTAAGGCCGAAATCTTTTCCCTGCGAAGAATTTTGCATAACAAAATCAATAACCAAACTAAAGTGAAAAGGACACAAAATGCACCCTTGTCTAACTCTACTAGCAATGCTAAACCAATCGCTATAAGCCTTACCAATTCTCACACACGACTCAGTGTTATTATAAAGAGCTTTCATTCCACTAAGTCAGGTATTCCATATGACCTAACAATCAACCACTAATGTCAATCAACAGATCAAAAGACGAGTTCTGTGCCTCCAATCCCGAGTGATGATGCACAGAACCGGCCAGGTCTAGCACCTAATGTCCGACCTGCCTTCTTGTGGTGCTGACCGTTAGTACCTTTCAAAAGAGATATTCTCTTTTGGAAGGGAACGGAAGAGAAGAGCTTCCAGATTAGTATGGCCTACAAAGAACTGGTCATCTATGGCAACTTTTTTCTTTTTTTATGCCCTGCTGAGGAGTGGCCAACTTCACAGCATCCTGATGCTGACCATTTATACTTTCTAGTCTGGACTGGTTTACAGCTTTGAGCTCGATTATGGATCCTATACTTACTGCACTGGTGGGCTTCTTTCGAGGGAGAATCTGCCACTGTGTTTTCTGTTTACTTGTGGGTTGTCAGCCCTAAGTGAACAGAGACACGTGATACCTTATATCACTTGGTGGATAATCCTGATCAGAGGCCATCGCAGGTACCTGAACCTCACTTAGCTAGTTGGGCATCGTCAATCCTAAACTAGAGTAATGTGTCTCAGGCAGACCATGTGGCTCTTGAAAAGGTGGTGCCTGAAGTTTCTAGCAGCATGGGTGACTTCAGCCTGCAGCGGTGGGGGAACAGGTCTTTTCTCCATGCCTGCAATTAGAAGGCTGTTTGATATTGTTGGTACTACCTCTATCAATAAACCTAATTTGTTTAAAAATCATCCTAATCATTTTCTCTCTGCAGGTATGTGGAATGTGAGGACGTTACATAGAGATTATTCTCTTGATGTCACTCATGCAAGAATTCCAGCGTTATAACCTAGATATTCTACGCTTGCACGAAATCTGATGGGCATGGTTAAGGTAAGATATTTAAAAATAACTTTAAATTTTTCTTTTCTGGGAGGGAGGATGGAAAGCATCTCCATGGTATAGGTTTGCTTCTACGATTGCCAGTGCACGTAATCGTATAGGTACGATTATGTTTACCTGCAAGAGCAGTACTAAATAAGCAATTCGTTTGTAATTTGGAATGAATGAAAACTGGACATATGGTAGTTAAAGAAAAAGGAGGATTACTCTTCATTTTTCTAAAAAACAAATAACCAAAATAATTACATTTACCTCTGATGAACCACTGATTTTGCTACCATCTTCAGTGACACTGCCAATAATGGTGGCAACCAATCACAGATCGATCAGTCTTCCTCTAGCAGTTAGTGAGAAAGGTATGAAACATAACGAAAAGGTGGAAAGTGACTATCTAAGCTGTTTCCATGAGAGCTCCACACATGCTCAATTGGTGACAAGTCCGGGGAGTATACGCAGTGTGTGGGGTGGCGTTGCCTTGCTACACACTTGCTACAGAATCAGTCCTGGCATGGTGGTAAGGAAGGTTCGATTAGTTCAGGCATGATGCCACAGGATTAACAATGTCATTGATGTAACGTTTCGCCATTTCAGTGCCAGAGACATCGAGCAGAAGTATAAAGACGCCATATGTGATGCCACCCCATACTATTGTACCATGTATGGGGGCCGTATGATGTCTAATGGAATAAGCTTCCTCATCGTTGATGACACTGACACCATGCCAACAAACAGCCATCTGGCATGCCGAAACAGAATCAGGACACGTCTGTGAATAACACTCTTCTCCATTTGGTAGTCCAATGTTGCCTTGGTGGACACCAGTGGAGATGATGTAACCAGTCATGTCGCTGCAATGACAGATGCCAGACTGAACGTCTCACCCTCATTCATGCATCATGCAAAAATTATCGAATGGTTTGCATGGAGACCACAATACCCGTAGCAGTCTGCAAATTACTCTGCAGCACAGTCGATATGGTGAAAGGGTCGTGAATGGTCCCCTACAGAGCATGCGATCTTAATGTCCTATGGTACGTGTGATGCTCCCATACCTGTCCTTTGTCATTTGGTGCTCCATGATGTTGCATGAGATGCACCATTGCGCTGAGCTCACATTGCACCCTATGCATGCGGTGATTGCTCAAAAGCTCAATCCGAGCTCTCGCATATCGAATCGACAATTCGCTCTCTCTCAGAGAACATCAATTGCGCATAAGGGTCCCACCGGCGTCTCCAAGGGATGTTCCGAACATTTTCACAGCATGCACTTCAACCTGTCGGTTGTGCTACTATACGAGCTCGTGGGTGCGGTATTTATCCACGGCTCAGCTGGGTATCACATGTCCATTCGTTGCCGAACTTTGATCATTTGACTATTTCCAATGGCCGATTGCCTCATGCAATTTACATATCTCTACTTCCTTTTTGGTGTTGCGATTTCACTTTGAGCAGTGTATCTATATGTTACTTTGTAAAAATATTTCCATCTAAGTATTCATTACTATCCAGTTTATTTTATTTTATCATTATTATTTGTTTTCAAAAAATGTTGTAAAAAATTAAAAAAAATTGACGTCTCATTGTAAGGAATGTTAGTTTTGTCTACAGAAAACGTGAAATTGTATCCCATGGATTCTACTTCATGTTTTACAGAATTAGTAAAGTTAAAAGTATTATTAAAATAAAGGATATAGTTAAACATAACGAGAATATATAAAAGCCAATATACCTGTCAGCTGGGCTCAGCACATTTATAACCTGTAAAAAAACAGTTATTGTTAAAGTTTATTACTATTTCATATATTATAAACTAAAATACATAACAAGAAACAGAATGACATTATCTCTTCTTCTCCATCATACGCATGGACAGGTCCGGATCTAGAAAAAATTCGAGGGGAGAGGGGGGGGCAAGAAACACGATAAAGCCGAAAAAAATGTAGGACTGGATTTTCACTGCAGTATAACATTCCCTTCCTTTTTTACATGTCTTTAAAAAATTTTTAAAAACATATGAAATATGCATAAGTTTCATAATTTTGTGCCTCTATTACCCTTATCAGCATTCTTAAAAAGGGGAGGAATTGCTTCCTTCCCCCCCTCTTAGATCCGGCCGGCCTGCGCATGGACATAGATGTAGAAATCGATGGTGCATCCCACTGCAGTCAACTATATAAGAAAGTGTGCCACTTTTGAAAAGTTTACGTTGCCACAGATTGGCCAATACAGCATTAAGTCTACGTGGCAAGTCATTGTTTAATCCATATCGAAAGCTTTTACTTTCGTAAATCTTCCGTAGTTTCCAAAATTTTATTGCTTTCCGATTATACTATCAACGTGGTAATTTAATGTGTCGCATATAACCGTGGCAATAAGAATGATAAAATGGATAAAGTTACCAGTTTTCACTGGTCAATAGGATTTTTCACTATCACTATCTACAGATGTTTCTTCTGTTGCCGTCAACTTATGCGTTAACAAAGTCTTTCGCATTTCTTCAGAAAACTGACAGGGGTCTTCAGGGTCCAGTGTTCGCTTCTTCTGGGAATCTCCTCATCTTCGGAAAGTTTTCATTTATTATTGTGGGGCTTTCTTTGTTGCCGCAAAAGATTGTCTTTTCTCCCAAACTCCATAGAACATTCTTCGCATTTGTAAGTTTTCCTGGAGGTGTGGAATAGCTCATGACGTTGTTTGTCGTCCTTCCTTGTAAATGTAGACTTGCATTGAGAGCACTTGAACAAGCTGTTTCCATCACGATAACTCTTACGACGAATGAGATTCGTCTGCAGCATGAAAGTCTTCTGACATATATCGGCCAATACATTGCAAAACAGTAACTTTCGAAATAACTGATTTATATTACACGAGAGAGTCGAGAACAAGCACTATTGTCTTCTAACAATTGAAAAATCACACAGAGGCAACAGCAGAGAACTATCACTGTCAACGTGTGACAACTGAAGGAAGATTCTGACTGATGGAGGCTGTATTTATACTACTAGGACTATTCCGCAGAAAATGAAGGGGAGGTCTATTTATTTGAAAATAAAACCTATAAATATTAATCAGAGCGTACAGTATACGTTATAGTTGTTAGATTGTAAAAATAATTCTTTTACTATCCATCTTTAAAACGTGGTCCCTTGCGAGACATGAAGGATGTGTGAGACAAGGAATTGATGCTTGAAGAGATTACACATTTATTTCTAAATGTGATTTACAAGGATTAAAAAAATGACTCAATCAGAGCAAGTGGTATAAATTTGGAAAAAAATGTTTCAAAAACATTTCTGTTCTTTTATTTTTGCGACGTCTATCAATAAAATATGGTCCATAGAAAGGGGGGGGGGAGATTGAGGTGCAGAGAGGTTATAAATCTTATACTCTAAAGCGAGCAATTCTTGTATATTTGTATGTAAATTTTATCGTGAAAACTGCCTAAGGGTATTGATGAAATGGGGTGAATCTACCGTTTTCGGGTGAGAGAAAGCGATTTAGCTAGGTCTCAACTTTGGGAAAACTCATTTAGGGCGTCATCAGGGTTACACCCTTTTCCAAGGCCTGGTGGAGGTTTTTTGTATTTGAAGAATAAAATAATAAAAGGTGTGATGATGTTCTACCTGAGCCAATATGGACCATCCTTTCTAATTGGAATCTCATCGATGAAGTCTTCGGGTATTGCTTTGCCAATGAAAACTATGAAGGGATGAAGGACCGAGCTATACTCGCGCCATTGAACAAACACATCATTAAGATCAACGCCGAGATCATCGAAAAGCTGCCTGTCTCTGATTCGTCTTATATTATTATTCTTGATGATTTTGACTTACTATTACAATCTTGGTCGTAAATAGTAGATAGGTAGTCACTGGAGGGAGAGCTATGCACCAATCCCTGTGATGATGAATAGAAACGGCAAGGCCTAACATCTAATATCCGATTCCGCCTTCTCGTGGTGCAGACCGTTAGTACCTTTCAAAAGAGATACTCTCTTGTGGAAGTGAACGGAAGGGGAGGGCTGCCAGATTAGTGTGGCCTACTGATCTGGACAACTATGGCTACTTATCTTTTTTTTCTACCCTGCTGAGGACTGGTCAACCACACAGAGTCCTGGTGCTGACCATATACATAACAGGAATGGAATAAGGCTCCGAGCTTCATAATTGTTTTCTGAACTAGCTTCACTGGTGGGCTTCTGTGGAGAGAAAATCTTCCGCTGTGTTTTCTGTTTGTGGGGTGACAGCCCCAAGTGAATAGATTCACAGGATATGTTTATCAGCTGGTGGATAATCCTAAGCAGAGGTCATTGCAGGCATATGAACTCTTTGCTTCTACTGGCATCGTCAAATTCTACATTGGAGGAAGTCTTCCAGTGTAGATGGCTTCAGCCTTTAGTGGTAGGGGAACGGGTTTTTGCCCCACGCCTGCAATTAGGGGGCTGTTTGATATAGTCGGCATTCCCTCCCTAAATAAACATAGTTTCTTTAAACATCCCACTAACCATTTTCTCTCCATAGGCAGTTGGAATGTGAGGACTCTGCACAGAGCTTTTTCCCTTGATGTCCTCACATAAAAATGATATCATTATAATTTATTTATTCTCGGCTTGCAAGAGACCAGACGGACAGATAAAGGTCAGATTCTTAAAAATAATCTTAAATTTCTCTTTTCAGGGAGGGACGACAATAAGCATCACCAAGGCTTGGGTCTGCTTCTCAGCAGACACGCTAGTGATGCTCTTCTAGGATATGAGTGCATTAATGAAAGGTTTCTTACAGCGAAATTTCAGACAAGCGTTAAAGACTTAAATGTTATCTGCTGTTAGGCCCCCACTGAGGATGCCGATGAGGATGAGAAGGATAGGTTTTATGAACAACTTCAGGATATTTTGAATTCTGTCAGGAAAGAAGATATTACCCTTGTTCTAGGTGACTTCAATGCCACTCTGACCTTTGGAGAGGAGTGATAGGCCCTTTTGGCATTGGTAGCTGCAATGGCAATCGGCAACGTCTCCAACAGGTAAGTAAACTCAATGGTTTCAGAATAATTAACACTTATTACAAAAAACGAGACATACATAAGTACACATGGGTTTCACCTGATGAACTGCATAAGAATATGATCGATTATATATTAATTAACAGTAAATGGGCTAGTACTGTTAGGAATACCAGTCATTTAGGGGAGCTGAAATTGGATCTGACCATTACCTTCTTAAAAGTGTCTTCCAACTTAAACTTAAAAAGTGTTGTGCTAGGGTTAAAAATTTTATCTTTAATACTGAAGCTCTGAAAGACCCAGTTATAGCTAAAGCTTACCATGATAGGTTGCTTAGTCATTATGAACAGTCATGGTTTGCTTACTGCTGAAGTTGAGGAAGAATGGAACCATTTTGAACAGGCTTTTTTTGGACACTAACAGTACTCTTTTAGGAAAAAAGGAGCAGAGTAGGCAGAATAATTTGAGTGATAAGGTACACGAGCTTTTTTCTGAAAAAAAAGAACTGCAGGAATGTCCTTAATCAATACCCTACTAATTCTAATAGAAAGTATTACAGAGAGTTTAATAAACGTGTAAAGGATCAGTTAGCTGCTGATAAGAATCTTTAGCTTGGCCTGGCTGACAAAGCCGACGAAGCAAATAGACAGCACAACAGCAGAGAGCTGTATCAGATAGTTTATGTTGTGTGTGGTAGAAAACGGACAGGTATACAGGGATTGAAGGATAAAAAGGTAAGGTTATAGAAGGTGAGGATTCTGTCATGGCTAGGTGGGCTGAGCATTTCAGTAATGTGGTTAGTTCTACACCCATTGTTTGCAATGATGATATATGAATTGGTGGCTTTAATGGTGGCCCTATAACACAATCTGAAGTTATTTTGGATATTTCTAAACTTAAACTTCATAAATCACCAGGGTTAGATGAAATTACTACGAAAATGGGTTAGATGAAATTACTACGAAAAAATTTAGCTCGGAATGTTTCTGTTACAACTTGGATTACTGAAATTTTGAATATCTTTTATGAGAAAAGCATGGTTCCTAAGGATTTTGCCACAGCTATTATTATCCCTATTTTCAAAACAGGTGATCGCAGTTCTTGTGATAACTATAGGGGTATCAGCCTACTCTCTGTTCCAGGGAAAGTTCTTTGCATGGTTGTGCTTAATAGAATTAAGAATCTGGTTGACAGGCAATTGCGTGATGAGCAATGTGGATTCAGAAGTGGTAGTGGGTGTGTAAATCAGTTATTTTCACTAAGGCAGATTCTTGAGAAATGTTTGGAGGTTCAGAAACCTTTGGCTGCTAGCTTTGTTGATTCCAAAAAGGCTTTCGACTCTGTTGGTCATCATAATTTGTGGCTGATTGTCAGATCGTATGGTATACCAGACAAGTTAGTTAACATAATGAAAGCTATCTATAATAACACTGAGTCGTGTGTGAGAGTTGGTAAAGCTTGTAGCAATTGGTTTAGCATTACTTCTGGTGTTAGACAAGGGTGATTTTGTCACCTTTACTCTTTAATTTGGTTATTGATTATGTTATGTGAAATTCACTTGAAGGGAAAGATTTTGGTCTGAAATGGGCTGGAGATCGAAAATTTCTGATTTAGATTATGCTGATGATTTAGCCCTTTTAGCAAATGATGTAGATGAGATGAACTCTTTCATTCGAGCTGTTGGTGAAACTGGTAGTATATAGGTTTGGTTATAAACCGAGAGAAAACTAAAGTGATGAAAATTGGTCAGGCAGGCTATGATTCAGTTAATCTAAATGGTTGCAGTCTTGAGCAGTTATCACAGTTTAATTATATTGGGAGCTATGTAACAGATGCTGGTGATGTGCGACATGAGATTAACAGACGGGTCGCGGCCGGGACTTCTAAAAATTAATGGAGAGTGTGGAGAAATAGGCGTATAAACCTGAAGACTAAAATTCGACTGTATAATAGTTTGGTTCTTTCTAGGGTTAGTTATGGTAGTCAAACTTGAACACTTTGTAATCAAGATAACAGGAAACTAGATGCTTACGCAGTATCTTGGGCATTAGGTGGTTTAACTTTGTAACTACTTAATGCAAAGGAGTATGCAATCTCCTTTAAGCAACATATTGTGCAGAGAGAGACTCCGTTGGTTTGGCCATGTTGCCCGTATGAATAATTATAGATTGGTGAATAGGGTTATGAACATTGTGCCTAAAGGCCTCAGAAAGAGGGGAAGACCTAGGATGCGCTGGGCAGAATTGGTGTGCAGTGGCCAGATGCAGTAGATGTTGCTTGGGACAGACTTGCTTGGAGAACTAAACTGCACGGTCTGTTTGGACCTCCGTAGCTCATGGCTGCTTGAGGAGGAGGATGACGATGATGATTACAATCTTTGGAAATAACATAGCAAAATATAAAATTTTGTATGCACAGCAAGCTCGGTCTTCCAGTTACTATATTTCTAAATGCGATTTGAAAGGAATAAATATTCATTAAAATAATTTTCTCCTAACTTAAATGTGATTTGCTAGGAATAAAAATAGTCGTTTAGCGTTGTTTTCGAGTTCAACCACTTTAAAGAATTTCAGCCATGTAATACCCGTGGCGTAGTTGATAAGAGAGTCGTGTAGTGATGCGAGAGTTCAAGCCAATCCGTGGAAGATAGTTTTTTTAAAATCAGTACTTTGCGAAAACTGACGTTATAAAAAAATAGCTGGACAAGTCTGGGCAAGGTGATTGAATCGTATTCTCTGACTCACTCATGTGATCGCTGATTGCGTCATATTTCAAGGACTTTCTGCAATGTAGGTTTAGGGTGATGCCACCGAAAATTTAGTTGACCTTTAGGGTTGCTAATGGGTTTGGGCGATGATGCAATCGTGGACTTGAATTATTTCGAGGGTTATTTTACTTCATCAAAGATGATCGTTAAGAGACTTCTTAAGATCTGGAGTTTTTAATAAGGGGGGGGGGGGGGGGGTTAGTGTCATATGTCAGTGATTACTCTCAACTCAATTTAAAAAAATGCAGCTTAACACATCCTTGGTTAGGGGGGGGGGGTCAAAGATGGCTAACAATGATCAGCCTCCACTCTAAAGACATGAGAGGCAGATCCCATAGGATTAACATTGATCCGCCTCTGGCCCAGAACTCTCATTTTCCCCCTACTAAAAAGTGCTCCACTAAAACATGCATACAAGTTGCCCCTGATATCAACGACACTCTCAAAAATATTTAACTATATTTATTCCTAATGATATTAGTCTTACATATCGAACCTAGCGGAACTTTACTCCTAAGTCAGTGGGCATGTCGTTTATGTTTTCAAATGTATGACAAATTAGAATAAAGTATCTTCTTCCATTGTACTGAAGGACCTCTGCTTGCGTTTTTTTTAAAGTAAATATAATTTTATGTAGAACATTTCACAATTCTAATAAGTTTTCGATATAATTGATCTCAATTATATTTTAAAATATTGCGTTATTAAATTAGTCTTTGGTGATCTTTCGCTAGTGGCATTATTATATTTAAGTAAAAAGAATTATTATTATATTCTTTCTAGTTTTTTTAACATTTAGGACAGAGAAGAATCCTAGAAAATACTCTTAGCTTTTACAAGCTTTCTGATACAAGGACATGCCCCACTAAGACCAAAATCACTGCTGACCATTGCCTTAGAGCTAACACAACACACAAAGTTCGCCGTGCTGGAAAAGTAGCTAAACCATCAACCGATGGCAACGTCTGTTTGCCTTCGCTGGCACGCTTTTCGGTGGCACCGCATCAACCTTCTACATCCAGTGGCGTAGCGAAGGGACTACGATTTGGGGGGAAAGGGGAGAGAACGGAAATTTTCCAATTCGGAAATCAAATTCTGCCAACTGAGAAAATAAGTACTTTTTATAATTTTAATTATGTCTCCGTCGGGGACGTTACCAGGATTTCTTCAGTGTGGTAGGGGGAGGGGTGGTTGGCAGCTACTCAAATTTTTGCATTTTGCCTACATTTTGCCATCTTTCAGAAAAATCTTCCTCGATTTTTGCCAGCTTGGTAAAATTTTACAAAAACATCCTGTTGTCTTACCAGCATTTCATTTACCATCCTACCAGCATTTCATTTTAGCAAGTCGCTTCCAATTTCGCCCAACTTCCCAAGATTTTGCCAAGCTGTCTCGATTTCGCCAACTGCCTTAATTTCACAAAACCAATCCCGATTTTAATTACTCACCTATAATGCTGAAAGCAGACTGAGCAGGTAAGGGCCATTTCGTCTCTCATACCATTCTCTCTCATACCTTTCTTACTATCATTTAAGTTGTAGAATTAGTGTAGCATTGTAGGAATAAGAGTTTAGTTAACAGAATACTTAGGATTATCAGATAATAGCTTATAAGCTTAGTTAGGGGACATTTTCAGAACAGTTAGGAGTGGTTTAATGTGCATTTATTCAAGAAGAATTCTTTAACGACCATATCTAGAGTTGACTTCAATTAGTAACAACGGCCATTAGTACGAGTGTTTTTCCATATTATTTCTTCTACTGTAACAGGGGATCGTCAATCACCAACTTGGGTGACAACTGAAAAATCTTGCAATATTGAACTTATATCTGTATTCTGGGGCCTACCTCCTTTGATTTTGTTGTTTAATAAACTCAGTTTTATTATTTTTAAACTAATTGCCAGACTTGAGTAGTGACTTAAAAGTGCATTCTATTTACTTGCCCAATGAGAGGAAGTTTTTGCAAAGCTAAGTGGCCGCTATCTAAAAGAAGGATGGGAGAGGACATTAGACTGTTGCTGCACTGTGAGCTTTCGAAGCTGGAGAGTGTTGATAGGAGAAGAACCTTAGATGAAAAGAAGGATTAGGCAGGTGTCCATATCTATTGTGAAAGACATTCAAATAGTTTGCTTTCGCTACAGTCTGCCAGCTGGTGCATTCAGGGCTAATTGACGATACTTCAAGTGGAGATTCTCATTTTTAGCAGAGCGATTTCGCACATAGTTTAGGGTACCTTAAGTACCACTTTTCATTATGTAACTTTATCATTGGGTGCCCAAGTTAACTGGTGGGATATAATTGTGTGCAGGAAGTGGGGAGCTTCAGCCACAGTCTCCACAGTTACCTAATCTTCAGCGGGTTCTATAGGTAACCATAAATTCTTGGCATGCTATATAGAATAATCACAACGCAAATCATCATCGATCACACCTCGGCCAACAGAACGTCCATATCCCAACCTCTGGGGTATGCACAGAAAATTAGTGCCATTGTACCAGGATTCAAACCACAGTGGTACAATTTACAGAACAAATATATATTTGTATAATTTATGCTCCGCGTAAATTGGTTCTGTGATATCAGGTTTCAAACTCACACAATTCGGTACTCCACAGAAACTGGCGTTTCGTGTACCAGGATGTGAATCTCATATTTGCACAAGTCGTTTCTGCACAAATTGCTTGCCGAGTGCCAGGATTCGAACTCACATATCACTTGCACAATCTGTGCCCCGCAGAAATTGTCGCCATAAAGTCCTGAAATTTAAATTTTGTGGGGATCCTCTTATACCAGTTTTTGCAAACGTTGGTTCTCACCTGGATATGTTGTGGAAAATTAAGGTTTTGGAAATCAAAGGAAATGTTTTGAGTCAGGAGAAAAAAGAGAATAAAGAGAAAAGGAAACCGTGCAGTAGTTAAGAAATCAATTTTTACGTACATTTTTTAGAATTAAAATGTTTGAGTAGAATATTGTGAATTAGAAAGGTGTGCTTTAGAGCAAAGAGTATTTTTCTAAGAGAAGTCTGGCGAACTTCGTAATTAGGATTTTTAAGAGTATTTTTGGTTCTGGCAACTTTAGAAGTTAAGTTTTTGAGAGCGATTCGGACTTTTTTAATGTAATAAACTGGGATCGAAGACGTTTATTGAATTGAAACAATAGAGCTATGAGAGGAGAGTTACTTTCACATGATCCTCCCTAAGTAGGTGAAACATGGAAACACAGCACATGACAACCTAAACAGAGGCAGGCACACAGACAGCACCCGACTTGGCAGGTTTCATGGGCCTCATACATCCATATACAGGTGACCTGGATGGCAAATGCATTTCTAAAGCACCTGGAGAGCGTAGGGAAAACTGGCTAACTGGCGAGATCCAGAATTGGTCATTTATAGACAGATCCAAATTAAAGGGGGCAGCAGCGGAATTTATTAATGAGTCACAATAGTTGAGGACCGAAACGGTGTTTGAGAGATTTAAGCAAATACTTATCGCCTTTTTCGATGCAGAAGAGACTTTAGAAATGAAGCTGCCGAAATTTGCGACACGTAGACAGCAGATAGAAGAAAGCGTATCCGAATATGCAGCGAGAGTCAGGACATTAGTCTAGCACTTCCTGAAATGTGTTAGGGAGAACCCCGAGAGAATATGAGGTCACTCAGGACCACATCAGATGTCATAGTTTGTACTAGGATTATTACCGAAGCATCCTAGTTTTGTGCTTTCTCACAATCAGATACCTCCGAAGAAGCTGTAAAGAGAGCGATACTTGGGGAGAGTAATGAGCAGTTGTTAGAAAAACCTGTTAATGTTAGGACAGTGGAAGCAGAACATGGCCACCCAGTTCAGATAGAACAGTGTGAGGTTAAGAAGGAGGATAGGAACAAGGAGCAGATAGACGTGTTAAATGTAATAAGGGAGAGTTACAGAGATTAAGCATGTGCATTAAAAGAATGGAAGGAACCTGGAAAATAGTGAGATGGGAAGAAGAGCTGGGCCGCCACTGTCATTGCAACCACCGATTATGTACATTGTTTTCAGATAGGGAGGCCATATCGCCTGTCAGTTTACAGCATGCAAGCGCAGGGAAGGGGGCTACACAACAGGAAAAATGGAGAGACAGGAGGGGAAGAAATCAATTAGCTGGGCAGGGATATCACTTTCCACAAATCAGTGATGTATATGGACCTTGAAACTGGTAAGGAGAGAGGACTTTGGACGCACTACTACACCCCAGACACACCGTGAAGAAAACTCGATGTCCACATTGATCGATTCCACGTTGAGGGAAGAGAATAATACCTCCACCCTCAAATAGTATGTAGCATAGAAGAAGGTACGATATTAGTCTTGTGCACGCAGGGCGGCAGTTTCTTTGATTAGCCATAGTTGCTTTCAGAGAGTTAAGATTAGCAAAAGGAGAAGATAGGCCTCACAGGAGTTCACATGAAGATAGTTTCACAGGAGTTGGTGACGAGGACCTTCCTGTGTTAGGAAAGTATTCAGCAATGATTGAGTTGGTTGGCGAAAGTTTTGAGCATCCCATTTATATGCTTGGTTTAAACATGGAACAGAGATATGAGATGATAATTGTGATCAATATTTTAAAGTGAGGTTAGATTTCGAATTGAGATATTTGCAGAAGCTACCCCTATTGCTACCCCTAGAGGTAGATAGCAGTGCAGCACAATTCTCAGCTGTCTCGCCTCATGCAGATAGAGACAAAACCTTAAACACAAGTCGACAAACCCGAGGCAGCCCCAGCCATTGCAAGATCAATAAATGAGGCTCTCCTCTGACACGGGGAAAATTCTTTTACTGGCATACAAGAAGGCTAAGTTGGCGCAATTGTTTTGGCAGAGCCCATTGATAAATTGGAACGCACAGAATTTCGAGTAGCTAGGTCCATTAATGAGATAAGCAAGGAAAGATATTTTAATGTTAGATTGGCTAACTTATCCCAAGCACCATGTTGGATTAACAAGAGTTTGAAGACAGCTAAAGGTGGGGGAATTAAACGAGAGGAACGTCTTGAGTGAGAAGGATACAGCAAAAGGGAAGGCAAAAAAGTCGAAATGCCCCAATTACATTGGCAGATTTTGATTTTGAGCATCTTCCAGAGGACAGGAAGAACGTGGGACAGTTATTAATGCGGAATCAGGATGTTTTTGCAAGAGATATTAGTGGAATTACTGGAACTAGAACAGTACAGCACGAAAATCATTTGTATCCTGATCACTCTGTTAGGCAAGAGCCATATAAGATTCCCTATGCATTGTAAGGTGAACTGGACAGGCAGATCAAGGAGTTGTTAGATAATGGGATAATCAGGGAGAGCACTACACCGTTTGCTTCCCTGGTGTGCCTGTGAAGAAGAAAAACGACTCTTACCATTTCTGTGTGGATTATTGCGCTTTGAATGCCAGAACCATAGCAGATTCGTACCCACTACCCCTCATTGGTGATATTATGGACCAATTATCCCAGGCCCAGTATTTCAGTTCCCTGGACATGGTATCAGAATTCTGGCAGGTACCAGTGCACCCTCAGGACATATAAAAAGACAGAATTTGTTAGCCGTAAATGCCCTTTATGAATTTACTTTGGTTCCTTTTGGCTTGAAGTATTAGCCTCTAACATTTCAGAGATCTCGACAATGTTTTGACGGGATCAAAATCAGAATATGTGCTAGTGTATCTAGATGACATTATTGGGCCTCCCCTACCTTTGAACAGCCCTTGGAATCCTTCAAACACACTTTAGGTGCTTGGAAAGTTTCAACTGAAACTGAAACCCTCCAAGTGTCAGTTAGTGAGAGATACTCTGTCATACCTAGGTTATTTAATCTCAGCTCAAGGTGTACAACGCGACACCTGGACCATCGAGACCATTAGGAAATTTCCTCGACCAAAGACAGTGAGGAACATCCGAGCTTTTCTTGGCCTCACGGTTTATAATAGGAAGTTCATTGGCAAGAATGCTGAGGTAGCCTTTCCCCTAACGGCATTAGTCAAGAAAGACCGAAAGTTTGATTGGAACCCACAAGCAGAAGAAGAATTTCAGGACCTGAAGGGGCAAATTAATGGAAGAACCCATTTTACAGAATTACATTTTTATTAATGGAAGAACCCACTTTTATTTTTGTTCTGATTTCACGAAGCAGGTTTTTATTTCCACAGATGCAAGCGATGTGGCGATCGCTGTGGATCTGTGGGATGGCTTTCATTTGCCATTGACTTATGCCAGCTGCTATCTTAAAACCCCTGATGTGCGGTACACCCCCATTGAAAACGAAGCTTTGGCCATTAAGTTTGCTGTAGGATACTTTAAACAGAATGTGTATCGGAGAAAGTTTATCGTTACTTCTGATCATGCCCCCTGTCTTATTTGTTTAAATTAAAGGATCCATCCAATTGATTAGCCCGCTGGAACTTGATGTTACAAGGCTATGACTTTGATGTGGTTTACCGACCTGAAAGACAGAATATCCCAGTGGAAACGTTATTCTATAATAGCCAAGTTATACACACAGAGCACGAAAAGGTAGAACACCATGTAGACTCCCAGGGATTCATCCCCGTTCAGGTGGAAGAGTGGAATAACCCCCAGGGCAGAGAGAGCTGCAATTAGAAGACCCCCAGCTGAGAGAGATCATAGAATTTCTGGAGGGAAGAGCATACACCCCTTCACTGAGGCTCTCAGATCAATTTTATTTGGAACAAAAGAGTGTTGTTTCCCTATATCTTACCAAAAGAAAATGATGTTCGAGGAGAAATCACATAGCAATTGGTGATCCCCCAACAATTCAGAGGCCAAGATTTGCATTTTTGTCATGATTCACTCAGCACAAGACACAGAGGAGAAATTACATCTCTGAGCTGAGTTCGAGCTATACATCTGGCCAGGTGTATTCGCTGATGTGAAAAATTATGTGCAAATTTATATTTCTTGCCAGCATAGAAGGGGTTATGTAGAAATACGTAAGAGCAATTTGCTGAGGTTACCCCTTACATCCCGAAACTTTGAGAGAGTAGGCATGGACATATTGGGCCCCCTATCCACGACAAATCGAGGAAATAAGTACATTTTGGTAGTGATAGACTATTTCACAAAGTAGTTGAAATTACATGCTCTCCCAGACCAGTCAGCGGAGAATATACGAAGAGTGTTTGCGGAGGATTATATATATGAAATATGAAATGCCAAGTGCTCCTTAGCAATAATGCAAGCAATTTCACAGGTAAATTGATGAGTGAGGTGATTAATAAGTTAGGTAACCAGCAACTCTTGACTTCTTTTTATCACCGCCAGTGCAACGGACATCAAAAAGAGTGAACTAGTCTATATCAGCCATTTTGTCACATATGGTAGCAGAGGATATGGAGGCAAATGGGAGGAGTGCTTATCTCAGTTGCTCATGGCTTATCACGGTTCGGGCAATTCATGAAATAACAGATAACAGGGCAATTCATGAAATGCCCTGTTATCTGCTCTATGGCAGGGATGTCAACCTCCCATATCAGATTTGGCACTCCACGAATCCCCTTACATAAGAAACACAGTATGGTGAACAGCTTATCACAAACCTCAGCAAAACATATAAAATAGTACAACTTAGAAGCAGCAGCACAAAGATAGGAGACTCACAGGAGACAGACTGCATAAGATAACGATATTCGTGTAGAAGATTTGGTATTTCTTTACACACCTTCAGTTCCATGTAGTAATACGAAGAGGTTGTCAAATTATCCACTGAACCCTGGCGAATCATTCAGCAGTTGACGCCAGTAAACTACCAAATCGCCTTAATAGCGAAACCCCACAAGGCAGAAGTTGTCCACATAGATACTGTAGGTTGATTAAGCTAAATAACTGACGTTCAGGAATTTTAATCCCCCCCCCCTCATTCCCAAACCAGAGGACGAAGTTGAGCAGGTCCTTCACACCCCTATCAGATGGCGATGAGGAGTAAGAAGACGATATGTGGGAAGATGCATTTTTTCCTCTTCCCCCTCAGCAGGCATCACAACAACCACACATGACCCCAACCCACTGACTTCGTCCCTCTCAGAGCCTTCAGTGCACATCGAATCACCTCCATAGACACCCCCCCCCCCCAAATATCATTTACAACCACAAGGCAGAGCAGCACGACCTCCAGTCACCATGCAAAGTCAGGAAATCCTCCCTCACATTATCGAGATAAAAGCAGAAGTAAATAACGTCAAGAGGCAGCAGACCACACATGGAGGCAGTAGACCACACAACATCCCCTCCTCACCACACATGGCAGGAAGAATCGCAGAAATGACGTCACACGCTTCCCCAGTACAATTGGAAACGATTCTCCCTCATTTACCCTTACAAGAAGCTAGGGATCAATTAGCGATATTTACAATGACCTTTCACATCAACATACTATATCAATCTAATGAGTGTATAGTGCACGATTCATTGAGCAATTAGAGAATTCTGGGTTGGCCGGTTCTTAAAGGGGATATGAAATTTCATTCACCTGGAGCTTGACAGTAGCCCAACAGGAGTCGAACCCAAGAGGCTTGAAGAATACAAGAAGAGAGTGTCTATTTTTTGTGACGTAGTGAATTAGATTATAAGAAGCATAAATTCTGTGTAGAAATTATTAGATACTCGCCACAGTTTTTGGCACGGACCAAGAGCACACCGGAAGTTCAATAAAATCTCCCCAGTAGGACACACATGGATAGATTGGCAAGAGATAGATAGATACACAGTAGGATAAATAGACATACAACAAGAGTAGACAGTGAGAAAGAAGAGAGAGAGAGAGGGATGACACATTGAACGAAGTCAGATTCGAACCATGAGATTTCCAGCCATGAGATGAGTATGTTAGATGCTCAGCTGTTCAAGTATTCACCCTACCAAAAAAAGCGATGGGTAGTCTGCTAAACTCCACGATTTCTGATCACTCTCTTTACGTACGAGAGTAGACTATGAAGAACGAGAAGAGTTTTGTGTGTGTGTTTAAAGTGGAAGAGATGGTTGAGAGAACTAAGTAAAGAATTGCACTCTAATGTAGTAACTGTATGTCGTATAATTTTGTTGGCACATTAACTCAATAAAATATTATATGCATAAGAGATGGTAGAAAACGAAATGAAATATTTGTTCATATAAATTGATTGGCAACGCTAAATCCAATGCAATGTTATATTTATCGGTATTTGGTAATGAAATTATGTGATGAAGAGTTTGGTAATGAAATGAAAACTCTTTATGTATTGTGACTGCAATCCTAAGTCCAATCCTACAATATATGAAAATGAAGGTAAAGAGTTGTAAAACAGAGCTTCATTAGGATTGCAGCGAAAGTTTTTTTTTGTTCATGTAGATGGATTGACAATGTAAGCCCATTCCCACTCTCCCTCATTCAGAAATTAATGTTCAGAAGAAATACACTGAAAAGCCAAAACATTATCACGAGTAGTCTTTATGCAAATCGAAGCAACTGCAGGTAAACGATGGCGAGTGTGAAGGTTATAAAACGGTATAAAAAACACCTGACACTGAGCTCTGTTAATCAGTGCTATTCTTCTTTTTCAGATGGGAAAGCCACGGACGTGAATTTGACAAAGGCCAAATTGCAATGGTCAGACGACTAGGTCAGACTATTTCCGAGATGGCAAGGCTTTGGAGTGCTCACAGTCAGCCATTAGTACCTTCAAAAAGTGATCTGAGGAGCGAAAAACCACGAACCACCGGCAAAGTGTGGGCCGACCACAGCTCATCAATGCTAGATATGAGTGAAGGCTATCCTGTATGTTAAGAGCCAACAGAAAGGATATCGTGGCCCAACTCACCCGTAATTTGAATGTTGGTGACAGGAGTAATGTGTTACAGCACACAGTACATCGAACCCTGCTGAAAATGGGGCTGCATAGCCGCAGGCCGCTCTGAGTGCCCATGCTGATCTTGCATCACCATCAAAAGTGCCTACAATAGGCACGCAAGCATCAAAAAATGGACTTTGAATGATTGGAAGATCATCTTGTCCGATGAATCTCATCTCCTGTTGCACTATGTGGTCGGCTGGGTACGTATGCATCGTTTACCTGGAGAAGTGTTGGCACCAGGATACACCAGAGGATAAAAAGAAGCCAGTGGAGGAAGTATAATGCTTTGGGCAATGTTCTACTGGGAAACCCTGGATCCAGTCACTCATGTGTAGAAAACTATGACATCTGCCACCTACCTAAACATCATTGCAGACGAGGTACATCCTTTCATGGAACCGGTATTTCCCTCTAGTAGTGCCTTCTTTCAGCAGGATAATGCGCCATTTCATACTGCCCGGATTGATCGAGAGTGGTTCGTGGAACATGAGGAAGACTTCCAGGCATTGCCCTGGCCTCCAAATTCCCCAGACGTCAATAAAATCGAGCATCTGTGGTTTGTGTTGGAAGAGCATATTTGATTTGCAGCGGCTCAACCACATAACTTACAAGAGTTAAAAGATCTGCTGGTAACGTGTTGGTACCAGATATCATAAACAACCTTTAGAGATCTTGTAGCGTCCATGACTCGCCGGGTAAACTGTTTTGGTATCCCGTGAGGACCAGCATCATATTAGACAGGTGGCATAATGATTTGGCTCTTTGGCATATAATCTATTGTGTTTATATAATATGTGGAGTTCACTTTATGTGATTATGGCGGTAGTTTGTTGAATGTAATGAGAAATTTAGGGTAAGGAAGGTCTGATGTACCTGTGTGGAATTTAGTTTGTGTACCTTAGTTACACATAGAATCAAAAAGGTGTATTTTGAGCTATTGAATTAACAGAATTGGTTTTGTTCAAGAGCAGTGAAAAGGAAAAAATTGCTTATATTCGATCAGGTGACAGTGATCAGCTGATCAAATATAAGCTTGCCAAACAGAGTGAAAAATAGGAAAAAAATTCCTTATATTTGATCAGGTGTCAGTGATCAGCTGATCAATATTAACTTGCCAAATAAAGTTGAAATAGGGTTCGTTAGGTATTTCTCTACCGGTATTTATTAAGAATTCAAAAACTGATAAATAATGGAACAGAGAGATTTGAGTTCCTTGACATGTGAGAATATAAATTGGAATTTTCAGTATTAAGGTAGATGTATTGGTAATGAATTATATTTTGAAGAAGGATATAAATTATCATGCATGCACTGAATTTAGTGTAGACATAGGAGTGAAGAAGTTAATATTATGCAGCTCAATTGTCAGCATGTATAATCTGTGCATAAGAGTAGGAAGTCAGTGTCCTACTGGTTCATACTTTACAATTTGAACTATAGTGGGACAGAATTGGCCTGTATCACGCATATGGCTGTATCCATACTAATCATTGAATTATGAGCATTGGCTGTACCTATGAAGAAGGTACAACAGTGAGATACAAGTAGATAGAGTTCAGCTCTTGTTCAGGTGGGCCTGTATGATTTAGATAAGGAAGGAAGGCGAACCATACAATCGGCACCCTCACCACCAAGGGCAGTCTAGATCGAAGTAATCTCCTTTGCAAACTGGGACACAATTTTCATTTTTTCAAATTTGATACGAGATTTTACCTCGAATTTAACGCAGCATTTAACTTCATCACCTAGTTCGCATTTATGGACGAGATGCCTTCAAGTGTCACACTATTACTGTGAGTACTATGTTCATTCCCAGAGAAAAAAGGTGAGGCATAAAACGTTTAATTTTCATCATCATCAACATCCTCAAGTAGCCATGGGCTACGAAGGTCCAAACATAACGTTCAATTCAGTTCTCCAAGCATATTTGTCCTGAGCTACATCTGCTGCATCCGGCCACTGCACACCAATTCTAACAAGGTCCTGTTTGACATTGTCTGCCAACCTCAACCTAGATCTCTCCCTTTCTGAGGCATTTAGGCACACTGTTCATAATCCTATTCTCTAATCTATAATTATCTATAGGGACAACATGGCCAAACCAAAGGAGTCTCTCTTTGCACAATATACTCTCAAAGGAGGTTGCCGACTCATTTGCCTAACCTCATCATTCCTTACAAAGTTGAACCACCTAATATCCAAGATACTGCACAAGTATCTAGACAAAAGCATCACGTTTCCTGCTATCTTGTTTACAAAGCGTCCAAGTTTCACTACCATAATGCACCCTAGAAAGACCAAATTATTATACAGTCTAATATTAGTCTTTAGGTGTGTACGCCGATTTCTGCACATTCTCCATAGATTCCTAAAAGTCCCAACAGAAATCCCTATTCGTCTGTTAATCTCATGACGCACTAACCAGTATCTCTTAAGTAACTGCACTGACACCTGTTCAAGACTGCCACCATTCAGATTAAATGAATCAGACTGACCAATTTTCATCATTTTAGTTTTCTCTTTATTTGCAATCAAACCTACTCTACTACCAGTCTCATCAACAGCTCGAATGAAAGAGTTCATCTCATCAACATCATTTGCCAACAGAGCTAAATCATTAGCATAATCTAAATCAGAAATTTTCAGTTCTCCAGACCATTTAAGGCCAAAATCTTTGTCCAACACCAGAAGCAATGCTAAACCAATTGCTACAAGCCTTACCAACTCTTACAGTAACGCTACAAAGATTATTAACTTTTCAAGTTGGATCTTTTGTCTGATCAAATTTATTCAAAATTCCTGATTTCTTGTCGGGCACCAGGCAATATTAACTTGCCAAATAAAGTTGAAATAGGGTTCGTTAGGTATTTCTCTAGCGTTACTTATCGAGTAAGAATTCAAAAAGGATTGTCAAGTTTAATTAAAGTTAAAATCTATTCAAAAATCAATTAACGTTGCTCAAGAAAAAAATAACAAAAATTCAAAAGTTTCTAAAACAAACAAAGCTTATTTCCAAAAAATTCAAAGGCTCAATAAATCCAGTTGATGAATGCAAAAGTTGGAGTACTAACAACTCACATCTACCTAAATCTCTACAACAACTCCTTCTATCTACACAACGCATACTGATTCAACATACTACTTCAACATATTTCAGCTCCTCCTAACAATACTGACAATTCCAATTCTCTACTCAACTTCCATTAACAATATTGTCAATTCTATACTCTGTGATCTATCGTCACTTAGTTATGCATACAGCGTACAAATCCGGCGGCACATGTTGTTGCATGCCGGGAAAATATTTGTATACTCTGCCGATCGCGCTAGCTGTGACGCAAGTGGGGTCGTGTCCTACCGTAACCTTCGAGACTCAATGCCTTTGCAGTCTATATTGACGTAACATCCGGTGGATCGACAGTGCTTCCTGCGCACGTAGTACTACCGTCGCAAATCGAGCATTTACTTTTTTATTAGGTCGGTGGTCATTTTTGTTTGATACTGTGCTCAAAAACTGATTGACATAGTATGATGTAATATTTCTATGGCAAACTTTAAAATAAGGAAGACGTTGAAACTAAAATAGATCTTGGTTTGTAATTGTGCTAAATTGATGACTGAAAATGCAGAGTAATCGTCGTTTAACGTTCTCTGAACATGTATAACGATATATAAATTACCAGGAGCGTCATAATCGGTTCTACATATAATTACAATGACACAATATGTTTAAAAATAAGGTAAAATGCGAATAATTACTCAGTTATATATTAACAAAAATAAAATCATTTCCTTCACATATTTTTCCTGATAAATACTGTCAATAATTGATCCAGTTTTTTATACCATTGATAATATAATCATGACATATAAATTGTTATGGAAAACTAGTGTGTATTATTAAAAGGAAAAAAAAAACACACAAAAATTCTTCAGAACAATTTTATTGACAAATGTGAACTACAAATTAATGATATACAGTAATACCTTTAACTGTAACAATTGCAGTTATGATTTAATTGAAATACTTTTTCTTAGTGATTAGACTGAATTTATAGGGCATGGATACAACCTTTCGATGGAATACATATTAAAAAACTAGCAGGAAAAGTGCATCTAAACTTTACAAACTACAATTTACTGCAAGCACATACACATTTTGGTTTACAAAGCTATCTGTAAATCTATGACTTAAGATTTGATAATATGTCGCTCAACTAACCTCCCAAATGTAAAGAAAATAGTCTCTAATCAATCTTCAATTGTTAAAAATATAATTCTATGCAGCCTGGTAAAGCAAGATTAAATCATGTAGCTATACATCATTCCAGATATAAGTCAATGGTGTAAGACCACTAAACTAACAAACTCTGCCTTTTTTTTTCACTAATAGAACTTATTAGTTTAGTGGTCTTAGAACACTGTGGCATATACCTGGAGAGATATGGTTAAAATCCCACATGCCAACAAAACTATTAATTTCAAAGCCGACAGTGGAGTCCAACTGTGTGGATACTATTTATTGAGGGTAGACAACTTTTTTTTGGCACTAAGACATTTTTTCTTATTTCCCAAATTCTCTAACAAATAATCATTTTTTTAAACATATTTGTTGAACACCAGATAATCATTTCTAGAGTTTTTCCAATACAGTGGCCAAATTCACAACTTGTATGATAATCAAGTAATTCTGCATCACGTAAAAGACTGGTTGTGATTAAAGTAACATTTCTTTAATTTGCCATTTCCATAAATTCTTGTTCAAATTCAGTACACAATTTTTTCATAGTAATATAATTTAGTAATACAACATTAATTACTATCTCATTTGGGCAAAAAAAGACTGCCTCTATCAAATTTTTGTAAATACTTAAATTTTACATCCAATTCTACTTTTTTCTCAAGTAATAGTAAATGTTTACAATGATCACATTTCAAACTTTTCAAAACTTAAAATACACAATAACCTGCTATATATGCAATTACAGGAAGAGAGTTATCACAATCAGACAAATCTGAAGGAAGCACTGTAATGTTAAATTTTAAGCTAATATACATAAAATTCATTTCCTTAAAATCATCTTTAAAATCGAAATCGGTTATTTTAATTTTACCACTTGATTTAGTGGGAAGTTTCAACAGTGACTGCACTCTTAATTTTGTTTCACATTCAAATAATTGACATACTTATATTATATTGGCTTCCAGCTAACTACCTGTAGAGGCCGAAATGACTCACTAAATTATCAGTTTGAAACTCTCTAAAAATTCTCAGTTTGATATACCAGGTAAAATATATTTTGAGTTCAGAGGTACAATATGAAGCAATTTCAAGAAATGAATATGTACTGTCTTAACGCAGAATGAGTTTCTTTCATTAGCATACCAGTTGTGCAACTCATCTGTTCCCATTTATCTAGCCAACAATAAAGTAAAATAAATACCCCCTCAATCAGCTGCTTGCCATAGAGGTCTGACAGGAGCCTGTTAGTTTATATGCCATAGTAGAAGGTCTGTGAGGATGGCAGGACATCAGCAGAAAAATGACGCATACATTTATTGAGGAAAGAATTCAGAAATTAGACATTTTCATCTGACTCTGAACACGCTAATGGCATTTGGTGTTTGTTATTCAAGCGTTCACCTTTAAAAGGTGATTTTACATTTACAATATGCCACCATGTTAAAATGAACTTAATGAAATGATGTATCTTGGTAATGTAACAATTTGTGCTTTTTTTCCTATTTCTAAAAGTCCATTAACTACAAAGTCATTAAAAATATTTAAGACTATTTTAACATTTTGTCCCTCAAGGTTACTTGGGTTCAAAGCTCTATACGACAGATTAAATCCATATTTTAACAATGAGTTTGCTTCAATTTTATGCAGTTCTTTAAGGGTTGATAAGGGTGCAATTTTGAACGATGAAATACTATATTCATTATTTACAAAATGTGGATAGTACATAGATTTTTCAATATGTTTTTGATTTAGCCAGTTATTTCTGATACATTTCAACAAATGAACTGGGTCAGTAAGAAAAAATAAAGGTGTTGATTTATCTGATGGATGAGGATATACAATTTGAACTTTAGGGGGAGAAAGACATAATGACATACTCTTATGATTGATAGAATTATTGTCAGCCACGACACATAAAAAAAAAACAATTTCTTGCAAACCAATATAATTTTTTTAAATAATACTGTAAAGAATATCGTCATTTATTGCTTTGGCTGGTAAGATATGAACTAAATCTTTATAGTTGGAAAGCAAACTAATTATAAATACATGGGCACTGGTTGCCATGTTTTGTGTGTCAAATGACAGACCAACTAGGTTACCACATTTGAAATACAAATACTGCTTGAGATGAATTTCATCAAGCATTAAAATCAACTTTTTTATCTGTATCACTCAAAAAAGAATATTTTTTCCTGACATATGATAAAAAATTTGAATCTAATTTCTCAATAGCAGGATTAACATTAAACCGAAGACAAATGCACCGAATTGTACTAAGATGTGGTAATCTAATGTTTCCGCTTTCTCCAACAAAATTGTATGCATGAGGAGCCATGCTAAAAACGTGATGCAAAAATCATCATATCTGATGAATACCTTGAACCACACTTATTTAACCCCAATAGTATCAATTGTTCCTCAATGAATTTTAAATGATTGTTATTACTTTCATCAGATGTGCAAAGTACTTTCAAAATATTACACATTAATCAATACTATGTCAAATATTACTTTCAGGAGTTTTAACCCTTATTAAACAATTTAAATGATCATTTAAAACATCAATATGACTGATGTTTTAGAAGAAAAGTATAATTACCAACTTTGAATTGTTCATTATCTTTTCCACATGCTCTCACCATAAGCTCAGAATTAACAACATAAAATTTTACTATAGGAACTGGAGTTTTGATGAAATGCTACCAGGAATTAGTCTGGGGACTTTCAATTGCACAGTAACCGTCTTACCAGTTTTCTCATCGAATTCACTTGAACATCTTTGAAAATCACTTTCTTTGAAGTGTAATTCACCAACCTAGAGAGAAAGATGAACACCATTATGTATGTTGTGCATTATATGTTAAAATTTTTTGTCTGACTGTTACTGATCAATTAAGCTTAATCTAGAACACTGTTGTGTTATTCCAGTTATGCTTTATAAAAATAATAAGAAAAGTAAAAATTATTGTAAATGGTCAAAAGTCCAAATATGTCAACAAATCAAGTTTCTCTGTGTTTCGAGAGATGCAAACTTGAATTATATTGTTCGAGTGAGTAGAATAATTGCAAAAAATACTGGGCGCATTAAAATATATCTTGAATTACAAATATAAGGCAATGATGAATTTGTATTATGCATTAGTTCATTCCTACAGTATTTATGATATCTGTTTAATGAAACACCAATGCTAGAAATTTTCTATATTTTGCAGAAACCTAATTTGAGACATATTTTACATTTGACTTATAATGATCCCGTAAAACATTTCATGCGCAATAATAATTTGCCTTTTTCAACTCTATGATTTCTGTATATAAACAATTCTGTTATGCTACGAGTTCCTGCCATCCTCACAGACCTTCTATTATGGCATATAAACTGACAGGCTCCTGTCAGACCTCTGTGGCAAGCAGCTGCTTGAGGGGGTATTTATTTTATTTTATTATGTATATTTGTAGGTGAAATGATCAATCACTATATAATTTATGTTACACAGGCATTCATCATTTATTCATAATGCACAAATTTTACCTGATGACTATGGCATTCAAATATTAAGTAATGAATGGTATATAACCTGTTCTCTTGAAAAGGATTAAAACTACCTAACAAATTAAAACTCTGAAGAAAATGTGAAAATCAGATTTGCACAAACCTGAGACACTTTCAAGTAGAAGTTAAGAGATATGGGTTTCTAGATGCATATAGTTCATTCCTGATATTTCCCAAGGTCATCCAAACTATTAATGAGTGACTAATGCTCTGTACTCTATATATATATATGTGTTGTTTTGTTATCACTATTTCTTAAACCTTTATTTCACATAACTATATAAAATCTCATATTCAATACACTCCCTCAGCAGAAACAACCACGATACAAATAGAAAAGGATAAATAAACAACTAATTGAGACTAAACGTATAGAAGTTATGTTATATGAATGTATGCACAATATAAAAATAAATACCCCCTCAAGCAGCTGCTTGCCACAGAGGTCTGACAGGAGCCTGTCAGTTTATATGCCACAGTAGAAGATCTGAGAGGATGGCAGGACCTCAGCAGAAAACAACACGAATATCCATACCTTACCCGGGGCTCGAACCCAGGTCCCGTAGATCAGTAGCCAGGTGCTCTATACTCTTCACAATTATCATTCAAACTATTTTATATACCCTTGCCAAATATTGCAATTTTGCTAGGATTTCAGCAATCTCAAAATTTTATCACAAATATACTTGCTATTATAAAAAGGGGAAAAAATTGACATACCTTGCTAAATTTTGTTACTGTAAAGTTTTCTCTTCTTATTGCTAGAAGCCATTTTCTGCACAACTCTTCATCCTGGGGAAAACTAAACGCGCACATTTCTTGAACTTTCATAGTTTCGTCTACAGCCAGGAACAGAACAAGGATGAGGCATTTCTTCAAAAACTATGATTCACAAGTAAAAACTTAATCACAGAAAAATAAAGCGCCACTTGGAAGATAACGCAACATTAGAAAATCCTGCCAACACAAGCAGCTACGGGGTGTCAAGATGTTAGATCCACGAATGCTGACGTCAGAACATATGACGTCATCAGTGAAATGGCCTTGAGTCACGATAGTTACGGTCCTACACGCGCGCATTAGCGTCTGACAATCAAAAGGTAGGAGTTGCGCATGCGGAACTCCTACGTCCGGAAACGAAGACTGCGATAAGTCCAAAAATGAAATAAAAATCCCCAAAATTCAATTCAATTCAATTCAATTTTTATTCAACGTAGATATTTATCAATACAAATATTTATGAAATATACCCAGCTAAAGTAACTGAATATAAATAAATACTAGTAAAATGATAGTAAATAATAATAATAAATATAATATAAATAAATAATAGAAAATAATAGTAAAATGATAAATATAACGTAAATAACGTAAAACTGGTTAAGGAAAAGTAAAAGTGAATGGGTGGACCATCACATCACACACAACTCAATATTATTATACAGAGCTTCCATTATGTTAACCAACTTGTCTGGTATGCCATACGATCTCACAATCCACCACAAATTATGACGAACAACAGAATCGAAAGCTTTTCTGAAATCAACAAAGCTAGTAACCAAAGGCTTTTGAAACTCTAAACATTTCTCAAAAATCTGCCTGAGTGAAAATATCCGAATACAGATCCCCTACCATTTCTGAATCCACATCTCACCACGCAATTACCTGTCAACCAGATTCTTAATTCTATTAAGCACAATCATGCAGAGAACTTTCCCTGGAACAGAAAGTAGGCTGATACCCCTTTAGTTATCACAAGAACTGCGATCACCATTTTTAAAAGTATGGATAATAATAGCTCTGGTAAAATCTTTAGGAACCATGGCTTTATCATAAAAGATATTCAAAATTTCAATCATCCACGTGGTAACCAAAACATTCCCAGCTCTGAGCATTTCAGAAATAATTTCATGTACCCTCGGGGATTTCTGTAGTTTAAGTTTTAAAATAACCAAAATAACTTCAGACTGTGATATAGGGTCAACATTAAAGCCAGTAATGTATCTATCATCATTACAAACAATGACTAAGTTAATGATTAACTTATCATGCTTATTATGAACTTATATCATGGTAAGCTTCAGCTATAACTGGGTCTTTCAGAGCTTCAGTATTAAAGGTAAATTTTTTAACCTTAGAACTACACTTTTAAAGTTTAAATTGCAAGACACTTTTAACAAGGTAATGGTCAGATCCAATTTCAGTTCTCCTATATGATCTGGTATTCCTAACAGAACTAGCCCATTTGCTGCTAATTAATATACAGGGTGTCTCAAAAATATAGTACAAACTTTTAAGGGAGGTAGATAACATCTAAAGGAATGAGAATTACATAAGAACCCATAACCGAAAACGTCACCGTAAGTCAATAGACGGCACTGTTCACAGTGCGCTAGAGGGAAAATTTCGGATTTCCTCATTCGAGCGGTAGTCGGCCGATGAAGAGCATGCAAAGGTATTCGAACAGGGAGCTGGCAGACATGCACTTAGGTATGGAATAGCTGAGGGCAACGAATGTATCAAGAATGCTTCCCACACAGACATGCACCGGGCCACCGTTTTTTGTGCATGCACATCAAAATTTGTGCGATTATGGGTCATTAAGAGGTAGCAGAAGTGAGGGCAGGCCACGATCGACGCGTACTCCCGCCATGGAAGAAAGTGTGTTGGATGCCGTGGAGACTAATCCTAGTACTAGCACACGTGCCGTTGCCTCTGCCTTAGGAGTGTCTCGTTGCAGTGTACAGCACGTTTTGCACGGCGAGTCCTTACACTCCTTTCATTTCCAAAGAGTTCAGTTACTTCTCCCCCCAGATCATCCTGCATGTGTGCGTTTTGCGCAGTGGTATCTCCAAGAAAGTGCCCAAGATGTGAATTTCCCAGCTTATGTTTTGTTTTACTGATGAGGCCAATTTCACTAGGGATGGCGTATTCAATCAGCACAATGCGCATTTGTGGGTTCACGAGAACCCCCACGGTGTGTGCACCCATGCGGCACAACATCGTTTCACAGTAAATGTGTGGGCAGGTTTGGTCGGCGACTGCTTAGTCGGGCAGTACCTTTTACCATCCCGCATGACCTCTGCGAATTATCTGATCTTTCTGGAACAGGTTCTACCAGGCTTACATGCCCGTGTTCCAGCAAATGTGAGATGCAACATATGGTTTCAACATGATGGGGCGCCTCCCCATTATGGAAGGTGTGTTCGTGCGCATTTGAACATGTCTTTTGGGCAATGATGGACTAGTTGCTTGGCCTCCACACTCACCTGATTTAACGAGCGTTGATTTCTTTCTGTGGAAGCTACCGTGTATGAATCGCCTGTGGAGTCTGACATGGATCTCGTGGCAAGGCTCGTCTGCGCTGCTGCTACTATCAAAGAAACTCCATGTGTGTTCGACCGTGTCTGGCAATCAATGCTCCATCGGTGTCATGCATGCATCGCGTCTCATGGTGGAAACTTCGAATAATCTGCTGTAACATTATGAAATGTATCATCTAGTACGCCATTTGTAATAATTATGTCCAATAAATGTTTTCCCATTAATCACTGTCTTGTGTCCTTTCAGATCTTGTACCTCTGCTACCACTTTCCCATGACGTTTCCGGTTATGAGTTCCTGTGCAAGTCTCATTCCTTTAGATGTTATCTACTTCCCCTAAAAGTTTGTACCTATATTTTTGAGACACCCTGTATAATTAATTATATTCTTATGCAGCTCATCTGATGAAACCATGTTTACTTATGTATGTCACATGTTTGTAATAAGTGTTAGTTACTTACCTGTAAGAGACGTTGCCCATTGTCATTGCAGCTACCAATACCAAAAGGGCCTACTGTACTGTGCAAATTAGTTGGGACAATAGTAAATGCAGAAACAAAGACACAACTAAAATATATATTTGTTTAATAGTGTAGTTAATAGTGAATGTGACTCCCCCCCTTAGCTTTAATTGCTTCTTTCACCCTCTCAACCATTGATGCCACTAGCTTTCCACACAACTCCTTCACTTCAGGGTCGTGGTATCACACTTTCATGACACTTTCTATCATTTTCGTTTTCGCCGTGCAATCCGTCTTAGATATGCGCGCTTTAATAATGGCCCACAAATTTTCAATGGGGTTTAGATCGGGTGAATTTCCTGGCCACTCCTATACCTTGAAATGTTGCTGGATAAAGAAGCTCTTAGCAAGCTTAGAATTGTGGCATGGAGCCAGATCCTGTTGAAATACCCCATCGCCGTTAGGAAACAGCTTCTGCAGTGTTGGGACCATTTTCGCCTCCAGAACGCCTATGTACTTTTTGCTGTCCATCATTCCTTCAATTGCGGTGAAGCGTCTGTGGCCCGGAAGCTATGAAACATCCCCAAAACATGACCTTGGGTGGGTGTTTGGGGGATTGTTGGATGTGGTCGGATCAAACAGGTTCTCCAGGCTTCGCTTGTCCCAACTAATTCGCACAGTACTGTATCACCCCTCCCCAAAGGTCAGAGTCAGTACCAACTTTAGCATTGAAATCACCTAGAACAAAGATAATATCTCCTTTCTTGGTATTCAAAGAAAGGAGAATAATAGAATTTTCAGAATAAGTAATTATTTTTTAAATATTACTATATACTGAACATTATAAATCAGATGCGATGGATGTACAGTATTAATTTATTATGTTAATTTTAAGATTTTGCAGCGACAAAACTGTATTTTCATTAAAATTCACGCTTCCATTTTGATTACAATTGCTTTTTTTTCTCATAATGTAAAAAATATTTTTTATAGAAAATAAAAAAAAAGACTGCGTGTAAGTGCGCACTACCATTTATTGTGCCTAGAGTCACATGAGATGTAAATTCGGCTCTGGTTATTATATTATAAAAAACAATCTGTATTCGTTTTCAGTGATATAAACACACAATGCATAAATGAAAGGATATCTAAATGCTAGGATTATTATCAGGCCACAAAACCGAAGTCTTAACTGCTTATATTTTACTACGAAAACATTCTTAAATCTGCTCTCTCACAGTGAGCCGAAGCATAAACGTGTAATATTACAAATAACAATACTTACGTGGAGTTGGTCTTCGTCCTGTAAATACACTATCAGGCTGTCAGCATCTATAACTTAGAAATTAACATTTATAATAAAAGATTTCCATAATGAAATCAAATAAATAAAAAAAGATACAATGAATATATCAATATCAAGTAACAAATATATTTATTACGCCTCTGTATATCTGAAATAGAAAAAAAATATGTACACTAAACTATATCAGGAGACAAAAGTTGGAAGAAATAAAATCAAATGTTTAAATCATGCACCAGAAATAAATCATGAGATATTCTTTCATGGTTTTATATTGGATCTTTTCTCTTCAGTGGAAAAATTACAGTCGATATAGTCGGTATCCTACTTAAAGTCAACGGCAATCAAGACACAATCGAACAGTCCTTAATGATCTTAGAGTAATAGATCACTATGAGAAGTTATGAATATACTGCATTGTGTGCTCACTGCTGAACAATTTTAGTTAAATGTATTAAAGTATAAACATGGTCTATAGATGATACTAGGCATAACTGTGCACTAGTTCCTTATGATGATACACAAAAATGGCCAGGCATAGTACTTAACTTCCGGTCCCACCTTCTCATGATGTAGGCTGTCAGTACCTTTCAGGGTGATATTCTTTCCCCTAGAGTAGGGGTTCTCAACGTGGGGTACGCCGTGAGAGCTCAAAAGTCACTAGATCTTCCATTGTCCAATAAAGCAGAGTTGATTGAGATATCTTGTGACAATAGTTTAAAAAGCATTCATTCCAAAAAACAATTGATTAGTTTTTGGATTGGAGTGGAGAAGGAATATCCGACTTTGTCAAGAATTGCAGTCAAATATTTGTTACCTTTCACAACAACTTATTTATGTGAAACTGGTTTTTCATCTTTAAATACTTTAAAAAATATAGGAACAAGCTGGATGTTGAAGATGACTTGCGACTCTACCTTAGCAAGATAACCCCAACCATTGATGAACAGTGCAAGCGTAAACAAGCGCAACCATTTCACTGATTACCCAGTAAATTGTTTATAATTTTATAAGATTTGTTAGATTGTTTATGTCATTTTTTTGTGTTTATCGATACATGTAATTTATGAATATAAAATTTAATATGTATATATATATATGCTTTATTTTATTCCCATTGTTATATTATAACTATAGTTTTATCTATCTATACAAGGGGTACGCCAGTTACATACACATTTCCAGTGGGTACGTGAAGCATAAAAGGTTGAGAACCACTGCCCTAGAGGGAACAAAAGACTGTTAGATCCATTTGGTAAATGAATGTGGACTTCTCTAGTCAATTTCTTTATATTTTCCACGAATGATCAATGATCATGATAATAAACACACTGAAAACGAATGATCATGACGAATGATCAACTTCACACAGTCTTAATACTGACCACTTATACCAACCTGACTCTCTACTGGTTATAATTAAGGATTATGAATATATTGAACTGATGGACTTCTGTTAAAGGAAAATACACTGCTCGTTATCGGCTTGCTTGTAGGTTTCCAGCCCCAGCTGAACTGGTACGCAAACTTTATATTAGCAAGCAGATGATCCTGATCAGAAGCCATCGCTGGTATCTAACAACTTGAAACTAGTGTTAGCATCACCGATCCTAAACTGGTAAGTTTCGAAAGTACACTTGCTGGCACTCGAAAGAGTATGATGGATTCTGAAGTAAAGAAATTTGTTATTCTCTAAGTCCATACCAGCATGGTGCTTTCAACTCCTAGTATATGGGGATGCTATACCCGATGCTAAATTTAAAACAAGGATTAAAGACTCAATGTTATCGGTTTTTATGCCATCACTGAATATTGATAATTTGATAAGAAAGATAGGTTTTATGGATGACTTCAGGATATATTTATTTCTATCAAAAATAAAAAAGCTTTGGGTTGGGTTGTTTTACCTCTGAGCGGCACTTTTTTGCACACCATGTGCTAAATGGCCAGGTCAAGGACCCCGAAGGCTCAGATAAGGTTGGGGGAGGGGACCCACTGGAACAGTCGTTGGGAGACAGATGGTAGCTTCTCGTCAACGCCATTCAGCGTGTTCTTTAACGTGCACAGGGATGGCTTTCCATACATGGGGCTATGGGCTTAATGTCCCATCAGATGGATGGCGGCCTTTCAAAGCCCATCGGTGTCCCCTACTGACCGTGGGCTGTTCTGTGGAGATAAATCTCAACGCTGACCCAGCTGGGACTCGAATCTGGGAACTGCAGATTACAAGCCTGGTGCGCTACCGATTGAGTCACCCCCGCCCATCAAAAAAAGCATATATTACTCTTGTGCTGGGTAATTTTCGTGGCAACGATAGTACTGATTTTGACCTTTGGGAAGAAGTGACAGTTCCTTTGGCAGTGGCAGTTGAATAGGAATGGGAAACGTCTTCAACAGGAAGTAAAATAACTAACTATAAACACTGGGATATTTATAAATACAGATAGGTTACAGCTGATAGATTGAATATGAATATGAAAAAATACGTACTAGTTAACAGCAAATGTCAGCTCTGTTAGGAGAGCCAGGTCTTATAGAGTAGCTAAAATTGGATCTAACCATTAAGTTGTTAAAAGTGTTTCGAAGAAGTACCTTTAATGTTGAAGCTCTGATAGACTGAGAGATAGACAAAACTTACCCTGACAGGTTACTTGCAAAACCGTGGTTTGCTTATTACAGAAGCTGAGGAAGAGTGAAACATCGAAAACTGGCTGTTCTTGAAACCAACCGTACTATTCATTGAACTTGGCTTCAAAACGAACGAGATGAGACAAAGCCATTAGAGTGATTAGAGTTGATGAGATTAGAGCCATTAGAGTTGATGAGACAAAGCCATTAGAGACGGCAATGGAGCATATTTGCAAAAAAAAAAAGAATTGCAGGGGTAAACTGAATCTATACCCTAATACTTCTAACAGACAGAATTAAAATAGATTTATTTGAAGCCACTATCTTCGCTGTTATATTCTGCTAATACTGGGTAAAGGGAAAAAACTGTCTTGAGCTGGGGTTTTTCCGAACCCAAGACTTCCTTCCAAACGACAATTTGGAGAATACAATTCGGCAGATATGCCAATTCTGTGGATGACAACTCGGTGGAAGACAATTCGATGGATACAACAATTCTGTGGATGACAACTCGGTGGATAAGACATTTCGGTGGAAATAGGAAATGGTTAGAGATAATTTTAAATTAATTAACCTAATTACAAAATATTTTCTGTTAGGGAACAATATTACTTGGAATCTATGCAATCGCGCACTATGTAAAACGAATTGTTTAGAATTCAGCATAACTGATAATTACATTCATTCTCTCTATTCATAAAATATAAAACATTACGATAGTCGTTTAAACAGTGAGTCATATCCGACAGTTGGTAATGCGAGAGCGACAATTCGTGGACGATTGGCTATGTCCACACTTGTGCGCTTTCATCTTCAACTTTACTTTCCGTGCACACACAGTGCCAACAAAAAATAAACAAAAAATTAAACCAATAATCGTCCAACTAGCTATGAGAAAAATGAAAGAAAATTGGATCAAGTGTTGGAAATTAAAGAAGACATTATTCACTAAGGAAATACATGAGGGGGCTGCCTGATGGTAGAGTTTACGTAAATGATCATTTAACACAAGAAAACAAGCAGCTATTGTATGAATTAAAGAAATTACAGAGGGAAAAATATTTCAAGTTTGTATGGGTCAAGGACTCAAACCTTTACGTAAGGAAAACTGAAACATCCAGGGTGCTAAGGATTAGGGATAGTGATGACTTAAATCTGTTAATGGATTAGTGAAATGGAAAATAAAACGATGAGTAGCGATATTGTTTCTGGTACTGAGATGATGAACAATGGCAATGACATGGAAACAATTCCTGTTTTTGATGTTGTAATTTGGATGAAATATACAGGGTCTGTAAAATAGATAGTGACAATGTTTATGATAGGAATTTGTATAAATGGCCTGGGGGTATAAATGTTATTATGGGTAACATCAGAAGTTTGCGGAGGAATTTTGATCATTTTTTGCATTACTTAAATTTAATAGAACTTAAACCTTATATAATTGTTTTAACAGAGATATGGATTGGTGATGATGAAATACAATTGTATACAATATCTAATTATAAAGTTTATTATAAATGAATGTTATAATGAAAGTAGATCAGGTGGAGTGATTGTGTTTGTTAAGCAGTGCATAACAGTGTATGGATTTAATAATGCGTTTGTTACTGCTAATATGGTAGAAATTTCTTTTAAACTAAATAATATAACATTTCTCCTACTGGCATTTTACAGGTTACATTCATATACAAAACAAAATTTTGTTACAGAACTAGGGAATAAACTAGAAACTATAAATAATAATAATGTCTTAATAATAGGTGATATGAATATTAATCTAAAAGGAAATGATAAAATTAAACAAGAATATTTACAGCTGATTAAGTCAAACTGTTTTATTGTGTGTCATGGAGAAATCACTAGAGAGGGAGTAAAAACTTGTTTGGACCATGTATTTGTAAGAAGTACGATCCGATATAATTTAACTACTTATATTATTAAACTTAATATTACCGATCATTATTTTATAGGAATAAATTTTCAGTTAGAATTGAACAAAAATCGGAAAAAAATTAAATACAATACGTAGGATAAATATGGACAAGTTAAAAGAATCTTTGAAGGGTAAAGACTGGAATGAAATTAAAATAGGAAGTGATGTAAATGCTTTATTCAAGTTATTTTTATTGAAATTGCAGGATATGATAGAGTTATCAAAAGATACTACACATTTAAAGAATAGAGAAAAGTCGCTGAAACCATGGATAATAAATGCTCTTTTAAATTCTATTAAGAAGAAAAATAAGTTATATAAGTTGAGTAAAAATCAACCATTTAATACAAACCTAAATAATTATTTTAGAAAATACAGAAATTTAATATTAAAATTAATCAAAGATGCAAAATCAAAGTATTACATTGAAAAATTTTTAGGTAGTGACGGTGATACTAAACAATATTGTAAAATTATAAATGATTTGTCTGGTAGACAGCAAAAGAACTTAATGTCCCCTTCAGAAAAAAAAATTATATTATTTATTCTTTTAACGAAAATCCCGTGTTGTTTATTGATAAATTTAATACCTATTATACAGAAATTGTTGGTAATCTTGTAAAGGAAATTCCTGATTATGCTGATAATGAAAGCCATAAATCGATTTCATCTCTAAATTCTATTTTTATTGATTATATATCAGAGAATGAGATTTTTGGAGTTATTGCATCATTAAAATTGGGAAAACCAGTTGGAAGTGATCAGATATCTGTGGAGACACTAAAAGAGATAAAAAGTTATATTGTAGATATATTATGTTACCTATTTAACTTATCGTTATCATCTGGATGTTTTCTCTCGATTTTGAAAGATTCAACCGTTGTCCCAATATACAAAGGAGGTGAATATTTAGATATCGCAAATTACAGACCGATATCCTTGCTCTCAGTTTTTTCAAAGATTTTCGAAAAGCTACTTAAAATTAGAATTTTATATACAATTGTCTGATTTGCTGATAAAAAAACTTGAAAAGGCTGGAATTGGAGGAAATGTTTCGAAATGGTTGGAAACATATTTGAAAAATAGAATTCAAAGAGTAAAAATGGTAAACTTGTTTAGTAAGGGATTTGAACTAAAATATGGAGTTCCACAGGGTTCTGGTTGGGTCCAATATTATTTAATGTTTTTATAAACAATCTTTGCAATCTTGAACTTAAAGGAAAAATAATAACTTTCGCTGATGATACAGCTTTGATATATGCGGCTGACAATGAGAATATTTTAATTGAAGAAATAAATGAAGACTTGGGTAATATTAGAAAATGGTTCTTAAAAAATAAATTGTTATTGAATATTAATAAAACGAAATATTTATATTTCAATTTAAAACGTAATAAAGTCGATAAGTTAAAAAATAAAGTATTTTATCATTCTGTAAACTGTATAGGACATCAGTGTGCATGTGAAGCAATTGAAAGTGTAGAATATTATAAATATTTGGGCGTATATATAGACAGACAGTTAAATTGGAATGAACATATTAAATATTTGATAAAAAAATTAATGCAATAATTCCAAAATTGCTTTATATTAGAAATTTTATGAATCTTACTTTTTTAAAGCTTATATATATAATGCTTGGGTTAAGTCATATTTAAGTTGTGGAATAATATCTTAGGGAGGAATGTTTTATAGTAATATTAAATCCTTAGTTACTATTCAAAATAGAGTAATTAGATGTGTATTAAGAAAAAGAAAATATGATAGTATTAAATATTTTTATAATGATCTTCAAATTTTACCACTACGGAAAATGTATGTTTATAATGTGATCTTATATTTAAAAAAGCACTATAGAGAAAGTGACATTAAAAATGTAATGCAGAATACCAGAACAAGTGCACATATTAATTTCATTCTACCACTTCCGAAGGAAACTATTACGCAAAATCATTATATTTTTTTGGCACCTAAAATATTTAACAGTTTACCTGAAGCTATAAAGGATGAAATAAATTCTCTTATGTTTTCTCGTAAACTAAGAGATTGGATTTGTAATATAGATGATATAGAGGATTATAGAGATTTGTAATATAGATGTTCCTTAGGTTGGAGGGTTTTCCCCTATATTTCTGATTGTAATTTTTTTTTATTTGTTTGCTCTTTAGGACGTTAAATTTTTGAATAAAAATTGGTGTATTTATAGTTTATTATTGATTCTGTTACTATGTTGTTGATGTAACCATGACAGAAAATATTAATATGGTAATATACTTAAAATGTTGTTTCTAATGTTTATAGATGTTTTTTATTTTAACCTTATACTCCACGTGCGAGTCTTTGAACTCTTGTGGAATTGTACATTTCCAAAATTTTTCGTAAATACTTATATTGTATCATAATTTAATATATAAATGGAAATAAAGGATACTACTACTACTTTCAATTTCGCTTTTCAACACCGAGTAGTCTAGCGCATGCCTTAGATGAAATGCGGTGGACGGATGCCTTCAACTGTACGTCAAATAGCTTTCAATTTTTCACCAGTGTAGACGTGAAGTTGCAATGGACGTAACTGATGCTGCTATGTTAGCGGGTATACGTGCTGCATATTTAGTGCTGAAAAAAGTGAGAAAACGACGTGAAAAATACCGGCGATCGATATGGATGAAAGATTACTTTAAAACGCGGGATTTTGGAATAATGAAGGAACTGGAATTAAATGAAAACGTTCTTTTTAAGAATTTTTTGCGAATGTCTTGAACATACTTCTGCATGCTTTTGGGAATGGTGGAGCCGAAGATAAAAAAAAAAACTCGTTTCAATGAAGCAATCACACTTACATATTTGACTACCGATGATTCATTCATGTCTCTGATGTACTACTTATTTAAACCTCTAATCTGATTAATTACTTAATTTTTTTTATTTATTTGAATTAATTTAATAATTTATATCTCTGATGAATTATTTAACCTATAATCTTCAATAAAGGCCGATGTTTGTTCTGACGACATGATGAACAAAAAACTCAAGCTGAATAATTACAAAATCCGAACGAAACCTTCCAGACAAACTATGAATATGCACGGAATGTTGAACAAAAATCCACTATTGCTGGAAGTACGTCCGCTACTGCATGCGTCACTGAAAACGGCGCCATTCAACTGATTTGAGGTATGCCTTTGCGCATGCGTCACATGCGCCGTGCCGCATGACTCCTAGCACACGTAAAACGCACAAGTGTGGGCAGAGCCAATATTAAGATCAAGAGAAGGGGGTAGAGTGCCTCATCACGGCCGCCCGCAATGACAGCGGCTTACCTTTCTATCATCGTAGGAAGTGGATCACCTCCTAGGTTCTCGCACATTTTTGATGCATTTCGTGCACTAGATGTAGTATCATCGTTTCGTGCACTAGATGTAGTATCATCGTTTCGTGCACTAGGTGCAGTATCATCAACTAACGTTCCCAGCCAACAGAAATAGCTACAGGCAATAGCCATACGACACGAACAAAATGGTCACAAATATAATAAATATGTACATTAAACATAGAAATTATTATCAATAAAAAATATTAATATTTATGAACCTATACTACATTTTGAAATTATTAAACCATAAAGAGATCACTCATTAATTATGCGAGGGATACTACAGAGTGTTTTCTTTTAAATTACAATTGCTCCATTTATTAGGAACAGAAAGGTAAGGAGAAGATAAAATTAAAGAGATGGAAAGAGGAGAAGGAATGAAAGAGATAGAATGGGAACAGGAAAAGGCGAGGATGAAGGAGAGAGAAGGAACGGGAAAGAATACTTGAATTAGAAGCATAGTTAGATGAACAGAGAAGGGTAAGATATGAACGCAGATTCCAAAATATGAAAGATAACAAAGGTATTTTCAAGAAAAATCAGAAATGAGCTGTGTAAACTATTTCTCTGATAATCTATTAAGAATGGATAAGTTTCATCAGATAGATGAAAAGTCTGTAGGAAGTAAGGATAGATTATCTCTTGATGAGAGTAATTTTAATCAAACAAATTACAGGGACAATGAAAGTAAAGTGTTTAATAAGAGCGATGAAAATAAATTTAGTAAAAATCACTATAAGCCTAAAAAAGTAGAGTGTTTAATAAAGCTAAAAGTAATAAGAGAAGGGTCTTTAATAATATTGTATATAATATTGAGTAGCCTAGTATTAGTTACTTAGGCAGTAGAGAATGTAAGAATGTACAAGATAGAATGGAAATTAATGATAAGAAGATATCAAAAAGTGGTAATTCTAAAATGATTAGTATGTATGAAGATGGTAAATTAACAGAGAAGAACGTGATCAGTGAAGTTCCGTTTATGTCTAAGACAGATAAAATAGAGGTTGATAGAATAAATATGAAAATTGAAAGAATTAATCATGAAATTAAAGAGCTGAAGGGTATGACAGCTGAAAGTAATAAGTTATTGGATAAGTTTAGTAGTGATGAGAAAATGGTTTGAAACTGATAAAAATGAAACTGTGATTGAAAATTTTTGCATGAACGCCGACGGACTACACAAGGTGGGTGCCGTAGCAGCCGAAATGGCAAGAGATATCAGTAAGAGATAATCACCTGGTCGAAGTATCCATATATTTCCATGCCGTGTCTGTGGAAAACAAAATCTGCGACAATGATTACAGAAATCGAGAAAAGAAGAACATGTAGTTGTAGTATGAATTGTAGATATGTGCCGCGAAGTCGAACCCAAACCGACAAGAGATTTCGTGGTGAAAAACAAAATTCGTTCCTGACTACTTTACGTAAAGAACACAAGAGTGTGACTGATACAAGGCGAAGTGGTACTGGAACAGATGATATTTATACTCCAACATTGTGATATTACGATATACGTTGTAGTGCAGTTCGCGGTATAACGACCGCCATTTTGTTTTTGACGCAACGTATTGCTACGTTATACTTTTACGTAACTCACTGCCCCTGCCGGTTACCGATGAAAACGGAAAAAGTTTTCGCACTTAATAAAAAAAAGTCTAATATACTTCTATAAAGAAAATTATTACTAAATATACAACATAATAAATACACTTCACGGAAATAGAACATTATCTAGAGTATTCAACTGTTGTACAGATAAGGGCTTAAAACTTGCATTACCAGGCACAGTACAACGAGAATACACAAACAAGAATTTAATGATAAATGCTTATTTACGAACGTAAAATTTTGCTTAGCATATAAAAAATCAGCCAAATTAACTTTATCTAGGGTATATAGTAACAACTACGCATATCGCTCAATAGCACACTTTCGTTACACACTATTAAAAAACCCCTAAAAGTATATAATCTCATCGGTGACAATAATTTCAACTAGATCATAACGCTAAACAACAGATTGTCGTTCCACACGAAAAAACCAAAGCCCCAATATATTATATATCTTGTACGAGACAATAATTTTAATCTACATATATCGTTTAGGAAAGAATTTTCGCTCTGCACATATATAAAAAGTCCCTCCCTCCCCCCCAAAAAAAAATCCACATCGGAGGCAACTATTTGAGCCAGAACTTCTACCAAAACAACAAATTTAGGTTCCACACTTTACAAAAGCTCACCCTCCTCAAAGTAAATATTCTTGTCGAAGACAACTATTTCGACTAAAGCATATCACTAAATAACATATTTTCGTTTCGTACTTAGAAACAAATCCCCCCCAAAAAATGAAATCAAAGGATAAACACACATAGAACGCCTACTTGTAAAAGTCTAAATATCCAGAAATTTAGGTTCTTAGGAGGTATACGGAGATACTCTGCATCACTAAAAACATTTTTAATTTGCAACATTCAAAAATTCACGTGATCCCCAATTCCACATGATAGTTAAAAAAAACTATACATGTATATTCATTTCAGATCATATCTAGCCCCTTCATAAATCTAAAAAATATCGAAATGTGATATTTACATATCACTGCAAATCTCAGCAGCAGACGATATTTTCTATTCAATTATGTCATACGTTACATTCCCATTTCTTACGTTACATTTATTCCGTAGCGCCGTGTTGTCCTGTGAACTGCACCGTGGCCTTTTTAATGTAATATACGTTTCTTCTCATTTTCGACACTTGTGTGAATCGTTAAAACGCAGTTCATTTAAAAAGTTCATATGTGAATTCCTTCTCTTGTGGCCATTTTCGACCTCAAAATCTGTGTTTACCCATCTTTTTTTTCATACAATAGGAAAAAATAATTCTTAAACATGTAATTCTATTCTTATTAGAGAAAGGAGCCATTTTGTATTAATGAACTAATTGTCCACCAGATGGCAGCAATTTCTCCGTGCAAGAATATTGACAGATGGATGGCCGATTCGTTGAAAACTTTCGACGAAGTACTGTAGAATCTTGATGTGAACAGCAGGCAAGGATGCATGGCACGTTTTAGCAGACATGCATTCTGACAAGTGGATGGGGTCCTTAACGCTTGTAAATTTGTCCAGTTGTATAAGACTCCTTTTTTTTCTAAATAACTTTTAAAATCATTGTTTAATTGTTGTTTTTCTGCTTAATAAATCGAATAAGAATAAAATTTTGAATCCGTATAATCATCAATGTTTTATGAAAGATGAAGAAAATTTCGAATATTTCCACACTTTGGATGCTGATGTTAGTAACAGAAGAGACTACTAATGATATATATATATGATATGGATGATCATCTTCCACAAATGGAAAATAATGAACGTGTTCTACGGCTTCTATAAGTATGAATACCTTGACAGCTTCTATGATGGGAATTACAGTACAGTCTTCCAACTTCAGTCCTTATTCTTTGGATATCTGGAGTCAGAAAGTGCAAAAAGTAGGTACCCCCTCGAAAATCCAATTTTCTTAGTCCACCCTTGCCGGTCGTCACTTTGCAAACGCAATGTGACGTACTCGCAGTTCCTTGTCGCTCTGCAAGGAAAGAGTGTAGCCTTCACACTCAAAACTAGGGGTCTGCAACAAAGAACTAAGCTCATTAGTTCTCGCTGCAAATAACCTGGAACGCGTGAGTAGTTTAGTCGCAGACCAGGTAACCCTGACGCACTGTGTTTTTCTCCCTATTTCGCCCACTTCCAGTCACGTGATATGACATCACAAGACACACACCCTTATTGATATTCATAATTCAGAATTAAGAATTAATTAATTTCCTTTATTAAAAAACCTTTATTAAAAGCCCGTGGCGCCATCTAGTGTATAGATTGATTACTATTTTTAGAAAAACCCTCTATTTTAGTCATAATTTTTCCAATTTTTGACTCCTCCTTATTAAAAAAACCCTTATCAAAAGTTCCCTCCCCCTTTATGAAAAGCCCGTGGCGTCATCTAGCGTATATGCTGAGTACTTTGAAAAAGCCCTCGATTTGTCATAATTTTTGACTCCCCCTTATTAAAAACACCCCTTATCAAAAGTTACTTCCCCCTTTATGAAAAAGCCTGTGGCGCCATCTAGTGTATATGCTGAGTACTATTTTCAGAAAAAACCTCTATTTTAGTTGTAATTTTTGACTCCCCCTCATTAGAAAACCCCTTTATCAAAAGTTCCGCCCTCCTTTATTAAAACACCCCTTTATTAAAATTCCCTCCCATTTATTAAACCCCCCTATCAAAAGTTCCCTTTATTAAAACTCCCCCGATCAGAAACTCCCTTAGTATCCACGTTCAGTGAAATTTTCCGAGTCCAACTAAACTTTGGGTGGCAACGATCAGAATGGCTGATGCAATTCTCTATATAATTCCAAAACTAAACTTTGGGTGGCAACGATCAGAAAATCTCCTCCCCTTTATTAAAATTCCCTCCCCCTTATTAAAAAACCCCTTATCAAAATTGCCCCATTGGTTCACCCACCTGTATTTTAAGCCCTCTCTATAAAGACCCCCTGGTTGACCCACCTGTATTTTAAGCCCTCCACTTTAAAGACCCCATGGTTGACCCATCAATCAGTTTTCTCTATGTGCTTTTAAATCTAATTGTGGTTTCATCCAACGTCTGTATTATTTTCAGTACATCTACTGTATTTAAAAAAAATTCCTTCCGACACAGTGATTTGAACCCGGTACCTTGGTGTCAATACCTGGATGTTATCGCACTTGACTATACCTGATTTCCTAACACCTGAAAAAGATTTTTGGCGGCGTCATCTAGTGTATAATTTAGCAAGATTTTAACCGAAATTATTCCCAATCTTTGACTCGCCCTCATTAAAAAAACCCTCATTAACAGTTCTGCCCCCCTTTTAAGGACTATCCTGCAGTAACTGTTTTAAAAGACTGTCCCGCAGAAAATGAAAAAATGCTATTATGTAAAAAATTAATAAAAGGAAAAATATCTGATTTTATTCGTAATTATGAAAAATATTGAGGGGTAATATGGTCTGGTGACATAAAAGACCCGCTTTAGCTTTTGGTACCGGACCACGTTTTATTGACGGATGAATCTTGGATCACTCCATGCGCTGCTTCCGTATCAGACGCACTGTCTTACATCGTGAAAACCCACTCTTTATCGTAGTTTTGGGACTCAAAAATTTTCCAAGTCCAGAGACGGTTCTCCGCATTCCCAATTCTACCCTTTATGATAGGTCAGCGTTTCAATGTACCCAATGTAGACAAACCATTTTGAAATTACGCGCCCTAAACCTCCAAGTGCTGAGCTTATTAAAATTTGTCTCCATCGGGTTGATGCCATCAGATATCTGTGTTTCCGCATCAGGACTTGTCTTGGAAAGTGGTTTTATGTTCATTACTCTCCGTAAGTATATCCGTTACGCAACATGGTTTTATTCCTAATACTTATTACAGCTGTATCCTCAGTACATGATGCAACTTTTTCCTAGGAAGTAACGCTACTCCGAAGAAAAATCAGCTATAGGAGTAATAATTGTTTTTTTAAATCTACAGTTCTAAACGCTTTTATATTTTTTAAAAACCGTCTCTTCCACCGTTTACCGGCGTGAGTATGACTCATCACACTGATGAAATTCGCGTTGCAACGTTAGTTACACGCTTTACAAGGTCAGTTGTTTTCATCGGGTAAATTCTGTAAAGATTATGCGGTAGAATGTTAAAAGTAGAATTCATACATTTCAGCTTACGTTTCCGGTAGCATAAAAAACTATAGTTCCAACACGAATGCATGTTAATAGGGAACACTAGTCAAATACACTAACCTACTATAAAAATAACACATAAGTCTCACGCAATCGTACCTTACCAACTTACCTGAGCTAATCCACCAAAATTCAATTGGACTGATAGTCAAAATTTAGCAAATACTTCAACGAATCCGCCTAACTATGCTTTGACTTATATGTTCTGATTGGGCCTGAAAATTCTGTACTTATGCTGTTGTACTCACGTAGAGCATATAACAAACGACAGAAAAATGTCTTTACAAACTAAGAGCGTGAAAAATCCCTTCTCTCCCACTTCAACTCTGTTACGAAACCTTCTACTATCATTGTCACGTGATCTGTTGAAATGACTCATCACGGCAACAAGCTGCCCACCCGGTGATAAAAGGCCATGGGTCAACTCACGTGCTGACCTATGGAAAGCTGATAAGTCAATGCAAAAGATATGGTACTGTTTATCTAAACCCTTTCCTCTGAGAACTGCTCAGTGCTTTATCTTCCTTGAGGATGTCCTAATGAGAAAGTTAAATAATGACATGACGAAATGCAGCAATTCAAAATAAGGGATTCTTCTACCGATAGATTAGAAGAGATGCACTTAAAAATTGATAAGAATCTATGAAATTCAAAGTTCCAAGGGAGAATGCTGTTTTCCATATTATTGGGAATACAATTAATCTTGATCATACCAATTCTTTGCAGATGGCTGTCCTTTAGGTTATGAAATATAACCGCAATCTTTTTTGGATGCTTAAAATTGAAATGACACACATTATGACCGGCTCCTCAGAGAAGCGGTAAGGGGAAGAATACTATACCCATGTAATGAAAGTATTCATTCGACATAAAAAAACCTAGGCCAATATCATGTACACTGACGTGCTCCTCTTAGCTAATGTGTTTGGTGGCAGATACTATGAAATTGATCCCTGTCATGTTTACACAGCTCCTGCTTTCATACCTGAAGTTGACAAATATAGTTGATAAACTACAATGTACCTTTTTGGGAGGCATACGAGGGGGAATTTCAGTGAATCGTTTTATCGCTATCGCACGAAGCAACAAGCATTTAGAATGAAAGACCGATTGCAAGTTTGTTTAAACTAACTCTTCAGATGCACGTTTCTCCATAGATTCGTAAAACTCTCATTATGTATTCTTTGCTTTCTCTCACACATCTCACAAGATAATTAAAGTTCAAACACTAATACATCTTCCACCTATGTATATTTACTTTCTAATAAACCAAACGACTTAAATAGAGGGCTTTTTCTAAGTACTCAGCATATACACTAGATGACGCCACGGGCTTTTCATAAAGGGCGGAGGGAACTTTTAATAAGGGGGGGTTTAATAAGGGGGAGTCAAAAATTGGGAAAATTACGACTAAAATAGAGGGTTTTTCTAAAAATAGTACTCACAATGCCACGGGCTTTTAATAAAGTTTTTTTATAAAGGGAAATTAATTAATCATTAATTAATTATTAATTCTGAATTATGAATATCGATAAGGGTGTGTGGCTTGTGACGTCATATCACGTGACCGGAAGTGGGCGTGGCCGATGACGTCATATGGAGAAAAACACAGTGCGTGGGGTTACCTGGACTGTGACTAAACTACTTGCGTGCTTTGTTGTCTCTGCGAGATCTACCGTGCTTTCTGACATTTCTTTCCACTCTATAGGTAAACATTATGTCCAGGAAAAGAAGTTTACTCTTTTGTAAATGGTTAATATCACTTGCTTTGGCTAAACTATAGGCGTAATAATAAAAAAAAATCGCACTACACGAGTCGCGAGATTTTTAATAATTGAAAAAGATAAGGATTAAATTGCGAAAATCGCCTAAATGCTCGAGGCTGACACTGTTACAAAATTTTTTGTGCATGACACCTGCCGAACTTAAAGAGATTTTGGCTAGTGTTTTTTGTTGTTTATCTAAAGAGGTGTTGACGATTTAGAACAAAGGGCAAGAAATTGTGAAAATCAATTTCTGCAGCTGAAAGATTGGCGTTAACAGATAAGGCAAGATGCATTTAGAATTGTTCTTAGCTCGTTTTCCGAAATAGCTAACGTTTTAACTCTGTGGTCTGTTTGTAGACGGTCAACTGTTTTTATTTGCATAGGTAAATTAAAAATTCCTTTTGGGTTTGACAAGATTGATGAACGATTACGATGATTCGCACTTTTTCAAATCTCACAAAAGTTTTAATGGCGCTCTCTAATAAACGATGGAAATTTTTGAAAACTGAAAAACTTTAAATGAATATGAATATAGGCTGGAAATTTTGGTGGTGGAATGTAAATGCCATGAGGTTTGCATTGATAACAATGAGTTAATTATGGGGGGATTTTTGCTTTAAAAGATAATTGGAAGAAATTGTTCGACAATTGAAGGGCTTGCAGCTATACGGGTCAGCCCCACTTTCTGCCAATTTTAAGTAAACAAATAAATATCATTTAAAATTCAAGTTTTTTTTTTCAAACATGCTATAAATTGATAGACAACCAATATTGGTATAATAAATGTTTCGGCTGAATATTAAACCTATACCTCTTTTTGACTTCCCATAAATGAAATTTGAATGTTGGAGCTGCCTCGTTTCTGAGTCAAAGATGGAAAAAATTGGTAGGAAGAAAAAATAATATTGAATAAAGTGTAAATAAATTTATTTATGTGATTAATGTGCTTTAAAAGATAATTGGAAAAAATTGTTCGACAATTGAAGGGCTTGCAGCTATACGGGTCAGCCCAACTTTCTGCCAATTTTAAGTAAACAAATAAATATCATTTAAAATTCAAGTTTTTTTTTTCAAACATGCTATAAATTGATAGACAACCAATATTGGTATAATAAATGTTTCGGCTAAATATTAAACCTATACCTCTTTTTGACTTCCCATAAATGAAATTTGAATGTTGGAGCTGCCTCGTTTTTGAGTCAAAGATGGAAAAAATTGGTAGGAAGAAAAAATAATATTGAATAAAGTGTAAATAAATTTATTTACATGATTAATGTGATTGTTACAATGTTTTTAGAAATAATAACACAATGATATAAAATTTTACAGGGTAAAATCTCTTCAAATTCGCCTTCTGTTTCATCTGGATCATCTGGTAACAAGTTGTCTTGTTTCAGTCCATTATAAAACCACATCTCATTTTCTCCTACATACTTTTTTGCAAAATCCAACTTATTTTTTAATTTTGCATCTTTTAGTGGTAATGAATTTTCATAAGCTGGCTGAAGATTATTGATTGTAAAGGATTGTTTAATATTTTCATTGCTACTGGAAGTTGAAAACGTACACTCTCTCTGCATTGAATAGTGCCTTTCTGAACTAGCTTTTTGTCATAGCAAAACAGTTTGTACTTAGTAATAAGGTATTTTCCTTTTTGTTTCTTATTGGGAGTTAATAAGTAAGGATTTTTTCAAAACGGAGTTTTCAAGCTTTCTACGAAGTTAAAAATCATTAGTCTGTCCACTTCAACAACAGAAAACTTCTTATTGGTTCTTTTGATGATATTTACTTATTCTTTTGGAAGAAAAACCCTATCTTTCTAAAAAAAATTTCGATAAGGCCGAATGCCCGATCACATGGCATAAAACTGTGCCCAGGTTCAGGGAATCGATGAGTAATTTTATTGAGTCACCCACTATATAATAATCAGGTATTAAAGCATGATTTTTGTTTTGTGATACGCAGTTATCAGAAAATAAATTAAGCACTTTTATGTCTGGGCTTCAAACATTGTCAATGTAATGATGTAAACAGCTGATGGTTTCATTTGATGATTTTTTTTCCTGTAGTCTCATCATAGACATAAAAATTATATTTTCCTAACTTACCAGATGAGATGGCAAAGTTATAGATCCAGTACTGCCTTTTGTAAAATGCATCACCAGAAGACACTTTTGACAATGGCATATTTCACTGGTATTCAGAACATAATACCTCAGTTGTATCATGCCACTATATGACACAGTTCTTCACGACAGTTCTTTTCCCCCTATGACGTCATCGGCCATGCTCCTCCTGCGCCCCCACTACTCCCCCTTATTAATTCATAACTCATATTTTATAATTAGCCCCTTATCAAAGGTGCTGTCCCCCCTCCTCCTGCACCAGCCATTTTTGACTACAAATTCCCGAATATGTCCCGCCATTTTGGTTTTTATCCTCATCAGAAATTTTTAAGTCCAGACTTCGCCATTTTGGTTCCCGCCATTTTGAATCCTGACGTTACCATAAACTCCCCGATTTTGATGTTTATCCGCCATTTTGAATTCTGCAATCTTGGCTTCTGCCCTCATTAGAAAATTCTCCAATTCCAACCATCACCTGAAAAATCGCAGTTAATTGTGGCGCCATCTAGTGTTTAACACACGTACTATTTTTTAACACATGCACTGTATTCAAAAAAAAAACATTTCCCATGACAGAGTTCGTCCCAAGTTGGTTCACATTAAGAAATTGTACCAGCACGTTTAGCTCTTACACCAAGGGTCGTATATGTTTAGGATGGTTAGATTATGTCTCAAGCAGGAATAACCAATCGTTATAAAATAATCTAGGAAGGTTACCTGTATTTCTTTATTAACGTGCGAGTTTTTATACTTCCTGTATTTATTTTTTTAACTTGCGAATTTTTTATAACATACGAATTTCTTATTTCTTTATAAATTAACTCGTGAATTTTCATTTCCCCATAAATTAACATGGGTATTTTTTAGGCCTTATAAATCAACCTGCGAATATTTTTATACTTTAACGTGTGAAAAAATTATGTTTTTTGCAAAACACACTTAACTTTTACCTCGTGTAAATTAACCACATATTTTTATTCCTTATAAATTAACTTGCGTATTTTTCATTCCTTATAAATAAACCCCAAATATTTTAGTCCTTATAAATTAACCTGTACTTTTTATTTCTTATAAATTAACCCCCAAATATTTTAGTCCTTATAAATTAACCTGCGTATTTTTTTTAATCTTTATAAATTAACCTACACAAATTTTATTTTTATAATTTAACGTGCGAATTTCAATTTTATGTATTTATTTTTATTCCTTATTAATTAAACACTTATCAAAAGTGACGAACCCTAAATTGAAGTGCTTATCAAAAGTTCGACCCTTCATTAAGAATCCCTTATTAATATGTGCCCCTCATTAAACACTTATCAAAGGTTCTGCCCTTGGAGGACATCTTCGATGATCAACCAATAATCTCCTAATTCATTAAAAATTCTTCTTTATCAAAAGTTCCGCCCCCTTTTATTAAACAATTTTAAAAAGTTCTACACACCACTGGATGGTCAACCGTTCTCGAAATTTATCTAAGTCCTCAACGTCCATCTCGGTTTCTGACATCCCCCAAATCCCCCAAAATTTGCAAAACTCGCTTTCTATGAGGTAATAGAACCTTCTAGAAAATGTTGCACATTTTGGCCAAGTCCCAGAAGATGGTAAAATTCTGGAATGTGTGATGCAATCACCATATCGAGTTGAAAACCCCTGAGTAATTCCACCCCCTCTCAGAATGCTTGATGCAATCCACAAAATAATTACGAAGTCCAACTAAACTTTCGGTGGCAATACAGCGCATCCCCTATCAGAATGGTTCATGCAATCCTCAAAATAATTACAAAATCCAACTAAACTTTCAGTGGCAAATGTCAGGGCATTCTCTCTCAGAAAGTAATTATTTTGAGGATTGCATCAACCAAAGTCCAATAAACGTTTGGTGGCAAAGGTCAGGGCATCCCCCTCATCCCTTTGGTGGCCATCTTCGATGGTCAACCTATAAACTCATTATTCATCAAAAAGCCCTCCCAAACCACTTTATTAAAAAAATCCCCTCATTTACTAAAATTCTTAGCAAAACTCCACCCCTAACCCCTCCCCCGAGCAGCCATCTTCAATGGCCAACTATTCTCGAAATTTCCAGCGATGGTCATCTTCGATCACGCCACCCACCCACGCTATCCCCCCCCCCCTTTCTTTCTTTCCGTATCAGATGTGATACGTCACACGTTTTGGAAAAACCACTCACACCATTGACCGCGGTTTTTGGACACATCTCGAAATTTCTCTAAATCCAGAATAGTCGGATGACCTCACCCATTGACAGTATTCTGGCCAAATCCGCATTGCCAATGAATTTACCTGAAGAACTCTCCACTAAGACTCTGTATCGTTCAGTTAAGAATGTGTCAGGATGCACAATAAACTTTTTCGGATTCTACGTAAGAACCGTATTGGATGTAAAGTAGATCACTCAAGTCAGCTTCGTCATTGGTAACTTACCATAACCGTTCAATCATTTGAAGACTATTTCACAGAAGACATAAGAAACTTTCATTTCATCGTTAATCGTTTTGTGGATGAGTCAAGAGTTAAGTTACATTGTTTACATAATATATCATTCATGTCTGAATTGAACTTTCCTATGTTATATTGTTACTAAAATAAATAGAGTTCTGTATCTGATTTTTTCGTCATTGTGATTTCTTTCTTAGTGTAGTTATTATTAAGTTGATATATTAATCTGAAATCTCTATAAAACACCATTTACAAACTAGCGAAACAAAAGTTGAATACTATTACAAGTAACTAACATTCTCTACCACACATTCTATTTTGAAAAATAATCGTAGGAAGAAAGTGAGCGTTCTGGACCATAAGATTAATTTCCCTGATATCGGAATTACTCAGATATAAAAATCTGTTTAAATAGTCAGAGAACACAAAATGTGCTACAGGGATTTTTATACTGTGAAAGATTTTCAGCTCATGTCTCGGTGGGAACGTATCTAAATTACAATGTTCTAATAAAGATTCAAGTGTTCCCACGAGACATATGATGGGTATTAAGAGTGAACCAGTGTGGAAATGATACAGAAAAACATCAAAGAGGGAAAGGATTCCGTTCAGTGTGTAAGAACTGTGGCAAGGATATGCAAGGTGTTGTTCCTAGGATTAAAAAGCCTGCAGAAACTCCGTGCAGTGGTGAAACTATAGCATCTCGATTGGTTAGATGAGAAACTTAGATCCATTTTGAATTCCACAGAGTCTAACAAATTCTCCATCTATCTGAGAGCGTTACAAAATCACATATGAGCATTACAGAATTATGTGAATGATTCGACTCTTGCAGAATAAAGTGACGGGTTCTCGGAAACTTTATTATGAGTGATACGGCTTATGTAGAATAAAATGTTGTGTTCGTGGACTGGTAATTTTTATTACGATATTGAATCCTTCAATCTCTGCTTCGAAAAAAAAATCTTTATTAAGTAGTCGATAAATGTAACCTTCCTGAAGATAGTGTATGAATAAAAGATTTTTCCTGCAAAACTGTTTTATTATTCACTATACGTTATACTTAACTGAAACAAGAAAGGTAAAATAGTGAGTTAACAATAAAAGACTAACTGAAAACTGTAGTGTATACAATATTGAATAGAGAAAATACATCTTTCTCTTTAGTAAACTTTTCACAAGTGTCTGTTCTAGTGACTTTCTTGTTTCGATGAGATAAAAATATATTTTGGAAATTCCTAATAGAGCTATGATACCACTCTGCTGAGGTTTGTAGGATGTAAACTGTTAGCTTCTTTCGTAGCGAGCAACTGACTGAGAGATAATATGTTTATTCTTGTGTGTGAACACACGATTCATAGAAACGAAACATGAACACACACACACACATTCGATTCGCAGAAACAAACATGAAAACATATATACACGTACACACACATACATCCGATTCACAGAAGCAAAACATGAACACACACATACACACACTCGATTCACAGAAACAAACAAACAATCATACACATACACACACACACTCTTGCGATTTTACCTAGTTTGGTCGTTAAAGTATGCTTTATTAGAAAGTAAATATATATATATGGAAGTTGAATTAGTGATTGATTGTGTTCTTTTGAGCAAGTTACTTTTTGCGAGATGTATGAGAAAATGCAAAGAATAGATATTGACAGTTTACGATTCTATGGAGAAACATGCATCTGAAGATTAAGCTATATAATGAGTTAGTTTATCTCTAAGACTGTATGACAGTGAAGCTTTAATAAGCAAACTTGTAATCAGTGTGTCTTTCATCTAAATGCTTACATAATATCTGAACCAGTTAGATAGTTTGTCTGCGTAATGATGAGTCATTAGCGTCTGTTGAGTAGTATCTTGTGTAGATAGAGACTTTGATGAGCACGTTTAGTGAATGAGATGTCAGAAAAAGGAAGTCTTAGATTTTATGTGTAAAACATCCATTGCGATAGGATTAGACAGCAGAATTAAATTTTATTCATTTTTGCTACTTTTAGCCGTCCCGTGGCCGAGTGGTTAGCGCGCTTGGCTACTGATCTACGGGACCTGGGTTCGAGCCCCGGGTAAGGCATGAATGCTCGTGTTGTTTTCTGCTGAGCTCCTGCCATCCTCTCAGATCTTCTACTGTGGCATATAAACTGACAGGCTCTTGTCAGACCTCTGTGGCAAGCAACTGCTTGAGGGGGTATTTATTTATTTATTTTCTATATTTGCTAGTTAAATGAATCATTTCTCAAGCATCGAGAATCCTCAATTTATGAATGCTAAATGTATTGAAAGTTACTATTTTCTGTAATCTCAATATTAGTAATTGTGTGATTGGATAATTTTGCTTTCGTGCACGGATAGCTGATTGCAACTGGTTTCTAACATAATTCACAATTGTTTACCAAAATCTCCACATCATATATTCATGATTGGACTGTTAGTAGGAAAACGTATTTACAAAGTGAAGCGTAGAACCCTGACATCCATTGGTAATTGTCATTGGTAACGATCAGAGTGTTCGGTTTTTCATACTTCCAACTTTTAAATTGTCACATTATAATCGAATTCGCAGAAATATATGCACTCTACGGTTAGCATTTAAATCCGTCGAGATAACAAACAGCGCCCGTGGTACACATTCGTAAAAAAACATGCTGTGAATGGGTTTGAGAAAGATTCTTTAGCCCATGAGGTGGTGTGATGCAGGGAAAGCATACCATCTTCGATACCAAAGTCTGCATCAGTGTTACACTGTTTTGAGAATGATTCTTTAGCTCTTTCTAGGTGATGCAGGGAAATACTTCGTCACTGAAATTTTTATGTTAGCGCTATATCAATCGTGTTATGGTCAAAAACTATTTGTCTCCCCCTGCGAATTATGATTTAAATCAAACTGAAAATTTTACTCTTATGCACTTTCTTATTGCAGTGGGTTCGTAAGGAATGATTCTGTGGAAAAAATCAGCTTCTTTTCAAAATCGTAGACCAGCCTATTTCGAAAGAGTTAGTAATATGGGAGGTTTCACTAAAAACGATTTCACAAGGAGGATGTTGTTTGCGATCAGATATGGATGCTAGGAGGAAAATATTTCTTTTAGATCTGAACAAGAGTTCTTTTTGACACACTGTTCTAACATATCGTTACAGTTCAACAAATCATTTTGTGCTCAAACATTGAATTCTTAGATCTATTAATAACGAAAGAATGGATACATTTTACTATTATTAGAGCATGACAAGCAAATGACGGTCTTGTGATCTCATCGTACGGAGGAAGACTTATCTCTACACTGATTTTTCCGTTCCAAGTCAACGAGAGATTTTTAAAACATTTCTGCAACGATCGACATTCTCTAAGAGTTCTTTCGTATGGACAAAATGTACTCAAGCTATATTAAGAGCATTCTGAAGTAACTATGTGATGAAATTGTTTCTATGGATAATCCATTTAAAATATCGGTGTCTTACTAGCACGGCAGGATGGCGAATTGTATTCTGTGATAGCGGGGGGAACTTTGCTCTAGTGCGTGCACACGCTTTGTATGTCAACAGAGTTCGAGCTGTATTATTATCATTGCCTCAATGCATGGTTGTTTCTCTCTAAGCAGTGTGTGGTGGTGTCATACGGTTTACAAAGCGACTGTTTCCGTAGCCCTTTAACTGTCTCTCGTGGGAAACGATATCCCTCTGAGACGTATTCGTCACAACGAAGGCAACCAACCGAATCATAAAACTTTAGGTTGCGGAGTGGGAAAGAAGGTTTTGCTGTACAGAGATATCTAAGGCTTTAGCGAGAGGATTTTTTTTTCATCTATGGAAGGGATTTTTTCGTTAGAATAGCCAACTCGATATAATTATTCATAAAAATATTCTGTTAAGAAAACAAGTATTTCGCGAGAAAGGATTTTTCATCTGAGAATTAAGTGACCGATTATTCCCATTTCATGCGTCCAGCAACTGTTCTTCATACGGTGAGGGAAAGGATTTTTTTCGTCTAAGAATCACCTGCCCTATTATTCCCATTTCATGCGTACAACAACTGTTCTTCATACGGTAAGGAAATGATTTTTTTTTTCATCTATGGGAGGGATTTCTCAAAGGGTTTTTTCGTTAAAATAGTCTCGCAATTATGCATGCACTCTACGGTTAGCATTTAAATCCATCGAGATAACAAACTGCAACCGTGGTACACATGCTGTGAATGAGTTTGAGAAAGATTCTTTAGCCCATGAGGTGGTGTGATATAGGGATAGCATATCGTCTTCGCTACCAGAGTTTGCATCGGTGTTATACTGATTTGAGAAAGATTCTTAAGCTCTTTCTAGGTGATGCAGGAAAATACTTCGTCAGTGAATTTTTTATGTTGGTGCTATATCAATCGTGTTATGGGGAAAATCTATTTGTCTCCCCTCAGAAATATGATTTAAATCAAACTGAAAATTTTACCCTTTTACACTTTCTTATTGCTCTGGGTTCGTAAGGAATGATTCTATTGGAAAAATCAGCTTCTTTTTCAAATCATAGACCAGTCTATTACGGAAAAGTTAGTAATATGGGAGGTTTACTAAAAACGATGAGGGAAAGGATTTTTTTTTATCTAAGAATCAACTGCCCTATTATTCACATTTCATCCGTCCGACAACTATTCTTCATACGGTAAGGAAATGATTATTTTTTCATCTATGGAAGGGATTTCTCGAAAGGTTTTTTCATTAAAATAGCCTACTCGATATAATTATTCACAAAAATATTCTGTTAACAAGTATCTGGCGGGAAGGAAATGTCCAACAGCTGGTCTTCATATGGTGGGGAAAGGATATTTTTTATCTGATCTGGAAAAAGATCTGCGAGGGAAAAAGATCTGATCTGGAAAAAGATCTTCGTCTCATAATTTTTATACAGGAACTCTTTCATGGAAAAGGATTTTTATTTCGACAGTTGTTCTTCACATAACGGCTTTTTTTTCAACTGATCGATTATCCTATCATTAAGTCGGACATCCAGAGCGTGGGAGGAATCATCCAATCATATCTTTCACACACACAGACACCACTATGGTCAATCATTTGCTGGGGAGGAAAGGGTTATAAGTCTGCTATTATCAACAAATTATGTGATAGCAAACTCGGGAACTGTTTTCACAGAAGCACGACCAAGCTTTCCGTGAAAGCGAGTTTGGGAGGTAAGGTTTTATGTCTTGTATGCGACAGTTTTCGCTAGCATGAGTGGAGAGCATTATTAGCTCTTACGAGGATGGGGAAATTTCCACTCTTTCGTGAGTCTGGCAATAAAGCCTCGAACGCAAAACTAACGGATGTTGCTGATTATCTCTTTGTAGCAACACCGCTGGTATCATTAGGTGAGGAAGTGACTACGTCCAGCAGAGAAAAGCTTCGATGGTGATTTATAAATCAAGTAGTGAGGGACAATTATCCTATCATTAACTCAGTTTGCTACAGAGGGCTTTAACAGAATTCCAACAGCTGTTCTTCACACGCATTGGTTTTTTCAAATCAATAAGTCAGCATTATCTGCTAGTGCTTCATACAGATGTTCTTTACATAATGGTTTTTTCAATAAGCCGGAGGAAACTCACCCACCTGGGGAAAGGTCAACAACATCCGCTAGGGGAGAGCTTCGACTCATAATTTTTATACAGATGTTCTTCACACGCAATGGTTTTGTTCAATATCACACACACACGCACTATGGTCAATCATCTGCACGAAAGGGTTATAACAGCTTCTCCGGAAACACCTGCTCTGGAAGGAAAGGGTTATGCATAAATTACTAGAGCGCCACCTACACTACTCAAGTCTTAAAATATCTTTAAAGGCCTTATTTATTCTCGACAATGTCCCAACACACCGAAGCGAACTCATTTCTGACAACATAAAAGCCATGTTTTTGCCACATAATGTAATATCTTTAGTGCAACCAATGGTTCAAGGCGTTCTTGTAAGTATAAAAAAGGCGATACAGGAGAAAGTTTCTTTCAGAAATTCTACAGCGAAACGAAAATGACGAAGGAGAACCTTTAAATGCTTTAAAAGCAATAAATATCAACGATGTGATCTACATGTTGGCAAGAGCTTTTGAAGAAATGTCTCGTACAACGTTTGTGAAGTCTGGAGAAAACTTGGGCCCGAAGTTGAAAACTGTGTAGAAAGTACTAAAGAGGACACCACGAAAGTATCGAATGAGCCTGCGCCTGCCGGAGATATGACAGATAATAACAATATTTCGCTGCTTAGTGACTTTAAACTGCTGCCTGGATGCGACACACTTGAAGATGACATTGAAAAATGGTTAAAAGATGATGAACAGTTTGGAAAATGATGAACTGAATGATGACGAAATTATCAATGCAGTCTGCCAAGAAGGGAACGGAGAAGAAGGGGAGAATGAAGAAGAAGGGAAAGTTACAAATATTGAAGAAAAATAAGCTTTACTTCAATATTTGAAGTAAAGTGGAAACTTCACGACCTTCACATCCCATCACCAAAATTTCAAATTTCTATCATAACGACATCATTTGCAATATTTGTTTCTAATTTTGGAATTTTCAATTAATTTTTTTTAATTTTCAAGTAATTACGATTGATGTGATGTTTATTTAAAAAACTGGCAAGACTGCAGGTAAAAAAGTGTTAAGTTCAAAGAAACAAAAGAAAATCACGGACTTTTTCAAGTGAGTGTGCGTAAATTGTTAATATTGTACAACAAATTATTAATTAAAATACAGTACAGTTAGTATTTTTGTCATTTGCCATTTTTATTTATTTTCTGATACAATTTTTGGATTAACCGGCCATTCGTTCATCTGTCCAGGGGTCCGGTCCCATAAGGGCCAGATAAGTGGGAGTCTACTGTGGATTGTTTCTGTCAGTAGAAAATCTCTTGACATTCTACCAGCGAAGTTTCAGATTTCTACCATAAACTTGCAACATTCGTTAAAATTTTCCTATTTCCATATTTAGTTATCTCTAACGATAGAAATTAAAACTAAATATCTGAAAAATGCAAATTAGAATATTTCATTAGTATCAATCCAACTAAAAACAATTTTCAAATTCTTTCTTAAAACAAGACAATGGCGTTTCCCACCCACCCTGGGTGTAAGGGTCAACTCATTGCTGCCAATAGAAACATGATCTTCACATTCCACCACAAAAAAATTCAAATTTCTGTATAACTGCAACATTTGCAATAGCCATAACAAGTTTGGAATTTTCGATTTTTTTCCACTGTTACACGGTGCAGGTATAGCTTTTGAGATCTTTGGAAAATGCAAATCGTAATAATTTATCAATACCTATCAAATCCCAAAAGAAATTTTAATTCTGTCTTAAAACGCAAATGCTGCGTTCCTCGTCCCTGGGGATAAAGGGTCAACTCATTATTGCCGATGAAAACTTCATAACCTTTATATTCCACCATTGAAATTTCAAATTGCTAGCATAACAGCATTGTTTGAAATAATCGTTTCAAATTATCTATTTTTTCGCCGTTAGAGGGCGCAATTTACCTTTTCGGAGATTCGGAATGTACAAATCGTAATATTTCATCAGTGCCTATACAATTTAAAAAGAATTTTTAATTTATCTCTAAAAACAAAAAAAGTTGCATTTTCCCGCCCACCTCGTTCTAAAGGGTCAACTCATTGTTCCCAGTAGAAACTTCACGACCTTCACATCCCATCACCAAAATTATAAATTTCTATCATAACGACATCATTTGCAATATTTGTTTCTAATTTTGGAATTTTCAATTTTTCCACCGTCACAAGGCGTAATTATAGCTTTTGGGAGATCGGAAAGTGCATTTTGTAATGTTTCTTCAATACCTATCCAACACAAAAAGAATTTTTAATTTATCTCTATAAACAAAAACGTTCAATGTCTAGAGATGACAACAAATAGAAACTATTATCTTGTTTTGTTTTTCTGTTTTTTTTAGGACAATACAGACGAAAAGATGAACTATGCAACACTAAGCTAATACCGTTCCCACCCACTTGAAACTTACTATTACACAATTTCCGGTTTAACTTATAAAAGCACCGTTATCAGCTGGTGGATAATCCTGAGCAAAGGTCATCGCAGGCACCTGAACTCTTTGCTTCTATTGGCATCGTCAAATTCTACATTGGAGGAAGTCTTCCAGTGTAGATGACTTCAGCCTTTAGTAGTGGGGTAACGGGTCTTTGCCCCATGTCTGCGATTAGGGGGCTGTTTGATATTGTCGGCATTCCCTCTCTCAATGAACATAGTTTCTTTAAACATCCCACTAACCATTTTCTTTCCATAGGAAATTGGAATGTGAGGATTCTGCACAGAGCTTTTCCTCTTGATGTCCTCACACAAGAATTCGACCGTTATAATTTACATATTCTGGCTTGCAAGAGACCAGATAGACAGATAAAGGTCAGATTCTTAAAAATAATCTTAAATTTCTTTTTTCAGGAAGGGAAGATAATAAACATCACCAAGGCGTGGGTCTGCTTCTCAGCAGACACGCTAGTGATGCTCTTCTAGGATATGAGTGCATTAATGAAAGGTTTCTTACAGCAAAATTTCAGACAAGCGTTAAAGACTTGAATGTAATCTGCTGTTATGCCCCCACTCAAGATGCCGATGAGGATGACAAGGATAGGTTTTATGAACAATTTCAGGATATTTTGAATTCTGTCAAGAAAGGAGATATTACCCTTGTTCTTGGTGACTTCAATGCCAAAGTTGGTACTGACTCTGACCTTTGGGGAGGAGTAATAGGCCCTTTGGTATTGGTAGCTGCAATGGCAATGGGAAACGTCTCCTACAGGTAAGTAAACTCAATGGATTCAGAATAACTAACACTTATTACAAACACCGCGACATACATAAGTACACATGGGTTTCACCTGATGGGTTGCATAAGGATATGATTGATTACATATTAATTAACAGCAAATGGGCTAGTTCTGTTAGGAACACCAGGGCATATAGGGGAGCGGAAATTGCAACTGACCATTACCTTGTTAAAAGTGTGTTGCAACTTAAACTTAAAATGTGTTGTGCTAGGGTTAATAAATTTACTTTTAATACTGAAGCTCTGAAAAATCCAGTTACAGCCAAAACTTACCATGATAGGTTACTTAGTCATTATGACAGTCATGGTTTTCTTACTACTGAAGTTTAGGAAGAATGGGGCCATTTTAAACAGGCTTTTTTGGAAACTAACAGTACTCTTTTAGGGAAAAAGGGGCAGAGGAGGCAGAATTATTTCAGTGATAAGGCACTTGAGCTTATTTCGGAAAGAAAGAACTGCAGGAATGTCCTTAATCAATACCCTACTAGTCCTAATAGAAATACAAAGAATTTCAGAGAGCTTAATAAGCGTATGAAGGAGCAGTTAACTGCTGATAAGAATCTTTGGCTTGATGGCTTGACCGACTAAGCCGAGGAAGCAGTTAGACAGCACAACAGTAGAGAGCTGTACCAGATAGTTATGTTTTGTGTGGTAGAAAACGGACAGGTATACAAGGATTGAAGGATAAACAAGGTAAGGTTATAGAAGATGAGTATTCTGTCATGGCTAGGTGGGCTGAGCATTTCAGTGATGTTCTAAACAATGCGGTTATTTCTACTCCCATTGTTTGTAATGATGTTAGATGCATTGGTGGCTTTAATTTTGGCCCTATAAACAACCTGAAGTTATTTTGGCTATTTCTAAACTTAAACTTCGTAAATCCCCAGGAGTAGATGAAATTACTACGGAAATGCTTAGAGCTGGGAATGTTTCGGTTACTACTTGGATGATTGAAATTGTGGAATATCTTTTATGATAAAGGCATGGTTCCTAAGGATTTTACCAGAGCTATTATTATCCCTATTTTCAAAAAAGGTGCTCGCAGTCTTTGTGATAACTATAGGGGTATCGGCCTACTCTCTGTTCCAGGGAAAGTTCTTTGCATGATTGTGCTTAATAGAATTAAGAATCTGGTTGACAGGCAATTGCGTGATGAGCAATGTGGAATCAGAAGTGGTAGGGGATGTGTGGATCAGATATTTTCACTTAGGCAGATTCTTGAGAAATGTTTAGAGTTTCAGAAACCTTTGGTTGCTAACTTTGTTAATTTCAAAAAGGCTTTCGACTCTGTTGATCGACATAATTTGTGGCTGATTGTGAAATCATATGGTATATCAGATAAGTTAGTTAACGTAATGAAAGCTCTCTATAATAACACTGAGTCGTGTGTGAGAGTTGGAAAGGTTTGTAGCAATTGATTTAGCATTACTTTTGGTGTTCGACAAGGGTGCATTTTGTCTCCTTATCTCTTTAGCTTGGTTATTGAATATGTTATGCGAAATTCACTGCACTAGGAAGATTTTGGCCTTAAATGGACTGGAGATAATAAAATTTTTGATTTAGATTATGCTGATGATTTAGTCCTTTTGGGAAAAGATGTTGATGAGATGAACTCTTTCATTCGGGCTATTGATGAGACTGGTAGTAGAATAGGTTTGGTTATAAACAAAGAGAAAGCTAAAGTGATGAAAATTGGTCAGGCAGGCTGTGATTCAGTTAATCTGAATGGTTGTAGTCTTGAGCAAGTGTCAGTTTAATTATCTTGGGAGCTACGTAACAGATACTGGTGATGTGCGGCATAAGATTAATAGACTTGTAGAGATTGCTGCCGGGACTTTTAAAAATCTATGGAGAGTGTGGAGAAATAGGCGTATACACCGAAAGACTAAAATTAGACTGTATAACAGTTTGGCTCTTTCTAGGGTTAGTTATGGTAGTGAAACTTGGACATTTTGTAAACAAGATAACAGGAAACTAGATGCTTTTGATTCCAGATGCCTACGCAGTATCTTGGGCATTAGGTGGTTCAACTTTGTAACTAATGATGAGGTTAGGCAAAGGAGTTTGCAACCTCCTTTAAGCAGCATAATTGTGCAGAGAGAGATTCCGTTGGTTTGGCCATGTTCCCCGTATGAATAATTATACATTGGCGCATCGTGTTCCCCGTATGTTATAATAGGGTTATGAACAGTGTGCCTAAAGGCCTCAGAAAAAAGGGGAGACCTAGGATGCGGTGGGCAGACAATGTCAAACAGGACCTTGTTAGAATTGGTGTGCAGTGGTCAGATGCAGTAGATGTAGCTCAGGATAGACTTGCTTGGAGAACTAAATTGCACGGTCTGGTTGGACCTTCGTAGCCCATGGCTGCTTGAGGATGAGGATGAGGATGAGGATGAGAGGGACTACACTAAATCAACTCCATCTGCCAAGGAGTTAATGTCATCTGAAGATGTTGGTAAAACAGACCGATGAAATGCACAATGTTCACAGATAAATGTCAAATGTGGCATATCAGCAAAAGGTATTCTTTTACTATCTAAGATCAAAGAGTTTAGAGAAAGAGTTTTTTTTTACTATATAAGATCAAAGAGCACCTCTATGACAGAGCCCCCTAGCAAGTCATCGTACAGCAAGTAGTGATAAATCAACGTTCCATGTGTTAAACTTATCAACAATCAGTACATCAGTGGACAGTGACAATCACCACTATATATCAGTGCTATTGGATTGGTTAACAAAAAACTGCTAGAACACCAGAGCACTTGCAACAACCAAGCATCAGCATTGCTAACAACTATGGCAAGTGTATCAGACAAAGACAACTCTCTCAAAAGTACTAATATAACAACAGCTAACGAAACCTAAAGCTGTTTTAAGCTATATCTTATAAGCATATAGCTCCTTACTGCAGCCACAGAGGTCTGGCCACACTCCATAAAATGACTTTCTAAAATCAATGTTGTTCCATTTTACTGAGGGCAGTAGGGAATTGGAGAAAATCTAATGCAAAAGCACAGTAGGGACTCGCACTTGGGAACATAGGATTATGAACATGCATCGAAAGATTTTGGTTAAACAGGTCAACCAATGGATAAGCTCTTAAATGCAATCAGAATTATCGTTATTTTCTGATCAGGATATAAAAGTATAAATCCGGAATAAACTCTTTTCAGAGCACCTGACATGTCATCAGAAAATGGTAGGTTCCAGTAACGTTCATCTCAAGCCAGTGTTTTCTCTACAACTATAGAACACACCCGACAGAAATTGAAATATAGTATATCAATGAAGCTCTGAGAAATTGATTGTATTCATAAACTACTATCCTCTGATACTTCTATAACCGTTAAAAATTAAATTTCTTTCCTGAAATAAAATTAATTTCACGTGTATTCTAGATCGAAACATGTTTATAATTGTGATACTTACTATTTTGTATTAGTGTGGCAAAGTGAATAAATAAGTTAATAGGATCCTGATCCATCTGTTCTGCAATGAAGTCGTTTGGTACCACCTTTAAAAGAAAATATTTCACTATTATCGTAAACACAAATTTTCTTCTTAATATAAGTGCTAGTATGGAAAATATCACATATATGAAGTTTAATCATGTGTTAAAAGAAAGCATTCATAATAAATGATGGTTTATACGAATGGACACGATTATTGTTTGAATTGTATAACTCGTTAGATTCTTTCCAACTCTGATGTTTTGGTGTTCTAGCTGTCGGAGTTTCACCTGCCCAACAGTAAACAAGTTAATATTGGTCAGTTTAAAACCAAGACAAACAGGAGTTTATACTGATGATAAAATAAAACAGTAATTATTTAAAATCTGGTATCTTTGGGGATTAAAGAGGTGCCAGATTTCAGAGAGTTATATTAAGTGGTTGAATAATTTTGCAGAAACTCATTTCAAAGAATATTAAGCATTAACATTTGAACTTCTATAGATCTGTAAATATTCATTAAAGAGAAATATAATGCTAGTGGTTACGTATGTAAATCACAACTCGTTAAATGCAAACAAAGGACAATAAACAGTTCCAGAAAATGTTATCATGTACTTTTAAAAGCATGTCTAGTAGCTTGTCTAGTATCATGTCTAGTAAGGGCTTTCCCACACAAATAGTTTAAAGGGTGGCTACCAGAGTACACGATGTGCTACAATTACATTATTACAATCTCTCATGTATTGTGGCCTGTAAATGGTAGCTAGGCGTAAACTGGAAGGAGAGCTGTGTACCAATCCCTAGTGATGATGCACAGAACCGGCCAGGTCTAGCACCTAATGTCCGACCCCGCCTTCTCGTGGTGCAGGCCGTTAGTACCTTTCAAAAGAGATACTCTCTTTTGGAAGGGAACGGAAGGGGAGGGCTGCCAGTTCAGTATGGCCTGCTGATCTGGTCATCTACGGCCACTTTTTTCTTTTTTTTCAACCCTGCTGAGGAGTGGTCAACTTCACAGGGTCCTGGTGCTGACCATTTATACCTACTAGACTGGACTTGTTTATGGATTTGAGCTTGATTATGGATCCTGGACTTGCTGCACTGGTGGGCCTCTGTTGAGGGAGAGTCTGCCACTGTGTTTTCTGTTTGCTTCTGGGTTGCCAGCTCTAAGTGAACAGAGGCATGGGATACCTTATATCAGCTGGTGGATAATCCTAATCAGAGGCCATCGCAGGTACCTGAACCTTACTTGGCTAGTTGGGCATCGTCAAGCCTAAACTGGAGTAATGCGTCTCAGGCAGGCCATGTGGCTCTTGAAAAAGTCCACTTGAAAAGGTGGTGCCTGAAGTTCCTACCAGCATCGGTAACTTCAGCCTTTAGCGGAGGAGGAACGGGTCTTTGCCCCATGCCTGCGATCAGGGGGCTGTTTGATATTGTTGGCCCTACCAATCTCAATAAACCTAATTTCTTTCAAAATCCTACTAATCATTTTCTTTCTGCAGGAACGTGGAACGTGAGGACATTACATAGAGATTATTCTCTTGATGTCCTCATGCAGGAATTCCAGCGCTATAACCTAGATATTCTAGGCTTGCAAGAGACCAGATGGACAGGTAAAGGTGAGATACTTAAAAATAACTTTAAATTTCTCTTTACAGGGAGGGAGGATGGAAAGCATAACCAAGGCGTGGGTCTGCTGCTCAGCAGACATGCTAGTGATGCTCTTCTAGGATATGAGTGCATTAATGAAAGGTTTCTTACAGCAAAATTTCAGACAAGCATTAAAAACTTGAATGTTATCTGCTGTTATGCCCCCACTGAGGATGCTGATGAGGATGAGAAGGATAGGTTTTACGGACAACTTCAGGACATTTTGAATTCTGTCAAGAAAGGAGATATTACCCTTGTTCTTGGTGACTTCAATGCCAACGTTGGTACCGACTCTGACCTTTGGGGAGGAGTAATAGGTCCTTTTGGTATTGGTAGCTGCAATGGCAATGGGCAACGTCTCCTACAGGTAAGTAAACTCAATGGTTTCAGAATAACTAACACATATTACAAACACCGCGACATACATAAATACACATGGGTTTCACCTGATGGGCTGCATAGGAATATGATTGATTATATATTAATTAACAGCAAATGGGCTAGTTCTGTTAGAAATACCAGGGCATATAGGGGAGCTGAAATTGGATCTGACCATTACCTTGTTAAAAGTGTCTTGCAACTTAAACTTAAAAAGTGTTGTGCTAGAGTTAAAAAATTTACCTTTAATACTGAAGCTCTGAATGACCCAGTTATAGCTAAAGCTTACCATGATAGGTTACTTAGTCATTATGACGGTCATGGTTTGCTTAATACTGAAGTTGAGGAAGAATGGGGCCATTTTAAACAGGCTTTTTTGGAAACTAACAGTACTCTTTTAGGAAAAAAGGAGCAGAGGAGGCAGAATTATTTAAGTGACAAGGCAATTGAGCTTATTTCTGAAAGAAGGAATTGCAGGAATGTCCTTAATCAGTACCCTACTAGTCCTAATAGAAAAGATTACAGAGAGCTTAATAAACGTGTAAAGGATCAGTTAGCTACTGATAAAAATCTTTGGCTTGATAGCTTGGCTGACAAAGCTGAGGAAGCGGTTAGGCAGCACAACAGCAGAGAGCTGTACCAGATAGTTAATGTTTTATGTGGTAGAAAACGGACAGGCATACAGGGATTGAAGGATAAACAAGGTAAGGTTATAGAAGGTGAGGATTCTCTCATGGCTAGGTGGGCTGAGCATTTCAGTGATGTTCTAAACAATGTGGTTAGTTCTACTCCCATTGTTTGTAATGATGATAGATGCATTGGCAGCTTTAATGTTGGCCCTATAACACAATCTGAAGTTAGTTTGGCTATCTCTAAACTGAAACTTCATAAATCCCCAGGGGTAGATGAAATTACTACAGAAATGCTCAGAGCTGGGAATGTTTTGGTTATCACTTGGATGACTGAAATTTTGAATAACTTTTATGATAAAGGCATGGTTCCTAAAGATTTTACCAGAGCTATTATTATCCCCTATTTTCAAAAAAGGTGATCGCAGTTCTTGTGATAACTATAGGGGTATCAGCCTACTCTCTGTTCCAGGTAAAGTTCTTTCCATGATTGTGCTTAATAAAATTAAGAATCTGGTTGACAGACAATTGCGTGATGAGCAATGTGGATTCAGAAGTGGTAGGGGATGTGTGGATCAGATATTTTCACTTAGGCAGATTCTTGAGAAATGTTTAGAGTTTCAGAAACCCTTGGTTGCTAGCTTTGTTGATTTCAAAAAGGCTTTCGACTCTGTTGATCGTCATAATTTGTGGTTGATTGTGAGATCATATGGTATACCAGACAAGTTAGTTAACATAATGAAAGCTCTCTATAATAACACTGAGTCATGTGTGAGAGTTGGTAAGTCTTGTAGCAATTGGTTTAGCATTACTTCTGGTGTTCGACAAGGGTGCATTTTGTCTCCTTTTCTCTTTAGTTTGGTTGTTGATTATGTTATGCGAAATTCACTTCAAGGGAAAGCTTTTGGCCTTAAATGGGCTGGAGATACGAAAATTTCTGATTTAGATTATGCTGATGATTTAGCCCTTTTGGCAAATGATGTTGATGAGATGAACTCTTTCATTCGAACTGTTGATGAGACTGGGAGTACAGTAGGTTTGGTTATAAACAGAGAGAAAACTAAAGTGATGAAAATTGGTCAGGCAGGTTGTGATTCAGTTAATCTGAATGGTTGCAGTCTTGAGTAGGTGTCACAGTTTAATTATCTTGGGAGGTATGTAACTGATACTGGTGATGTGCGGCATGAGATTAACAGACGAATAGGTATTGCTGCCGGGACTTTTAAGAATCTATGGAGATTGTGGAGAAATAGGTGTATACACCTAAAGACTAAAATTAGACTGTATAATAGTTTGGTTCTTTCTAGGGTTAGTTATGGTAGTGAATATTGGACGCTGTGTAAACAAGATAACAGGAAACTAGATGCTTTTGATTCTAGATGCTTACGCAGTATCTTGGGTATTAGGCGGTTTAACTTTGTAACTAATGATGAGGTTAGGCAAAGGAGTCTGCAACCTCCTTTAAGCAGCATATTGTGCAGAGAGAGACTCCTCTGGTTTGGCCATGTTGCCCGTATGGATAATTATAGATTGGCGAATAGGGTTATGAACAGTGTGCCTAGAGGCTTCAGAAGGAGGGGGAGACCTAGGATGCGGTGGGCAGACAATGTCAAACAGGACCTTGTTAGAATTGGTGTGCAGTGGCCGAATGCAGCAGATGTAGCTCAGGACAGATATGCTTGGAGAAGCAAACTGCGTGGTCTGGTTGGACCTCCGTAGCCCATGGCTGCCTGAGGATGATGATGATGATGTATTGGGCAACATTTCCTGATGGATGGATTGGCAGGGATGGAAAAAATTTCTATGGACAAAAAAAGCCCTATTTCACACCCTTTGATATTTTTTATGTGTGAAGCTTTCTAAAAAATTATGTTTGGTACAGGGCTGGATCTAATGGAAGGCCAAGAGAACCATTCTACGTACTAAATTCATATTCATACGTACTAAATAAATATTTATTTTCTTAACATTTTCTTTTCATAAGCACTATCTTTTTAGCTTTAACTATCCGTTAAAATGAATGTATATGTCAAAAATGTATCGTAGTTAAGTATTGTTCGACTTACACGGAAACCTTCGGAACGAATTAAAAGTGTAAATTGAGGACTTAATATTGAGATATTCTATTTTCGAGTGAAAAACGTAAAGTTCCTTAAATGATTCGACACTCCTTGATTATTATTCCACATTTCATTGTTTGAATATGATGCATTTTATGTACAAGGTTATTAAAGTTGCTAATTTAATTTAAATTTAGAGGCTCTGAACCCTATTAATTGTTTATATTATGGCTGGCTCTCTTGCAGGAGGGGACTTCAGTTGTTGCGTAGGAAAAAAAACAATAAAGTAAAATGGAATATAAGAAACGATAAGAGAAACAATAGAAAAACTACAACTCCGTGCTAAGTATTTTAAACACGATACAATGTTGATTAATGGTCAAAATGGCCAACTATTTTCTTTTAATGGGCCACTTAACCTTCAGGAATGGAAATAGAACTGGACACCATGACTCTTTGCCAATTAGTATATAAGAATAACATCTGTTTGTCAGCCTGCCTACCTACCTAACCCTTTCAGTACCATGTCAGCCCAAAATGACCGAGATTATAAATGGACTCGTCCAATGAATACTATTTCTTCCTCTTCTCTTCCTCCTACCTGCAGTTTGGGCCGGTATGTTAGAGAAAGGGTTTAAAGACTTTCAGAGAAATATACTACAAACAAAATTGCATTTTGCGAGAAAAACAAGGAAATACTTACCTGGTCTTGTGAGAGCTGATCAAAATTATCTCCTGCAATAATTCCGAAATCACCTAAAAAGATAACACATTTTCTTTACACGATTTAGAATTAGTTTAAGAAAGAAAACATGAGATGAAAAAAAACTCCTTATTATTGCAAGAAATCACGATATCAGTTATTGGTAATACTTGAGAACTATGTTTCATGAACAATAATGATTTATAAACCTCTGCATATTTGAAAATGTAAGTTTTTTACCTCTAAAAACCGTTTAAAATTTGATCATTAACATAAGACCTGCCTTGGGATTTCAAACACTGAGTAGCATTGCAAAGCGGATAATTATCACTTTTTCAGGTACTGAGACTACAACATTTTGTCTCAGCGATAATTCGTCTTAATGATTTTTGGCCGAATGATCTTTCTTTATTATAATATTTCGTCCTAACAATAATTTTTTTTATCAGCAGCAGAGACGGATACATAATATATCTATGTTTTTTTTGTTTTTTTTTTTTTTTTTTTGGGGGGGGGGTAAATATATGATGTAAAGCTCTTTTTTAAATAAGAGGTCTGCTGACGAAACAATGGATTTCGCAACTGCACTAGGCCTCTAAATTCTTTTTTCTTTTGGACACAAAAACAATTTAATAAAACAAAATTGCATCTAGCCCTCGATTTACACGGTAGCTAAGTTCTTTACACTGTAGACAGGTTCTGGGATATCATCATATAAATTGAAACAGTACAAATCGAGACCAAAATCTTATGGAAAAAACGGGGATTGGTCCAAAACAATATCCTGGTTATGAATAAAATGTACATTGAAAGTTTTATTTATACATATTTATCTCAACTGTATCTCTGATTATCAATCATATCTGATTTTCTTATCAATGGAAGAAATTGAGTCTTCATATTTAGCTATATCATCCCTATTAGATACATTATTAAAGATTCAAGAACTAGAAATAGCTGTCATAACCGATGCACCATCAACCAAGTCGAACATTTTTCATGTGCTTCATGTTTTAGTTCGCTATGGTGTTTCGCTGGAGCTAATACCCATCTACAGATTTTCATCACCTACAGTTTTGCAAATTGCCGTTCCTTCTGTTGTACCACACACATGTAAGGATTTACCATTGAATTATTCAATTTCTACAGCTGCAGGCATATCACAAATGGTGGGAAAAGGGTCCCTTAAACCAGGGAAGGGTGGTGCAGGCTGTGACATTGCTCCACAATAGCTGTTTTGCAACACGGAGAGCGAACTTGAATATCTGACACCCCTTTCTTCCAATCTGCCACTAGTTCAGTCGGCTTTATAGCAGCTGTGGTTAGTTTATTGGCAAACTTGTCCCACAGTGAGGTAACGCCTGCCCTGGACATTATGGTTCTAACTTCTTCCGGTATGACTCAGATGTTTATGCTAAATGAAAAGGAACAGGTCATTCCAGGCCTACAAGAATAGAATACATGTATTTATTTTTTTTAGAATATTTTGGGGATTGGAAGTGTAAAAGCTGTTAAACTTCCCTGATATAATTTTGAAGTTGAATTAAATTTTTATATTGGTTATATTTTATTCGGTTGTTTGAGATGGTTTTCTGTAAGAGGAAAATTTTGAAGAAGGAAGAAATTATGAACATTTATTTGCCATTAATAGTTCAGCAAATGAAGCAAATGGATTCAGATTATCTAAAGAACAGAAGGAAGTTTAGATCACAATCGCCCAAGAATATTCATTCAGCTGCACTGAATGGCGGGCAGGATTTTTAAACCCTACAAAGTAATGGATAGAGGACATGATTTTACTGACATTTCATGATCCAAACAAATCACTAATGAATCAATGACCTGGATTGCTCATGAATATAGAGATGAATCAGTTAATCTTTTGGTACGGTCACAACCCTCTGAAATTTTAAAATTACTGCCGAGTGACAATATGCGGGAATTGCATTGGAACAATATAAACCGATAGGTTGACCATCTAAAGCAGGCCCACTCAATCTGGGGCTTATAAAACACACTATACTGATTCTGGCTCATTTCTCACAATTATTCGACCAAACATATTTAAGTGCATAACTAAATTATTTTACCAATTCCTAATACTAATTTAAAATGTATATTGTTTTATTTCTAACAAAGATATTTCCTTGATTCCTTAAAAGTAGTTTTTCTAATTCCTTTGAAATGTATGTTTCCGTTTTTAGGTTGAGAATTTTCCCCTACTGCGTTCTCGGAATATACTTTTTTATGATTTCTGTTTGGTGCTCTTTAATGAGCTAAATGGAAACAAAATAGATACGAATCTAAATTGGAATCCTATCAATAATAATAATGAAATATGGGAATTCTTTAATTATGAGAATTTCAAACCTCCCTCGCTTTAAAAGATTATTGTTCTGATCATCATCATCATCATCAATCAACCATGGACTATGGAGGTCCAACCAGACCGTGCAATTTAGTTCTCCAAGCAAGTCTGTCCTGAGCTACATCTGCTGCATCTGGCCACTGCACACCAATTCTAACAAGGTCCTGTTTGACATTGTCTGCCCACCGCATCCTAGGTCTCCCCCTCCTTCTGAGTCCTCTAGGCACACTGTTTATAACCCTATTCGCCAATCTATAATTATCTATACGGGCAACATGGTCAAACCAGCGGAGTCTCTCTCTGCACAATATGCTGCTTAAAGGAGGTTGCAAACTCCTTTGCCTAATCTCATCATTAGTTACAAAGTTGAACCACCTAATGCCCAAGATACTGCGTAAGCATCTGGAATCAAAAGCATCTAGTTTCCTGTTATCTTGTTTACGAAGTGTCCAAGTTTCACTACCATAACAAACCCTAGAAAGAACCAAACTATTATACAGTCTAATTTTAGTCTTTAGGTGTATACGCCTATTTCTCTACACTCTCCATAGATTCTTAAAAGTCCCGGCAGCAATCTCTACCCGTCTGTTAATCTCATGCCGCACATTACCAGTATCTGTTACGTAGCTTCCAAGAAAATTAAACTGTCAGAACTGCTCAAGACTGCAACCATTCAGATTAACTGAATCACAGCCTGCCTGACCATTTTAATCGCTTTAGTTTTCTCTCTGTTTATAACCAAACCTACTCTACTTCCAGTTTGATCAACAGCTCGAATGAAAGAGTTCATCTCATCAACATCATCTGCCAAAAGGGCTAAATCATCAGCATAATCTTAATCAGAAATTTTCTTATCTCCAGACTATTTAAGGCCAAAATCTTTCCATCGAAGTAAATTTCGCATAACCTAATGAATAACCAAACTAAAGAGGTTGGCAAAATTTGATTTCGGAGTTAGAAATTTTTCGTTTCCCCCCAATCATTGTCTATCACTATGCCCCTGTAAACATATATTCTTTTCCAAGCCAATCGGTATTCTTTTTTTCTCACCGAGGACAGTCAGGGTTTGAAAACCGAGGAAAGAGTTTTCTCACCGAGGAAAGAATCTGGACCGAGGACAGATTCTGTGAGTGGAGAAAAATCACAATTCAGGCTCAAGTTTTGTCTGAAATCTGCAAATATCAGATTGCACATTTGGCGCACTACCGTCTGAGTATCACCGCACCTACATAGTTAGTTTCTTTGTATGTACAAGTATACTGGCCCCACCTAATTAGAAATTCACGAGCCGCTACTGCTCTAGAATTATTTTTCTTTACAGTATGCGTAATTTTGGTTAATGTGTTTTCTATTAAGTGTCGCATCTAGAAATATTAGTAATTTTTTATAGAGGAAAATAAAATTATTTTCTTTTGCTCCGGAAACGAACTAGACTCCGTTAAGAATACCATTACGAAATTTCACTACAGAACAGATTTCCATCAAATTTTATTAATGGAGTTTTAATATTATACTGTACTAGCTACATTTTATAAAAATTCTCACCTTCACCTTCTTTTTCTTTGACCCAATGCATCAGCCTTGGTTTCAATACGTGCTGTTTCACAAAATTATCCAAAATTTTAGGATTCGTGACCAAAATATTTTTTATGTGATCAACACCTGAAATGAAAGAAACCGTGATTACAAAACCTATTGAGTGCAAATTTAGTTATGAGATAAAGCGAATTAAATTGCAATCATACTCTAATAAAGGCTTAATGAATTCAAGGTCATATACCTTCAATCATCAAATACATATATGCATGCTGGAGAGGATCTGGGAGACATTTTTCTACATCCGGGCCTGTATGCATGCATACATACACACATACATACTTATTCTTCAAACAGGCTTCGCAGGTCCAATCACACTCAGTATTATTGTTCTTCAAATACGTCTATCCTGATCTACAGCTGCTGCATTTGGCCATGTAGGTCAATTCTAGCAAAGTAGAATAGCCTTTAACTGGCATGGTGGTTAAGCAGCTAGTCACTATTCCAGCAAGGCAAACTTTGTCTGCTGTGTTAGCTCTAACCGACGCAACAGGCTAACCGTCGTACTACGGCATGTCCTTGTATGAGAAGGCCTGTAAAAGCTAGGAGTAGCTTCTAGGATTCTTCTCTGTCCTATATGCCGCAAATGAAAAAAAAAGTTCTGTTTAACATTGTCTGCCCACGGCATCCTAAGTCTCCCCCCTTTTCCGGAGGCCTCTAGGCATGCTCTTCAAACACCGATCGCCAATCTAAAGTTATGCATACAGGTAACATGGCGAAATCGACGCAGTCTCTCTTTGTACAAAAGCCGCTCAAAGGCATTACAGAACCTTTTTTAAATTTACGAAATATAGGACAGAGAAGAATCCATGAAGTTTTCTGTTGTTTAAAAAGGGTCCTTGTTTCGTTGCCATAATTAAACTTAGAAAAGACCAGACTGTTGTCTAGCCCAATTTTAGTCTTAAGGTGAATTGCCTATTTTTCCACACTCTTCATATATTCTTGAAAGCCCCATCATCATTCCTGTTCCCTGCTCTTGTTTATTTCATACCGCACATTACTATTTGAATACACACTGTTTATCACGCAGTTTGTTGATCAACCAAATTCCAAATTCTATTAATCACAATCATGCAAATTACTTTATCTGGAACAGAAAGTAGGATGATACCCTTAAATTTATCACAAGAACTGTCATAATCTTTTTTAAAAAACAAATTGATAATAAATGTCTGGTAAAATTCTTAGGAACAAAGCTTTTATTATAAAAGATATTCATAATTTCCGTCAGACATGTGATAGAAACATTCGCAGCTCTAACCATCTTAGTAGTAATTTCATCTACCGGTCGATTGTGTTGTTTTACTTCTGAGTGGCACTTTTTTTAACACAATGGGCTAAATGGCGAGGTCGCGAGGACCACGAACAGTATATGCCTATTTTTTCACACTCTTCATATATTCTTTAAAGCCCCATCATCATTGAGAGGTAAAGAAAGTTGTCGGTGGAGACCCACTGGACAGTTGTTAGAAAATATATGGTGGCTTCTCGTCAAGGCCACCCAACGCTCACAAGGGACCATAGCTTAAAGTCCCATGCAACGAACGGCGGCCTCTCCAAGCCCATCGGTGACCCTTACTGACCGAGGGTAGGGCTGGGAGTTTTGTGGAGATAAATTTTAATGCTGGCCTAGGGGTTACTGGAACCCGTAGGGATTTTATGCATTTTCAGTTTAGAGATAGCCAAAATAATTTCAGACTGTGATATAGAGCCAACGTTAAAGCCACTTAAGCATTTATTATCATTACAAATAATGGGGGTAGAATTAACTCGAGCCCGATTGAAGCTACAGGCTAATTTTTAAACAATATAAAAATTTCCAGTGGGAAAGATCAAGCCTTCCCTCCACCACCAGCTGACACCATGATTCCTATCGCCTAGAACAAGTGTAATATCTCCTTGCTTGACATCACCCCCCCCCCCTGCCCTCAGTCTAGGGGACACCGGTGGGCTTCGAAAGACCGTGGCGTCCATCAGATGGGACGTAAAGCTGTGTCCTCGTGTGTGGGAGAGTCATACGCTGTGCACGTTAAAGAACACTCTGGATGGCCTTGATGAGAGGCTGCCATCTGCCTCCTAACAGCTGTTCAATGGGTCCCCTCCCGCCAACCTTCTCTGAGTCCTTGTGATCTGGCCATTAGCTCGTTAAGTGCAAAAGAGTGCAGCTTAGAGGTAAAACAACCCAATCAGTCCTTGCTTCGCAGAATTCAAAATATCCTGAAATTGATCATAAAACCTATATTTCTCATCCTCATCAGAATCTTCGGTGAGGGCATAACAACAGATAAAATTCAAATCTTCAATTCTCGTTTTGAATTTCCCTTTAAAAATTTAAAAATTGTTTCATCAATGCAGTCATATCCTAGAATGGCTGACACTAGAGCACTCAATAGTCAATTAGGCTAAATTCTAGGAAAATTGTCCATATATTCATTACAGATTCATAATGAGAACTTTTGTAAATCTAGGAATGATTAAATCGCCAATGTAAGTTTTCTAATTAACCTTTAAAAATTGACAATGGGACAGTATTTAAAAAAATTAAAATATCAGAAAGATAAATCATACAGAAACGTTGCACCAGGGCCCAAGCTGATGATGATATGCTCCTGTATGGTCAGAACCAAGATCCCTCCTCAGCGAGGTAGAAAAAAATGTAAGAGTAGCCACAGTAGTCCAGATCAACAGGCCATACTGCCCTGGTAGCCCTCCCACTCCGTTCCCTTCCACAAGAGAGTATCTCTTTGGAGAGGTACTAACGACCTGTACCACGAGAAGGATGGGTCGAATTTTAGCTGCTAGACCTGACTGGTTCTATGCATTATCATCGAGGATTGATGCATAATTCTCCTTCCAGTGTATATTTAGCTACCATTTATAGACCAGTATCTGTATACACTTCACATATATTAAAGGCTATGGTTTCATACGGATCACTAAAGTCTTATAGTATTTCCTAATAAGAATGACAAAATAAAGTCAAATATATTTACGTATATGCAAGAAAACACAGAACTCAATATTTCAGAGAACACACAAAATGAATACAAATTTCTGATTAGTAGCTTAGCTCTTAGTAATTTATTAATGAGAAAAGAAAGGCTACTCAAAATTTCTACTGTCGCTATTAAAGAAGTATTATAATATCACCTAATAATGGGGATTTCAATAAAATTACAACTCTCATCAATTGTTACATAAATGCTCGCAAAGTTTTCATAATGCTAGCAAAATAAACTAAATCAATTAAAGTTATATCTTAGTTCAGAGACGGCAAATATGTTTAAGCAAAAGTGCCAATAGGGTACGAAAACTTGTAAAATGGTTTCTTTCGTGACATATTGACACAATGTAAAATTCTATGAAAACAAATATAAACAAAATACCAATATACAAAGCTTATGTTTTATATATTAATATTCTAAATTAAAAATTTTATTAGTTTTTTTATAAATAAATAAAAATTACTAAATATAATTTTTGTTTAAAATTGTATAAAATTAAAATATATTAAAATTAATTTATAAAAAAATGCAAAATACGAAAAACATGATTATGGAAATATGAAGCAAAATTTTTAGGTACTATTTAGTAAACAAAAACATTTTGGTCATTAGTATTTTACAGGAATATCGAAAATAAAATTATTTTCACTTTTAATTCATTTGAACGTTTCTGAATCATTCTGGCTCCGAGTTCATTAATGTTTCGTTTATACCTTGTAATCTGCAAACTGATAACAAACAATTCTGCCCCTTAGTCTAGTGTAATTATTTATCTCTAAAGTAGTTGTCGCTTGACTTCCTGTTGATGTTATTTGTTACATTTTACAATTATTTCTATTGTGAGTATTTCTGTTATTACAGAAGAGAATTTGAGATCAATTTTGAATTGGAGTGACATTAGGTAAAGTTATTTATGTTACTTTCTTCCTCTCTTGCCATTCAGTTGGATATTTATATTACTACTTGTATGTACACTGTTCATTATCTCTCTTGCTATCTACAACTATGCATATGGCCAACATGAGCAAACAAACGCAGTCTCTCCATATACAAGATACTCTTCAAAAGTGGTTAATGACTCCATCGTCTAAACTCATCATTACTTACACAATCAAATTACATTCTGTAATATTTAAATTGCACCACCCAGAAGTGGTTAGAATCAGATGAAAATCACAGACAAGACAGGCTGGCAGATGAGTAAGATATGATTACAGTTACAGAGCAAAGGCACAAATTTATTTGACACACAGACAGATTGCTTGACAGTAGTCAATACCTTATAACTCTCCCATGATTTGGAATACTCAAGAGATAGGTGTTGCGACATAGAGACACATAGGCATCGAATAAGCTCCTGAGGCATGACCCACCATGTCTGTTGAACTTGTCTCTCAGGATGGCCACACTCTGCACTAATTGCGAATGAGTCAAGAGATGACGCCCTACGAAGTCCCATACATGTTTTATGGCAATAATTTCGGGCACCTGGTTGGCTACGGAAGAGTCTTGACTAGTCGTAGACATTGTCATATGAAATTAGAGATATGTGGCTGGATTTATTCTGCTGAAACATGACACCAGGTACTCCTGAATGAAAGAGAGTGCTGCAGGTTCCATGATGACATTGACGTAGCCCTATACAGTAAAAGTGTCTGGAAGACACACAATAGAAGACTGGTCATTGTGATTTATTACAATCAAACCATGACGCCTATTGCTCAGGCAGTGTGTCTTGCTGGATTAGAGCATTCGCTGTGTCATCTCCACATGTGTACACTGCAATCACGGCAATCACAAGTGCATGTAATCCTGTCTGTGTAAGTCACTGAGAAAAGATTCGCTGTGTTATGGGGTAGTGAAAGGCTGGCATTGCCACTCTGCTGATGGTGCCTAGCATTTTTGGTGATGGACGCTTGTCATAAAATCAGTCGATTTTCTTATGCTTTACCCCCATAAATGCCCATAGGTAGAACATCACGTTCGTCATAGGCTTCATTGTGTGAGATCATCAGAGCTTTGCTGGCTGCAAAACTCGTGAAGCAGTTCTTCGAGGTCGCAGCATGTCTTGCCTTATAATGCTGAGCCTCTCTACCTGATTTGTCTAACAATGGAATCATTTGCATATCACTCTGTGTTGCAGTCATCTGCCGTTTGCATAAAAAACAGGACACTTCTGGATAGTGCAATTTCAATGTCACAGAGTGATACCTAAAATGACTGCTTTCCTAATGATAGTGGGTCAGTGCCTGAACTGCTGCTAATGATGGTGAGTCATTACCGGAACTACTGCTTATACGCAGGCAGGTAGATAAACAGGCAAACACAGGCTCAAATTCTCGAGCTGGACCCATTCCAGTTTTAACCATTACAATAATTATTAAGGCCGATTAGACAAAATAAATTCTTCTGACATATCATATACAGAAATGAATGCTGCTACAAATTTTTTAATTATTCGTATAATAGGTTATTACAGACTTTCAAATATTTGCAATTGTTTGATAGCGAAAAATAAATTTTAAAATTATTTGGAATGAAAAATACTAAAAACACTCATAGAAACTAAAAATTCGTAACATCATTACATATGCTAAGAAACATTTATTAATAAGAGAGAATAGCTAAAAAATACAGACATTCTAGAAAAGGCCTCTATGTTGTGAAGCAGCACATAGGAGATGTACTCACGGATGCGGTTGTAGTTACATCCAAAAAGCATAGACACCCAACCACACACCAGATGTTATCAAGAAGGTATGCGCAATGGTTAATGGAGAAAACTCTGCAACCCTGGAGATGGTCGCCAAAACCATGAAAGTGTTCCAGTCGACTGTCCACAATATCATCCGAGACAGTCTTCGCTAGTGCACATATAAATCACGTACCCACAAATTGCTGCCTCACCATGGAACGAACTAGCATGTTGCCACAAACTGTATGAGCATTACCTGGTGGGAGACAAGTGAAACAATGTGGCACATTGGACGAGGGATATGTCTACCTACACTGCAACAAGTCCCGGTCAAAATATTACTGACCAATTGACCAAACAATCTATCACAGGTGATATAGAGATCACAAGTGATCCAGCTATAACTGGAATTTCCAAATATGTAGTGTGGAAAAGAACGCCAAAGTGAACTCCTTCTTTTATCAGACAAACGTCCTGAAGTCAATATACATATCTAAATTGCTTGCCTTGTATGGTACCGAACGTCAGTAACATTTGGTTGCATCAAGACAAAGCTTCCAGTCATACTTCAGCATCTATACACTTATACCTTCAATCAAAGGCAGAGGAACACTGAAATAAGCTCACCATTTCCGTACACTCCTGTGAAGTCACCGGATGCTTCCCCTATGTACTTTTGTGCATTTGGATTCTTGAAACGGCTCTTGTTGTAAGTCAAAAGCGGAGTATTGACGGATTATGGAAAGTTGTAAACAGGAATGGAACCGATTAGATATGAATGTTTTGCTGGAGACTACTACAGTGGAAGATATGCTGTAGGGCAATTGTTACACAATAAGGACAACAGATTGGAGCATGATCGATAGTGGGATAAAGGTATCTGATATTCTTCGGGCCTCTGAAAACGGCGCTATGTCACATAATCAATTTCAGCACAGAAAGAATTGGTGGGTAGAATGTTTCAAACAGCAATGATATTCGAGAAGAAAATTTTTTACATGCAAATTATTATATTTCTATTGTTATCCAGCAGAATCTGATATTTCACTCGCACATAGCACAAAAGTTTATCCGTGTGATGTATTTCACTCGCACATAGCACAAAAGTTTATCCGTGTGATGTATTTCACTCGCACATAGCACAAAAGTTTATCCGTGTGATGCTGCTAGATCATATATATATACAAGTGCAGAAACAAATACACTTGGTAATATATTTATATGGTATTGACATTCTGAGATCTTATCTTCCTTGTGATCTTTTCACTTTAATGAAACTTCTTAACTGTTTACTGCGACCAAAAGCTACTAAATTCGTCAGCTAATTTTAAAATGTCCTCTTATACTACGTATATACATCATAATAAACAACTGTATAAAAGTTATCGAGAAAATATGGGTTTATCCCACAATAGTAGCATAAATGAGAGTTCTGGCACAGTAAAAGGGGCTCGAGAATTCTATGAAAATCCATGAGAAAAGTTATTGGGGATGAGGGAAAAAGTACGTTTCTTGTGGTTTTTGTGAAAGTATGTGTGAAAATTAGAAAAAACGGGGGTGTTTTTCAGCAAGTGAAAAAACTAATTTAAGTTCTTTTTTTAAAGACGAGGTTTAAATTAATTTGTGAATTAGTTTAAATGAATTAGGTTGAAATGAGGTGTGTGTGTATGAGATAAAAAATGAATTTGGTTAAAATGAAGTGTGTGTATGAGATAAAAAATGATGTGTTTTGTTAAGTTATCATACACTTCACTGGTTACAACAGAATCAAAACTTTCTAAGCAAAGTCCAAAGTATTAATTCTGTTATCAAACAAAAATATTAAAAGTTTTAATCAAAGTCCAAAGTGATTATTTTGCTATAAGAATATTAAAAACATTTATCCAAGCAACGTTTAAGTAATAATTTTGCATAAAATTAAAACATTTATCAAATAAAAGTAAAAAGTAATAATTCTGTTACCAAACCGAAACTTTCTGAAGTGTATGATAATTTAACATAGAAGAATATTGAAATTTTAATCTAATCAATGTTCAAGTAATAATTTTGCTACAAGAATATTAAAACTTTATCTAACTAAAGTCCACGTAATAATTCCCGTTTTCCAGCTTTACAATTAAAGCTCTACAAATAAATGTATTTAAATCGTACTTACCTTAGATTGCGACTCTATACCGAAGGGGGAACTCAAACTGATTTCCAATCGCTTGAAATCTTTCTTAAATACTCAACCGAAATTTAAAACCAAAACTAAATAAATTTCTTATCATAGAATATTAAAATTTTCATCTAATCAAAGTTCAAGTAATAATTTTGCTATAAGAATATTAAAACTTTTATAAAAGTCCATGTAATAATTCCCGTTCCAGCTTTACAATTAAATCTATTTAAATCGTACTTACCTTAGATTGGGACTCTATACCGGAGGGGAAAGTCAAAGTGACTTGGAATCGTTTGAGACCTTCTTAAATACTTCACAGAACCAAAACTGAATCTTGAACTTTGGTTTTGGATAAAAAAAAATTTCGGTTTGATAGCAAAGTCCAAGTAATAATTTTTGCTATCAAACCGAAATGTTTATCCAAAACCAAAGTTTAAGATTCAGTAACAAAGTCCAAGTAATAATTTTGCTATCATACCGAAATTTTTATCCAAAACCAAAGTTCAAGATTCAGTAGCAAAGTCCAAATAATAATTTTTATCCAAAACCAAAGTTCAAGATTCAGAAGCAAAGTCCAAGGTTCGGTTTTGGTTCTGTGGAGTATTTAAGAAGGTCTCAAGCGATTCCAAGTCACTTTGAGTTTCCCCTCCTGAAGAGTAAGTAGTTATTTGTGTGTGTTTTTTCAAAGTTGCTTAGTTGAATCGCTTGAAATCTTTCTTAAATACTCAACCGAAATTTAAAACCAAAACTGAATAAATTTCTTATCATAGAAGAATATTAAAATTTTCATCTAATCAATGTTCAAGTAATAATTTTAAAGTTCAAGTAATAATTACTTAGATTGGGGCTCTATACCGGAGGGTGAACTAAAACTGACTTCGAATCGCTTGAGACCTTTCTTGAATACTCTTAAATACAAAATCGAAAATTAAAACCAAAAGTGAATAAATTTCTTATCATAGAAGAATATTAAAATTTTTATCTAATCAATGTTCAAGTAATAATTTTAAATTGTACTTACCTTAGATTGGGGCTCTGTACCGGAGGGGGAACTAAAACTGACTTCGAATCGCTTGAGACCTTTTTTAAATACTCAATCGAAAATTAAAACCAAAACTGAATAAATTTTTTATCATACAAGAATATTAAAATTTTTATTAATCAATGTTCAAGTAATAATTTTGCTACAAGAATATTAAAACTTTTATCTAACTAAGTCCACGTAATAATTCTCGTTCCAGCTTTACAATTAAATCTATTTAAATCGTACTTACACTTCAGGAGGGGAAAGTCAAAGTGACTTGGAATCGCTTCAGACTCTTCTTAAATACTCTACAGAACCAAAACTGAAACTTGAAACCAAAACTTGAAACCAAAAAAGTCCAAGTAATAATTTCTGCTATCAAACCGAAATTTATATTCAAAATCAAAGTCCAAGATTCAGTTTTGGTTCTGTAGAGTATTTAAGAAGAGTCTGAAGCGATTCCAAGTCACTTTGACTTTCCCCTCCTGAAAAGTAAGTAGTTATTTTTGTATGTTTTTTTCAAAGTTGCTTAGTTGAATCGCTGGTCGCCCGTTGCCGTGGGCGGCCAGCGATTCAACTAAGTCCAGCATTCGCTATAGAAATTTGAAAAGACTGTCTCGTGAAGTGAAAATGATGGTTAAAATTAAGAACAGAATTTTTAGGATCTTCAACAACATTTGAAAGGATTAATTGAAATTTTCTCTTAAAAACATTTCATCAGATTCAATTAGAAGGTTAAAAAAAACTTTCCTAAAGAAAGAATAATTGAAACACTTACGATTAAAAAAAATATCACTGACCGCACTGACTGGTCACGAGACGAGATGAACGCCAGGATGTTATGCAAACTTATCATTTCATTCACAGCTGAGAACTGATGAATGAAATGACAGGTTGGGAAGAGATATAACAAATCTTCTTTCTGAACGGAATTTTCAATGTTTCACTAGTAAAATTAATTAATTTTAATAATTTAATTAATTCGCTTAATTTTTCGATTAATGAAAAATTTCATTTTTTTGCTTTATTGAACCATTATTTTTACCTACTATATATATAATAAAGAGGGTATAACTGCTAACTCAAAGATGAGCGCAACTATTCAATGTACCAAATGTGTGAAATCTATTCTCAAATCCAATATGAACCGTCATGTGAAAACTGCATGCACTTCTCGCACATTTGAAAAATGCGAATTTTGCAATTCCACCTTTAACAGAAAAGACAATTACAATCATCATCTGAATCAATATCATATAAATAAAAGCAGTGCTTTTCGGAAAACGTTTCTCACATATAAAATTGTTAACATAGATGTCAGAGAAGATATAAAATGTTTCCTGGAGAAAAATAACAATAATATAATAATGTAATATATAACAATAATAAATGGAAACGTATAATTAAGAAAAACTCAGTCAGCCTCTAAAAGTTAGATTCATATTACAAATAAAATTTAAAAAGCAGACCGATCCTGAAGAACAGAAAGAAATATGTGCACATTTTTCGACATGTAACGAAATAATCAGTTTGCCTACCTATCTCAATGAATTACTAAAAAATGCTTATGAGAAAATTGATAACGACTTTGAAAATTTTATACAAATGGGAAGTGTATGGGTGTTTGACAAAATAATTTCTATGGAAATTCAAATGTCTCAGTATAATGCAGTTGGAGCATCTGCTTTCGTAAATTTACCAGAACATTTGAAATCTACAAAAGGAATAGTGAATGTTAAAAACTACGACAACAAATGTTTCTTGTGGTCAATATTATCAGCTCTACATCCTGCTAAAGACAATCCGCAACGTGTGGAAAAATATAAAATATTTGAAAACGTCTTAGACACATCTTCGTTGACTTATCCAGTAACCCACCTTATCCCCGAAGTTCGAGGTTTTAAATAATATTTCTATAAATGTTTTCAATTCTAAGAAAGATGGTTTGCATACAATATATATTTCACAAAATCCTGTTAAAGAACTCATACAAATTTTACTTTTAAAAGACGGCAGTCCCTGCCCATACTGTCTTCATAATTTCACTCGCGACGATTTTTTAAAGAATCACGTAGATAACTGCAAATCAAACACTTTTCAAACTATCAAATTTCCCGAAGCGAATAGTACAAATTCCATACAATTAAAAACGGTTTGAAACACCCATATGTGATTTATGCGGACTTCGAATGCTTTTCAAAATATAGAAGAATTGAGATTGATCCATGTAGGGTGAGAACTAAGTATTTAGTACCGTCAGGATTTGCATATATTATAGTTGGACCGGAAGGTAAACTGATCGAAACCAGAATGTACAGAGGGAAAAATGTAACAGAACAATTTTTGAATGAAATGATCGAAGCCGAAACTTTGATCAATGATTTGAAGAAAAGAAATGTTAAGACGACTGATTTTAATTGGCAAATTTTTACTGGAGCAAAATATTGTAATATTTGTGGGAAAATTCTAGGAACTGATAGAGTAAGGGACCACGATCACTTAACTGGAAAATACAGAGGTGCTAATGTAATCTTCAATACAAATTCTCACTTGAAATACTAGTGTTGTTTCATAATCTCAAAGGATTTGATGGCCACTTTATAGTAAAAGATTTGTGGAAATTTAAAGATAAGAAGAAAATTTCTTGTATTCCACAAACTACAGAAAAATATATATGCATTAAATTCGGTCAAATTAAATTTATTGATTCATTCATGTTCCTCAGCTCTTCACTGGATTCACTGTCGAAAAATGTGGAAAATTTCTACATCCTAAGTCAATACTTCAGAAAACATAATCTGAAAGACTCACAGAAAGAACTTTTGAAAAGCAAAGGAAGTTTTCCATATGAGTACGTGCAACAGAGTGCTCAGTTTTTGCAAACGTCACTTCCATTCAAAGAGAATTTCCAAAACAATGAACAATACGAAAGAGCTCAAATTTTGTGGAAAGCCTTTTCTATTGCTACCTTTGGGGAATATCACGATCTGTACATGATCACTGATGTATTATTGCTAGGAGATATGTTTGAAAACTACAGAAATTTGTGTATGAATAACTACTAACTCGATCCTTGTCATTATTTTAGCTCTCCTGGCTTATCCTATGCTGCCTGTTTAAAAATGATAGAAATTGAGCTGGAACTTATAAAAGGTGATATGTATTTTTTCATAGAAAGAGCTCTGCGAGGAGGAATATCTTTAGTGTCTAAGAGGTTTGCACAGGACAACAATCCTTTAGTAGATCCACATCAGAGAAGTAAACCACAAAACTATATCACGTACTTTGATGCAAACCATTTATATGGCTGGACCTCTTCCAACCGGTAATTTCAAATGGGTAAATGGTATTGTTATGTTTAATATTCCAGACGACAGCAAAAAGGGCTATTTCTTCGAAGTTGATCTAGAATATCCGACATATGTACACGATTTACACAATGATTTCCCCTTGGTTCCTGAAAAATTCAAACTCTTTGATAGTAATGTGTCATTCTTGATTCTAAATCTGTTCGACAAGCAAAATTATGTCGTTCACTATAGGTTACTTAAACTCTATGTGGAACTGGGACTGAGGGTGAAACAGGTGCATAGAATCTTGGAATTTGATCAAAAACCATGGCTGAAACCTTACATAGATTTCAATACAACAAAACGAATTAATGCCATAAATAATCTTGAAAAAGACTTTTCCAAACTGATGAACAATGTTTAGAAAATAAGAAAAAGAGAATAAAATGCCACATTGTGAATACTGAAGAAAAGCTTAAAAAATTAATTGCAAATCCTAGGTACGTTTCTTGTGTTAAACTTGCAGAAAATTTCGTAATTCTCCACATGAAAAAGAAAAATATTATATTAGATAAACCTTATTACATTGGTGTAACGATTTTGGAGTTGAGTAAATTACACATGTATAATTAGTTCTACAATTTTCTGAAGCCAAAATTCAATGCAGAATTGTTATTTACAGATACTGATTCCTTCTGCGTCGACATCCAGACAGATGACATATATCAGAAATTTAATTCAGACTACTTTGATTTCTCAAATTACTCCACAAACTATGCATTATACGGTGAATCAAATAAAATGGTTCCAGGAAAATTTAAAGACGAATTAAAAGGTCTTCCAATCAAAGAGGTTGTTTGCGTTAAGATCAAAATTACATACTATAAGCGCGCCAATTCCCAAAAAAGCAGCTACTGGAATTAAAAATGAATTTAGTGACGAAGATTATCGTCAATGTCTATTTGATGAAAAAATCTTATATACGCAACAAACAGAATTTCGATCTGAGCAACATGATATACACGTATACCAAATTAAAAAAAATTGCTTTATCCAAGAATATACAAAACGACATGTCATCAATGGAATTTATTCTTATGCTTTTGGAAACTATCGAATATCGGATATGTATAGTAAAGTAGGAAATACCATTTACAAAACATTGAACTGAAAACAACAAATGTTAAAAAAAACATCGAAATTGAAATAGACATGACTATAGTGTGTGTCCAAGAGTAAATTTCTAAACAATACCGATGTTATTGAACATAATCTTATGTTCCTTTTTGTCAATAATATCGTTTTTTAGCAAAATATCGAAAGTTTCGACAATTTCATTTGATACTTCTGTACTGGTGTTTCCAGCTCGTTTACTGGCAACCAAAATTGATAATTTTTCGGATATGTCGTCGAAACTCTTGTATAATCCAGAACCAAACTCAGTGAGAATCATTTTAATCGACTTTAAATATTTTCTAAGTGCCTCAATGTGATTATCGATAATTCGATATTTCTCAGTAGATCTACTTTAGCGTTTGGTTTCTGTAGCCTTATTGCCCCCCCCCCCACCCCAGTTTCTGAAGATGCCCGATTGTTTGCTAAATAATTTCTTTCAGCTCAGGAATGGGGTTTCTCGCCTGTAAGATATCACTCGGAAGTTTTAGTTTATATTGATTTAATATTTTATGTTGCAAGTTGGAATCTGGATTATAAACGAACCTTTTTTCTGGCATCTCAGTGGGCTCTTCTGGCTCTAAAGTTTTCACTACATCCTGTATGTTTTTCATGGTTTCTCCACGCACAGTTTCCAGACCTTCTAACCGTTCGACCGCTGGCTTGTGAAATTTTTCGAGGGTTTCCTTAACTCGTTCCTCTCCCAAAATAGTGTTTCAATTTTCGATTTTGTAGTAGCTCGCGATTTCAAAATTTCATCTATAATACTGAGTAATTGCTTAAGGTCCTTCATCTCTATCCATATACAATAAAGACATATACCCAGTGATGAAAGTCTAAAACAAGACGTCCAAGCACTTTTCTTCTTTATTTTGGATCTGGATAGTGTCTAGCAAGTGAAACAAAAATCTTGCTACCCCTGTGAAATTTCTTGTTTATTGGAGTAACAGAAAAAACTGCTGAAGTTGTGGTCTACTACTTCAATGAATTTTTGATCGTCCAAGTTGATACTATAATTTATACTAAAAGAGGGATTTGTTGTGCAGCAGATTACCTTGCCATTAGAAATGCAAAGATGGTAATTATCTTTGAAAATAGGTGGTGTTAGTAGGTCGAATTTTGTGTTTATCTGTATAATTGGATGAGACTGCAATATGTCTTTTTTCACTTCTTTATCACCATAGGTAAGGCAAATTACAGTATTTTTATTAACGTATAGTTTCGTAGCAGCATCATTGTTTACAATTGGGGTGCCAACATTCGTAATTCGTTTTCCATTTGCATCGCCATTAAAACTGCTCCCACTTGATGCAAAAAGTCCATTTTCATTTCTCAATAGAGAATTGGATGGTTAGGATCTAACTTTGTCAAGCCATCAACGTAATCTTTTGTTGTCGCATTTCTGTTGTGCCTCGGTTCCCCGAGATTTCCTATTCTCTTATTGTTCGCATTAAAGACATCCTCGCCTGTTAATGCGACTTTTTCCAAATATCCCTTAGTTACAGCAGCAGAATCCGACTCGGGATCGGCAATATCAAGGATTTGTTTTTTTTTTTCTGCATTGAAACTATGCCCGTCGAATGCAATGCTTCGTGGAACGTTAAGCCCATCTTTATTTCTAACCAATGTATTCATTGGACTGTTTTGAACAGTGGTCAAGTTGTCGATGTAGTGTTTCGTAGTGGCATGGGATGAATCGATCGGTTCTGCAAGATTTTTAATGCGTTTATTGCTTGCATCGTAATTATCATCATCATTGCAAAGTGCTCTTTTTTCCAGATATCGTTTTGTAACTACTCCAGAATCTGCATCCGATTCAATAACATTGATTATTTGTTTGTTTCGCGCATCGTAGCGATTGTTCCGAAAAATTAAAGAAGCATTATTAACGCACTGAATGGTAGCGGCATCTCTATTTTCTATAGGTCTGCCTACGTTCGATATTCTTTTAGTATTTGCGTCATAATTTCCCGTGTGATTCAGTGTTATAGACTCTTGTTGCAGATATTGTTTTGTCACAGAGTCCGAACCCTCTTCGGGATTGGCTACATTTCTCAATTTTTTATTACTCATGTCGTAGTCCCCATCGTGTGTCAATTTAAAACCGACACCTGGAATTCCCGCTGGTCCTCTTTAGGAGCCGGTCTCAGAGCTGATGACGCCAAACTTTGTCAAGTAATTCAATTTTATTTACCAAAGTTTTTTCTGTACTTGAGAGGTATGTGCTTGGTTTTTTAATCGATTAATAAGAAATCGTGTGGTTTTGAAACTGCATAAAAATATCTTTCCTTATTTCTGTTGCATGATCCATTTGTATCTGCAACATTTCTCTCTTGTTCTGCATATTAAAGAATATAAAATAATTACACTGTAGTCGAATGTCTTTCGGAGTCTCGGCAGATAACCTTTTCTAAAAGGTGTCTTGTACTTGGCGATTCTCACTCTGTCGCCAATTTTAAATTTTGTTGCTGTAATAGATTTAATTCTTTTACCAAACAGATTAAAATAGACAATATCTTTGTTTTTCTGCAAGCTTGCCTCTTTTGGGGTCATTCTTATTGATCTGTGATAAGAAGTATTGTAATTCTTAACGAGTTTTGGTAGAACATCGATCCGTTTTCTAGTGTTATTGGCAGTGAAATATTTCCACATTTTTGTCTTTAGAGTCCTAGTAAATCGTTCCACAATTTGAGCTTTAGTCTCATTTTCAGTGGCAAACCAATGGACACCTCGTTGATTAAACAATGCTTGAGTTTCTTTATTGATAAACTCAGTTCTCTTATCCGTTTGTATCTTGGATGGCTTACGTTGTTTAAAAATTTTTACAAATGCTTTGGTAATCTCGCTACCCGTTTTCTTTTTAATAGGTATTGCCCAGGCGAATTTGATGAAAATATCAATCACGGTTAAAATGTAATTCGTGTGGTTATTGTGAAATTTAAATTTTTGCATGTCGATTAAATCACTCTGCCACTGGTCGTCTACATTAGAGACATAAACCCGTCTGGTTTGGAATTTTTTATAAATGGGTTTGTGTAACATGTACACATCTTGTTGTTGGAGAAATCTTTTTACTTCTTTTTCCGTCAATCCAGTTTTGCGCATTAGATTTTTTATACCGGAAAATCCCTTTAATGGGTCATAGCAAACGGAAGAAAGCATCTTATTTCTTGCGTCCTAAACCGAACCGTTTCTTTGTTTTAATGATTGGTTTGATTATCGTTCTTGAAATTCTTTCCCCTAAAGTTGGATTCTGAATTTCATCCAAATCATTTAACAATTCTTGGTCGGCTTCGTGTCTCTTTTTAGTTTCTGTAGATTTGCTGTAAGAAATGTCGTGCTTTTTGCAGGCTTTGTCCACACGGTTAATACCAGGATTTCCTCGCATTAACCTTTTCTCCAGTTTCGTAAAAGATCCACAATACTGGTAACCTGGAATGTGCATTTCGGGTGGATGAAACCTTTCTTGAATCCAGCTTACTATATCACCACCTTTTACAAATTTTCCTTTCTGTTTTACAAATTTATACTTCATTTTTCCACACGTTCGACATCTACCTCTCATCATTACTCTTTTATTCTTTGATGTAACATATTTGACGTTATCCGTTAAAGTTTTCGTTTTACACTTTACACAATACATGCTTAATTTTTATATGTAAAATTTAAGTGCGTGATACTTATAAAAATAAAGTATAATGTATCACAGTTATCTGACTAGTTTAACGCCTGGACAAAAGCAAAAATTGAAGAGTGCATTTGTAAATAAGAAGCCTATAACTTTAAGTACTGATCCACAGAAGAAAGGTAATGATACTTTGAAACTGACAAAGAGAAAAATCATTAAACTGAAAAAATCTACAACGCCAGTTCGACTTCGTTTCAGTAAAACACAGCTCGGCGGATTTCTGCCGTTCTTAATACCTGACTTCGTAGCATTGGGAAAAGCAGCTGCAGTTGGAGCTGCGGGATATGCTGGTACTAACCTTGCACAAAAAGTTCTAGGAAAAGGGTTCCTGGAAAGCAAAGAGCAGCTGGCTTATCTAAATATAAAAGAAAGGGAAAAGATTTGTACATTCCAGGAAAACAAATAGCTCAGGGATTTAAAAAAAAAGAGCCATTAAGTAACTTAGATATAGAAAAAATAACGAAAAACGAAAAAGGATTCCGTGGTTTTTACTCTATCGATTCTTTACCAACAAAAATATTCAAGAACGAAAATGGTATAGTAAACTTTGACGTTTCCAGTGGTTCAGTAACTCATTGGGTAGCTTATTTCAATGATGCGAAGTTACCTTACTTCGAGTACTTTGATCCATTCGGTTTATCGCCACCAGAAGAAATAAAACACTATTTACTTACATCTTCAAAGCCGATCGTGTATAACTCTTCGCAAATTCAAGCAAATTACTCTGTAAAATGCGGTTACTATTGCATCTATTTCATTAAACGAAGGAATAATAACATTACGAAGGAATAATAACATTTACATATGATGTATTGTATCAGTTTGAATAAACTCCTAACGATGGGAATGAATTGTTGGTAACAACTAGCATATGAATACTACATAGTACTACACTATATTAATAAAGATGGTAACTCATAACTATCAATTCCTCTTCTATTACAGCATACAACCCCGAAGATTTGGAAATTAATTATGAAACGCCGATCACACTCAATGGTGAATACGAGAAAGCACTGATCGGTAGCAATATGTGGTATTCCTGGTACAACATCAGTGATAAATATCACAATAACACTATGAAATACTTCAATGGAAGACAATGGAATAAAATAACTTTCCCGAATGGAATGTATGATATAGAGGGATTCAATGACGTTTTAAAAAATGTCTTTGGGGATCCTAGCCTTATAATACTAGAAAGCAACCACCCCACATTAAGATTTGTTATTCGTTTGGCAAGAGGATATAAAATAGATTTTTCTGAAGGAAAGTTACGAGAAATACTAGGGTTCGAATTGAAAATTATCGATGCAGCAAAAAACGAAGGAAAGTTCCCACCCAACATAACGAGAGAGATCGATCGCATTCTAATTCACTGTTCTATTGTCGAATCTTCCTGTCTCAATAACCAGAAGAGCGACGTGTTGTACAATTTCGTGCCTCAAACACCGCCTGGCAGTTTAATCGACACACATCCTTTCTTCCCCATATATTTACCGCTGAATAAAACTGATTACATTTACAACGTTAGAATGAAAGTAACCGATCAGAACAATAAAGTAATTGACTTGAACAAGGAAAACGTGACGTATATGTTACACATCAGACCCAAATAAAGATGAAGATACTGAGAAAGCGAATTAAAATATTTTATACAAACCCGTCGCCTATCGTTCGAAAAAACGAGAAAATATCCCCTAAAAGCAGAAATATTCTTAATCAGTTAATTTACGGAAATGGCCTTAAAATCATAAAATCATAAAGTAAGTATAGGATGAACGTTGAAGCTACTTACTGGAATTTGTTCGAAGATCCAATAGACGATAATTCAACGACAAAATACGAGTACTTGGAATATCGAGAAACCAATGTGAATGTTAAAAATCTCGAAAAATACGAAATATTTACCAAAGATATGGACGTTTTTCTACATCCGCACAATAGTTATATACACGTCAGAGGCAAAATACTGAAAGTAGATGGGTCTGATATCGGCGGCAATGATGTAGTTACGATGGTCAATAACGGATACAACATTTTTAAGAGAGCTCAATATTATATAGAAAACAGAGAATTGGAAGATATTGAATTGCCAGGAGTGACGACCACGATTCACAATTTAATTGATTTTACCGAAGACTTTTCACAAAGTGCTGCCACAAGTATGATGTGGTTCAAAGATACCGCAGACAGTTCGAAAATGAATAAGTATTTGTACCACGGAGGCGAAGATAAACCGGACACGAATAATAAAATAAAGGATTTTGCACAAGCATTGAAGAAAAATTCAATCAAGGATTCTCGGACAGATATGAAATTACAAAAAATAGTCAAAAAGTAAGTTTATTCTTACCACTGAATCGACTGTTTGGATTCTGCCGAGACATGGATAAAGTGTTTTGCGGTGTAAAACATACCATAAAACTGGAAAAAGTGACGACAAAGACATTATTCAGAGAGTTGGGGCTACGTTGTATAAATTTGAAATATCTCACGTATCTTGGTTTATTCCAAAAGTGGAACCATCACTACAAGTACTTCCAAAACTAGAATCTCAGTTAGCAAGCGGCAATCCACATGAAATCTTTTGGGAATCGTGCAAACTGTAGAAATCCGATACTCGAATTGACTCTCATGTCAGCTGGCGGGTTACTACAACTCAAAACAAACCTGTCCATCTTTATGTCGTCTTACAAAAGTCTAACCGATTAAATAATCAAACCAGAAACAATACGGTGTTTGATCACATGTTACTAGAACGGATTCAGATCAGAGTGAATAGCGAATGGTTTACCGAAAAAGAATTCGAGTGCAACTTTGAATCCAACACTTTGGACCATAGATTCCCAACGGGGGCGATACCGCCCCCCAGTGGGCGCTGGAGCCTTCCACGGGGGCGGTAGCGGATCCAGAGGCAAATGGGGGGCGTTGAGGCAGTCAAGACGGGCGGTCAAATAAATAAATAAATTTAATGGAATTTTCTGTGACAACCTTTTTATCTCTTCTATTCTGTGGTGTTTTCCCGGTGATTCTGGTCATCCACTACCTCATCCGTCATGTACAGCTTTTCAACTGCAGCTTGGACAATAAGTTCCCTGCTACCGCCTACTAGCGTACTGGTACGTCTGAAGTCGACTGAGATGCTCTCAAAAGTTCTCTTCAAGATCACAGATTGGATATAAGCTTCAATATGTTTTCCCACTCCAAGTCGCTTTCAGTATGATTTATGGTACGTAGTTACAATACCATCCCACGTCAGAACATAATACATAATATTAACATTACACTTGTGAATTAGGCTCAACTCATTAGCCAGCAGATTATACTTCCTCTTCTTTTCAACCTCTACTGTCTGCAGGTTATCCTGAGATGTTATTCCTACTTCAATAATTGTAATCTCATTCAATACCTTCCCATGCACTACTATATCAGGCTTATTATTTTGGACATGTGTATCCGTCCGATAGGCAAATCAACCTTGATGCAATAATAATATAATAATAACAAATTTATTATATTTAATATTTTTTATAATTATTTTTTAATATAATAAAATACTTTGAAAATACCTGTTTTCATGAATAAATATTTTATCTAGCTATGTAAATTATCTTATTGTTATCGCGTTAATAAGCATTTTTAAATTAGCATTAGGTATACCTAATTTCTTTTAGTTCAGAATAGATTGACGGTGACAAGTAATTGCACGTTGGTAAGCAAACACGTGGTTCATGCAATTTAACATGTTTCGACAAGAATATGGGAGCTTGAAATGACTTATTTACGGAGCAAGTGCGCCGGCATCGCAAACATACAAGTTAATGTGTGCAAATCTATTAAAGCGATAGCTCTAGGAATGTTTTATTATTTTTATGTGCTTCGCCGTGATAAATAGTCGTGAGTGACAAGTGTTCGAAGTCATTATAAACATTATTTTTATAACTATCTATAAATCTGTTGAGAAGTTAATTTGTATTTGAAAATGTCTGAATCTACATCTAAAAAGAAATGCCGGCAGTACAGTATTGAGTATTTGAAATATGGATTTACGTACTCTCCTACAAACCAATCATTACCTATGTCTTTAATTTGCCGAAACGTTTTTTCAAATGAAGCTATGAAACCTTCTAGGCTACAAGAGCATTTAAATAAAATGCATGCTGATAAGAAGAACAAAGATCTATCCTATTTTCAAGAACTGGAAAAGCAATATTTAAAACAGTCAACTATGTCAAACCTTTTTGCGTCGTCTTCTAAACAAGATGATGATGGACTACGAGCCTCATATAACGATTCATTGTTAATCGCAAAAGCAGGAAAACCACACACAATTGGCGAGGAATTAATTTTGCCGGCAGTCAAAGAGATATTAAAAACTGTTCTTCATCATATTACAAGGTCAGGTATTATCAAAAAAATTCCTCTCAGTAATAAATCAGTGCAAAGAAGAATAGATGAAATGGCAAAAGACATTGAAATGTCATTATGTGATTACTTAAAGACTTGCAAATTTTCCATTCAACTCGATGAATCAACCAAATAACCAAGCTCTACCAAATAACGAAGCTCTACACTTATCATACGTACGATTTATAAAAGAAGAAAAAATTCATGAAGAGTTATTATTTGCTAAAAATTTGGAATCTGATACAAAGGGAGAATCTATATTCAATACCATGCAAAATTTTTTTCAAGAGAAAGAAATTCCTATTTGCAATATTTTGTCTGCTGCTACTGATGGTGCTCCAGCAATGACAGGGCGTCATAAGGGTTTCATAGCGCATTTGAAACAAGCAGTACCAAATGTACTCGCTGTACATTGTATTATTCAACGTCAGCATTTGGTTGCAAAAAATTTGAATGAACGTCTGCATACGTCGCTCCATTACGTTATTAAAGCAATCAATAAGATTAGAAGCAATTCATTGAATGACCGATTATTTGGTAAGCTTTGTAATGAAAATGATGCAGATTACAATCGCTTGCTGCTGCACACAGAAGTACGTTGGCTCTCTAAAGGTGTTCGTCTAAATCGTTTTTTCAATCTATTTGACTCAGTACTGGACTTTCTTGAAGATAGAGACGAAAAATTGCGCGAAAACCTGTTTACGTCAAAAATGACATCGCTTATTTGACAGACCTGTTTAAAATATTTCATCAATATAATTTACAATTGCAAGGTGATGAGTTGAATTTAATTAAAACAATAAACGTCATAGCTGCTTTTGCGGGAAAACTTATTCTATTCAAACGAAATCTAGATAGAGGTGAATACAACCACTTTCCCACATTATCAGCAGTCTCTGCAAAACCTTAAGATTTACTTATTTACTGCCAACACTTGGAAGTTCTTCATGTTGATTTTACGGAGCGTTTCCAAGATATTTTAAACATGAATATACCGAGTTGGGTTTTAGATCCTTTCGCAAACACAGACACTGAAGAATCATCAAATTTGGAAGAGGAACTCTTAGAACTCACGACTAACGAATTACTCAAAGTAAAATTCAAACATGGATACCAAGAGTTCTGGCTTCAAAAATCAATACCAGTTCTCTACCCTGGATTGTGGGTAATAGTACAGAAGTTTTTAATCGCATTTCCTTCGTCCTTTCGTCCTATATGGCTGAGCGTGGATTCAGTGCAGTAGCTAATTTACTGTCAAAGAAGAGGAACAGACTACACATCACTGAACGTGGCGATCTGCGATTGATGTTAACGAAATTGGAACCCGACATTAACAAATTGTTAACACTCCACCAGCCTCAACCATCTCATTAATTTTTTTTATTTCTTATTAATTTTGTGTTTATCTCATTATTTTTTATTTCTTATTGATTCTGTGTTTATTTTTAAAATTTTAATAAACAATTTTATTGTACATTTAGTTGTCGTTTCATTAATTTCTGCTTTATGATTTTTAATAGATAAATAAACGGATAAATTAGGTACAGATAATATGCAACAATATTTTAATATTTCATATAAAATTAACTATTATGGACTAGGGGGGGGCGTTGAAATTTTTGTTCTCTTCTAAAGGGGGAGATTGTCCAGAAAAGGTTGGGAATCACTGCTTTAGACTATGCGCGAGTTTACAACAGCTTTTTATCTGCAAAAAATATGGATATCGACTTGGGTACACAAATCAGTTACCAAGATTTTATGAAACTGTATCCGATGTTCCACTTCGATGTCAGCAAATACGAATCACGTCTGTATGAATTATCAGCAACTGCTGATATCGAAATACGATTCAAATTAAATAGACCGTCAAACGAATTATATCACGTATATTGCGTAATTGTCTCAGAACGGAAAGCAACTTTACAACCACTAGAAGGAAAACTATTAGTTGTTGGCTAAAAAACTATTTTAAATACAATCAAAATTTACATCTATTTGCACGTTTAAAAAAGTATGTATGTTCCCTTCTTTTAATTTAATCTGATGAAATGTTTTAAGAGATAATTTCAATTAATCCGTTCAAATATTGTTGAATATCCTAAAAATTCTGATCATTAAGATTGTTTAAAGATTTTTTTTTTTTCACTTCAGGAGACATTCTTTTCAAACTTCTATCTGGACTAGAAAAATTAACGGCCTCCCGCACCAACGGGCGACCAGCGATTCAACTAAGCAACTTTGAAAAAACATACAAAAATAACTACTTAGTCTTCAAGAGAGGAAAGTCACAATGACTTGGAATCGCTTGAGACCTTCTTAAATACTCCACAGAACCAAAACTGAATCTTGGACTTTGCTGCTGAATCTTGAAATTTGGTTTTGGATAAAAATTATTATTTGGACTTTGCTACTGAATCTTGAACATTGGTTTTGGATAAACATTTCGGTTTGATAGCAAAATTATTACTTGGACTTTGCTACTGAATCTTGAACTTTGGTTTTGGATAAAAATTTCGGTTTGATAGCAAAATTACTACTTGGACTTTGCTACTGAATCTTGAACTTTGGTTTTGGATAAAGATTATTACTTGAACTTTGCTACTGAATCTTGAACTTTGATTTTGGATAAATATTTCGGTTTGACAACAACATTATTACTTGGACTTTCCTACTGAATCTTGAACTGTGGTTTTGGATAAACATTTCGGTTTGATAGCAAAAATTATTATTTGACTTTGCTATCAAACCGAAAATTTTTTTATCCAAAACCAAAGTTCATGATTCAGTTTTGGTTCTCTGGAATATTTAAGAAGGTCTCAAGCGATTCCAAGTCACTTTGACTTTCCCTTCCGGTATAGAGTCAAAATCTAAGGTAAGTACGATTTAAATAGATTTAATTGTAAAGCTAGAACGGGAATTATTACGTGGACTTTAGTTAGATAAAAGTTTTAATATTCTTATAGCAAAATTATTACTTGAACTTTGATATTATTACTTGTACTTTGATTAAATGAAAATTTTAATATTCTTCTATGATAAGAAATTTATTCAGTTTTGGTTTTAAATTTCGGTTGAGTATTTAAGAAAGATTTCAAGCGATTCGAAGTCAGTTTGAGTTCCCCCTTCGGTATAGAGTCCGAATCTAAGGTAAGTACGATTTAAATACATTTGATTGTGAAGCTTTAATTGTAAAGCTGGAAAACGGGAATTATTACGTGGACTTTAGTTAGATAAAGTTTCAATATTCTTGTAGCAAAATTATTACTTGAACATCGATTAGATTAAAATTTTAATGTTCTTCTATGTTAAATTATTATACACTTCAGAAAGTTTCGGTTTGGTAACAGAATTATTACTTTGGACTTTTATTAGATAAATAATGCAAATATTATAATGCAAAATTATTACTTAAACGTTGCCCAGATAAATGTTTTTAATATTCTTGTAGCAAAATAATCACTCCGGATTTTGATTAAAAGTTTTAATATTTTTTCTATGATAAGAAATTTATTCACTTTTGGATAAAACTTTTAATATTTTTCTTTGATAACAGAATTAATACTTTGGACTTTGCTTAGAAAGTTTTGATTCTGTTGTATCCAGTGAAGTGTATGATAACTTAACGAAACAACATTTTTTATCTCATACATACAAACCTCATTTCAACCTAATTCGTTTTATCTTATATACACACACCTCATTTCAACCGAATTCATTTAAACTATTCACAAATTAGTTTAACCCTCGTCTTTAAAAAAAAACTTAAGTTAGTTTTTTCACATGCTAAAAAACACCCCCGTTTTTTCTAATTTTCACAAAAAATCATAAGAAACATACTTTTTCCCTCATCCCCCCTAACTTTTCCCATGGATTTTCATAGAATTCTCGAGCCCCTTTTACTGTGCCAGAACTCTCATTTATGCTACTACTTCCCACCATAAAAGGAAATAAAACGCATTAGAAAGCACAAAAAATCACTCCCTGTCAGAAGGAACGACAGAAATTTTACAGTTGTACACCAGAAAATTGTTACAATCTGAATTTAATATAAAAAAATGTGTATAAGTTTCATGAATTCAATTTAGAGTAAAGTTATATAATTTTACTAATGTTTGTCAGAATTTTCAACAGCCATTCAACAAATATGATTCAAATTTGAAAAAAAATAATGAACAAAAATGCGTAGTCGGGGATAGAGGCTCTCATTGGCCATTGCAATGAAAAATAAAGTATTGGGCAGTCCCATCTCACGAACATAGCAAACAAGAATGCATAATATATTAATCTTCAAACTAGTTTATGTCAAGGTAAAGCTACTAAAGCTACACCAGGCCTGACTGAAGCCAGGCCTGGTTTTCTTATTAGGCACGTATAATATTGACTCTAGCGTAGCGGTGCCAACATAACCGGGGCACCATCTACTAAATCATAGATTCCCAACGGGGGCGATACCGCCCCCCAGTGGGCGCTGGAGCCTTCCATGGGGGCGGTAGCGGATCCAGAGGCAAATGGGGGGCATTGAGGGAGTCAAGAGGGGCGGTCAAATAAATAAATAAGTTTAATGGAATTTTCTGTGACAACCTTTTTATCTCTTCTATTCTGTGGTGTCTTCCTGGTGATTCTGGTCATCCACTACCTCATCCGTCATGTACAGCTTTTCAACTGCAGCTTGGACAATAAGTTCCCTGCTACCGCCTACTAGCGTACTGGTACGTCTGAAGTCGACTGAGATGCTCTCAAAAGTTCTCTTCAAGATCACAGATTGGATATAAGCTTCAATATGTTTTCCCACTCCAAGTCGCTTTGAGTATGCTTTATGGTTCCTAGTTACAATACCATCCCACGTCAGAACATAAGGTATAATATTAATATTACACTTGTGAATTGGCTCAACTCATTAGCCAGCAGATCATACTTCCACTTCTTTTCAACCTCTACTGTCTGCAGGTTATCCTAAGATGTTATTCCTACTTCAATAATTGTAATCTCATTCAATACCTTAACATGCACTACTATATCAAGCTTATTATGTTGGACATGTGTGTCCGTCCTGATAGGCAAATCAACCTTGATGCAATAATAATATAATAATAATAAATTTATTTTATTTAATATTTTTTTACAATTATTTTTTAACATAATAAAATACTTTGAAAATACCTGTTTTCATGAATAAATATTTTATCTAGCTATGTAAATTATCTTATTGTTATCGCGTTAATAAGCATTTTAAAATTAGCATTAGGTATACCTATACCTAATTTGTTTTAGTTTAGAATAGGTTGACGGTGACAAGTCCTTGCAAGTTGGTAGGCAAACACGCGGTTCATGCAATTTAACATGTTTCGACAAGAATATGGGAGCTTGAAATGACTTGTTTACGGAGCAAGTGCGCCGGCATCGCAAACATACAAGTTAATGTGTGCAAATCTATTAAAGCGATAGCTCTAGAAATGTTTTATTATTTTTATGTGCTTCGCCGTGATAAATAGTCGTGAGTGACAAGTGTTCGAAGTCATTATAAACATTATTTTTATAACTATCTATAAATCTGTTGAGAAGTTAATTTGTATTTGAAAATGTCTGAATCTACATCTAAAAAGAAATGCCGGCAGTACAGTATTGAGTATTTGAAATATGGATTTACGTACTCTCCTACAAACCAATCATTACCTATGTCTTTAATTTGCCGAAACGTTTTTTCAAATGAAGCTATGAAACCTTCTAGGCTACAAGAGCATTTAAATAAAATGCATGCTGATAAGAAGAACAAAGATCTATCCTATTTTCAAGAACTGGAAAAGCAATATTTAAAACAGTCAACTATGTCAAACCTTTTTGCGTCGTCTTCTAAACAAGATGATGATGGACTACGAGCCTCATATAACGATTCATTGTTAATCGCAAAAGCAGGAAAACCACACACAATTGGCGAGGAATTAATTTTGCCGGCAGTCAAAGAGATATTAAAAACTGTTCTTCATCATAAGACAAGGTCAGGTATTATCAAAAAAAATCCTCTCAGTAATAAATCAGTGCAAAGAAGAATAGATGAAATGGCAAAAGACGTTGAAATGTCATTATGTGATTACTTAAAGACTTGCAAATTTTCCATTCAACTCGATGAATCAACTCTACCAAATAACGAAGCTCTACACTTATCATACGTACGATTTATAAAAGAAGAAAAAATTCATGAAGAGTTATTATTTGCTAAAAGTTTGGAATCTGATACAAAGGGAGAATCTATATTTAATACCATGCAAAATTTTTTTCAAGAGAAAGAAATTCCTATTTGCAATATTTTGTCTGCTGCTACTGATGGTGCTCCAGCAATGACAGGGCGTCATAAGGGTTTCATAGCGCATTTGAAACAAGCAGTACCAAATGTACTCGCTGTACATTGTATTATTCAACGTCAGCATTTGGTTGCAAAAAATTTGAATGAACGTCTGCATACGTCGCTCCATTACGTTATTAAAGCAATCAATAAGATTAGAAGCAATTCATTGAATGACCGATTATTTGGTAAGCTTTGTAATGAAAATGATGCAGATTACAATCGCTTGCTGCTGCACACAGAAGTACGTTGGCTCTCTAAAGGTGTTCGTCTAAATCGTTTTTTCAATCTATTTGACTCAGTACTGGACTTTCTTGAAGATAGAGACGAAAAATTGCGCGAAAACCTGTTTACGTCAAAAATGACATCGCTTATTTGACAGACCTGTTTAAAATATTTCATCAATATAATTTACAATTGCAAGGTGATGAGTTGAATTTAATTAAAACAATAAACGTCATAGCTGCTTTTGCGGGAAAACTTATTCTATTCAAACGAAATCTAGATAGAGGTGAATACAACCACTTTCCCACATTATCAGCAGTCTCTGCAAAACCTTAAGATTTACTTATTTACTGCCAACACTTGGAAGTTCTTCATGTTGATTTTACGGAGCGTTTCCAAGATATTTTAAACATGAATATACCGAGTTGGGTTTTAGATCCTTTCGCAAACACAGACACTGAAGAATCATCAAATTTGGAAGAGGAACTCTTAGAACTCACGACTAACGAATTACTCAAAGTAAAATTCAAACATGGATACCAAGAGTTCTGGCTTCAAAAATCAATACCTCTACCCTGGATTGTGGGTAATAGTACAGAAGTTTTTAATCGCATTTCCTTCGTCCTTTCGTCCTATATGGCTGAGCGTGGATTCAGTGCAGTAGCTAATTTACTGTCAAAGAAGAGGAACAGACTACACATCACTGAACGTGGCGATCTGCGATTGATGTTAACGAAATTGGAACCCGACATTAACAAATTGTTAACACTCCACCAGCCTCAACCATCTCATTATTTTTTTTTTATTTCTTATTAATTTTGTGTTTATCTCATTATTTTTTATTTCTTATTGATTCTGTGTTTATTTTTAAAATTTTAATAAACAATTTTATTGTACATTTGGTTGTCGTTTTATTAATTTCTGCTTTATGATTTTTAATAGATAAATAAACGGATAAATTAGGTACAGATAATATGCAACAATATTTTAATATTTCATATAAAATTAACTATTATGGACTAGGGGGGAGTTAAAATTTTTGTTCTCTTCTAAAGGGGGCGAAAGTCCAGAAAAGGTTGGGAATCACTGTACTAAATGGTGCAATTTATTTAAGTAACAGTAAAATTGTGTCTTTTCAATTTTAACTAACCTGCAAGTATCCATGGAGAGAAAGTACTTTCTTTTTAAAATACTCTTTCCCTTATGATAATGGAAAATTTTTAAAAGAATTCGGATTGTGAGACTATACACTCTGTTTCCAAAATTGTTGAGATACTTCTATGTTACGTGAAACAAAACCATATTCAAAGCTCCCTAACTTTAAAAATAATTTTTTTTGCCGAAAAATGTTACAGAAATAAATTGCAAAATTCCATCAATTTTATCAAAATTTGACTTTTCGAAAATATTAAGTTAATATTTAAAAGTGTTGTTGAAACTGAACTATATGACAGCCAATACTGTTGTTATATTCCTCCTAAGCACTCTTTCAAAACTGATGCAAAGTGAAAAACTTTACCCAAACTTTTAAGATTACATTTATTTTAGTAAATGATTTGTTACATTTTTAGGTAAACTCTTGCGAGATTTGCTTTTAGATTTTCCATTTCTTGTAACATTTTGCTTCAAAAGCTTAATTCAAAATTAGGGAGATTCGAATACAGTTTTCGAACAATATGAAAGTGTCTTAATATTTTTGATAATTACGTGTAATTTAATCATTCTCAGAGTACTAAAGCGAGGAAATATTTTTTCAAATTTAAATTGATAATTTGATTCTGTAATATTATTCAATATTGAATACAACAAGTTAATTTATTACATTAATTTCACTGTTTATTAACAAGACTCTATTACAATTCATTACAATTTCCACATTCCTTTATTTCGATACATTATTTCCATTATTCGTGGTTGTGAAAGAAAGAAAATATTTTTATACGAAATTAAAAGAAGTATTGTTGATAACGGCGGGCTACCACTTCGTGTGCCTAGAGACGCATGAGGATAAATTCGGCCCTATCTAAAAAAAGGTATCTTTCAACAATAGCCAAGCATACTAACTACTCGGCAACGGGGATAAAAAGCAAATGGGTGAAAATTGTAAAACATTAAATACATATAATTTTATGAATAATGCTGTTTTATCAATCACACAAAAATTGCTTTGTCTTTTTTACTATTTACATAATACAAGTTTATTCAACATTTTCCACATAATAGTGCTTTTGCATAGCAGTACAGTGTATTAAATTTTTGAGATTTAAATTACGCTAAATTAAATGAGTATCAAATTAATTCTCTGTCAGTTCTAGTTTTTGGAACTATGGGATTCTTCAAAAATTTTGTTAACATTTTTATTAATACCCAATCAGTTAATATAACAAATATCCCCTCAAACAGCATAATAGTATAATACCCCCAATCAGTTAATGAACAAACAAATATCCCCTCAAACAGCTGCTTGCACCCAGAAATCTGACAGGACATTGTCAATACAATACGCCACAGAGAAGGTTTGTGAGAAAGGCGAGACCTTAGCACAAAGAGAACATTCATGCAATATAGCCGGGGCTTGAACCCAGGTTCCTAAGGTTAGTAGCCAAACAAACTAACGCTTCGTGTCTCAAGGCACACGAAGTGGTAGTCCGTCGTTTCTTTCTTTCACACCCGGCCATTGGAACACTGAAGAAGTTTGCTACAAAAATATAAATTAAAAATTTTTAAAAATAGCTATCTTTCTATAGGGCCCTAAAAATAAAAAAAAACCGTAAAGCATACCGATGGTGCAATCGATCACTCAGTTCGCATTCAGTTCAAAGGAAGATAGGGCTGGCAATCTTGTCGAGTACGTAAACTGGCGTCCTATCTTATTTGAAGCGAATAGGAATTCAGTGATCGATTGCACCATCGATATGCTTTAGGTTGATTTTCTATTTTTAGGGCCCTATAGGAAGATAGGTATTTTTTAAATTTTTTAATTTATATTTCGTTACTGTCACTAAAAACATCTGCATTCCAAAACGTTGATATACGACTCATAAGCATCGGGCACAACCATACCCCCTTTTGGTGTCATGTTCGAGGCAGACCACGACATTGGAGACATCATCATCATCATCTTCAAGCAGCCATGGGCTACGGAGGTCCAACCAGACCGTGCAGTTTAATTCTCCAAGCACATCTGTCCTGAGCTACATCTGCTGCATCTGGCCACTGCATACCAATTCTAACAAGGTCCTGTTTGACATTGCCCACCGCATCCTAGGTCTCCCCTTCCTTCTGATATCTCTAGGCACACTGTTCATAACCCTATTCGCCAATCTATAATTATCCATACGGACAACATGGCCAAACCAGCGGAGTCTTTCTCTGCACAATATGCTGCTTAAAGGAGGTTGCAAACTCCTTTGCCTAACCTCATCATTAGTTACAAAGTTGAACCACCTAATGCCCAAGATACTGCGTAAGCATCTAGTTTCCTGTTATCTTGTTTACAAAGTGTCCAAGTTTCACTACCCTAGAAAGAACCAAACTATTAAACAGTCTAATTTTAGTCTTTAGGTGTATACGCCTATTTCTCCACACTCTCCATAGATTCTTAAAAGTCCCGGCAGCAATCCCTATTCCTCTATTAATCACATGCCGCACATCACCAGTATCTGTTACGTAGCTCCCAAGATAATTAAACTGACACTTGCTCAAGACTACAACCATTCAGATTAACCGAATCACAGCCTGCCTAACCAATTTTCATCACTTTAGCTATCTCTTTGTTTATAACCAAACCTATTCTACTACCAGTCTCATCAATAGCCCGAATGAAAGGTTCATCTCATCAACATCTTTTCCCAAAAGGGCTAAATCATCAGCATAATCTAAATCAGAACTTTTCCTATCTCCAGATCATTTAAAGCCAGAATCTTTCCCTTACAGTGAATTTCGCAAAACATAATCAATAACCAAACTAAAGAGAAAAGGAAACAGAATGCACCCTTGTCGAACACCATAAGTAATCCTAAACCAATTGCTACAAGCTTTACCAACTCTCACACACGACTCAGTGTTATTATAGGAAGCTTTCATTATGTTAACCTACTTGTCCGGTACACCATATGATTTCACAATCAACCACAAATTATGATGATCAACAGAGTCGAAAGCCTTTTTGAAATCAACAAAGGTAGCAACCAAAGGTTTCTGAAATTCTTAAACATTTCTCAAGAATCTACCTAAGTGAAAATATCTGATCTACACATCCGCTATCACTTCAGAATCCACAATGCTCATCACGCAATTGACGGTCAACCAGATTCTTAATTCTATTAAGCACAATCATGCAAAGAACTATACCTGGAACAGAGAGTAGACTGATACCCCTATAGTTATCACAAGAACTGCGATCACCTTTTTTGAAAATAGGGATAACAATAACTCAGGTAAAATCCTTAGGAACCATGCCTTTATCATAAAAGATATTCCAAAATTTCAATCATCCAAGTGGTAACCGAAACATTCCCAGCTCTAAGCATTTCCGTAGTAATTTCATCTACTCCTGGGGATTTACGAAGTTTAAATTTAGAAATAGCCAAAATAACTTCAGATTGTGTTATAGGGCAAAAATTAAAGCCACCAATGCATCTAACATCATTACAAACAATGGGAGCAGAAATAACCACATTGTTTAGAACATCACTGAAATGCTCAGCCCACCTAGCCATGACAGAATCCTCATCTTCTATAACCTTACCTTGTTTATCCTTCAACACTTGTATACCTGTCCGTTTTCTACCACACAAAACATAACTAACTGGTACTGCTCTCTACTGTTGTGCTGTCTAACTGCTTCCTCGGCTTAGTCAGGCAAGCCATCAAGCCAAAGATTCTTATCAGCAGTTAACTGATCCTTCACATGTTTATTAAGCTCTCTGAAGTCCTTTCTATTTCTATTAGGACTAGTAGGGTATTGATTAAGGACATTCCTGCAGTTCTTTCTTTCTGAAATAAGCTCAAGTGCCTTATCTCACAAATAATTCTGTCTCCTCTGCTCCTTTTTTCCTAAAAGAGTACTGTTAGTTTCCAAAAAAGCCTGTTCAAAATGGTCCCATTCTTCCTCAACTTCAGCAGTAAGCAAACCATGACTGTTATAATGACTAAGTAACCTATCATGCTAAGCTTTAGCTATATCTAAGTCTTTCAGGGCTTCAGAATTAAAGGTAATTTTTTTAACCTTAGCTCAACACTTTTTAAGTTTAAGTTGCAAGACACTTTTCACATGGTGATGGTCAGATCCAATTTGATCTCCCCTATATGACCTAATATTCCTAACAGAACTAGCCCTAATTAATATATAATCAATCATATTCTTTTGCATCCCATCAGGTGAAACCCTAGTGTACTTATGTATGTCACGGTGTTTGTAATAAGTGTTAGTTATTCTGTAACCACTAAGTTTACTTACCTGTAGGAGATGTTGCCCATTGCCATCGCCGCTACCAATACCAAAAGGGCCTATTACCCCTCCTCAAAGGTCAGATTCGGTACCAACTTTGGCATTGGGTAATATCTCCTTCCTTGAGAGAATTCAAAATGGCCTGAAGTTGTCCGTAAAACCTATCCTTCGCATCCTCATCGGCATCTTCAGTGGGCGCACAACAGCACATAACATTCACGTCTTTAATGCTTGTCTGAAATTTTGCTGTAAGAAACCTTTCATTAATGCACTCATATCCTAGAAGAGCATCACTAGCGTGTCTGCTGAGAAGTAGACCCACGCCTTGGTGATGCTTTCCATCCTCCCTCCCTGAAAAGAGAAATTTAAAGTTATTTTTAAGTATCTCACCTTTACCTGTCCATCTCTTGCAAGCCTAGAATATCTAGGTTATAGCGCTGGAATTCATGCATGATGATATCAAGAGAATAATCTCCATATAATGTCCTCATGTTCCACGTTCCTGCAGAGAGAAAATGATTAGTAGCTTTTTTTAAAGAAGCTAGGTTTATTGAGATAGGTAGGGCCAACAATATCAAACAGCCCCCTGATCGCAGGCATGGGGCAAAGACCTGTTCCTCCTCCGCTAAAAGCTGAAGTCACCGATGCTGGCAGGAACTTCAGGCACCAAATGACCTTTTCAATGCACCTTTTCAAGTGGACTTTTTCAAGAGCCATATGGCCTGCCTGAGACACATTACTCCAGTTTAGGATTGACGATGCCCAACTAGCTGAGTGAGGTTCAGGTACCTGCGATAGCCTCTGATCAGGATTATCCACCAGCTGATATCAGGTATCCCATGCCTCTGTTCACTTAGGGATGGCAACCCAGAAGCCAACAGAAAACACAGCGGCAGATTCTCCCTCAACAGAGGCCCACCAGTGCAGCAAGTCCAGGATCCATAATCAAGCTCAAATCCACAAACAAGTTCAATCTAGTAGGTAACATAAATTGCAAATAAGTAGGAAATAGTACTTGTCCACACTAATAACGCTAGTATTATCAATTCCGCTACCATTATGACAAACAACTCAGAGGATTTTTAAATTAATTATGAAATTCCGATTACACTCTCTTTGCTGAATACGACATTGCATAAGAATTACTGAACATAAAATTTAAGTACTCGCTACCTAACTTCACTAATTGAAACTACATGTGCTAATATTAAGAGCAATAATCGATCTAGTATTGTGAAATGAAAAAAAAAAACGTACGTGATGTGGATAATTACCAAGTCAAATATTAATTCGATTTTGTTATGGGGTCGAGGAAAATTTTCCTTTGGTGATAGAAGTAATTGGGCCTTTATCATTTTTTATTGAAATCAAGCCTGCATCTCAATCAGAAAAAAGTTATTCGGCTGAAAAGATTCGAACTCGCAAAAATAACGATGCAAGACAGTTTTCAAATACATATAGCGTATAGTGTTTACCGAATGGAATATTACGAAATTCGCTCGAGTTCTACAGCACAATTAGGAAATGAGCTTTTAAGCATTAAATACACTGAGGTTCGACCCATTTTGTCTACTAAATTACTGATCTTAAACCAGTTTTTAGTTGGGCAGATACGAGAGAGGAACCACTTACGAGTACCCCAGGCAGTAGCGACAGATACAATCCTCTAGCACAGTGGTTCTCATCCTTTTATGCTTCACATACCCCCTGGAAATATGTATGTAACTGACGTAGCCCTTGTATAGATAGATAAAATTATAGTTATATTATAACAATGGGAATAAAATAAAATATATATACCGTATATTTCCGCAGATAAGACGATATTTGAATCATAAGAAAAGGGCCCCAAAATCCGGGTCGTCTTATAGGACAGATAAAAAAAAATTAGATTGAAAATTATATAAATTGAAACCATTATTACTACAACTTATCGAAAAATCTATCATATTATTTAAATATGCTATATGATAATACATTACATTGTAATAGTAAAACAATACTAAAACAAAATAAATATTAAAAGTTATGTTTATTGAGCTACTGAGCCAAAAACGGACAAACCGTAATTATTTACTAGTACAGAGTAGGGTATGTCCACAAAATAGAATAGCCCATACGATGCTTTTGTGAATGGTCAAGGTCATTACCCGAATGCCCGAATCAGTGCGAATGTTTTCGAATAGGACATAATTCCGTATACGCTATACAGTATTATTATGCAGATGATGATCGCCGATCTAAACTAAATTCATAGGCCGTTGATAGTTTGGGGTCGTCTTATAGGACAGATATATGCTAAAACTATAAAACTTTGACGAAAATTTATACCTCGTCTTATCTGAAGGTCGTCTTATTTGCGGAAATATACGGTATATATAACATATATCTAGCGACTTTTGAGTTCTCACGACGTACCCCAAAAACTTTTACCGCGTACCCCACGTTGAGAACCCCTACTCTAGAACAGCACAATCGACGATTATCTTAGAAGAATTATATAACACTCCAAAATGTATGTTAACTTCATTTTGGACCTCGTAACTGATACAAATAATACTGAATTTTTCGGATAGCTAAGGGCGCCAGGCAATTAAACTTCCCAAATAAAGTTCCGTTACTTACTCAACATGAAACAATTCAAAAGACTGTAAAATTATTAAAGTTTAAATCTATTCAAAATCAATTATCTTGCTCAAGAGAAAAATTAGAAAAGTCATTTCATAAAACAAAAGTTTATTTCCAAAAAATCGTGACTCATCAAGTGGATATTCTACAGTCCACATCAAATTCTTCGAGCAACTAAAAGCGTACTCAAAACAACATCTCCACCTACATTATCAAATCACAACTCCAAACTAACAAACATTTCAACTCTGTGAAAAACTCTAACTCTGCCGCAAAAGCTACTAACACCTCAACTAGCATTCTTCCTACTAACTTCAAAAACTTCGCCCTATTAACTCCATGACTTAACGTCACTTACTATACATGCTACATGCAACTTACACGTAAAGAACATTTGCATAATCTTACGATCGCACTAGCTATGACGATAAGGGGGCGTGTCCTTTTGCGCGCATTAACGGTTGCCAATCAAAAGTCTTTTAGCGGTCTTGGGTAGGGAAAAGAAATGATGTCAACCGAAAGAAAAATCACCAAAATAATAAATGTAATTTAAATAAAGTAAAAATTGGTTAAGGAAAAGTAAAAGTGAATGGGTGCATCATCACAATTGCACAGCTCAAAGTGGAAATCGCAACACCAAAAGGAATAAAAAAAATAAAAATAAATACCCCCTCAAGCAGCTGCTCGCCACAGAGTTCTGTACAGGAGCCAGTCAGTTTATATGCCATAGTAGAAGGTCTGTGAGGATGGCAGGACCTCAGCAGAAAAACGACACATACAACCATGCCTTACCCGGGGCTCGAACCCAGGTCCCTCAGATCAGTAGCCAAGCGCCCTAACCACTCGGCCACGGGACGGCCAAAAGGAATGGAAGTAGAAATATGTAAATCTCAGGAAGCAATCGACCATCGAAGATGTGCAAATAATCAAAGTTCCGCATTGAATAGACCTGTGATACCCCGAGGAGCCTTGGATAAATACCGAGTTCATATCATAGCATAACCGACAGTTAGGTTGGAGTGTATGCTGCGAAAATGTTTGGAACTTGCTTTGGAGACCCTGGCGAGACTCTTATGCGCAACTGATGCGTCCTGAGAGAAAAGATGAATCGTCGATATGCAAGAGCTCGGACTGATCCTTCGAGCAATTGCTTGCATGCATGGGGAGCAATTTAAAGACAGTGCTCTCATGCAGCATCATGGAGCACCAAATTGTCACAACCCTTACACCACAGCGATTGCGCTGCAGAGTGATTGCGAGAGTGTTGTTCACCCGTAAGTCCTGTTTGGGCATGCCAGATGCCTCTTTGCCCACATGGCGTTAGTGTCCGCAACGACATGAGAGAGCCAATTCCATTAGCCGTCATGGTACAATGTTATGGGTGTATGACATATTGTGGCTGGACACCTCTGATCCATGTTTCTGGCATACTAACAGCAAAACATTACATCGACGACATCATTAATCCTATGGCATGAACCGTTATTATCATCATGCCTGAACTGATTCTGCAGCAGAACAATGCCACCCCACACACTGCACATGCGACGATGGGCAGTCTCCAAAGTGTGCACATTCTCCCATGTCCACCATACTTCCTGAACTTGTCGCCCATTGAGCATGTATGGGACATTTCAAGTTCCATTGCCTTCGCCAAATCCCTCCAGTGGCGAACCGGATACCGTTGCGTCTCCAATTGGATGCTATTTGGAACATCATACTTTAGGACACCATTACCATCTGATTGATGGTATGCCAAGATGTATAACCGTTCAAGGTGGCCTACTATGTACTGATGAATCTGCAATAATTCCAAAAACGATGATATGCAAATGATCAAAAAACGGAACGTGAGAACGCAAGTAACTTGCTTCTCACGTTCCGTTTTTCGATCATTTTAACATCTTTCCTCATAGCTTCAATCTTGCCAGTTTGAGGGATATATATCACTTCCTTCATGGTATTGCAATTTCCACTTTGAGCAGTGTAGCAATATGATGATCACTGGGGTGAACCGAAGCACGTCCCTCGATTTGGCTGCCTCTTGAATTAGGCAATTAGTTGGCAGATTTGTGCGTAATGTTGTTGTCCCAAAGACATGCCTATTGCCAGGCCACAAAGAAAGAAGAGCGACTTGTAATTAAGTCGTGATGAACGATTCGAAAACGTCAAAATTTATTCGTCTCGAATTTGGTACTTGACGCCTAGAGGTGAAGCCAAATTTTTAGGATTTGTAAGCAACGGCAATTTAGGAGTTAGAAAATTGAAGCACACTGTTTAAAGATGGAATAAACTATTGCAAAGACTAAATAAATGCTATAGGTAAATGTTTTCACGTCCCAAAAATAAATCTATTAAATGGCGTCAGCTTTCTGAAATCGTTAACAGAATTTATTCTAAGGGTAAGAAATGATTCAATCAAAGTGGGAGCCACGTCGTTAACACAAGATAAACAATATAAATATTATCAATGCTGAACGAAAAAACGCAAAATTTTATTTGGCGATACAACCGAAAACGATATGGTTTTGGGTGGCAAAGATTTATTTGTAGTTAATACAATTAACTTTATTTGCGACACACTGAATGCAGAACTAAATCGACGAGTAGAAGTATATGAAAATATATTAAGTATGTTAAACTATGGCTACTTTTCTTTTCTTTTTTTTCTAACCTCCTGAGGAGTTGTCAACCACACACGGTCCTGGTGCTGACCATATAAACCTACTGGACTGGAATAAGACTCTAAGCTTCATTATGGATCCTGAATTTGCTGCACTGGTGGACTTCTGCAGAAAGAAAATCTTCCACTGTGTTTTCTATTTGTTTGTGCATTGACAGTCCAAATGAATACATTCACAGGATATGTTTTATCAGCTGCTGAATAATCCTAAGCAGAGATCATCGCAGGTACCCGAATTTTTGTTTCTAAGGGAATCGTCAAATTCTACATTGGAGGAAGTCTTTCAGTGCAGATGACATCAGCCTTTAGTGGCGGGAGAAGGGTCTTTTCCATATGCCTGCGATTAGGTGGCTGTTTAATATTGTCGGCATTCCCTGTCTCAATAAACATATTTCTTTAAACATCCCACTAACCATTTTCTCTCCATAGGTAGTGGGAATGTGAGGACTCTGCACGGAGTTTATTCTCTTGATGTCCTCACACAAGAATTCCTACACTACAATTTAGATTATATCGACCTGATGGACAGATAAAGGTTATATTCTTAAAATATTCTTAAATTTCTCTTTTCAGGGAGGGAAGATAATAAGCATCTCCATGGTGTATCTCACGCTAGTGATGCTCTTTTAGGACATAAGCGCATTAATGAAAGGTTTCTTTAAGCAAAATTTCAGACAAGCATTAAAGATTTAAATGTTATCTGTTCTTATGCTCCCACTGAGGATCACGATGAGAATGAGAAAGATAAGTTTTACGGACAACTTCAGGATATTTTGAATTCTGTCAACAAAGGAGATATTACCCTTTTTCTAGGTGACTTCAATGCCAAAGTTGGTACTGACTGTGATCTTTGGGGAGGGGTGATAAGCCCCTTTGGCAATGGGCAACGCCTCCTACAGGTAAGTAAGCTTAATAGTTTAAGAATAACTACACTTCTTACAAAATACACGACATACATAAGTACACATGGCTTTCTCCAGATGAGCTGCATAAGAATACGATTATATATTAATTACAGCAAATGGGCTAATTCTGTTAGGAATACAAGGTCATATAGGGGAGCTGAAATTGGATCTGACCATTACCTTGTCAGAAATGTCTTGCAATTTAAACTTAAGAAGTGTTGTGCTAAGGTTAAAATTTTACCTTTAATTCTGAAGCTCTGAAAGACCTAGTTATAGCTAAAGCTTACCATGATAGGTTACTTAGTCATCATGACAGTCATGGTTTGCTTACTACTGAACTTGAGGAAGAATGGGACCGTTTTAAACAGGCTTTTTTGGAAACTAACAGTACTCTTTTTGGAAAAAAAGGAGCAGAGGAGACAGAATTATTTGAGTGATAAGGCACTTGAGCTTATTTCAGAAAGAAAGAACTACAGGAATGTCCTTAATCAATAACCTATTAGTCTTAATAGAAAGCATTACAGAGAGCTTAATAAACGTGTAAAAGGATCAGTTAGCTACTGAGAAGAATCTTTGTCTTGATGGCTTGGCTAACAAAAGCCGACGAAGCTGTTAGACAGCATAACAGCAGAGGGCACTATGAGATAGTTAATGTTTTGTGTGGTAGAAAACGAACAGGTATACAGGGATTTAAGGATAAACAAGGTAAGGTTATAGAAGGTGAGGTATCTGTCATGGCTTGGTGCACTGAGCATTTCAGTGATGTTCTATACAAAGTGGTTAGTTCTACTCCCATTGTTTGTAATGATGATAGATGCATTACTGGCTTTAATGTTGGCCCTATAAGACAGTCTGAACATATTTTGGCTGTTTCCAAACTTAAACTACATAAATTCCCAGGGGTAGACGAAATTACTACTGAAATACTTAGAGCTGGGAATGTTTCGGTTACCAAATGGATGACTGAAATTTTGAATATCTTCTATGATGAAGGCATGGTTCGTAAAGATTTTACCAGAATTATATGTTAAGTTTTATAGTGCTAAGTCGGTTAATGCTGAACAGCCAGATACCTTAAACAATAACATTTATTTATTAAGACAAGTTATGGGGAGGTAGCCAGTAGGCAGTTGCGCACTTAATTTAAACACCTGTCAGCACTATAAAGCTTATTTGTATCTCAGGTTACCATCTTATGTAGTGCCAATTTAAACGCACAGGACAATTCAGTCCACAGCACATTTTCAGCTCACAGGGCGTCGGCCCACAAATAAATCACAGGGCATACATCCCACAGAAAACCACAGGGATATACCAAGGCCACCTCGATACAACAAGCCAGGATGCTGCAGTAACAAAAGACCTATTTTTGAAAAATATAGCGGTTTTTATTATAGTTAAATGTCTAAAAATTCGACTGGTAGTTACTTATTTCGAAAAATATGGTAATTAATTTCAAAATATTCTTATTTATTTTAATAAAATCCTTATAATTAAATAAAGCTATTTATTTTAAAATCAGAGAAAATAAAATTAATTTAAATTTTAAACAAATTACATCATTTGAATTTTTATGCATAATCAATTTCCCTCCTTTCTTCCCTCCTTTCTCTCAAAGCCGTCCTGGCCTGGTGTATCAAGGTGGCCTTGGCTATACCCACAGAAAATTGTCTGCTCCTCGGCAATTGGAACTAAGTCCGCCTTCACCCGAGTCGGTCGTCGATCTCCTCCTTCCTTATTTTCCACTGCCCCCGATAATAATTTGACCTTTGGATCAAGTCAATCGATACTTTCATCCACGCAAGGTCAACCGCCCTCCACTGGCTACATTCAACCATTATACACAGCAGAATACTTCTACGAGGTGTCATGGCCATAAACCATTCACTCATGGCCATGCACTATCACACAAGAAGATTTACTATGTTTCCTGTTGTTGTTTACCTCCCCCCCCCCCCGATAGGGGACCACCTTGACGTGGTGGGGGGGGGGGCTGAATGGTGCCTCTGTGAAGTAGGGTCACGACTCGTTGGTTCTTGGTTTGCATGAGATCTTGCAACCTCTGGTGGAGGGGCCTGTTGAGGGCCTGCGGAATGGTAAGAGAGCCTCCAGACTTGTGGGCTTATCGACATGTCCCCTGAGAAGCTCCGGATTGCAGCACCAGTGAGGGGCTGTGGCTGAGGGTCTGTGAACTGGGCTTGGGGAACCCGGTCCAGTGGGCTCATCGGTGTAGCCTCAGTGAAATTGTGGGTCGTAAGACTGCGGCTGGGGGTCTTCATCCCGTGGAACTATGGAGAGGACGAAGTTGAAGGCTCGCGGCTGGGAGTGGGATCCCCGGTCGACGGGCTTATCGATAGAAAAGCCAGTCTAAGAGTCTCCACCCCGGGAGCCGAGTCAACTTGGTCCTATATACCATTTTTGTGGCTAACCGGGGAACAGATTAAATTTAGGTTTTGACCGATGGATGAATTCATATAGGATATATATTCTATAGGATTGTTCGCCATAGGTAGCAGTGGATGAGCTGTGTCCTTGTGGCACTGTTTTGCCCCAGCGTAGGTAGTGGTTTCAAGGCATTCTCCCTATAGATGTAGTGCAGCCATATGTTGTGGAGCATCTGGGACTTGCCTTTATATAATGTAATAATGTAATGTTGTTGTTTACCCCAGATTGCAGCCCTGAAGCAGAGCTGGATTCCCAGATCCTGAAGCTATTATTATCCCTATTTTTAAAAAAGGCGATCGGAATTCTCCTGATAACTATAGGGACATCAACCTGCTTTCTGTTCCAAGTAAAATTCTTTGCACGATTGTGTTTAACAGAAATAAGAATTTGACTGACAGGCAATTGCGTGATGAGCAATGTGGATTCAGAAGTGGCAGGGAATGTATAGATCAGATATTTTCACTTAGGCAGTTTCTTCAGAAATGTTTAGAGTTTCAGAAACCTTTGGTTACTATTTTTTTTTATTTCAAATAGGCTTTCGACTCTGTTGTTCATCATATTTTGTGGTCGATTGTGAGATCATATGGTATACAAGACAAGTTAGTTAACATAATGAAAGCTCTCTATAATAACACTGAATTGTGTGTGAGAGTTGGTTTGGCTTGTAGCAACTGGTTTAGCATTACTTCTCGTATTCGACAAGGATGCATTTTGTCTCCTTTTCTCTTTAGTTTTGTTATTGATTATGCTATGAAAATTCACTTCAAGAGAAAGATTTTGGCCTTAAATGGGCTGGAGATACGAAAATTTCTGATTTAGATTATGCTGATGATTTAGCCCTTCTGGCAAATGATGTTGATGAGATGAACTCTTTCATTAGGGCTGTTGATGAAACTGGTAGTAGAGTAGTTTTAATTATAAACAGAGAGAAATCTAAAGTGATGAAAATTGGTCAGGCAGGCTGTGATTCAGTTAATCTGAATGGTTCCACTCTTGAGCAGGTGTGCCAGTTTAATTATACCGTATTATACCGGCGTATAAGACGCACCCCTTTTTTAGACACATTTTTAAGGTGAAAAAAATTTCCACATTGTTTCATGAATTTCCATAAAGATTTACTGTACTCATTTTATAGTTATTTATGTATACAAAAAATTTAACTAGGGAACATTGTAGTTAGGTACCTTTTAATGTTCATCCTCAAAACCCAGAAATTCATCTCCAGAGCTAAATGAAGAATCACCTGAAGCCTCTTTTTCAGAAACTGAGTCTTCGTATAACAAATCATCCTCTGTGCCATCAAGTGAGTTACTAATACCACATTTCTTAAATGACTTTACAACTGTCTCATGTTTCACAGCATTCCATGAAGTTTTGACCCATTCACAAATCTGCAAAATGCTAGGACTCTTCCTTCTTCCTGATGGTGTCACTTCAAAATCTGTAGACTGCATCCAACTGTTCCATTTCTCCTTCATGAATCCTTTAAATGGTTTATTAATGCAGACATCTAAAGGTTGAAGCTGGCTCGTTAGTCCACCTGGAATTACAGCTAACTGGGTTTTCAGTTGGTTGATTTTATTTTTTACAGCTTCTGTTCTATGACTCCGAAACTGATCCCATACTAGCAAGGCAGGTTTCTTTAACAGTCCACTAGGACGCCTAGACCACACATTGTCTATCCAGAACTTCATCCCCCCTTCATCCATCCAGCCCTTAGGATGAACGTGCACAAACACACCTTTAGGCAGTTTTTCCTTGGGCAAGATTTTTTTTTGAAAATCAAAAGAGGCGGCAATTTTGTTCCATTGTCACAACAAGACACCACGACTGTGTAATGCGTTTTCTCATGTCCACAAGTTTTAACAATAACACTTCTTGCACCTTTGGAATCTACTGTTTTGTTTGAAGGTACATCGAACGTCAGTGGGACCTCATCCATGTTTGCTATTTGTGAAAGTTCAAAATTTCCTCTTTTTCTTGCATTAATGACAAATTTATGAAACTCGATAATCTTGTCTTCATATTCTGTTGTCATCTTTTGTGCTATTTTTGCTTTAGTCCGCATACGTAAGTCATTTCTCTTCATGAATCTAGAACACCATGACGTTGATCCTGTAAAATCAGCGATGCCTCTGTTAGTAGCTATCACTCTTGCTTGTTGAATAGTCATTTTTGTGGAAACTGAAAATCCCGAGCTTCGTTCGGTGGTCTAATATCCATGTTTTTAATTCTTCTTCTAGTTCCGGCAATTTTGCAATTCCATGTCGCAGATTATGTTTACTACGCATAGCTTTTTTTAGGTCTTCTTCCTGTCTTCTCCAAGTTCTTATCATCTTTTCTGTTGGCGGTGATCCGAAATTCCTCTCTGCTGCCCTGTTTCCGTGTTCTTTGGCGTACTCAATCACTCGTAGCTTGAATGCAATATCATAGCAGAATCTGCGTTGTTTTTGAGCCATGTTTCGCAGCAAAAACACGAGAAAGCTTCTTCGGTATTAAAAGTTTACGTTTTTGTTGCCTTGAGGCGCTTGAATCGGTAACGACGCGCCATGCTCGCGCTTTTCGAAAAGATATGCCGGTGAAATGTGATCACGCATGCGCACATTGGATGAATCGTAACCTTGAGATGTCAGTGGATCTGAACTCTATTTTACTGGAATGCTGCTTCTTTCAGTAGTGAAGCATAAAGTACATCACGCAACTTATTATTTTTACAGAACAAAAAAAAATATGGAAGCGATTTATTTGAAACCACTCTTTCACAAAAGGACAAAATGCAAAAGAATACTTATATAGGTATATTGATATAAACCAAAAGTTTTAGACTGAAATTTCAACTCATAATTTTGATTACCGGCGCATAAGACGCACCCCATATTTTAGGCGTATTTTGAGGGGGGAAAATTGTGTCCTATACGCCGGCAAATACGGTATCTTGGGATCTATGTACAAGATACAGGTGACATGTGACATGAGATTAACAGACGAATAGGGATTGTTGCCGGAACTTTTAAGAATCTATGGAAGTGCGGAGAAATAGGCTTATACACCTAAAGACTATAATTAGAATTATAATAGTTTGGCTCTTTCTAGGGTTACTTATGGTAGTGAAACTTGCACGCTTTGTAAAGATAACAGGAAACTTGATACTTTTGATTCTAGATGCTAACGCAATATCTTGGGCATTAGGTGGTTCAACTTTGAGATTAGACAAAGGAGTCGGCAACCTTCGTTAAGCTGCATATTGTGCAGAGAAAGACTCTGTTGGTTTGGCCATGTTGTCCGTATGGATAATTATAAATTGGCGAATAGGATTATGAACAGTGTGCGTAAAGGCCTCAGAAGAGGGAAAGACCTACGATGCTATGGGCAGACAATATCAAACAGAACCTTGTTAGAATTGGTGTGCAGTGGCGAGATGCAGCAGATGTAGCTCAGGACAGATATGCTTTGGAGAACTAAATTGATCGGTCTGGTTCGACCTCCGTAGCCCATTGCTGTTTGAGGATGATGATGAGATTGATGAATGTCTTTTTCGATAAAACTATGAATAAAACCGGAGTTCAGTTATGTGTTAATAATTTAACAGATATATAAACAAATGATATTGCTATCAATCAATTTAAATGTGAAATGACACAATTTTAAGTGTTATTAATGAGAATATGTCCAACCCTATGGACATGTATAAAACCTTAATGAGGATTTGAGATCGACATTCCCAAATAAGGAAACAATAGTTAAAATATTTCTTACCATGCCTGTAGCCAATGCAAATGATAAAAGATAATTTTCGTTCTAAAGGAGATAAAAAATTATTTAAGAAATTCTCTAGCGCAAATTAAATAACAAATTTATATTTAATGTTTATTGAATGTTAATTGATAGTTTCGTCAAACAGAAAGCCTCGCAAATAAAACCCTTTAATGATTTTTATCGAAACCTTTTTAGGTAAACGTTTGTTGCCTCGAATCTAATGTGCGCCTAGGGCCTCAAAACGTTTCAATCCGACTCTGTCGAGAGGGAAGCAATGATACTACCTCTTTGAGGAGGAGCAAACAGCTTTTAGAAACAGCTTTGAAGGATAAATACGTCAATGGAACACCGGAGGTCCCAAACGCATAAATAGCTTTGATACCCTTTGTTGAATGTAATTTGACCATTTTTCTCCTTTCACATAGAGGGAGTGGCACAGGCTACATACGTCTGGCGACTATGAAAGACTATTAAGTGCACACGTCATAATTTCGGAAGTTGGCAGAGTCAATCTTCAGCATTAGTCGGCATCAGCATCCAAAAGCATAATCTACAGCGAAACATAAAGATTGTGTCATTCCTCTGACTGGCATGCCACCTGAATTAGCGATAGCATCTCGCGTCCTTTGGAAATTTACCGCTTCGTCATGAGAGAAATATCCCTTTCCTCTTTAGCGACCGTAAAGTGACGAGCGCAATTACGATTTCCCGTATACATGCCATCTCACAAACCATAATCACGAGCTCCGAGATGAAATCGTCGGCGACGGCATTAATTCCATTCACACCTTACCCATTGGGTAGAAGGAATGCGGTACTTCAGCTCTCAACATCATTCCAGTCCCATCAACGAACTTTATGTTAGTTAAACATCAATTCAACGAATCTATCGTTTTGAATTCTAATAGAACGGTACGAGCTATCCAGAATTCGGTCAGAAACAATCCTAAATTCCACACGTTTATCCTGAAGATCCCCCTAATTTGAGGAAGGTCTCTTTAATCAACATCATAATTAAATAAATATATTTCATGTTATCCTGCTAAAATTGAGCAGAGAGTCATAATTTTGCTGTTAACTAACTGAGTTAATTTCATACTGGAGTTGTTTTGCCGAATGCTGTGTAAAGATTGGTGTACCTAATTAGACTGAGATACCAGTTTGTTACGTATACCACCCCTCGTCACATAAATGGTTCATTCCAACACATAATACGCCTTGTGACCGCGGTGTGCAATATAAATCAAGCAGACCAGCTCTTCGAGTATCAGTTAGAGTTGGATTGAGCATCATAATGGTCAAAAGGAGCGGCCTGAGCGTGGCATGGTAGTTGGTGCTAGGCATGCCAGTTCAACCATCTCCCAAACGGCCGTATTCCTGGGTTTTTCATTCATACCGTTTCCAAAACTTACCGAGAATGGTGTGAAAAGCAAAAACTATCAGTGATCTAAGCATAAGCACTGAACTTAAGCAAAAACATCAAAAACTACTAATAACTAAGCCAAAAAACAATACTGTGGACGAAAACAGCTTGTGGATCAGATGGATCAAAGGAGACTGGCGAGAATCATGCAAGTGAACAGATGGGCCACAATCAGACAAATCACAGCAGAAATAAAGATTGGTGTGCAGAAGGTCATCTCTGAATGCACCACTTATTAGATCTGGCTGCAAATGGGCTACAACAGCCACATACCATGTCGAGTGCCGATGTTGTCAGCTTTATAGAACATGAAATTCGTTTCATGGTGGTTATTTGCTCGGTCTGGTTGGACCTCCGTAGCCCGTATTCTGACAATGTACAGGAAAGTACATCTTCAGTGGGTGCAGAGTATCAAAACTCGACCTGTGAGGACTGGGAAAAGATTTGTCGGAAGAATAAGGTTTCTTTTGCATCATGCTAATAGAAGGATGAGAATTTACCGCAAGCAACTTGAGGCCGTGGAGCCATCTTGTCTGGTGTCAACAGCACAGCCGGTGGTGGTGGTGTGGTGTGGTGAATTTTTTTGGCATACATTAGCTCCCCTGATGCCCATCGAAGAAGAACATCTGAACGATACAAGGTATTTGAACATCGTTGCAGACCAAATTCATCCCTTCATGGCTACAGTTTATCCTCACTTGGATGGTCATGTTCAGCATGATAATGCATCTATTCACAAGGCACGTATCATCACCAAATGGTTCCAGGAATATGCCGATGGGTTTTCCTTGCTTCATTGGCCAACACAGTCCCCAGATCAAATCCTATCTAGCATCTTTGGAATGAGATGGTAAGGGCTGTTTGCAGAGACTATGCCACCGTCCAATTTGCAGAAACTGCACAACACAATCATTTCCGCATGGTACAACATTCCTGCACAATTCATCTAGCATCTTTATAAGTTCCATGCCCAGAAAATTCGTGCTGTTCTGAAGGAGGCGCAACACGCTACCAGATAGGTGTCCCTAATAAACTGGCATCTCAATGTGGTTAGTCCCGATCTCTCTCATCATTTCGTTGCACAGCCCCAGTTATTTGACAAACAGAGCACGAGGACTTTTGGCATCTTTCCCAGATAGGGGAGATATCGATTAGTCACCATGTACATATTTTGAGGTGTTTTATTTTCGCATGTAAGAGTTACTTAACCTTCCAAGCATCACACTTCTATCCCTCTGTTGTCCTCTTAAATAACACAGTAAGTCGTAAGCAATAGCCTTGTGACGGTGCTGCCATGTCAGCAACATTACGGGGCCATATAGCTGTGATGGAGAGAACCTGTCCCAGCCACCTGGAGGGTTAAAGAACCTGTTAAGGGTTTGGAGAGTGCTAGTTCGCTCAATGGGAAAGGAGCTACTCTCACTCTCTATTTGCGGCTCCAAAAAGTGCCCATACAAATGGCTCCACTAAATTGGGGAATCAGAATCCTTTCCCCCATTATGACAGCGGGTTCGCCTACTTGGCTTTCGTTGTATCGCCCCCATATAAGTTATGCAACATTAGGGCTGTTGATAAGACAGGTAATACAGTAGACTTGGTAACGGGGAGAAAACTAAAGTGATGAAAATTGGTGATGCAGGCGATGCTTCGGTTCTTTTAAATGTCTGGCTCTTAATCAAGTTTCTCGGTTTATTTTGGTAGCTATACGGCGAGTCTGTCACAGGTCCTGAGGTGCCCGCGCCACTTTTAACTTTTGAGACATCTATCGAAATTAAAAAGTCATTATTTTCTAGAACGTTTTTAATTCAAATTTGACAAAATCTAGATAAATGAAATTTAACCTTCGAGTAGCTGCTTACCACAGAGCTCCGACATAAGCTGGATATATATTATAAATAACAGAGAAGTTTGTGAGTGAGGTGGGACCACAGCAGAAAGACAACAACAGAAAATAAAATAAATCAATTCTTTATCTGAGGCTAGTCAGTTAAAAAAAATCATATTCAGTAATAAAGTATCACGGAGTCCCCAGATCCTTGCCTTTAGAGAAGAAACACTTGAAAAAATTAGTTGAAAAAAATTAGTTGTCTTGACTGGGATTTGAACCCAGGTCTACGAGAAGCATGCCAGGTGTTGGTGGTCTTGGAGTCTAGCGATTATGACGCCCGGCATGCTTCTGAGAGACCTGAGTTCGAATCCCAGTCAAGGGCAACCAATTTTTTTCAACTACTTATATCAAGAGAAATTATATATTTTATTAATTGTATGTAATATTAAAAAATTAGCAAGTGTCTAAATTTGAGGCTCCCTTTGAGCTTGATTGAGGTCCAGTACTAATGGTGCAACAGACTATTCGCAATATGTCACATGAGATACACAGAAGGCATTGTTGCGGGGACATTGAAGGATATGTGACGATTGGGTAAAAATAGGTAGATACACTTAAAGATCGAAAGGAGACTAGATAACAATTTGGTCCTTTCTGAAGTTTGCTATGTCAAGTGAATGTGTTGCTGTGAAATATTGACCCTGTGCAAGTAACAAAACCCGTAACTTGAGGTTTTTCATTCAAATTGCTTACCCAATATATTTGGTATTAGATGATTTGACTTTGTGATCAATAAATAGGTTAGACGAAGTCACAGACTTTCAACAGCATCTTCTTTAGGGAGAGACTGTAGTTTAGCCATATTACCTATAGGCAGAACTATAGATTAGCGAATACTGTTACATACGAATAGAGTGCGATAATTTAACTATGATCAGAGTGCGAAAATTTAACTATGAACAGAATGCCCTCAGAAAATGAGAGAGATGGAATGCATGACATTCTTATAATTGGCCTGAAGCGGCCAAATGCAATAGCTGTAGCCCAGGAAAGACGTATTTGGACGACTAAATGACACAGTCTAGTTGAACTTCATAGTCCACACAGCTGCTATAGGATTATGCACGTATATATGTGCTCACCTATCAACATGTCCTAACATGTTCACACGTATGCACGCACGTATATATGCATATTTTACAAGATGTTTAGGTGAATTTGAACAGTGAAAAAAATAAATGCAGTTTTGATAGAAATTCCAAAAATACCATACCTTTGTAGTTACGCTCGATTTCTTCTTTGATGAGATGAAATATAACACCATCCTCAATTCTTTCGCGAATATAACTAAGCATAATTTCGGGATTTTCATCCAAATAACTACACAACGCACCTACATATTAAGAAAACATTCGATTATTTCACAACAGAAAAATTACATAACTATCAGCACAACAAGCTAAATTATTGAGAGCAGATGTAAAATATTTTAAATTTTAAGTCACAAAGATAAAACACCAAAATATTTTATTACGAGAAATTAATCGACACCAAAATATTTTATTACAAGAAATCAATCGCAGCCTACTGGTGCCTCTTGATTCTTGACTTCTGTCTTCCTTTCACTTACTGAGTCAACGATGAAAAAAATCCAAGGAAAAATACCAGTAGAGTGAATCTCGTTACCGACATATTAGTTATAAAATATTATTACTCATGTAATAATATTGCATTTTTTAAGGTTATAGAAGAGGAGGAGCCGTCCCATGGCCGAGTGGTTAGCGCGCTTGGCTACTCATCTAAGGGACCTGGGTTCGAGCGCCGGAAAAAGCATGGCTGTGTCGTTTTTCTGCTGAGGGCCTGCCATCCTCTCAGACCTACTGTGGCATATACTCTGACAGGCTCCTGTCAGACCTCTGTGGCAAGCAGCTGCTTGAGGGGGTATTTATTTATTATTTTAGAAGGGGAGGATTCTGTCATGGCTATGTGGGCTGAGCATTTCAGTGATGTTCTAAACAATGTGGTTAGTTCTACTCTCATTGTTTGTAATGATGATAGATGCATTGGCAGCTTTAATGTTGGCCCTATAACACAATCTGAAGTTATTTTGGCAATTTCTAAATTTAAACTTCATAAATCCCCAGGGGTAGATGAAATTATTACAGAAATGTTCAGAGCTGGGAATGTTTCGGTTACCACTGTGATGACTGAAATTTTGAATAACTTTTATGATAAAGGCATGGTTCCTAAAGATTTTACCAGAGCTATTATTATCCCTATTTTCAAAAAAGGTGATCGCAGTTCTTGTGATAACTATAGGGGTATCAGCCTACTCTCTGTTCCAGGTAAAGTTCTTTCCATGATTGTGCTTAATAGAATTAAGAATCTGGTTGACAATCAATTGCGTGATGAGCAATGTGGATTCAGAAGTGGTAGGGGATGTGTAGATCAGATATTTTCACTTAGGCAGATTCTTGAGAAATGTTTAGAGTTTCAGAAACCTTTGGTTGCTAGCTTTGTTGATTTCAAAAAGGCTTTCGACTCTGTTCATCGTCATAATTTGTGGTTGATTGTGAAATCATATGGTATACCAGACAAGTTAGTTAACATAATGAAAGCTCTCTGTAATAACACTGAGTCGTGTGTGAGAGTTGGTAAGGCTTGTAGCAATTGGTTTAGCATTACTTCTGGTGTTCGACAAGGGTGCATTTCGTCTCCTTTTCTCTTTAGTTTGGTTATTGATTATGTTATGCGAAATTCACTTCAAGGGAAAGATTTTGGCCTTAAATGGGTTGGAGATACGAAAGTTTCTGATTTAGATTATGCTGATGATATATAACTAATAGCCCTTTTGGCAAATGATGTTGATGAGATGAACTCTTTCATTCGAGCTGTTGATGAGACTGGTAGTAGAGTAGGTTTGGTATAAACAGAGAGAAAACTAAAGTGATGAAAATTGGTCAGGCAGGTTGTGATTCAGTTAATCTGAATGGTTGCAGTCTTGAGCAGGTGTCACAGTTTAATTATCTTAGGAGCTACATAACAGATACTGGTGATGTGCGGCATGAAATTAACAGACGAATAGGGATTGCTGCCGGGACTTTTAAGAATCTATGGAGATTGTGGAGAAATAGGTGTATACACCTAAAGATTAAAATTAGACTGTATAATATTTTGGTTCTTTCTAGGGTTAGTTATGGTAGTGAAACTTGGACGCTGTGTAAACAAGATAACAGGAAACTAGATGTTTTTGATTCTAGATGCTTACGTAGTATCTTGGGTATTAGGTGGTTTAACTTTCTAACTAATGATGAGGTTAAGCAAAGGAGTCTGCAACCTCCTTCAAGCAGCATATTGTGCAGAGAAAGACTCCGCTGGTTTGGCCATGTTGTCCGTATGGATAATTATAGATTGGCGAATAGGGTTATGAACAGTGTGCCTAGAGGCCTAAGAAGGAGGGAAGACCTAGGATGCGGTGGACAGACAATGTCAAACAGGACCTTGTTAGAATTGGTGTGCAGTGGGCGGATGCAGCAGATGTAGCTCAGAACAGATGTGCTTGGAGAATTAAACTGCGCGGTCTGGTTGGACCTCCGCAGCCCATGGCTTCTTGACGATGATGATGATGATGATTAATATTTTTGCTGGTTAGCACGCTTGGCTACTGATCTAAGGGACCTGGGTTCGAGCCCCGGATTAGGCATGGATGTGTGTGTGTGTGTGTGTTGTTTTCCTGCTGAGGTTCTGCCATCCTCTCAGATCTCCTACTGTGGCATATAAACTGACAGGCTCCTGTCAGACCTCTGTGGCAAGCAGCTGCTTGAGGGGGTATTTATATTTTATTTTTTATTATTTATAGGTTATTAACTAAAACTAATATCTCTCTATGTATTACATATATATTACATATGTAGGGATATTAGCTATAGTTATATAATATATAACTAATATCCCTATAAGATTATTCGGAGGATATGTAATTTGATCTTCAAAAATTAAATGAAATTCCAAAGCTCTTATACTTCGCATACAGACAATATTGATTTTTCCTTCGGCATCAAGTCTCAGATTTTTAGTGTACATTTGCTAGGTAATAAATTTAATTATGACCCTTATTTAATTTGATCTACCTGAGCATCTTTAATTTGACAACCTGAGCAAGTTCGATCGTGGGCAGATAGCCGTTGCGGGGAAGACAGAGTGTCAATAATCCATTTAAGCTAATCCATCCATCAGAGCTAAGATAGAGATTTCCCCTATACATGAACTTTCACATTTCTAGCATATAAAGTTCACAGTTAAAACAGACCTCTCTTTTGAAACTGAACTCCACGTCAGATCTCAAATTTTATATTTTTTCGAATATCTATTAGACGAATTATATCATCGTGCAATTTTCAGAGCTCTAGCACTTCTGCATCCTTCTCAGAATTAAGTTATTTCACTCATCCTTCAATTACTCACAATCGCCATAAAAATAATGATATCCGACAAATGACATTCACGAAATGGGCAAACCATTTCAAATTACACTGAAAGCACAATTTATTATACACATCGCACCCATCCTCATACCTGCCCCACTCCGACACAATAATGCAGCCAACAAAAACTTTTGTGGGTTATAAATAAGACAGATACCTACCTGATCTATAGGGTACTGGTTATGATGGATAAACACGACAACCTGAGCAAGTTCGATCGTGGGCAGATAGTCGATGCGTGGAAGATAGGGTGTCGATATCTGTGACTGCAGAACATCTGGGATTTCTAAATGCACTCGTCTCACGTTACCAAGACTATATCAAAGCTGGCAAGACCTGCAGCCACCAGGAAAAATGTGGCCATAATCGAGCTATTGATGTTTGAGATGAACAGAGTGCCCTTTATTGCCAGTCACTCTTCAGTATTGTAACGTCAGAACGGAGGATCACAGTACAGATGATAGCACTGGCATTCAATGACGAGGCAGCTATGAAGATTTGTGTAAAGACCATTCAATGTGCGATGGCACGACTGAGCTATGACAGCCAGTATTCCTGGCTTCTATAGACCAGTCATTCCATAATCCATCCATAACCCGGTCATATGCTATTAGCTAGGGTACTACATCGAGTACCGTAGTTAACAGCACATGATCGAGCTATGAGTCTGCAGTGGACAAAGGAACATCACCAATGGATGAGGAAAACTGGAAATAGGTAGATTGGTCTGACGAATCGAGGTTCCAACTACAACACTGAAAAGAAGTTACGTGTGTAGCATAAGCTGTAATGTTCTGGGGCATGTTTATGTAGATCACCTTGGGTTCCCTTGTACCTATTGAGACCAACATCACCACTAAAGGCTATGTTTACATACTCGCCAAACACCTATATATACATTTCCCACAGTAGAATGCCTTATTTCAACAAGACATGCTCCATCTCATCGTTTCCATTGGGCAAAGGACTAGTTGGAGGTTCCAGTGAGTTCACAACCCTCAAGTTGAATACTATTGAGCATTGTGAGGCAAAGCAGAGCGATGCATTTGAGCCCGAAACCTACCACCAAAACAACTCTAGGTGCTTTACGGACAGCTATCCTGGAACCATGGGCAGAAATACCACCGGAAACTTCCCAACAGCTGATAGAGTCCATGCCACGATGAGTTGCTCCTGTTGAGAGTCAAAGGTAGATCCACACATTATTTGGTGGGTGTGTATAATAAATTATCCTTTCAGTGTAATTTGATGTAGAATATTATATAATTAAACCATAAATCAGAACTATTCTTCTGGAAGCCTCATAAAGTAATTTTTTTTTCATCAAGAATATCTGAATTACCCTTGATGTGAACTTATATGCGGTACCAATCTAGCTTTAATTTGTTCACCATTAGATATTACCAATGATGAAGTTTCTTGCTCAATCCATATTTTAACTTTAGTGAAAAGATTTTTTTTTTCTCGTGTTTGAAAGATATATATTTTGGTGTCCTATCTTCCTTTGACGCATAGAATTGAGCAAATGATTTTATCACTGGTGTTATGATTTGTTTTTTCTTATCTAGGCCTCATATATCAGGATACGTTATTATCTTTCGATTTAAAACTTGCTCTTTTTAAATCCACTCTCGAATAATGACAATATTAAAAAATAAAAACACTGTCAGATGAATTTAAAAATGTCGAAACATCAGATTCAAATTCCGCAGACGACGACTTTCCTTTCCGATTGATCGATTTTGGCGATTTTCGGAAATCATGCGGTAAGGAGATTACAAGTGATTTTTTTTTCTGATTCCACACTTGACTGAATCACTCTTTCTGTAACCTTATATTCAGTGGTGTAACAAGCGAACTCGGGAGGGCGGTGGCCCCAAGAGCAATTATCCAGAGGGCGGAAAAATGCAAAATAGTCTTTATGAAGCAAAATTACACAATTTCTCTTTATTTAGCCAATTTTGAGGATTTTGTGATTTTTTTCCGTTTGCTGCCCTCAGTTTGTAGGGTGGCAAAACTGACGCAATTGACTATGGGGGCGACCAGTAAAAGTCACTCGCCCTGGGTGGCACTTAGCTACGCCACTGTGTATAATTATTCGTTTCTTTTAATGCGACGGGCGGATTCAAGTGAAGTGGAAATTCAAAATTGGACGTTTGACTATCTATCATAAAATAATAATAAAAATTCTTTATTCTGCTTGCTCCTACTGTGTAGTAAAAGTCGCCTTTTTTATCGCTGTAATTTTTCGGACAATGACGATGTGGAATAGGCACCGTTGTTAATAAGTTTATATTAAAATTTTAAGAATATTATATCGCATAATCATAAATTCTCGTTTCATACGAATCCGTCAGCCACTTTATAAAAAAGTCCTCTAAAAATATAAGGTTACAGAGAGAATAAATCAGTAAAGTGCGAAATCGAAAAGCAAAATCGGCCACAATCTCGTTACCAAACATTATTTCGTAAAATGAACCAATTATCGTCAAATACAATCTTAAAAATGGTAAAATAATATCAACTATTAATTTAACATCAGCTTTATTATTAAACAAATTCTAGAGCTAACGGACCTACTACTTTTACGCACTAATTTGGACGAAAAATAGAATAGTCAGCAGAAGCTCTCCCAGAGAATAATCTTAAATAAAAATTCATTCATGAAACGAGAGCTATATGCAGATGAATATTTACATTACATTGTTGCAACCACTGCGACTGTGCCACTATCAACTACAATTAGCTAATGAGTCGACCACAGCTGTGTGAAAAGGAAATGATTTCTGAGGACAGTACACTGCACTTTAGCTGCATTCATGTTCTACAATGACATAACTTTATGCAAGTTATAAAAATTATTAAAGATATGGAATAATACCATAAATATCCTATAAAACCAATTGTTAAGCAAACGATGAAACATAAATATTGTAATGTTTCAGAAACCAAGCCAAATTTGTTTAGGTAAATATTTAGAATTCGGTACTCATGCTCTTATTTTTTATCTACAAAAGTAGTCCTTGCAAATAGTCACTTTTTCTCCTTTATAATCTCAAAACCAAAGTACTTTTCCCACAATTTGTAACAGAGATTAATTCTAAAAAAAAAATAAAACTACTGGTAAAACTGCTAAAAATATTAGGTATTTGAGAGAAGTGTGTTTAATCCTATAGATTGTTTAGTTCACCGGACCGTTTTGAAGGGTAGATCGGCGGTTCATACTTTAAAAATTTGTGTTGATATGTTAAGGCAATCTTTTCTTATGGTGTTAGGAAAGGAAATTTTTGGGACTATTTTGCCGGAGAAAAATGTATTGCACGGCTTGTTAATCTGTTCATATTAAAATTTTATAAATATTTCATCATATAATAACGAATTCTCGTTCATATGAATCCATTGGCAGCATTATAAAAAAAAAAAGGCCGTGAGGGAGTGAATCAATAAAGCGTAAAATAAAAAAAACGCTCATAACCTCGTTACATACATACATACAAAATTCTCTTGCAGACATGGGCTACGGAGGTCCAAAAAGACAATTTTCCTCTCCAGAACGTGTCTGTTTTGAGCTACAGCTGTTGCATTTGGGCACTGTAGGCCAATTCTAGCAAGGACCTGTTTAACATTGTCTGCCCATCGCATCCTAGGTCTCCTTCTTCTGATACCCTTAGGTACACTGTTCATAATCTTCTTTGCCAATTTGCAGCTATGCATAAGGGCAACATGGCCAAAGTAACGCAGTCGCTCTCTGTACAATACGCTGCTCAAAAGAGGTTGATGACTCCTTCTAATCTCATCATTACCTACAAAGTCGAACCACCTAAAGCCCAAGATACTGCATAAGCATTTAGAATCAAAGGCATCAAGTTCTTGCTATTCTGCTTACAAAGGGTCCAGGTTTCGCTACCATAACTAACCTTAGAAAGAACCAAACTATTATACAGCCTAATTTTAGTCTTTAGGTGAACACGCCTATTTTTCCACATTCTCCATAGATTCCTAAAAGTCTCTGCGGCAATCCTTATTCTTCTATTTATCACATGCCGCACATCATCAGAATCTGTTACTTATCTCCCAAGATAATTAAACTGAGACACTTGTCCAATAGTACAGACATTCAAAGCAACTGAAGCACCATCTGCCTGACCAATTTTCTTCACTTTAGTGTTTTTCTCTGTTTATCACCAAACCTATCCTATTACCAGTCTCATCAACAGCTCGAATGAAAGAATTCATCTCATCAACATCACTAGCCAAAAGGGCAAAATCATCTACATAATATAAATGAGAAATTTTGAAATCTCTAGACCATTCAAGGCCAAAATCTTTCCCTTATAAAGAATTTCGCTTAACGTAATCAATAACCAAACTAAAGAGAAAAGGAGGCAAAATGCACCCTTGTCTAATTCCACCAGCAGTTCTAAGCCAATCGTTCCAAGACGTACCAACCTTACACACGACTCAGTGTTATTATAGAGAACTTTCATTATACTAACTAACTTTTCAGGTATTCCATATGATCTAACAATCAACCACAAATTATGTCGATCAACAGAGTCAAAAGCCCTTTTGAAATCTATAAAGCTAGCAACCACAGGTATATGACACTCTAAACATTTCTCAAGAATCTGCCTAAGTGAAGATATTTGATCAATACATCCTCTACGACTTCTGAATCCACACTGTTCATCATGCAGTTGTCCATCAACCAAATTCTTAATTCTATTTAGTAAAATCATGCAAAGAACTTTACCTGGAACAGAAAGCAAACTAATTCCCCTATAATTATCACAAGAACTGCGATCACCATTTTTAAAAATTGGGACAATGATAGCTCTAGTAAAATCCTTAACAACATCTTTATCATAAAAATATTCAAACTTTCAGTTAGCCATGTGACAATACAAATGTTCCCAGCTCTAAGCATTTCAGTGTTAAAACTGCATATACCTCTGGGGATATCTGCAGTTTTAATTTAGAGATAGCAAGAGCTACTTTGGAATGATATAGGGCGATCATTAAAGCCAGTAATGCATCTATCCCAAGGACGTAGCCTTGGGGGGGAGGTTGCCCCCCTCAAAGTAACTCGGAGTTGGCAAATTCGAAGCGACTTCGTAAAATCTAGGTAAGTTGTGAAAATTTGTAATTTTTTTTTTTTTGGAATATTAAGGAGAGTTGTCAAAATTGAGACAACTTGGCAAATCTAAGGCAGTTTGAAAAATGGAGAGACGGCAAAATTTAGAGCAGTTGGCAAAATTTGAAGCCACTTAGTAAAATACAGGTGAGTTGGCAAAATCGGGTCAACTTCGCAAAATTTTAGAGAGTTGGCAAAATTTGGAGTGACTTGGTAAAATCTTGGGGAGTTGGCAAAATCGGGACAACTTGGCAAAATCTTGGGAATTTGCAAAATTCAGGTTAGATGTAAAATTAGGATTTTTTCTGGTAAAATTATGGCGAGTTAGGAAACCTAGGGGCAGTTGGAAAAATTCGGAGTGACTTGGCAAAATCGTGGAGAGTTGACAAAATCAGTTGAGATGTAAAAATTGCAATCTTTTTTCTGTAAAATTATAGAGTGTTGGCAAAATCGAGGCAACTTCGCAATATCTAAGAGAGTTGGTAAATCTTTGGGGAGTTCGTAAAATTCAGAGTGGCTTTGCAAAAATCAGGTGTAATGGAAAATTGGGATTTTTTTGTGTAAAATTGTGGCGAGATGGCAAAATCTAGGGCAGTTGGCAAAATTCGAATCCACTTGGCAAAATATGGGCGATTTGTGAAAATTGGGATTGTTTTTGTGAAATTAAGGAGAGTTGACAAAATCGAGAAAACTTGGCAAAATCTATGGAAGTTGGAACACTGGAAACCACTTGGTAAAGTACAGGTGAGTTGTAAAAATTGGGATTGGTTTTGTGAAATAAAGGAGAGTTGGAAAAACCAAGAACTCTTGGCAAAATCTAGGGCAGTTGGCAAAATTCGAAGCCACTTGGTAAAATACAGGGGAGTTGTGAAAATTGTGCCTTTCTTATGCAATTAAGGAGAGATGATAAAATTCGAAGTGACTTGGCAAATTCAGGGAAGATGTAAAAATTGCTATTTTTTTCTGTAAAATTACGGCGAGTTGGCAAAATTCGAATCCACTTGGTAAAATATAGGCGAGTTTTGAAAATTAAGATTTGTTTTGTGAAATTAAGGAGTGTTGGACAAATTATTGAGGAAATTTAACAAAATGTAGGGCAGTTGGCAAAATGGCAGTTGGCTATTTGGGCAGTTGGCTATTTGGAAAATACGGGCGGGTTGTGATAATTAGGATTGGGTTTGTGAAATTCAGGATTGTTTACTAAAATCGAGAAAACTTGGCAAAATCTTGGGGAGTTTTAAAAGTTTGAAGTGATTTGGCAAAATTGGGAGAGATATAAAGATTGGGATTAATTTCGTGAAATTAAGGAGAGCTGTCCAAATCAAGGGAAAATTCACACTGACTTGCTACAATTCAGATGAGATGTAAATATTGGAATTATCTCCTTGAAATTATGGCTAGTTGGCAAATGGAAGTAAAATGACAAATTACGGTTAGTTGGCGAAATTGGAAATCAAATGGCAAAATGCAGCAGAATTTTGCGAAAATTGACCCAATTCCCTCAACCCCTCCACGGAGCGAAAATCTAAGTAAGTTTGTTCAGTTAGCAAAATTTGAATTTCGAGCTGGAAAATTTTCGAATTCTCCCCCCCCCCCCAACCATAGTCCTTCGCTACGCCCCTGATCTATCCTCACTATCAACAATAGGGCTACAAACAATCACATTATTTAGAACATCTCAAAAAATGAAATGCTCAGCCCACCTAGCCATCACAGAATCCTCACCTTCAACCACCTTGTCATGTTTATCCCTCAATCTCTGTGAACCTGTTTCTTCCCACATAAAACATTAACAATCTGGTACAACCCTCTGCTGTTGTGCTGTCTAACTGCTTCCTCAATCGCCTATGTATCTTGAACGAAAGTAATTATAGTGCTAAATTTGCACTAATTTTAAAACTTTTTATTTGTCAGCCCAATGCTATCATAGCTAAATGCCACTAAAATAAATATTTTCACTTCACACTCAGTTATCAAATATTTATTACACTCAGTTATGAAAAAATTTATTACACTCAGTTATGAAAAAATTTATTACACTCAGTTATTCAAAATTACGTAACGAATTTATCAAAAAAGGATCAAAAAATAGTTCCCAAAATTATTTTCATTATGTACCATTATAAAACGAGAGCAAACGCAATATAAATCAACAAGAACGCAAAAAAATCTTAAAAATGCACTGAAAATTCACACTTCAAATAGCAGTACCACTTAAATAAGCTATTAAACACTTCTATAAAAAAATAAATATCCCCTCAAGAAGCTGCTTGCCACAGAGGTGTTTAAAGTAATTAAAGTTATTATATTTACTCCTGCCACAATTATCAACAAGAATGTTAGATTGTCAATATATACGCCATTGTAGGTCTACGAGGATGGCAGGACCTCAGCAGAAAAACTACAAGAACATTCATGCCTTATCTGGGGTTCACACATGACCGTCTATATACCTAGCAGGCTCAAACATTTCGCCAAATTCTAGTTGTGACGTCACATACCGAGTGCTACTTCAGAGCTATATGTACTTAGTAGTATCTAGTATGTGCTTGTAGTCTCTGAATAATATTGTTGCTTGTCAAACCTAAAAAGATTATATTATTCAAAGGTAAGTTACAGTTATTATTTTGAGTCTCTATATCTTAGTTTTCGCTGATAATATAATTTTTTTAATACTTTAGCTGTGTTTTCGATTAGCTGTTACCACACCTGAAGTTATACCTAATTTTAAGGATAAGCGGTAAATTTGAATTTTTAAACCATGAACCATTAAATTATATTTACTGATTAATAAATGAAAGTGAAGTGGTGAGAACAGTTTTAGAAAACAGCTGTAAGTACCATAAATACTTAAAATTTTATTCAAAACCAGCATAAATGATATATTATAAAATACAGTATTCATCAGTAAATCAAGTCTCATGTACACATAAGGAAATTGTTTATGTTTATTGAATATTATGCTATGGTCCTTATTTATTCGTGAAATATGTTGGTTTCATGAATTTGAAGATTTCTAATTGTTAGATATTTGGCTTAGGTTATGTTTTGATTTTATGTATTGTTGCATAATAAATACACAACAGATATGAATTGAATACACAACAGATAGAACTTTACTTACACAAGGTTTGTTTTTATCAGATAAGTTTATAATATGAATCAAATACGAAATTTTATGAAATAAATTTAAAAAAGCAAACTAATATGGTCAGTGCTACATTGGGTCTACTGAAGAAAGTGACTTGTGATATGCTGAGATTTCTGTATTTTGCTATCATACCGCCAGAGCATTATGGAATTTCATACTATGGTGGTACATAAAAATATATACTTAAACCTATTTTTGATATACAAAAAAAGTATATCCACTCCCAGAAGTAATAATGCAAATGTATATGATACATATTGAATACGTTTGTTTTGAAGTATCCATGCAAGTTCATGTTTCATCTGGAAGTATGGTTTTGAATTTCAACCATAAATTAATAAATACCCCTATTTGGCAAAAAAAGGAAATATCCCACAAACCCTGTATATTAATTGGCTGAATACTTGCATTCAAAATATTTATTTCTCTACCACATGCCTCAGAAATGAAATTAGAAAGTAAAACTTAGAAGATAATCTAAATATAACTGATATGAAGTCTAAATTCCTCATCCATTCAAGATCTACAATTCTGCTTTCACATATTAAGATTACTGGAATTTCACATGACCACAATTATATGTGTATTCTACTCTAAAAGAAAAATATTGACGTTTGGACTTATAGATATAAATCGTATGATAAAGCTGTTATTATTACTTTTTTGATTCATTAAATATTATGAAAACCTGGATGATCTGATGCTTCATATAAAATGAACATGTTAGTGTTTCTGCTGCTTTCTGCAATCTATGTATAGTAGGGTTGTTAAACAAATTTAATCATGGTACATTTTTTTTCCTTAAGAAAATACTGTTTGGTCACGCAATTTTTTTAAACAGAACTTGGAGAGGGGGGAGATTATACAGGAATTGCACAAGGTGTTGCACACACGCTGTAAAATTTGGCCAGATGTTTTGCATCTCTGGTGTACAGAATTTAATTTCTTAGTTGTACACTTTAATATTCATCAATTTTTATTACAGATGCCACGAATGTGTTGTTGTCTCTGCCTCATCCAACTCATTTGAGACGACTTTGTTATGGTCTTGGTACTGAACAGTCTGAACATAATTCACATATGAAATTTTTAAGAGAAAAGGTTTCTCTGCTGAAACAACATGAAAGAATGGTTATTGTTCTTTTGGATGAAATATACTAAAGTAAGTTTCAAGAAAGGTGTGATAGAAGACTTCTCTGAATATGAAAGTTTATGTGCCAAAACTGATCAAGCTTTTATGATTGTGTCAATTTTTTCAAAAAACAAAGATGTAGCTTCTTTGCATCCTGTAAAAAATCTTACATCTAATTTACTATGTGAAATCAAAATGAAGGTGCTAAAGGCTTTAGCTGATGCAGGTTATGCTGTAATATCTCTAATATCAAACAATAACCGTATAAATAGAAACATGTTTGAAATTATGTGTGGAGGGGAACTGAAATGCAGCATACCTAACCCATTTGATAAGGATCACCAAATATTTTTCTTGTTTGACACAGTGCATTTGTTGAAGTGTATCGAAACAACTGGTTCAGGAAACTTGATAATGAACAATCATTTATGTTCCCTTCATTTGATGATCAAAATTTAGTGCTAAGTTGTCACACATAAAAAAATATGTGCTGCTGAAAGCAACATGGTAGTTAAACTTGCACTAAAGTTAAATAGAAAAGTTCTATTCCCCACATCCTTCGAGAAACAAAATGTTAATTTGGCCACTTTCCTTTTTTAATGATCAAACTTCTATTGCCCTTTCACAGTTTGCTTCTCAACATAAAATCTGTTTTACTGGCACCATTCAGTTCTTGGATATCATTTGTAAGTGGTGGAAAATAATAAATGTTAAACATCCTTACAAAGGAAAAAAACTTCTAGACCCATTCTGTGATCCCATAAGAAATGACCATGACAATGCCTTGAAGTACCTTGAAAAATGTTCCTTATGGTTGGATAAGTGGAAAGCCATTGTAGTTCCTTGTTCTTCTAATTCTAAGCAGTTTGGAAAATTAACACAGGAAACATTTTTTTGCCTTAAGACACACCACAAAAACACTGCTAAAATTATGCTCGTATATGTGTACAGTTTTGAAACCTAATTATATACTTTTACGAAAATTTCAAACTGATAATTTAGAGAATAGATTCATTCGCTATCGGCAAATGAGTGATGCAAACTATAATGTATCAGTGACTCAAATCTTAGAATCTGAAAAGAAACTTAAACTTTTTGGCTTGATCAAGCTACATTCAACTGAAAAGGATGAGTTTACATTAAAAGAATTTATTGGAAATTGTTCTGAAATTGCTGTTTGTGACAGAATGAGTACTGACATCGATAAAGATTTTGAACGTGTTATTGAGGAGTCTGAAGATGTATGTATTACAGATGAGACTAAACAGATTTTGGTTTTTATCAGTGGCTATGTAGCATATTCCATATGGAAGACTTCAAAATATGCAAATTGTAAAATTCTCTTAATGTATGAAACTGCTTTTGAGATTAATTCTTCACATGTAATATACAAATATTTGCTTGAAAACAGCAGAGGAAGTTTCAAATGGCCAAAACAATTTCTTGTATATTTAAGTATTACAGCATTCCAAATTTTCCAAGCAATAATTAGTGAAGAATTTGAAGATAAATTTATATGTTCAAATATTCAGCATTTCATTTTAAACTTTATGTTTGGAGAGCTTTGAATCTCAGTGCTTAAATTTAGATGATTTTTGCACTGTGGATCAGAAAACTTACTGAGAAATGATGATTTTTGAGAAAAAAATTGATGATTTTACTGAGAAAAGATGATTTTTGCACTGTGGATCAGAAAACTTGCAGAAAACGTACTGAGAAAGCACTAAATGTGTTTTGTAACATTCTGTTGAACAATTATGCAAAGTCAAAAATGACTCTGTTCTAAGCAAAAAGAGCTCAAAGAAGAGAAAACTTACTATATTGCTGTAAAATATTAAAGATGTCCATCAGTGGTATGTATTTGAATTCATTTCTTACTTGGTTTGCTGTTGGTTACACTGAACGACTTAGGAACTCAATTACTCTTAATCTACTTAGAAGTTTTATTTATTAAAATAGATACAGATAATGATATGCTTATATCATTTAAAAATTACTTTTCCATGCCACTTCTCACATACATTTTCTCTCATAAATTTTATTCCTGGTCAATTTCAATTCCTGATCAAATTCCTTTTCAATAATATTCTTATATCATTGAAAATTACTTTTCCATGCCACTTCTCACATACATTTCTCTCATAAATTTCATTCCTGGTCAATAACTCTACTTGGAGCAAAAAACAAATTTAAGATTTAAAAATTCTGCATGATTCATAATGTGACCACAATTTCAATGAGAATTATCAGCAATAATAAATCTCAAGTTTAAATGAGCATATTTTGTTCAAACATTTAAGAAGTAATTTGTAATCACATAACGTTTGAGAGATAATCACCAATAATTAGTGTACCTGGCTATGGAATACCTTGGCCAAATTTTGAGCCATGGGGAGTGTATGGAATTTTCTTTTATCAGGTACTACGGCTTGAGGTGTTGTTTTTCTCAGAGAGATCTACAGCTTATAATGGCAGGCTGTATCAGATTTCTGTAACAAAAATAAATGCTATAAAGATAATTTTCTGCTTGTTATATACATGATGATCATTGTATACCACAAGCAGAAAATTATCTTGCTTTTATATAAGCTATATATAAATTTTTATTCAATCACATGTAAATAGAAATTCACCGAAAAATGTTTTAATGCTAGCTGAACAAAAGTTCAGTGCAATTTAGTATGGAGAATGTGTGAAGTAGCATGACAAAGCAAATTTTTCTACTTATAGCAATGTGCACAGGAATAAGAAAAGTGACAACTACAGAGTGAGTGCAAAACTTAAGCATAGTAATATTTTTAAATTATATGAAAGCTATTATATATTATTTGCTTGTAAAATCGCCAATAAAAATGGTGAAGCAAAATATATTCTATTGGTTTTGGTGATGAGTAATATTAATAATATTACACATATAGTTTCTTGCTACAACTATGCTCACCATATATTACTTTTTGCTTTGTCATATTTTATGTTCTAAAACAAAAAGTTACTAAAATCAGTATTTCTGTGAGATGTCTAGAAGCAATTTTGCAGAAAGAATATATGTGAAAACTAAATACATCAGTATAAATAATATATGCACACACAGAGAGAGAGTTAAAAATGAGCAACATCCAAGATATATGGTAAGGATATCATTACTACCATATTATAGAAAGATTATATGGTTTCAAGCTAGAGCTTATGAAGTATAAAAACTGAGAATTTCATCTATGTGTCAATAATACTCATATATCATTGGTTGATTTCACTATCAATTTAAAATCAACCAGTGATCTTATAGATCACTAGTTGAGGAGTAACTGATATCACATTGAACTGTGAGAAATGTTGCTGCATCAACTGCACAGTCTCAAAGTATATTCTGAATTAAATTTATTTAATTTCAATACATATTCTGAATTGATCTTCAACATAAGTATTTTACATTCATGATATATACATTTATAATTTTTAAATACCTTCAATCTAAAACTAAATATTGCAACTTTAATGCCTTGGAGATTTCACCAAGATTCACTGACTGTAATATAACACGTTTTTTTGCTAATTTTGAATTTTGTTAATTGGCTCTATAGTATATAATATCAAATTACAATAAAAATTCTCTGTTGCTCAAAAAATTTTTAAATTTATCCTTCGAACAGTTTGCATGTTAAAATTTTTGGGAGAAAAAATTGAAACTTTTCAGAGCAAGGACAGCGCTCCATCTTCAGGAAGTCCTTACTCCGAAAAGCTCCTGAATTTGCTCATAAAAATTTTTAACGTGTAAATAGCTTGAAGGATAAACTTAGAAATTTGATTGCTTAACGACAGAGAATTTTACTTATTGTTATTAATTTCTGAGTAAGGAGCAAGGTCTTTTTGATTGGGCATAGTATTAAATATATGACTTTTTTTTCCAGTGATTCCAGTTCCTTCAAGCTGCTTTATTTTTCGTAATCTTAGCAGTTTAAATATTTGCCCAGTGACAGCTATATATAATCCATACAATCTAATTCTACCATTTCTTTTTCTTTGAACTTGGAAATTAAGGTTATGTAAATCTTCTTTTTGAAATTGTACTGCAAACATATATGGATTTCTTATATGGAAAAAACTAGTCATTACCAATGAAAAGTGATTTGTATAACAAATTCTGAATTGATCTTCAACATAAGTATTTTACATTCATGATATATACATTTATAATTTTTAAATACCTAATATATGTACATTAAGAAGTGTGGAATGTTTCGTTTGTTTTTTTTTTTTTGGCCTGTTTCACTTATAAAGAATAAATGGTACTTCCTTTTTATAGCGGACTTGGAGAGAAAGGGGAATTGGCGAGAATAATTATCTCTAATAAGATTATTTGTTTTCGGGGCTTTTCTTAATTTGATTATTTAACGACAAGTGTTATTAAGGAAATTTACTTTTGATATTTATTCTAAGGGATTTTTTTACGTGCGAAACGAGGTTTCATTGTTTAGCGATAAGCGTTGTTAATGAAATCTTTTGATGAGATTAAATGTCAATGAGATGCAATGTCAGCAGTTGCAAAAAGAAGAAAGGTCTTCGCGTGGCGAATTGGTTTAGTGGATCAAGAATATCCTTTTTCACGGCATTGCGGTTCATGTATTGTTGGAGCGAGGAACTCACTTCAATTCGATGGTGCGACAAGCAATTAAACGTGGGAGAAACAGCAATCATCGAATAATTACATGAGGGAAGTCTGCTCCGAATTCCTGACTAGACATTATAATGTAGGAGGACCTGATAAAATCGTGGAGATTGATAAATCCCTCCTCGTAAAACGGAATAACAATCCAGGGAGAGTACTGCTGGAACAGTGGATTTTAGGGACATTTGCCACGACGACAACGAGTGCTTCTTGGTTCAAGTACCAAACAGAAATGCGAGAACCCTCATGGAGAACATCCAAGAGCACGTAAGTGTTGCTTACTGAAAAAAATTCTCCAAAAATAAATAATCTCATCAAACGATTTCATTAACAACGCTTATCACTAAACAATGAAACCTCGTTTCGCACTTAAAAAAATCCCCTAAAATAAATATCAAAATTAAATTTCCTTAATAACACTTATCGCTAAATAATCAACTTAAGAAAAGCCCTGAAAACAAATAATCTCATTAGAGTGAACTATTCTCGCCAAGGCCGCTATAAAAAGGAAGTACCGAATAAATTACTACATAAAACCGTAAAATGCTTCTGTTTCTATTGCATTCTCTTAGTTAAAATACAAATATAAGAATTGAGGAGTTAAAACTCTGAAGTCTACTTTTATTATAGTACAAATCATCATATCAGTTGCTTGTAATGACTTCTAACTTTCGATATTTTTTTTATCTCCTCCACATGGCGGAATTTACAGAACAAATGTTTTCTTTTATCCTTTCTTTCCCAGTATTCAAGACTAAAATTAGTTGAATACTAATTTCACCATTTTTGTGATGCATTTATAATTTTCCGCCGAAAGCAAAGCGGTGAACTATAGATTTTGTTCATGTCTACAATATTTGATCTTTTTATCTCCTCCATATGGTAGGATTTCCAGAAAAATAATGCATTTTTTTTTCATTTCTTTCCCAGTAATCAAGACTAAAATTGATTGAATACTAATTTCCCCATTTTTGCGATGTAATTATAAGTTTAAAACATCTTTTTTGCCCAAAGCAAGCGATGAACCCTATAATTTGTTCTAGCCTTCGACTCTTCCATAGCCCATAGTAGTTGGTGACGTCAAAAACAGAATGTTCGGGCCTGGTAAGTATAGAGACGGTCATGGTTCAGAACACAGGTCCCTTAGATCAGTAGCCAAGCACGCTAACCATCGGCCACGGGATGGCTCTTCTTCTATATGACACATTAAACTTTCATCCTATCCAGGCTTAGCATTAACTAGAGTATTATGCAGCAAAGAAAAGAGTACCATAGAATTTTCTTTTTAATTGTATAATAATTACATTTCAGCAAAGTACTTTCTCAGCTTCCTTTACTGTCAAAAGCTCCATTTACTATTTTTACGACTCCTGCAAGCCCCTTAATAAACACGAGTACCGAATTCTAAATACCTTTGTTTAACACAAAATTATCGAATTTTTTATAGAAGGCATACCTGCAGTTTAAGTCACTCAGGAGCCATTTTTTTTAATGCAAAGTAGTAATGCGTTCACATATAATAATATATAATATATAAATAACATATAAATATAATAATAATCAAATAGTAATGCAGTAATAAAAAATGTTCAGTTACACTTGTGGCGTTATCTAGTGAGCTGAGCGATTGCAACTTCAGAAGTACAAAGAATGTTAGATTAATTCACACATAGGCGATTATACTGATACTGCACTTAAACCGAAATGAATTATACTTGTCAAATATATATACAAGCACTTAATAACTACAAATGAATTTCTGTTTTATAATTCATCTGCATCATAGTTAGAAATTCACTAGATTTAGTTTCACATATGAATTGCAAAATATTTATACCAATTTTATCATTAGAAAGCTTACTTTTTCCTAATTTCACAACTGAGTATCTTTCAAATTCATCTCCTTTAGTTATCCTTTGGGTATTATACTCATTTCTAAGGCTTTGCAGAGATAAGTTTTTTTTTCGTTGCCGGCGAAACGCTTTTAAATACGTTTTTGGTGGTTTGTGACTTCCACCAGTTACTCTGTTACCCATTAGAAATACTAGGTTTTGAAAAAGGGCCGAAAGAACTATATCAATACGAGATTGATTTCTTCATTAGTTTAAAAGTTAGTGCCAAACCACAACAATTTATATTTCAGATAAGTTATTTAGTTACTTTAACACTGGATAATGTTAGCAATCACACTTACTAACGTACGTATCATTCAAATTATTTCAACTAAGCCAAACGAATACTTGACACATTGCCATAATATTGCCAGATTCGATTTATTAAAATTTATTATTAAAAACATTTATATAATTCTTGAACGGAGTTTTGTATATTCACAAGAGATAATCTAGCATGGGCAGCAGCAGAGTATAGCAGTTAGGCAGAAAAGACTTCTTTAATGTATTTTTACTATAGTGATACCAAGTTTTTACAGTCACTATATGATACGGAACAATCGTCTTTTGCCATAGGATGCACAATTCTTTAAAACCAGAGATATCTTTTAATTACTTCAGTTAAGTTCATTCAATCAACCTTTTAAGCAAAATTAACTGCAATTCATGATTAAAGTTATTATCTTACTTCTGCTACTTAAATTATCAGCAGCACTTCATTGGCTCACACAGCTATCGTTCAGAGCAGCGGCCGGACGCTGTTTGGTTCATCTTGATGGCTGGTGCACAGGGCCGCCACAACTAGTGTGTGAAATGTGCGTGGCATACCGGCAGCCGATTTTAGGGCAGTCAGAAGACGGCAGGAAATTTTTAAAACTTTAATGCAATATTAGAAAAAAAAATTTAACTTTAAAAAAAAATCATTTTTACTCTAACTTATTTCATGAGTAAGTTCATTCGTATCAATACTTTCATTCATATTCGGACAATTTGCCCTCGAAAGTTAAGAGCAACACGCTCATTTTATGAACTTAAGCCGACCTCATCCCGAGCAAGCTAAGTCACTTGAGAGGCAACAGTTAAAGCTTTGCTGACCTCAGAATGTCAGCAGCTTTGTCTCTCTCTTGTTACTGTGCATTTTCTGTTTTTGGTAAGGTGATTGGAATGCTCAATGAATGCATCGTTAGGTGGACAATATGTAGTGATCTAAAAGTCATATCTCTCTTGCTCGAGCTTCAAGGACGCTTCACAAAATTTGCTGTTTTCTGTTTTTGTGGTACTTTAGAGTCAGAAAGGAACACTGCAAAACAAAATACTGGCCCAAAAGAGATGTTTTTATTCCTGGAAAGAGTAATGTGAGGTATAAGCCTCTAGTTGACGCGTCTGATGTTCTACTCCCACCACTACACACATGAAACTGGGGCTTATGAAAAACTTTGTAAAGGTTATGGACAAAAGTGGTAAAGGGTTTTTGCACTTGATGGAAAAATTGAATATGAAAGAGCAGGCTGCATGGAAATTCTTCACGTCTGTTGGCCAGGGTTTTCTGGGGAATCAAAAAGAGGAAAACTACCATCAGCTCAGTCAAGATCTTCTCAAAAACTATTAAAAATCTTGGCCGCAGAATGTAGTTGAAGATTCATTTCTTGCACTTGTATCTCGACTTCTTTCCCAAGAACTTAAGAGCTGTCAAAGTCCTAAAACCAGGATATCCGAACCATGGAGGAGAGATACCAAGGCAGGTGAGACCCAGAAATGATAGATGACTACTGCAGGTTTTTACAGCCTATATCGATGGTGGCCGCCGATCTCGATATGATGGCATGGAAAGGCTGTGTTACTGTAGTCACAATCGAGTTTGCCGCATGCGCATTCAATGATACAAACAAAATTAATTTTTATCGCAATGATGAATGACTAACAATTACATGTAGCCATCATTCATCAATTACTAATCGATACATCACATAAATTAACATTAAAATACTGAAGCAAGAGTCAGAAGTATATATCACAGAATGCTGGAAAGTTTTCAGTCGAATATTTCCATTTAATTGGATCTGTCTGGAATTTAAACACTGTGCAATTACATATTCCTATAGTTGTTAACACAATTTGCAACTGAATATCCTCCGACAAGCTTTACGATATAATTCGATGGGGTACAACTCTTGTTAAATGTCATTAAATGATTACGATAATTGTAGAATAAAGCAATATGAAAATTATAGTTTATGCATATAAAATATCGTTTCATGTAATATAATTCAAACATAATATATTTCATTGTAGAGCACAACGAAAATTTTGAAAGCTGTACAAAGATTTAAAAACCATCCTAAAACATAAAATGCTGTGTAAATATATTGGGAGGAACTTATTTAGTTATTATACAAGATTTTTTCGTATTTAATCCACGTAATTTTACAATGATCCTGCGCTTCGCCACAAGCAAAAAAGCCCACAGCCTCGAATTAAGCTGTGGTTATTATCGCTTCCCATGCCGATTGCAACAGCATTTTATTGCCGGTAAATACCGGAACATGGGCCATGGTTCAAGGAGTTGACAAGATAAAATGACAGCTTTACCGTACCCACAATCAGAGCCGGACTTTGCTATGAGGGCTTTGCTTTCTGAGGACTAAGCTATGTCAAGAGGCCGCAAAAAGTTCGAAAGCCGTAATTATTCTTACTGTTTATTATTCTAACTCTTCTACTTAATGAATGAACATGAAACTGGTGTGGTGAAACAATTATTATACAATTCTAATAGGACAGAACAAATGACCATGCCATCCTTACCCGAACTCGAACTTGGACATCGACAGTAGCAGTGTCACTGCGAGCCAGCCCACAATGTTTCGCGATATTTTTTTTCTATGTAGAACTACTGTTTTCCTATCTATAACTACTTAGGGTGGGGTAATTTGGTGAAAAACGGTAGTTTTCACTGCGCATGTGTGAACGTAATAATTCAACTCTCTCCGTTGGTTTGGCCATGTTGCCCGTATGAATAATTATAGATTGGTGAATAGGGTTATGAACAGTGTGCCTAAAGGCCTCAGAAAGAGGGGGAGACATAGCATTCGGTGGGCAGACAATGTCAAACAGGACCTTATTAGAATTGGTGTGCAGTGGCCAGATGCAGTAGATGTAGCTCAGGACAGACTTGCATCGAGAAATAAATGGCACGGTCTGGTTGGACCTCCGTAGCCCTTGGCTGCTTGAGGATGATGATGATGAATGATGAGTCCCCCTTTTGGTAGAGGACATTTTTGTACCACTTTTTAATGGCAAGGCTATTGATGATTGCCACATATTTTAGGACACAACATATTATACGCCTGAAACAGAAAATAGATTTAAAAAATAAATAAATATAAAATTTATTCTACATATAATATCTTTTTAAATTTCTCTATCAGGTGGAGTAATTTAGTTTCACTGACTCCGTGACCTGACTTCACTTAGTGACGTCAGGTCACTAAGGCACACAGGTCACACAGACGGTGTGCAAATGACATGTGACTATTTAAAGTAGCGGTACAGGATATGGTGGAATTATAAGATATATAAATTATGAGACAACAGGAAAAAAATCTTTTTTTACCCTCTCCTGAAGAGCAGGAAAAAAAGCCTCTCCCTCGGGGTTGGTTCGAAGGGGAGTGGGTACTTGTTTTCAGTATAAGAACCTTTAGAGTGGTATCTGATAGGAGGTTCAATTCTCACGTCTGTCGAATAAAATTCGTGTCCTATCTCAGAATGGGTAATTATATTAATGATAGTGTTGTAGCTTTACTATGATTGGTGTATAATATCTCCCCTACTTTTGTGAATGGAGGAACATTCTTATAAAGTCTCATCATCGAAACTCCATCAGGAGTACAATGCAATTTTCGAGTCCATTACCTTCCATTGGAATGCGCAGCCTGATGAACAGTTAATTGTTTATCCAGGATTATTAGAAGAGTTGCTTCTGGACATCATCTTGCATCAGCTACCTACAACTAGCCTTGATAAAGTTGTGCGAGTATTTACTACAGAGGCTCAGAAGTATGGTTATCCTATATTGAAAGGAATTGAAAAGTTGGATTTTGACGAGTTGGTGGAAATGGCTAAGGTTGCTCGTATCATGTGTCTATGATTATTTTATGAATATGAATTGTGTATGTTGTGTTATCGACTTGGATGATTCTACTGTAGATGGTAAATTTTTAACAAAAACGTGGATATTCAGACTGTCATGGACTAATAGGAGTCTACAGATTCGACCTTTCTTCCGTCATTGGTATTTCCCCTTCTGATCGGAAGACCATCAACTACGTGAACATTGAAGGTCTTTCTTTTTATCCGCATAGAGGTGAAGTCGCTTGGGAACTGGACTGTCTCGTTCGTGGATGATATCGTGCGTCACATTCATGAAAAGTGTCGGTCAGCTGACAAAAGCGTTGTTGCTTACAAAGGAGGAATCCACGAGAAACCTCTTCTTGAAAAGTTAGGAATAGAATCTCTTGATTTATAGAAGAGTGGATGTCCTAGGTTAAAGATTTGCCTAAAATCTCAGGAACCGAACGTGGCTATCATGTGGGACGTGATGTTCATTGTTCCCAATCAGAAGTGGCAGTGTTTAGCACATGGACGAACAATTTTATTGACAAAGATAGAGTCATTCCACAATGAATCGTGCCTTCAAGCAGATAGCGACTTTCGATAATCTATTTCCTCAGTATGAAATGAATTCATTAATAGGACGTCTTCACAACCAGTTAGAGGCTTTCGTAGAATATATGTTCTGGGAAATGTTTTTCCCAGAGGAAATAACACCATTAAAAATAGTCGAGCAAGTTGAAACGTCAACGAAGGAGACGGCTGACCAGAAGATGGAACATGAGGAAGAATATGTAAATCAGATATGCGAATAGATACTATAAAATTGTTTGCCTAAACCACGTTATACAGAACACATATACTGAGAAAATTTAAATCAGAAAATCGCGTTTCACCTCCTCCTCTGCCGTCCATCATTAACTCCGATAATTAGACGTAAAACCATATGGAATCCTGTTCCTATAATATATGAAGATGGTGTCACTTTGCCAGAACCACCACCAGGATCACTCCTGTCGACTAGAGGGATAAAACGTTCATCAGCTCCAATATAACCCGGCTTAAGCGTCTTAGAAACATTTAGTACACCATGCAACCTGATTGTGCATTATTTACTCACTGGGGTACTCTCTCTTCATCATCCCAGGACTTTACAAGGATAGACTGCTGATTCTCATACGTCATTACCGTACCTTTACCAAAGGTGGTCTGCTTTATCCAACGAAAGAGGGGATCACTCTAACTCTACATGAGTGGCAAGAATTACTGACGGTTTCTGACAGAATTAACACTTCCCATTCGACAGAGAGAGAAACTTGGTTTGTCACTCACAATCTAAAACTTTGTATCTACTCCAATAGCACAGGTTCCCATCATCTGGATATCATCAAAACTGTGAAATCTCGTTCGTCAAATCCTGTTTCGAGTGGAGTGACCCTCATGCTTACACAGTGGGGCATATTCCTTGACCATCGCAGAAATGTTAAGAACTTCTATCGTAGTGTTCTGAGTGAATTTGCATAATTCATTTAGAATATTTTCTAGTTCCTGTTTTCAGCTTCCTTTCTGACATTCTGGCGCCATGAGAAGGATTATCTTGGCAGACAATTCCGTTTGAGGCATTGCATAGCAGGGCGAAGCCATTTACCTGCCTGTTATTATACGAGCAGCATATACAAAGGGAGACGCCCTCTCATCCGTGAAAAGCCTCTGTCAGAGTGGCTCCTGGCACCATATCTGAGACTCTCAGTCTACGAACCAGATGCCCAGGAGGACTTCCCCTGAACCCCTGCTCAACGGTTCCCAAGGAGGGACAGCCATGTGGTTTCGACAAAAGAGTTCGAGAAATGTCTAGTTTCATCCCTTACCACCACCACTTTCAATCCCCCCCCCCCAGAGTTGAGAAGACCAATCTGATTCTTAGAATGTTATTTTTTGTGTGTGTTAGAGAAAGCAAAGAATGCTACTCGACACTTCAGTCTTGGCTCTCGATTTAGACACTCGACCAACTTCAGTCTTGTACTTCGGAGAGAGAAGTCTTATCTCTCAGTCGACGATGTGAGCACTTTTTGTTAATAGAAGATAAAGGGAGATTTAGTTGCAATGCAACCAGCTCGGTGATTGAATGTCTTCTGACAACAACATGTAAGTTAATGTAAGAATATAATGTAAAGGTGATAATTAGTGTTGAAAATAAATGCATTTGCATTTTGTAAGAAAAGAAACATTATATACCTTTGGGGTGCGGGAGGATGACTCTATTTCCCAGTAGGATACTGGGCTACTAATTATTTTAGTGAAGGAAAAATGTATGGTTTTAAGATACGATCATGGCAAAAATAAATATGGGGCGGGAAAATTAATTTTTCCTTGGTAAAACAGTAGATCTGATGCGATTTTTCATCTACGTCATGCCATTGACAAACAGAAGGATACATTACTAGCATTCCTTCTGGCGCCTCCTGTTGTGCGAGAGGGACAACTGATAGAGTTCTTGATGGACATTATTCATCAAGATCTGTTACATCACTTACTCCCCAACACGAGAACCGTGGAGCCTGAAGATAAAGAACATTGTTTAAATCTCTACTTGAACGATGCAGTTTGTGCATTGAACATTGATGATATAGCATCTGCCTTTGTGAATTCTGTATGGTCCCAAGGACTACTCTGTTATGTGGACGACATTTTCCACACCTCTCTTTCATACACAGATTTGTTAGAGAGCGTGAAAGAAAATTTGTACATTTCAAACTCTTGGTTTCATAAAAAAAAGTTTCATATTACCTAATGTATAACGACTTATATTCTCATTTCACGGCATGTGGTCACGTAAGCTAGTTGGGTTGTTTTACCTCTGAGCGACACTTTTTTGCACACCATGGGCTAAATGGCCAGGTCATATGGATCTCAAAGGCTCAGAGAAGAGGCCCTCCTAGGGGGAGGGGACCCAGTGGAACAGCTGTTAGGAGACAGATGGTAGCCTCCTGTCAAGGCCACCCAGTGTGTTCTTTACCGTGCACAGGGTATGGCTATCCCGCACACGGGGACACGGCTTAATGTCCCATCCGATGGACGGCGGTCTTTCCAAGCTCATTGGTGTCCCCTACTAACCATGGGCAGAGCGGGGAAATTTGCGGAGGTAAATCTCAATGCTGATCCAGCTGGGACCCGAACCTGGGAACTACAGATTATGAACCTGGCGCGCTACCGACTGAGCCACCCCCGTCCCTCGTAAACTAGTAGTCAGTGTAATAATAGCTTGTTTGACTATAGGGGGAGCTGTCTGGTTAGGAATTGAGTTTTCTCTAGACTATTTAATCGCTAGTTGTGGTGAATCCCGCCACTTGGTAAGAAACGTTTATTTAAGTGTCTGAAATCAAACCGTGGATATAAGATTATTTTTACGACTGAAACCTACAGTGAAAGGAATTAACCTGACTTATGAACAGTGGGAGAAACTAGTTTCTTATATCCCCTAGGTTCGGAAGCATGTTGTGTGCTCTGAGCTATCGGTTTTGTTTAATGAACATGAGGACAAAAGGTCTTTACTATGAACGTCCGATCATTTACACTTCGAGAAAGTTGTGTGAAGAAGTGGCAGAGCGACTTCCATTGACGTTCCCGATTCGTTATCACTTGAGCTCTGGGTTAAGGAAGGAAAACTTCTACTAGTCGATGAATTCAAAGTTGGAGAAAGTTTACTACCAACCTGAGAACCCCGGGAGTTATGGGGGAGGAGCACGATTATCCCAGAGTACCTTGACTGCCCGAATAGAGAGGTAAAGAATGGTTATCGGGGGAGGAGACGTACACTCTGCACAAACCGGTGAGGAGAAAATTCAGAAGAAACAAAACATACGTGACATTGTTAGATCAACAATGGACAGCAGATTTAATGATCGTGAAAAATATCTCACGAATTTATGACGCAGGAGCGGGCATGTCCTTATAAGTGCATTAGCGACTGTCAATCAAAAGTTGGTGTTTCGCATGACAAACTCCTTTAGCAGCATGGGAGAGAGAGAAATTATGTCGAACTGAAAATAATCCCCAAAATAATAAATATAACATAAATAAAGTAAAACTGGTTAAGCAAAAGTAAAAGTGAATGGTTAGACCATCACAACTCCCCCTCCTAAAGGGAGTCAAAATTTGACCTAACAGATTTTGATGAGCAATTTTGAATAAAAGGACACTTCCTACATCATTTACATATCGCTGAACATATATAAAGTAATGAGTATTCATACGCAAGTTTGATAAGACTATCTACTCTCTCACCAACAATATCTTCTGTGAGAAACAAAGACACCTCCTTCCATTCCTCCTACCAGAGCTTAAAGCTGCGCAGTGTAAATGCATACCAATGGCTGTGGCAGTTAACTGCATATTAGGGGTAATCGGTCTAACTAGTATCACATTCTGATACAATTCCTAAAGTTGCATACTATAACCTTTACAAAGCTTGTTAATATAACTTCTATCCTATTTAACTTTTAAAAAGGTTCATCATCATCAGCTTCTTCTTCTTCAAGCAGCCATGGACTACATAGGTCCAACCAGACTGTGCAATTTAGTTTTTCAATAATATCTGCCATGAGCTACATCTGCTGCATCAAGCCTGCTGATATTGTCTACCCACTGCATCCTAGGTCATCCCCTCTTTCTGATGCCTTTAGGCACACTGTTCATAATCCTATTCGTTAATCTATAATTTTCTATACGGACAACATGGCCAAACCAACGGAGTCTCTCTCTGCACGATATACTGCTTATAGGAGGTTGCCGACTCCTTTGTCTAACCTCATCATTAGTTACAAAGTTGAACCACCAAATATCCAAGATACTGCTTAAGCATCTAGAATCAAAACCATCAAGTTCCTGTTATCTTGTTTACAAAGGGTCCACGTTTCACTACCATAATTAATCCTAGAGAGAACCGAACAATTATACAGTCTAATTTTCGTGTTCAGGTGTATACACCTATTTCTCCACATTCTCCATATACTCTTAAAAGTTAGGCTTTGATCTCTGTGAAGCATTAGCCTCACCCTGTTCTATCCAAGATCTTCCAGCAGCTCCATTGTCTGGCAGCAACCACCCCCATTCTCTTCTGTTTAGTGCCCAGTCATGTCGGAATCAGGGGCAATGACTTGGCAGATGCTGCAGCCAAGTCAGCTATGCCCATATCTGACTGTCCACTGCCATTTCCTTACTTGAACTTCCGGCAGCGTTTTTCCATCGAGCTCCGGGCACAGTGGCAGAGAGCTCGGTCTGAACAGGTTGGTAACAAGCTTTTCGAGATCAAATCCTTTGTCAAACCGTGATAGTCTTGTTTTCACAGGAATCGCAAGGAGGAAGTTGTACTTGCTCGGATCTGCTTTGGTCATTCGTTTCTTACACATTAATTTCTTCTTTCGGGTGGACAACGAACCTAATTGCGAGGTTTGCGACACCATTTAATATATTAAACATTTAATTTCATATCTGGCTTTTAACTTTGAATGACATATGTTTTTTAACTCTCATGATTTTATGTCTGAGCCCCTTACCTCGGACATCTTTTATACGATGACTCTGTTTTAACCACTATTTTTGCATTTTAACCCTTTACTGGTTCATTTACACGTTTATGATTTTTATTATGTTTCCTAGATTATTCACTTGTTTGTGATTTTCAATTGGCCCTATACACCCATTTTTATTGTTGAGTTATACATTTGCTGATTCTTTTTATTCCTCCTTTTTATGTTGATCTTTATTGTGCTGTTTTGTTTCTATCAATTTTAACTTTGGTTGTGGGTTAACTGACTTTTATCCTTTTATGTCTTTTTGTTTGGTTCAATATAGCTTTACCTGCTCTCGCGCCAAAAAACCCTGAACAAACAACCAACCAACTCTTAAAAGTTCTGGCAGCAATCCCTATTCGTCTATTAATCTCATCCGTACATCATCAGTATCGGTTACGTAGCTCCCAAGATAATTAAAATGTGACACCTGCTGACGACTACAACCATTGAAATTAACTGAACCACCGTCTGCCAGACAAATTTTCATCATTTTAGTTTTTTCTCTGTTTAAACCAAACCTATGATACTACCAGTCTCATCAACAGCTCGAGTGAAAGAGTTCATCTCATCAACATTATTTGCCAAAAGGGCTAAATCGTCAACAAAATCTAAATCACGATATTTAGTATCTCCAGACCATAAAAGGCCAAAATATTTCCCTTGCAGTGAATTTCGCATAACATAATCAATAACCAAACTAAAGAGAAAAGGAGGCAAAATGCACCCTTGTCGAACACTAGAAGTAATGCTAAACCAATTGCTACAAGCCTTACCAACTCTCACACACGACTCTGTCATTATAGAGAGCTTTCATTATGTTAACTAACTTGTCTGGTATACCATACGATCTCACAATCAACCACAAATTATGACGATCAACAGAGTCGAAAACCATTTTGAAATCAACAAAGCTAGCAACCAAACGTGTCTGAAACTAAACATTTCTCAAAAATCTGCCTAAGTGAAAATATCTGATCCACACATCCCTACCACTTCTGAATCCACATTCCTCATCACGCAATTGACTGTCAACCAGATTCTTAATTCTATTAAGCACAATCATGGAAAGAACTTTACCTGGAACAGAGAGTACGCGGATACCCCTATAATTATCACAAGAACTGCGATCACCTTTTTTGAAAATAGGGATAATAATAGCTCTGGTAAAATCCTTAGGAACCATGCCTTTATCATAAAAGATATTCAAAATTTCAGTCATCCAAGTGATAACAGAAACATTCACAGCTCCAAGCATTTCCATAGTAATTTCATTTACACCTGGGGATTTATGAAGTTTAAGTTTAGAAACAGCCAAAATAACTACAGATTGTGTTATAGAGCCAACATTAAAGCCCCTAATACATTTATCATCATTACAAACAATGGGAGTAGAACTAACCACATTGTTCAGAACATCACTGAAATGCTCAGCCCACCTCGCCATGACAGAATTCTCCCCTTCTATAAACTTACCCTGTTTATCCTTCAATCCTTGTATGCCTGTCCGTTTTCTACCACACGAAACATTAACTATCTGGTACAGCTCTCTGCTGTTGTGCTGTATAACTGCTTCCTCAGCTTTGTCAGCCAAGCCATCAAACCAAGGATTCTTATCAGCAGCTAACTGATCCTTTACGCGTTTATTAAGCTCGCTGTAATCCTTTCTATTAGGTAAAGTAGGGTACTGATTAAGGACATTCTTGCAGTTCCATCTTCATGAAATAAGCTCAAATGCCTTATCACTCAAATAATTCTGTCTCCTCTGCTCCTTTTTTCCTAAAAGAGTACTGTTATTTTCTAAAAAAGCCTGTTTAAAACGGCCCCATTCTTCCTCAACATCAGTAGTAAGCACACCATGACTGTCATAATGACTAAGTAACCTATCATGGTAATCTTTAGCTATAACTGGGTCTTTCAGAGCTTCGGTATTAAAGGTAAATTTTTTAACCCTAGCACAACACTTTTTAAGTGTAAGTTGCAAGACACTTTTAACAAGGTAATGGTCAGATCCAATTTCACCTCCCCTATATGCCCTGGTATTTCTAACAGAACTAGCCCATTTGCTGTTAATTAATATATAGTCAATCATATTCCTATGCAGCCCATCAGGTGAAACCCATGTGTATTTATGTATGTCGCGGTGTTTGTAATATGTGTTAGTTATTCTGAAACCATTGAGTTTACTTACCTGTAGGAGACGTTGCCCATTGCCATTGCAGCTACCAATACCAAAAGGGCCTATTACTCCTCCCCAAAGGTCAGAGTCAGTACCAACTTTAGCATTGAAATCACCTACAACAAGGGTAATATCTCCTTTCTTGACAGAATTCAAAATATACTGAAGTTGTCCGTAAAACCTATCCTTCTCATCCTCATTGGCATCCTCAGTGGGGGCATAACAGCAGATAACATTCAAGTCTTTAATGCTTGTCTGAAATTTTGCTATAAGAAACCTTTCATTAATGCACTCATATCCTAGAAGAGCATCACTAGCATGTACGCTGAGCAGCAGACCCACGCCTTGCTGATGCTTTCCATCCTCCCTCCCTGTAAAGAGAAATTTAAAGTTATTTTTAAGTATCTCACCTTTACCTGTCCACCTGTCTCTTGCAAGCCTAGAATATCTAGGTTATAGCGCTGGAATTCCTGCGTGAGGACATCAAGAGAATAATCTTTATATAATGTCCTTACGTTCCACGTTCCTGCAGAGAGAAAATAATTAGTATGATTTTTAAAGAAACTAGGTTTATTGAGATAGGTAGGGCCAACAATATCAAACAGCTCCCTGATCGCAGGCATGGGGCAAAGACCTGTTCCTCCTCCGCTAAAGGTTGAAGTCACCGATGCTTATAGGAATTTCAGGCACCACTTTTTCAAGTGGACTTTTTCAAGAGCCATATGGCCTGCCTGAGACACATTACTCCAGTTTAGGCTTGACGATGCCCAACTAGCTAAGTAAGGTTCAGGTACCTGCGATGGCCTCTAATTAGAATTATCCACCAGCTGATATAAGGTATTCCATGCCTCTGTTCACTTAGGGCTGGCAACCCAGATGGAAACAGAAAACACAGCAGCAGATTCTCCTTCAACAGAGGCCCGCCAGTGCCGCAAGTCCAGGATCCATAATCAAGCCCAAATCCATAAACAAGTCCAGTCTAGTAGATATAAATGGTCAGCACCAGGACTCTATGAAGTTGACCACTCCTCAGCAGGGTTGAAAAAAAAAAGTGGCCATAGATGACCAGATCAGTAGGCCATACTGAACTGGCAGCCCTCCCCTTCCTTTCTTTTCCAAAAGAGAATATCTCTTTTGAAAGGTACTAACGGCTTGCACCACGAGAAGGCGGGGTCGGACATTAGGTGCTAGACCTAGCCGGTTCTGTGCATAATCACTAGGGATTGATACACAGCTCTCCTTCCAGTTTATGCCTAGCTACCATTTACAGACCAGACGAACAAGAATACATAAAAAAATTAAAAAAAATCTAATCACACAACATTATAAACTCAAACTATAAATTTTGAATAATAAATTCACTTTTCGAAACATTAATATATAAACTCCAAAGTTTCAACATGAAATTAAAACATTATCAAAATCTCTAAGTATGACTAACAATAAATGGCTATGTCCACACTTGTGCGCTTTCATCTTCAACTTCACTTTCAACTTTCAATTCCGCTTTTCAACACCGAGTAGTCTAGCGCATGCTTTAGATGGAATGCGTTGGACGCATGCCTTAGATGGAATGCGTTGGACGCATGCCTTAGATGGAAAGCGTTGGACGCATGCCTTCAACTGTCTACACGTGTGCGTCAAATAGCTTTCAATTTTTCACCAGTGTAGATGTGAAGTTGCAATGGGCGTAACTGATGCTGCTATGTTAGCGGGTATAAGGGCTGCAATTTTAGTGCTGAAAAAAGTGAGAAAAAGACGTGAAAAATACCGGCGATCGATATGGATGAAAGATTATTTTAAAACGCCGGATTTTGAAATAATGAGGGAATTGGAATTAAATGAAAACGTTCTTTTTAAGAACTTTACACGAATGTCTAGAACAAACTTCTACATGCTTTTGGGAATGGTGGAGCCGAAGATCGAAAAAAAAAAAAATACTCGTTTCAGAGAAGCAATACCAGCTGAAGTGAAAATAGCGATCACTCTTAGATATTTAGCTACCGGTGATTCGTTCATGTCTCTGATGTATAACTTATGTTTAAACCTATAATCTGATGAATTATTTAATTTTTTATTTATTTAAATTAATTTAATAATTTACATCTTTCACGAATTATTTAACCCATAATCTTCAATAAAGGCCAATGTTTGTTCTGACGACATGGTGACCAAAACACACAAGCTCAATAATTACGAAAGCAGAACGAAACCTTCCAGACAAACTACGAATATGCACGGAATGTTGAACAAAAATCCACTAGTGGTGGAAGTACGTGCGCTACTGCATGCGTCAGTGAAAACGGCGCCGTTCAACTGATTTGAGGCATGCATTTGTGCATGCGTCTAGCGCACGTAAAACGAACACGTGTGGACATAGCCTATAATCTTCAATCGTCTTTGTCTTCATCTATTCCAGAGAAAAGAAATAAAACGTTATAAATAAAATGGTTTACAAAGTTTTTATAGCATGAATAATTGTAGCTGCTTTTAATTATTTTTCAGGTGCTGATTTAAGATCTGTCCTTAAAAATGGCTAGCACGTCACGTTTTTATTTTAATGGTCATTTTGACTCCTATTAAAATCTTCCTATACCAACACCTCCAGGCAACTGGGAAAATACTAGATATTTTACTTTTTGTGGCTGGCAACACTGATTGCCAAGTGGGAGAAAACATGTAAAGTAACCTAACCTCACACCACCATTCTTTTATTCATTGTAGGAGGAACATGTGCTGTACGTTGAAGAGTTAATTTTGGCGTTTAAATGGCAGAAATGTAGCGTTGCGGATATGTTAATGTGCCAGATAAGTTTTGTCATGCTTGTGGAAATTATATTTTAAAATCCCAGGGTCGTTCATTGATAAAGATTGTGAAGAAAGCCTATAGCATTTCGGATGTCATGTTGGAGATCAGGACAAAACATGGTCTCAATATGTGTGCTGCATTTTGTGCTTAGTTGGCCTGAATGAATGGTTGAAAGGTAAGATAAAATTCACGCCCTTAGCAGTTCCAATGATTTGGCGTGAGCCAACTAGTCACTTGCATGATTGCTATTTTTGTTTAACTGAAGTGTAGGGCTTTTCAAAAAAGAACAAAAACAAAATACAATATCCAAAAATGCCTTCAGCTATAAGGCCATTTCATCGTGGAGATCTTTCTATACCAACACCTCCAACCACCTGGGAGGAGATGGATTCGTATTCATCAGAGGAAGACTTTGAGGCACATACAGATCCTGATACTACAAACTCCCCTAAAAAGTTATACAAGCCTCTTCTGATTCAGCAAAATGAACTAAATGATCTTGTTCGAGACCTAGGACTTTCCAAACAACAAGCTGAGGTTCTAGGTTCAAAACTTCAAGAGTGGAATCTTCTGGCTAAGGATACCAGAGTTTTCTCTGTTCAGAAAGAGAAATTTGACTTTATCTGCTTATTATGAGATGCGAGATAGTTTGTGTTTCTGAACAGATATTTCAGGGCTAATGGAAGAAATTGGAACAACTCACAACCCTGAAGAATGGCGTCTATTTATAGATTCATCAAAATTCAGCTTAAAAGCTGTCCTTTTACATAAAAGAAACCAAAAACCTTCGATTCCAGTGGCACAGGCTGTGGGAATGAAGGAAACTTATGAAAACATGGAAAAAATACTCACTGCAATAAAATATGACCAGTTTAAGTAGACAATATATGGTGACCTAAAATTCATATCTCTCTTGTTCGGGCTTCAAGGAGGCTTCATGAAATTTTGTTATTTTCTGTTGTGCTTGGACAGAGTGGGGCCAGAAAAGAACACTACAAAACATCTCTTTTAGACAGTCTTTTGTTTTGTAGTGTTCCTTTCTGGCCTTACTGTCCCAGAAACACAGAAAATAACAAAATTTTGTGAAGCCTCCTTGAAGCCCGAGCAAGAGAGATATGAATCTTATAAACCTAAAAACATATCTTTTGTTTTTGTTCCTGGAAAGAGTAATGTGAGGTATAGGCCTATAGTTGACGCCTCTGATGTTCTGCTCCCACTACTAAACATCAAACTGGGGCTTAAGAAAAACTTTGTAAAGGCTATGGACAAAACTGATAAAGAGTTTTTGCACTTGAAGGAAAAATTTCCAAAACTAAGTGATGCCAAACTCAAAGAAGGGATCTTCTGTTGGTCCTCAGATCAGGAAGCTATTGAATGATGCTGTCTTTGAAGAAAAACTAAATATGAAGGAGCATATTGCATGGAAATCCTTCATATCTGTGGTCCAGGGTTTTCTGGGGAATCACAAAGAGGAGAACTATCATCAGCTCATTCGAGATCTTATCAAAAACTATGAAAATCTTGGCTGCCAAATGTGTTTGAAGATCCATTTTTTGAAATCGCATCTCGACTTCTTTTCCAAGAACTTAGGAGCTGTCAGTGATGAGCAAGGGGGAAGATTTTACCAGGATATCTGAGCCATGGAGGAGAGATTCCAAGTCAGGTGCGACCCAGCAATGATGGGTGACTATACCTCAGCACATATAAGAAAAAAATGAACTTTTTGTAAGTATAAAAGATCGTTATCCATATTTTCTTATTTTGCGTTTCAATATTTTTTCATTTGTTACTTTATATTCCGTTTTAATAGTAACTATGATGTTTCTAATCCAGGGATCTCCTTTCTAATCCAGGATTTTCACTGTAATCATGTAATTAATTAATGAGTTTTAAGTTGCAATTTAATAAAATAGTCGCATTTATTTTCATTTCCCAGGTATTCGTATTCATTGAAATTTGAAATGCATCAATCCATAACTTAAAAAAAGAACTGTACGAGTTGCAGTTTTTTCACAGCCATATTTAAATTCAACATCCCAAAATTAGTTTAAAACATCCTATTTGACTAATGTTATAAAAAAAGTTTAAATTTGCTGTCTAGTGTAATTAGTACCACAGTAGAAGAATAATAATATACACCCAATTCTGTTTTTACACGACACATAGGTTCCCGAAAAAACTGTGTAAAAAAATACAGTGCATACGAAAAATAGAAGATTGGTTCCAGAAGTGAAAACCCAATACAAATAATAAGTTGCTTTCAAACAAATCATATCAAAATCTTTAATTAAATCTTGATTTGGTTTTTATTCATTTAAGCACATTTTTATTTTTATAAAGTATAAAGATAATTATATGCACATAGATAAAGTAAATTATCCTTCATAAAGAAAATAATATGTCAGCTAATTCAAGAATACAATAGTGCAAAAAAATATGACTTACATATGCTTATTAACTAGATTTAATTCGTTGTCACTTTCTGACAATAGACGCATTCGTTTGTGTAAGACTGGAATTAAATCACTTTCATCGTTTGAAACATTTTGGTCGTCATGTTCACACTCCAATGGCGAAATGCTCTCTGTGGCATGGGGAACCAAATTATCACTTGTTTCCAGTGATTCTGAAGTTTGATTAGTTTTGACAACGAACTGTGTAATCAATCGTTGAGATCCTGCTTTGACTAGATCTTTGTATAATTCTTGATAACGCGCCATACATGACTTCAGTTCACGTTTAAACTGCTCAGCTCGTTCGACAATGGGATCATGTGTAAGAAAATGACTTTCCAATTTACTAGCCATTAGAAGCCCTTCTTTAATTAAACCTGCAGTGAGTGGAACTTCTTCATCACAATCACTTTTTTCTTTTTCATCAAGAGTCTCAAGGACAACTTCTATTATTTCATCTTCACTAAGAGCTTTGTCAACCAGCAGTTCATCAATATCTGCAAACGATTTGGGGGTACAGGAGCTTTGCTTTTTACACATTCTGACCAAATAGCTTTCCAGCATGCGTTTAAAGTTGATGATTTTAATTTTAGTAACGTCAAATCAGCATGTCTGATATAATCTATAATAGAAATTTTCTTCCACACATCAATAACTGTTAGTGTTTTATCCTTATCTAATTTACTTAAAATGCATTGGAATGTTCGTCTTACGTAATAAGTTTTAAATGTGGCAATTACACCCTGGTCTAGTGGTTATATTAAGGATGTCGTATTAGGCGGCAGAAAACAAAATTACACATTCAGGTGTTCCAAAACAGGATGGTCAGGTGCATTGTCTATAATCAATAGAACTTTGAATTCGAGATTTTTTTCCTTCAAATAGCGTTTAACTTCTGGAACAAAACATTTATGGAACCATTCATTAAAAATTTCATTTGCAGCCCATGTTTTTTTTTTGCCATCCAATACACCGTCAATTTATTCAAATCTATACCTTTCATTGACCGTGGTCTTTAGGAATCGATTGATGAGCAGCAGTTTTAACATACGATCTCCTGAAGCGTTGCTGCAAAATAGAAAGCTCACACGATCCTTAGCTGCTTTAAAGCCACCAATAGTTATTTGTGATTTTTTACTACGTAGGTTCTACTAGGCATTTTTTTTCAAAAAAGACCTGTTTCATCTGCATTCCAAACTTAATCAGGAGTGTATATCCAGCATCTTCAATGATTTGGGGCCAATTTTGGACAAAATTCTTCAGCAGCCGGCTCATCTGAAGATGCAACTTCACCTTTTCTCTTTACATTCTGAAACGCGTGTCTCTGAAGAAATCCTGCAAGTCAACCTGTACTTGCAGATAATTCATAAATTTTGTCTAACTCAGCTGATGTGGTTGGTTCCATTTCTTGTATCGTATTTTTTATTATTTCTTGTATTTTCCTGTTTTCGTAATGCCATCTGTTTGATGGTATTTCTGTCTAGAGGTATTCTTTTTTTGCGAATTATCTTCTATCCACATTACTAGTGCCTCTTCCATCTTCACTTTTACAATATCTCTCGTGTACGATGACGACTTAGCGCTCATTTTTGTTCCAGAAAGCACAGATTTTTCTAACAGCATCTTCATTTTTCTTGATGGTTCTTACGGTAGCTTGATTCAAACCAAAATATTTACCTATGAATGTTGAACCTTCTGCAGTTGCAAGACGATCTAAAACTTGGATCTTAGTGTTCAAAGAGATAGCTTTCCTTTTCTGCTCGTGCATAGTTGATTTATGCGACATCGTATTTGAATTGCAGTTAATAAATCAGATGACGAAATATTGTAAATTACCTATCAGCAAAATTTAATAAATTTATATTTCGCACACAAAACTCCAAAAAACAAAACAAAAATATTTTCGATTTCTTCTATTAAACATCTAAACATTTCTAACTTTAAACACGAAATGAGAAACCAAGACTAACTTATGTATTGAAGATAAAATTGAGAGGAATTCCCTGAACTCAATGTTGCCACTTTATTCCGAATGAAGTAGGTTTTGTACAATTTTTCCACAAAATAGAGAATAAAATAGAGAAAACTTGTTGTGTAGTTATGTTAGTGTAGTTTTTATTTGGGGGTTTTAGTGCACAAAATGTGTATCTCTAGTACATTTTCAAAGTTAAAAACTACTTCGAAAAATATGACCATAAAAGCGGCACCTTTGATATAAACGTAAATTCTAGGAATTTTTTCTTGAATAGGAATATTTTTTCAGAATTAAATTCAAATGTATATTTTTTAAAAAGGAACCGTGTTAAATCAAAATAAATCGTGTAAAAAGAGAATTGGATTTTTTTTGAAACCGTGTTAAATCAAAATCGTGTAAAAAAAAATCCGCGTAAAACAGAATTGGGTATACTTAAATTTTCATTGTTGGCACTCCGTTGAAATCATCATCCAGTCGTTTTCCGAAGATTTAATTCCCGTGTTGATCGATAATTCTAGGTGTAAGCGATTCTGAAGATCTTGGTGATGCCATCTATTGCGTGTTGAGAGCTTACTTTGCCGGTTGTGTCTCTCTGCAGGCCATCGTCGTCTCGTTGATATCTCGCTACGTGTTTGTCTTTGAAGAGCCTGGCTTTTTGCTTTCCAGTTTATTGCTGCCTGCTTGAAATGATGCTTCAACGGTAGAAGATTTCTTAACTTGTTAGATTCATCAGGATTATTTACACAATCAATCATTTATTTCTATGGATATGAATACATGGTATATATACAGTTACAAATACCCTGAAATAGTAGAATAGAAAATATTTGAAAAAAATAACACCACAAGAGTAAGACACTCGTCCGTGTTGTTAGTAAACTAAAAACATATACATTAGTTTAACGTTAGCAACAGTAAAGTGAACCCGATAATAACTTTATACAACGATTTTCTTAAAAATAATCACTTTTATAATGATTATTTCTGTACACAGTTTCAATATTTTCTATTGCATTAATATACTTGTAAAGATATTTTCAATATTTGCAAACACATTTTTCATGTTTTATGGTAACTGGTAATGACATGAAGATTTTTGGTGCCAAATAAATATATTTGTATTATTATAGTTTTTCTAGGTATGATAATGTAAATATTTGGACTTTCACTTTGCCTTGTATTATAGTTTGTTATTAACAGTATTTGATCAGACCACTTTTTACTAACATTCATCAAGATACTAAAAACATATAATTTTCTTAGTGGAAGAATGTGTAATACTTTATAATAAATTTCGACGCTATCAATTTTTTTTTCATAATGCATCGTATTACACGATTCTGTGCTATTATAGAGTTTTTTACATTAGTAAAATACATACCGCCCCATGACATTATTCCATATTTCAAGTAGGACTTGACCCAACAGTTATATAGCAATTTTAATGATGAAATGTTGAGAAAGTTTGAAACAAAATACTGTTTTGTACTATAACATAAATGTTTTTCAATATATATGACATTGGTACGTCCATTTCAATTTATAATCCAAATAGACTCCTAAATATTTAAAACTTTCAACTCCATCTATTGGAAGGCATTTACAATCCTGAATGTTACAACACATATCATAATAGATAATTTTATTTTGCAATAAATCATTTTCTCCCTTAAGCCCAAAGAATAAATTTTTTGTTTTGCTTTCGTTTAAAAGTAATTTATTTTTCAGAAACCAACCGATCGGAATCAAAGACTCCACATCGGGAGCAGTAATCGCTAGTGCAGTATCATCAGCAATAGTAATTATGTTCCCATTTAATTTCAGATTACACAGATCATTTATATAAATTAAAAATGAAACAGGTCCTAGCACTAAACCTTGAGGTTACAGTATACCTTATTTTCATTAGTTATACAATCATTTGCTCTTACTCTCTGTAATCTGTCACTTAAATAGCTTTTACACCAATTAAAAATTGGCCCCCTTAGACCACAGCTCTACAATTTAAAAAGATCATGTAGAACTGAATCAAACACCTTATGTATAATCAAGGAAAATTACAGCCACTTTCAAATTTTCCTTTATTCCTTTATTTACTATTGACGTCAATCTCAAAATCGCATCCTCAGTACACATTTGCTCCCTAATCCATACTGATTTGCAGAAAAGAATTTGCTGTCAACTTAAAGTTTGACAATTCTTCTCTTCAATGGTTTTTCAATCATCTTTGAAATATTTGATAGAATGGAAATTGGACTGTAGTTTCCAGGATTATTTCTATCTCCACCGTTATGCACTGGAATGACAGTTGCAACTTTCAAGCTGCTTAGAAAAATGTCCTTTTTGAAATGAATTGTTTATTAACTTACAAAAAACTTCTTTAATATATGGGCAAAGCACTTTTAAAATATATTGTGTCAGACCATATTCTCCTGATGCTTTTCGATTCCTTAAAGACGTTATATCGTCCATTACATCATGTTCTGTAATGTAACCAAGGAAAAACGTTTGCACAATTATATTAATCTTCGAATGACTACCAGTTCTAATTTTAGGTATGAGACTAATTAAATCCCTAATTATCCCAGTGAAATAATCATTAAATTTACATACAAAGACTAAATAATTTTCTTCAAAATGATAAATCTTATCATTATATAGTATTTCTGTTTGCAAAATCATACTTTTACTATTACCTGACAGCTCATTAATTATCTCCCATTGTTTTTTCGTATTTACATAACTTGAAATTTTATCTGAATAACAATTGTTGGTTTGTAAATGGTACCTAGATAGTCACTGGAAGGAGAGCTATACACCAATCCCCTGTGATGATGCATAGAACCGGCCAGGCCTAGCACCTAATGTCCGACTCCGCCTTCTCGTGGTGCAGACCATTAGTACCTTTCAAAAGAGATACTCTCTTGTGGAAGTGAACGGAAGCGGACGGCTGGCAAGTGTGGTCTACTGATCTGGACAACTCTGGCTATTTTTTTTTTCTTCCCTGCTGAGGAGTGGTCATCCACACAGGGACCTGGTGCTGACCATATAAACATACTGGACTGGACTGAATTAAGGCTCTGAGCTTGATTATGGATCCTGAATTTGCTGCAGTGGTGGCTTCTGTGGAGGGAAAATCTTCCGCTGTGTTTTCTGTTTGTTTGTGGGTTGACAGCCCCAAGTGAATAGATTCACAGGATATGTTTATCAGCTGGTGGATAATCCTGAGCAGAGGTCATCGCAGACACCTGAACTCTTTGCTTCTATTGGCATCGTCAAATCCTACATTGGAGGAAGTCTTCCAGTGTAGATGCCTTCAACCTCTAGTGGTGGGGGAACGGGTCTTTGCTCCATGTCTGCGATTAGGGGGCTGTTTGATATTGTCGGCATTCCCTCTCTCAATAAACATAGTTTCTTTAAACATCCCACTTAACCTTGAGGTTACAGTAATTTTCTATTAATTAAATCTATTAATTAAATCCATTATCTAAATTAACAGTTAATTTTCTCTCCATAGGTAATTGGAATGTGAGGACTCTGCACAGAGCTTTTTCTCTTGATGTCCTCACACAAGAATTCCACCGTTATAATTTAGATATTCTCGGCTTGCAAGAGAGCAGATGGGCAGATAAAGGTCAGATTCTTAAAAATAATCTTAAAATTCTCTTTTCAGGGACGAACGATAATAAACATCACCAAGGCGTGGGTCTGCTTCTCAGCAGACATGCTACTGATGCTCTTCTAGGATATGAGTGCATTAATGAAAGGTTTCTTGAGCAAACTTTCAGACAAACATTAAAGACGTGAATGTTATCTGCTGTTATGCTCCCACTGAGGATGCCAATGAGGATGAGAAGGATAGGTTTGACGGACAACTTCAGGATAATTTGAATTCTGTCAAGAAAGGAGATATTTCCCTTGTACTAGGTGACTTCAATGCCAAAGTTGGTACTGACTCTGACAGTTTTGGAGGGGTGATAGGCCCTTTTGGTATTGGTAGCTGTAGTGGCAATGGGCAACGTCTCCTACAGGTAAGTAAACTCAATGGTTTCAGAATAACTAACACGTATTACAAACACCGCGACGTACATGGCGACATACATGGAAACACATGGGTTTCACCTGATGGGATGCCTAAGAATATGATTTATTATATATTAATTAACAGCAAATCGACTAGTTCTGTTAGGAATGCCAGGTCATATATATATATAATAAAAAATATATAATACCCCTTCAAGCAGCTGCTTGCCACAGAGGTCTGACAAGAGCCTGTCAGTTTATATGCCAAAGTAGAAGGTTTGAGAGGATGGCAGGACCTCAGCAGAAAAACGACAAAACCAGCCATGCCTTACCCGGGGCTCGAACCCAGGTCCTTTAGATCAGTAGCCAAGCGCGCTAACTCTCGGCCATGGGACGGCAAAAATTGGATCTAACCATTACCTTGTTAAAAGTGTCTTGCCACTTAAACTTAAAAGTGTTGTGCTAGGGTTAAAAATTTTACCTTTAATACTGTAGCTCTGAAAGACTCAGTTATAGCTAATGCTTACCATGATAGGTTATTTAGTCATTATGACAGTCATGGTTTGCTTACTACTGAAGTTGAGGAAGAATGGGATCATTTTAAACAGGCTTTTTTGGAAACTAACAGTACTCTTTTGGGAAAAAAGGAGCAGAGGAGACAGAATTATCTGAGTGATAAGGCACTTGAGCTTATTTCAGAAAGAAAGAAATGCAGGAATGTCCTTAATCAACACCCTACTAGTCCTAATAGAAAGCATTACAGAGTGCTTAATAAACGTGTAAAGGATCAGTTAACTGCTGATAAGAATCTTTGGCTTGATGGCTTGACCGACAAAGCCGAAGAAGCAGTTAGACAACACAACAGCAATGACCTGCACCAGATAGTTAATGTTCTGTGTGGTAGAAAACGGACAGGCATATACGAATTGAAGGATAAACAAGGTAAGGTGAAGGTGAGGATTCTGTCATGGCTAGGTGGGCTGATCATTTCAGTGATGTTCTGAACAATGTGGTTAGTTCTACCCCCATTGTTTGTAATGATGATAGATGCATTGGTGGCTTTAAGTTGGCCCTAAACACAATCTGTAGTTATTTTTGCTATTTCTACTCTTAAACTTCAAAAATCCCCAGGGGTAGATGAAATTACTACAGAAATGCTTAGAACTAGGAATGTTTCAGTTACCACTTGGATGACTGAAATTTTGAATATCTCTTTTTGAATATTTTTTTATGGTTCCTAATGATTTTACCAGAGCTCTTATTATCATTCCTATTTTCAAAAAAGGTGATCGCAGTTCTTGTGATAACTATAGGTGTATCAGCCTACTCTCTGTTCTAGGAAAGTTCTTTCCATGATTGTGCTTAATAGAATTAAGAATCTGGTTGACAGTCAATTGCGTGATGAGCAATGTGGATTCAGAAGTGGTAGGGGATGTGTGGATCAGATATTTTCACTTAGGCAGATTCTTGAGAAATGTTCGGAGTTTTAGAAACCTTTGGTTGCTAGCTTTGTTGATTTCAAAAAAGCTTTCAGTTGTGTTGATCGTCATAATCTGTAGTTGATTGTGAGATCATATGGTATACCAGACAAGTTAGTTAACATAATAAAGCTCTCTATAATAACACTGAGTCGTGTGTGAGAGTTGGTAAGGCTTGTAGCAATTGGTTTAGCATTACTTCTGGTGTTTCACAAGGGTGCATTTTGTCACCTTTTCTCTTTAGTTTGGTTATTGATTATGTTATGCGAAATTCACTGCAAGGGAAAGATTTTGGCCTTAAATGGGCAGGAGATACGAAAATTTAAGATTTAGATTATGCTGATGATTTAGCCCTTTTGGCAAATATGTTGATGAGATGAACTCTTTCATTCGAGCTGTTGATGAAACTGGTAGTAGAATAGGTTTGGTTATAAACAGCGAGAAAACTAAAGTGATGAAAATTGGTCAGACATGCTGTGATTCAGTTGATCTGAATGGTTGCAGTCTTGAGCAGGTGTCACAATTTAATTATCTTGGTAGCTATGTAACAGACACTGGTGATGTGCAGCATGAGATTAACGGACGAATAGGGATTGCTGCCGGGACTTTTAAATATCTATGGAGAGTGTGGAGAAGTAGACTAAAAATACCTAAAGACTAAAATCAGAGTGTATTATAGTTTGGGTCTTTCCAGGTTTATTTATGGTAGTGAAACTTGGACGCTTTGTAAACAAGATAACAGGAAACTAGATGGTTTTGATTGTAGATGCTTGTGTAATTTATATTTGCGTTTATCTTGGACATTAGGTGGTTCAACTTACAAAGTTGAACCACCTAATGTCCAAGATACTGCATTGATGAGTCTAGGCAAAGGAGTTGGTAACCTCCTTTAAGCAGCACATTGTGCAGAGAGAGACTCTCTTGGTTTGGCCATATGCCCGTATGGATAATTATAGATTGGGGGAATAGGGTTATGAACAGTGTGCCTAAAAGCCTCAGAAAGAGGGGGAGAACAATGGGTGGCAGACAATATCAAACAGGACCTTGTTAGAATTGGTGTGCAGTGGCCTGATGCAGCAGATGTAGCTCATGACAAACATGATTGAAGAACTAAATTGCACGGTCTGGTTGGACCTATGTAGTCCATGGCTGCTTGATGATGACGACGACGACGACGACGACGATGATGATGATGGTGGTGGTGGTGAATTACATTTTGCTTGTCTGATTACAATAAACAGAACATTTCAGTATCCTTTGAACTTTCCTTTTATCGCCGTACTGAAAGGTTGTTTTCTGCATAAGTTATATAACATATTTCATCTTTCTATAGATTGTATCAACCCTAGAGTAATACAAGGTTTAATTCTCTTCTTATCATCCCTGAAACCTCAAATTTACTCTAGTTTTTATTCATTTGCTGCAATTGTCTTGTAAAAGACTCAAATTGCATATTTACATCATCATTATTTAAGATATCACTCCAATTTTTCTCCTTTGTTAATTCCACCAATCGTTCTATATCAAGTTTAACATTTTTAAATTTTGATTAAAAATAGTTTGGAGATTTAGATCTACAAAATAATGAGCAGTAATGCAAATTTGGATAACATACGCACGCATTTAAAATATCTAGACTTAGAACATGTGCAAACACATGATCCAAGCAAGTTTGCGATTCCTCTCTGGTAATAAGACCATGACCTGTATAGAAACCTGTTTCTTGCATCAATCGCAAATATCGTGCATTTAAATTATCTGTGGATCTAATGTCAAAATTCAAATCTTCCATCATAGCAATAATATTGTTATTTAATGTTTGAAATTTGCTTTCTAATTCATCTAAAAGATTTCCCTTTGTATAAATATGTGGCCTGTAAAAGACCAGTAAAGTGTAAATTATATTTGCGTTTTTAAATTGGATTTTAACCATATCATTATTCGAAATTCATTTTCATTCACCGAAGTTTCGATCAATACAATTATGTTTGGCGAAAATTCTGTTAAATTTAGATATAATGAAAAATGTTCAAAAATTTTCTTTACACCCTGATATTTCTTGCAATTATTTTTAAACCCTGTCCCCATTTATAGTATACTTTATCATACACATTTTCTCCAGGAATAATTTGAACCTTACCATTAGCTTTATCAGAAAAGTATTCAATAACATTGTCAAAATCCAGATTTTGAGAATCTATACACTCTAATATATCATGTAAATCTCCCACTTATATGGTTCGAATAAAAACAAATAATTATTATTTGGCAGCTACTTAAGTTTTATTCTTTCCAAATCCTCATAATTCCGTATTCTAATAACTTTTGACTTCTTTTCTGATGAAGACTTTTGCATCTTTCATCCACACAAATTTAAAATTTTGGTTCTTCTGAAGTATTTTAGCTTCACGAAGCAGATGTTTGTTCCGTTGGGTCAAGTGTTCTTTCACAAATATTCTCTCCTCCTTAAATCCTGCAAAGATTTCGTTTGCTGATATTCTTTTTTTCTCTTTTCAACACTGTATCTAAATATCTTTCACTTTTCTCGAACTTAGTTGCACAATTATAGGTTGTCTTCTCTCTTTATTCATTGTAGGGACTCTATGGACTGCCTGAATGTCAATGTATTTGTCATTAACCTATATAATGTCAATGTATATGTCATTAACCTATGCCTGAATGTCAATGTATTTGTCATTACCTTTGCAATATTTGTCACTATTTCCTAAATGCTTTCGTTTACTGGTTCCTAGCACCCCCACAATTTCCAAGTTTTGATTCCTACCAACTTGTTCTAATTCATTTATCTTCCATTCCAAATCATTAACCTTGGTTGCTAGATATGCATTTGTTTCAGCTAACTTCTCATTTTTTTTACATATTTTATTTCTCTAGTCATCTCAGAAATAAAGTCAAATAATTCATCCAATTTATTGGAACAATATATTTTACTCCTTCTGTACTGCATCATTTCAGTTACAAATTCTTTTTTAAGTTCGTATTTATTTCTATAAACTCATTTCAACTGACAGCATTTGCTCTCTTATTATATGCTCCGTGCGCTTGAAAATCTCTGGCGATTTATTCATCTCTGCTAGTAAATCAGTGGTAACACTAACATCATTTTCACTATCCCTAGTATTAGTACGACCTTTCCCTCTTTGCCAACTCTAGGTGTAGTTAGACGGTGATTGTTGTGCGTTTTGGATTTGCCCATCCTATTAGTACATCAACATTTAAAACAATTTCTAGGATGCTTGGCTTATTTCGTCTAATTATTCTTCATTAGCATTATTTTCCTTTAAAACCTCTATTTCAACACATTTCTCATTATCAATAATTTCGTCAGTATTTTCCTTTAAAACTTCTATTTCGACATATTTCTTATTAGCATTTTGCTTTGCATCATCAACTTGGTTTTTCTAAATTCACATTAACTAAACTGATAGGACATTTTACAGTTTCTCCCTTAACATTCTGCTTTGGACTACAAGATAAATTAGAATGTGTTCTGGACCAAGGCTGCAATTTCAATTCACAACTTTCATTAATTTCCTCTAAAATTTCTCATGTGGACATGAAAGATCAGCGTTTGTATCGTTGTGATCTATTAATTTAGGTTTTTCGTGACAAAGCTTCACGAAAGGTAATTCTATAACATTATTTGTATAAGACTTAACTTATGAGAGGGCTTTTCTTGAGGAACTTTAGCCTCTCGCATCAAAGATCCTAATGGAAGTTTCCCGAATTGCAGTTTTTTTCTGTAGCAATATTGCTCTATGTGCCTTACTCGGCCACAAAAATTACGTCTGAAAGTTTCTCTATTATTTTATAGCAAACGTTTTTGGTCCAGTTTCATTGTTTGAAGCTTGACGTGGAATATAATATCTGTTTCCTTCGTTGTGCATCGTTGTAGGCGCGTTCGGCACAAATTTTCGGAGTCGTGTAACTTCCAGTCGTGCGGGAGTCATTTTGCAGGACTCAACCTGATATCTGCTTTGGCGAGGATTGTTGGGTTGTTTTACCTCTGAGCGGCAGTTTTTTGCACACCATGGGCTAAATGGCCAGGTCACATGGACCCCGTAGGCTCAGAGAAGGTTGGGGGAGGGGACCCACTGGAACAGCTGTTGGGAGACAGATGGTAGCCTCCCGTCAAGGCCATCCAGCGTGTTCTTTAACGTGCACAGGGTATGGCTCTCCCGCACACGGGGCCCGACTTAACGTCCCATCCGACGGACGACGGCCTTTCCAAGCCCATCGGTGTCCCCTACTGACCGTGGGCAGGGCGGGGAATTTTGCGGAGATAAATCTCAACGCTGACCCAGCTGGGACTCGAACCTGGGAACTACAGATTACGAGCCTGGCGCGCTACCGACTGAGCCACCCCCGCCTCAGGCGAGGATTGCATCCATTGTCAAATAGTTTTTATCCAATGAGCTTTATCAAATGGTTTTTGCAGATTCTCTTCTTGCGGTGCATTGCCGAGCTAATTTGACTACAGTTGAAATTGAAGTTACATTTCTAATTTCTAAAAATTCTCTTAAACGCAATACTAACTGGGATATAATGCATTTATTATGTTAATTTCGACGGCATCAGCATCATACAGCTGATATAACTCTACTGTACCCCAAATCAGTGTTTCGATATCATCTCCTTCCCTTTGTCTTCATGAAAAATGTTCTGTAGCCAGATGTGTAAAATCCATCGAGGTAATATTACTAGAGATAGTACTGGCAATGGATGCCATGAACATGTTACGGAGGTAAGAATGAGAGGAGAACCCTAATGCTCTTTCCCTGTCCAAGGTCGTGATGAGGTCGCAGGAGGAGAGTGGCCATGTTGATGCTTCCAAAACAAACTATATACTGTCGCAATCAAGCCTTCTTTTCGCACTTTTGCTGGCTTCTATACGATATTCACTGCTTCTAGTATGATATTTATTTCTTCTACTATTAATTCTATATCTAAAGAAAAGTACATTTACATTATTTCGATTTAATATATATATTTTTCAGCAATGAATATTCCTATATCGAATAGCTATAACAGAGTATTGTAGTAGAGTAGAGCTATAGCAAAATATTGAATATCGATTTCATTACATTACTATTACTTTGATTACCACAAACGTTTCATACAAATAGATAAATTTGAATAAATGGAACAATAATAAAAGAAATGTTAAATAATTTTTGAAATTTTATTAATATGTGTCTCCAAATCAGTTTCTGCTTTAAACATTAATGATCTATACACAGCTAATATAGGGGCTGGATCTAGGGGGGGAAAGGCCTTTCCCCCTTTGACAATGCTACTAAGGGTAAAGGAGCTAAAAAAAATTTAAACTTGTTCATATTTCATGAATTTTCAAGAATTTTTAAAGACAAAACAAAGGGGGAAATGTTATATTACAATGATAATACATAATAGCGAAATTGAAATACCAGTCACAAATACAACATGCTAACTGTTTCCTACGTTGACTAATTTTTTTTCTTATTCTACAAAAAAAAAAATGAACGCATTTTAACGAGATTAAAACCAATAATCTAGAAATTACTACAATAGCAATTATAAATTTTTAGGAAATTTTATACCATTTAATTTTTGGTAGGGACAGAATATAAAACGTATCTGCATTTCATGCAACAAAATGTGCTTTCCTCCGAGCCTTCCACCTATCAAAGGGGAAATAAACTGAACAAACATTAGTCAACTATAATACTCATTGCTTAAAACAATTTTGATCTTGCTGAAATTTTAATTTATATGTCCCAACTGTGCAAACTTTGGGATTTATGAATGCTAAAACCTCACTAGGCTATCGTTGAGAAAGGGGACTCATAGCTTTGAAAAGGCTGCTATCCAGCATATGTGACATTGAGCCAAGATTCCTTACGCAGGAGAGTTATTGAGATGTTATACCTCTGAGAAGCACCTTTTTGCATACAATGGGCATACAATGAAAGACCAGGTCACAAGGACCCCAATCCTCAGAGGAAGTTAGGGGAATGGAACCTAGCTGTTAGGAGACAGATGGCATCCTCTTGTCGAGGCCATTCAGTGTGTTCATTAATGTGCACAGTATATGGCTCTCCTGTACATAGGACCATGACTCAATGTCCCATCTCATGGATGGCAGTCTCTCCAAGCCCATTGGTATCAACTTTCTGGCAGAGGGTAGGTTTGGGATTATCAGATATAAATCTGAGTGCTGCGATATTTGGAACTCATACCACAGAAGTGCTTTTTTCCCAATGAATGAATTTTTCTTTACATTTTATATTCATCTGAGAAGGCCATTCATATAAAGCATATATGGATAATTCAACAATATAAAGGTAAAATATCAAATTTTTTTAATGAGGGCATTTTTTTCAAATTTTAATAAAATTTGCAAAGGAACTAAATGTAATTATTCTGAAGAGATATTTTTTATCATAAGGTAAAACACACATTACTAATTTTGTGGTAAAAATAAATGAAACTAAAATCTATATCCGATTTACTTGCGGAACGAGAGGTAACTTATTAACTGTAGCTTATTTTTAAAAAAATGCCCTAGATTCTTATTAATAAAAATTGGGGGAACAAACAGGAAGACTGAAGCTAATTTTCTTTTAAAGTTTTTATGGTAGGAAATTAAGTCCAGTTCATTTTATCAGTCAAATTTCCTCAATGTACTAAAAGGACTGCCATCTATCAGATGAGATATTAAACCATGACTCTGTGTGGGAAAAGAGCCACACCCTGTGCACGCTAAACAAAATGCTGGAAACTTTGATGGAAAGTTTTCATGTTTCTTATAACAGATGACTTTGTGGCCTAACCCAATGGGTCACCTTAGCCAATCTTCTTTGAGCCCTTGGGGTACTTGTGACATAGCCATTTACACCATTGTCTGTAAAAAAAGTGATAATAAATCGAAAAAAAAAAGAATTCAAAATCCTCTAAATTTGCATATGAATGCAGTCTGAAACTCTGGGGTGAATTGAAAATATCTTTAATGCATTATTATAATTTCCAGGTTAAAGCAAATATATCTGCCTTAATCAAGACCTTGAACAAAATTTCAGTTATCAAACAAAATTATCATCCTTTCAAAAATCAAGCATCTCCTTAATTATAAAGTGAAAAAGAATATTAATATCATAAAATCATGTTCATATTTAATCACTGGATTCACTAGTGATTTAAACCTGAAAAAAAAATGGAGAAATCTGCCTAAATTCAGAAAGGTATCTAAACGGAATTAAAACTCAGATATCATAACTGCATAAATAAAACAGAAAATGTTGCCACGTTATAAATTTTTTCCTTTTGATTAATTTGATGAAATTAGTAGTGAAATATAATTTCCGGTATCTGCTTTGAAGGGCGATTCATACAATTGAATGCTGAACAGCATCTATAATATAAAATTAACAAATCGTTAAGTTTTTCAGAGCAGATATCGTTCTGTTACTAGAGCTAATGCTTGTTAGAGCTGTTTTGAACAGAACAACATTGGCTGCCGCGCAGTCGCTCTTGCATCAACTTTAACTGCTTAGAGCGTCTCCTCTTCCTTCTTACCTCCATATGTACAAAATCTTAATCTCAGATCTTTCACCACGATCTTAGACTTACGTGAATTGCGTACTAACTACTGAAAAGTACTATAAAAGCAGCAATTCGAGACATTTCATAGGTTAGTAATTTACGAAAATTGTGAAATGCCTTTAAATTGAAATTGTTAAAGCAGAGAGGCTTAAAAATAAATAAAGCATTTTAAAATACCGTCTGTCATAGTATAATATCAGATGCAGTTCACGATTTTTTTTCATAAATGAAAAATTGAATATAAATAATATTTACACATGAAAAGAAGGTGATTACAGATTGAAACAGCATGAAATTTTTAGAATATTTTCGTGAATTTTGTTTCAAAAAGAAATATTATATTTAAACATTAATTTTATGAGACTTCTGCTTTGCATTTGCATTTGCCAAAATAGCACAAACTGCTTTTTTTTCTCAACCGAAAAGCCTGAAATAGGGATTTTATAACTTTCCATGTAATGAATGAAGTCTAAAAATTTGCTTTTAATATTTGATAAAAAATTTTATGAGTTGAAATGGTAAGGCTGTAACAATTGTGATAGCACGTGTTATGAATATACATTATACATGATTGATTATCAAAGGTACATCATTAGTCTTGTGGTGGTTTCTCAATTATCTGTTACTTAGAATATACCAGCAAAGATGATTTTTCTGAAGAAAAAGGGATATAAAATGCAACATGAGAAATTTTGCAATTCTGAAATACTTTTCTAATGTAAAATTAAGAAAAGGCACAATGTTAGAAATTGAATATATATAATTATATGTTGTTTATAATATACCTTTAGATGAGTTGAACTTACCAGCATAAACTGCATAACGCCTACATAGGTTATGATTATATTTTTATTTTCTGCATAATGTAGATGCTCCACTATCTCTTTAAACAATAGCTAATACTATCTGTTCTCAGCATTTTACTGTTTTAAAAATAAAGCTTCAGAAAATGGCATAGTAGGATTAATTAATGATGCTGTGCCAACTTTATTCACATTTTTAACAAATGATACACTGTCAAATTGGAAACCTCCTTTATTCAGACACTTATAGAAGATATGATAGAAATTGCAATGAGAACAGATATTGCCTATAAAAATGATCACTCCTGCTGTGCAAGAGGAAAGAGTCCTAAAAAAATTAAGAGAAAGTTGATGTCAGTGCAAAATTAAATCCAAAGCTTAAAGAAAATGCTATAGTGATATTATTGTCAGTTAAGAGTCAAAACAATCAGAATCTTCTTTAAAAGAAATATTAGATTTGTTTAAGGCTCAAAAAGCTCATCAAGTTGACATTAAAACACCGAAGTGTGTGTTTCCAGATATAACTTAAACCTGTTTAGAAATTCACAGCAAAATACTAACAGAAGCAACGACATATTTTATTGCCAAGAGGTAAATAGGTTTACCATGATATTATATTTTCACACTATAAAAGGCTTATGAATTTGTAAGAGAAAAAAGTCTTCCCCAGTAGCTCCACAATTTTAACTTGGTGCAGATCTATAGATGGCCTCCCTGAATTTATTGAAGTTTTCTACATGGAAAATTTTACTGATAGTAAGCAGAAGCATATGATATTTACTTTATTATTTGATAAGAAGTCAATTAGGAAGCAAATACTGTTCAGTGGTAAATGCTATTGTGAATATGTGGATTACGGTAATAATTCTAATGATAAAAATTCAGATATAGCTTCTAAAATTCTAATTTTTATTATTGTTTCAGTTTTATACAGCTGGAAAATCCCCATAGGTTATTTTTTAACACTTGGTTTGTCTTTGTCTGGTCCAAACTATCTTTTGACTTACAAATTCAGCCAGGATTTTTTAAGCTATAAGAGCAAAAGACGAAAACTATAATAACCTAATGATCTTTAGTTCTGAAGTGCACACATGCAGTTAATAATTAACCGGCTGATAACTAATATGAAAAATGATTGCTGCCAATGAAATTAAAATCATTGGCAGCAATCGTGAAATGCCCAGTGACATTTTAAGTGTTTCACACGTGTGGGGAATACCAAGAAGTCACAGTAAAGCAATGAAGATCATTGTCTCTTTTTTCTCTGAAATTAGAAAATGTCATTATCATCATCATCATCCTCAAGCAGCCATGGGCTACGGAGGTCCAACCAGACCGTGCAGTTTAATTCTCCAAGCATATCTGTCCTGAGCTACATCTGCTGCATCCGGCCACTGCACAACAATTCTAACAAGGTCCTATTTGACATTGTCTGCCCACCACATCCTAGGTCTCCCCCTCCTTCTGAGGCCTCTAGGCACACTGTTCATAACCCTATTCGCCAATCTATAATTATCCATACGGGCAACATGGCCAAACCAGCGGAGTCTCTCTCTGCACAATATGCTGTTTAAAGGAGGTTGTAGACTCCTTTGCCTAACCTCATCATTAGTTACAAAGTTAAACCACCTAATACCCAAGATACTGCGTAAGCATCTAGAATCAAAAGCATCTAGTTTCCTGTTATCTTGTTTACATAGCGTCCAAGTTTCACTACCATAACTAACCCTAGGAAGAACCAAACTATTATACAGTCTAATTTTTGTCTTTAGGTGTATACGCCTATTTCTCCACAATCCCCATAGACTCTTAAATTTCCCGGCAGCAATACCTATTCGTCTGTTAATCTCATGCCGCACATCACCAGTATCAGTTACATAGCTCCCAAGGTAATTAAACTGTGACACCTGCTCAAGACCGCAACCATTCAGATTAACTGAATCACAACCTGCCTGACCAATTTTCATCACTTTAGTTTTCTCTCTGTTTATAACCAAACCTACTCTACTACCAGTCTCATCAACAGCTCGAATGAAAGAGTTCATCTCATCAACATCATTTGCCAAAAGGGCTAAATCATCAGCATAATCTAAATCAGAAATTTTCGATCTCCAGCCCATTTCAGGCCAAAATCTTTCCCTTGAAGTGAATTTCGCATAACATAATCAATAACCAAATTAAAGAGTAAGTGTGACAAAATCACCCTTTTCTAACACCAGAAGTAATGCTAAACCAATTGCTACAAGCTTTACCAACTCTCACACACGACTCAGTGTTATTATAGAGAGCTTTCATTATGTTAACTAACTTGTCTGGTATACCATATGATTTCACAATCAACCACAAATTATGACGATCAACAGAGTCGAAAGCCTTTTGAAATCAACAAAGCTAGCAACCAAAGGTTTCTGAAACTCTAAACATTTCTCAAGAATCTGCCTAAGTGAAAATATCTGATCTACACATCTCCTACCACTTCTGAATCCACATTGCTCATCACGCAATTGCCTGTCAACCAGATTCTTAATTCTATTAAGCACAATCATGGAAAGAACTTTACCTGGAACAGAGAGTAGGCTGATACCCCTATAGTTATCACAAGAACTGCGATCACCTTTTTTGAAAATAGGGATAATATTAGCTCTGGTAAAATCTTTAGGAACCATGCCTTTATCATAAAAGTTATTCAAAATTTCAGTCATCCAAGTGGTAACCGAAACATTCCCAGCTCTGAGCATTTCTGTAGTAATTTCATCTACCCCTGGGGATTTGCGAAGTTTAAGTTTAGAGATAGCCAAAATAACTTCAAATTGTGTTATAGGGCCAACATTAAAGCTGCCAATGAATCTATCATCATTACAAACAATAGGAGTAGAACTAACCACATTGTTCAGAACATCACTGAAATGCTCAGCCCACCTAGTGCATGACAGAATCCTCCCCTTCTATAATCTTACCTTTTCTATCCTCCAATCCTTGTATACCTGTCCGTTTTCTACCACACAAAACATTAACTATCTGGTACAGCTCTCTGCTTTTGTGCTGTCTAACTGCTTCCTCGGCTTTGTCAGCCAAACTATCAAGCCAAAGATTCTTATCAGTAGCTAACTGATCTTTTACACGTTTATTAAGTTCTCTGTAATGCTTTCTATTAGGACTAGTAGGGTATTGATTAAAGACATTCCTGCAGTTCTTTCTTTCCGAAATAAACTCAAGTGCCTTATCGCTCAGATAATTCTGTCTCCTCTGCTCCTTTTTTCCTAAAAGAGTACTGTTAGTTTCCAAAAAAGCCTGTTTAAAATGGCCCCATTCTTCCTCAACTTCAGTATTAAGCAAACCATGACTGTCATAATGACTAAGTAACCTATCATGGTAAGCTTTAGCTATAACTGGGTCTTTCAGAGATTCGGTATTAAAGGTAAATTTTTTAACCCTAGCACAACACTTTTTGAGTTTAAGTTGCAAGACACTTTTAACAAGGTAATGGTCAGATCCAATTTCAGATCCCCTATATGCCCTGCTATTTCTAACAGAACTAGCCCATTTGCTGTTAATTAATATATAATCAATCATATTCCTATGCAGCTCATCAGGTGAAACCCATGTGTATTTATGTATGTCGCGGTGTTTGTAATATGTGTTAGTTATTCTGAAACCATTGAGTTTACTTACCTGTAGGAGACGTTACCCATTGCCATTGCAGCTACCAATACCAAAAGGGCCAAAAGGGCTCAAATCACTAGATAGTCATACCACTAATAAGGAATTGGATGTTGAAGTTGACAATCAGGCTTATAATATGAAAAAGAAACATAAAGGAATATGCTAAGACTACACGATTTAGAGACACAAATGACAGAAAAATTGAAAGACCTCAATATCAGAGCAAACATCTAAATTTGTACAAAACACAGTGACTGAAATATACTTTGCATTAATTTCATTTCTTGTGTGTGTGATATGAATTTCCTACTGTCTCAGCTGAAATGATAATAGTTTACATTTTTTTCTTTTTATTATAGCATGAAATTTTAATTATGTCATTTGTATGTGTGGTGTGACCTTGGATTTCCATCTGCCTTAGCTGAAATAAACGTTTACAATGTTTTTGTAGAATAAAATTTCAATCATGTCATTTGTGTGTGGGGGGGGGTTGACTTTCCTTCTGCCTTAGTTGAAATGAGAGAAAGTGTAAATTGTTTCCATTTATATATATATATAGCACGAAATTTCAATTATGTCATGTGTCTGTGTGTGTTTGTGTGACCTTTGATTTTCTTCTGCCTTAGCTGAAATAAAAGTTTACAATATTTATTTTTTCATAGCATCAAATTTCAATCATGTTATTTGTGTGGGTGGAGGAGGAGCCTGAATTGCCTTCTGCTTCAACTGAAATAACAAGCTCACAACATTTGGGTTGTTTTATAGAATGAAATTAAATTATGTCATTTATTAGGGGGTGGGAGAGATTTGATTTCGTGCCTCAGTTAAATTTAAAAAAATTTTAATTTCATGTTTTTTTTTAATGAGATGCGGATTTGCACAATTAAGATCTATAAATTTCGTGAACTTCTGCTTAAGCTGAAAGATTTGATAATGTATTAGATTTTAAAATATGTTTACCATTGTCACTGTTTTAAACGGGCTCAAAGTAAAGTCTGCTAAGTTTACAGTCAATTTAGTTCAGCTGTAATCACATATAAGAGCATATTGAATATTTTCTGAATTTTCGGTACAAAACCACAATTTGAAAGAGAAGCACTTTCCATTGTTTTTGATTTTCATCCGATATAAATCGATAAGTGTGCATTAATTAAATCTATTCTGTTGTTTTAATTACTACATTACAATAACCTCAATGAAATACAAAAAAGCAAAGTTTGCTTCATTTCATTCATTTCGTAGGCATTATTTAACATCATCCAGTCATTCGCAAGGCATCATGGGTATTCTTGCCTCTTTAAGCAGTCTGCAAGCACACCTCTCTGTGATCATGACTGCCAAGGGTATGGGAATCGGAGTCCCATCTTTAGTGTTACTACCTCAATGGTAAAATCATCGTAAGTTGGATAGATTCCTAAGAATGAACTTTTAAAATCTTTCCAGATTTCTAATCTATGACGACATCCTATGTAATTCCATCATTGCTTAGCACATCCAATTAAACAAGATACTGCGAAAACCACCTTTTTATTGTCGGGAACTTCATATAAACGGAAATGCTCTTCCATGGACTTGACAAATGTTCACGATGACGGACGTTTCCAACCGTGAAACCTTATCTCAGGTAAAGGCCAATTAGCATAAGGACTACAGTTAAGAAATGGAGTGACAATTTGTGGTTGAGGCGGCTGATAATACTCTGTTATATCACTTGCGTCTGATGGAACTTTACGTTCAAAGTTCATATGTTCGTCATCTGACGTAGCTTTGTCTGCAAATTTAGGGGTTGTTGTCGTTCCCCTTTTCTCCCGATGATCTTCAAGCAGATTCATTTGCATTTCTGCTTCTTTCATCATATCCTGCAACGTATCCTTTACTTTTCTTAAGTCGGGAGCCATAATGGCGGAATCGGCCATAATTAATAGCAGACATGTTTAGCGATTTGTGAAAGTTTTGAATTTTGGACTTCCGGATAGCCTGGGAAGCCAGGCAATATTAACTTGTCAAATAAAGTTAAATGTGGGTTTGTTAAGTATATGGGCGTTACTTACTGAATAAGAAATCAAAAGATTGTCAAATTATTAAAATAAAATCTTAATAAAAAACAATTTGCTCAAGAGAAAAAATAGCAAAGACAAAATATTTCTTATAACAAAGTTTATTTCCAAAATATTCAACTCACCAAGTAAACTGATGAATGCAAAAGTCTGAGAAACTAAAAGCTCATGTCTAGCTCATCTCTACTAATATCCTACCTGTTATTGGTATACTCTCATTACTCACCATTCCGTGACCTTAGGTCACTTAGTATACATCCGTGGCCAGCGTATACATGCACATACTACTATATGTATGTGTTGCATGCTGGGAATAACATTTGCGTAAACTGACTGTTCTGCCTCTGTTGAGGGAGAATTTGCCACTGTGTTTTCTGTTTGCTTTCTGGTTTGCCAGCCCTAAGTGAACAGAGGCATGGGATACCTTATACCAGAGGCCATCGCAGGTACCTGAACCTCACTTAGCTAGTTGGGCATCGTCAAGCCTAAACTGGAGTAATGTGTCTGAGGCAGGCCATATGGCTCTTGAAAAGGTCCACTTGAAAAGGTGGTGCCTGAAGTTCCTACCAGCATCGGTGACTTCAGCCTTTAGTGGAGGAGGAACAGGTCTTTGCCCCATGCCTGCGATCAGGGGGCTGTTTGATATTGTTGGCCCTACCTATCTCAATAAGCCTAGTTTCTTTAAAAATCCTACTAATCATTTTCTCTCTGCAAGAACGTGGAACGTGAGGACATTACATAGAGATTATTCTCTTGATGTCCTCATGAAGGAATTCCAGTGCTACAACCAGATATTCTAGGCTTGCAAGAGACCAGATGGACAGATAAAGGTCAGATTGTTAAATATAATCTTGAATTTCTCTTTTCAGGGAGGGACGACAATAAGCATCACCAAGGCGTGGGTCTGCTTCTCAGCAGACATGCTAGTGATGCTCTTCTAGGATATGAGTGCATTAATGAAAGGTTTCTTACAGCAAAATTTCAGACAAGCGTTAAAGACCTGAATGTTATCTGCTGTTATGCCCCCACTGAGGATGCCGATGAGGATGAGAAGGATAGGTTTTATGAACAACTTCAGGATAATTTGAATTCTGTCAAGAAAGGAGATATTACCCTTGTTCTTGGTGACTTCAATGCCAAAGTTGGTACTGACTCTGACCTTTGGGGAGGAGTAATAGGCCCTTTTGGTATTGGTAGCTGCAATGGCAATGGGCAACGTCTCCTACAGGTAAGTAAACTCAATGGATTCAGAATAACTAACACTTATTACAAACACCGTGACATATGTAAGTACACATGAGTTTCACCTGATGAGCTGCATAAGAATATAATTGATTATATATTAATTAACAGCAAATGGGCTAGTTCTGTTACGAATACCAGGGCATATAGGAGGGCTGAAATTGGATCTGACCATTACCTTGTTAAAAGTGTCTTGCAAGTTAAATTTAAAAACTGTTGTGCTAAGGTTAAAAAAGGCATCTTTAATACTGAAGCTTTAAAAAACCCAGTTATAGTTAAAGCTTACCATGATAGGTTACTTAGTCATTATGACAGTCATACTTTGCTTACTACTTTTTTTGGAAAACTGGCTTTTTTGGAAACTAATAGTATTCTTTTAGGAAAAAAGGAGCAGAGGAGACAGAATTATTTGAGTGACAAGGCATTTGAGCTTATTTCAGAAAGAACTGCAGGAATGTCCTTAATCAATATCCTACTAGTCCTAATAGAAAGGATTACAGAGAGCTTAATAAACGTGTAAAGGATCAGTTAGCTGCTGATAAGAATCTTTGGCTTGATGGCTTGGCTGACAAAGCCGAGGATGCAGTTAGACAGCACAACAGCAGAGAGCTGTACCAGATAGTTAATGTTTTGTGTGGTAGAAAACGGACTGGCATACAAGGATTGAAGGATAAACAAGGTAAGGTTATAGAAGGGGGGGATTCTGTCATGGCTAGGTGGGCTGAGCATTTCAGTGATGTTCTAAACAATGTAGTTAGTTCTACTCCCATTGTTTGCAATGATGATGGATGCATTGGTGGCTTTAATGTTGGCCCTATAACACAATCTGAAGTTATTGTGGCTGTTTCTAAACGTAAACTACATAAATCCCCAGGGGTAGATGAAATTACTACCGAAATGCTTAGAGCTGGGAATGTTTCGGTTACCACTTGGATGACTGAAATTCTGAATATCTTTTATGATAAAGGCATGGTTCCTAAGGATTTTACCAGAGCTATTGTTATCCCTATTTTCAAAAAAGGTGATCGCAGTTCTTGTGATAACTATAGGGGTATTAGCCTACTCTCTGTTCCAGGTAAAGTTCTTTCCATGATTGTGCTTAATAGAATTAAGAATCTGGTTGACAGTCAATTGCGTGATGAGCAATGTGGATTCAGAAGTGGTAGGGGATGTGTGGATCAGATATTTTCACTTAGGCAGATTCTTGAGAAATGTTTAGAGTTTCAGAAACCTTTGGTTGCTAGCTTTGTTGATTTCAAAAAGGCTTTCGACTCTGTTGATCGTCATAATTTGTGGTTGATTGTGAAATCATATGGTATACCAGACAAGTTAGTTCACATAATGAAAGCTCTCTATAATAACAGAGTCGTGTGTCAGAGTTGGTAAGGCTTGTAACAATTGGTTTAGCATTACTTCTAGTTTTCGACAAGGGTGCATTTTGTCTCCTTTTCTCTTTAGCTTGGTTATTGATTACGTTATGCGAAATTCGCTGCAAGGGAAATATTTTTGGCCTTAAATGGTCTGGAGATACTAAAATTCGTGATTTAGATTTTGTTGACGATTTAGCCCTTTTGGCAAATAATGTTGATGAGATGAACTCTTTCACTCGAGCTGTTGATGAGACTGGTAGTAGAGTTGGTTTGGTTATAATAAAAAAAATAAATAAATACTCCCTCAAGCAGCTGCTTGCCATAGAGGTCTGACAGGAGACTGTCAGTTTATATGCCATAGTAGATGGTCTGAGAGAATGGCAGGCCTCATCGATACAATCAGCCATGCCTTACCCGGGGCTCGAACCCAGGTTCCTTATATTAGTAGCCAAGCGCGCTAACCACTCGGACATGGAACTGTTATAAACAGAGAGAAAACTAAATTGAAGAAAAATTGGTGAGGCAGGTTGTGATTAGAGGTCCTGTATAGTTAGAGGCTGGCCATCTCGGTGATTCACTGTCATTGGTTGATTTAGTCACGGGGTTTATGGACGCTATGTTTTGTCATACTGTGAGACGAAAGCCCATGAGGTTAGAGTTATGTACCAAGTTAAAACTTTTCAGTTGTTATAGTTTTATACGTTTCTCCCACTTCTTTTCTCTACGAAAGCTGCCATATTTTATGAATGCCTCATTGCGCTGCATTTGGGTGTAAAAATTTCACTCAAAGAAAAAAATATTTTTTTTTCTGAGAAACTATCAGAAGACGCAAACGACTGCAACAGTGAAATGAGCTAATTGAAAAACAACAAATAATTTATTTTTAGGTTCGTTTGAAAAATGAGCTAATATTTCCACTTTGTCGTCTGTCTATGCCAGTATTTGTTCGTCAGTCTGTCCATCTCTCTGTTAACTGTTGTCTGTCCATCTATAAATAATCAACTTTTTTACTTTTAGAGATAAATGAAAATTTCTTTTGAGTTGGATAGGTGTCGAACAAATATCGCGATTCGCAATTTTCAAAATGTTCAATAGGTTTAATAGCGCCCTCTAGCAATGGAAAAAGATGAAAAATGCAAAAATTTTAAACGAATATTGCAAACAAACTATTTACACTGGAAATCTGAAATTTTTGGTAGTAGAGAGTTATGGTCAGAAGGTTTACAATGGTAACAAGGCTTTGCCGTCAACCAAAAGGGGGAGGAAAATTAAATTTTTTAAGAGATAAACGAAACAATACATATAATTTTTTTTTTTGCTTTACAGGCACTCATCATCATCATCATCATCATCATCATCATCATCATCATCATCATCATCATCATCATCATCATCATCATCATCATCATCCTTAAGCAGCCATGGGCTACGGAGATCCAACCAGAACGGGCAATTTAGTTCTCCAAGCAAGTCTATCCTGAGCTACATCTACTGCATCTGGCCACTGCACATCAATTCTAACAAGGTTCAGTTTGACATTGTCTGCCCACCGCATCCTAGGTCACCCCTTCTTTCTGAAGCCTTTAGGCACACTGTTCATAACCCTATTCGCCAATCTATAATTATTCATACGGGCAACATGGCCAAACCAACGGAGTCTCTCTCTGCACAATATGCTGCTTAAAGGAGGTTGCAAACTCCTTTGCCTGACCTCATCATTAGTTACAAAGTTGAACCACCTAATGCCCAAGATACTGCGTAAGTATCTGGAATCAAAAGCATCTAGTTTCCTGTTATCTTGTTTACAAAGTGTCCAAGTTTCACTACCATAACTAACCCTAGAAAGAACCAAACTATTATACAGTCTAATTTTAGTCTTTAGGTGTATACGCCTATTTCTCCACACTCTCCATAGATTCTTAAAAGTCTTAAAAGTCCCGGCAGCAATCCCTATTCGCCTGTTAATCTCATTCCGCACATCACCATTATCAGTTACATAGCTCCCAAGATAATTAAACTGTGACACCTGCTCAAGCCTGCAACTATTCAGATTAACTGAATCACAGCCTGCCTGACCAATATTCATCACTTTAGTTTTCTCTCTGTTTATAACCAAACCTACTCTACTACCAGTCTCATCAACAGCTCGAATGAAAGAGTTCATCTCATCAACATCATTTGCCAAAAGGGCTAAATCATCAGCATAATCTAAATCAGAAATTTTCGCATCTCCATCCCATTTAAAGCCAAAATCTTTCCCTTGAAGTGAATTTCGCATAACATAATCAATAACCAAGTTAAAGAGAAAAGGAGACAAAATGCACCCTTGTCGAAAACTAGAAGTAATGCCAAACCAATTTCTACAAGCCTTACCAACTCTCACACACGATTCTGTTATTATAGAGAGCTTTCATTATGTGAACTAACTTGTCTGGTATACCATATGATCTCACAATCAACCACAAATTATGACGATCAACAGAGTCGAAGGCCTTTTTGAAATCAACAAAGCTAGCAACCAAAGGTTTCTGAAACTCTAAACATTTCTCAAGAATCTGCCTAAGTAAAAATATCTGATCCACACATCCCCTACCACTTCTGAATCCACATTGCTCATCACGCAATTGACTGTCAACCAGATTCTTAATTCTATTAAGCACAATCATGGAAAGAACTTTACCTGGAACAGAGAGTAGGACTGATACCCCTATAGTTATCACAAGAACTGCGATCACCTTTTTTGAAAATAGGGATAACAATAGCTCTGGTTAAATCCTTAGGAACCATGCCTTTATCATAAAAGATATTCAGAATTTCAGTCATCCAAGTGGTAACCGTAACATTCCCAGCTCTAAGCATTTCGGTAGTAATTTCATCTACCCCTGGGGATTTATGTAGTTTACGTTTAGAAACAGCCACAATAACTTCAGATTGTGTTATAGGGAAAACATTAAAGCCACCAATGCATCTATCATCATTGCAAACAATGGGAGTAGAACTAACTACATTGTTAAGAATATCACTGAAATGCTCAGCTCACCTAGCCATGACAGAATCCTCCCCTTCTGTAACCTTACCTTGTTTATCCTTCAATCCTTGTATGCCAGTCCGTTTCCTACCACACAAAACATTAACTATCTGGTACAGCTCTCTGCTGTTGTGCTGTCTAACTACTTCCTCGGCTTTGTCAGCCAAACTATCAAGCCAAAGATTCTTATCAGTAGCTAACTGATCTTTTACACGTTTATTAAGTTCTCTGTAATGCTTTCTATTAGGACTAGTAGGGTATTGATTAAAGATATTCCTGCAGTTCTTTTTTTCCGAAATAAACTCAAGTGCCTTATCGCTCAGATAATTCTGTCTCTTCTGCTCCTTTTTTCCTAAAAGAGTACTGTTAGTGTCCATAAAAGCCTGTTTAAAACGATCCCATTCTTCCTCAACTTCAGTAGTAAGCAAACCATGACTGTCATAATGACTAAGTAACCTATCATGGTACGCTTTGGCTATAACTGGATCTTTCAGAGCTTCAGTATTAAAAATAAATTTTTTAACCCTAGCACAACACTTTTTAAGTTTAAGTTGCAACACACTTTTAACTAGGTAATGGTCAGATCCAATTTCAGCTCCCCTATATGCGCTGGTATTCCTAACAGAACTAGCCCATTTGCTGTTAATTTATATGTAATCAATCATATTCTTATGCAGCCCATCAGGTGAAACCCATGTGTACTTATGTATGTCGCGGTGTTTGTAATAAGTGTTAGTTATTCTGAATCCATTGAGTTTACTTACCTGTAGGAGACGTTGCCCATTGCCATTGCAGCTACCAATACCAAAAGGGCCTATTACTCCTCCCCAAAGGTCAGAGTTAGTACCAACTTTGGCATTGAAGTCACCAAGAACAAGGGTAATATCCCTTTCTTGACAGAATTCAAAATATCCTGAAGTTGTTCATAAAACCTATCCTTCTCATCCTCATCGGCATCCTCAGTGGGGACATAACGGCAGATAACATTCAAGTCTTTAACGCTTGTCTGAAATTTTGCTGTAAGAAACCTTTCATTAATGCACTCATATCCTAGAAGAGCATCGCTAGCGTGTCTGCTGAGAAGTAGACCCACGCCTTGGTGATGTTTATTGTCGTCCCTCCCTGAAAAGAGAAATTTAAGATTATTTTTAAGAATCTGACCTTTATCTGTCCATCTGGTCTCTTGCAAGCCAAGAATATCTAAATTATAATGATGGAATTCTTGTGTGAGGACACCAAGAGAAAAAGCTCTGTGCAGAGTCCTCACATTCCAGCTACCTATGGAGAGAAAATGGTTAGTGGGATGTTTAAAGAAACTATGTTCATTGAGAGAGGGAATGCCGACAATATCAAACAGCCCCCTAATCGCAGACATGGGGCAAAAACCCGTTCCCCCACTACTAAAGGCTGAAGCCATCTACACTGGAAGACTTCCTCCAATGTAGAATTTGACGATGCCAATAGAAGCAAAGAGCTCAGGTGCCTGCGATGACTTCTGCTCAGGATTATCCACCAGTTGATAAACATATCCTGTGAATCTATTCACTTGGGGCTGTCAACCCACAAATAGAAAACACAGAGTAAGATTTTCCTTCCACAGAAGCCCACCAATGCAGCAAATTCAGGATCCATAATCATGCTCAGAGCCATATATCTGTCCAGTCCAGTAGGTTTATATGGTCAGCACCAGGACCCTGTGTGGTTGACCACTCCTCAGCAGGGTAGAAAAAAAAAAGAAAAGTAGCTATAGTTGTCCAGATCAGTAGGCCACACTAATCTGGCAGCCCTCCCCTTCCGTTCACTTCCACAAGAGAGTTTCTCTTTTGAAAGTTACTAACGGTCCGCACCACGAGAAGGCGGGGTCGGACATTAGGTGCTAGGCCTGGCCGGTTCTATGCATCATCACAGGGGATTGGTGCATAGCTCTCCTTCCAGTGACTACCTAGCTACCATTTACAGATCTTACAGGCACTAGCAAAATATTAATGATTTAGCTATAGCGTCTATAAATCAATGAATATTTCTGTGGAAAAAATTTAGCCGACGTACGGGATTCGAACCCGCATCTCTCCGGAAACATGCCAGAGTATTCTAACCTGTTGAACTAATGCTGTCTCAGTCTTTTTCCACTAATAATGACTAACACTCTTCCCGTGAATCGTTATGGCACCACCTATGTCCTAGGGTGGCAACTATTTCTTTTTTAGTGCTCTGAGTAAGATGGAAATAAAAAATAAAGTCACATCACGCTGTTTAGCGTTTTTAATGATTTAAACTCTGTTTGATAATCACAGCATTACCTGTTGACGTTTAAACGTTTATAAATCAATAAAGGTTTTTTTTAAAAAAAGCCAGCATTAGTTCAACAGGTTAGAATACTCTGGCATGTTTCTGGAGAGATGCGGGTTCAAATCTCCTATGTCGGCGAATTTTGTTCCCACAAAAATATTAATATTTACATTTTTCGAATCCCCATCAGCTGGAATTTCCAGTGTTAGAGAGTGCTAAAGGCGATAAATGAAAACTCGAAAGGCAACCTCTAGCAGTGGAAAAAAGCTGAAAAATAACAAATCTTTAAATAAATATGGCAAACGATCTATTTTTTTGCTAGAAACTTAAATTTTTGGTCATAGATTGTAATGATCAAGTGATTTACACTAATAGTAATGATTTGTCCCGTTGGTAAAATGCAACTTTTCTGCTTTAAGAGATAAATAAATAACTTTTTTTGTACATTACAGGTACTAATAAAATATTCATAGTTTATTTTCTCAATTATACAGTAGTTCGAATTTCCACTGTCAAAGGTACTGAAAGTGTAAAATAACTAGAAGAGCGCATATCGCCTCTGGCGCATATGGGAATCTCATTTTCAAAGAGTAGGAAGTTCTTCCGTTGCCTATTTTTTCACTCCTTAAAAGTTTTAATTATGGATGTTCATGTTGTTTTTCTGCTGAGGTCCTGCCATCCTCATGGACCTTCTACTATGGTGTATAAACTCATAGGCTCCTGTCAGACTCTATACAGGCAGCTGCTTGAGGGGTTATATATTTTTTATTGTATGATAGGAGAAATGCACCAGTAGTATTTTATAAGTAATTATAAAACATAAAAAGTATTTGTCTTCTAATTCTTAAATGTAAAAAGTTTTTTTTCTCTCGTTCCTATGAAAATAGTGGGCAGATCATTGCTATCAGTGGAATTTCTACCATAACAGAACTCTACACCCTGAAGTTTCTACCATAAACAGATTACATGAAACATTCGTTAAAAGTTTTGCAGTTTAGATATTTAGTGATCTCTAATGATATAAATTAAAACTACCTTTGAAAATGGGAATTACATTTCATTAGTAACCAAATAAAAAAGATATTTCAATTATCTCTTAAAACAAAACCGTTCCGTTTCTTATCTACCTTGGGCTTAAGGTCAACTCACTGTTGTCAATGAAATTTTGAAGACTGTCACATTCCATGACCAAAATTTCAAATCGTTTGCAACATTCGTTTTAAATTTTGGCATTTTTCGATTTTTTCCACCGTTAGAGGGCGCAATTATAGCTTTTGGGAAATTCGCAAAATGCAATATTTCATCAATATCTGTCCAACCCAAAAAGAATTTTTATTTCTAAAAATATACACTTTACTGTTAAAACAAAAAGAAGTTGCATTCACCTCCCCCCCTGGGTCTAATAGGTCAAGTGATTGTTGCCAATGGTAACTTCGTAACTTTCACATTTCAACACCAAAATTTCAAGCTTCTAACATAATTACACTGTTTGGAATATTCGTTTGATATTTTGGAATTTTCAAATTTTCCACCGTTAGAGGGCGCAGTTATAACTATTGGGAGATTCCAAAAATGCAAATCGTAATATATCATTAATACCTATCCAACACAAAAAGAAATTTTTACTTATATGTATAAACAAAAAAATTCGATGTCTACAGACGGACAGACAACAAAGAAAAATTTTATCTTTTTTTTTAAAAAATGCCTAAAAATTTACTTTTGCTTCTTTAGCCGTTTTCTAAAGTGCTTCCAATCATGAAGACTAAAATCTGTATCCAATATTACCCTACCCTTTTTCGGAATCCATAATTACCTTGGGAGCTATATAACAGATACTGATGATGTGCGGCATGAGATTAACAGATGAATCGGGATTGCTACCGGGACTTTTATTAATCTATGGAGAGTGTGGAGAAATAGGCGTATACACCTAAAGACTAAATTAGACTATATAATAGTTTGGTTCTTTCTACGGTTAGTTATGATAGTGAAACTTGGACACTGTGTAAACAAGATAACAGCTAACTAGATGCTTTTGATTCTAGATGCTTACGCAGTGTCTTGGGCATTAGGTGGTTTAACTTTGTAAATAATGATGAGGTTAGGAAAAGGAGTCTGCAACCTCCTTTAAGCAGCATATTGTGCAGAGAGAGACTCCGCTGGTTTGGCCATGTTGCCCGTATGGATAATTATAGATTGGCGAATATGATTATGAACAGTGTGCCTAAAGGCCTCAGAAAGAGGGGAAGACCTAGGATGTGGTGGGCAATGTCAAACAGGACCTTATTAGAATTGGTGTGCAGTGGCCAGATGCAGCAGATGTAGCTCAGGACAGATATGCTTGGAGAACTGGAGAAATAATTTGCACGGTCTGGTTGGACCTCCGTACCCCATAGCTGCTTGAGGATGATGATGATGACGATCACGCTAGCTAAGACGCAAGAGGGGGCGTGTGGCGTGATCTTACTTCTGCATTAGCGGCTGTCAATCAAAAGTTGGAGTTGCGCATGTGGAACTCATTTAGCATCATGGGATAGACAGAAACGATGTCCAACTGAAAATAATCCTCAAAATGATAAATATAACGTAAATAAAGTAAAATGATTAAGGAAAAGCAAAAGTGAATGGGTGGACCATCACAATTCCCTTCGCAAAGGGAGTCAATATTTGAGCTAACAAATTTTTAGTAAAATCATTAAAAAACTTATTTAAGAGAAATTATTTCTTAATCATAGGTACAAAAAGGTACCTAATGTGTGCAATTCCTGTTTCTGTTTATTGTTGGGAACAGCTGTTAGGAAATGTGCAAAAATAAGATCCGAAGAAATTTCGAAATGTCAGTTTGGAAGGAAACTGAACCTTGATGGAAACTCATGGATCCATATATGGTGGGGAACCTATAATAGAGAGGAAAAATACACCATGGTTACCTATTTTGGTAATAGCCCAGGCAGCAGACTATGTTGGACACATTATTTTGGAGTGCTGTCAGGTGACTCGTTTGAGATCAAATTGCTGGTGGCGGCAGAAGCCTTGTCAGATAATTTTGAAGCGAAACTTGTTGGCGCTTAGGCTTCGTGTGTTTCGCATACAGCATTAAAAAAAAATTATATATAATTGTCAATACTATCTTCCAAGAAGAATGAAGTTAACAAGAACAACTAAATTTTCTGTTCAATGAAGTTGGTCATTGGTTGTGATGTGCAGTGTGAAACTAAAGAACAGCAATGTTTAAAAGAATTTGGAAGTTTGCTTTAGGTATTGCAGAACGTAAAGTGAAAAGTTTTAATGTTGGTAACAGAGCTGATAAAGTTTTGAGTTACGAAAAGCCTATAGCGGCACCTCATCACCCAGGAACTGTTACTAGTATACATCGCACTCCTAAAAGTAATGTCTTTTTGTCATTTGTGTAGTTGGAATAATATGCAATTTGTTGCAGTGCCGAATCTGGAAAAAAAATGGGGTTGGGGAGGGTTAACGACGCAATCGAGCCGTAAACGGGGAAGCCAAAGAGATCGAATTTAGTTTTTCATCTTTATTTCGCTTGGAAATCTATTAATGATCCTTCTTGTTCGATTGCTGATTTATGGTATATTAATAGTTTTGTAATGTTAATTATTGTTTTATTAATTAAAATGAAACAAATTCGGATAATACGAAAACATGGCATGATGTAGGCAACAGCGGGCCTGCCAGTGACTCTCGTGAAGTGCAGGCCAGGAGTGTCTAAGGGAGAAGAGAGCTAGCTTCCATATAGGTAATGTAAACTTTTCGATTGCAGCGCCCTCTAAACATGGGAAATTCGTGCATTGCAATGAAGCCACCTAGCCTGGGAGAGGAGCGAGTTCCCTGCATTATTTTTCAACTGACAGCAAAGTTTTCAATTGCTTACACCACGTGACTAATTTTACATACACTTTGACTCTGAAAAATGTTTATTTTCTTCATGAGGTACAATCATAATTTTCTTTTCATTTAGAAAGAAAATATCAAGAAGTAATGTAATCATTTTCTTTAATAAAATCCAATTTTGTAAAACTGGTAGTAGCTATGCTAAAGAACAAAATTTTAATATTTTGAACAACCTATAACATTTAGTATATTATAATAAATTGACATTTATGTGTCAATGCACAATCACATGATCTATATAATTATATTTTATACAATTGTTGATAATTTCTATAAATATCATATCGAGTTTTTTACTTGTATAAATGTTCAACAGATGGCAGTAGGCACTTCCCGTATCAACCATAAAAAAAATTACACTGTTAGAGCAAAGTGCAGAAGCCAATGTACATCGATATGCTCCAGGGATCACAAACCTGCAACATACATTGACTTATATATATTCACAAGATGATTAAATGTATTTATTTACATATTAATTTTAAAAATTCTTCAAAATTACTCAAAATAAACATACAACGGCTTTTCCAGGTATCATAAAATGTACTCCTGAACGGGATAAAACACTCATTGAATAACTTTAGGGTCAGCTACCACTGTGTCAAATAGCCATTTGGAAACTGGTTAAATCGCAATATATATACCATAGTAAGACAAACCATAGCTGCAGTGGGCTAAAATGATTGTACTGTGCATGCGCAGATCGCCCCTTACAGTTGTTTTTATGCCTGCACATCAATTTGCTACGTTCAGCTTCGGTAAAATTCCGCAGAATGGCACCACTTACGCTTATGCAAAGCTAGTCTTCTTCTCCTTAGACCTTTGCCATGACAGCCGAGAATATGTCATCCTTCTGTTCGACTGGGGATTGCTTGCAGGTAAATGCAACCTGTTTCAACTTGAAAGTAGCAAAATTTTTAGTATTCGCTCCAAAGTTTACTCCTCTTTTATTATTTGCTGTCCTTTGTTTTCCATGAAGAAGGCAAAAAATAAACTTATTCAAAATAATTTTTTTGAAACTATGTAAAACAATTTACTGCGAATTTATTTTACGCTTGTTTGAAAGGAACAGAAACAATTTTTTTACCAAAAATTGTAAATTAATTCACTCTAAAATGTCGTTGTATTATAGAAACTGAAATAATTACCATATATTTATCGTATACATTTGCAAGAAAATAGAATTTAAGTGGGAATAACAAACAGTTAAAATTATTATATTCAGATTATTTTGTAATTTTTGTTGCTTTGGAAACTATATGTTTCAGTTTAGGTGATGTTCTTTCACAGTTAATGGGCTTAGCTGCAATACTCCACACTGTAGCTGATTCGCTGCCTGTCTGTATTATAAAAAAAACACCTAAAGGAAATAAAGTATATAATTCTGGGATTTCTTTTATATAACACTTTGAGCTGTGTCTTTAGAAATGTAAAAATCAGTAGGAATATAGGAAAAAATACTTTAGATGCTACTTGCTGATGGCAGCTATTTTACATATTTTTATGACCATCAATTTATATGTTTTTAAGACTCTAGTTGATTTTAACAATTATCCAACTGCTGTATTATAAAAAAAAAGCCCCAGAAGATAACAAATAAATAATTTGTTTTTGGATTTTTTTTTTATAATGGGGCAGGCGATTTACTCAGAAATCTAAATCGGTATTATCCTAACGGAGTCATGCGACACCCAAGTTTTCCATTATGTAATGTACATAATTAAAAGATACATAACTTTTAAAGCTTAGGTAAAAAACACAAATAGAAGGTAATGATTTAATCTCTAGACTATTTGAGAAAAAACAATGTTTGGCTATTTTGCAGTTAGGATTACTGGGAAAGGATGTAGCATAAACTGGAACCTGTAATTTCAACAGTAACCCAAACTGCAAAATACCTTCAATTACTAGAATCAGCAAAAAAATTTTCCATTGATACTTCTGTATAGTTTTTTCCAAACAACTTTCTCCAGATAGGTTTTACACTTTCAGAATGTAATTAATTACTTAGATGTAAGATTAAAAAAATAATAAATACCCCCTCAAGCAGCTGCTTGCCACAGAGATCTGACAGGAAGGTCTGAGAGGATGGCAGGACCTCAGCAGAAAAACAACACATCCATGCCTTACCTGGGGCTCAAACCTAGGTCCCTTAGATCAGTAGCCAAGCGTGCTAACCACTCAGCCATGATAAGATTAGCAGACTATATTTCTGTTGGTCCACTGTTGTTGATATAATTTGAACAGCCCACCTAAGCTTGTTGAGGGGTATGTTTTTGAAATAATGATTTGTGTTCCACTGATATATTTTTAAAAATGCAAAAACTCTGCACTATTCATACCTCCCTCTGGCAATGTACAGATACAGCATTTTTATAAATATTATCATCAAAAACAATTTAATAATTATCAAAATCTTTTGAAAACCACTTAGTGTTTTTAATGTTACTCTATAAACAGACTTTGAGTCATTTAAAATATAACTTACTGTATTCATGGGTTTAGGTTTTTCCCCCTGAAACATTTATAAATTCATTTCACTCTCAATTTTTAAGCCCTTTGCTACTTGGGAAATGGAAGTGAAATCATAAACAAAATGTATATTTCAGTTTTGTATTATGAATGATTGCATTTGTCCCTTATATAAATTTCTCTGAGTAGAAATGTTAGTAGAAAATGCATAAAAATTAAAATTTTTTGTACTTCTTAAAAGCAATATGCTCTTCTACCTCTCGTTTTGTAATTTTTCTCTGTCTGGTCTGTGGTGTGGTGCTTGTTCAGAGATATATGGCATCCTATGAATATGCAGAAATAAGCATCAGCTTTTAAATTTGATCATATATGAGGTATTTTTTTTTTACAATTTCACTATTTATATTGAATAATTCATTCTCTACAATAATAATTTCCTTGTGAAAATGTTTTTCACAAATAACATTTTCCTAGTAATAATTTTGTTTAGGAATTTTTTGTAGCTAATTTGTTTATCTCCTGATTCACTGGAAATCAAATAACACTAGCATATTCAATGGTACCTTTACATACACAATTAAAAGAACCTTCTTGCTCAGAAATTAATTTAAAATAACTTAAAATTCTATATCGTTGAACAATAAAATTTAAAAGTTTACTTTGATAATTTGTCCAATATTCTGCTATAAAGCAATGATCATGCATAATGAACTAAAGGATATTAAAATGTAACATTTTCTGCAGTACTGTCTTTTAATGATTGACAAAGATTAATTCAAAAACACAAATGTCAATCTCTCAGTTTCCACAAAAAAGAACTTAAAACCTTCAGAACAACCAAAAAAAAATGTTTCATCACATTTTAAAACTCGAAAGTGATAAGAACTTAAATTATTAAATTCCTAAATTTACAAAAATAACTGATAATATGTAAGCTAGTGAGCAGCAAAATTTCTAATCTGTGAACTTAGCTTCCTTCAACCAGAATGGCATTAGGATGAAAGGGATGACTCATTGCCACCCTTGCTCAGAGCTATCATGGCTTGTAGTTTATGAAGGTCATAGATTGCCACAATCCTTTGCTTCCCCTGCTGCATGATGTCAGCAGCAGCTACTGGGAAAATAAACAGTCCCCAGTGATCAAACACTGCAGAGTTAAGCAGATATAACCTTGCTTTTCGTGCTAGGTTTTTTTTTTATCTTTATTTCGCCATGAAACAATGATCCTACTTGTTCAATTACTAATTAATTTAGGGTGCATTAACAGTTTTGTGATGTTAATTATTCTTTTATTAATGAAAATAAAACTGAAATTCATGTGATAGAAAAACATCCCATGAAGCAGGCTATGGAGTGCCCAGCCACGATAGCAGACCTACTCAATAGCATAGGGTCACATTCATCCAACACCATTTGGGTTCTGTTTATGGCAGTTTGAAGGTTTTATTACTTTCTCACATCAAGTTGAGGAATAAATTGAAAAAAAAAAAAGCATTATTTAAAAGCTTTGAGGCTCTTTTTAATAATATGTATAAAAGCTCAAAATATTATATTTTTCAAAATTTAAAATTTCTTTTGTGGTGCTAATGATGCAGTTTAGCATTCATGCATACTTCATGAACTGCATTTTCACAATCACATTACCATAAGGTTTAAGCCACTAGTGCTGAAAGGAACCTCAGGCACTATGTTTATAAGTGGACCTTTTCAATTTAAAATAATTTAAAAATTCTCTGAGCAAGAAGGTCTTTTAATTGTAGACCTTTTCAAGATAGATGCAAAATAGAAACTGACATGCCTGAGACACGTTACTCCAAGGTAAGTTGGTGATGCCCTTAGAAGTGAGGGTTCAGTTATCTGTGATGGCCACTGACCAGGATTTTCCACCAGCTGATATCCTGTGCATCTGTTCACTTAAGGCTAACAATCCATAGCTAAACAAAACACAGCTGCATATCTTTTTAAATCAAGCACAATCTTTTTAATTTCCAATGAATTTTATACATTATTGCTTATAATAATAACTTTAATATCTAATAGCACAAAATAAAACTTGAACAACATAGATTAATTAGCAGAATTATTGTGTGTATTTTTCATTTGAATGTATTTTCTGCAAAATATTTTTATTTTTGGCAGTTTTGTATTAAAGATTTTGCAGGATGCATGAAAATATATTTTCACTTGCAGCAAAACCTTCAAGATCTCCACTTTTACGTGTTTTTCATCTGTCCATATTAAATTCATGTTTTAATTTTTTTTTATAAATTGGAAGGAAACGGAAATTTTCTTCCAGCATTCTTCTTCACTGATTTCTTCAAGAGTTGAGAAAGTCATAGCGGAGCAATACCAGATGCTGGACTATTGTCAGATCTCCCACATTCACCAAGCTGTTTGAATTTTGAAACCCCATCCCATTACGAGTTGGGGCTCAATTTTTTTAACTCACCACAGGGGAAACCTGTGTTCCAAATTTCAGACCTATCTGTCAAGTATATGAAGAACTACAGAATGCCGAATTCTGTTAAAACAGGGAAAGAACCCACATAAGTACATAAGCAATTGGCAACCATAAGGCACAAGATGCTGTCAGTAAGTTGGAGAAATGCATTCTCTGCTGGTGTCCACATGGGTATCACTGCATTATGATGATGATTCTAGCCTTAATTTTTCAGTCTACTGTGTTTTTTGCATTGCGACCAAAAATTTTTTTAAACAATATTGTCCCTACTATTAATAAAGATTTGAAGCTGTACAGTCAATTTAATATTTAAAAAAGAATCTAAAGCTGAATTTCTGGCAGTCTTCCGGGGACAGAACCTTTAATTCAGTGACTCCCTGGAAAGCAGAGATGTATGGTCATCCTAATCATAACAAGGGGACTGGTACACAGCTCACCTTCTAATGCATGCCTTGCTACCATTTACAGACTAGTTTGAGTCTAGAAGGTGGTTAATGTGGGTTTTTTTCTCATTTGAGAAAACTTATGCTATGGATTGTCTCTGACTGATGCTTAAACTTAGCTATGGATTGTCTCTGACTAACATTTATTATTTTGATTTAATCCTTCCTAGGTCCAGATATTTTTTCACTCTGATCAGGCAAAAAAAAATTTAACTAGAACTTTTTTGCCAAATAACTAATGAAAGGAATTATGGCATGTTATATACCAAATTAATCAGAATTTAATTCTGGATTTCCTGAAAATAAAATATTTATGAAAAAAGACAATGGGTTTTATTTTAATAGGACATTTTTAGAGTCATGCAGTAAGAAAATGCATCTGGCAACACAAATAAAAATTTATTTGAAAAACAATAATAGGAAGAAATGATTATAATACACATAAATAAAAAGGCTGTTTATATCTGAATAACAAAAAAAAACTTGTTTAAAGTAAACATTTCTTCAGTTTTGTAATTTTTTCCCCTGTACCATACTTTGAGAAAAGTCCAGACTTGTTGCAGAGCAATAAGCAAGTCAATTTTAGAATATTTTTAATAAATAATCAACAGAAATAGGTCATTATATGCAAAATGAAAGATAATTTAATTCTGAATTTTATTCAAGTAAAAATTATGAACATTGTAGTAACATATTAATTTTAATAGCACTTTTTACAGTGGTATACCAAAAAAAAGGTGCATATTTCATAATTACTTCCAAAATCTTCCATTTTTAAAAATCATTTTTTTTTTTTGTTAATTTTTAGGAGGTTTTCAAAAATTTATGAAAAAATAAGCTCACTGAACAAAAAAATTAGTCATCTCCCACTGTAAGAGGATTACATTCGTTCGACAGCAACAGAGGGTGTACCAGTAATAAACGCATCCTACAAATAGCTGTGCCGTTCACTACGGGTTCATACAGTGACAAGTGGTTGTGTGCCATGTGTGTGTTAGTCACGCCAGAGATATGAATGAGTGGCAGAATGGTATTATTGCATTTGGCCAAGCCAAAGGGCATAGTGTACAAGAAGTTGCTGCCTTTGTAGGTGTGTTGAAACATACTGTCCAAAAGGGTCTTCCAACAGTGGAATACATTGCCATCCACCACTAATCATCACCAGAACTGCAGCAGAAAGATTGCTCACCAATAGGGACTTTGCAGCATGTCACGCACTGTTAGGGCAAACTGCTTTGCAATGAGACAGGAATTGCTTCAGTCAGTCAATGCAGGCCTACAACAAGCTGTTTCTGAACGAACACTCCGAAGGAAACTGCATGTCATGTATATCTGGAGCAGAGTACTGTGGAAGAGACCCATGTTAACAGCTCTGCACAAGGCTGCATGGCTACAGTGGGCGCAGCACCACAAAGACTGGACTGTCAACTCTTGGAAGCATGTGATTTGGTCAGATGAGTCATGCTTTTGCTTGTACTTGAATGATGCGAAGTGACGGGTACTTTGTAAGCCGCATGAAACCTTCCATGTGGACTGTGTGTAAGGTTCTATTCAAGCTGGAGGAGGATCTGTGATGTTCTGGGGGTGTTTCACGTACAAGGAAATGGGTCCTTTGGTTGTGGTGACAGCACACTTGAACCAGAAGGGCTATATGGAGCTATTGGATGACCACATGTTGCCTTTTGTGCAGCATCTCCACAGTTAACACCAGAAGGATACCCTAGTCTTCCAAGACCACAATTGTCACGTGCACAGGGCTTGAAGTGTGTTGGATTGGCACAACGAGCATTCTGAAACCTTCGAACATCTTGACTGGCCCGCCAAATCCTCGGATTTGAATCCTATAGAAAACTTGTGGGACTATATGGGGCACGAGTGAAGCGCTGTCCCAGTCATCCGGTCAGTCTAGCCGAACTGTGGCATTTGATGCTGGAAGAGTGGATGAATATTGATGTGCATTATATCTGCATACTGGTGGCATCCATGCCAGACAGGATTTCAACTGTTCTTCAGTTGCACATAGGCGTTACGTGCTATTAGGTGACATTCAGTCAGGGGTGACTAATTTTTTGTCCAGTGAGCTTATGTTGATAATAGTTCAAATCAAACTTGTGAGCTTAGATCAAGGGTCTGCTAATACAGTTAACAAACAAATCGATAATACTGTATGGCACTTTTAAAATATGGCAATTAAATGGCTTTATTGAATTATTTATATTGTAGTTTAATAAAATATGCATCAAATGAAAAAAGAAAATATTTTTCAAGCTTGAATTACATATTTTTAAAAGATATATGTAAGAAAATTTTCAAACTGCATTTTTTTTTTAAATTGAAGTTTCATAAATTGCACAAAAAATGTATAGACATCTGTGACCTGGGAAGGATGTTAAGATTGTAGACTTATTGCACTTGTGGGCTTCTGTTAAAGGAGAAGAATCTACTGTGTTTTTTATTTCTTTGTGAGATGCACAGATACAGGGGATACTTTCTATCAGCTGGCAAATAATGGCATTGCAGATCAAAAGCCATTGCAGCTAAATGAACTGTTGAAAGAAGCTTCAACATCGCTGATCCTAAACTGGAGGAATGCGTTTCAGATGCCAACATAGTGGTAAAGGCCCAGTGAGTTCAAATGGTAAAGAATTGCACCAATTTAGTCCACTGTGTGCAAAAAAATGCTGTTCAGTAGCAAAACAATCCAAGTTCTTATATGTTGCTCAGATTTCTTGAGATCTGATGATGTATCATTGAAAAACATGCCTGATATGCTTTTAAATAAAATTTGGAATGTAGTTTTCCATTTTGAGTTCTTTTTACTTTTTGCTTTAATCTAACAGACTGCACTTCCCTTGTGTTGTTCATAAAATTGAGGTCTCTGTACTTCAAATATTGCATTGAAGTATTTTTTTATTGCATTCTAGATAGTTCAGAAGCTGAACCTAAATTATTTGAGGAACCAAAAGAATTACTTGAAAGACTAAAAGAAGTTAAAGTTGTGTCTACTGAACAACCAAAGGTAATTTTACATTATTGTTTAGTGTAGAAGGATTTGCTCAGTGGCCATTGAATTATGAATGCCTCACCATATGTTGAAGAACTGTGTGAGTGTAATAAAAGCTTATACATGTCAACAGTACCAACCATCAGTTAGTATTGAAGTTTGTGAGCTGTATACAGGCCATCTCTTGGTAATTTGGCACTTGAGGTGAAGCTATCAGATTCCACCCTAGAGAAGAGGAGGGGCAATTCTTTCTTAAAATAAAAAATTTACATAATCATCCCTTTTTTATTCGTAGTAATCAAAATATAACCACTTGAAAAGAAAATATCAACATTGATTTTTCTTACTTAAACTCTTTTTATTTTCTTAGTGAATAAAGCACACTCAAAGGTATAAAGACTAAATTGATCTGATTTAATTAAAATAGATTTCCTGCATTGACGAGCTGTATCTGCAAGGTGTTGGAGAGAATGATAAATACCAGGCTGGCCTGGTATTTGGAACATCACGGCCTTCTTCCCAACACCCAGTGTGGCTTTCACAGACACCGGTCTACTTTAGACCACCTGATCCACCTCGAATCGGCGATCAGGAATTCATTTTTACGTCAAAAGCACCTGGTGTCCAGTACCATTGACAGGGTGTAGCACAGAGGCAGCCTGCCTCATGGTGCCTGTGATAGTCCACCCATTCACTTTTCCTTTTCCTTAACCAGTTTTGCTTAATTTACATAATATTTATCATTTTGGGGATTATTATTTCATTTTGTGAAAATTTAGAAGAGCTTCTAAATAGATTTATTGTGTGATATCCCCGTAGAGAAACATTTAATTAATATTATTATATAATTGTTTTGTATTAATGTTTCTCTTGTAATAAAAACAAAATAGCAATTGGAGATTTTCTTATATTTTTGTTTTATGATCTATCAGGGGCGATATTTAATTGTTTGCCTCAGGGCGTGATCTAATCTGGCGACGGCCCTAATGGTTTCAATTTTCTTCAACATGCGACCAGGACATGTAGAGACCAATGAACCATCATTATCTATTCACCATCAGCAGTTGTCCCTACAGTATGCAGATAAATTGTGATCCCTGCCAGGCCATCCCTGCTTTGCCCATCCCACTTGGGACTGCGTTTTCAGTCCAAAGTGGGAAATGCTTTATGCTAATTGGCCGACTGCGATTTGTCCTTTTGGTTTGCAAGTCCGAGGCTGCCTCAGAGACATCAACACCAGTGTCGATAGCATTGCACAGTTGACAGCCAAGTCACTCCCACTGTGGCTCACTGTTTCCCCTTTCTGTGATATTTCCCTGTGCAGGATGGGGAAGGCCTTTACACCCGACTGTGTACAGGCAACTCTTTGCCAGCGATCATGCTGAGTACCCGGACTTCTTGCCTGTCTTCACAGAACGCTCGAAGTCTGGCACATCAGTGGAATCCGCCATGGTCTGCTGTGACGTAATCATTGCAGACCAGATCCCACTGCAGTGTTCCATCTTCACTGCAGAGTTGCATGCTATCTGTCACGCTTTGGACCATGTGGCAGCTATGCATCATTGTTGGTGTATGCTTTACACTGGCTTGCTTAGCTTGCTACAGGCTTTGATCTTGGTGAGGCAACAGCCTCACTCAGTTCTACAATCCACCAGCAACTCCATCATCTGGCAGCCACTACAACCATCCATTTCTGTTGGGTGCCCAGTCATGTTGGTGTCAGGGGCAATGACTTGGCAGATGCCGCTGCCAAGTCGGCCATGTCCCTGTCTGGCTCTCAATTGCCAGTTCCATATCTGTATTTCCGGAAGAGTTTTACCATCGAGCTCTTGGCACAGTGGAAGAGATCTTGGTCAGAACAGCTTATGAAGAAGCTCTTTGAGATCAAACCTATCATCAAACCATGGAGGTCTTGTTACTGAAGGAATCGTAAGGAGGAAGTTGTACTTGCTTGGCTCCACTTAGGTCATTTGTTTCTTCTACGGGCAGACGACAAACCTAAGTGTGAGTTTTATGACACCATTTTAACTATTAAACATATTTTATTCTCATGTCCAGCTTTGAACGTAGAATTTATTTTAACTTTCATGATTTTACGTCCGAGCCCCTTACACTCGGACATCTCTTATCTGATCATTATTGTTTTACCTCTGTATTTAAAGTTTTATGATATACTGAATATTTACTCGCCTATAGTTTTACTCCTCTGTTTATTATTCTATATGTTTAACCCAGGTTGCTTACACCTGGGTTACTTTTATATATATTTATAACATATTTATACCTTTGTTCATTGTTGTCCAATATGTTCCATTTTATTGTTTTACATTTATAGTTTATTTTTAAATTTGGTTAAGGGTACCACGACTTGAATCATTTTTTTATGGACATTTGTTTGGCACATTATAACCATAGATGCTAATGCACCATAAAACCGTAAACAACCAAGATTTTTCAGGGTTGCAGTTGGCCCCAAGTTCATTTTTATGGGCAATAATGCTTGTCCTCATAGGGTTTGGCAAGTCTACGATTACCTCAAAAGTGAGTATATACACAGGATGGGGGATGGCTCAGTCGGCAGCACACCAGGCTAGTAATCTGCAGTTCCTTGGTTTGAGTCCCAGCTGGGTCAGTGTTGAGATTTATATCTGCAAAACACCTTGCCCTCTGTCAGTAGGGGAAACCAATGGGCTTGGAAAGGCCACTGTCTCTCAGATGGGACATTAAGCTGTGGCACCATGTGCAGGAGCAGGGCTGTAGCTATGGGGGGAGGCTCCCTCCCAAAGTAACTCGGAGTTGGCAAAATTCAAAGCGACTTCATTAAATCTGGGTAAGTTGTGAAAATTTGTAATCTGTTTTTTTTTTTTTTGAAAATTAAGGGGAGTTGTCAAAATTGAGGCAACTTGGCAAATCTATGGCAGTTTGGAAAATGGAGAGATGGCAAAATTTAGAGCAGTTGGCAAAATTCAAAGCTACTTAGTAAAATACAAGTGAGTTGGCAAAATCGGGACAACTTGGCAAAATTTGGAGAATCTTGGTAAAATCTTGGGGAGTTGCCAAAATTCGGAGTGACAGCAAAATTGTGGGGAGTTGGCAAAATTCAAGTGAGATGTAAAAATTGGGATTTTTTTCTGTAAAAGTATGGCGAGTTGACAAAATTTGGAGTGACTTGGCAAAATCGTGGGGAGTTGGCAAAATTCAGGTGAGATGTAAAAATTTGGATTTTTTTTCTGTAAAATTATGTGACTTGGCAAAAGTGTGGGGAGTTGGCAAAATTCAGGTGAGATGTAAAAATTTGGATTTTTTTCTGTAAAATTATGGTGAGTTGGCAAAATCTAGAGGCAGTTGGCAAAATTCGGAGAGTTGACAAAATTCAGGTGAGATTTAAAAATTACAATCTTTTTACTGTAAAATTATGGCGTGTTGGCAAAATCGAGGCAACTTTGCAATATCTAGAAGAGTTGGCAAATCTTGAGGGAGTTGGAAAAATTCAGAGTGACTTTGGAAAAATCAGGTGATATGTACAATGACTGTACAAATCGATGTTAATGTAACTCCTGGCATACTGAATTTGCTAAAAGGTTAAATTTAAAAAAAGGAAAATACATCAAATTATGTTCTTTACAGAATGTATGTTACAGCTGAATCAACATCATCCACTTATTCCCCTAACAGCAATCCAACACATGAAAGTAATTTTCATTGCTATACAAAAGAAGTGGGCATTGGGTCCTCTGCTGTGCATCCTCCTAACATACAATCAACATGAAACTAATAAAAATTGAATTACAGAAAAATGGGCATATGGGCATCCATACAGTTCCACCTAAATACAGTCAGTTGCAATCTAGCTGCAATAAAAATAAGAATGATTAACCCCTCCCTTTATTGAGCTTCATGTCCTCCTCCTAGAGGAGATGCTAATGACTGACTCATCACTTAAGCAAGGCCATTTTGGGACCATTCAACAGGGTACAATCTGCAAGACCAGTGCTCATCATCAGATCATCAAATATGCAAACAAATACTGCTAATGTTATCCTGATAACTACATATCATTAATGCATTTATATCACTAATAACACCAAACAGGTTTAAATACACGTAAAAACATTTCACATCATATCTAAGAATAAATAAACTTCATATGAGTAAACTGTGTAGTAAGGTCCAAAAGAGTCCCCCCCCCCCCCAAGGGTATTAAAGAGGTAATAGAATCAAGCAATAATTTTTATTTTTCAATATAATAATCACCCTTTATTTCAATGCATTTTTTAGAACAGCTAATTGTCTTTTCTATACCACTGAAAAAATAATCTGAATTTTTGTCCTTAAAATGGTCTAAAACTGCAGAAATTACTTCTTGTGAATTTTTTCACATGCAGATCCAACTTCAATTTTGAAAATGAAAAAATAGTTGCTAAGGAGCTAGGTCGGGGCTGTACTGTGGGTGATTTAATTCCTGGAAACCACATTGCTGAAAAGCAGCCTTCACAGCAACTGAAGTGGGCACTGGCGCATTGTTGTGCAATAATCACAATCCCCAGGGCAGCTTTCCTCGACGTTTCTCTTTGATGGTATTCTTCGTGCATAATATTCATCAGTAACTAGTATTTCGTTCCTTAAAGTCGACCTGAATCCCCTGAGAATCCCAAAAGATGATGGCCATGATCTTTTTTTTGGATTGTGTCACTTTTGCTTTATTTGACCATGGAGATCTGGATGCTGCCTCTCCATAGATTCCCATTTAGACAGGGGATCATGGTACAAAACAATAATTTCATCTCCCGTGACAATTGAATCAATGACTTCTGTATCTTGCCCCTCACAGAGTGCTAAAAATCCAGTACAGCATTCCACGCATCGTTGTTTTTGGACAACATTCAAAAGTTTTGGGACCCATCTTGCATTTACTTTGTTCATACCAAGATGGTTGTGTAAAATTCGAATCACCATGGTTTTTGAAAGTCCACACCTTGCTGATAATTCATTAATTTTCAGTCGCCTATCCTTTAGCACTTCTTCTTGTACCAGTTTAATTGTTTCTGGAGTGAGTGTTTCTGCAGGTCTTCCTTGATGAGGTTCATCTTCAATCGAATCTCTCCCTAAGCGAAACTGCTTAGCCCATTCTTTAATTGTCAAATATGACAGGGAAGATTTGCTGTACACAGCATCTAAAAGTCATTTAATTTCTGCCAGGCTTTCGCCTTCTTCCATCTTCTTTCATCAAAAAATTAATGACCGCACGATACTGAAGTTTAATATTGGGCAACAGCACTTTTATCTGCAACGCTAGCTGGAGTGCTACTTATGCTAGAGCTGCAAAATTTTTACTGCAGTGCAACGAAACATAGGGTGGGGGTTGACGGAGTTAGACCTGTCAATTCTTGTTCTAACATGTTCGGGCTGGAAACTTTTGGATGAAAGGGAATGTTCATAGTGCTAATTAGAGGAGATCTTGATTGGCGGCTGGTAGCTCAGTGGTCCAGAGCACCTGACATGTTATCAGGAGGTTGTGGGTTCGTATCCCACCCGGCTCAAGACAATTTTTCCTCTAAAATTTAAATCGATGCTAAAGTGCTGATTTATTAGTTAATATGGAATACGTCGAGTTTATTTCATTATTTATTATCTGCATACTTGTAATACATGCTTCCATCTATTGGCAAATGTAAATGCCGCTTGTGGCTAAATTGCCTGAATAGTGCCTGTATGAAATATAAAAGGAATGTTCATAGCGCTAATTAGAGGAGATCTTGATCGGCTGCCGATAGCTCAGTGTTCCAGAACACCTGACATGTTATCAGGAGGTCGTGGGTTCGTATCCCACCTGGCTCAAGACAATTTTTCCTCTAAAATTTAAATCGATGCTAAAGTGCTGATTTATTAGTTGATATGGAATACGTCAAGTTTATTTTATTATTTAATACATCTTAAAGTTTCTTGATTTTTTTTTTTAATGAAAATTTTTGGCCTACTTTTATTGTTTGAAGCTTGTCATGGAACATAAGCTCTACCTCTTTCATCTGAGTTATTTGGTGCAAATTGCCTGGAATGTATTACTTCCAGTCATATGGGAGTTTACCTATAAGTTTTGCAAGACTCTTTCTGGTATAGTTGCCTTGGCAAAAATTTCATCCATTGTTGATTTAACAACGTTTTTGCAGGTTCTCTTTTAGTGGTGTATTCCAAAGCCAATCTGAGTAAAGTTGCAATGGAATTTACATTTCTCACTTCCAAAAATTATCATAATGGTAACACTAGCTGAGATATAACACATTATTAATTGTGTTTTAACACAATTAATAATGTTGATTTCATTGGCATCAGCATTGTAGAGTTGGCAGAGTTCCATTGTGCTGCAAATGAGCATTTAAATGTCATCTCCTTCCAGTTGTTTTCACGAAAAAAAGTTCCATGACTGGACATTATAATCATCTTAAGGAGAATAGATTTCCGAAACTTCTCTCTTAAAGTCCTCGTAATATTCTATCCCTTGACGACTTCCGGCATTGTTCCACCATTGATTAGCACAGCCAGAAATGTGCAGAACAAAAACTTTCTACACAAAAGAAACAAGGTGTAAAATATCAAAAATGTAAATGGCCAAACTGGTGTCACAAAGAAAGGATAATGACAAAAGAAAAATAAGTTGTGAGGAAACTTGCAAACCTGTACCTGGACCGTGGGCAAGGTTACTCACTGTGCTGTCCTACTGAACACCAGTGTCAGTACTTACTTTCACTCCCCAACATCTCATGACCACTTAAACAAGATACAGCACAACCTTTTTGTTGCATGGCACTTTATATAGACAGAAGTATTCCACGAACTCAACAAATATCCATGATGACGGATATTTTGAACCGTCAAACCTTATCTCAGGTTATTGCCAATAAACAGTTAGCTAATAACTGGATCAGCAACTTGTTGAGAGTGGTACATGCCAGACTCATCTGGTATTTAGAACACCACAACCTTCTTTCCAACACCCAGTGTGTCTTTCACAGGCAACGGTCAACTCTTGACCATCGGTTATCAAAAACTCATTTTTACGTAGAGATCACCGGTGTCAATTTTTTTCAACATCGAAAAAGCATACGACATGGCTTGAAGATTCGGCATTCTTCGTGACCTCCACAGCTTTGGCTTGAGAGGTCATGTGCTGATCTTCATCTTCAACTTCTTATCGGCATGTTCTTTTCATGTTTGTGTCAGCAACACTGTTGTGGCCATACCCCCAAGAACAGGGGGGTGCCACAAGGCTTCATTCTAAGTGTTACACCTTTTGCTGTCAAGATTGATTCTATTACTAGATAACTTCCTCCATCAGTAGGCAATGCCCTCTATGTTGATAACTTTAGCATATTTTGCTCTTCGTCCAGCATGAGGGTCATTGAAAGACAACTGCAGATTGCCCTGAACAATCTTTCTGTTTGGGCGACGGCAAATGGGTTTCGGTTCTCCCTACAGAAGACCGCTTGTGTGCACTTTTGCCACAAGCATAATCTTCACCTGGATCCCGAGCTATGGCTCAAAGGTACCATCATTCCAGTTGTGGCGGAGACCAAGTTTCTTGGTTTCATCTTCGATCAGAATTTGACCCTTTTACCACACATCCGTCATCTCAGGTCCAAGTGCACGCAGGCATTGTACATCATCAAGGTCCTCTCTCTTGTGGGGAGCTGACCGAAGTTCTTTGCTCCACCTGTACCATGCATTTGTCCAATCAAAACTGGACTACAGATCCTAGGTGTGCGACTCTGCCCGGGATTTGGTGGTGAAGGTGCTGGGCCCCCTCCATCACCAAGCCCTTCATGTTTGCACGGGAGCCTTCCGCACCTCAATGGTACAGAGTCTTTACATTGAGACCGATGAACCATCTTTATCTCTTTGCCGTCAGCAATTGTCCCTACAATATGCATCTAAATTGCGATCCCTGCCAGGCCATCCCACTTGGGACTGTGTTTTCAGTCCAAAGTGGGAAATGCTTTATACTAATAGGCCCAACTGCCATTCGTCCATTTAGTTTGGGTGTCCGAGGCTACCTCAGAGACATCAACACCATTCTCAGCATCGAACAGTTGACTTGGCCACTACCACCTTAGCTCACTGTTTCCCCTTCCTGTGATTTTTCCCTCTGCAAGATGGGGAAAGCCTTTACACCCGACTGTGTACCGGCAACTCTTTGCCAGCCATCATGCTGAGTACCCGGACTTCTTGCCTGTCTTCACAGATGGCTCGAAGTCCGGCACATCGGTGGGATCAGCCATGGTCTGCTGTGATGTAATCACTGCAGACCAGATCCCACTGCACCGAGCATACACCACTGCTCCTCTGCAACTTCACTGCAGAGTTGCATGCTATCAGTCTCGCCTTGGACCACGTGGCGGCTAAGCATCATCGTCGGTGTGTTCTTTACACCGACTCGCTTAGTTTGCTACAGACTTTGATCTCGGTGAGGCATTGGCCTCACCCTGTTCTTTCTAAGATCTGCCAGCAGCTTCATCGTCTGGCAGCCACCACTACCATCAATTTCTGTTGGGTGCCTGGTCACATTGGTATCAGGGGCAATGATTTGGCAGATGCTGCTGCCAGCTTAGCCACATCCCTGTCCGACTCTCCGTTGCCAGTTCCATATCTGAATTTCTGGCAGCGTTTCACAATCAAGCTCCTGGCACAGTGGCAGAGATCTTGGTCAGAACAGCTTACGAATAAGCTCTTTGAGATCAAACCTATCATCAAACCATGGCAGTCTTGTTACCCAGGAATCACAAGGAGCAAGTTGTACTTTCTCGGCTCCGCTTAGGTCATTCTTTTATTACTTATTCGTTTGTTCTTCAGGCGGACGACGTACCTAAGTGTGAGTTTTGCAACACCATTTTAATGATCAAATGTATTTTAATTGAATGTCAATGTTTTAACTTTGAAAGACACATGTTTTTTAACTTTCATAATTTTATGTCCGAGCCCCTTACACTCAAGACATCTTTTATCAGACCATTGTTGTTTTAACTCTATATTTCAATTTTTACGATATACTGGTTATTTTACTCGCTTATAGTTTTACTCCCCTATTTATTATTCTACATGTTTAATCCAGGTCACTTACACCTGGGTTATTTTTATATTGAACGTATTTATACATTTGTTTTTCTTTTGTTGTCCTCAACATTTCATTTTATTGTTTTGCATTTTACTTGTTGCCTTTATAATTTATTTTTAAAAATTGGTTGAGGATACCACAACTTTTATCTTTTATATGGACATACGTTTAGCACATTATAGCCTTAAATGCTAATGTGCCAATAAACCCAAAACAACCAACCAGCCATCAACACTTCTGCTTCTTTTAATGCATTGTGCAATCTTTCCGTTACTCTTGCTACGACATCAGGACTCAAAATGCAGAGTCAGCCATATTAGTAGTAGACACGTTAGCGATCTGCCAAAATTTGAATTTATGAAATTTAGATACTTTTTTTCTTGAGCAGTGCTCAAAGGTACTTCTATACAACAATACAATATTAAAGCTACACTAAGCTTGGCAATAAACTTGCTTATCAAAATGTTTATTTATTGTGCGTCCAGACAGTTCTAATCACTACAAAAATGCAATAGTTATATGAATCAGCAATAACAGCAGTAAACTTCAATACCTTTGACTAATATTATTTTTAAGCTTCTCACTCAACAGTAAATTTGGCTTAACCTGTCATTAAATCTATGGATAGTACAACTAATGAACTCACAAAAATTTGTTAGGGCAACAAATAATTTGTTAGTGCCCTGTTTGGGCACCACTATTTTCATGGTCCTGTAATGCTCCAAAAGTATGTTATTATCTTATTTGCTGGAGCTAAACTTGGGCACCAGACAATTAATCTTGCGAAGAAATTAAATAAGGGTTCTTTAAATAAGCATTAGATAAGAAAAGAACTGAAATTTAAATAAGATTGTCCAAAAAAAAAAAACGTTAAATAAATTAATATTTGTAAACAAGTTCTGCTCAAGAGAGAAAAAATCAAATTCAAATGCAAATTTCATAAAGTTCATTGGATTATAGGCACCAATAAAATGCAAAAGCCTTTACTAAGTTATTAATCAAAGTGACACACAAATAAAGCTCCTCCTCCTTCATCTTCTATTCTACAATTACACACTTCTCATTCTGACACTTCACCTCCTCTGACTGTTGTGACTTCTGTCACTCATACACAGGCACACATCTCTCTCAAGCCAACGTGGCACATGCTGGGAAGTAACATTTGCATATTGCAATCGGGCACTGAAGATGACATAAGCAGACGTAACCTTGCTCTGCTGCAGGCAATCAAAATGAGTTTGTGCAATTGGTAACAGTATGGGCAGGGAGAAAACGATGATTCAAAGTAAAGAAATTCCCCATATAATAATAATATATAAAAAAAAATAAATACCCCTCAAACAGCTGCTTGCCACAGAGGTCTGACAGGAGCCTGTCAATTTATATGCCACAGTAGAAGATCTGAGAGGATGGCAGGACCTCAGCAGAAAACAACACGAACATCCATGCCTTACCCGGGGCTCGAACCCAGGTCCCGTAGATCAGTAGCCAAGCGCGCTAACCACTCGGCCATACCAAATCTAAATCGCATAGATGCTCAGATTATACCTCCAGATTACAACACCTGTTGTGCTACTGGCTGAGCCCACCCTACCCTGCAAAAATTTGTAAGTTGTACTGTATTTTTTTACAAAATATTTTCATCATATAATGATATCTTTTACCTTAATTTAGGACATGGAATTGGCAATATGAGAAATAGTTATGAAATGAATACATGCTTGTTAAAAATATTCCTTGCAATATATAAAATATTTCAATTTGTAAATTTATTCTAATTGTCAGTTTTGGCCTTGTTTTACCCTTCATGAAGCCAAAAAAAAAATTGCAGATAAGGATGTACAAAATCAATATCCTTTTTTTATTTTTGTTTCCTACCCAGTAAAGTTTTTTCCTTTCATTTATTCTTAATGATACTTTTACAACTTTTAAATTGGTGAATATTTACTTTACAATCTTTATGATCAAGCTAGCAAAATGTGAAATGGAAGCATGTTGCCTTTTCATTTAAGCATAACCATTAATCTTCCACAAGCTCATTTACTCTCATAGAAAATTCAACATTTTTTCCCAGACTTCTACTGAAAAAGGAATGTAAAAATTATAAAACACTAATGAAATATAATAAAATATTTATATATACTGGTACGAATGAAAATGCGATTTTTTTTTTTACTAGAGAAACAATGTATAAAGAAGAAAATATAAAAAAAGTGTAATGCTTTAAAATCGTGTATCTAGGATATGAAAGATTTTTCCCGCAGTTTAGAGGCTCGAGTTCAAGCAAGATTTATCTCTGCAAAACTCCCCACCCTGCGTTTTGCATTAACTAGGTCATTAGGGGACATCCAGGGCTTGGAAAGGCCGCTGTCCATCAGATGGGACGTTGAGCCATGGGCCCATTATGATGGTTCACTCATTTACTCTTACTTTTCTTAACAGCTTTTCTTCATTTAAATTATAATTATTATTTTGGGCATTTCTTTACTTGGAATCATCATTTCTCCCTGCTATAGTTGCTAAATTCGCAGAGCAAGGACACGCTCACTTACATCATCTTCAGCTCCTGATCGCATATGCAAATGTGGGTTCCCTGTATCATATCCCTTGGGCCATGTTAGCTCAAGTCAGGTGTGGCTAAGTGACAAGAGTCATGGTAGTTAGAGGATTGTAGTAGAGAGCAAATTTTAGGAGTTCTTTTGTTGGAAGGAGGTGTTAGTTTGTTGGAGATGTGGAGGAGAGTGACTTGTAGTCACAGTGTTTTTTATGCAAGTGTTTATTGGTGAGTCTAGAAGTCGATTCATCTTTTGCTTTATGAAATTCATTTTGACTTATTCATTTTTTGCTCTTGAGCATAGTTTGTTTAAATCTTTGATTAAACTTTAATTGGACAATTTCTAAGTCCTTTTTCACTCGTTAAAATAAAGAAAAATAAATAAAATAATAAATACCCGCTCAAGCAGCTGCTTGCCACAGAGGTCTGACAGGAGCCTGTCAGTTTCTATGCCACAGGAGGAGATCTGAGAGGATGGCAGGACCTCAACAGAAAAAATTTACAATTTAACCATTTTTTATTCATCAGCTTTTTGAAAATTAAGCCTTAATATATTGTATAGTGCAATCTTTTTTTTTCACCATATCATATTGAAAAAGGCTTATTAAAATCAATATACTTGTAAATTTGTTTATGTTATTTATTTTCATAAAATTTGTAATTAAATTCTGATTAATTTGGTCTATAACACAACCTATTTCTTTTCATTGGTTATTTTTTAAAAACATTGTAAAGTTGACTTATTTATCTGACTTAACACAATTGGCTAAATTTTTTCAAAGTATGGTACCAAGAAAAAAATTACAAAACGAGAGAAATATTTACTTGAAACAAAAAAAATATTTTTTTTTGTTATTCAGAAATGAATAGCCTTTTTATTCATGTGCATTATAATCATTTCTGTCTCTTAGTTTGTTTTTTAATAATTTTTTCTGTTGCCAGATGCATTTTTTTATGCGCATGACTCTAAAAAAACCTATTAAAATAAAACTAGTCATCTTTTTTGTTAAATATTATATTTTCAGAAAATCCAAAATTAAATGCTGATTAATTTGGCATATAACATGCTATATAATTATAAAAATAAAAAAATAATTAGTTATATGGCAAAAAAAGTTCTAATGTTAATTTTCTTTTTGGCTGAGCATAGGGAGAAAATAGCTTGGCCTCTGGATGGAAACAGTTTTTCAGGCTGGACACTGGAAGAGTTAATAGTGCTGTCTAATGTTGGAAAATGCAAAAACTTTAAACAAATGATCTATTTATGCTACAAATTTGAAATTTTGGTAGTAGAGTGTTGTGAACAAGAGGTTTACATTGGGAGCAATGTTTTTCTTCATTGCCCCAGGGGATTGGGAAAATACAATATTTTGGTTTCAAGAATTAGATGAAAAAACCTTTTTTTTGTGTGTGTGTGTGTGTTTTATCAATATAAATACCCCTCAAGCAGCTGCTTGCCACAGAGGTCTGACAGGAGCCTGTCAGTTTATATGCCATAGTAGATGGTCTGTGAGGATGGCAGGCCCTCAGCAGAAAAACAACACACACAACCATGCCTTACCCGGGGCTCGAACCCAGGTCCCTTAGATCAGTAGCCAAGCGTGCTAACCACTCGGCCACGGGACCTTGTTTAAATTCTTGGCAAGATTAATTGCCTGGCACCCGACTTTCCAGCTATCTGGCTAAGTAATTATGAACATACTTTGGAGTGTTGCATCTTATGTGAGACAGCCATCCCCTGTGTACATTAAAGAATTAATTAAAATTAAAAAAAAATTACATTAAAGAACATGCTATGGATGACTTTGATGGAAGATGGTTAAGTGGATGGTTAAGAGACAGATGGCTTGGCCATCTGTCTCTTAACCATCCACTCTTACAGCTGTTCAGTGGGTCCTCTCTCCCAACCTTTACTGAGCCCTTAGGATCCTTGCAACCTGGCCATTCATTCCGTTGTGTGCAAAAAAAAGTGCCGCTTGGAGGTGAAACAACCCAACCTGGATCTAGAAAAAAAAAATAGGAGAGGTGGAGGGGAATGAACTGGAATTGCCTTTAGTATAAAATTTCCTCCTTCATTTTAGTGGTATTTAACCATTATAGTAATCAATTTGTGGATGCAGGTGCAGATGAGACTATGCAAATGCAGATACAGATGAAAATAAGACCCTGCAGGTGTGGATATGGATGGAAATTTTCTAATTCGTGCAGGGCTCTCATTTTAATTATTTCTGTCTGTTAGTTTTTTTAATAAATTTTGCTGTTTTTTACTGCATGATTCTAAAAAAACTATATTAAAATAAAACTCGTCATTTTTCTTATCATCCTATTGCTTTTGACTTTGACATTTATCGGTTGGTCGATTTGTGGGTATGACAGCATTGTTCTATCATATCTTTCAAATGCGATGGAGAAAGTTAATGGTGGGTGACAAATGAAAGCGTGTGATTCAGGGAGTGTCACAGGCTATAAAAAATTGATCCCCATGATTTCTTCTCCCCTAAAAAAGGGAATATGTGAAACTATTGTTCCTCTATATCTCCAGAATGTGACTGCCAAAAGTAACAAGCTATACATCAAATTAAAGTTTCTGATGTAAGGAATGTTGTAGACTATGAAATATTGCCCCCTTTCTTCCCCTATAAAAGGGGGAAATATGAAAATGATTGTTCCCCTATATCTCCTGAACACGAGTGCAGAAAGTAACAAGCTACGTATTGAATGAAAAGCTTGTGATGCAGGGAGTATCATAGGCTATAAAAAATTGACCCTTCATTCTCTCCCCCTCCAAAAAATGGGAAATGTGAAAGTCATTTTATATCTTTCAAATGTGAGGGCCTATAGTTATGAGTTAGGTGTCAAATGAAAGTGTATAATGACAGTCATAAACTATTCTGGTGCCCTATCTTCCTTTGAAATGAATATGAACTTAGTGACTGACTGCACCATCGATATGCTTTAGGTTTATTCCTATTTCTTAGGGCCCTATAGGAAGATAGATAATTTTTTATAATTTATATTTTTTGTTAAATATTTTATTTCCAGAAAATCCAGAATTAAATGCTGATTAATTTGGCATATATAATATGTCATAATTCCTTTCATTAGTTATTTGAAAAAAAAAAACTCTAAAGTTAATTTTTGTCTTTGGCAGAGCATATGAAAAAATAGCTTGGCCTCTGAATGTAAACCAGTTTATCAAGCTCTGGAAGGGTTAGTATCGCTGCAAAGATTGAGAGTAGAACTAACCACATTGTTCAGGTTGTCACTGAAATGCTCAACCCATCTTGCCATTACAGAAACCTCACCAAATAACCTTTCCATCCTTATCCTTTAATCCAGTTATGGTCAAAGAACAGCCCACAGGCCAAATGCAACCCATTGTAATATTTAATATGACACATAAAGTATTTTTTACAGACAGTTTTTTGGTCTGTAAATGGTAGCTTGGTAGTCACTGGAAGGAGAGCTATGCACCAATCCCCTGTGATGATGCATAGAAGCAGCCAGGCCTAGCACTTAATGCCCAACCTGCCTCTCGTGGTGCAGGCCGTTAGTACCTGTCAAAAGAGATGCTGTCTTGTGGAAGTGAACGGAAGGGGAGATCTGCCAGATTATTGTGGCCTACTGATCTGGACAACTATGGCTACTTTTTTTTTTCTACCCTGCTGAGGAGTGGTCAACCACACAGAGTCCTGGTGCTGACCATATAAACCTACTGGATAGTAATAAGGATCTGAGCTTGGTTATGGATCCTGAATTTGCTGCATTGGTGGGCTTCTGTGGAAGGAAAATCTTACTCTGTGTTTTCTATTTGTGGGTTGACAGTCCCAAGTGAATAGATTCACAGGATATGTTTTATCAGCTGGTGAATAATCCTGAGCAGAGGTCATTGCAGACACCTGAACTCTTGCTTCTACAGGCATCGTCAAATTCTACATTGGAGGAAGTCTTACAGATTAGGGAGACCTAGGATGTGGTGGGTGATGATGTCAAGAAGGTCCTTGTTAGAATTGGTGTGCAGTGGCCAGATGCAGCTGGTGTAGCTCATGACAGACTTGCTTGGAGAACTAAATTGCACGGTCTGGTTGGACCTCCGTAGCCCATATCTGCTTGAGGATGATGATGATGAATAAATAATAAAATAAAAATTAACATATAACCTAATGTGATGTTAAAATATTGTTACGACAGAAGGAATCTGGCAACCGAAAGCAAAAAGTTTCAGCCAACGAATAAGAACTTTGGGAGAATTTGGAGAAGAAGAGTGGAGCGTTAACGGTCGTGGTATTGTAACGGTCGTTGTATTGTAACGGTCGAAGAGTTCGAAAATGGACGGTGAGCTGTTCTGAGACAGTGCGCGTAAGTATCAAGAAGTAACTTGATGTGTTGTGTATACGCGGAAGGATAAAAGTTGGATCTTTTATCGTTAAGTATCAAGAAGTAACTTGATGTGTTGTGTATACGCGGAAGTATAAAAGTGGGAACTTTTATGGCTAACTTCGAATGTCTACACGGACTGTCTTTTTGTTCGGCTAGTGTGTGAAAAGTTATTAGCACAGGACGAGAATTGGTTTACGAGTGAAGATCTTCGGGTGACCTGGTAAATCAAGTAAAAGGTAGTATTTAGTAAAATACACAGAGCTGATGTTGTGTGCTCTACGCAGGAAGATTGATGACTTGTGCATGTTAATAGTTGATTTGTTAATAAGATACTTCATCCATATTTCCTTTGTAACAATTTACCTTGTATTGAATTTGGTTTTGAAATATAGCTTTTAATACTCACGCTCAGTGGCTATCAATTTTTGTGATCCGCAACAATATCCACAGCAACAAGTAGGCAGGCCATCCGATGTAGCATAGTTATGAAAAATCAATACTTATAGATCGGCCAAAAGATCGATAACACTAGACAACAAATTGAAACTTTTTTTTATAACATTGGTCAAATAGGATGCTTTTAACTAATTTTGGGGTGCTGAATTCAAATATGGCTGTGAACAATCTGCAGCACGTACAGTTTTTTTTTTTTAATTACAGTTTGATATATTTCAAATTTCAATGAATACGCATATGTGGGAAATAAAAATAAATGTGACTATTTTATTAAATTACAATTTAAAGCTCATTAATTAATTACATGATTACAGTGAAAAAAATTACAAACTTTATAGTTATAGACCACTTAATATAAAATAACAAATGAAATAATATTGAAATGCAAAATGAGAAAATATGGGCAAGGACCTTTTATACACTGCTCACAAAAATTAGGGGATATTTCAAAATGAATATGAAGCGATAAGCAGCTGCTTGAGGGGGTTTTTATTTTTATTTATTTAAAAAAAAGAAGCATTTGTTTTTTTTTATTAAACAAGAACATTAGAAAAGCAAATGACAAGTCAAAGAAAGTTGTTCTATTATGCAAATGAGATGCAAACTCAATTGTCGTGATTGAGTAGCAAGTGACATATTTGTGTGGGTGAACAGAAGCATGTCAAACTGGACGAGAGTGCCACACATTGACTGTTCAGTAGGATGTATGGTCACCCAAGACTGCCAAAACACACTGACAGCGATAGGGCATTGACAGGATCAGAATGTCTAGCAGTTCTTGTGGGATCCTCTGCCAGTCATGCTCCAGGGCAACTTCCAGCTCAAGAAGTGTTGTGGGAGGCATTGGACAGTTTGCCAGACTTCTTCCCAGTGCATGTTCCAAGCATGTTCAATGGGATTCCAGTCTGGAGACCGTGAAGGCCAGTCCATGCTTTCGATTCCTGCCTCCTGAAGCATGTTGTTGATGAGATGCGCACAGTGGGGCCTTGCATTATCCTCCATGAAAAGAAAGTTGTTTCCAACTGCTCCAGCATAGGGTACCACTATAGGGTGTAGGACCTCATCTCGATATCTGACAGCAGTCAGCAATCCATTTCTGATGACGTGAATGTAGGTACGACCACCAATGCTGATGCCAGCCCACACCATGATTCCACCACCACCGAAGGAGTCCCTTTCTCGCATGAAACGTGGATTCTCCGTGTTCCTCATTCACGCCAGATCAGGACACGATGATTGTCAGGCTGCAGATTGAACCGTGACTCATCAGAGAAGAGGACAGTTGACCACTCATCATGGGTCCAGTGACGATGCTCATCAGTCCACCTTCTACAGTGTTCAGCACATAACGGAATGCATACCATTGGTCGCCGGACATGCAGTCCAACATGATGGAGCCGATTTCGTATCATCTGGGTGCATATCCGTCGTCTAGTGGCTGCAAGAAACTGTCCCCGCAGCTCTGTTGCATTGCTGCGCCTGTTCCTTCTTGCCAATAAGGTCAAGTAGCGGTCATCTCTTGCTGTTGTGGCAGATGGGCAACCCTGCCCTCATCTTCTTCATACTGTGCCAGTCTCTTGAAAGCGATTCCACAGTCTGCTAATCACGCTTTGGGATGTTCCAAGTGCTGTTGCCACTGTCATCTTTGTTTGACCAGCTTCAAGACGTCCTGTGGCTCTCCAGGCTTCGCATTCGGGCAAATCGTGTTGCAGGGGCATTGCAAGGGCTGGAAAATTGCAGGATGTGCACTTTCAAGATCAGGGAATTTGCAGATACTCCAGTACTTTCAGCCTTTTGTATAGTGCATTTTCACCAATGACATCAAAGTTGGTTTTGCATAAAGAATTCAAATGGTTTTTTTTAGCGCTTCATATTCATTTTGAAATATTTCCCAATTTTTGTGAGCAGTGTATTTACCAGAAGTTCATTTCTGTCTTTTATGTGCTGAAGTATCTTCCTTCTGCAAGAACCTACAGTAGTCACCCATCATTGCTGGTTCCCACCTGCCTTGGCATCTCTACTCCATGGCTCAGATATCCTGGTGAAATCTTTCCCCTTGCTCATCACTAACAGCTCCTACATTCTTGGGAAAGAAGTCGAGATGTGAGTGCAAGAAATGGATCTTCAAAGACATTCGGGAACCAAGATTTTCACAGTTTTTTTAGAAGATCTTGAATGGTTGATAGCAGTTTTCCTCTTTGTGATTCCCCAGAAAACCCTGGACCACAGACGGTGAAGTATTCCTACAACGTTCTCCATCATATTCAGTTTTTCTTTGAAGACAGTATCATTCAGTAGCTTCATGATCTGAGGACCAACAAAGATCCCTTCTTTGAGTTTCGCATCACTTAATTTTGTAAATTTTTCCTTCAAATGCAAAAACCCTTTACCAGTTTTGTCCATAGCCTTTACAAAGTTTTTCATAAGCCCCAATTTGATGTGTAGTGGTGGGAGCAGAACATCGGAGGGGTCAACCAGAGGCTTATACCTCACTCTTTCCAGGAATAAAAACATCTCTTTTGGGCCATTCTTTTGTAGTGTCCCTTTCTGACCCTAATGTCCCACAAACACAGAAAACGGCAAAATTTTGTGAAGCCTCACTGATGCCCAAGCAAGAGAGATATGACTTTTAGGTTACCACATATTGTCCACTTAAACTGGTCATATTTTATAGCAGTGAGTATTTTTTTTTCCATGCTTTCATTTTCTTTCATTCATTTCATGTTTTCATTCCTTCATTCCTGCATGAAATGGAAGTTTGGTTTCCTTTATGCAAAAGACAGCTTTTAAGCTGAATTAGACAAATCTATGAATAGACACCATTCCTTAAGGCCTTGAATTGTTCCAATTTCTTCCATTAGCCCTGAAATATCTATGCAGAAATACAAACTATCTTGCATCTCATAAGCAGATAAAGCCAAATTTCTCTTTCTGAACAGAGAAACTCTGGTATCCTTAGCCAGAAGATTCCACTCTTGAAGTTTTGAACCTAGAACCTCAGCTTGTTGTTTGGAAAGTCCTAGGTCTCAAACAAGATCATTTAGTTAATTTTGCTGAATCAGATGAGGCTTGTCTAACTTTTTAGGGGTGTATGTAGGATCAGGATCTGTATGTGCCTCAAAGTCTTCCTCTGATGAATGCGAATCCATCTCCTCCCAGGTGGTTGGAGGTGTTGGTATAGAAAGATCTTCTCCACGATGAAATGGCCTTATAGCTGAAGGCATTTTTGGATATTGTATTTTGTTTTTGTTCTTTTTTGAAAAGCCCTACACTTCAGTTAAACAAAAATAGCAATCATGCAAGTGACTAGTTGGCTCACGCCAAATCATTGGAACTGCTAAGGGCGTGAATTTTATCTTACCTTTCAACCATTCATTCAGGCTAACTAAGCACAAAATGCAGCACACATATTGAGCCCATGTTTTGTCCTGATCTCCAACATGACATCCAAAATGCTATAGGCTTTCTTCACAATCTTTGTCAATGAACGACCCTGGATTTTAAAATATAATTTCCACAAACATGACAAAACTTATCTGGCACATTAACACATTCGCGATGCTGCCTTTGTGCCATTTAAATGCCAAAATTCACTCTTCAACATACAACACGTGTTCCTCCTACAATGAATACAAGAATGGTGGTCTGAGGTTAGGTTACTGTTACGTGTTTTCTCCCACTTGGCAATCAGTGTTGCCAGCCACAAAAAGTAAAATATCTAATATCCTCCCAGTTGCCTGGAGGTGTTGGTATAGGAAGATCTTAATAGGAGTCAAAATGACCAATAAAATAAAAACGTGACGTGCTAGTCAGTTTTTAAGGTGAGATCTGAAATCAGCACCTGAAAAATAGTTAAAGGCAGCTACAATTGTTCATGTTATAAAAACCTTGTAAACCAGTGTAATTTACGAAAATAATCTGAAATGAAAACTAAGATTGAAATATAAGAAATAAATACCAACTTTTCGAAGGGTATCCAGTATGCTGTACCAAAACTGCAAACAATATGGAGCCACTTATAGCACACGGAAAGGAGATAGTATGTGGGAATCACGCTGCTTCTTGTGCAGTGAGCCATAACTTAATTAAATGTAGCTGCACCCAGTCTTCTTTCTAAGAAGGATGTTTTCACTTCCAGTTTCGATTTTAAGAGGCAGGAAAGATGCATAGAATTCTTGGAAAAATGCTGAAAATAATTCTGGGAATAGTGAAATAGGTTTAAGGCAGAAAATAGTGTGAAATGGGGAAAAAAATGTCATGTACTTTGTAATTGCTTCGAAAATCTACCGTTTATAAAAATAGCAGTTTTTTTTTGTTAATTTTAGGAGATTTTGGAAAATTTAAGGAAAATTTTGTTGATAATAGTTCAAATCAAACTTGTGAGCTTAAATCAGAAAGTTGCTTCGGCAAAGAGGAACATTGACATGCAAATCGGCAATACCGTTTAGTGCTTCTAAGAAATGGAAATCAGATGGATTTATCAAATTATTTATATTGTAGTTTAATAATATATGCATCAAATTGAAAACGAATGTATTATTTTTGAAGCTTGAATTACGTATTTTTAGGAAATATATTTTCAATTGTCAATTTAAAAACTTTTTTGAAGTTTTATGTGCTGAACAAAAAATGTCTATTGACATTCTTGAGCTCTCATTTCAGGTTCTGTCAATATCTGTGTTCGATGGTGACCTGGAAAAGGTTAATAATTGCCTCAAATGGTGCACTGTATTTTGCATCTGCTTCTGCATCTGCTGACTGTCTTTCTCCAGTAATATCTAACTGCCTAATGCCATCATGAATCTTTAAATTTCTAAGCCATCATCACTAAATGAACATTCAGATTCAATGTTCATTTGCTCCTTAAAACAGTTCACTTTAGCAATAAAAATAGGTCCAGAAATTGCCATACCTTCTGATCGTTTTAGCAAAACCCATTCATGCACTACTTTATCAAAGTTTTCTAGTTTTGGTTTATGCAAACATTTTCTTTCAGCAATTTTGTTGTTACTTTCCAAAGATGTTGTGAATTCTAAAATTTTTTCTTTGTATTCTTTATATCGTAAATTGTTGGAGTTTCCATTAGAACAGCATTGCTTACATCATGCTCTATTTTCTTAACTATTTCAAGTTTTTCACTCAGTTTTAATGTGGTTTGCTTTCTTTTAACACCAAGAACTCTATCTACTTTTGAAGTTATTCTGGGGTTAATAAAAATTTGTAAATAGTACGTGTAAGCTGTATATGCAAATGAAAGCACTAGGACAGCAAATAATACACTACCACAGATTGAGTGACGTATATGTTTCAAAATTGTGAATCATCGCAGATGAATAGTAGAGTTGCCACTGAGTTCCACTGGTGCTTAAACTAGAATTCTCTAATATATACCCTCAAGCAGCTGCTTGCCACAGAGGTCTGAACTGCAAACCTGCCACAGTAGAAGGTCTGAGAGGATGGCAGGACCTCAGCAGAAAAACGACACAAACAGCCATACACGGGAAAAATAGCAGACTGCGAAATTCACAAAAGTTTGCTAGTATTTTAAAAAGTCCAGATTCTCATGTTGTCTGGATTTTCAGACTTTTACTATACATTGTTTGCAATATTCATTCAAAATTCTGCAATTTCCAAATTTTTCCACCGTTAGAGGGCATAATTTAAACTTTCGAGATATTCTAAAGGTGCAAATCATAATATTTCATAATTCCCATCTGACCCAAAAATAAGTTTTATCTCTTGAAATATTTTACTACCTGCCCAGAAGAGCGAAAAGCAATAGCAAGATCTGTAGCAAGCTAGTGAAAGCAAATTAATGGGTGGCATTTTTGCTCTCAATGTTATGTACAGGTGGTGTTTTTGCATGCAGCATTTTTGTTTAATGCATTTTGTACAGGCGGCTTTTTGGTTCATGGTATTTTGTACAGGCGGCTTTTTGGTTCATGGTATTTTGTACAGGCAGCTTTTTGGTCATAATATTTTGTACAGGCAGCATTTTCATTCAAGACATTTTGCATAGACAGCATTTTGGTGTAGAACGTTTTTGTATGAGGCATTGTGTAGAGTCGGCATTTTTGTTGACAGCAATATTCAGATGGCTTTTTTTCATTCGCCATTTCGTTGATGCTCTTTGTGTATTCGCCGTTATTTCGGCGGTGTTTTGTCATAGAACTGCTTGACCGTTTCTGTAGATCCTTAGAGGAATAGTGCACAGTTCTTCCAGTTATGCCTAGATACCATTTATAGTCCTTTATATAAATTGTAACTAGAATGAATTATTTTTATAACTGGAAGTAGAAAAGGTTAATGTATTTTGCATATTCTTTAAAGATTATTTTCTTAAATAGATGATGCATTTGTGATTTTAAAATCTGCAATTTTGATGTAAATTACTTCGTACAATGTTTATATCATTTTTAATGAATATATTTTAATTGCAATATTGTTTAAGTTACAGGAAAAATTAGATGATGGTCTGCAACAGTTGCCTCAGAGTAGAGTAGTAGCAGAAGTACCAACTTATGGCTATCATGATCCAGATGTCATTCCTGAGGGAAAGTGTTCTTTACGCCAAGCTCTGGAATTCATTTCCAACCATCAATCAGATCCTAAAAAATGGACACTCCACACAATTGCAGATAAGTACAGAATGGATCAAAGTCATGTTGAGCATGTAACTAAAAACTTTAGAACATTTGAAATACATTTTTCTGAAGATGGAAAACTGAAGAAAAGTGCTGTTGCAATATCTGCTTTGAATGTATTAGGAATTCCAAATGCTTTGCAGAGACCAGCAGTAAAGAATAGTATTACTGATATATCGAAAACTGTTAAATAATAAAACTGTAGTCATTAATATTGTAGATATGTTACATGAGTGTACTTTAAGATTTGCTCTCAATTAATGATTAACATGTTGATTTCCCTCATCATTGTTTAGTGTTTTAGATCAAAAGGATATGTAGATATGACATTTTGCATAGAACTTAGGTGTCTGGCAAATTTTAGAACCAGTAATGAACTTTAATTGCCCCTTGTAGCAAGCAATACTTCTTTTCAGCATCTTATTTTTGTATTCTTCGTTTGATGCATTATGTCTGTAATTTCTGGAAATGTAAAAAAAAATTAAGTTTACAGGATGTACCAAACATTCTTGAAAAATTTGAATGCCAATTAAAAGGAACTGTGTTCAGTAGATTTGCTCTGTTGGAGAGATAGATTAGCTGAAGACTTTTATTATAGAAAATTAATACCTTTCAGTGTTTGCACCATCAAATAATTATTCATACGATCGATAATTATTCATACGGGCAACATGGCCAAACCAACGGAGTCTTTCTCTGCACAATATGCTTCTTAAAGGAGGTTGCCAACTCCTTTGCCTAACCTCATCATTAGTTACAAAATTGAACCACCTAATGCCCAAGATACTACGTAAGCATCTGGAATCAAAAGCATCTAGTTTCCTGTTATCTTGTTTACAAAGTGTCCAAGTTTCACTACCATAACTAACCCTAGAAAGAACCAAACTATTATACAATCTAATTTTAGTCTTTAGGTGTATACGCCTATTTCTCCACACACTCCATAAATTCTTAAAGTCCCAGCAGCAATTCCCTATTCATCTGTTAATCTCATGCCACACATCACCAGTATCTGTTACATAGCTCCCAAAATAACTAAACTGTGACACCTGCTCAAGACTGCAACCATTCAAATTAATTGAATCATAGCCTGCCTCACCAATTTTCATCACTTTAGTTTTCTCTCTGTTTATAACCAAACCTACTCTATTACCAGTCTCATCAACAGCTCGAATGAAAGAGTTCATCTCATCAACATCATTTGCCAAAAGGGCTAAATCATTGGCATAATCTAAACCAGAAATTTTCGTATCTCCAGACCATTTAAGGTCAAAATTATTAATTTCCCTTGCAGTGAATATTGCATTACAAAAGGAGACAAAATGCACCCTTGTTGAATACCAGAAATAATGTTAAACGAATTGCTACAAGCCTTACCAACTCTCACACATGACAGTGTTATAGAGCTTTTATTATGCTAATTAACTTGTCTGATATGCCATATGACAATCAACCTTTCTGAAATTAATAATCTGAAACAACCAAAGGTTTCTGAAACTCTAAACATTTCTCAAGAATCTGCCTGAGTGAAAATATCTGATCTACACATCCCCTACCACTTCTGAATCCACACTGTTCATCACGCAATTGCACATCAACCAGATTCTTAATTCTACTAAGCACAATCATGCAAAGAACTTTACCTGGAACAGAGAGTAGATTAATACCCCTATAGTTATCACAATAACTGCGATCACCGTTTTTTTAAAAATAGGGATAATAGTAGGTTTGGTAAAATCCTTAGGAACCATGCCTTTATCATAAGATATTCAAAATTTCACTCATCCATGTGGGAATTGAAACATTCCAATGACTCTAAGCATTTCCGTAGTAATTTCATCTACCTCTGAGGATTTATATAGTTTTAGTTTAGAAATTGCCTAAATAACTTAGGAGTGTCTTATACTGCCAACAGTAATGTATCTATCATTATTAAAAAAAAATGGGAATAGAATTAACCACATTGTTGAGAACAGGGATCGGCAACCTTTTAGAAGTGTTGTGCCGAAGTAATGATGCAATGTTGCTCAGCGTGCCAACCTAAGTCCACCATATTTTTTATATAGAACAACCATTGAAACAAATTAATTTGATCTTGTGTTAACATGTTTCCGTTACATTACCTATTTTATTCTTTGTAGATTATTCAGTACTTTAATATAAATAGGAACAAATACAAATATGTTTTACAAAATTTAAGTTGTGAACACATTATTTTGAAATTTTATTATAAATATGCCATATGTATATTTTGTTAAGACAAAGTCCAATAGTTTGAAGAACAAAAGAAATAATTGAAACATAAAACACGTTATTAAAAATTTAAGTAATCATTGATTATTATTGATTTCAGTCATTAATCAACTAATGGGACCCTTGTCCTTGCTTCTCCTTGGTTAATTGTTCAATATCAGGTGTGTATTTGGTCACTTTCAGCTTCCCACAGGCTTCTGAATGCACAGGTGTTAGGCGACTTCTCTGTGAACTTGAAACAGCTTTCATGTGAGAAAATTTGTTCACATGTATAAGTCGACCCAAAAACCGAAAGCAAAGCAAGTGCAACTTTCTTCAAACAGGTGAACGCTTCAGGCAGGGATGTCCAGCAATTGAGGATGGCAGCTGACATTCTCAAGCAGTTCAAGAGTTTTTCACAATTTTACAAATTTTATCGTTCATCACTCTGATGCCTTGAATTCGATGTGTTGCATTTCAAAATTGTCAACATCCATCCACTCGAAAAGAGATAGGTCAAATGGGATGGTAGTAAGATCAATTAAGTCGGACTTGATGAGGTAAGAAAATATGGGCCCGTTAATTTGGAAGTCTTGACCTCGTTTAGCAAACTCTCCTTTGAGCGCTTCAACGTACTTCTGAAGCTCATCTTTGTTGACAGTAAATCGATTTGAATGAGCCTTTACGTTTGGAAAGTACTTGTATGTGTTAGTGGTAATGTCACAGCGAAATATGTCTAATTTTGACGCAATTCCTTTCCAGTGCTCAAAAAGATCAAGTACTGTTTGACCCTGCCCTTGTAAACGAAAGTTTATTTCATTCGGATGTATATAATAATAATAATCTTTATTTTATTCCGCCAGTCAATACAATATACATTTACATAGCATAATTATCTAATAACAATTAATATATACATGAAAAAATTGAGAAGTGAAATAGCTGAGAAATATCAATTGCATCAGAAAAAGTAAATAACAATCATATTAAATATTGGTGTTTAATAGGAAAGGCGAAACAAAAAAGGAGAGCATAGTAAGCTGACGCTTATTTTTAGTTAATGCTCCCTATTTCCTTTAAAGTTCAATTATGACAACAGTAAAGTATACAATAATTCAAATAGCACAATAATTCAATAGTATAAAAGGTCAAATGGTTATGAGACATATTACACTGATACATAGAAGGTTTCATTGCTTTGTAAGTAGAAACGTTCTACATTTGATTTTAAATAATTTTAAAGATTTTGCATTTTTAACATCATCAGGAAATTCAGACCAAATTTTTACTGCATTGTATTTGATAGATCTCTGCCCAATTGACAATCGACACAAAGGTATACTCAGATCCTCTCTATGACGTGTTTCATAATTATGAAAATTCGAAAGACTCTGAAAATAGTCTTTAAATCTATCCAATTTAATCAATCTCATTGTAATCGAATACACAAAGTTTCCTGATATCAGTTTGTAATTATTATAGACATTAAGAATTTTAACCTCAGAAAATAAATGTGCCACGGGATCATAATATCTTTTACCAACAATATATCTAACAATTCTTTTCTGAAGACGATATATAGCATTCAGATTATAGTCAAAAGTATTACCCCAGACTAAGATTCCATATGTTATATAAGAATAAATGAAAGAGTAGTATAAATTTGTCAAAATTTGTTTGTTAACCAGATGACGTATTTTACCAATCATACCAATATTCCTTGACAGAGTGATTCTCAGCTGCTTTACGTGAAATGACCAGTTCAGATTTTCATCGATCCATATTCCTAAGAATTTATATTCAGTGCATCTCTTTAGCTTAATTTCATTAATCTTCACATCGAAACATTTCTCATCGATATTTTTGTTTTTATTTTTATAAATCATGTATTTGGATTTCTTGACATTTATTAATAAATTGTTATGTCTGCACCATTCAGATATAATATTTAGAGAGTAATTAACACTGCTAATCAGGCTTGCAGAATCTTGGTTGAAATCGACAATGCTTGTATCATCAGCATATAATAACATCTTTGAATTAATGTGTAACTTTGCTAAGTCGTTAATGTAAAGTAGGAAAAGGATCGGACCAAGAATATGGTATACGTCTAATATGGCCGAGTGGTTAGCGCGCTTGGCTACTGATCTACGGGACCTGGGTTCGAGCCCCGGGTAAGGCATGGCTGTTTGTGTCGTTTTTCTGCTGAGGTCTTGCCATCCTCTCAGATCTTCTACTCTGGCATATAAACTGACAGGCTCCTGTCAGACCTCTGTGGCAAGCAGCTGCTTGAGGGGGTATTTATTTTATTTTTTTTTAACATGATCCTCAAGAAGTTTAACAAAGCCTTTGTTCTTTCTGACCATTGCAGGGGCGATATCAGTAGTAACACAGAATATTTTATTCATGTTAGTGTTCTGATTTTCGAAATAGCTTACAAACGCAATTATAATGTCCTTTCCCTTGGCTGTACCCTCAAAGAGGTATCAAGCAACTCAGTTCTTCATAAATACGGTCGTTGTCACAATATCGCTCAACTATAGCAAGGCGCGCCACGTCATTCACATCGACACTTTCGTCAAGAGCGACCCTAAATATAACGGCCTGTTGTTTGTTTTACCGTTACATTTTCAGCCATATCAGTTATGTGCTTTTCGATTGATCTCGCAGAAGCCGATATTTCTCGAATCCGAGACAGTATTGTTTCTTTATTTGGTAAATCACTAAACAAAATTTCAGCAGTGCTCAAAAAGAGTTTCCTTGATGTATTCTCCATCCGTGAAAGGTTTGCCCTTCGAAACCGCACACTGAACAATTTTGTAGCTACATTCCGTAACTTTATTTTTGGTTCCAATTACTTGACTAAAAATACTACTTTGTTTTTTGTAGCCAGAAACGGCCCTTTTTATGGCTTTACTTTCCTCAGAGTTTTTAAACATTGACATGTTTAGTTTGATAGTGTCTTTGTACGCTTAACGTACGGTACACGACACTTTCACAACATAAAGCACAAGCAGCACGATCCTTTGTTGTATGAATCCATATTCGTTTGTCCAAAAGACGAAACGAGCGTATATCAAGTGTTTGCTTTTTTGAGTCATTTTAACGGCACTTTATTACTTAATAACAACACCAACTTTTGTGCTACTGTCAACGGATTGTACTGGCATGAGTATGCACAGTCGAGAGAACTATAGAGGTGGTGGCGGGGTGGTCGGGAGAGGGGAAGGATAGGATGGATCAGTCATTGCTGCTCCACACTCAGTTTGTATCAGATCGCATATTCTTTCCTCCAATGTCTAAGGATGTAAAAAGAGGAATAGCTTTAAAAGAATTATATGCTTCTATTTAATTAAAAATTCAATTTTTTATGAGATCATTACTGTATTTCAATTTACTCAGCGTGCCATTGAAAATCGTGCCACGCTTGCCGTAGGTTGCCGACGCCTGGTTTAGAACATCACTGAAATGCTCAGCGCACCAGGCAATGACAGAATCCTTGTTTATATTTCAATCCCTATATACCTGTTCATTTTCTACCACACAAAACATTAACTATCTGATACAGCTCTGTGCTGTCTAACTGCTTCCTCGGCACTCTCAGCCAAGCCAAAGATTCTTAGCAGCAGGTAACTGATCCTTTACACATTTGCTCAGCTCTCTGTAATGCTTTCTATTATGACTAGTAGAGTATTGATAAAAGACAATCTTGCATTTTTTTCTTTCTGAAATAAGCTCAAGTGCTTTATCACTCAAATAATTTTGCCTCCTCTCGTCCTTTTTTCCTAAAAGAGTACTGTTAGTTTCAAGAAAAGCGTATTTAAAACGGTCCCATTCTTCCTGAACTTCAGTAGTAAGCAAACCATGGCTGTCATATTGACTAAGTAACCTATCATTTAGTTATAGCTGGGTCTTTCAGAGCTTCAGAATTAAAGGTAAATTTTTAACCTTAGCACAACACTTCTAACAAGGTAATGCTCAGTTCCAATTCTCTATACTCGCTTGAAATCATTGCAGTCGAGTCAAGCTATTAAGCCACAGTTCTCTGTCGTGGTTGGGACAGAACGTATTGCTATTATTCAATCTTTTTAGAGTGATCTAAAAGAATTTTTACTGAATTGCCTGATTTAAATCCAGCTAAAAGTCAATGCCCTTTATTCGATCATCGATAAAAAACTTTATCGAGAAAATAGCTTGAATATCTCGAACCAATCGCAGACTGAACAATTATTGCAACGAAATCCAAGTTCCTTGCCCTTGGATTAAGCACAAGCACATAAGACTGTGTTGAAAGCTTTTAATGGCAATGACAATTTTCTCTATCAAAGCTGTTTTGAGGAAGATGATGGGAAAAGGAAAGTATCTCCCAGTAAATCACTCCATAATGGCCCTTGTAATAGGCGACCTTCTGTCGTTTGCAACCATCTTCGGGAAATCGTGGTCGATACCCAAAGGATTCATAACAGCGTTCTCTTCATGGTTCAGACTCTTCAGGTTTGTAAACACGAACAGCTATAATCTGGTAATATGCGCGTGTGTGCTTAATGATTTCCACGCTTTATGACGGAGCAAGATTCATTGGGATGGAAACAGAATTCCAATGTTTACTTGCACTACCGCTTATACCATTTACTTGCACTACGTATGCAACATGCGTATAATGTTGCACTACGTATTATACACAAAGCCCCTAAGATTTATAATCTTTTCACTGTTTGCTGAAAAACAAAAATATAACATTTCAGAATATGAATGAATCGAGTTGAAAAAAGAGATAAAAGGTTTTGTTTGTTTTTTCGGAAAAAAGTCTATCTCACAGTTCTTTTTCCAGATACTAAATCACTGAATGACACTTGTACAACTAATGTCTTTTTTTTTTCATTTGAAAATAAAATCTTTCTCATTTTAAAAGTTAGCCTAATTATTATATTATACAGAGCATCAAATATAATATCAAAATTTAAATTTCACCAATCGAAGTGAGGGAATAATTTACACTATCCAGCGATGCTTACGACTCTGTCTTCGACACAAACTATTTGAGCCCCTAGCAATAACTTAATAAATTTTAACCCACAAAATAATATTTACGTAAGAACATAAACGACTTAAATAAGATTGAGTCTATCGTCACTTCATACTTTTGTATATTACCACTCTTTACACAAATTCATTGATTTCTACTAACTATACTACAATATAACCTCAACTAACCGACTCATATGGAACGACCATGAAAAGTCAGAGGACGAAAACCATATGGCTATATACAATTAAGAAAATTTGAAGGAAACGATTATAAATACAATCTTTCCATTTTAACAGCTGTCTACTGCTGTAACAGTTCCCCAAATTTTTCTGAGTACTTGGGGTCCTTGGGACCTGGACATTTAGCCCATTGTTTGCAAAAAGTGCAATTCTAACGTCAACAACCCAAGGTCGATACTGTTACAGAAACGCAGTGTAATAATGATACATTACTGTCATTTACACACAAATATTCTACAAACTTACTTTCACGAACTCGTAATCCATGTAATAAAAATAAGCACAAAAATTTTGCGTCGATAATGGAAACTTTTAGGACATTTACTTTTATTAATAAATGATCCTAATTAGCTCCAACAGGTTGGAGCTAAATTAGACAAATATATTTTTCTTAATTCTATTTAAAAATATGCCAAAATAGGAAAATTTGGTTACTAAACCTACTGATAGTTCTCTCGAGATTTGCAGACACTTTATTGAAGGACGCTACTTTATCCCGCTACACAGAAAACTTCCGTCTGAAATTCAACGATCAAGATTCTTGATCAACTAAATCTATAGTCAGAGAGCAAAGTTCGATTAGAAGCGGTTTTTAACCCGATAACCCCATTAGAGAATAAAATTTCTCATTGTCGAGCTCAGAAAATAATGCACGAACACCTCAATGCATTTATCCATTTAAACGAGAAGGCAATGATAATCATCCAAGTTTTGTCCACTTATTTTTCGATATAATCTTTAATATACAGATTTCCATAATCTCGTATCAAGACAGCTGAGGCTATATTAAATAGCCTCGAATCTGGATGTGGTAAATAAACAGTCAAATAGCCGTCTTTGTGATGGTTCATCAAGTCCTTGTATCCTGTTCTTAATTCGCCTAAAAGATGCTTTGGAGACTACAAATCTCAGGATCTACGCCTGCTTTTAACATATACTCTGCTAATCTCGGTTTCATCTCACATGAATCATCAAGAAAATGATGCTTCCACAAATGGCTCTTTCATGCGGTTGCCAAATATCGCATTTCGTTGCATTAATTCTTTTATTTAGAATTTCCTTGATGTTAAACAGTAATCTGTATAGAGAAAATATTTTTTTAATTCGTGACAGAAATTTTAAGTATGCATCGGGGGTCACTATCAAGGTTCCCAAGCATAACTTTCCCCAACCTTAAAATATATCCCTAACTAAAGGCTGTCTACCCAAACAAAAACACTGGTGTTAATATAAAAGAAATACTTTCAGATGGTGCTCTGTTAACAGTGACACGGTGAGTATAGAAAATCAGTCTTCCACAACTCTTAATCTTTTCGTTACGTCTGAAGTAGTATTTGTATCACACACTCGACCCACGGGAAAAACGCTGTTTCATTCATAGATTTCATTCCCCCTTCATCAGCATTTAATCGCTTTCCCTGGCAGCCAGAAGCCAAAGGGTCAGCCCATGATACATCCCAACTCCTCAGAGATCCATCAACCTCCGTTGTTCTCTTACAACTGTCACTCACTTCTATGAACGTACTATTCTAAGCTTCACGGTTACCTCACTTAGGTTGGGGGAGAGTTCAGGAAATAGAATAATTCCTGACCATATGCAGTGCACACCGCTGGAGTGGATAACTATATTTTGCAGGGGGGGGGGGAGTGCAACTAAAAAGGGACTTCGTCATTTCTCTGAATGAAAGGCGTTTGAAGCTCCAATATGTAAAGGTAAGCCCAAACCCTCTTGCTTTACCTATAAACACTCTGATGAACATCGCATCACAAAAGCGAAGCGTAAGGAAAGAGTGGCATATTGATGTGAAGTATGAATCCTCTCTTCTCCTTCTAATAAAAGAAGCCAAAGATCAGGCACAATAGACATCATACCGGTTGTTCATAAACACAGTATGCATGGATTACGATTACATCTTCAACTTCTTGTGAACGATTTCATAAATAAATACCCCCTCATGCAGCTACTTGCCACAGAGGTCTGACAGAAGCCTGTCAGTATATATGCCAGAGTAGAAGGTCTGAGAGGATGGCAGGGTTGGGTTGTTTTACCTCTGAGTGGCACTTTTTTTCCTATACGTTTCAGAATTGTTATAAGCATTAATTTCGAAAACTCCTTTCACGTTACAGTGAAATGACCGGGATGCCAATCAGAAGGAGACTACTTCCATTTTGAAACCTTAGCTAGTGTCTTCAGGGTTGGATTGGTTTATCTCCGAACTTCACGGTTTTGTCCACAATGGGCTGAATGGACAGTTTACAAATAACCCGAGGGCTCAGAGAAGGTTGGACGGAGGAGATCCTCCAGACAGCTGTTAGGAGGCAGATGGAAACTCCTGTCAAGGCCATCCAGAGTGTTCTTTAATGTGTAAAGTGTATGGTTCTCTACTGCAAACGGAACCAAGATTTAATGCTCCAACAGATGGATGACGACCTTCCCAAACCCATCGGTACGTGCTTTCAGTGCAAGAAACATCCATACGTTCCCTGGGGCTCGAAACCATATCTTTCTTTTATCAGTCACCAAGTGCGCTGTTGATTAAATTTTAATAACCTTTCAGCAGTTTTTTATGTCTGCTACTGATGCTGCTGTTAAAATTTTGAACTTCAATAATTCTTCAAATATTAAAATAATAATGTTGAAAATTAAAATATACACCAAAGAGCGAAAACATTATGACCACCGCGTCTTTATGGAAATCGAAGCAACTGCAGGAAAACGACGGCGTTTGTGAAGGTCATGAAACGTGTAACGGTTGTCTCTCCTGGCCGCCAGCCGCTACCGTTATCTCAGGGCGCCGACACTTCTGTCGGGAACAAAGGGGTCTCGAGCAAACGCGAGATTGGAAATGAGCGGACTACCGACACTGGTACTGGATAAACTTAACCGATGTTTAATACTACAGACTATTACATCCAGCATATAATACACACACTCTTCCTGCTTACAGGAAACTACGATCTTCGGCAGTTACTGATGCCGTTTTTCCGACAAAGACCATCCGCTATCCGCTCCTTCTTCCCGAGTCAAGCATACCTCTCTCGTCACTTCCGCTCACGTGACCTCTGTTAGTCACTGCCAAGCAGTCGTGATACGGTGCTCCTATTGAACCGTCCGAGGCTTGGGGAACTGACCCCTTAGGCACAGATGATGCTTGCAGTTTTGGTATGGCAAAGGTCATCTGATCATGACAGCCCCCCCCAAAAAAAATCTTTCTTAGACTGTATCACGTCTAATGAAGATAAGAATATACATGAGAAAGATGACAGATTGTCCTGGCTTGGAGCGTCCACACGTTAAAAAGTACCAGTCTCCTCCCGTTATGATGCAGGTTTGGGGTCACACGATTTGAGTCTCTACCAATAGCCCCTTGTAGCACATCCTTCACAATAATGTCGAGTCAGTGTTGGCAAGCGCCCTTAGAAGGGCGGTAACATCGACCTAATATTATGCCAATTTTGGCTGTTTATGCCTTTTGGTATTTAAATGTCCCCCCTCCCTGTTCATTTCATACTACTGATGAGATGGAAGGCGAGACTGAGCATCAGCATTCAAGTGTTCTTTGATGGAGCCTTTCATTTTCCTTATTTTTGTCTGTCTGGTTGTTCATTTTTTTGTTTTTAAATGGTTCAATTCCTCCTCTAAACAGACCATGGCCTTCTTTTGCTTTAGGTTCCGTTCTTTCAGTTGATTTATCTCCTTTCTTAATTTGAAGTTTTCGTCCTTTAAATTTGTAACATGACGGACTTTCTGCTTGTAGTTCTGATGTTCCAACAACTTAACATATTCTTCACTTAGATTCTGTAGTTCAAGCTGTATTTCATTATTTTTGCTCAATAACAAATTTTGTTCCATTTCATAAGTATCTAAATGTTCTTTTCCCTTGCTGGCAATCCTGAGTTCTTGGAAGTCCCGATGCGACAGTAAGGCCTCTGTCGTCAGTTCTTCTATCATCCCACAAGTCACTAGTATTTCTGGCCAAACCTTCCCATCAGTTCCAACCTCTTTCAATCGGAGGGGTAAATTAACCAGCGCTGCAACCTTTTCCTCCCCGAATGCTGCTCTCAACTTTATCCGGCCACATGGTTTCCGATACCTCTCAGGAATGACGTCAGTTCTCACCATTGTGAATTCCGTTCCAGTGTCCACTACTGCACTGAACGTCGAGGAGCCACAGGCAATCTTCACACTTTGCAATTGTGTTGATTTCAAATGCTGTCGACTGCAGGTATTTTGGGATCCTTCTGCTGGCAGCATGGCGTACGTCGAAATGTGTGCGCCTGCCACCCGGTCTCTATCATCCTCATGCACTGTGCCTTCTGCTTCGAGATGTCTAATATCAGCTGATCGTTCTCTTGTTCTATTGCGAGCCTTGGGGCAATCCCTCTTTATGTGAAATTGGGATCCACATTCGTAACATGATCGTCTAATTACCGGTGGGACATTACTCAGCTGTCTTGCTCGATGTTTTTGTTCTTTACAGCCCCCCCCCCCCCCTCATGGCTGGAGGAATGTATTTCGCACCTCGATCGCTGCTCATTCTACTTCGAATTCCAGTTTGAGTACTGGCCACGTGATGTTTGATGCATTCGACCAGCTCTCGTGGTGGCAACCAGCTGTCGAATTCTCTCTGGGCAACGAATTCTTTTGTGGCATGGTCGGGGATTTCTGCTTTAATTCGATCTGCGATGATAAGGTCATGCAGATCGGCAATATCTGTCACCTTCCTACTTTCTAAATATCGAAACCATAAGTTCCTTATAAGTTCAGAAAAGGAATCCCAGGTTTCTGAAGTTGTTTTTCTTGCCCCATCGAACTGTAACCTGCATTCTACAGCTGAAAGGTGGCATCTTGACAAAATAAATTCTTTTATTTTTTGATAATCTAATGCATCCTCAATAGGTAAGGTAGCCGTTAATTTGCCCAACCTTTCCCTACAATGGGTAGAACAATTCTGCCTTTCATAGCTTCAGGTACCCCTTGATTGGCAAAAATGTATTCTAGCTCTTGAAAGAAGAGGGGCATATTGCTGGCGTCTGCTGGGGGGTTTCCTATAATAGGACTGATGGCCTTGATCCATTTTGTAATATCTTCTAATTCTTTTGTTGCTCTGCTGACCACTGACAGGGACTGCTCAGGGATGCCTGTATTTTCGCCCTGGCCACCACCAAGTCTTCTTTCTCGCGCTAGAATAAGAGCATGTTGCATACGCCTATCCTCCATCTCCGACTCATGTGTACGCGCTTTTTCAGCTTCTTGCCGCTGCTTCTCTGCTTCTTGCGCTTGCAATTGTTGCAATTGAATTTTTAGTCTTAGCAATTCCACGTCACCGTTGTTGTGCGAGGGTTCTGTTAATCTGCTGCTATCGGCCCCTATCGTCTCCATCTCATCGGTAATCCCTAGGTCATAAATTTCCTTTTCCCCGGAACTCCTACTGATATTATCTTCCCCTGTCTGTCCTGACTGTGTGTTTATGGCACTGTATATTTTTCCCGTAGTACTGCAAATTAATGGCACAATATTCTACCAAAATAAGCAAAACAATAGGGTACGATGTTACTGTTCTCACCAATCTCGTCGGTTGGCTAGGGTTTGGCCTCTAGCTTCAGCTTCACACTATCGGCGTCCTTTCCTCACTTGCAAAACCACGTGCTATTCTTCTAAGAGGACACGAGGTCACGATTAAAATATCTGGAACCTGTAAGTCCACTCTCCGTTTGCTCCTCAGCTATACTAGCTGAACTGCACTCCACTTCTGACACCAGATTGTAACGGTTGTCTCTCCTGGCCGCCAGCCGCTACCGTTATCTCAGGGCGCCGACACTTCTGTCGGGAACAAAGGGGTCTCGAGCAAACGCGAGATTGGAAATGAGCGGACTACCGACACTGGTACTGGATAAACTTAACCGATGTTTAATACTACAGACTATTACATCCAGCATATAATACACACACTCTTCCTGCTGACTCCAGCATATAATACACACACTCTTCCTGCTTACAGGAAACTACGATCTTCGGCAGTTACTGATGCCGTTTTTCCGACAAAGACCATCCGCTATCCGCTCCTTCTTCCCGAGTCAAGCATACCTCTCTCGTCACTTCCGCTCACGTGACCTCTGTTAGTCACTGCCAAGCAGTCGTGATACGGTGCTCCTATTGAACCGTCCGAGGCTTGGGGAACTGACCCCTTAGGCACAGATGATGCTTGCAGTTTTGGTATGGCAAAGGTCATCTGATCATGACAGCCTCCCCCCAAAAAAATCTTTCTTAGACTGTATCACGTCTAATGAATTCATGTGCAGGAAACTATGACGTCTACCACCTACCTAAACATTATTGCAGAGCAGGTACATGCTTTCATAGCAACAGTATACCTATCTAATAGTGCCTTCTTTCAGCAGGCTAACTGCACCATGGCACACTGGCCGGATTGTTCAAGAATGGTTCGCGAAACATCAGAAAAACATTCAGGGATTGCCCTGACCTCTAAATTCCCCAGACAGCAATCCAATAGAACATGTTTGGTTTGAGTTGGAACTGCGGCAGCTAAGTTACGTAACTTACAGAAGTTAAAGGTTCTGTTGGCAACGTGATCGTACCAGTTACCACAAGACACCTTTAGAAATCTTGTAGCGTCCATGCCTCGCCGTATAATAGCTGTGTTAGCGGTACGTGGAGGACCAACATCATATTAGGCAGCTGGTCATAATGTTTTGGCTCTTCGGTGTAAATATATTAGACACATAACTTTATATTCCGTCAAAATTTACCATAAAAAGCATATTTTACAAGCTGTGGAGCATCGAATTTGGCTTTCTTCTGATATGACAAAAACTCGGTACTTTGTTATCTAGGCAGTATATATCAATTGAAACGCTTAAACTTTCAGATGCTAGAGCTTTGGGTCAGGAGGACTGTTTTGGTAATGCAACAAGTTGCATATTGATAAAAAAAAGTTTAAAATGCCTTCCTTGTCTCAAAACCATAAAGATAAAAAAGACCTGATTTCATTGAGAGTGGTTTCATTTTCGGCTGAAGGTGAACATGTTCGCGTGAGATCATTACAGTCGCTACCTTCATATGATGAAATGTATTGCTTGTGAAGTACAAAAATGACTTCACGGATCATATGTCCGAGAATCTCTATCCCACATTATTTAAGAATTAATGTCAAAGAATGTGAAATTCTGCCCCTTGGGGATCATCGTTTGGTGATTTTTGCCTTGTCCTTTGCGACTCATGCCACTTTTTGGACACCCACAGATGAAGAAGGTTAGGGGATCTTATATCCTGGTAGTTCGAAAAATCATAATTATGCTACATGCTAGAATTTGAAAAAAGTGCGAAAAGGGAAAGATATGGGATTTCCTTCACGGTCAAATTAGAGGTCATGTTTAAGTTTCAATTTGATGCCACAGGACTCGATTAATTACATGGCGGAATGAGTGATCAGCTATGATTTGCTTAGGAATAGGCTAATGAGGAAACCACCTCAAACTCCAAACGTAGAAGGGTTCCTATACGGTTCTTTATATTTACAATTCAGAAAATAGATTTAAACGATGTACATTTTGGAGAAGTATTTTAAAAAATCCGATAAATAATATACATGAATGTATATTATTATTTAAATAAATGAAAATAAAAATTATATATAAATTATATATAAAATAATAAGCAGGATGAACAATCTTAAGCATAGAGGAAATTTTGACTTGATCCGGTTGGATCCTACGACTTTGTGATGGCATGTCAGGAACTATGATTCCTGAGCCAGCAGTTGTCGACCGAGCTCTCTTCTGTTGATTGCTTTATACCACGGATTCAGTCATTGCAAGTTGCCTTAATTACAATTGAAGATGATGGTCTACAAAACACCTTCCAGATATAACCCTCAGGTAGTTGCGATGAGTCTTAGGTTTACAGGTCATTTTCTGTGCTTCTTCTAATACTGAAAATTACATTCCCTCCATTTGTATAAAATGAAACCTATGGTTTTATGTATTGCTTCAACAGTGATTTAAAATGTATCAATTTCAAACATTTCTTATATCCATTAAGTTATTACTCTAAGCTTACAGGTGTATTGTTTGTTTAATTTGGGTCACTTCATATATAAAGATAAAGGGACATAGTTTAGAAAAGGTAATATTCTTCATTTATTCTGAATGTGATCAGTGTAATTATAAAGACAATTTCATAACTTTTAACTTACCATAGAAGTTTTAGATATTTCAATATATCATTAAACTTAACGCTAAAACCTCATTTTATCTTATGCTTTCAGTTAAAGAAAGATTATTAAAAGAGGAGAAAAAATGGCTACCAGTATAAATCATAACATTTTTTAGTGTAGTATTATTAATCCGTTTTATCCACACATATGATTATCCTGATCTCTAAACTCTAGTTCAGTGACTTACAGTGTTACAGTTCAGTGACCTACAATTTAAAATAAAAAATATATCACTAATAAATTTCATAGCAATTCTTCCGTAAGTTAAATAACGTCGCATCAGACGAATTTAACATCTCAAATATTACCGGATTGTCACTTTTCATTTATGTAACATATTTTGTGTCACAATCTTCCCTTTTTGTACTGATGTAAGCATATCAAATATTTCTTAAGGTAGTAACTGTTAATTACAAGGGATAATATATGTAAAAAAAATTATTTTTGTAATCGGAGAATGCAAAAATATATTAATCGCAAATATAAATATAGCAATTTAATATTATTTTAAGGTTTTTAATGTCTATAACATTAAAAAATAATATATTTATATTAAAAGGTAAGGTGTTTTGCATTAGAACATAACATCCCCCCTCAGATTGTTACGAAATTTACCGATGAATCCCTAAAGAGCGCATGTACACTAAATAATACATGCACTCTTAAGGAACTCGTCCATGAAAAGACTAAAGGCCATTTCATTACGTACGTCAGGCCATGTTATGTCAATAGCAACTCAGATACAGAACTCATCATCATAATCAACCAGCCATAGTCTATGAAGGTCTAATCAGACCGTGCAATTTAGTTTTCCATGCATTTCAGTCCTGAGCTACATCTACTGAATCTGGCCACTGCACACCAATTTTAACAAGGTACTGTCCGATATTGTGTGCCCACCGCTTCCTAGGTTTCCCCCTCTTTCTGAGGATTTAGACACACTGTTCATAACCTTATTCCCTAATCTATAATTATCCATACGGGCAACACGGCCAAACTAACGGAGTCTCTCTCTGCAAGATAATGCTGCTCAATGTAGGTTGCCGACCCCTTTGCCTAACCTCGTTATTCCTTACCAATTTCAACCATCTAATGCCCGAGATACTGCGCAAGCATAAAGATTTTTTGCCATTTTGTTTACAAAGCGTTCAGGTTTCGCTACCATAACTAACCCTTGAAAGAACCAAATTATAATACAGTTTAGGTTTAGTCTTTATATGTATAAGCCTATTTCTCCACAATCTCCATAGATTCTTAAAAGTCCCGACAGCAATCCCTATTCGTCTGTTACTCTCATGCCGCATTTCACCAGTATCTGTTACATAGCTCCCAAGATAATTAAACTGAGTCACTTGCTCAAGAGTGCATCCATTGAAAGAAACTGAAGCACCATCTACCTGACCAATTTTCATCACTTTAGTTCTCTCTCTGTTTATCACGAAACCTACTCTACTACCAGTCTCAACAACAGCTCGAATGAAAGAGTTCATCTCATCAACATCATTTCCCAAAAGGGCTAAATCATCAGCATTGTCTAAATCGGAAAATATCAATCTCTAAACCATTTTCCTACTATGAATTACTACTATAAAAACAGTTTCATCTAAATTCAGTGCTCTATATTATTCGAGTAAAAAAGACAAAAACCGAGCTTATATAAGCACTCAGTTCGTAAATAATCTCATATTTTCTAAGTTTGCAGTCCAACAATAGACCCGCGCTCTTCGATCAAATCACACAAAACAAGGTTTTTAAGAAATGATCTGGCTATTACAATGTAATACATTATTTGGTTTAAAAAAACTAACTCGAATCAAATCAAAAATATCGATATATTACAATTTGATATCCTGTGAATAAAACAATCCTTTATTTTCTCTTCATTGGAATCACTTCCTCCTGGAGTTATCGGTACACGTTTCATTAAAAATGAAACGTATCATATTCATAAAACAAATTCTGCTTAGACGTCAAACAACTCACCGAGTACCGAACTTTCACCTTTTGTGGCCCTAAGCTATGAGACGTTTACGAGACCCTAAGCTACAATATGTTTAAGAGGCACCAAAATTTAGAAGGTCGAACTAATTTATAGATTTATTATTGCAATTGAAGAGTATATTCAAAAATAAATATGAAATTGATGAAGTGGATCATTATATTAGAACTGGTATATAAAAATGACTCTGTACAGCTGAGCCGAAAAGTTGTTTGCATAATATGCAGGTGTCCATAAAGTCTCTTTACAATTTAAAAAATTTATTACAAAGGCAATTGATGAGATATCGTAATCAAATTTGTTCTATGTACTAAGTGGTTTTCAAAGTTTTTAATCACATTGCATTTGTGTATTTCAGGTACCACGTTGATGAAAGAGGTATTTTTTAAAGAAACTCTAAAAAATGGCTACTCCTCAAGAGAAGGCACAATTTGTATCATGGTTTATTGAACCGAAATCGGATACGCAGACTCAGCGAAACTACAGAACAAAGTATGGAAGAGATCCACCGTCACGTCCGTCAATTCGTGCATTGCACAAGAAATTTATGGAGACAGGGACAGTGTTGAATACAGGGGGGAGTGGACGACCAAGAACATCTGAGGAAAACATCGATCGTGTAAAACAAACCTTTAGTCGATCTCCCACAACGTCCATTCGTACTGCTGCCAGACAGTTAGAGCTACCACGTTGAACAGTGCACAAAATCCTACACAAAAACTTGCGATTCTACGCTTACAAAGTGCAACTCTTACAGGCACTCGAGCCAAATGATAAACCAAGACGAAAAGAGTTTGCAGTTAACATGCTGGAACGAATTTCTGAGGATGAAACGTTCCTCACCCGAGTTTGTTTTAGTGATGAGGTAACCTTTCATGTCTCAGGGAAATTGAACACACATAATGTGAGAATCTGGGGATTAGAACACCCCTATGTGACTAGTGAACTTCACCGAGATAGACAAAAGGTTAATGTGTGGTGTGAGATCATGTGCAATCGAATCCTTGGTCCACTTTTCTTCAACGAGGCATCAATTACTGCAAATGTTTTCTTTGAACTTTTGACTGAATATGTGGCAGAACAACTAGATGACCTTCAACCAACCATCATTTTCCAGCAAGATGGTGCACCACTTCTTTGGGGACTGCAAGTCCATGGATTCCTAAATCAAACATTTCCAGATTGGTGGATTGGAAGGGATGGCCGAATTCCCTGGCCACCTCGTTCACCAGATATCACTCCCCTGGACTTCTTTCTATGGGGTTATGTTAAAGATATCGTGTATCGCACAAAGATACGGGATATCACTGACCTAAAGCAAAAGATCACTGATGTCATTGCCACCATCGATGAGGCAATGCTACAGCGAACATGGCAAGAAATCGAGTACCGTCTTGATATGCTTCGTGCAACTAATGGTGCCCTTATAGAGGTGTATTAAATGATGGAAAAAAAATTCAATATCTATTTTTCATTTTGTAATAGTTTCCAAATATTTATCTTTCCATTTGATTTTTTGATAAATTTTTTAAATTGTAAAGAGACTTTATGGACACCCTGTATTATTTGAATATATGAAAAAAAATTGTAACAGTATAAACTTCAAACTTGAGGTTTTGAGGCCCCTCATAATTGTGAAGTCCTAAACTATAGCATAGTTAGCTTATTCGTAAGTCCGGCCCTGAACTCAACACATTTCTTTTAACTTATCACATACAGCACAAAAGAATCAAATTCATTCTCTTTTGCAATGTCTTTCTTCTTCACAAGACAAAGCAAATATTCAATCTTGTAACATGCATCTTTTGATGTATACAAATCACATTTCCTCCTCAAGTTCGCTAAAATAGAACCGCAATTCCTATTTTAAATATCCAAATTGTCAATCAGTTAGCATGCTTAACTCTGAGCGGTACTTTTTTTTGCACACAATGGGCTAAATGACCAGGTCACAAGGGCCCCCAGCGCAGGGAAGTTTTCGGGGAGAGAATCCACTGGACAATTGTGGGGAGACAGATGATAGCATCCCGTCAAGGCCATCCAGAGTGTTCTTTAACTTGCACAGGGTATTACTATCCCACACACAGAGCCTTGGCTTCACGTGTCATCCGAGGGACGGCGTCTTTTCCAAGCCCACCGGTGTCGCACTTCTAATAGAGGGCAGGAAGCGGAGTTTTGCGAATATAAATTACAACGCTGACCCAGGTGAGACACGAACCTGGGAACTATAGATTACGAACCTGGCACGCTACTGACTGACCCATCTCTCGCCCCCAACTGAGAAATAAAATGAGTTTCGTTCTGAGTTCCAGATAAGATTTCTCTGTGTACAAACAGGATAATAGTTGGTTTAATAACCTCGAGTTTTCTACCGATCACTCCAGGAGGGAGTGATCCAAATGAAGAGAAATAAAGGATTGTTTTATTCACAGGATATGAAATGTAATAAATCGATATTTTTTATTTGATTCGAGTTGGTTTTTTTTAAACCAAATAATACGGGCAACACTGCCAAACAAACGGAGTCTCTCTCTGCACGATAATGCTGCATAAAGGAGGTTGCCGACTCCTTTGCCTAACCTAATTATTCCTTACCAAATTCAACCACCTAATGCCCAAGATACTGCGCAAGCATCAAGAATCAAAAGCGTCAAGATTTTTTGCCATTTTGTTTACAAAGCGTCCACGTTTCACTACCCTAACTAACCCTTGAAAGAACCAAACTATTATACAGTTTAAGTTTAGTATTTATATGTATACGCCTATTTCTCCACAATCTCCGTAGATTCTTAAAAGTCCCGGCAGCAATCCCTATTCTTCTGTTAATCTCATGCCGCATAGCACCAGTATCTGTTACATAGCTCCCAAGAAAATTAAACCGAGTCACTTGCTCAAGACTCCATCCATTCAAAGAAACTGAAGCACCATCTACCTGACCAATTTTCATCACTTTAGTTTTCTCTCTGTTTATCACGAAACCTACTCTACTACCAGTCTCAACAACAGCTCGAATGAAAGAGTTCATCTCATCAACATCATTTCCCAAAAGGGCTAAATCATCAGCATTGTCTAAATCGGAAAATATCAATCTCTAAACCATTTTCCTACTATGAATTACTACTATAAAAACAGTTTCATCTAAATTCAGTGCTCTATATTATTCGAGTAGAAAAGACAAAAACCGAGCTTATATAAGCACTCAGTTCGTAAATAATCTCATATTTTCTAAGTTTGCAGTCCAACAATAGACCCGCGCTCTTCGAACAAATCACTCAAAACAAGGTTTTTAATAATGTTTTATGAAATGATCTGGCTATTACAATGTAATACATTATTTGGTTTAAAAAAAAACTAACTCGAATCAAATCAAAAATATCGATATATTACAATTTGATATCCTGTGAATAAAACAATCCTTTATTTCTCTTCATTTGGATCACTCCCTCCTGGAGTGATCGGTAGAAAACTCGAGGTTATTAAACCAACTATTATCCTGTTTGTACACAGAGAAATCTTATCTGGAACTCAGAACGAAACTCATTTTATTTCTCAGTTGGGGGCGAGAGATGGGTCAGTCAGTAGCGTGCCAGGTTCGTAATCTATAGTTCCCAGGTTCGTGTCTCACCTGGGTCAGCGTTGTAATTTATATTCGCAAAACTCCGCTTCCTGCCCTCTATTAGAAGTGCGACACCGGTGGGCTTGGAAAAGACGCCGTCCCTCGGATGACACGTGAAGCCAAGGCTCTGTGTGTGGGATAGTAATACCCTGTGCAAGTTAAAGAACACTCTGGATGGCCTTGACGGGATGCTATCATCTGTCTCCCAACAATTGTCCAGTGGATTCTCTCCCCGAAAACTTCCCTGCGCTGGGGGCCCTTGTGACCTGGTCATTTAGCCCATTGTGTGCAAAAAAAAGTACCGCTCAGAGTTAAGCATGCTAACTGATTGACAATTTGGATATTTAAAATAGGAATTGCGGTTCTATTTTAGCGAACTTGAGGAGGAAATGTGATTTGTATACATCAAAAGATGCATGTTACAAGATTGAATATTTGCTTTGTCTTGTGAAGAAGAAAGACATTGCAAAAGAGAATGAATTTGATTCTTTTGTGCTGTATGTGATAAGTTAAAAGAAATGTGTTGAGTTCAGGGCCGGACTTACGAATAAGCTAACTATGCTATAGTTTAGGACTTCACAATTATGAGGAGCCTCAAAGCCTCAAGTTTGAAGTTTATACTGTTACGATTTTTTTTCATATATTCAAATAATACAGGGTGTCCATAAAGTCTCTTTACAATTTAAAAAATTTATCAAAAAATCAAATGGAAAGATAAATATTTGGAAACTATTACAAAATGAAAAATAGATATTGAATTTTTTTTCCATCATTTAATACACCTCTATAAGGGCACCATTAGTTGCACGAAGCATATCAAGACGGTACTCGATTTCTTGCCATGTTCGCTGTAGCATTGCCTCATCGATGGTGGCAATGACATCAGTGATCTTTTGCTTTAGGTCAGTGATATCCCGTATCTTTGTGCGATACACGATATCTTTAACATAACCCCATAGAAAGAAGTCCAGGGGAGTGATATCTGGTGAACGAGGTGGCCAGGGAATTCGGCCATCCCTTCCAATCCACCAATCTGGAAATGTTTGATTTAGGAATCCATGGACTTGCAGTCCCCAAAGAGGTGGTGCACCATCTTGCTGGAAAATGATGGTTGGTTGAAGGTCATCTAGTTGTTCTGCCACATATTCAGTCAAAAGGTCAAAGAAAACATTTGCAGTAATTGATGCCTCGTTGAAGAAAAGTGGACCAAGGATTCGATTGCACATGATCTCACACCACACATTAACCTTTTGTCTATCTCGGTGAAGTTCACTAGTCATATAGGGGTGTTCTAATCCCCAGATTCTCACATTATGTGTGTTCAATTTCCCTGAGACATGAAAGGTTACCTCATCACTAAAACAAACTCGGGTGAGGAACGTTTCATCCTCAGAAATTCGTTCCAGCATGTTAACTGCAAACTCTTTTCGTCTTGGTTTATCATTTGGCTCGAGTGCCTGTAAGAGTTGCACTTTGTAAGCGTACAATCGCAAGTTTTTGTGTAGGATTTTGTGCACTGTTCAACGTGGTAGCTCTAACTGTCTGGCAGCAGTACGAATGGACGTTGTGGGAGATCGACTAAAGGTTTGTCTTACACGATCGATGTTTTCCTCAGATGTTCTTGGTCGTCCACTCCCCCCTTTATCCAACACTGTCCCTGTCTCCATAAATTTCTTGTGCAATGCACGAATTGACGGACGTGACGGTGGATCTCTTCCATACTTTGTTCTGTAGTTTCGCTGAGTCTGCGTATCCGATTTCGGTTCAATAAACCATGATACACATTGTGCCTTCTCTTGAGGAGTAGCCATTTTTTAGAGTTTCTTTAAAAAATACCTCTTTCATCAACGTGGTACCTGAAATACACAAATGCAATGTGATTAAAAACTTTGAAAACCACTTAGTACATAGAACAAATTTGATTACGATATCTCATCAATTGCCTTTGTAATAAATTTTTTAAATTGTAAAGAGACTTTATGGACACCTGCATATTATGCAAACAACTTTTCGGCTCAGCTGTACAGAGTCATTTTTATATACCAGTTCTAATATAATGATCCACTTCATCAATTTCATATTTATTTTTGAATATACTCTTCAATTGCAATAATAAATCTATAAATTAGTTCGACCTTCTAAATTTTGGTGCCTCTTAAACATATTGTAGCTTAGGGTCTCGTAAACGTCTCATAGCTTAGGGCCACAAAAGGTGAAAGTTCGGTACTCGGTGAGTTGTTTGACGTCTAAGCAGAATTTGTTTTATGAATATGATACGTTTCATTTTTAATGAAACGTGTACCGATAACTCCAGGAGGAAGTGATTCCAATGAAGAGAAAATAAAGGATTGTTTTATTCACAGGATATCAAATTGTAATATATCGATATTTTTGATTTGATTCGAGTTAGTTTTTTTAAACCAAATAATGTATTACATTGTAATAGCCAGATCATTTCTTAAAAACCTTGTTTTGTGTGATTTGATCGAAGAGCGCGGGTCTATTGTTGGACTGCAAACTTAGAAAATATGAGATTATTTACGAACTGAGTGCTTATATAAGCTCGGTTTTTGTCTTTTTTACTCGAATAATATAGAGCACTGAATTTAGATGAAACTGTTTTTATAGTAGTAATTCATAGTAGGAAAATGGTTTAGAGATTGATATTTTCCGATTTAGACAATGCTGATGATTTAGCCCTTTTGGGAAATGATGTTGATGAGATGAACTCTTTCATTCGAGCTGTTGTTGAGACTGGTAGTAGAGTAGGTTTCGTGATAAACAGAGAGAGAACTAAAGTGATGAAAATTGGTCAGGTAGATGGTGCTTCAGTTTCTTTCAATGGATGCACTCTTGAGCAAGTGACTCAGTTTAATTATCTTGGGAGCTATGTAACAGATACTGGTGAAATGCGGCATGAGAGTAACAGACGAATAGGGATTGCTGTCGGGACTTTTAAGAATCTATGGAGATTGTGGAGAAATAGGCTTATACATATAAAGACTAAACCTAAACTGTATTATAATTTGGTTCTTTCAAGGGTTAGTTATGGTAGCGAAACCTGAACGCTTTGTAAACAAAATGGCAAAAAATCTTTATGCTTGCGCAGTATCTCGGGCATTAGATGGTTGAAATTGGTAAGGAATAACGAGGTTAGGCAAAGGGGTCGGCAACCTACATTGAGCAGCATTATCTTGCAGAGAGAGACTCCGTTAGTTTGGCCGTGTTGCCCGTATGGATAATTATAGATTAGGGAATAAGGTTATGAACAGTGTGTCTAAATCCTCAGAAAGAGGGGGAAACCTAGGAAGCGGTGGGCACACAATATCGGACAGTACCTTGTTAAAATTGGTGTGCAGTGGCCAGATTCAGCAGATGTAGCTCAGGACTGAAATGCATGGAAAACTAAATTGCACGGTCTGATTAGACCTTCATAGACTATGGCTGGTTGATTATGATGATGAGTTCTGTATCTGAGTTGCTATTGACATAACATGGCCTGACGTACGTAATGAAATGGCCTTTAGTCTTTTCATGGACGAGTTCCTTAAGAGTGCATGTATTAATTAGTGTACATGCGCTCTTTAGGGACTCGTCTGCAAATTTCGTAACGATTTTAGGAGAGAGGATATGTTCCAATGTGGAACACCTTACCTTTTAATATAAATATATTACTGTTTTAATGTTATAGACATTAATGTCTATAACATAATAATAAATAATTAAAATGCTATGTTTATAAAAATAATTTAATTAAAATAATTTTAAATTGCTAATTACAAAAAAAAAAACACAATTTTGAAATGTTATATTTATTTTTGCGATTAGTATATTTTTGCATTCTCCGATTGCAAAAATCAGTTTTTTTTACATATATTATTCCTCGTAATTAACTGTTACTACCTTAACAATGATTTGATATGCTTACATCAGTACAAAAGGTTTCTTACACAAAACACATATGTTACATAAATGACAGTGACGATCCGGTTTTGATTGGGATGCTAAATTAGTCTGCTGCGACATTATTTAAGTTACGGAAAACTTGCTATGAAAATTATTAGTGATATATTTCTTGTTAATTTGTAGCGATTTACACTGAAAGTCACTGAACTGGAATCCGGTTTCTGCAATTCACTTTATCCTAGTGATTAAACGGAAGTATAAAACTACACAAAAAAAGGTTATGATTTGTACTGGTAGCCATTTTTACTCCTCTTTTAATAATCTTTCTTTAACTGAAAGCATAAGATAAAATGAAATTTTAGCGTTTCGTTTAAATGATATACAGAAATATCTGAAATTTTTATGGTAAGTTAAAAGTTATGATATTGTCTTTATAATTACACTGATCAGCTCAGAATAAAATAAAAAAATATTATCATTTCTAAACTATATCCCTTTATCTTTATATATGAAGTGACCCAAAACATGTATCAGGTATTATTTATACCGTTTCATGACCTTCACACGCGCCGTCGTTTACCTGCAGTTGTTTCAATTTGCATAAAGACGCGGAGGTCATAATGTTTTGGTTCTTTGGCGTATATTTTAATTTTTAACAATATTATTTTAATATTTGAAGAATTATTGAAGTTCGAAATTTGAACAGCAGCAGCAGTAAGAGACATAAAAAACTGCTCAAAGGTTATTAAAATTTAATAAATAGCGCACTCGGCGACTGATAAAATAAAGATATGGGTTCGAGCCCCAGGTAACGTATGGATGTTTCTTGCACTGAAAGCACGTACCGATGGGTTTGGGAAGGTCGTCATCCATCTATTGGAGCATTAAATCTTGGTTCCGTTTGCAGGAGGGAACCATACACTTTACACATTAAGGAACACTCTGGATGGCCTTGACAGGAGTCTCCATCTGTCTCCTAGCAGCTGTCTGGTGGATCTCCTCCTCCCAACCTTCTCTGAGCCCTCGGGTTATTTGTAAACTCTCCATTCAGCCCATCGTGGTCAAAACCGTGATGTTCAGAGATAACCCAATCCAACCGTGAAGACGCTAGCTAAAGTTTCAAAACGGAAATAGTCTCCTTCTGATTGGCATCCCGGTCATTTCATTGTAACGTAAAAGGAGTTATTCGAAATTAATGCTTATAACAATTCTGAAACGTAATGCAGATGACAATACTGAAACGTAATATTTGTATCAAAACTGAAAAGTAATACACATGACAATACTGAAACATAATATTTATAACAATATCTAATATCAATTGCATCTTATACCGTCTTTTTCCACATAGTGGCCTAAAACGCCTGGTCACAAAACCTCGAAGGCTCAGAGAAGGTTGAGGGAGGGGACCCACTAGAATTGCTGTTGGAAGACAGATATAAGGTCTTATCTAATGATCGTAGCCTCCCATCAAGGACATCCATCGTGTTCTTTACCGTGCACAGAGTATGGCTGAACCACCTAGGGAACAACGGTTTAACGTCCCATCCGACGGACCGTGGCCTTTCCACGTCCACTGGTGTCCTTTACTGACCCTGGGCCAGGCGGGGAGTTTTTCGGAGATACATATCAACGCTGACCAAGCTGGGACTCGAACCTGGTGGATGTGCACATTCCAAGCCCAACAGAAGGAGATATGGTAAAACTACAGTTTTTATAAACATAAAAGCAAACTGAGAAACAAATCAACAAACTGGCCAATGACGAGTGAAAAAACAGTTCAAAGATAGGTAAAAAAGGAGACAAATATTTTCAGGTTTAATTTACTCCCTCTCTTTTAGGGAAGGAAAGAAATGGACATATTTCGAGGTACCGTATGTACCCCTCTCCTAATCAGAATTTTCTAAACCAAAACACGAAAATGCTTCGCTGAGATAACCAAACTTTTCAAATCATTTTGTACCCACCCAGAGCTCCTCGAATGTAGTGTGACAAGAATATTTAACTTTGTAGAAAAATAAAAATATGGTTTGAGTTCCCCACAAAGTGTTTAGGTACTGCGAAAACTTTATTATTATTATAGGAAGACATTATTTATAACTTAGCATATTAAAACGTTTATTAATTAATGTATGAGGTAGTGGTTTTTTTAAATTTTTACATATTTTTTCAAAATAAATTAATAAATTTATTTATTTTAATTTTCAATACGAATTTTTAGTTGTTGAAGTTTTTATTTCGAAAAAGAATCTCGTGTTCCGCTCGTGCTTAATTCGAATGACTTCAATATTCACGGATGGTAGTGCTCTTGACCCAACAAACTGAACAATGACTTTATCACGCATAATCAAAAATATATTAGTGTTATGCATTCCTTCTTTCAAATATATTGGTGGCAACAGTTATTTTGAATAACTTTCAGCGTTAATGTTAAGTCTAATGTAGATTTTGAGAAATTCAATCTCCCCATCCCCACCCCAATTTTGGTTGCCACCAGGGGTTCCTACATAACCTACGTTCTTCCACTGGGTGAAATAAACGTTCATGCAAAGTTTGAAGCATCCAGCTCTTCCGGACGCCGAGTGCATAGGCAAGCAGACAAAACAACTTTCTTCTCTATATATTAGATAAATTCTTTGATGTGTTCACTTCTAATAGCACTGTATATAACAGCTTGCAAAATGCAATGTTTCGATTCACCTTTCTGAATAAAACATTTAGTTTGTGGTTATTTCCTTTTTTCGTTTGTTATTTATTTTATTAGAGGTCCATTTTCATATGCTACCAAACTTTTATTTATTCTATTAACCTTAGAGTCCAGACAAACATAAACTAGCAACGTGTTTGTTGAGTGATATAGCGTTTGCTTGCAGTAGCATTGTGACTTTCGGAATCGAAGTTCTACACCCGGAATGGATGTTTTGTCTGTCATGTGTTGTGATTTTTCATCAGTAAAGAATTCTTATTAATGTATCTTAAAATTCGGTGTTCTCGCATTAGTACACAAAGGGAACGCTGATGATTATTCCCACTTTACCAAATTTCAAAGAAAAATATACAAACTTCTACAAAAATGTCATATATTTCTAAAACACATAAATTAATTCATCAACAACGTTTATCTTCCTGATTTTACTCGAAAATAAACTGCCCTTTGTCCAGAGCCTATTTCAAAGTTATTTTTAGATTAGAGTTACCTGGTTTCCTTTGGTAAAAATTGCTACGTTTTCACAAATCTAAACCTGGGATATTTTACTACAATTTCCGATTTAGGTTTCCTACAATAAAGACATCATTTAGCCAAAGGATACTTCATATACAAAATCTATATTTACTGCCAAGATGTCGGTTATATCCAGCCAGGCTCGTAATGTGCTGCTCCTAAGATTCGAGTCCCAGCTGGATAAGTTTCGAGATTTATCTCCGTAAAACTCCCCACCCTGCTCTCGGTTAGAAGGGGACACTAATGCACTTGAAAAGGTAGCCGTTTGTCGAATGGGGCCTTAAAGCGTGGCCCTGTGTGCAACTTAAAGAACACAATAAATGGCTTTGAAGGGAGGCTACCATCTGTCTCCCAACACCTGCTCCAGTAGGTCTCCTCCCACAACATTCTCTAAGCTCTAGGGGTCCTTATGACCTGCCCATTTAGCCCATTGTTTAAAAAAATTATCTCGCATATGTAAAACCACCCATCGTTGAAGAACACGCTGGATGTTCTTCGCGTGAGGTCATCATCTATCTCCCAACATCTGTCCAGTATGTCCTCTCCACCAACCATCTCTGAGTCTACGGGATTCTTGCAACTGGTCATTTAGCCCATGGTGTGAAAAAAAATGCCTCTCAGAGGCAATCATATTTTTGGGACTTGTGATGGTAAGGTTTATTATTATTTTTTACCGCCAAGTACGATTGTTGGTTTCAGAGAACGATTTCGAAGATTTTGAAACGAAATCAACATTTTGTACTCGAGTGTTTGAGAGTGGACTATGGCTGTTGGAACCCCCTACATATAGTGGTAGGTAATAACAGCTATAATAAATAGTCATTAGGAAAGTTACATTTTCCTCTCCAGACATGTCTGTTCTGAGCTACAGCAGCTGCATTTGGCCACTGTAGATCAATTCTAGCAAGGTTCTCTTTGACATTGTCTGCCCATCGCATCCTAAGTATCACCCTTTTTCTGCAACGCTTACGCACACTGTTCATCATCCTGCTTGCCAATCTGCAGCTGTATATACGGGTAACATGACCAAACAAACGCAGTCTCTCTCTTCTCAATATGCTGCTCAAAGGAGGTTGATGAATCCGTCTATTCTCTTTATAAAATCAAGCCACTTAATGCCTAAGATACTGCGCAAACATCTACAATCAAAAGCATCGAATTTCTTCTTGTCCTGTTTACAAAGGGTCCAGGTCTCGTTAAAATAACTAACCTTAGAAAGAACCAAACTATTATACAGCCTAATTTTTGTCTTTAGGGTTACATGTCTATTTCTCCACACTCTCCGCAGATTGTTGAATGTCCCAGCAGCAATCCATATTCTTCTATTTTTCTCATGCCACACATAACCAGTATTTATTACGTAGCTACCAAGAAAATTAAACTGACACACTTTCTCATGAGTACAGTAATTCAAAGCAACTGAAGCACCATCTGCCTGACCAATTTTCATCATTTTAGTTTTTTCTCTCTTTATCATATACCTACTGATTCTCATCAACAGCGCTAATGAACGAATTCATCTCATCAACATTAGTAGCCGACAGAGCCAAATCATCTGCATAATCTAAATCAGAAATTTTGAAATCTCTAGTCCATTTAAGGCCAAAATCTTTCCCTTGCAAAGAATTTCGCATTACATAATCAATTGCCAAACAAAAGAGAAAAGGAGACAAAACGCACCCTTGTCTAACTCCATTAGAAATGCTAAACCAATTGCTGCAAGACGTACCAACTCTCACACACGACACAGTGTTATTATAGAGAGCTCTCATTACACGAACTAACTTATCAGGTATTCCATATGATCTAACAATCAACCACAAATTATGTCGATCAACAGAGTGAAAATCTTTTTGAAATCTACAAAACTGTCAACCACAGGTTTCTGAAACTCTAACATTTCCTAAGAATCTGACTAAGTGAATACATTTGATCAATACATCCCCTACAACTTCTGAATCTCCACTGGTCATCACGCAGTTGTCCATCAAACAAATTCTTAATTCTATTAAGCACAATCATGCAAAAAACTTTACCTGGAACAGAAAGTATGGTGATATCTCTGTAGTTATCACAAGAACTGCGATCACCTTTTTTAAAAATAGGGATAGCAATAACTGTAGTAAAATTTGTAGGAACAACACTTTTATCATAAAAATATTCAAAATTTCTGTCAGCCATTTGTCAACACAAGTGTTCCCAGCTCTAAACATTCCAGTGCTGATTTCATCGACCCCAAGAGGTTTATTTAGTTTTACTTTAGAGAGAGCCGAAATAACTTCCGAATGTGATACAAAGCAACTTTAAAGCCATAAAACCATCATTAAATGAATAAACTGCTGCAATCATTAACTGAGGATAGATGGATTTATCCTCATTACAAACAATGGAAGTAGAAATAATCACATTGTTTAGAACATCTTTGAAATTCTCAGCTCACCTTGCCATCAGAGAATCCTCATCTTCACCCACTTAACCATGTTTCTCCCTCAGTCCCTGTGTATCAGTGTATGTATCCTGTTTCTTCCCACACAAAACATTAACAATCTGGTATCATCCCCTGCTAATGTGCTGTCTAAGAGATTCCTCTGCTTTATCAGCCGAATTATCAAGCCAAAGGTTCTTATCAGCTGCTAACTGTTCTTTTACACGTTTATTAAGCTTGTTATAATGTTGTCTGTTACGACTAGTAGGGTGTTGATTCATATTAATCCTGCACTTCCTTCTTTCAAAAATAAGTTCCATGTCTTATCACTCAAATAATTTTGTTTCCTCTGTTCCCTTTTACCTAAAAGAGTATTGTTAGGTTTAAGAAAATCCTGTTTAAACTAATCCCATTTATTCTAAACTTCAGCAGTAAGCAAACTACGATTGTCATAATGACCACATAGCTATCATGGTATGCTTCAGATATAACTAGATCTTTCAGGGTTGGGTTGGGTTGTTTTACCTCTGAACGGCACTTTTTTGCACACCATGGGCTAAATGGCCAGGTCACATGGACCCCGAAGGCTCAGAGAAGGTTGGGGGAGGGGACCCACTGGAACAGCTGTTGGGAGACAGATGGTAGCCTCCCGTCAATTCCATCCAGCGTGTTCTTTAACGTGCACAGGGTATGGCTCTCCCGCACACGGGGCCACGGCTTAACGTCCCATCCGACGGACGGGGGCCTTTCCAAGCTCATCGGTGTCCCCTACTGACCGTGGGCAGGGCGGGGAATTTTGCGGAGATAAATCTCAACGCTGACCCAGCTGGGACTCGAACCTGGAAACTACAGATTACGAGCCTGGCGCGCTACCGACTGAGCACCCCCGCCCCGGATCTTTCAGACCTTCAGTGCTACAGGTAATTTTCTTAACCTTAGCAAAACATTTCTTAAGCTTTAGTTGCAAGACACTTTTTACCTGGTAATGGTCTGACCCAATTTCGGCTCCTCTATATTGTCTGATATTCCTAATCAAAATAGCCCATTTGCTATTAATTAAAATATAATCTATCATATTCCCGTGCAACCCATCAGGTGAAACCCACGTATATTTATAAATGTCCCGGTGATTGTAGTATGTATTAGTTGTTCAGAAACTGTTAAGTTTACTTACCTGTAGGAGAAGTTCTCCATTGTCATTGAAACTATCAATGCCAAAGGGACCTAAAATTCCTGCCCATAGGTCAGAGTTAGTACCAAACTTAGCAATATCTTCTTTATTTAGAGAATTCAAAATATCATGTAGCTGTTTGTAAAATATTCTTTTCATTCTCATCAGTGTCCTTCGTGGGGCGTAACAACAAATAACATTCGTCTTTAATTTTTGTTTTAAAATTTGTTTTATAAATTCTTTCATAAATGCAGTTATCTCCTAGAAGAACATCACTGGCGTATCTCTGCTAAGAAGCAAACCGATAAGCCTAGAATATATAGGTGTCTTCATGCTGGAATTCCTGGGTGAGGACATCAAGAGAATAATCTCAACGTAGCGTCCTCACGTTCCATATACTTGTAGAAAGAAAATGATTAGTAGGATTTTAAAAGGAAACTAGGTTTATTGAGAAACGTAGGACCAACAATATGAAACAGCCCCTTGATCGCGGACATGGGACAAAGACCTGTTCCTCCACCGCTACAGGCTGAATCCATCCATGCTACTAGGAACTTCAAGTACCACCGTTTGAAGTGGACCTTTACAAGAGCCTTAAGACTTGCCTGAGACGCATTACTCCAATTTAGGATTAGCGATACCCAACTACCTAAGTGAAGATTCAGTTAGCTGTGATTGCCTATGATCAGGATTATCCACCAGCTGATATAAGGTATCCTGTACCTCTGTTCACTTAGGGCTGGCAACCCACAAGCAAACAGAAAACACAGCGGCAAATTCTGACTCAACAGATGTCCACCACTATGCCTTGTTGTTGAACACTCCTCAACGGGGTAGAAAGAAAGAAAAAATTTGTCGTAGATAACCAGATCAGTAGGGCACACTGGTCTGACAGGCCTCCACTTCTATTACCTTCGAAAAGAGAATATCTCTTTTGAAAGGTACTAACGGCATGCACCAAGGGAAGTAGGGGTCGGACGTTATGTGCCAGACCCGGAAGGTTCTCTGCGTCATCACTGGGGATTGCTACACAGCTATCCTTCCAGTTTGTGCCGAACATTTACTGACCAGAAGCGTTAGTGGAGAAAATTTGCAATGCAGGCTAATTTGTGATCCGAACCTATAGTAACATCAGAATCACATAGGGAGGATAGTATCAGTAGCTGTAGTGATGATAATCTAACATTCGGTACTGAAAGCGTGAAAATGTCGTTGATGAAAATCTGTTTTTCTTAACCTTGGACGTATCATTAAGATACATCCGTGATATGTAGCCTTCGGAAAGTTGCCTGAAGCAATATTGATTGAACAAAAGACAATCAATTCTATTAAATTACTATATATATTTGGTGGTAGTTTAACTCTGAAGATTTCAACTAATTGATGTTTCAGAAACGGAATAGTAATACAGGTAACCCTCATTTAATGCAGGAGATGAGTTCCGGGAAAATCATCGTTAATCGTTTTTCTGCATAAAACGAGGGGATTTTTTTATTTTTCTCTATTTTTGACTATCTTATTGATCTTTCTTCCTTTTCTTGGTTTTGTAATGGATGTTTTATTTCAACAGAAAAAAATTATAATTCTCAATACTTATTTAAAGATTACATATATGCATAATTATGTATATAAATATGTGATCGATTAATTAATTTTACAGTTTATTTCTTAATATGGAGCGAAACTTGCTGGTTTGCATTGCTGGGCTCTGTTTTGTGCCTAATATTTATTTGTAGCATTCAATTAACTGGTCACAACATCGTCTTATGGCATCCGGTCACGAAATATCAATAACATGATCCTTCAACAAATCCATGCGTTATTTGTGCAGTGAAATCTAAATATTTAAACGCCAACACTCTTTCTGGTTCATTTCCTTGTTGTTCTTCAAAAGCAGCGTTGAATTCTAAATCCTGAAGTTCATCGTTAATGAGTGGCTCACTGTGGAGTTTAATAATTTCGTCCATCTGTCAAAGTTACGCTTTCGTATCCTGCTCCAATTTGATAGTTCGCTGATGTTAATTAAAAATTCTAACTTAAATTCTTGTAAATAAACTATTTAGAGGGATAAATCGAAGCATGATTTATTTGAATTATGCAGTTATGATTTGGAGAAATAAAATGAACAGTGTGGTTGGACCTCCGTTGCCCATGGCTGCTTGATGATGATCGTGTTGTTGTTGATGGTGATTATTAAAAACATTGCAGTACTCTAGTAAGTACTCATTAATATTCCATTTAGGAATATCCGAAGTAATTTTAAGTAAAAGGGACCAAGAAATGAAAGGAAAGAGAAAAAGTGTGTGAAGTGTCATAAAACGAATGGTGAAAAAGAGAGATTAATGTAATCTATGTGCCACGGATAATGCAACTTATAATGTTATTGGTTCTGGCAATAGTATGATTCTAATGCATACATCATGAGAGATATCCATTTTACCATTTTCTCTATACCTTAGGACAGTGCTGCCAAGTTCTCTAAGACCACGGGCCAAAAAAATAATAGGACAGGATAGGTAATTGAAAAGTCAGTTCATGTCACCTCAAAAAATTATTTTATTTATACAAAAAATAATAAGTAATAATAAACGAATATAAATTTTCTAAACCTTATCAAATATTTAATAAATTTAATGGGAGCATTGTGGCCGTAGTTGTTGGGCAATAAGAATAGAATGAGTAAGTTGAAATAATGCAATAACAATTGCAAATAGAATGAGTAAGTTGAAATAATGCAATAACAATTGCAAATAGAATGAGTAAGTTGAAATAATGCAATAACAATTGCAAATAGAATGAGTAAGTTGAAATAATGCAATAACAATTGCAAATAGAATGAGTAAGTTGAAATAATGCAATAACAATTGCAAATAGAATGAGTAAGTTGAAATAATGCAATAATAATTGCAAATAGAATGAGAAAGCTGAAGATTACATATCAAGTAAAGTAACATGAGTAGATAAAAAATTATAAGATGGATTATAGATATTTATTTAAAATTTCAAGTAAAGATTTGGTTTTGTTTGCAGCCCACAAAAATACTTGTGCGGGCCATATGCACCCCGCGGTCCGCTAGTTGGGGAGCTCTGCCTCAGGGTTCTTGAAACTGGTCATTTAGCCCATTCATCATCATCATCATCATCATCCTCAAGCAGCCATGGGCTACGGAGGTCCAACCAGACCGTGCAATTTCGTTCTCCAAGCAAGTCTATCCTGAGCTACATCTACTGCATCTGGCCACTGCACACCAATTCTAACAAGGTCCTGTTTGACATTGTCTGCCCACCGCATCCTAGGTCTCCCCTTCTTTCTGAGGCCTTTAGGCACACTGTTCATAACCCTATTCGCCAATCTATAATTATTCATACGGGCAACATGGCCAAACCAACGGAGTCTCTCTCTGCACAATATGCTGCTTAAAGGAGGTTGCAAACTCCTTTTCCTAATCTCATCATTAGTTACAAAGTTGAACCACCTAATGCCCAAGATACTGCGTAAGCATCTGGAATCAAAAGCATCTAGTTTCCTGTTATCTTGTTTACAAAGTGTGAAAGTTTCACTACCATAACTAACCCTAGAAAGAACCAAACTATTATACAGTCTAATTTTAGTCTTTAGGTGTATACGCCTATTTCTCCACACTCTCCATAGATTCTTAAAAGTCCCAGCAACAATCCCTATTCGTCTGTTAATCTCATGCCGCACATCACCATTATCTGTTACATAGCTCCCAAGATAATTAAACTGTGACACCTGCTCAAGACTGCAACCATTCAGATTAACTGAATCACAGCCTGCCTGACCAATTTTCATCACTTTAGTTTTCTCTCTGTTTATAACCAAACCTACTCTACTACCAGTCTCATCAACGGCTCGAATGAAAGAGTTCATCTCATCAACATCATTTGCCAGAAGGGCTAAATCATCAGCATAATCTAAATCAGAAATTTTCCTATCTCCAGCCCATTTAAGGCCAAAATCTTTCCCTTGAAGTGAATTTCGCATAACATAATCAATAACCAAGCTAAAGAGAAAAGGAGACAAAATGCACCCTTGTCGAACACCAGAAGTAATGCTAAACCAATTGCTACAAGCCTTACCAACTCTCACACACGACTCAGTGTTATTATAGAGAGCTTTCATAATGTTAACTAACTTGTCTGGTATACCATATGATCTCACAATCAACCACAAATTATGACGATCAACAGAGTCGAAAGCCTTTTTGAAATCAACAAAGCTAGCAACCAAAGGTTTCTGAAACTCTAAACATTTCTCAAGAATCTGCCTAAGTGAAAATATCTGATCTACACATCCCCTACCACTTCTGAATCCACATTGCTCATCACGCAATTGCCTGTCAACCAGATTCTTAATTCTATTAAGCACAATCATGGAAAGAACTTTACCTGGAACAGAGAGTAGGCTGATACCCCTATAGTTATCACAAGAACTGCGATCACCTTTTTTGAAAATAGGGATAACAATAGCTCTGGTAAAATCCTTAGGAACCATGCCTTTATCATAAAAGAGATTCAGAATTTCAGTCATCCAAGTGGTAACCGAAACATTCCCAGCTCTAAGCATTTCCGTAGTAATTTCATCTACCCCTGGGGATTTATGAAGTTTAAGTTTAGAAACAGCCAAACTAACTTCAGATTGTGTTATAGGGCCAACATTAAAGCCACCAATGCATCTATCATCATTGCAAACAATGGGAGTAGAACTAACTACATTGTTTAGAACATCACTGAAATGCTCAGCCCACCTAGCCATGACAGAATCCTCCCCTTCTATAACCTTACCTTGTTTATCCTTCAATCCTTGTATGCCTGTCCGTTTTCTACCACACAAAACATTAACTATCTGGTACAGCTCTCTGCTGTTGTGCTGTCTAACTGCTTCCTCGGCTTTGTCAGCCAAACCATCAAGCCAAAAATTTTTATCAGCAGCTAACTGATCCTTTACAAGTTTATTAAGGTCTCTGTAATGCTTTCTATTAGGACTAGTAGGGTATTGATTAAGGGCATTCCTGCAGTTCTTTCTTTCCGAAATAAGCTCAAGTGCCTTATCACTCAGATAATTTTGCCTCTTCTGCTCCTTTTTTCCTAAAAGAGTACTGTTAGTGTCCAAAAAAGCCTGTTTAAAATGATCCCATTCTTCCTCAACTTCAGTAGTAAGCAAACCATGACTGTCATAATGACTAAGTAACCTATCATGGTAAGCTTTGGCTATAACTGGATCTTTCAGAGCTTCAGTATTAAAAGTAAATTTTTTAACCCTAGCACAACACTTTTTAAGTTTAAGTTGCAACACACTTTTAACAAGGTAATGGTCAAAATGATCCCATTCTTCCTCAACTTCAGTAGTAAGCAAACCATGACTGTCATAATGACTAAGTAACCTATTATGGTAAGCTTTGGCTATAACTGGATCTTTCAGAGCTTCAGTATTAAAAGTAAATTTTTTAACCCTAGCACAACACTTTTTAAGTTTAAGTTGCAACGCAGGGAAATATCTCTCAGAAGGTTAATTACGGAACCCACTTGGAATATAAAATTTCTATTACAAATAAATCGTTTGGAACATTCTGTAAAGTAAATAACAGTTTGTATTTATAATAAATAATAAATACTCCCTCAAGCAGCTGCTTGCCACAGAGGTCTGACAGGAGCCTGTCAGTTTATATGCCACAGTAGAAGGTCTGAGAGGATGGCAGGACCTCAGCAGAAAAACGACACATACATCCATGCCTTACCCGGGGCTCGAACCCAGGTCCCTTAGATTTGCAGCCAAGCGCGCTAACCACTCGGCCACGGGTTAGATATACGAAAATGTGAATCTTAATATTTCATCAATATTTATATAGCCGAAAAACAATTCTTCGTTTAATTCTAAAAACTGAAAGATTGAGTATCTAGAGATGGAGGGATATACAAGTTTAGAGACAGAAGCAAATGTGAAAATATTAGTCAAAATTGCAAAATATACAAATTTTATGTTAACATTTAAGAAATCCTTTTGCTAAAATATGAGTTTCACAGATGAGTGATACTCGGAGTCACGACTCCCACAAGCCAGCAGCCTCCCACCCTGGTCCCATTTGTAATAGACTGAAAGGCCAAAAGTCATGGGATACGTGCCTAATAACGGGTTGGTCCTCCTTGAGCCCCAGCAGTGCAACCACACATCGAGGCATGGAATCAATGAGTTGTCAGTACCGTTCTGCAGGGATGGCAGCCCACATATCCTGCACTGTAGACCATAATTGTGTTGCATTGGATGGTGCTGGATTCATGGATCGTAAGCTTGTTTCCATTATGTCACTATCAGGGTGCTCGAGAGTCATGGTACAAGTGATTAGTGAGAATGTCCACTTATCTCATACCTGTCGGCGATTGTTCCAAATGGACGAGAGAGCCCAATGTAGATCACGTGAACACGCCCTCCACCATCACAGAGCTGACTCCAGCCTGAACAGTACCTTACAGACAGGAAGGGTCATGGCTTCACAGGGCCTACGCTACACTCTAACGCCCCCGTCAGCACGTAACAACTGGAACATTGACTCATTAGACCATGCAATCCTACGCCACTGTTCTACTGTCCAATTTCGATATCTTCGGGCCCATTCCAGTTATTGAGCTCTGTGACGACTTGTAAGCAATGGGATATGAGTGGGTGTTCTGCTACCAAATCCGATGGAATGCAGGTGGCAACGGATAGTTCTTTCAGAAACGTTTTCTGCTTGGCCCGCATTCAAATTGGCAGTGATTTCATGCACTGTAGTCCATTTGTTGGTCTTTATCATTCGTGACAGTCAACGTGAGCTCCGTTCGTCAATTGCACGTGGCCATCCCTTTCGCTGTTTTACGTGTGTGGAAATGCCATCAATAAAATTTGGTTGATAAACTCTTGACATCATAGACCTGGGAAAACCGAATTCCCGCACGATCTCCGATATTGCATGACCCATCCTTCTGGCCCTGACGATCAAGCCACGTTCAAAGTCAGACAACTCATGACGTGCAGCATGCTGAATTAACAACTACTCCGAAATGAATGTTGGGTTTGAAGGCTACTGCAGCGCTATTCTGCAGTTGATCTCAAACACATCGGTTACGACTACAATGCGCTAGTTCTATTTTAACTAATATTCCCAATACTTTTGGCCCTCAATGTAATATATAACGTTACATAATTAGTATAGATGTCTCATCTGTAGAAATAGTGATGGACTCAATAGAATGTCAAACACAATAGAAATGTTATTACTGAGATTTATTAATAACATTAATTAAATACACTTATTAATTAACTTATATATATGTAGGGGAAAAGGGCAAATGGAATAAGCAGGCATAATGTTCAATCAATAACCGAACTTTTTTGAAATGAACTTTACCTGATCTAAGATAGAGGGAAGAAATTTCTTGCATCATATATCAGATTTTTGTGCACTGAGCACTCAGTTCTTTCTGATGGAGGGCATTGCTCATGCACATAAAGTCCATTTGATAGAAGAATTTCTTCGAAATGGCCGAATAGACTCATTTCCGAGATATCCATACCTTAGTACTATTGAGCATGTGTGATACTCTCTCGGTAGAAACACTTCAGCCACTTGTTAAAATCTCACATGAATTACGAATTACTCTCCAAAAAGGGGGAGCTTGAATATATGAAGACAACTGATCTCTAAGTTTCATAGAGGGATCAGGGACTGTTTGTTTAAGTGCAGCCTGTCTGTCAAGTAAAATTATGCTCAAAGAAATTTTGCTGCGCTTATGTTCAACTCTCAAAGGGAACATCACTCATATTAAAGTCGATATCAAATGTTATAGGAAAACATTGTCTGAGTCTGATGGGATACGAACCTACATTCTCCTGATAATATGTCACGTGCTATAGTAGCTGATCTACCGGATGCCAATAAAGATCGCCTCTAATTGATGTTAAGTATTGTCTACCTACAGTTTTCTGTGTGTCTCATGCAGGCATTGGCCCAGCCACTCACATCGTCTAGAAACAGATGACAAGTTCGTCATGACTGCGGTAAGTATGTTACGAGGATACATTTAATAGCTCAAAGAAATTTCTCGACGCTTATGTCCGGACATGGTGATATATAGGTAGACAGTTTTTAACATCAATTTGAGGAGATCTTGAACGGGGGCCAGTGGCTCATCAGTCAGGATATCAGACTTGTTAACAAGAGGACATGTGCTCGTATCCCACCCGGCTCAGTCAATTTTTCCTCTAACCTTTGATATCTACGTACTCTAAGAGTGATGTTTCCTTTGACAGATGAACATGAGCGCCGAAAAATTTCTTTGATCTATTCAACGTATCCTAGCAACATACTTATCATCGTCATGGCATCTTAAACTAAGAGTGAATTTTCTTTCGAAAATTATCCTCCTCATTATGGTGACGAACCAGCTGTACTCGCATTTCCTTTGTCGAATATGCAAGGTAGATAAGAGATGAACGCATTTTCATTGACAGTACTTTTCCATTGTGTTTTATTAAGCTTCCACAACAAAGTTCATTTCTTTTAACATTTCATTTGCTTTGTATCAGAGGAGGATTGACCCATTAAGGGATCGAGGGAATCTTTGGTGTGCCGATGTGGTTGTGGGACATCATATTTACTACACACTGTACAGAGATTTTTGTTTTCTGTTTCATAAAAAGTATAATTTTAAAACTACTATTGTAACCGAATGAATCCGTAGCCTAATTTATTGATTTTATAGTGGTATAACGTTTTAAATTATATTTTTGCACGGATTAATGACACAGTTTGTTATTGACTGGATTTTGTAATTTTTTGAACGAATATTCCTGATGAGCAAATGATTGTTATCTCAGCAAATGAAAAAAAATATATATGTGAAGTTTTTAAAATGTATGTTAAGAATAATGAAATAAATATTATATTAAAATATGTGCTGTTTTATTGAAAGTTTTCTCGGACCGAGTAGAACCTTATATATCGTGTACCAAATTATATAAGTTTTGAAATTGAGTTTGCCAAATACATTATCTCTGTGCTCACGGATTTATGTATTAATAATGTAATGAAACATAATTCAGAGAGTTTAGGAATCAAAATTATCAAATAATAATTATCGAACAAATCAGTATTGATTAAGAATACTATTAAATATTTACTAATTTTACACTATTGTAGTGCACTTAAACTGTATACCTGACTCTTGTAATGGTAGAGTCGCGAGGCTTCGATTTTTTTTGTCTTTGTTTTATTCATGAGATGTTTAGCTCTGCGGCTTTATATCCCAATCTGTAGAGTACCTAAGAGTCTGGCAGAAATGGCTAAGGATTATTATAAGTATCATAAAGGCAGAAGATGAATGGATTTCATGCTGCAATTGAGAGTTTTTAGCAAAACCTAACTGTAAGTCTGATGAAGTTTTCTAGCTTGGGAAAGTAGATATTTCCAGGTAGGGAGAAAATGTCCCGGCAGGTATAAGGGGCATATATTGTCAGTCCATTGAGTTTGAAGGATGAGTTCATTGAAGTTCTTATGTTATCCAGGATTGGACAATGAAGAATGAAGTGATCTGTAGTTTCATTTTGTCCACAGTCGGGACAATCAGTGTTATTGGCTAAGATGGCATCTGTGGAGGAATGTTTCGAAGGGTGCCACATCGAGACGCAGGCGAGTTATTAAGGTTTCCATACTTCTTGAAATGTATACATTGGTTGTTTCAACAGGGAATCGATTTAGATGGGGGAACATATTTGGCAGAGAAGAGATTTCCCATTTCATCCTCAGGTCGGTATGTAATTTTTTACGACATAGAGTGATGATGTCCTCTGCATGCAGCGTTGATTCAGGGTGCAAATGTGAAAGGGTTCTTTCTCTTTTGCCAGGGAGTCGGCTGACTCATTGATCTCAAGGTTCATGACTCCAAAGTAAAGTGATCGATGAAGCCCAAAGCGTTGCTTGTTGAAGAGAATGATGGAGATCAAAAATAGCCTTATGTGATTTGTCGATATGAAGTGCTAAGAGTACCGATTTGGAATCGGAAAATTCGTTATCTCATTTCAAATTACGAATTTACAATTACAAATTACAAATTACGAAAAAACATTACATTTTTTTTAATAATACAGGTGACGGTCCTGATCAGTGCGGGGCGGGGATGGCTCAGTCGGTAGTGCGCCAGGCTCGTAATCTCCAGTACCTAGGTTCGAGTCCCAGCTGGGTCAGCGTTGAGATTTATCTGCGCAAAACTCCCCGCCCTGCCCACGGTCAGTAGGAGACACCGATGGGATTGGAAAGACCGCGTCCGTAGGATGGGGCGTTAAGCCGTGGCCCCGTGTGCGGGAGAGTCATAGCATGTGCACTTTAAAGAACACACTGGATGGCATTGACGGGCGGCTACCATTTGTCTCCTGTTCCAGTGGGTCCCCTCCCCCAACCTTCTCTGAGCCTTCGGGGACCTTGTGACCTGGCTATTTAGCCCATTATGTGCAAAAATGTGCAGCTCAGAGGTAAAACAACTCAATCTGATCAGTACTGTAGCTCCAGTTGAGAATATGGATGTTTCTGCTGGTAAGTTTTCACATATGAAGATTGTGCGTGAAGGAGAGGCGCTGCCGATTCCAGTTTGTTATTTAGATACTGAAGCGTCAGTTCCGATCCAGTCAGCCTCTGGCCATTTCTGTTTTAATTCAGAGTCAAAATGGGATATGATAATGACAGTAGACTGTGAAAATAGCTGCTGAAAACTGAGAGAGTTAGTAATAATTTTGTATGGTGGACAGATCCATGACGGAATTTCAGTCGGTTGCCTGATTGAAAGAGAGTGACTAAATATTTAATGATTCCTATCGAGTCTATATTAATAGTGGGAAGGGATTTTCCTACCGGTTCCAGCGATGAACCTGTAAAAATGTGGCTGACGAAAGATTGTTCGTAGATCCTATGGTAACAGTGATATCATTTCCTTTATTGTGCTCCTATCAGATATAAGAAAAACCAGTGAAGAGTGCGGAAATGCTCCCGTCTCAGCATAAATAAGTGGTAAAGGTGTAGCTTTGAGTAAGCCAGTCAAAGTTCGCGCTATTTGTCGTTCTATCCCTCAGGCGGACATTATAGAGCTGTACGATAGCCTTCCCCGCCATGTTTATGAATGCATTGCTGTGCGGAGCGGTTCAAAATCATACTAATTATACCACTTTACCGGGTAGGTACAGTGGTAATTTTTCATATTTTTTGATAATGTAATCAATCGTACATATCAGTGTATGCTAACGGCTGCCTGAGTTTCAATAAAACGGCATTAATCCTTCAAGGTGTTGCATTATTTTTTTCTGTAGTGTAATTTAATAAATAATTATTTTGGAAAATGATTATTGCTATCAGTACGGTATTGGAACCCGCGATTCTTCAGTGACATGCCAGAGCGCCCTACAAGTTAAACCAACCATGGGACGATGATTTGCTTCCAGAATGGGACATTTATATATTTCGCTGAATGTGTCTGACCTCGCGCCATCTATAATAAGTGAAGGCAACTTTCTATTATTTATTTATTTATTATTATATATTATTATATATCATTATTTATTTATTATATTATTTACCAAAAACATCAGAATTACCACTCTAAGTTTCTGCGCATACCATTGGAAACGGGGATAATACATTGTAAATAACGAAAATATTTGTTGCGTTGACTTCACTGTTGTTATTCGTAAGAAACCAAGTCGTAGAATCTTGTTGTACACAACAGAACAAATCATTACGAAACAATGAAAAATGAGTTAACGTTGAAAAAGGGTCCATGCCTCTGTGAAGTTAGAATTGTTTAGAACCGCAGCTTCCTTGTCTTCGGGGTCGTCCTATTCATATCCTCATCTAAACAAGGTAGGCCTGATTTTCAATATCTTACTTATTTAGTAAGGGAGTTTATGTGTGTATGCCGTAGTGAATATATGTAGCGCATACTTGTTCTTTTTTTAGTGTATATCCTTGTTGTTTGTCGGGCATTCGACGCCCGGAAGATTGGTTGCACCTCATTAAGTGTGGACGTTTGTAAAATCGCGTTTTTAAGAAATGGTAATATATTGGGGAATATTTAATGTATTGGGATTTCAGTTGGAATACAATGTCTGTTATTAGTTGAAAATCTTTAGCTCAGGAGTTTTTCACGAGTATATTTAAAATATCTCTGTGTTAGCCGAGTAGACGGAGACGTTGAAGGCTTGCACTCTTGGTTATCCGACCTTCGTTTAAGCAGCTAATAGGATGCAAAGTAGTCACTATATTTGTATAATCGATTTAACACTGCTGAATTAAATTAAAATTTAATACTATCCGAGCTACTTAGTATCGTTTTAGAAATTGAAATTAGCATTTTCGACTGATGAATACAGAATGGTACAGAAGCGGACAGGCAGACATATAACACACAAACAAACTTTCTTCTTACATATGAGATAATGCATTAAACTATAAATAATGCTTTTTTCTTTTCTTTGCACATTATTAGTACTACAATGTTTTTTAAACTTACACGTACCATACAAATTTGGTCCTATTTAATTTTATTTCGTTATAAAGTTTCCTATGACTGAAAAATTGTATCCAAGGTTCCGCAACTTGAACGGAAGTAACTCTGCTGACTACGGAATGGTTTGAAAAATTCGTGTTTTGAATGAGGTGATATTGTTTTGTCGGGTTTAGGAACACCTGACGTGGAGACTACCGTTCTGTACCTCAAAATATGTCCACTTCTCTCTTACCGTAAAAGAGTTTTTTTTATTATTATTTTATGTGTCAATATAATTTATCAATCATAATGCAGTTTATTCCAAATTACAGCTTGCGACATGGAAACTGAAATATCATATATTTTAGAGCAGTGGTTCTCTCAGTGTGTGCAGCGATATTACGGATGTTATTGTAAAAAAAGGAAATTTATAAATCATTTTGTTGCTACTTTCTGACATTGATTCTTCATTTAACATTTTCCGTTTAATCAAAAACTTACCGGTACTAAATGTTAAAACCAAAATTAACGCAAAAAATTCCCATAACACGTACGACTATGCACTGTCTCAATACAAATCAAAACTTGAACTTAACAGCGCTTCGTTTACAAATATTTCCACAGAAATGTCTATTTTTGAAGTTATCTCGGTATTTGTCAGGGCAATTATTATCCGGGTATCAAATAGTTTGAAGGATAAACTTTAAAATTTTATTGCTCAACAACAGAGAACTTTAGGTTATTTTGAATTATTCTTTTTGCATATCAATGTGAATACTTTTCGTGTAGTTCAATTGATATATTGTGGGGAGTGTAACGTTGACAGTTGAAAAGAAACTGCGCATGCCCGAGTCTTCCGCAGTGTCACCATATTCACGGCGATAAATAATGTACCGTGAGCAAAAAAGTTTGAGAACCATTGCTTTAGAATTTGAAATCCGAGCAACACAAGATAAATTTTCTAGTTTTTCATAATTCACTAAAATATGAAGCTATTAACAAACAAAAGGCTATATATATATAAGTTAGAGGACCAAAAGATATTCTAATTTTGGGTGTCAAGTAAGAGTCAGTTGGCTCTGAATTCATTACGTTGAAGCAGCGTCCAAAGGACAATTTACTTTTGAGCTTCACAATGTTGCTCTTTTTCATAAACAAAAGAGCTAATGTCTGCCTGTAGACATTTTTCGTTTCGGAAACAAATCCCAAAATATTTTTAGGTTCTTTAGGTATTGATGAAACATTACGATCCGTACTTCCGAAATTTCCCTGTAGCGTCAATTGCGCTCTCTAAGGGGTAGGGGACACCGATGGGCTTGGAAAGGCCGCCGTCCGTCGCATGATACCTTAAACCGTGGTCTCTTGTGTTGGACAGCTATATCCTATACACGTTAAACAACACATTGGAGGATCTTGACTGAATCTATCTACCAACATCTGTTGCAGTGGGTCACCTCCCCCAACCTCCTCTGAGATTTCAGGGGCGGGGGTGGCTCAGTCGGTAGCGCGCCAGGCTCGTAATCTGTAGTTCCAGGTTCGAGTCCCAGCTGGGTCAACGCTGAGATTTATCTCCGCAAAAATCCCCGCCCTGTTCACGGTCAGTAGGGAACACCGATGGGCTTGGAAAGGTCGCCGTCTGTCGAATGGGAAGTTAAGCCGTGGCCCCGTGTGCGGGAGAGCCATAACCTGTGCAAGTTAAAGAACACGCTGGATAATCTTGACGGGACCATCTATCTCCCAACAGCTGTTCCAGTGGGTCCCCTCCCCCAACCTTCTCTGAGCGTTCAGGGTCTTGTGACCAGGCCATTTACCGCACTATGTGCAAAAAAAGTGTCGCTGGGAGGTGAAACAAACCAAACCAATCCCTCTAACGGTAAAAGAGTTGAAAATAGCAAACATTTAAAGGAATATTATGAGCAATGTAATTATATTTCGAAATTAGAAATGTTGATGGTGACATTTCACCATCAACGATTTCATCCATATTTTTCGTTTTTACAGATAATTCTAGTTTTCGAGATAAATTAAAAGTTATTTTTACGTTGGATAGGTATTAATAAACTATTACGATTCATAATTTCCTATTTTTCTAAAGTTTTAATTGTGATTTCTGACGGTGCGATAATTTGAAAATTTAAAAAAATTAACGCATATTGCAAACGAATTGTTTGGTGGAGTGTGATGATCAGGTGTTTAGAGTGGTGGCAACAAATCGTCTGATCATTCCTGGCGGGGACGGAACTTTTTGCTTTAAGAGAAAAATGAAAATCTCTTTTTGAGTTGATTAAATACTAACGAAATATGAAGATTCATAGTTTTCAAAAGGCTTTAACTTGCATCGTTAGAGAGCGCTAAATGTAAAACCTGAAGTAGTGTTATAAACGAAATATTTAAGCTAGAAATTCTGGTAGTAAGTATCGATCAAGAACAAATACCCAGATAACTTAAAAAGAAATATATATTACTAAGCGTTATACTCTGTGTATATATATATATACTTTTTCAATAATTTTGGAAACGACTGGTAAGATGGAAATTGGTCTGTAATTATTTGCTAAATTTATATTCCCATTTTTATATATTTGAAAAATTAAAGCATATTTCAAAGCATCAAAAAAGAAGCCTTATTTCATAGAGATATTTACCAAATATGTTAAAATATGAACATGATATCTACAAAAAATCACCCTATATTGTACTTTTTCTATTTAAGCTTGAGAAAAGACACAAATTTCAAAACATGCAAATTAGACATATATGTACCATAACAACAGATGTTGAAAGTGATTTCCTGCAACCTAGATGCAGGTTCGTACCCGTTTCATGACATTTGCAGCCACCTTTCTTAATGCTTTTTTCTTTAATTTTTTTTTTTTGATTTAATAAAGGTGATCGCAGTTCTTGTGATAACTGTAAGGGTATCATCCTACTTTCTGTTCCAGATAAAGTTCTTTGCATGACTGTGCTTCAAATAATTAAGAATCTAGTTGATGGAGAATTGCGTGATGAGTAGTGTGGATTCAGAAGTGGCAGAAATGGGTACATCAGATGTTGTCACTCAGGCAGATTCTTGAGAAATGTTTAGAGTTTCAGAAACCTTTGGTTGCTAGCTTTGTTGATTTCAAAAACGCTTTTGACTCTGTTGATTGTCATAATTTGTGTTTGATTGTGAGATCATATGGTATACCAGACAAGTTAGTTAACATAATGAAAGCTCTCTATAGTAACACTGAGTCGTGTTAAGAGTTGGTAAGGCTTGTGGCAATTGGTTTAACATTGCTTCTGGTGTTCGACAAGGGTGCATTTTGTCTCCTTTTTTCTTTAGTTTGGTTACTGATTATGTTATGCGAAATTCACTTCAAGGGAAGCATTTTGGCCTTAAGTGGTGTAGAGATAAGAAAATTTCTGATTCGGATTTTGCTGATGAGTTGGCCCTTTGGGAAATTCTTTCATTTTGAGCTGTTGATGAGACTGATAGCAAAGTAGGTTTGGTGATGAACAGAGAGAAAACTAAAGTGATGAAAATTGGTCAGGCAGACTGTGGTTCAGTTAATCTGAGTGGTCTCAGTTTAATTACCTTGGGAGCTATGTAGCAGATACTAGTGACGTACGGCATGAGACTAACAGACGAATAGGGATTGCTGCCAGAACTTTTAAGAATCTATGAAGATTAATGAAGAAATAGGCGGATATACTAGTTTGGCTCTTTCTAGGGTTAGTTATGGTAGTGAAACTTTGACTCATTATAAACAAAATAACAGGAAGCTTGATGCTTTTGATTCTGGGTGCTTACGCAGTATCTTGCGTATTAGGTGGTTCACAACGGTTTGTTGTGTGAACCACATAAGTTTGTGTGTAAATAATGATGTGGTTAGGCAAAGAAGTCGGCAACCTCCTTTGAGCAGCACATTGTGCAGAGAGAGACTCCGTTGGTTTGGCCATGTTACCAGTATGGATAACTGTAGATTAGCGAATAGGATCATGACAGTGTGCCTGAAGGCCTCAGAAAGAGCGGAAGATCTAGGATACAGGGGGGGGGGGGGGCAGAAATGTCAAACAGAATCGTGTTAAAATTAGTCTCCAGTCGCCAGATGCAGCAGATTTAGCTCAGGACAGATGTGTTTGGAGAACTAAGTTGCACAATGTGGATAAAGCTCCGTAGCCCATGACAGCTTGAAAATGATGATGATATCTTCCGAAAGCAAGGACCTACAGTTACGAGTTAGGGGTTAAATAAATGTTCTTGTGAGTCCTATTTGCCTACTCAACAAGATTGCCTGTGCCCTATCTTCCTTTGAAGTGAATGCGAATTTCATGACTGATTGCACCTCGATAGGCTTTAGGCTTATTATCTACTTTTTAGGGCCCATACTGGATGATAGGTAATTAAAATTTTTAATTTATTTATATTTTTATTACTAAAAGCACCAACTTGAGAAACTTTGATATGATATTCATAAACATTGATCACATTTTTCCTCCCCCAATTTTTGGAGTAGTGTTCAAAATAGACCATGAGATTGGAGACATCACTACATTTAATTTGAGACGTAACTCGTTAAGGGCTCTCTATTATAATAAAGAAAATTATATTAAATAATATAATCTCCCGCGAAAATCAGCCCCCTTTTTGAGGGAGGAAAATGGTGGGAGGAGGGAAATTTGGAAACAGTCTACGACCATTCTCATATCAACTTTCATTTGACACATTTAGGTCCTCACGTTCGGAAGATATAGCGGAACAATGGTTTTCATATTTCATCATTTTTAGGGGAGAAGGGAACATGGGCGGGGAGGGAATATATATATTTATAGCCTAGGACATTCCTCGCGTTGTAAGCTTTGATTTGATACATAAATCATTAAGTTTGAACGTGGCGTCCGAAAGATAGGATGGAACAACGTTTTGTGTGAAAAGCACACAAACCGACAAATGACGGGCGAAGAGCAAGAGGGAGATAGGTAATAAAAGCAATTACACAGTCTGTTCAGACAAATCTTGACAGTTTCTCCAAGCATGCGTTACTACACAAAAAGAGAATTTCTATTTCTGGTTCAAGTTTGGGCAGTTTTTTGGATTTGAGTGCCATCATTCCTGGATCCGCCTTCGAATATTTTTAAGTCGCCTATCGAAAAAAAATAATTGCTGTTCTCTTTTTCCTTTTTTAAATAAATATTTCAAAGTAAAATATCTTTAATATATTTTTGAAGACTCAAATTGCAGTGTTGTTTGATGAAGAAGAATCTATTTCTAATTTTAGTAACATTGGGTTATACCAATCAACACTAGAAATCATAAGTAAATAAGCATAACTTTGAAATTAATCATCTCAAATTAATTTTTATTTTTTGTAGCAATTAGGATTACTCGTGTAATACGTCACAAATATTCTCAAAAATTCATATCTAGCGTTCGATTGTTTCGAAAGAATTCCATAAACACCAAACAGAATCCATTGTCAATTTGGTTTATTGGGCTAATGAAATGAATTGTTTAGAATTTCCGGTGCTAATTTCCTTTGAGTGCAAGGCGACTTCCTCTTCTAACATCTTTCCATCGAAAGGTCATCTTTCACCTCAGCCATATCATTTAGGAAGGATCGTGCTGGACTTTACCTCAACAGCAACATACTCGGTTCTTCGGCAACAAGGTACGAAATCAATTCTTTCTCTGACTTGAATTTACTCAATTTTATATCTAATCAATCATATTTCCTTTTGACTTAGATGGTAGGGGAAGTTGTGGATTGTCTATTAGTCCTTGGAAAACTTCCCGATAACACAGACCTTGAGTTTGGCATTATATTTGAAGTGCCGAATTCAACACCTACAGATTCACACTTTACTGTATATCAGAATAATCAACAAATACCGCCTCAAGCAGCTGTTTGCCACAGAATAGAACTGTTAATGAAATCAAAAAAACAATTGTCGTCAAAACTATTCTCATACGGTAATAATACGGTAATACAAAACTATATTCATATGGTAAAATAATTTATATAAGATATATGTCGCGAGAGAAATACATATAATTGTTTTATATTTTGTAGCGTATGATAGCGATATTTAAATTTCAAATATGTAAATAGTCTCGATTCTAAATATTAAAGCGGTTAAAGGTTTCTAATTGCTTATCAAAATGTAACTCAGCGTTGGTTGAAATGGCTTTGAATGTAAATCTCATTGCTCTTTTCACTGCTAGCAATCTCCTTTGCTAAAAATGCTGCAATGTCATAACATTTCTTAGCGGAATATTGCATTCGTATACCACTGTTCGCGGAACAATGCCTCAGTTTTGTTGCCGGATTCCCAAAACATTGTTCTTTTATTAATATGTCGTTATATTATTCTTTCATCTTTCTGACTTTTTCTCTCTTCCATTCGAACATTTCAAATAATTTTTAGGTATTTTTTCACTTAAAAGTGAGGTCCTCCTTGAGCAAGTTGTTATTATGTTGCTGCGGTTAAGTGATTGTATGAATTGAATATGCTATTATACGAGCAATTATACGAGCATTATGTTAATCCGTCCCTAGCTACTGCTATTTACTGAGCAGGGGTGGTTCAGGTGAAACCGCGCCAGGCTCCTAATCTGCAGTTCCCAGATTAAGGTCCCAGCTGGGCCAGGGTTGAGGTTTACCTCCGCAAAACTCTCGCCCTGCCGTCGTTCAGTAGGGGGACACCAATGGTCTTGGAAATGCCACCGTCCGTCGGATGAAACATTAATATAACGATGAATTCTTAATATTTCCCAATGTTCGCATTCTTAATATTTCTCAGTGTTCGCATTCTTAACCCGTAACTGGTATGCGGGGTCTACCAGACCCCAGCGCTATTATTTTTTTTGATAGTTCAAATAATCAATAATTCAAATAATTTGTTAAGTATCTGAAAATCAATCACCTATCAGAAATCACCTATCAGAAATCAGTCACCTATATATAAAGAATCAATCACCTATCAGAAATCAGTGATCAGTGAAATCAGTAGTTTCAACTGCAATTGGAAATTCCCTATTTTCCTTCAAGGAAGATAGAGCGCCGTCAATCTTGTTGAGTAGGTAAATCGGCGTCGTATCTTCCTTTCGAAGTGAATACGAACTTGGTGATTGTTTTCTCCATCGATACATTTTAAGTTTATTTTCTACTTTCTAGGACGCATATAGAAATACAGGTACTTTTTAACTTTTTTTCATTTAATACTCTTGTTCAAACATAGCAGGGAAAATAATTGTAGAAATGCACACGGAACCCTGAAAACGGGATGAGAATGGGTCCGAAAATATACACATCCTTAGTGCACATCTACCTTTTCAACATAGGCTTATACTTTACATGCTCATGCATGAAAATATTCCACACACTCTTAATTTCATCCATGACTTTTTAGTTCAGATCTTAATTGTACCCTGTCTATGAGAAATGCATCGTTCAATGAGCAGGTTTGCTTTTTAGCAAAGTGCATGGTCATATCGCTACTGTGAGAAAGAGCGTCCCCTGTGCCATTTTGGCATTGAAGTCACTCCCGGAAAGGCACTGTCCCACAGAAACTGTGTGCTATTGGGGGTTCGAATGTTATTAATTGGAAAAATAAAAGGAGATGAAACTTAAGTGATGGGAATGATACACCATGAATGTCATTTTAAAATCCGTTGATGTTGGTGCATGTTAACGCTATCATCACCTAACAAATGACGTGGGGAATAGCATTTATGCTGCTGCAGATTTCTTTTCGCATTACTTCTACTTCATATCACACCGGGATCGAAACTTTCACACATTCTATTATTCTATGAAACTCGTATTAATCGATACTTTTTTTGCTTGTTTTTCCATTTTTACACTGAAATTTTTTGTTACATCGGCGCCGTTTTCTAAACATTCACACATTTCTTATGATATTAACAATTTTCAGTCGGGGTTCCTTCTAACATTGATTTTCCTTTCTAATGTACTTTATTTCCTTTTCTGGTGGGATAAAACCATATTCTCCCGGTAACTGCTAAATACCTTTAAATTGTGATGAACAGTGTAAGAGGACATTTTAAAATTAGCTGACCTCTTGGAATTCTTGCAAGCAGTTAACTGTTGAAATGCGTCGTTAAGTCGAAAAGATCTCCTCGAAGATAAGATACCAGCATACGGGACCTTCCGTCGACCAGCCCAGCAAAGCGATTGGGCTCTACATTTCGTCATGATTGAAAGCGATTAATTATTTCACTTCGACATTAGGGTTGAAAAGATCCTTGAGGAAGGTAAAATTCACGGATAAAATTCTGGACTTGGAATGTTTTACTTCGAGTGACTCTTAGTTTGTAAAGATATATATCCAATGTACGCTGTACGAGAGAACATCGATTTTTTTGTGACATATCTATAAGTGCAGAATTCTTTTACTGAGGTCCGATAGCAACATATATGTCAAAGCAAACGACTCCGTCCCTCACCGGTGCGAGCCATCGAGTCTCACTGAGGTTCTGAAAAGGCATTATTGGGGCGACTATGAAAATTAAGCACAAAATTCACTGACCTGTGACGTAGTTGGCCCGCTGCACATCCATGCTTGTGGATGCGGCAATCCATCGCTGATCCAACCGTTCGCGATAATAGGAAAAAAATTCATCAGATCTCCATTAACATACACTGAAGTTAATGTTGTGCTTGGATGTAGAATTAAAGATAGATGTTTTACGCAACGCAAGCGAAAACGCAAGGGTAGTTGCAACGTATGAATCGTTTTCTACCTTTAGCATTGCTTATTTTCTATAAAATTAAACCGTGTACGAAAGCTCTTTACAGATTTATTTTTTATCCGATGAAAGACAACCGAATACCCGACCTTGCAAACAAACGTAACTCGTAGCGCAAAATTAAATTTCATCAACCATGATGAGTCGTTGTCTTCACACGTTCTCCAGTAAACGGAGGAAAAGACGATTTTTAAAACTGTAAGAGTGTTTATAATTCCAGATTTTTTTTATATGATATCTCACTTCCAAATAATTTTTTATTATCAGATTTTTCTTTCGAGGAAGGAATAATATTTTGTTTTCGATTGTTACTGAGCAGAGTTACTTCCTAGGAAAGAGTAATACTTTGCATAAGTGAATCACATGCTGAATTGGGGATACAGCAAATATAAGTATTAGGAATAAAAAGTTTTAAATTTCAGACCAAGTCGCGTAACGGATATACGGGAATTAAAAAATTAGTTTTATTGGTTATTCTTTTGCTGATGCAATCGCAATTCCTTTGAGCCGGTTTAGTAATAAACTATTGAAATAAAAAATAGGAAGGTGAGTTTATTGTTTTATATGTGATTTTTTGGTGTTGTTGCGATCACGATGTCTTTGAAATGGCTTAGTATTAAAAAGGGAAAATAAATTAATTAATTGGGAGGAGATTGAAATTTGTGAGAAAGAAGGAATTTTTTTAACTCTGATTAGTGTGGTGAGGTTTTTGAAATGCTTTAGTATTAATATGAAAATATGGAGAGTAATGAATTGAGACATGGCAAAAATAGGAATTTAACATAAAATCACTTATTCGTTTCAAAACAAGTCCTGACGTGGTAAGGGACGTGGAAAGTGTGGTGCAGAATACGTCTGAACACAAATATCTGAAGATATAATCCTTCAACCATATGGAGACTAATTTTAAAAAGAGAGGCACAACACTTGAAGGTTTAGGCGTGCCAAGGGAAATTTGAAGATGGATTGTCTTCTTCCGATGGGGTACTTTGCTTATTTACAAAATAGCTGATCTATCATAAAGGGGAGATGGGATAATAAGTTTCGATAAGAGGATGAATATTATTTTTAAAAAATAAATTGCCCGGAAAATTTATTTTTTAATAAAAAAAATAAATTGAATTAATTGCCCGGCGTGAGGGGCAGAACCTTTGATAGGTGTTTAATAAAGGTGGATGCACATTATTAAGGGTTTTTTAATGAGGAGGTCGAACTTTTGATAAGCGTTTTAAATAAGGGAGCTCATATTAATAAAGGGGCCGTCACTTTTGATAAGTGTTTAATTAATAAGGATTAAAAAAATTCATTTATAAATATTCGCAAGTTAAATTATAAAAAAAAAATCGAGAGCTAACTTATAAAGAAATAAAAAAATTGTAGGTTAATTTATAAGGAATAAAAAATTCGTAGGTTTATTTACAACTAATAAAGAGATTCGCGAGCTATAAAGAATAAAAAAAAATTAATAAAAAATAAATACAAAAAATAAAAAAAATTCCCACGTTAAATTATAATAAAAAATAAATTCCGAAAATATAAAATTCGCACGTTAAATTATGAGAAATGCAAATTCTTAATTTACAGGGACTAAAATACGTAGGTTATTTACAAGAAATAAAAAAATCATCATAAAAAAACATTCGCACGATCAGTTATAAGAAATTAAAATTGCATAGGTTAATTTACAAGAAAAATAAATGCAGGAAATATGAAATTCGCACGTTAAATTGTAATAAAAAAAAAATGCCGGAAATATAAAATTACCTAGATATTTTATAAAGATAAGTTATTTCAACTTCATCCACATTTCAACACTCTAAGAATATACTACCCTTGGTGTAATGGATTAACAAGCTGTGTAATGTGCTAGTAAGGTGAGGGTCGCAGGATCGCTCCCACTATAGGAAATTTATTTTAAATATATATGTGTGTTAAACACTAGATGTCACCACAATTAGGTGGAATATTTCGGAATTTTGGATGATAGCGGAAACCAATATGGCGGACGTTAGACTTCAAAATGGCGGACTCGGGACTTTGAGTTACTTCGGGAGTTTGTGGTCAAAATGGCGGACATAGGGTTTTTTTAATAAAGGAGGATGGCCCTAAGGAGTTAATTAATGAGTTATGAATATTAATTATGAATAATAATAAGTTATTAATAAGGGAGAAAGTAGTGGGATGCATAAGGGGGAGTTGTCAATTATGAATAGTATAAAGGGGTGTGGTCCACGACGTCATAGGAGGAAAGCACTGGAATAGGACTATGGGTTGGGTTGTTTTACCTCTGAGCGGCACTTTTTTTGCACACAATGGGCTAAATGGCCAGGTCACATGGACCCCGAAGACTCAGATAAGGTTGGGGGAGGGGACCCACTGGAATAGCTGTTGGGAGACAGATGGTAGCCTCCCGTCAAGGCCATCCAGCGTGTTCTTTAACGTGCACAGGGTATGGCTTAACGTCCCATCTGACGGACGGCGGCCTTTCCAAGCCCATCGGTGTCCCCTACTGACCGTGGACAGGGCGGGGAATTTTGCGGAGATAAATCTCAACGCTGACCCAGCTGGGACTCGAACCTGTGAACTACAGATTACGAGCCTGACGCGCTACCGACTGAGCCACCCCCGCCCCAAATAGGACTATGATACTTGCATCTGATTGTGAGTAAGTGAGGTAGTGACTGAGTGTATGCAGCCGATTGTAAGTGAGGTAGTGACTGAATAACTGATAGGGGGTATGTCTTATTCTAACTAAGATGCAGAAATCGAAGAGCTCTTACAATTTGCACGTAAGGGTAATCCTAACAGTAGGTTTCGCAAAAAAATTGGCCTTCGAAGTATTCTTCCAGATCAAATAGAGGTCAAGGCTGGATCTGTAAGCGCTAGAAACAATTTGGTTTCCATCTTCTAAACGATATTACGAATTTGATCAGTCTATCGAGGTCAGTTGTCAAATTTAAATCTATATATGCTAAATACGACAATTGATGCCTGTTGGTATTTCTTTTCTATATCTTAGAAACGTTACGAAATTTCTGATCCATTAGATTCCTTGAAGTCAAAGGTCAAATTCCTCCTTGTGCCAGAGAAGTGAGATTTGGTGCTCAGTGGTTCTTCAGGTCATAGATCTCAGAAACGTTAAGAAATTTCAGATCCTGTGTCATGTTCACGGCCAAATAGCGATAAGAGTGATGGTCATGAAATCAAGAGGTGCGGAACATCATTCTTATATGCAATTTTGATTTCTCGATTCAAATATAACTAAAGAATATAGAAGTGGATAATAGAATATATTTATAATGTTTTTATAAGCAATGATTTCAATAATGTCATTGTAATGTTTCTCAAAATATTTCAATGTGGTTGCAACTAAAAATAATCTAAATTGAAGAACATAATGTGAAATATATAATATAATTATAAATAAAAAAATAAATAAATACCCCCTCAAGCAGCTGCTTGCCACAGAGGTCTGACAGGAGCCTGTCAGTTTATATGCCACAGTAGAAGATCTGAGAGGATGGCAGGACCTCAGCAGAAAACAACACGAACATCCATGCCTTAACCCGGGGCTCGAACCCAGGTCCCATAGATCAGTAGCCAGGCGCTCTAACCACACTATCTATTAAATAACAGTTAACAAAAATTAAAATTTGAAATAGAAATTGACCAAAAATACACAAAGTAACATAAAGTATTATTAATTTCATTTAAATTTTAGTAACTAATATCGTGCTCCATAATCGTGCTAATAACCTGCTACTATAATATTAGATTCAAAAGAGATCACAAAATGCGACAGTCTCACAGTATAGTAGATTTTATATTTTTCACTTCCAGTAGGAGGTTCCTGTCCACTGAGATATTGTTCTATGCGAAAATGTTGAAACTTTGCTCCCTCTTCATCCCGGTGATGAATCTTCGTTCACAGTATTTGCATGCTGAGCGTATATTGTAATTTACGAACGATGTATTTGTAATAGGAATTTTAACTTTTGGTTGTGGAGAATAATTTTGGTTGTGGAGGTAAGAGGAAAGATTAGTGCCAATATCAAGAGCTTTATATTGGCACTAATCATTCCTCTTACCTCCAGGGAGTAGTGGAAAAATAACACTTTTATTTTAAGAGATAAACAAAAAAATTAATTTTGTGCCAAACAGATACTAATAAACTATTATTATTTGCATTTTCCCACTCATCTATTGCAGTGATCCTCAACCTTTTATGCTTCACGTACCCTCTGAAAATGTGTATGTAACTGACGTACCCCTTGTATAGATAGATAAAACTATAGTTATAATATAACAATGGTTATTTTTACTTTGTTACTAGATCTAGCTAGTTTTGAGCTCTCACGGCGTACCCCCAAAAGTTTTATCTTGTACTCCACATTGAGAACCCCTAATCTACTGCTTCCAATTTCCACAGTTTGACCCAATAAATGCGGAAAATGATGAAAATTCCAATTGTGACCTGTAATGATGGAATACATTGGAAAATGTTGAAGTTTCAATTAAATTTTGCAAACGACCTACTGGTTACAGAAGTTTGAAATCTTTGTGGTAGAGTGTGATGTGCAATCGGTTTTACATTTGCAACAATCATTTGCCTCATTTCCACTGTGATGGACGGAGGAAGCTTTTTTTTTGTTTTAATAGATAATTGAGGAATTATTTTATGTTTTATAGGTACAAAAGAAATATTAAAATTTGCATTTACGCAATGAACTGTTAGTTTGAATTTCCAATATTAGATGATCCTAAATTGGGAATAAAATTTCATTCCTTTGAAAACGAAAATCTGATATTCACGAGAGGTGATATATTGTTCTTCTAGTTACAAATTCTGATCACATTACGACAAATGGTATTTGATTTCAGAACACCCTGAAATTATTCTGGTGACTCAATTCAAGATTTTGCGAACGATAATTATTATAGCAATAGCTGTACGAAATCTTCAGATTTTTATTAGCAATTCATTCATATGAAACATAATTTTCTTGCAGCCTGCGACAAGAGATCCATTCTAGAGACTTCTTTTCCCAGGTTCAGGGTCATATAAAAATCCAACTTTCAATCAATTAATAATTAATACCCCCATTGTACTAAACGTATTAACCATTACCCTCTTGCATTTGTAATTATTCGGTGTAAGAATCCGCGCTTTTTGCAAGTTTTTCTACATAAATGCAATTTAATTATTAGAAGAAAGAGTTATGAGAGATTAGAAGAAATTACCCTTCAATTGGGTAGCACTAAAGGCGAAGACATTGCTCTAGAGCAGTGGTTCTCAACCTTTTATGCTTCACGTAAATGTACCCCCTGGAAATAGTACGTAATAGTACCCCCTGGAAATGTCACGTAATAGTACCCCCTGGAAATGTGTATGTAACTGGCGTACCCCTTGTATAGATATAAAAAACTATAGTTATATTATAACAATGGAATAAAATAAAATATATTTATTTATAACATATATCTAGCAACTTTTGAGCTCTCACGGCATACCCCAAATATTTTTACCGCGTACCCCCCACGTTGAGAACCCCTATTCTAGAGTAACGCCTCGATTTTCTAATTACTTGTTTAAGGTACTCATTATATTATTTTTCAATCGTCTAATAGATAACGTTGCATAAAGTTGTGCAAAATCCATTATCCTTGACTTTATCATGATAGAGAGGGCTCCATTTACTACTGGGCTCCAGGGCCCCCAAATTATCGATCCAGCTTTACCCTTTAAACAATTCCTTGAAAAGAGGTCTGACAGTTAGTATAATACAAGACATAAAGACAGTCTGGAAGTCAATGTCTTTTGGATTTTATATGTCCAAGAGAAAAGAAAAGTTGAATAAATATAAGAGACTTAGAGATGATTAAAAGATAACCGATGTTAATAACTATGTTTCGCATTTCATTGAAACATTTCATAGAAACTTAATGGTTACTATGAAATGTAGAAGGGTAAATTAAGCAGTAAGTTAAAGGGTAAAGATAGTAACTAAGTAGTTTTTTCTAACAAATGTACCAAACTACTTAGGTGAGAAAGGTGACACCAGAGGTCTTGAGAAGGCTGCCGTCCGTTGGATGGGTCATACCCTGTGTCCCTTAAAAAACAGACTGTGTGGTTTGACAGGAGGTTTCCATGTCTCCTGAGAGCTGTACAATGGCTCCCCTTCGCAAACCTTCTCTGAGTCCTTGAGGCCTTTGTAATCTGGATCTTTAGCCTATTAGGTGGAAATAAAAGTGCAGCTCAGTATGTCAGTATGTCAGAGGAATTAGCAACCCAATCTCTCCCACGTACACGATAAATAAATACTTAGTTTTAAAACAACCTAAAATATATTTGTTTTCTATATTATGAATCATAAGTTATTTTAAAGTCTTTTCTCATGGTTTAATTCAAAGCTTTAGTATTTTTTAAGATGCCAGATGCAGAGCAAACGAATGTTTTCTTATACGATTATTACGAGGCATTTGCTATTGACGTCATATCGCCATTGTTACTCTATAGATGATACCACATCGATGAATAACAATTAAATTCCGCTTGACGAAACAGAATACAAGTTTTAACTGAAATGTTTTGTTTTTCGCTGTGCTCTGATTAGAGTCGTCACTTCCAGGAAGTAGAAGCAAGTCATCCCAGATCCTTGGAGACATCCGACGGGAATTGACATCAAGCAGGTGAGAGGGTAAGTCATGAGGTAAGTGGAATATGATTATTAGAAACTGAGCATCTCATCATATATATCATATAGCTTAAAGCAGTCAATCATAATGAAATGTTTGTATCGCCTTGGGGAGCAAAAGAATTGATTTTAAGATTAAAACATTTCTTCATTTTTATAACTCTAAAATCCGAATGATTATCATATAATTTACTTCTACGGAGCAGAACACTTTGCCAACTTGGGCTGCGTTGAAACTTGTAAAATTGAAAACATTCGGATTTTAGAGTTGTAAAAATGAAGAAATGTTTTAATCTTAAAATCAATTCTTTTGCTTCCCAAGGCGATACAAACATTCATTATGATTGACTTCTTTAAGCTTAAAAAATATAAATTGTGAAATTAAAATTAAAGTGATCGTTAGTAACAAAATCTTTCATTTTTAGTTTTTCTTGTAGAAAAGAACAGTCTTAATGGTTTACGAATAGAGTAGATTTCACAAATGTAACCTATAGATCATTTTGTCTCGAAACAGGTATAAATGCTCTCCACACTTGCACAAAGGAAGTTTTGTCATGCGTATTGAACGTGTCTTATTTATCAAGTTGGATCCAAATAAAAAGCTGCTGACTTTAATGCAACCGATAACTCATTACCTAATTGTGCATAACATTATAAATATTTCTAAATTCAAGTTTAAAGTTTGAGTGGAAGGGAAGGAAATCACTTAATTTTCGTTCACAAAAATGTTTTTCTAACATATCGTGATGTAAAAGCACCGAATACTTAAATTGTTAGCAAAATAAGGCTATAGAGTGTCTTCATTTAGATATGATACTTTAGTTGTTACAATGAGTTTGGGCCATTTCTTGGCCGATCTCATCGCCATCAGAGTCAGTAAGAATAACTACAGGCAAATGGAATGGGCGGGCATTATTTCTCCATATGATGCTTAGAAACAGAACAAAAGATATGTTGGTTGGGTTAACCATAGCATTGACCCCTTGCGTTACGTCATTCCATTCCTTCCACTTTCTATTTAATATGTAAAAAATAGATAAAGTAACGGCGTCGATTATATTAAATCACTATATTCTAAATAAACTGAACGTTTCCGTTATTTATGAAATTGCGAGTGTAAAATAAGAGTTAAAATTTCAACGACTTTTTAACTCTGGAGACATTATATTAACTTTTAGTACTGAATGTATAAAAATCTATTTCATAATGTAATACTGACCTAAAATGTTTGACGAATTGGTTGAATTAAAATGTTGCCATAGTAACCTCCACAGTCGAAGCAGACAGCCCCTCGCTTGTCTCGGAAAGTGATGTCACGTAGTGCATGTTGCTTCCGAGACGTAGTGCATGTTGCCGCACCCAAAACAGCCACGCGCGCTGATAGTGGTAGCAACTGATCGCTTCGCAAATTGCATGAGCGCTTTTTGTTCTAATTGCTCGCGCCTGGGAGGAGGAATGTACCTGGCCATCTGTCGATCAGAGTCCCGTGGACGCGCATTACTTCGACTGCTCACTAAATGATTTAATATATAATCTATGTGGTCTCTTGGATTAAACCAGTCCCAGCGCTCCTGCAAGGCAATGTATTCATCAGTGCTATTCGGTAAATAAATATAAATAAATACCCCCCTCAAGCAGCTGCTTGCCACAGAGGTCTGACAGGAGCCTGTCAGTTTATATGCCATAGTAGTAGGTCTGAGAGGATGGCAGGCCCTTAGCAGAAACCTCAGATTTAATTCGATCGGCCACCAGCAGGTCGACCAATTCCTCAAATGTGGACAATTTTCTGCTTTCAATATACGGTCTCCATATTTCCCTAATTTTTCCGAAAACGTGGTCCACGTTTCGGGTGCAAGCTTCTATGCCCTATTCAAGCTTCTATGCCCCATATTCCACCAAAATTCCTTCTATGCCCTATCCAAGCTTCTATGCCCCATATTCCACCAAAATTCCTTCTATGCCCTATCCAAGCTTCTATGCCCCATATTCCACCAAAATTCCTTCTATGCCCTATCCAAGCTTCTATGCCCCATATTCCACCAAAATTCCTTCTATGCCCTATCCAAGCTTCTATGCCCCATATTCCACCAAAATTCCTTCTATGCCCATTCTCCGCCAAATCGCGCTTAAATTAACGGCAGAAAGCGCTTTAAAATCGTCCTTCGTCAGAAGTGCAGGAAGTGCCAGACGTGATGAAACATCAATCACTAAATTAATTTCTGGCCTAATCATGGAGTCATGGGGGAATTGCATCCCCCCACTAACTGCACAGGAACGTGAATCATTGCAGCTATCTCGAAATCTCCAAATGCTGTCCTCAGCTTGATCGTCATCTTCGGCGTGAAAAACTGCTCTGGGACAACATCTCTTCTAATCACGGAGATTTCAGCGCCAGAATCAATCACAGCTGTGAAAGCATTCTGGCCACATCGCACATTCGCCGTCTGAAGTTGGTCTAACCGTTGTTAATTGCCCTTCGTCGTGAGCTTCAAACATGTGCGTTGAAACGCGGGTACATCATGCCTCTTCCTGCTCGTCTCATCAGTATACACTGTATTAAATCCAGCACTGGCAGATTTCCTCTTTGCCCGCCATTGAGGACAATCTCTGCGAAGATGCTGCTTCGAGCCGCACCAAAAACAGCCACGCGCGCTGATAGTGGTAGCAACTGATCGCTTCGCAAATTGCATGGGCGCTTTTTGTTCTAATTGCTCGCGCCTGGGAGGAGGAATGTACCTGGCCATCTGTCGATCAGAGTCCCGTGGACGCGCATTAATTCGACTGCTCACTAAATGATTTAATATATAATCTATGAGGTCTCTTGGATTAAACCAGTCCCAGCGCTCCTGCAGTGCAATGTATTCATCAGTGCTACTCGGTACCTCTGATTTAATTCGATCGGCCAACAGCAGGTCGACCAATTCCTCAAATGTGGACAATATTCTGCTTTCAATATACCTTCTCCATATTTCCCTAATTTTTCCGAAAACGTGTTCCAAGTTTCGTGTGCAAGCTTCTATGCCCTATCCAACTGCCTCTTGCATTAAACTGCAGAGACTTTACACCTCGCCAAAATGTAAGCTTTGAACTTACTGTAATCGCTAGCATCCTCGTCAGACAATAAAGCCAAAAGATCGTTCAGCTTCTCCCGAAAAATGGAGAGGACTACCTGGCTCCTAACCTTTTCAGGCACGCTCTGATTAGCGAAAACGCTCTTGGTCCTCTTGAAATACAAATGAATGTAGAGGAGAGTTTCTGGGGGCGATCCCAACGTAGTGTGCAGAACCAAAATCCAATATTTTAGTACCTCATGCTCCTTCCTTTTCGCGGTGCTATGGGAATCGGACCCAGGCGAATCATAACCATCACACGACGCACCGTGAGATCTGACGCCACTTGCCTTTGCTGTCTCAAGCTCAAGATGCCTCATTTGCAGTTCATGCTCGCGTTGTGCTTGCATTTCTTCACGCTGCGCTTGTCTTTCTTCGATTCCAGTCGCAAGGGTCATTCTTCGGCCTCGGCCTCGCTTTGCGCTTTTCTATCAACTAGTTCGAGTTGCGTTAATTCGAGTTTCCTCAATTCCAATTCGAGCTTTCTAGCGTCATCGGATTGCTCTGCTATTTCTTGAGTCGGATTTGTCAGTCGCTGACAACATCTACTGACAAATCAGACGCAATAGCCTCCATGTTTTGCGTTGATCTGTGTCGAGTAGCGTCCACGTAGTGCGATTTAGAACCGTTTCTCGCCTTCCCTCGCGTATTTTATGGCATAGCACAGAATAATAAGATAAAAAACTGGTTCTACATACTAGATCTTACCGCACCTGATGTGAAGTTCTCGCAGCAATGATTTACTTTCCTGCCAGCACTCAACATTTGCTAAAATTGTCCCTTAATGTAACGCCACCTCGTACCGAACTCTCACAATACAGATCCCGCTGATGACGCCAATGTAAATAGGCTCCATCTCTGCCTGTCTGGGCAGGAGAGTACTTGAACTCTTCAGGATGATTTCCTTAGGTGCTAAGCGATACATATATACAATCGGCCAATGATGCTTATCAGGTAGCAGAGCATCTGGTTTAAAAAGTTTCGTTTCGGACCTGTATTAGCGAGGTTCTATGGGTAACTGCTATTGCAAATAACTATTGCTTAGATAGGATAATGCACTCATTGCTAATATAAGATCAATGAGTGGAGGGTTTAAACAGGTTTAGTGTAGTCAAATGATGGCCAAAATCAGATGCCATGAGTACCGTTTTCTTTCTCCTAAGGTGGGGCTAGAGGTATGATAATTTGAACTAAAATTTTCAATGTTTTTATGCTTTTAAGTAAAGCTGAATGAAAAATATATTTAGTTGCTTGTGATAACAAAATAATTGATTGAGAACCGTTCTTCCAGTACGTCAGTATATCACTTTAGAAATAAAAGATTAAGATTCATTTTGAAAAAGACGTTCAAGCATATTTTAAATTATACAGTTGAACTACTGACTCTAAAGGAAGTTTTTGTCAAGGAGAAAGCTAAACATGCCCGCGTCAGAGTGAAATGTCAGTGAAGATGGTTGAAGACATATTCCATTTAAAAGTGACCTGGATCAAATTTTGTATAAGGCATGAATAATGGAATTCTCTGGAACATCTCTTTCACAGGTTCATTATTTATCACTATAAAATATACAGGTGAAAGGACTAAGGATATTACAAAATTACAAGTTCCATACTTTCTGTTTTGATTCATTTGGCAATGGCAATCAGAAAAAAAAATAAATGATAGGGATAGTAAAATTATATTAATATTTATCTAAAATTTCAATGGTAGATCTAAAGGCAGAAAAAGTGCAAAATAATTAATTAGGTAACTATACACATATATCAGGAATTTATTTATTATCTACCGTTTGTTTAGTTTTGCCTGCGAAGCGTTACATATATACAATCGGCCAATCATGTTTATCAAGTAGCAGAGCATCTGGTTTAACAAGTTTCGATAGGACCTGTATTAGCGAGGGTCTATGGGTAACTGCTATTGCAATTAACTATTGCTTAGATAGGATAATGCACTCATTGCTAATATAAGATCAATGAGTGGAGGGTTTAAACAGGTTTAGTGTAGTCAAATGATGGCCAAAATAGATGCGATGAGTACCGTTTCCCTTTCCCTAGGATGTGACTATAGGTATGATAATTCGAACTAACCCTTTTAATGTACCTTTAGGTGAAGGTGACAAAAATATATTCAGCTGTTTGCGATAACAAAAAAATTGCTTGAGAATGGTTCTCCGTGTATATCAATATATCCCTTTAGGAATGAAAGATAATGAATCGTTAGGTAGCATAGCATCTGGTTTAACAAGTTTCGTTTCGGACCTGTATTAGCGAGGGCCTATGGGTAATTGCTATTGCAATTAACATTGCACAGGACAAGGCACTCATTGTCTAATACAAAACAAATGAGTGGAGGGTTTAAATAGGTTAATGTAGTCAAATGATGGCCAAAATCAGATGCCATGAGAACCGTTCCTTTTCCCTAGGATATGACTATAGGTATGATAATTCGAACTAACCCTTTTAATGTACCTTTAGGTGAAGGTGACAAAAATATATTCAGCTGTTTGCGATAACAAAATAATTGATTGAGAATCGTTCTCCGTGTATATCAATATATTCCTTTAGGAATAAATGATAATGAATCGTTAGGTAGCATAGCATCTGGTTTAACAAGTTTCGTTTCGGACCTGTATTAGCGAGGGTCTATGGGTAACTGCTATTGTAATTAACATTGCTTAGGTAGGATTAGGCACTCATTGTCTAATGCAAAACAAATGAGTGGAGGGTTTAAATAGGATAGTGTAGTCGAATGATGGCCAAAATCAGATACCATGAGAACCGTTTCCTTTTCCCTAGGATCTGACAATACGTATGATAATTCGAACTAATCATTTTAATGTACCTTTAGGTGAAGGTGACAAAAATATATTCAGCTGTTTGCGAAAACAAAATAATTGATTGAGAATCGTTCTCCGTGTATATCAATATATCCCTTTATGAATGAAAGATAATGAATCTTTAGGTAGCATAGCATCTGGTTTAACAAGTTTTTCTTTCAGACCTGTATTAGGAAGGGTCTATGGGTAACTGCTATTGCAATTAACATTGCTTAGGTAGGATAAGGCACTCATTGTCTAATACAAAACAAATGATTGGAGGGTATAAATAGGTTAGTGTAGTCAAATGATGGCCAAAATCAGATGCCATGAGTACCGTGTCCTTTTCCCTAGGATATGACTATAGGTATGATAATTCGAACTAACACTTTTAATGTACCTTTAGGTGAAGGTGACAAAAATATATTCAGCTGTTTGCGAAAACAAAATAATTGATTGAGAATCGTTCTCCGTGTATATCAATATATCCCTTTAGGAAAAAAAGATAGTGAATCGTTATGTAGCATAGCATCTGGTTTAAGAAGTTTCGTTTCGGACCTGTATTAGCGAGGGTCTATAGCTAACTGCTATTGCAATTAACATTGCTTAGGTAGGATAAGGCACTCATTGTCTAATACAAAGCAATTGAGTGGAGCGTTTAAATATTTTAGTGTAGTCAACTGATGGCCAAAATCAGATGCCATGAGTACTGACTATAGGTATGATAATTCGAACTAACCCTTTTAATGTACCTTTAGGTGAAGGTGACAAAAATATATTCAGCTGTTTGCGAAAACAAAATAATTGATTGAGAATCGTTCTCCGTGTATATCAATATATCCCTTTAGGAATGAAGGATAATGAATCGTTAGGTAGCATAGCATCTGGTTTAACAAGTTTCGTTTCGGACCTGTATTAGCGAGGGCCTATGGGTAACTGCTATTGCAATTAACATTGCACAGGAAAAGGCACTCATTTTCTAATACAAAACAAATGAGTGGAGGGTTTAAATAGGTTAGTGTAGTCAAATGATGGCCAAAATCAGATGCCATGAGAACCGTTTCCTTTTCCCCAGGCTCGTAATCTGTAGTTCCCAGGTTCGAGTCCCAGCTGGGTCAGCGTTGAGATTTATCTCCGCAAAAATTCCCCGCCCTGCCCACGGTCAGTAGGGGACACCGATGGGCTTGGAAAGGCCGCCGTCCGTCGGATGGGACGTTAAGCCGTGGCCCCGTGTGCGGGAGAGCCATAACCTGTGCAAGTTAAAGAACACGCTGGATAATCTTGACGGGACCATCTGTCTCCCAACAGCTGTTCCAGTGGGTCCCCTCCCCCAACCTTCTCTGAGCCTTCGGGGTCCATGTGACCTGGCCATTTAGCCCATGGTGTGCAGAAAAGTGCCGCTCAGAGGTAAAACAACCCAACCCAACCCTTTTCCCCAGGATATGATTATACGTATGATAATTCGAACTAACCCTTTTAATGTACTTTTAGGTGAAGGTGACAAAAATATATTCAGCTGTTTGCGATAACAAAATAATTGCTTGAGAATCGTTCTCCGTGTATATAAATATATCCCTTTAGGAATAAATGATAATGAATCGTTAGGTAGCATAGCATCTGGTTTAACAAGTTTCGTTTCGGACCTGTATTAGCGAGGGTCTATGGGTAACTGGTATTGCAATTAACATTGCTTAGGTAGGATAAGGCACTGATTGCTAATACAAAACAAATGAGTGGAGGTTTGAATAGGTTAGTGTAGTCAAATGATGGCCAAAATCAGATGCCATGAGTACCGTTTCCTTTTCCCTAGGATATGACTATAGGTATGGTAATTCGAACTAACCCTTTTAATGTAACTTTAGGAGAAGGTGACAAAAATATATTCAGCTGTTTGCGAAAACAAAAAAATTGATTGAGAATCGTTCTCCGTGTATATCAATATATCCCTTTAGGAATGAAAGATAATGATGAATCGTTAGGTAGCATAGCATCTGGTTTAACAAGTTCTGTTTCGGATCTGTGTTAGCGAGGGTCTATGGGTAACTGCTATTGCAATTAACATTGCTTAGGTAGGATAAGGCACTCATTGTCTAATACAAAACAAATGAGAGGATGTTTTAAATAGGTTAGTGTACTCAAATGATGGCCAAAATCAGATGCCATGAGTACCGTTTCCTTTTCCTTAGGATATGACTATAGGTATGATAATTCGAACTAACCCTTTTAATGTACCTTTAGGTGAAGGTGAAAAAAATATATTCAGCTGTTTGCGAAAACAAAATAATTGATTGAGAATCGTTCTTCCTGTATATCAATATATCCCTTTAGGAATAAAAGACAATGAATCGTTAGGTAGCATAGCATCTGATTTAACAAGTATTATTTCGGACCTGTATTAGCGAGGGTGTATGGGTAACTGCTATTGCAATTAACATTGCTTAGGTAGGATAAGGCACTCATTGTCTAATACAAAACAAATGAGTGGAGGGTTTAAATAGGTTAGTGCAGTCAAATGATGGCCAAAATCAGATGCCATGAGTACCGTTTCCTTTTCCCTAGGATATGACTATAGGTATGATAATTCGAACTAACCCTTTTAATGTATCTTTAGGTGAAGGTGACAAAAATATATTCAGCTGTTTGCGAAAACAAAATAATTGATTGAGAATCGTTCTCCGTGTATATCAATATATCCCTTTAGGAATGAAAGATAATGAATCGTTAGGTAGCATAGCATCTGGTTTAACAAGTTTCGTTTCGGACCTGTATTAGCGAGGGTCTATGGGTAACTGCTATTGCAATTAACATTGCACAGGAAAAGGCACTCATTGTCTAATACAAAACAAATGAGTGGAGGGTTTAAATAGGTTAGTGTAGTCAAATGATGGCCAAAATCAGATGCCATGAGAACCGTTTCCTTTTCCCCAGGATATGATTATACGTATGATAATTCGAACTAACCCTTTTAATGTACTTTTAGGTGAAGGTGGCAAAAATATATTCAGCTGTTTGCGAAAACAAAATAATTGATTGAGAATCGTTCTCGGTGTATATCAATATATCCCTTTAGGAATGAAAGATAATGAATCGTTAGGTAGCATAGCATCTGGTTTAACAAGTTTCGTTTCGGACCTGTATTAGCGAGGGTCTATGGGTAACTGCTATTGCAATTAACATTGCTTAGGTAGGATAAGGCACTCATTGTCTAATACAAAACAAATGAGTGGAGGGTTTAAATAGGTTAGTGTAGTCAAATGATGGCCAAAATCAGATGCCATGAGTACCGTTTCCTTTTCCCTGGGATATGACTATAGGTATGAAAATTCGAAATAACCCTTTTAATGTACCCTTAGGTGAAGGTGACAAAAATATATTCAGCTGTTTGCGAAAACAAAATAATTGATTGAGAATCGTTCTCCGTGTATATCAATATATCCCTTTAGGAATGAAAGATAATGAATCGTTAGGTAGCATAGCATCTGGTTTAACAAGTTTCGTTTCGGACCTGTGTTAGCGAGGGTCTATGGGTAACTGCTATTGCAATTAACATTCTTAGGTAGGTTAAGGCACTCATTGTCTAATACAAAACAAATGAGTGGAGGGTTTAAATAGGTTAGTGTAGTCAAATGATGGCCAAAATCAGATGCCATGAGTACCGTTTCCTTTTCCCTATAATATGACTATAGGTATGATAATTCGAAATAACCCTTTTAATGTACCCTTAGGTGAAGGTGACAAAAATATATTCAGCTGTTTGCGAAAACAAAATAATTGATTGAGAATCGTTCTCCGTGTATATCAATATATCCCTTTAGGAATGAAAGATAATGAATCGTTAGGTAGCATAGCATCTGGTTTAACAAGTTTCGTTTCGGACCTGTATTAGCGAGGGTCTATGGGTAACTGCTATTGCAATTAACATTCTTAAGTAGGATAAGGCACTCATTGTCTAATACAAAACAAATGAATGGAGGGTTTAAATAGGTTAGTGTAGTCAAATGATGGCCAAAATCAGATGCCATGAGTACCGTTTCCTTTTCCCTAGGATATGACTATAAGTATGGTAATTCGAACTAACCCTTTTAATGTACCTTTAGGTGAAGGTGACAAAAATATATTCAGCTGTTTGCGAAAACAAAATAATTGATTGAGAATCGTTCTCCGTGTATATCAATATATCCCTTTAGGAATGAAAGATAATGAATCGTTAGGTAGCATAGCATCTGGTTTAACAAGTTTCGTTTCGGACCTGTATTAGCGAGGGTCTATGGGTAACTGCTATTGCAATTAACATTCTTAAGTAGGATAAGGCACTCATTGTCTAATACAAAACAAATGAATGGAGGGTTTAAATAGGTTAGTGTAGTCAAATGATGGCCAAAATCAGATGCCATGAGTACCGTTTCCTTTTCCCTAGGATATGACTATAAGTATGGTAATTCGAACTAACCCTTTTAATGTACCTTTAGGTGAAGGTGACAAAAATATATTCAGCTGTTTGCGAAAACAAAATAATTGATTGAGAATCGTTCTCCGCGTATATCAATATATCCCTTTAGGAATGAAAGATAATGAATCGTTAGGTAGCATAGCATCTGGTTTAACAAGTTTCGTTTCGGACCTGTATTAGCGAGGGTCTGTGGGTAACTGCTATTGCAATTTACATTGCTTAGGTAGGATAAGGCACTCATTGTCTAATAAAAAACAAATGAGTGGAGGGTTTAAATAAGTTAGTGTAGTCAAATGATGGCCAAAATCAGATGCCATGAGTACCGTTTCCTTTTCCCTAGGATATTACTATAGGTATGATAATTCGAACTAACCCTTTTAATGTACCTTTAGGTGAAGGTGACAAAAATATATTCAGCTGTTTGCGAAATCAAAATAATTGATTGAGAATCGTTCTCCGTGTATTTCAATACATCCCTTTAGGAATGAAAGATAATGAATCGTTAGGTAGCATAGCATCTGGTTTAACAAGTTTCGTTTCGGACCTGTATAAGCGAGGGTCTATGGGTAACTGCTATTGCAATAAACATTGCTTAGGTAGGATAAGGCACTCATTGTCTAATTCAAAACAATTGAGTGGAGGGTTTAAATAGGTTAGTGTAGTCAAATGATGGCCAAAATCAGATGCCATGAGTACCGTTTCCTTTTCCCTAGGATATGACTATAGGTATGATAATTCGAACTAACCCTTTTAATGTACCTGTTGGTGAAGGTGACAAAAATATATTCAGCTGTTTGCGAAAACAAAATAATAGATTGAGAATCGTTCTCCGTGTATGTCAATATATCCCTTTAGGAATAAAAGATAATGATGAATCGTTAGGTAGCATAGCATCTGGTTTAACAAGTTTCGTTTCGGACCTGTATTAGCGAGGGTCTATGGGTAACTGCTATTGCAATTAACATTGCTTAGGTAGGATAAGGCACTCATTGTCTAATGCAAAACAATTGAGTGGAGGGTTTAAATAGGTTAGTGTAGTCAAATGATGGCCATGAGAACCGTTTCCTTTTCCCTAGGATCTGACTATTGGTATGATAATTCGAACTAACCCTTTTAATGTACCTTTAGGTGAAGGTGACAAAAATATATTCAGCTGTTTGCGAAAACAAAATAATTGATTGAGATATGTTTTATTAAATTCCTATTTTTATTCTCTAGGTATAGTTTTATCCATCTGTCTATACAAGGGGTACGCCAGTTACATACACATTTCCAGGGGGTACGTGAAGCATAAAAGATTGAGAATCACTGCTTTAAATAATTACATATTAAGTTTCTCCATAAATGTCGTAAAAGTATTTCCATAGCATAATAGTTTCGGTCTTTGTTGATCAGATAGCTTTAGCCTTTGGAGCTGTTGGTTTTTTTTTTTAATCTGAACATCATTTCTTTGCTCCGTAACGAGCTAAATATTTAGGTCACAAGGATCCTCATAAGTCTCAGAAAAGGTTTGGGAGTGGAATAATAGGAAGCAAATATATTCCTCTAATAACTTTTATGCAGAGTTGTTAGGGAAAGATATTTGCCGCCCATTAATGCCGTTCAAAATACTTTAAAACGTGTGTAGAATATGTGGCTTTCCTGTATACAGGGCCACAACTTTAAGTATTCAACCAACGAAAGGTGGATTTTTTTAAGACTATCAGTCGCTCTTTTCTCAGCATGGGGAGGGAATAGGTAAATAAAGACACTCTTCATCAGCAAGCTCTTCTGGGTAAGTATAGGTAAGTATATTTTATTTATTTTTTCTTCATGGCTAAACCAAAATTCCAAAGTGGCTAAATGGTCACACGGAACCATTCATTCCGGTGACTTAGCAGTACTTTCTGATCACCGGCCACTAGTGGTGAAAGCCCTAGTGGACAGTCGCCTGCAGATCAGGGAAGGTGCATCATAGATGGATTCTGCCACTGGAAGGGATGGGGGCAAGGTCTAATTTTTTTCTTCTTTTTAATTAGATCTTGCACAAGATGCTGCAAAATATTCCATTAAATGCGCTCAACAGGGAATGCTGTTTGACAATTTAATGCAACTTTGTGGTTCTTGTTCCCTCTTTTTCCTTCCACACTAGCTGCCTGTGTGTGGAGGGGTTTTCTCCTGGTTAGAGCAAAACACTCTGACATGGATGGTGCCTTGACGTGGCGTCAGAGCTTTTCACTAAACCATCTGGCAGACATACTTCTATGTAACAGAAAATGCTGATTGACACTTTAATGCGACTTTGTAGTATCTTTTATCCCTCTTTTTCCTCCCATGCTAGCTGCTTATATGACTCAATCGGTAGCGCGCCAGGCTCGTAATCTGTAGATCCTAGGTCGAGTCCCGCCTGGGCCAACGTTGAGATTTATATCCGCAAAACTCTCAGTCAGTAGGGGACACCGATGGACTTGGAAAAGTCGCCGTCCGTCGGATGGGAACGTAAAATCGTGGCCCCGTCTGTGGGAGACCCTGTGCACCTTAAAAATATGCTGGATGGCCTTGACGGGAGCTACAATCTGTCCAGTGAATTCTCTTCCCTCAACCGTCTTTGAGCCCTCGGGGTTCTTGTGACCTGGCCTAAATGGCCCATTTTGGACAAAAAAGTGTAACTCAGAGATAAAACCAATGACGATCCTATTTTTTCGTTTTCGGCTATCCGTAGTTGCGTTAGAGTAAGATATAGGCATAATTGTTGTATTTGTAACTGCGCTCATTAGTGAACGGCTTAAAAATTTCCCTCTTGAAACATTGATTTGTTTACCCCCCCCCCTCCTGGAAACCTTTTGCAGCCCTTGAAAGATCCACTACTCCCCCCTCTGAAAAAGTCTTTCCTAATGCCCATTCGAAGTTTCTAGCTGAAATATTTAGTGCGTTGCCTTGACCTAATTCGAAATGGTTTTACACAAATTTGACATCTAACGTATGCGAAAAGAACTGTACAAAATAATCTCTGAATGTTTTTGAATATCGTAAGAAATGCAATACCGATTATCAACATTTTTCTAAATAACCTTCCTTTGTTGAATTTTAAATTTTTACGTGAAATTTGTTTTTATAAATGAGCAAATGAAATTCAAGTGCTCAAATATATAATTTTTTTTTTTTTTTTTCAGATTCCTAACTCTATATGTATTGAACTTAGGCTCTCTGAGATGAGTTCGAGATCGAGCGAGCTTGTGCTCAGAATGATTTAAGTTTCAAATACATAAAAATTTGAAATAGGCACCATGTGGGTTTCGATTTTTATTTACATATTCTCTAGCGTTATTACATAAATAGCTCTTTGCGTTTAGCAGGAGGCCTACGAATTTTCATTTTCTACTAGTATTTCCATTTTTTCGTTCCAAATAGCATTAGCATTTTAATTTTATTATAAAATGATTATTATTAATAAGAATAAAATAAATGATTAGCGACATGCATTTCTCTATATAGGTCTTATGATGCGTCAGAGAATGCTTTCTCCAAATCGGTCTCGGGCTCAAATAATTGACGAAATGGACTCCGGGCTCAGACGGACTCGGGCTCAATAATTGACGAAATGGTTCGGGCTCGGATGGACTCGGGCTCAATAATTGACGAAATGGTTCAGGCTCGGACGGTCTCGGATTCAACAGCTTTGAGCACGGGCTCGTAAAATTGATCCCGTCCTGAACTCGTTTCTGTTAAGCTTCATTGCAACTATACCAATGCGAGATTTGATGTGATGAACGTAAGAACGTCTCAAGCGAAATGGGATGAGTTGTTCACGCTTTGTATGAATTTTTATGAGCAAAGAATTTTTGAATTCTTCTTCCAGATCCATAACCATTGTTAGTTTATTAAAGTGTCTCAAGACAGACAACACTGGAATACGATTTTGGCGGAAGAATAGAAACACAATTCATTACAGCTCACAGAATTTTTAGTTTATTTTAAAAAAAAAGCCACCAATGTTTTCACTTTGTCGTGTGTAGATATTCACTTTTTTGTTTTTACAGATAATTCTTTTTGAGTTGGATAAATATTGATAAAATATTACGTTTCGTATTTTTCGCATATCCCAATAGTTTTCATACCAAACCTAGGCATACAATACAAACAATGAAAATGACGCTTCTGATCCATTTCGAGAAAATTTTTTGACCAAATACTTTTAGGTGCATAATAATCAGTTCATAGTATTCATCAAAAATGTATATTTTTGGTTCTTAATCAAAATATTTTAATAATTGCAAAAAAGTAGAGTGTTTTTTGCAATTCATTACTCATTAGAATTGTATTTTATCATTTTTAGAGGGATAATTTTTCCTGCGGCTCTTTCAGAATATGTTTTTTTTTTTAGTGGCTCTTCACTAAGCTTGGGTTGGACTCGATTTTTAACAGAATATGGTAAAAATCGAGATCAGTAATCCAATAAGGTCGCAAAGTAATAAGGCCGCAAAGTAATAAGGCCGCTTATTGGATTCCAATAAGGAATCCAATAAGGCCTCAAAGTAATAAGGCCGCTTATTGGATTCCAATAAGGAATCCAATAAGGCCGCAAAGTAATAAGGCCGCTTATTGGATTCCAATAAGGAATCCAATAAGGCCGCAAAGTTTGCAAAAAAATATTAAAATGAATTTCACATTTTCTATTCGTCCGACAGATGCCATTAGTTCACTTTAAAGTAGGGGTTCTCAATGTGGGGTACGCGGTAAAATTTTTTCGGATACGCCGTCAGAGCTCAAAAGTCGCTAGATATATGTTATATATACATATGTTTTATTTTATTCCCCTTGTTATACTATAACTATAGTTTTATCTATCTATACAAGGGGTACGCCAGTTACAAACACATTTCCAAGGGGTACGTGAAGCATAAAAGTTTGAGAACTACTGTTATGTGCATATATGTTTTATTCCCCCTTGTTATACTATAACTATAGTTTTATTTATCTATACAAGGGGTACGCCTGTTACAAACACATTTCCAGGGGGTACGTGAAGCATAAAAGGTTGAGAACCACTAATATATATGTTTTATTTTATTCCCATTGTTATACTATAACTATAGTTTTATCTATCTATACAAGGGATTTATCTATCTATTACAAACACATTTCCAGAGGGTACGTAAAGCATAAAAGATTGAGAACCACTGATATATATATATATACAGGGTGAATATGAAAAAGTGGGCAAAACTTTACGGGGTGGTAGAACGCAGCTATACGAGCAATATTCGTCATAGAATGTATGGTCGGAACGCAAGCGGTGAGAAGTAAAAAGGTAGTTTTCCACTGTCACATTTAAAGAATGAACACAAGAAGGAGAGGAGATACTTCAGAAAACATTTTATTAACAGGAATGTAATTGAGGTACATGCTCAAAGAAATTCCTCAAAAGAGCTGCCTCCAGCTGTAATGCAGACTTCACACCTGCGGGATAGGGACCGACGCACATTTGCGAAGAGGTTGGGTGCGAGGACCGACCCTTTTATACCATTTCCAACGTCACCTAGCGGCTCGTCGTTTGCGCTCCGACCATACATTCTATGACGAATATTGCTCGTATAGCTGCGTTCTACCACCCCGTAAAGTTTTGCCCACTTTTTCAGATTCACCCTGTATATATTATTCGCATTGTTACAATATAACTATAGTTTTATCTATCTATACAAGTGGTACGACAGTTACATACACATTTCCAGGGGGTACGTGAAGCATAAAAGGTTGAGAACCACTGATATATATGTTTTATTTTATTCCCTTTGTTATACTATAACTATCGTTTTATCTATCTATACGAGGGGTACCCCAGTTACATACACATTTGCAGGGGGTACTTAAAGCATAAAAGTTTGAGAACTACTGATATATATGTTTTATTTTATTCCCGTTGTTATGCTGTAACTATAGTTTAATCTATCTATACGAGGGTTACGCCAGTTACATACACATTTCCAGGGGGTACGTAAAGCATAAAAGATTGAGAACCACTGATATATATGTTTTATTTTATTCCCATTGTTATACTATAACTATAGTTTTATCTATCTGTACGAGGGGCACGCCAGTTACATACACATTTCCAGAGGGTACGCGAAGCATAAAAGGTTGAGAACCACTGATATATATGTTTTATTTTATTCCCATTGTTATACTATAACTATAGTTTTATCTATCTATACAAGGGGTACCCCAGTTACATACACATTTCCAGGGGGTACGTGAAGCATAAAAGTTTGAAAAACACTGATATATAGGTTTTATTTTATTCTCATTGTTATACTATAACTATAGTTTTATCTATCTATACAAGGGGTACGCCAGTTACATACACATTTCCAGGGGATACGTGAAGCATAAAAAGGTTGAGAACCACTGATATATATGTTTTATTTTATTCCCATTGTTATACTACAACTATAGTTTTATCTATCTATACGAGGGGTACGCCAGTTACATACACATTTGCAGGGGGTACTTAAAGCATAAAAGGTTGCGAACCACTGATATGTATGTTTTATTTTATTCCCATTGTTAGACTATAACTACAGTTTTATCTATCTATACAAGGGGTACGCCAGTTACATACACATTTCCAGGGGATACGTGAAGCATAAAGGGTTGAGAACCAGTAATATATATTTTTTTATTTTATTCCCATTGTTATACTATAACTATAGTTTTATCTATCTATACAAGGGGTACGCCAGTTACATACACATTTCCATGGGGTACGTGAAGCATAAAAGGTTGAAAAACACTGATATATATGTTTTATTTTATTCCCATTGTTATCCTATAACTATAGTTTTATCTATCTATACGAGTGGTACGCCAGTTACATACACATTTCCAGGGGATACGTGAAGCATAAAGGGTTGAGAACCACTGATATATATGTTTTATTTTATTCCCATTGTTATACTATAACTATAGTTTTATCTATCTATACAAGGGGTACGCCAGTTACATACACATTTCCAGGGGATACGTGAAGCATAAAAGGTTGAGAACCACTGATATATATGTTTTATTTTATTCCCATTGTTATACTATAACTATACTTTTATCTATCTATACAAGGGGTACGCAAGTTACATACACATTTCCAGGGGATACGTGAAGCATAAAAGGTTGAGAACCACTGATATATATGTTTTATTTTGTTCCCATTGTTATACAATAAGTGTAGTTTTATCTATCTATACAAGGGGTACGCCAGTTACATACACATTTTCAGGGGATACGTGAAGCATAAAAGGTTGAGAACCACTGATATATATATATTTTATTCCCATTGTTATACTATAACTATAGTTTTATCTATCTATACAAGTGGTACGCCAGTTACACACAAATTTCCAGGGGGTACGTGAAGCATAAAAGGTTGAGAACTACTGATATATATGTTTTATTTTATTCCCTTTGTTATACTATAACTATCGTTTTATCTATCTATACGTGGGGTACCCCAGTTACATACACATTTGCAGGGGGTACTTAAAGCATAAAAGTTTGAGAACTACTGATATATATGTTTTATTTTATTCCCGTTGTTATGCTGTAACTATAGTTTAATCTATCTATACGAGGGTTACGCCAGTTACATACACATTTCCAGGGGGTACGTAAAGCATAAAAGATTGAGAACCACTGATATATATGTTGTATTTTATTCCCATTGTTATACTATAACTATAGTTTTATCTATCTGTACGAGGGGCACGCCAGTTACATACACATTTCCAGAGGGTACGCGAAACATAAAAGGTTGAGAACCACTGATATATATGTTTTATTTTATTCCCATTGTTATACTATAACTATAGTTTTATCTATCTATACAAGGGGTACTCCAGTTACATACACATTTCCAGGGGGTACGTGAAGCATAAAAGTTTGAAAAACACTGATATATAGGTTTTATTTTATTCTCATTGTTATACTATAACTATAGTTTTATCTATCTATACAAGAGGTACGCCAGTTACATACACATTTCCAGGGGATACGTGAAGCATAAAAAGGTTGAGAACCACTGATATATATGTTTTATTTTATTCCCATTGTTATACTATAACTATAGTTTTATCTATCTATACAAGGGGTACGCAAGTTACATACACATTTCCAGGGGATACGTGAAGCATAAAGGGTTGAGAACCACTAATATATATGTTTTATTTTATTCCCATTGTTATACTATAACTATAGTTTTATCTATCTATACAAGGGGTACGCCAGTTACATACACATTTCCAGGGGATACGTGAAGCATAAAAGGTTGAGAACCACTGATATATATGTTTTATTTTATTCCCATTGTTATACTATAACTATACTTTTATCTATCTATACAAGGGGTACGCAAGTTACATACACATTTCCAGGGGATACGTGAAGCATAAAAGGTTGAGAACCACTGATATATATGTTTTATTTTGTTCCCATTGTTATACTATAAGTGTAGTTTTATCTATCTATACAAGGGGTACGCCAGTTACATACACATTTTCAGGGGATACGTGAAGCATAAAAGGTTGAGAACCACTGATATATATATTTTATTCCCATTGTTATACTATAACTATAGTTTTATCTATCTATACAACTGGTACGCCAGTTACACACACATTTCCAGGGGGTACGTGAAGCATAAAAGGTTGAGAACTACTGATATATACGTTTTATTTTATTCCCTTTGTTATACTATAACTATAGTTTTATCTATCTGTACGAGGGGCACGCCAGTTACATACACATTTCCAGAGGGTACGCGAAACATAAAAGGTTGAGAACCACTGATATATATGTTTTATTTTATTCCCATTGTTATACTATAACTATAGTTTTATCTATATATACAAGGGGTACTCCAGTTACATACACATTTCCAGGGGGTACGTGAAGCATAAAAGTTTGAAAAACACTGATATATAGGTTTTATTTTATTCTCATTGTTATACTATAACTATAGTTTTATCTATCTATACAAGAGGTACGCAAGTTACATACACATTTCCAGGGGGTACGTGAAGCATAAAAGTTTGAAAAACACTGATATATAGGTTTTATTTTATTCTCATTGTTATACTATAACTATAGTTTTATCTATCTATACAAGAGGTACGCCAGTTACATACACATTTCCAGGGGATTACGTGAAGCATAAAAGGTTGAAAACCACTAATATATATGTTTTATTTTATTCCCATTGTTATACTATAACTATAGTTTTATCTATCTATACAAGGGGTACGCAAGTTACATACACATTTCCAGGGGGTACGTGAAGCATAAAAGTTTGAAAAACACTGATATATAGGTTTTATTTTATTCTCATTGTTATACTATAACTATAGTTTTATCTATCTATACAAGAGGTACGCCAGTTACATACAAATTTCCAGGGGATACGTGAAGCATAAAAAGGTTGAGAACCACTGATATATATGTTTTATTTTATTCCCATTGTTATACTATAACTATAGTTTTATCTATCTATACAAGGGGTACGCAAGTTACATACACATTTCCAGGGGGTACGTGAAGCATAAAAGTTTGAAAAACACTGATATATAGGTTTTATTTTATTCTCATTGTTATACTATAACTATAGTTTTATCTATCTATAGAAGAGGTACGCCAGTTACATACACATTTCCAGGGGATACGTGAAGCATAAAAAGGTTGAGAACCACTGATATATATGTTTTATTTTATTCCCATTGTTATACTATAACTATAGTTTTATCTATCTATACAAGGGGTTCGCAAGTTACATACACATTTCCAGGGGATTCGTGAAGCATAAAAGGTTGAAAACCACTAATATATATGTTTTATTCCCATTGTTATACTATAACTATCGTTTTATCTATCTATACAAGGGGTACGCAAGTTACATACACATTTCCAGGGGATACGTGAAGCATAAAAGGTTGAGAACCACTGATATATATGTTTTATTTTGTTCCCATTGTTATACTATAAGTGTAGTTTTATCTATCTATACAAGGGGTACGCCAGTTACATACACATTTTCAGGGGATACGTGAAGCATAACACGGTTGAGAACCACTGATATATATGTTTTATTTTATTCCCATTGTTATACTATAACTATAGTTTTATCTATCTATACAAGAGGTACGCCAGTTACATACACATTTCCAGGGGATACGTGAAGCATAAAAAGGTTGAGAACCACTGATATATAAGTTTTATTTTATTCCCATTGTTATACTATAACTATAGTTTTATCTATCTATACAAGGGGTTCGCAAGTTACATACACATTTCCAGGGGATTCGTGAAGCATAAAAGGTTGAGAACTACTGATATATATGTTTTATTTTATTCCCTTTGTTATACTATAACTATCGTTTTATCTATCTATACAAGGGGTACGCAAGTTACATACACATTTCCAGGGGATACGTGAAGCATAAAAGGTTGAGAACCACTGATATATATGTTTTATTTTGTTCCCATTGTTATACTATAAGTGTAGTTTTATCTATCTATACAAGGGGTACGCCAGTTACATACACATTTCCAGGGGATATGTGAAGCATAAAAGTTTGAGAACCACTAATATATACGTTTTATTCCCATTGTTATACTATAACTATAGTTTTATCTATCTATACAAGAGGTACGCCAGTTACATACACATTTCCAGGGGATACGTGAAGCATAAAAGGTTGAAAACCACTAATATATATGTTTTATTTTATTCCCATTGTTATACTATAACTATTGTTTTATCTATCTATACAAGGGGTACGCAAGTTACATACACATTTCCAGGGGGTACGTGAAGCATAAAAGTTTGAAAAACACTGATATATAGGTTTTATTTTATTCTCATTGTTATACTATAACTATAGTTTTATCTATCTATACAAGAGGTACGCAAGTTACATACACATTTCCAGGGGGTACGTGAAGCATAAAAGTTTGAAAAACACTGATATATATATTTTATTTTATTCTCATTGTTATACTATAACTATAGTTTTATCTATCTATACAAGAGGTACGCCAGTTACATACAAATTTCCAGGGGATACGTGAAGCATAAAAAGGTTGAGAACCACTGATATATATGTTTTATTTTATTCCCATTGTTATACTATAACTATAGTTTTATCTATCTATACAAGGGGTACGCCAGTTACATACACATTTTCAGGGGATACGTGAAGCATAAAAGGTTGAGAACCACTGATATATATATTTTATTCCCATTGTTATACTATAACTATAGTTTTATCTATCTATACAAGTGGTACGCCAGTTACACACACATTTCCAGGGGGTACGTGAAGCATAAAAGGTTGAGAACTACTGATATATACGTTTTATTTTATTCCCTTTGTTATACTATAACTATAGTTTTATCTATCTGTACGAGGGGCACGCCAGTTACATACACATTTCCAGAGGGTACGCGAAACATAAAAGGTTGAGAACCACTGATATATATGTTTTATTTTATTCCCATTGTTATACTATAACTATAGTTTTATCTATATATACAAGGGGTACTCCAGTTACATACACATTTCCAGGGGGTACGTGAAGCATAAAAGTTTGAAAAACACTGATATATAGGTTTTATTTTATTCTCATTGTTATACTATAACTATAGTTTTATCTATCTATACAAGAGGTACGCAAGTTACATACACATTTCCAGGGGGTACGTGAAGCATAAAAGTTTGAAAAACACTGATATATAGGTTTTATTTTATTCTCATTGTTATACTATAACTATAGTTTTATCTATCTATACAAGAGGTACGCCAGTTACATACACATTTCCAGGGGATACGTGAAGCATAAAAGGTTGAAAACCACTAATATATATGTTTTATTTTATTCCCATTGTTATACTATAACTATAGTTTTATCTATCTATACAAGGGGTACGCAAGTTACATACACATTTCCAGGGGGTACGTGAAGCATAAAAGTTTGAAAAACACTGATATATAGGTTTTATTTTATTCTCATTGTTATACTATAACTATAGTTTTATCTATCTATACAAGAGGTACGCAAGTTACATACACATTTCCAGGGGGTACGTGAAGCATAAAAGTTTGAAAAACACTGATATATATATTTTATTTTATTCTCATTGTTATACTATAACTATAGTTTTATCTATCTATACAAGAGGTACGCCAGTTACATACAAATTTCCAGGGGATACGTGAAGCATAAAAAGGTTGAGAACCACTGATATATATGTTTTATTTTATTCCCATTGTTATACTATAACTATAGTTTTATCTATCTATACAAGGGGTACGCAAGTTACATGCACATTTCCAGGGGGTACGTGAAGCATAAAAGTTTGAAAAACACTGATATATAGGTTTTATTTTATTCTCATTGTTATACTATAACTATAGTTTTATCTATCTATAGAAGAGGTACGCCAGTTACATACACATTTCCAGGGGATACGTGAAGCATAAAAAGGTTGAGAACCATTGATATATATGTTTTATTTTATTCCCATTGTTATACTATAACTATAGTTTTATCTATCTATACAAGGGGTTCGCAAGTTACATACACATTTCCAGGGGATTCGTGAAGCATAAAAGGTTGAAAACCACTAATATATATGTTTTATTCCCATTGTTATACTATAACTATCGTTTTATCTATCTATACAAGGGGTACGCAAGTTACATACACATTTCCAGGGGATACGTGAAGCATAAAAGGTTGAGAACCACTGATATATATGTTTTATTTTGTTCCCATTGTTATACTATAAGTGTAGTTTTATCTATCTATACAAGGGGTACGCCAGTTACATACACATTTTCAGGGGATACGTGAAGCATAACACGGTTGAGAACCACTGATATATATGTTTTATTTTATTCCCATTGTTATACTATAACTATAGTTTTATCTATCTATACAAGAGGTACGCCAGTTACATACACATTTCCAGGGGATACGTGAAGCATAAAAAGGTTGAGAACCACTGATATATAAGTTTTATTTTATTCCCATTGTTATACTATAACTATAGTTTTATCTATCTATACAAGGGGTTCGCAAGTTACATACACATTTCCAGGGGATTCGTGAAGCATAAAAGGTTGAGAACTACTGATATATATGTTTTATTTTATTCCCTTTGTTATACTATAACTATCGTTTTATCTATCTATACAAGGGGTACGCAAGTTACATACACATTTCCAGGGGATACGTGAAGCATAAAAGGTTGAGAACCACTGATATATATGTTTTATTTTGTTCCCATTGTTATACTATAAGTGTAGTTTTATCTATCTATACAAGGGGTACGCCAGTTACATACACATTTCCAGGGGATATGTGAAGCATAAAAGTTTGAGAACCACTAATATATACGTTTTATTCCCATTGTTATACTATAACTATCGTTTTATCTATCTATACAAGGGGTACGCAAGTTACATACACATTTCCAGGGGGTACGTGAAGCATAAAAGTTTGAAAAACACTGATATATATGTTTTATTTTATTCCCATTGTTATACTATAACTATAGTTTTATCTATCTATACAAGGGGTTCGCAAGTTACATACACATTTCCAGGGGGTACGTGAAGCATAAAAGGTTGAAAACCACTAATATATATGTTTTATTTTATTCCCATTGTTATACTATAACTGTAGTTTTAAGGGGTACGCCAGTTACATACACATTTCCAGGGGATACGTGAAGCATAAAAGTTTGAGAACCACTGATATATATGTTTTATTTCATTCCCATTGTTAGACTATAACTATAGTTTTATCTATCTATACAAGGGGTATGCAAGTTGCATACACATTTCCAGGGGGTACGTGAAGCATAAAAGTTTGAAAAACACTGATATATAGGTTTTATTTAATTCTCATTGTTATACTATAACTATAGTTTTATCTATCTATACAAGGGGTTCGCAAGTTACATACACATTTCCAGGGGGTACGTGAAGTATAAAAGTTTGAGAACCACTAATATATATATATATGTTTTTTTCCCATTGTTATACTATAACTATAGTTTTATCTATCTATACAAGGGGTACGCCAGTTACATACACATTTCCAGGGGATACGTGAAGCATAAAAGGTTGAGAACCACTGATATATATGTTTTATTTTATTCACATTGTTATACTATAACTATAGTTTTATCTATCTATACAAGGGGTACGCAAGTTACATACACATTTCCAGGGGGTACGTGAAGCATAAAAGTTTGAAAAACACTGATATATATAGGTTTTATTTTATTCTCATTGTTATACTATAACTATAGTTTTATCTATCTATACAAGGTTTACGCTAGTTACATACACATTTCCAGGGTGTACGTGAAGCATAAAAGGTTGAGAACCACAGATATATATGTTTTATTTTTTTCCCATTGTTATACTATAACTATAGTTTTATCTATCTATACAAGGGGTACGCCAGTTACATACACATTTCCAGGGGATACGTGAAGCATAAAGGGTTGCGAACCACTGATATATATGTTTTATTTTATTCCCATTGTTATACTATAACTATAATTTTATCTATCTATACAGGGGGTACCCAAGTTACATACACATAAGTGAAGCATAAAAGGTTGAGAACCGCTGCACTGGAGAAGGGGTTCTCAACGTGGGGTAGGGGTATAAAATTTTGGGGTACGTCGTGAGAGCTCAAAAGTCGCTAGATCTAGTAACCAAGTTTTATTCCAATTGTTATACTATAACTATAGATTTTTCTATCTATATAGGGGGTCCGCCAGTTGCATACATATTTTCAGGGGGTACGTGAAGCATAAAAGATTGAGAACCACTGATCTATATTATAGTTTTTGTGTGCTACATAGTGTCATCTTTTCATATTATTGGTTAAAGCGAACTATTTCTAATCTTGTTTTATTTTTCCCTAATTCCATTCGAACTGTAGTCTGCAATAGATGTCAGGAGCGTTTTTAAAAACAACGTATTATAGAACTTTCTTTTTGCTCTTGGATGTTAATTCTGGTAATTAAATTTTCCAAAAAGCTTTATTGGATTGCCGACTTTGGTTTTCTAATAATTCGCAACACTTCGGGCAAAGAATCTTACTCCTGGATTTTCCAGGACTTCCCGTACAAGGACATGCCCTATCATTAACAATATACTGTTCAAAATATACAAAGCATTCTTTCAAGTGTATACAAAGCATATTGACTATGCTCATCAAACTTGAGAGTTTGTTTGACCACTGCCTCAGTCACAACTAAAACAATGCTTGGCAGTCTAATGGAACTGAGGCAAGGTTACCAAATTCCGTGTTATTTTTATTTTGCTTTACCTACGTTGTTTATTGTTAAAATTAAAAACATCTGTTCGAGATGAAAGACTGCACCATGAATTAAATATCCGTAAAATGTTTTGGACTAAACAAATGATACATTCTGACAAAATCTTTTTAATGCATATTCCGCGCAATGGTTTCTAAATCCTTGATAGTATTTCTTATTCCGTTATAATGGTATCCTAACTCAGTGACAGGGTTCCTAACAGTGACGCAGCAAGGTGACTGGGCCTTCTCGCGATACTTATTTTTTGAGCCTCTTCCTCCTCCTTAAAAACATATTTTGGAAAAAAAATTAGGAAAACATTTTTTAATGAAATAGAAACACCTTTGTTTTATCGTTTTCTTAATTTAATTGTGCAGTGTACACATATAATCACGAGATATCATATCAGTATCATTCAGGCCAGGATCTGAAAAAATATAAAGAGGATGGGAAAAAATGGGGGGGCGAGTGCAAGTCATTCAACGGAGCCGAAAAAGGTAAAAAAAAGGGGGGGAAGGCAAGAGACTGGCTTTACATTGAAGTATAACATTTCCCCTCCGCTTTAGAGGTCTTTAAAATTTTTTGAAAAATGTGTGAAATATGCACATACGGGCTCTGATCTAGAAAAAAAGAGGGGGGGGGGGGAGCAGGAAATACAATCGAGTCAGACAAACGTAAAGAGGGAGCAGGAGGGTATTTTTCTAATGCAGTACAAGATTTTCCCCTTGTTTTACAAGTCTTTAAAAATTTCTTGAAAAATGCATTGAAATGTAAATGAGTTTAATATCTTTTTTGCATCCATTACACATACTCAAACGGCTAAGACATGGCCAAATGTCGAACACATTATTGTAGTTTGCTCCCACCTGAATCAGAGTAATTTTTCAGTTGTCTGTTAAACTTTTTTTATACATCCTAAGTACACTTATTAACTTAGTGCTTTTTAAGATTTCTGTGATTTTTTTTCGTTATTTGAGTAAGATAATAATTTTAATCTCCTCAACGTAGTAAAAACGTTTGAGTTAAAAATATTTTAATTTTATGGACAATCTTCTAGTAACGAAAAAAGAAAACAGACACCCATTATCATGTTATTGTAAGGTAGATTTTTAATGAGAGTAAGATTACATTTGCGTTTTCAAACTAGCAGATAGTCTGCGAATTTAGATATCGTTTAACGATACATCAGAGCATTTTATTCTGATGCGTGTGAATCTTTACAGAATTGCAGGGAAAATATTTGCCTTCGTATTTCAGCCACTAAGAACATTTTCCAGTTTTTCATTTAAAAAAAAGCAGATTTCCTCTTAAACAAGAGTATGGTGACTTCTTTTGGAAAATATTTATACATGGAAGATTAACGTCACTTTACTTAACATTAAGTTATTCGCATTCTCTTTTGTACAATTTATACATTCGCAAACCAATTAATGTTTGACACTTGATTTATAGTACAGTCGCTCAAAAAAGTATCCGAACACTATGGTTGATTACAGAATTCAGAAAAAATATCTGGCAACGATTTTTTTAGAAATTAGTGATCCGGCAACCTTCGTGTAACGTGACACGAAGGTTACCAGAACACTAATTGCTAAAAAAATCGTTGCCAGATATTTTTTCTGAATTCTGTAATCAACCATAGTGTTCGGATGCTTTTTTGAGCGACTGTACCACAACAAATGAACAGTGTTTCATTATATTCTACTCAAAAGCTTTTCCGAGAAATGCGGTACTACGGTGCTGGTTTTTATGAAACTGGCTAAAAGTTGTGATATATTTCGGAAAGGTTAACACCGACACTTCATTTCTTTAATCAATATATCAAAAAACATTATTCTATGGCTTTCGAGTTTAGAAAAAAAAATTCAGCCCTGCCATAAAAATATTTCTGTTTCCCAAAAATAAATTATGTACATTTTTATTTATATCAATCAGCATTATATATATATACATGAATTAAAAAGAGACAAAACGACAACAGATTTATCGATCTCTAGCCTAATAACTATTTCAATTTCAGTGCACATATTTTTATAAAACTTTTCACTCGTTTTAAAATTATTTCACGGTTTCCTGTTGCATTTTTAAATATTGCGAAAAACTTAACATGATAGATTGAAGATTCGACGAATTGATAATTACAATAATCACCCTTTTTGTTATTGAGAAAATGAAAACTTAGTTTAAAGCTATGTGAAGAGCGATGTGAAGCGATGTGAAGAGGCTGCAGCATAGCTTGATCGAGCTGGGCACGTGGTACGAAAAATGGAAGATAAAGATTAACTCTGACAAGAGTTCTGCCATCTTTTTTACTGGAAAGCGTATTATGAATCCCACTTGCCTCCATTTACAAGATATTCCCATTGACTGGAGTGATTCAGTCAAATATCTTGGGGTTGTTATACATAAGAGGTTAAAGAGGGACTATCACATAAATAATATAATCTCCAAAGTCAATTCATTGAGGGACCAGATAGGCCCACTCCTTAGGAGAAATTCCATTTTAATGATTGATCATAAGCTTTTACTCTGTGATATGATCATCAGACCAGTAATTCTCTATGCTTCACCCATATGGGCGAATACTACACCCACCAATATTCGTACAGAGCAAGATTTTGAGAACTGCGGTCGATGTCCCCTGGTTTGTCACTAACAGACAACTCCGTAAAGACCTGGGCATCGACCATATATATATACACATATAAAACGCACCTCAAAAAGTTTTTTTGAGACTGTAAGCAATAATCCCAATGAGATTATTTCTTCTCTGATTCTTTACGATCATACTATTTTGAACAAGTACAAGAGGCCTAAAACGGTAGCGTTCTCTGAGGAGACCTACCCGTTTTAGGTTTCTTATACAATTTTACTGCTATTTTTAGCTTTTCTTATGTGTGCCCTTAGGGGCCCACCTAAGGGTTGTTTACTTATATATTTTTTTCTTACTCATGCCAAATCTTTATGATGAAGATGTTTAGGGGTAAAATTATTGCCCGATGCATTGAATATGAATGATTATACGATCTACGATTTCCATTGCAGTATGAAATTTCTCCCTCCATTTTAGAGATCTTTAAAAATGAATAAAGTAAAAAAAAATTATCATTATTTTTTTTTATCTCTTATACCCTTAATTTTGCCTCTGTTACCCTTCTGAAAGGGGAGGATTACACACTTGCCCCCTACCTCATGGGTATTAATTAGTTTTAAGAAGTTTATTATTATTATTATTCCATTGCAAGTCATTATACATAGCATTAATATTATTTATTTATTTTAGGTAGGTTTATATTATATTTTTATTCCCATCCCAATCTCGATATTAATCTCTAAGTCCTTCATAAACGATTTCCTGGTACATTTCCAGTTGCTTAGGGTAATATGAAAAATAATGATAATTACGATTCTTTTTTACAAGGCATTTTTTATTATGGAATTCGAAACGAATGTATTATATTTTTACCCTTTGTGAATAAGATATTTAAATAATTTTTCAAATTTAATCACAAATGACTGATTTAAAAAAATAGTGTACATATGATTATAACATTTTCAAATAGATTATAAATAAGGTAAATAATTTTAAGCGTACTATCTCGTTGAAATTGTAGTTCATGAATATACCAGTAACTGACTAAATTACCAAAATCTTTAGATATATTTTTGAGATTTATCTAGTATAGTTTCAGAATTTGACATATGAGAATGACTAAAAATAATTTATGAATCTGAACTTCTAATAAACCTGTTTTTCGTTTTAAAAGTCATAACAAAGCGATAATCACTTATTTGATTTCGTCAAATAATAATTTAAATATGAAGATAATTTTGAAATAAGCACTGAGATCTACAATAGCAAGCAAAGGTTTTAAAACAGAAAACTATTGAACACATCAGAACAGTTTGAAAGACATAGAGGTGACACTGCTATTCTCGGAGCATTCTGTATATCGAAAAGGATGGGAAGGGTAGACGGGAAGATTTCTGCCTGAAGATCGAACACAAGGAGTGGCGTACGGTTTGTTCAATTAGCGGCTGCTTATGATCGGGGGGGGGGGGGAGGAAACAAGCAGGAGATAGTCGAGGCGGCAGTCGGCCGGACTGTCGTTTTGCATGACGGCCGGCAAAGATACGGACTGGCTTTCAAATGGCTAAAAGAAATGTAGACAACTGAGTCACATTGAATCAGGCTCACATGATGTCTCTCCCATTCAGAAAATGATTTGCTGGCATCAGTTCATTGGTGAGTCACAGCAAATTCAGTTGCCATGCCAAAGTAGTTTACAAAGAATAATTCCAGTGCATAAATCTCTGAAACCTAATGATGCATAGCTAGAGGAGTGGCAGCTACTGTAAACGTAATATAGGAAATTTTAAAAAGATTTCAACATCTCTTCCGAGTGGTTAGCGCGCTTGGCTATTGATCTACGGAACCTGGGTTCGAGCCCCGGGTAAGGCATGGATGTATGTGTCGTTTTTCTGCTGAGGTCCTGCCATCCTCTCAGATCTTCTACTGTGGCATATAAACTGACAGGCTCCTTGTCAGACCTCTGTGGCAAGCAGCTGCTTGAGGGGGTATTTATTTTTTATTTTAAAATAATTTCGATATATTAATTGCTAGGTTAAAAAATATATGCCGTCCCGTAGACGAGTGGTTAGCACGCTTGGTTACTGACCTACGGGACCTGGGTTCGAACCCAGGGTAAGGCATGGATGTGTGTGCTGTTTTTCTGCTCAGGTCCCGCCATCCTCACAGAACTTCTACTATGACATATTAAACTGACAGGCTCCTGTCAGACCTCTGTGGCAAGCAGCTGCTTGAGGGGGTATTTATTTCTTTTAAATATACGAAAAAACAACTAAGTTTTTAAAAAAATGGTCGATGAAATTTTAATGGTGATTTCTGCTTTTCAGTATTCCATAGTAATAATTTCATGCTCTAGTTTAGAAAAAGCCTCTAGCTAAACGAAGAAATATACTGTTTTCGATAAAGTAAGGAACAACCTGGAAACTCATTGGCTCTGCCTCATGTGAGTGAGAAGATATATATATAAGCACTGTGCCTAAGAGTAACAGTTGAAAAATAGAATGAAACTTTTAATTCCCAAAATTGTAAAGGAATATAGACACATGGTAGAAAGATGAAGGTCAACTGATAGCCCATTGGTTGAATATGGAGTCTCATCACCAGTTACGCTATGCCACAGATAAAGGAGGACCAGATATGCAACTCTCATAGGGTCCATGGTAACCAAAGTTAGTGGTCCTGTATATGGAGAGGTTGGCAAACAGAGTGAATGGGCGCCATGTTTGGGCTCTGCGAGTGCATCAGTTAGTGTAGCAGACTGATTTCTAGCTCGTCAACTCATACATGGGGACGGAACAACTTTATAATACGATTTTGTTACTTAAAAATAATGGAAATGTTTTCTCTTCTCAATATTTTACAATAATATTTATTGATTGATTATATTACAATTCCGTCAATTCATTAATTTTGAAATTTAAGCAAAAACTGTTCCTTCATACGTTCAGTCCCAGATATTAGTTTTAATTAAAAAGCAAAAATTCCTGAAAAGATATGATAAAAAATTTTATTTCAGCATGATTTATGCCTTTACAAAATTAATACTAAAATTCTGTTCCAAAAATAATAGTTGGACACTTGTAGCATAAGCTTTGGCATAAGCAAGCTTCAAAAACATTTTCACATATTCTAAAATCTATTAAAATTATGCTACATATAAAAAACTAGAACATTTTAAATCAATTTTTCCCTTATTACACTATGCTATGTAAAATATATATATTACTTGAGAAAAATTCCACCTTTCCAGTTTTGGTAATCAATTTACTTTTGCAATAATCAATCTCATTGCAATACTTTTGGTTGACTTTTCAGTTTGTTTCTGCCTTTTTAAATGCCGCTTCCTCTCTACTGTCCAAATTCTAATACGAAACACGATAAAACGATGTATTAGATTTTGCTTAATATTATGATAGTTTGGAAGCTGAACTTGTGAGACAATTTCTTTTAAAATCTGTGAAAAATGCTTTTCGATGTTGGGAATTTTTCAAGTTTGTACATCTGTTGAAGTTTATGAAAACGTTTTTCACACATGAACATTATGTTATGTATTATGTTGTATGTTGTTATGTAATTATATACGATTACGTTATAAATTTCGGCACTAACTTTCACCAAAGAATTTTCTTTATAGTTTAGTGCATTTAATGAAGCATCCTCAATCTCCTTAACTGCGAAAACAAGTTTTTACGGAAAAAATGTCACTAGAAATAATTGAAGATCTCGCGTAAATCTTTCTAATTCTCAATTTTCATAACATTCTTTTAATGTTGTGAAAATCCGCTGTTCTACTAATTCTAACATTTTCAAAATTAATTGAATAATTGAATGAATTTAATTACTTCAAATTTATTTTAGTAAATGACGTTTTTACAACAAATTATGTCACTGTTACCTCCAGTGCCATTTTTTGTATAACTGAACTTTTCATGGGAATTTCAATTTACAAAAATATTTCTTCAATAATTTAGTGAAGCTGAAACATTTAACAGTGACGTCGCTTTTAAATGCTCATCATGAAAACATTTTTTTCTTCAGCACTATTGGGCAACTGGCCGACCCCACCTCCCAACTGCAGAAGAGTAATCCGACACTTCAACTCCCCATCATTGCTCCTCTGAAGTTAGTGACCGGCACATGGGACACGAAGTCACGTGACACGAAGGTTGCCAGATATTTTTTCTGAATTTTGTAATCAACCATAGCGTTCGGATACCTTTTTGAGTGACTATAGGTGGTCATATTATTTTGATACTAGATCGTGTGGGCTCACTCACGGAAATATTGAGCGTGTGCAGTTACCGTTCACAGCAAACTGGAACGTGTGCAGTAACTGCACACGCTCCAGTGTGCTGTGAACGGTAACTGGAGCGTGTACAGTTGCTGCACACGCTTCAGATATTTTTTCTGAATTCTGCAATCAACCATAGTGTTCGGATACTTTTTTGAGCGACTGTACCAGAGTCCGATCAGAGGTGAGCAAATCCGAAATTCCTTGAACTGCCCAAGAATGCAAATACCATTTCGGTCGCTTTAATAACGCAAGTGTCACGAAGTGCATGCCACTGTCGACTGGTGTACATTCGAGTGCTACTGGCAAAGCACCGAACTTCTGCTATTCAGTGAGTTTGCTCCACAGCAAGCATGCTAGAATTTCCTCCCACTGCAGAACTCTCGTCAGTGAAAATATCATCAAGAAAAAGGTATTACTTTTGCTTATCTTAATCTATCACCAACGATCCGCTTCCCAGGGAACTGTACGATGTCTTTAAGATGACTGCTGAGTGCAGTTGAAAGCACTCGACCCCTGCAACTAGGTAACTAGCAGAAGTTCGGTGAATAGCAGAAATAGCAGAAGTTCGGTGCTTTGTCACATTGCAGTGCCTCGTTTATACTTGTATAAATAAATCCAAATGGTAAAAAAAGTTATCCATTCTTATTCTTTTTTAAACCTTTTGTCCAGCGAAATTACACCTGTAGACAGGCTCCTTCTCTGTCTGTCATGGCTGGGTTGTTTCCTATGTATGTGAGAGCGTTTGCAGAGGGGTACCTGTCCCTACCTCGTCAGGATTTGCTCAGGTGGCCGAATACACAAACCCAGTTATTTCATCTATTTACATTTATTTACACTTTAAACTATATATACATACAGTGACTGCCCACCGGGTACAGTCACTGGCCAAATACAACATAGGCTATAATGAGCCCCACTGGTCCCACTGCTAGATACAGAACAAAGCTTAAAGTTACAGGTTTAGGGCACTGGGGGGCAAACTAGGAAAATAAGGAGTAGGTGAAATGTTTTCTGACTCGTCTTTCGAAACCACCCGTTGACCAGGGTGGCGGAGATTTTTTCGGTCGCTCTGGCAACCGCTCTGTTCAGTTCCTTCAGTTGTCTTTCTTTTCAATATTTCTGTTCACTGACAATTTGATGCTCATTACTCAAAAGGACGAGGCCAACACAAAAGTCTTGGCATGCGACCTCCACGACACCAAAATCAGTTTATCCCTTGCTAGGCCATGGTCCTTTTGTTAGGGGCCTCCACACTCTCACTATGACGTTTACTGGACTGGCTCAAGACTACAAGAACAAACAAAGCCCGCCACCAAGTCCGGTGTCAATGGTTGGCAAGGTGGCCAATGGCCTCTTGAGGAGGGGGGGGGGGGGGGGGGTCTAGTTGAATTCGTGGTAAAAGGCCATTGGTGGTCATCAGTGTGCATAATAAGAAAGTGCTTGGAGGATATCAATGTGGTTGGGACGAAGGAGTAAAAACGGGAGGAAGAGAAGAAGTTTCGAGTCGATTATCTCTGTGACTGGGTTTGCCCCTACAGGCTTCTTCACAGACGGATGGGGGACAGATAGGACAGTCCATTCCGAGAGATGTGCCAGGCAGAAGCTGTACGAGATCATCGGGCTCACATTGCAAGCATGCCGGCACGACATTATGAATAAGCGAAATTATATATTTTAAATAGAAGAATCCATATTTGCTCTGGTGAACCTCGTTTTCAAATGTGGAAGACGTTTTTCATTTACCTACTTTTTCACGCTTTAAAAATTGTAAAGGAAACAATGGATGACTGTGAAATGGAAAGAGTAGTATTTTATTAGCACTTTTACAACATGAGAAGTATTTGCATCATCCCCTAAAATGAAAAAGTTGCTTTTCTCACCCCCCCCCCCCCCTGAGAAGAGTAGGGACAGGGTTCCAAATAGGCCAGCGTCCACATTACCATATCCATACTGTGCCATCATCGGAAAACCCTGCCAATACCTCCTTTAAACCCTATTTCTGCTCTGGGTTAGAAAGGGGACACAGATGGGCTTGAAAAGTCAGCCGCCCATCGAATGGAACGTTAAGCTGTGGCACCGTGTGTAACTGACAGCTATAATCCTGTGCACCTTGATGGGTGGCTTCTATCTGAATCATAGCAGTTGTCCAGTGGGTCGTCTTCCCCAACCTTCGATGAGCGCTTGGGGGTCCTTGAGACCTGCCGTTGATCCAATTGTCTGCAAAAGAAGGAAAAAGTGAAGTTCAGTGATAAAACTACCCAATGACCATTTTTAATATACAGATTATTTTGAGTTGTTGGGTTGTTTTACCTCTGAGTGGCACTTTTTTTGCACACCATGGGCTAAATGGCCAGGTCGCAAGGACCCCGAAAGCTCAGAGAAGGTTGGGGGAGGGGACCCACTGGAACGACAGTTGGGAGACAGATGGTAGCCTCCCGTCGACGCCATCCAACATGTTCTTTAACGTGCACAGGGTATGGCCCTCCAGCACACGGGGCCACTGCTTAACGTCCCATCCGACGGATGGCGACCCTCAGTAGGGGACACCGATGGACTTGTCCATCGGTGTCCCCTACTGACTGTGGGCAGGGCGGGGAGTTTTGCGGAAATAAATCTCAACGCTGACCTAGCTGGGACTCGAACCTGGAAACTGCAGATTAGGAGAATGAATAATGAAAGAATTATTCTAAAGGAATGCTATGAGTGGAATGCGTGTTATAACGATATTGTGCTGATCTTTACGTAAGAGGAATATAATTTATTGCTTTCTAGTGAAACGATAATCTGGAGAAGTTAGTTAGTAAAGGAACTTTATTAGAAGGAAGACTTCAGTTAATTAAATGGATAGAGAGAATATTAGAACTAGAACAATGGAACTACCACCAGATACAGATGAAATGAAGAAAGGATCCTCCCAGGAGGGAGAGGAAGTCGATGCTAAAAGTCATCAAATCTCCGAGGGATATTATGACGTAGTGGAGGAGAGTCTTTGCCTTTCTGCCATCCAGGAAGGTAGCAGAAACAACAGAATAAATCTCTACTGTGCCATCATCGAAAAACAAGTAGGAGAAATTGATGAAATAATCTTTGATCAAGGAAAGAAATCAGTGATACATAGGATGGGGCCACTCGACACGACCGACCGCAATTTCACCTTTCCCGAAATCCATAGGCAGACAGCGACTGTACCTTTTGATCCTGATGCCTTTTATAAAACAGGACGGATTTATGCCATAAGAGAGAAGGTACGTCAAAGGAAACAAGGGAGATTTCGTCGATTCTGCATTACCTTATGTCGATTGCTGTGTTCCGCATGCTGCGAACGGAAGAAAGATGACATGGTAGTTGTTTGAATGTTCTAGTCGTCCCACATCAAAAGAAAACGGCCCTTTTCAGGGCCCCTAAATTTAATAAAGGAATGCCAATCTCGTACTCTTAAGTGTTGTTCTGTCCTTCTCTGATTCTATTTCAGCACTGCAACTAAATTTATCTTAGCCTTATCTCTATCAGTTGATTTGCATGGCATAGTGACGCAATTTCTTTAGGATAACACGGAGGAGAGGAATTGTAGCTAAGTATCCTTAAATCCTGATTCAGATAATTATAAAACATTGACATTTGTAGAATCATCAGACAATGACAAACATGCATGTAACTACTTAAAAATTTAATCTGAATTTCTGTCTTCTCAGTGATATCTCCTAGTTATTACCATTATACTGCTAATAAGTTAGCTTCTATTAGCTCTGTCGTCATTTCTGCAAAACACGTTTTACACTCTAAAATTTCAATATGATACATTTTTCAGAGTACTTCACACTTTGCATGAAAAGAAAAATAACATTAAGAATAGTAATTTACTAGGAAATAAATCATAAATTGCAAAAGTTATCAGAAAGATCCGCCTTAAACGTTATTACATATATAGTCTTGAAGCAGCCTTGGAGTAAAAAGGTCCAAACAGACTGCGCAATTTAGTTCTCCAAACGTCTGTCCTGTGCAGAGCTGCTGTATTTGGTAACTGAAAGCCAATTCTAACAAGGTTTTATTTGACATTGTCTGCCCACCGCAACCTATGTCTCCCCCTTTTTCTCAGGCCTTTAGGCACATCGTCCATAATCTTATTCTCTAATCTGTCGCTATGCCTACGGGCAACGTGGCCAAACCAGCGCATTCTCTCTCTGCAAAATATGCTCCTCAAATGTGGTTGCACACTGCGTAGTCTAACATTACCATTGCTTATAGAGTGAAACCCTTTAATTCCGAAGATACTGCGTAAGCATCCAGAATCAAAGATATAAAGTTTCCTGTTATCTTGATTAAAAATAATATTCAATGCCATAACTAACTCTACAAAGAACCAAACTATTGTACTACTATATTATACAAATTAATTTTGCTCTTTAAATGTACACTCCAATTTTCCCACACTCTGCATAGACTATTAAAGGCACCGGAAAAATCTCAGTTCTTCTGTTTATCTCATGTCGCACATCACCGGAGATAATTAAACTGAGACAATTGCTCGCGGCAACCATTCAAAATAACTGAAGTACAACCAAGCTGACCAATTTTCATCACTTTAGGTTCTTCTCTGCTTATGATCAAACCTCCTCTATTACCAGTCTTATCAACAGCACTAATAAAAGAATTCATCTAATCAACATCATTTTCGAAAATAAACAAATGAGCATAATCTAAGTCATCAGCCTCCTCAAGCTGCCATGAGCTACGGAGGTCCAACCAGACAGTGCTACAATCATATCTGTCTTGAACTACATCTTCCCACTACGCATCAATTCTAACAAGGCCTGTTTGACATTGTCTGCTCACCTCATCCTAGGTCTCCCCCTCTTTCTGAAGCCTTTGGGAACACTGCTCGTAACCCTATTCACTAATCTGTATATAATATATAATATTCATATGGCCAAACAACGAAGTATCTCTCTCTCTGCACAATATACTGCTTAAAGTAGGCTGCTGACTCCTTCGCCTAACCTTATCATTACTTACAAGGTTGAACACCTCATACCCAAGATACTGTGTAAGCATCTATAATCAAAAGCATCTAGTTTCCTGTTATCTTTTTACAAAGCATCCAAGTCTCACTACCATAACTATCCCTAGAAAAACCAAACAATTATAAGTCTAATTTTAGTCTTTAGGTGTATATGCATATTTCTCTACATTCTTCATAGACTTTTAGAAGTCCCGGCAGCAATCCCTATATATGTCTGTTAATCTCATGCCACCCATCACCAGTATCTGTTATATAGCTCCCAAGATAATTAAACTCAGACACTTGCTCAAGAGTGCAACCATTCAGATTAACTCAATCACCGCCTGTCTGACCAAGTTTAATCACTTTAGTTTTCTCTCTGTTTATAACCAAACCTACTCTATTACAGTCTCATCAACAGCTCGAATGAAAGAGTTCATCTCATAAACATCATTTGCCAAAAGGGCTAAATCATCAGCATAATCTAAATCAGAAATTTTGAAATCTCTACACCATTTAAGACCAAAAACTTTCCCTTGCAGTGAATTTTGCATAACATAATCAATAACCAAGCTAAAGAGAAAAGGAGACAAAAAGAGACTAAGTCAATTGCTACAAGACTTATCAACTCTCCCACACTACGCAGTGCTATTAGATAATAGAGCTTTTATTAGGTTAACTAACTTGTCTTGTATGTCTATCCTGGCCGTTTAACTCACCGTGTGCATAAGAAACTGCCGCTCAGAGGTAAAACAACCCATTCTGCTGAAACAGCTGTTTGTCACAGAGTTATAAAGTTTTTTTGGTTTGTCATTCAGGTAGATCAAGAATGCTATCAAGAACAGAGTCAGTGAATAGCCTCTTCCAGAATAAATAAAAGCAAGAGTCCCTCACATATGAAATTTATATTAAATTATGATCATATACACTATTATACATGATAATGACAATTTTTTACCACTGAGCAGCACTTTATTTGAAGACAATGGGTTAAATGGCCAGGTCACAAGGACCCCGAAGATTGAGGGACCCACTGGAACAGCTCTATGGAGACAGATGATAGTCTCCCATCAAGGCCATCCAGCGTGCAATTCCATTCTGTCCCCGGTGAGAAAGGGGACACTGATGGGATTGGAAAGGCCGCCATCCCCTAATGAGGGACGAAGCCGTGGTCCAATGTGCAGCAGTCTTATCCTGTACCAAGCCCGGATCTAGAAAAAAATTAAAGTGGGAGAGGATGGCAAAGTGACGCAATCGCACCGAAAAAGAGCAAAGGGGGTGGGGAACCAAGAGACAGGGTTTCCCAGGGTGAATGAAGGTGCCATTGCACGAGGAAGCATTTCTTGACGTTCAATGGCTAAGACTTTTGATGTGACAATGGGGAGACTGATGAGTTGGGATGTTTTACCTCTAAGCGGCGCTTTTTTGTACACAATGGGCAAAATGGCCAGATCACAAGGACCCCCGAAGGCTTAGAAAGGGGACCCACCAAACAGCTGTTGGGGGACAGTAGTAGCCTCCCATCGAGGCCATCCAGCATGTTCTTTATCGTGCACAGAGTATGGCTCTCCCACAAAAGGGACCGCGGCTTAATGTCCCATCCAATGGACGGCGGCATTTCCAAGCCCATCGGTGTCAGCCTAAGAGTTCGGTTCATAGGTTAAGTGCAAGCTACGTCCCTACTGACCATGGGAATGGTGGGGAGTTTTGCTGAGATAAATCTCAGCACTGACCCAGCTAGGGCTCTAACCTGGGGACTGCAGATTACGAGCCTAACGCGCTACCGACTGAGCCACCACCGCCCCTGGATAATGACAAAGTAGCTGTACATCTTCAAACAAATATAAATATAACTACTTTATCTGCCACACGAAAAGAAAACAAATATAACAATGAAAGGAAATACAAATACATCAAATTTGATTTCATTGGTTTGCAGTGTTTGCTATTTTTTCTGGAGGAGCTTCTGTGGGATGGAGGAAAAATGAAATGAGGGATTGTGCAGATGCACATAGCACAGTTTGTATTTTAGTTTGACGAAATCCATCAAACCCTCACTCGATTTTTTCTGTGGGGATTTTCTTCAAGATGCAGCTCATCACCCATCTTTACCATAGTCCATTAATGAACTGGATGACAGATTACTATTAGTCATCACCCAAGTAACTTTTAATATGCTCCATAGAGTGCGGGAGGGAGTTGAAAACCTTTGGATATTTGCCGCATTATCTACGGCGCTCATATTGACCATCCCTAAACTCTTCGTACATTTTCTTCATTTGCCATGTATTTTATTTTCTTTCTATTTGGGAAATAAAGTGGTTTGGACAGTTTATACCTCTGAGCAGTGCTTTTGTGCATACAATGGATAAATGGCCAAGTCACAAGGATCCCGAGGGCTCAAGAGATGTTTGGGGAAGGCGACCAATTGGACAGCTTCACAGCTGTCCAATTGGAAGAAGGCAGATGGAAGTTTCCTGTCAAGGCCATCCGGTGTGTTTTAACATGTACAGGGTATGGCTCTCTCTTGCACATGGGACCAGGATTTAATGCCTCAGCCGAAGGACGATGGCTCAAAGCAAGCACACTTAAGACTTGAACCTGGGATCATCAGATTAGAAGATTAGAGCTCTTCTGACTGAGCCAATTCCGTCCCAATAAAAGAGATAAATATTTAAAGCAGTAGAGCTAGTTCTCAATTACTCTGCACACAAGTGATGAAAACTATTGTTGTGCTATTACTGTTTGGCACTTATTTCGGTAACCACATAAAAATAAATATTCCCTGAAGCAGCTGCTTGCCACAGAGGTCCGACAGGAGCCCGTCAGTTTAATACGACACAGCAGATCTGTGAGGATGGCAGGACTTCAGCAGAAAAACAACACAAACATTCATGCTTTATTCGGGGCTACAACCAAAGTCCATTTGATCAGTAGGGAAGCACGCTAACCACTCGGCCATGGGACCGGATATAGACGAGGACAAGGGAACCTGGCCCCCTTGTCCCCCCTATATATAACTAGGGGTAATTTTTTTTTTATTTTCTGATTATGACGCACTGAAAATAAGTTTTTATTCTCTTGATCAGTGTACTATAAGCTGAGGTATTTAAATTATCAATTGCCAATGAAAATGCTACTTTTTTATTGGGCACATTGTCACAGTTTTCAGGATCATTAATTTATTTTTCCAACACTCATTTGCGTTTTTCTTCGAGTCAATAATCGTTTGGTACGAGTAGAAGCTGTCGTCGTAACCAAGACTGAATTTTTGTGCGTCACATTTATATATGGACTATATTTATCCCTTTAAGTTTACGTTTAACAGGCAGTCCTGAGAGTTTGGTTCATAGGTTAAGATCGTAATAGGCTCCTCAAAAATGCTTACTACATATCTTAGCATACTGCACGTCGAATTAGTTTTGACGCCGACCCTGCATCTTCTTTAAAAGAGTACCCTTAAATAGGACCAGGAAAGTAATCAACGCAACGCAAAATGAATCATGACGTTTTAAATTTGTTTAGTAGATTTTTTTCCCATATGGCACAGGGGTAGCTCAGTCAGAGTGCATCAGACTCGTAATCTGCAGTTCGAGTACCAGCTGATCCAATGTTGAGATTTATGTCTTCAAAATTCCCCACCCTGCCCTCGGTCAGTAAGGGACACTAATGAGCGGGGAAAGGTCGCCGTCCGTCTGGTGGGACGATAAGCCGTGGGACCGTGTGCTGGAGGGCCATACTCAGTGCACGTTAAAGAACCTGCCAAATGGCTTTGACAGGATTTCATCTGTCTCGCAACAGCTGTCTGAGATAAGGTTGGGTTCCCTCCCCCAACCTTCTCCGAGTCTTCGGGATCCTTGTCACCTGGCCATTTAGCCCATTGTGTGCAAAAGAAAGTACCGCTCAGAGGTAAAGCCGCTCAACTCTTTCTATATCAACTTCATTTTTGTCAGCTGCCATACCATGTGCCCATTAAAGAACACGGTGGATGGCTTTCTATTCTTTTCCTAACAGTTCACCTTCCCAAACCTTCCCTCCCTTGGGGTCCTTGTGACCAAGTCATTTAGCCATTATATTCACAAAGTGTAAGTCACATAAGTGCCACTAAGATGTAGAACAACCCAATAGATATTAATATTTTTTACACGAGGTATTAACGACAATTACTTATCTAGGAATATTATCCATTATCAGTGGCGGTCTCAAGCAGAAGAGCGGCCACCCCTGACAAAGGCTATGAGAAATCAAAGAGAACTATTGCGCAGTTATAAAGAGTTCGGTTTTTAAGAGTTGGTCACTGCCCGCCCAGTGGCGGTGTTTAATGAGGAGGTTTGGGGAATTCTTCCCTGCCCCCAAAATGTACATGTTACATTTTTTTTTTTTGGCTTTCTATGCATTTGAAAAAGATTAGATAAAAATTATTTTTTATTTTTGATTAGATAGGTATTGATGAAATATTACAATCGCACTTTCCCCGAATATTTCAATAACGTCCTAAAATGGTGGAAAAAGTGTGAAAATGCCACAATATTTAACAAACATTGCCAACGATATGTTTATGATAGAAACTTGAAATTTGTATGATAGATTATGGTGGTTACATAGTTTACATTGGCAGCAATGATTTGCTTCGTGCTTCCAAAATATAGCTGGGAAAATGAAATTTTTTGTTTAATGAGAAACTCCATTTGTGTGGTAAAGGTACTAATAAAATATTAATGCCTGCATTTTTCCAATCATCCATTACATCAAATTTCTAATATGAGAGGAATGCAAAGATTGAAAATCAGAACTTCATTCTTTTTGAAAACGAGTATCCCTTTTTCACCAGAGGCGATATGTATTCTTCTAGTTGCTAATTGTGTTCCATTTCCTTCTCTCGTAAGTTATACGAAAAAATTACGAAAATTATCGATCTAAAGATTTTTTATTATCAGAATGTCGAAATATATTTTTCTTCTTATTTGGGAAGGGGGGGGGGCAATGTTGCCTCTCTGTAAATGTTACTAACAATCAGCTAAGTTATTTAGTTGAAATTTATATCGAAGTATATTTCGAGCTGACTAATGTCCTTCTACGGCTTTTATGGCAAACTTACTGGAAGCTGTGAGAGAGGGGGGGGGGGGGAGCTATTTCTAGATTGTCAAGTATGGCATGCTATGTTGGTAGTGAATTTATAATTTCCTGTCTTAAACTTCCAGACACATTTCTCATTTATTACGAGTGTATTCCTTCAAAACCTTAAAGAATACAATGCTTGTTGAAAAAACTGGAGTAACATGGAAATTAGTGCCTAAAAGTAGCAAGGTGACTGTTTGGCTTAGTTGGTAGTGTTGGAAGCCTCTACTCCATAGTTTTCAGGTTCGAGTCCCAAATATATCAGTGTTGAGATTTATTTCCATTAAATCCAAACCCTTCATTTGGTGAGAAAGCAGAACCGATGGACTTGGAACGATGCCTTCCTGCGGTTGCGACGAAACGCCGTGGTCCGTGTGGAGGTAAACCACACTCTGTGCACGTTTATTGATGGCCTTGAAGGGAGGTTTTCATCTGTCTCTTAACAACTGCCCAAAGAGTCTTGTTTATTCAACCCATGTATAAGCCTTTGAGGTCCTTATTACCTGGCATTTAGCTAATTGTGTTCACAAGAGTGCGACTGAGAATAAATAACTCTACTAAATAAAGGTATCTGCTGTAGAGTGATTTTATAAAATGGATTTTAAAATAACACTTCTGCTAAGATTTTCAACAAATTTTGCTATTTTTTCGAACCGTAATCCCAAGCTACAGTACGGAACTTATATACTCCTCCCCAACGAAAAACTATCATATTCACTGGGAAAACCCAACGTTTTAATTTTATTTTTTTTTCTTTGTAAGTACTAATAAAATATTATTATTTAAATTTCCCAAATCATCTGTTGGTTCGAATTATCACTGTTAAAGAGTACAAATTTGGAAAACGATAAATTTCGTTCTCTTTGAAAAGGAACATCCTATATTCTCCAGAGGCGATATATGTTCTTCCAGTGTTTTGACAGAAATTATTCTTACCGAAAAGGGCAGCGTATGATTTTTCTCACCTTGGAAGCGATCTTTCAAAAAGTATTATTCCAAAGTATGTGTACGGAACATGAAAATCAATATGGTACCTTTTCAGCTCTCCCCAGAAATACCTAGGCCGTAACAACGGTGAGGCAAGGAAAGCATTAGCTTCGGCGCACAAGATGAGGGGCGCGTAAAAATACAAAATGAGGGGTTCAGAAAAATACAAGATGAGGAGGCTCAGAAAAAGACTGCTATGAAACTATATAGCGGTGCAATTTCTATTCTTGCCTCTGGCACAAATATAGCTAGTTACGGCTCTGCCCCCCCCCCCCCCGCTCACAGCATGGGGTGTCTGTGTGTGTGTGTGTGTGTGTGGAGGGAGCAGGTTGATCCATTTGACAGAGCTCCAGACCCAATATTTTATTTTCCCAATTTCTACTCCCAAATGCGATTGCATTCAGATTTTCTTCCGTTAACCCCCGTTGGGCTTCTGAAGATTGCCGTCCGTCAGATGGGACATTAACCTGTGGGTAAAACGCCATACCCTATATAAGTAAAAGAATGCACTGAATTCTCTTGATGGGAGATTACCATCTGTCTCCTACTAATAGCTGCCCAGTGGATCTCCTACACCAACTTTCTGTAAGCCTTTTGACTTGGCCATTTAGCCTGTTGTGTGCAAAAGGGTGCAGCTTAAAGGTTAAACCTAAGACTTAACCACCCCAAGTGCTGAGTAAAATAACTTTGTCTCTTTACTATTTACTTGGTTCCTAATCAGAGGTACACGAATTTGCACATCGTACAATCATTTATTAGGGTATAATAATCTTTCATCCTTGAATTTTTATTATTACTGAAGTGCGCGTAGCTAATAACCAACGGGACGTGGGTTCGAATCCCTGATGAGGCATGGATCTTTTTTTTTTCTGTGTTGTCTTTCTACTGATGTTTCGCCTTCATCCCAGTTCTTTTCCATAGTGTATTATGCGTACTAACAGGCTTCTCTCACATCTCTGTGACAGGCTGCTCTAATAATTTAATATTTTATTTATTTTTAGAGTGCTATAAATAATACTAACTACCTAATACTAACTACCTAATAATACTAACTACCTAATTTTCTTGGAGCACGTTTTCGACATGTTCGCACAAAACTTATGTTATAGTATATAGCATATTTCCATAGGCCTTGGTTAGTATCGAATAAAAAGTGGATTGGTGAAGGAAAAGTGGGTTGGAACTTTTCGGAATGTCGCCATTTGCAGTAATATATCCATTGCCGATTTAGAAAGAGCATTTGATGATGTGAAAAGAAAGAATATTCGCAGGTAATGTAAAATTTTAGTGTATAGTGTTTTATTGAAGATAAATTAGTCATCATAACACGTGACTCTTTAGTTCCATATTTTCAACATAATTCACTAAATATTTAAAGGGTTATAGAAATTTAAATATTTAACAATCTCATTGTATCAGAAATCTATTCCAGAAGTACTTTAAAATTATATAATAATTTTATATAGGTCGGATCTAGAAAAAAAAATATGGGAAGAGCAATTAACTGGATCGAACCGGAAAAGAAATAAAAGATGGAAAATAACTGAATTGGTGTTTCAGTATGAAATTGCCACTCCGTTGCAGTGGTCTTAAAATTCTTTTGAAAAATCGTGTGCGTATTTGTTTCATATTATTTTCATCTCCAATCCGGTTACTAACATTCTGAAGATGAGGGAAAGAGGGACATGCCCTCCCCTCCACCCCAATAATAAATGAAAATGAATGAAAAATAATATGAAACAAATAGGCAACCAATTTCATCAAATAATTGTTTATTTTGGAAGTTTGTATAAATAATTATTGCTCTATTAGTGAAGATTATGTAAGTTCCTTACGCATTGCTTCTGTTAAATATTCCAGCATATTGCAACTCCTTAAATAATAAGAGAATATTATTGAAATTTAAGAATAAGCTCCACTAAATGTAGATCTTCATTTTTTGTTTTGTTTTAGCATTTTACCATAAAGTCTTATATTTCAAGTTAGAAAGCTTCAAAAGTTAGCATTCTGTTTATAAAATGGGGAAATTCTTTTATATCGTTGTCTAAGCATTATATCTATACGTAGGTACTGAACAGAAAAAACGTTTCATGTTATTTGAATATGGAGTCATATTCAGATATCAGTAACTTCTTAAGTAATAGGGGCGGGGGTGGCTCAGTCGGTAGCGCGCCAGGCTCGTAATCTGTAGTTCCCAGGTTCGAGTCCCAGCTGGGTCAGCGTTGAGATTTATCTCCGCAAAATTCCCCGCCCTGCCCACGGTCAGTAGGGGACACCGATGGGCTTGGAAAGGCCGCCGTCCGTCGGATGGGACGTTAAGCCGTGGCCCCGTGTGCGGGAGAGTCACACGCTGTGTACATTAAAGAACATGCTGGATAGCCTTGACGGGAGGCTACCATCTGTCTCCCAACAGCTGTTCCAGTGGGTCGCCTCCCCCAACCTTCTCTGAGCCTTCGGGGTCCTTGTGACTTGGCCATTTAGCCCATGGTGTGCAAAAAAGTGCCGCTCAGAGGTAAAACAACCCAACCCAACTCTTAAGTAATATTAATATAGACAAAACATGACTATAGTTATACTTGAGGCCTCTATCAAATCTCTTTAAATGTTGAATTATTCACAAATAATCGTTCAATATCCAAATAATTTTGTAAGCTGGAAAATGTACTCAAAACCTGAAAAATTATTGCAACATATTAAAATGAAAAAGAAACATTCTGTAAACTTTAATAAAATGTATATTTTAGCTGCATATGTAATGATTGAACGGTATATGAATTTTGAATGATTTTTTGGTTAACAAGGTAAGTTAATGTTAAATATTCCAGATTTTATAACTCATTAAATATTGAAAATATCAAAAGTAGGTATTTAGGCAGACCGCAGTCAGATCTTCAAATGTGATTGCCAATAATCACATTTTTCTATAAAAAGCGCTTTTAAGAAATTGTAAAATTGTGAATTTGATTCCCTCTTGATTAAACATTCAACTATTTCAACTGTTTCTACTTTCTGTTGAGAACCTATCAATGCATGAATTTATTATTCAGTCCTAACACTTTTTGATCTCCCCTTCAAATCCGAAAGAATTATTCCATCTTTTCTTTGCTTTTTGCTGAAATGCAAGTTACAAGAAGGAAATAAACACACCACATTCTGCAGTCGACACTTAGAGTCCCCCTGTTGCCTGGAGGGATGCAAGCAGTTTGTCATTTAGATGTTAATTGATGGTCGTTTGAACCCTCTGAGAGGGAGATGCACAAAGAGGGGAGGGAGAGCTCACCCGTTCAACCTACCTTCTCCCGGCCGACGGGCCGGTATGGTAGCGAAAGGGATTCGGCCTGGACGGACGGAACGGTAGCGAAAGGGTTAACAATCGCTTTGCATATAAAGCAAAACAGCTGGGCTTTTTCGTTCAATTCTACAGACATTGATCGTCAAGGTAAAACTGAAATCACGCTGTAGCTTTGTTTTTAATACAAAATTATTGTTTGGTGCAATTAAAAATTTGATAAAATCTTTATCAGAAGTTGATAATCATAATTTCTTTTCATTTAGTTATTATGATTCTGATATTTCGGAATCTGAAACGACTTGACATATCGACTAGTATGTATACAAATACTATAACTTGCGATACCAAAGGTTAAATTCCAAGAATGTGTAAAATGAAGAAGCATTATAGAGTTTAAATTTTTAGTTGATTAATTTTTTACACCCCACAAATAGCTGTTTTCTCACAGGTCCGATAAGAGCATGTCAATTTAAGACATCAGAAGACCAGTTATGAAGAAAGGATCTCAGCAGAAAGACAATGCGAGAAAGAAAATTCATAACTATAGGGTTCTGAACACAGGTCTCATATATTTGAAGCAAAGCGTGCAAACCACTTGATCACCAGGTCGATGATTACAACTCAATACATTTTACAAATGCCAGTTAACAACGACGCAGTTTTGTTAATCATTTTGAATCCTCTTTGGGCCTTATTCATGAATCATCAATTCAATCAATTCATTTATCATTAACTATCCATTATTTTAAATTTCTTTTTTACCGACGACACTGTTGACATGCTGCAGGTCAATACTAAAACAAATATACCGAATTCAGTGAAAATGACAGTGATTTTAAAAGTCGAAACTGGAATCTACTGATGGAATATAAGGATTCATTGTAATTATCTTGATTATAGGACTTTTTCGGCTGTCAAAAATCTCAGCCTACAGGTATGAATTGAGTCAGAGATTTTTCAAAATCATTTATAGTCATATTTGACATCAAACAAACAAACAAACAAAATCCCATTGGAATATTGTTACTCACAAAGGGAAAATTACAACAATCTGAAATTTTCTCTTCAAACTCTATAAACAAAATAACTGCCCTGAAACAAAAATCGTTTTCCTCTGTGGTATTTTGGCGACAAGACTGAGCCACAAAATATTTTTGAAGGGCCTAAAGCTTAACTTCTGAGGAGCGAGGTAGGTAGGAGTTAAGTGATAAAATTTCGGAGTGTGCATACTCTCTGTGTATGTAAGCTCTGAATACATGTCTGTTTGGAACCCTCATATGTTTAGGAGGTGGCAAAGCAGACCACCAGTTTTTGAAATGGCTAGGGAGGACAATTTAATATTTAAAATTCATAAAAAATATTCCTAACTTAGATGGAGTGGCTGGCTACCACAAGTCATTCGAAATGAAGATTAAATGAGGGCATTTCTTCCGTTGTTGTTGTTTGGATTGTTTTACCTCTGAGCGGCACTTTTTTGCACACCATGGGCTAAATGGCCAGGTCACATGGACCCCGAAGGCTCAGAGAAGGTTGGGGGAGGGGACCCACTGGAACAGCTGTTGGGAGACAGATGGTAGTCTCCCGTCAAGGCCATCCAGCGTGTTCTTTAACGTGCACAGGTATGGCTCTCCCGCACACGGGGCCACGGCTTAACGTCCCATCCGACGGACGGCGGCCTTTCCAAGCCCATCGGTGTCCCCTACTGACCGTGGGCAGGGCGGGGAAATTTTGCGGAGATAAATCTCAACGCTGACCCAGCTGGGACTCGAACCTGGGAACTACAGATTTTGAGCCTGGCGCCATTTCTTCCGGGTCACACACTAAATAGTACACCAAAATCGAGAAGCACAAATGAAAAATCAAATTTATCGAATAAGAAGGAAAAGGCTTTTTTTCCGTCTTATATTTTTGTAGGTTTCTTCTTTATTATTTCCATAAGGAAGATATTCAATAACAAAAGAGAGGGGCAGGGGAGGGATGTATAAGTTGACAGCTGAATTTGTAGAGGAGGGAAATGGTGCGACTTTCCGTGAGGAACGGGGCAGGTCCACTTTTATTCCGTGTTTCTGGAAGAAGGAAATATTCTGTATTTTAATCCAGACCCCTAAAGGCTTTTGTATTGTCCTGGGTGTGCCAATATTATAATTATATTGCCGTTGGACCAAAGGCAGCATATTAAAGTAGGTCTGTATATGCTATTTTGAAATGCGATATTTTTTTCAAGTTGTTTTGGTTATCCAGTTTAGCCAATTTTTTCGAGAAATTTATATTCAACTAATTTATATGAAGTCGTCACATGACCGAGTGGTTAGCGTACTTGGGTACTGATCAAAAGAACCTGGGTTTGAGCCTCGGATAATGCATGGATGCTTGTGTTGTTTTTCTACTGAAGTCCCCCCCCCCCATACAAATATTCTCTATGGTATTCCAGGTTCGAATTCTGGTAGTGGTATGGTTGTTTGTTCTATCCTATTCTTGTACAAGAAGGCCTTTATATAGAAGTAGCTTCAACTGCCCTTCCCTGTTCTTTATGCAACTTGTAAAGGAAAAAGAAAGTTATAAATACTTCGCCTACAGTTAGGTATGTCACCTTTCCGGTTTTCATCCGGAGACTCCATCTTATGAAATCTATCTCAAGACTCGGTTTTTGAAAGCAAATTTGTAATACCACTGCCTACGCTGGTTACGAAATGGGCAAAGCCCATTCGTAACCATCGATTGTACACACGATTACCAGGTTCAACCAAGCTCAACTCGCTAAAATGACTAGATAAACCAGATCCAAAAATTAGCACTTCCTTTAAAAGCAAATACTAAACATATTTTTTTTTAAATCTATTCAGAAAGCCAAAACGAAAAAAGGCCCAATTCCTTTTTTTTTTCCTTGTGAGTGAGTATGAGGCGGAACTCAGAAGAAAAACAATACAAGCATCGATGCATTATCCGGGGTCGAACCTAGGAATTGGGCCAAAACGAAAAAAGGCCCTATATGCAAAATTTTTAGAATATATTCAGAAACCGGAATAAAAAGTTCCTAAAAAGGTTTTTAAAGATAATTGTATGTATGAATCTAAATTAAAAAATAATATATTTTTTTTTGCTAATTAATAAAATTTTGAAACAAAAATAAGGATTGCGTTGATTATTTTTAAAAAAATATACCGTTATTTCCGTTTTTTGAGGAGGGGGGGGGGAGCGGAATTTACTTAAAGCCAACTGGATATTTAAATCTTAAAAGGTGGCAGAACTATTTATAGTGCTAATCGAAAATTATATTTAAGAAAAATAATGGCCAACGTTTATGGGAAAATAAAATTAAAGAAACGTGTATTAGTTTCTGTATTATGCTACTCCGGTAGCGTAATTTAAGGTGATTAATTAAAAAAATTTATTTTTTAAAATCTATTTTTCTACGAATTTACATTAATAAAAAAAATCAACAAATTTTAACCCCTGCCCCCAAAATTCAAACTCATTAGTTAAATTTGTGGAAGTATGTGCCCCATCGCCCCTACTAAATTGCCTTCCGTTATTCTCAGAAATGTCAGAATTTTCATTTCAGCAAAATAATAATTATTTACAAAAATATATTTATACCAGAATCAGCTGCTTGCTACAAAAGTCTGACAGGAACCTGTCAGTTTATATGCCATAGAAGTAGGTCTGTGAGGATGGCAGGACCTCAACAGAAACACAAAATAAACACTCATGCCTTACCAGGGCTCGAACCAGGTCCCTTAGCTTAAAAAGATGAAAATCAGAAAACCACAAATAATATCTTGCAAAGGATTACATTTCAGCATCTAATAAGTCAGTTCATATCCTTTCTTTGATTTGTCATCCCCTTTTCCCATTTCTGGTAGGGATTAAGACCGAATCCAGACAGCTACGGCAGATGCGCATTGTCCGTGGATACCTAACGACTCCCCGAGGCACGACTTTGGTTGGAATCAGCTTTGTCTGTCTAGTTCTGCTCTCTTTTCCCGGTCTGCTTTTACTAATTGCTCAAAGAGAGAAACCACTACTTCTACTTCAAATATTTGGATTAGCACTCCTCCTTGGTACTCCCTGTCGGCAGAAATGGAACCTCAAGCCTGCGGTTTTCAAGCAGCAGGAATCTAAAGGGTTAAACTAGAGCAGTGTAATTAAAAATCAAGGAATTTTTCTTAAAAGGAACGATACGCGTTTTAAAAAAAATTAAATGTTTGGTTGAAACAGCATTAAGATGCAAAGAAAGTAATTAACAGAACCACTACTGAAAAATGCTTTACCGGTACGCCGTACTGGCACGTACCGGCCTACTTTCACCCCTGGTTTCTTTGCATACACATGAATCATAATTCCATTTCCTTTTAAATATCTCTTCAAACATCAAATTACACAGCAAGAATTATCCATTGTCTGACAGTAAAATATTTTATCCTGTGGCCAAGTGGTTAGTGCGTTTGGCTACTAATCAGAGGCACCTGAGTTTTCAAGCTGTTGCATGACGAACAGCGATCAAAAAACGACGAATACACGAATGCCGAATGCAAAAACGCCGCCTGAGCAATACACCATAAACAAAACCTCCGCCAAAAAATGGTGCATACAAAAAGCTGCAAACAAAAATACTAATAGCAAAAACGCTATACAACAAAATGCTGCCTACTCAAAACGCCGTGAACGGAAATACAACCTATACAAAATGCTGCCAGTACAAAATGTACCTATTACTGTTTGAACTTTTGTGCATGTAGTAAAATATTTCAAGACATAAAAATTCTTTTTGAGTCAGATGGGTATTATGAAATATTATGATTTTCACCTTCCAGATCTCCCAAAAGTTTAAATTGCTCCCTCTAAAGGTGGAAAAATTTGGAAATTACTAAATTTAGAACGGATACTGCAAACGATGGATTTATTAGATTTCGCTTGGCTACTGATCTAAGGGACCTGGGTTCGAGCCTCGGGTAAGGCATGGCTGTTTGTGTCGTTTTTCTGCAGAGGGCCTGCCATCTTCTGAGACCTTATACTCTGGCATATAAACTGACAGGCTCCTGTCAGAACTCTGTGGCAAGCAGCTGCTTAAGGGGGTATTTATTTTTATTTTTTTTTATTTTTTTTTTAATTTGATGATATAATATAATAGAAACCTCCAGGAAGGGGGACCCCTATTTTTTACCAGTTAAATAAATAAAATGTGTTTAATAAGTAGTAGTGAAATATTACTTTTTGCATTTTTACCGATAATCCAGTAATTTGAGTTTCCACTGTTAGAGAGTGCTAAAAAAGGGAAAAAAATTCCTTCCCTTTAAAACGAATGTCTCACTCGTTAGAGTCTACATGTATTCTTACAGTTTAATCATAAATATTTGTAATACATTAAGTATATATACCTATTGTTATGGATATTTCAATTGCTATCATGTTATTAGCATCCCTTGATAACTAATAATATGGAAATTAGTGTATTATAAGATAACAGCCTAGCCTCTTACAAGTCTAAAAGAAACGTGGAAACCAGGAGTTTATTTTTGAGCTCTATCGCTCTTCCACTCCTGAACCTTACATGGACTCCACTATTTTCAGACTGTTGGGAGATTCAGTTTCCCTGAAAACCCACAACCCAGTAGGATGCCTAATATGGTTATTATCCTCTGAGCATCCCTCTGCCACCAAACCAATGGAGAACGTGAACATAATACTTGAGAGCTGTTTTTGGATCAGAAAGAAAGTATATTACCCTGAGCCCCACACAGTTCTGAATCTTCTTCCAATTAGTTACAGAGAGCATCTGAAAATCTGAGCCAGATAGTGCCCATCCCAGCTGTGTACCATAGTATGTTTACCCATAGTATGCTCTTGAGCTGCATCAGCTGAGCTTCTATCTTCAAGTTAAAAGTCTACCCTCATTTTTACATATTATTTTTCCGAGTGCCACAAGCCGAGACGAGGATTTCATAAAACCTTTTGAACCGATTTTTCCTTCCTGGAGGACGAGGAATTTAAGTTTTATCTAGATAACTAAACTTTTCAAGAATTTGGGGCCTAACTTCAGATGCCTATGAAAGTAGAACTCCTTGTGAAATACTCCAACTAGTATCTATCCGCTTAGACCGCTTTTGCTTAGTAGAGAAGCCTTTTTTATATCATCCTAATTCTTTTATTAAACTTTGTCAACTAACTACAGAGTTCAGTAAATCAATTAGAGTGAATTAACTGAGTATCTGCATCTCTACTAAACCTGGGAGTTAAAATATCAATTAAAGTTAACCAAGTTACTATACGATCATTGTCCTTCGAGTGTCCAACTGCGGTTTCTCTCATAACACAATACAATGCCTTAAAATAGCTGACAATATAATTAAATTGAGAAATTTATATATATATATACGTTGTGGAAGTTTTATTGGAAGGGTGGAAGGCAAACCTCTTAGTATCAAAATAAAACTGCGAATTTTAAAAATAAATATGACGTGTTTCCATAATATATAGAAATTTTTTATTAAATGTCTTGAACACAGTGTAATCTTTTAAAAGTAATAACATTTTTCAATCTATTTCTAATGTATTTCGTGTAATGTTTGCTGAAATGAATTTTCTCTCTATATGTATAGTATGTAGCTATAAACTGTATATTTTGCAGTCTCTGCTCATTATTCATTGCTTAACTTTCTAATAGAGGGCTTAGATCATAGACAATAGATTCGAAAACAGCTGTAGTTTCCAGATTTCTTTCTCCCTTCCACAAACACCCACAAAAATTCATATCGTCTTATCTTCCCCCTTTTTTTTTAATTTATTACTTTTCTTTTCTACGTTCGAGCACTTACACATTATAACGCTCTTGGCTAATAAGCGAAACACGTAAATGAAGAGAGTTACCTATGAAATTATCTCCATTTTCATTCCCTAATCTGTCGTTGCAATCGTAATCTGAACAGGTACGAGCCATCTTCACACAAAACAGAACTTTAAAAGTTCATCTAAAGTGTAACACAATAAGGACAATGCCGCAATTATCACTCAAAACCTTTGACCTAACTAATTTTTGTTACCCATGTCGGCTTCAACGTCATGACATCACGCTATCTCCATTATATTATTGGCTAGGAATGTTTCCTTGTTTCAGCACTGGTAACAGATTACTAATGCCGTAACCGCATATGAGTTAGGAAGAAAGTAGTATCAGTTTCAGTTGAATGTTTTGTGGCGTTTAATTGTTTAATAATATATTTGAAAATAATGTCTAGAGGTTTCGAAACATCAGCTGAAGTGCACTTCGCACAGCAGCTGGCATGTAATGAAAAGAAGGTGCGTGATAAATGCTTAAAGAAAATAAGAAGATGGTTGACAAAATCTGCATCTACACGTGGTAAGTACGGCTCTTTAGGCAGAAAAAGCAGTTTTAAAGATGGTGAATTCGTTAACATGTGGTCATATTTGCTATATCTCTCTGCTATGATTTCGTTTTATTACCATTATCGGTAGTTTTCCACGTATAGGGTGATATCAAAATGTGCAACCCCGGGTAAGGTATGGATATTTATGTTGACTTTCTGCTGAGGGTTCACAGATCTCAATGGAACCAACATAGGTGGGCTCAAACATACGAAATGCAGATTACCAACGTAGTGTGCTACTGATCCCTGCCAGGCTCTATTTATGTGCATAAGCAAATTCCCTTAGATTTTGTTTATGAGTGGAGATGGGAGTCTAATACATTTTCAGGAAATCACTCCCTTTGTAAACAGGGATATATTTGTACAAGAAGCAGCTGCTTGAGAGGGTGTATTTTTAAAAACTTGCACATAGTTGACTTTTTCTGGTATTGGTGACAGTAGAGACTGCTTCATGTACAGGTATATCCCTGTTTACAAACAGAGTGATTCTCTTGAGCCAGATGGGATATGAACCCACAACTCCTGATAACACGTCAGGATTTCTGGACCACTGAGTTACCGGCCGCCTATCAAGTTCTCCTCTAACTGATGTTATGAACATTCTCAACCTACTTACCTAATATGTAGGGAGTGTTCAGGCAGGTTTTTTATATTAAATTTTGTTTAATATAAAATGGATGACACTAAATATCGTACTTTGTAGTATGGTAATCTGTCTGATAAAGTTACAGAAGATCTGTTGTATGAGTTGTTTATTCAGGTACCTCTCTACGAAATTTCATTCCTGTAAATGTGTTTTTTTTTAAATATCTTTCAAAGTATTTTATTAACTATTTTCGGTATAAGTAGAGTTTTATGTTGACAGTTTATTATCAAAAATATTTTCGCCATTATAAGCAGACTTGTGTGGTTAAGTTAGTAAACCCTAGCTAAAGTAATTGAAGGCAATGTTATCTACGAACACTATTATGGCTTAGGTTAGGGGTCCTGAATGTGGGGCACGGTAAAATTTTTTGGGGTACACCACGAGAGCTCAAAAGTCACTAGATATATGTTATTTTATTCCCACTGTTATACAATAACAAGTTTTATCTATCTATAAAGGGGTATGCCAGTTACATACACATTTCCAGGGGGTATGTGAAGCTTAAAAGGTTGAGAACCAAATAAACATAATAAAATGGTCAGCTGTTTTATTATATTTTTTAATCTGTACTTCTGCAGTTTAAATTGCTCAGCTCACTAGATGGAGCAATCTAGTGAGCTCCATCATGACTCCATCTAGTGAGCTGAGCAATTTAAACTGCAGAAGTACAGATTAAAAAACATAAAATAAAATGGCTTAGACCATTTTATTATGTTTATTTGGTTCTCAACCTTTTAAGCTTCACATGCCCCCTGGAAATGTGTATGTAACTGGCGTACCACTTTTATAGATAGATAAAACTTGTTATTGTATAACAGTGGGAATGAAATAGCATATATCTAGTGACTTTTGAGCTCTCATGGTGTACCCCAAAAAATTTTACCATATGCCCCACGTTGAGGACCCCTAACCTTAAGCCATAATAGTGTTTGTAGATAACATTGCCTTCAATTACTTTAGCTAGGGTTTACTAACTTAACCACATGAGTCTGCTTATAATGGCAAAAATATTTTTGATAATAAACTGTCAACATAAAACTCGACTTATACCGAAAATAGTTAATAAAATACTTTGAAAGATATTTAAAAAAAACACATTTACAGGAATGAAATTTCATAGAGAGGTACCTGAATAAACAACTCATACAACAGATCTTCTGTAACTTTATCAGACAGATTACTATACTACAAAGTACGATATTTAGTGTCATCCATTTTGTATTAAATGAAATTTAATATAAAAAACCTGCCTGAACACTCCCTACATATTAGGAAAGTAGGTTGAGAATGTTCATAACATCAGTTAGAGGAGAACTTGATAGGCGGCCGGTAACTCAGTGATCCAGAGCGCCTGACATGTTATCAGGAATTGTGGGTTCATATCCCACCTGGCTCAAGACAATTTTTCCTCTAGATATTTGAATCAATTTACAGAGTCAAAATTATTAGTGGATACTTAATAGTTGAGTTTAATAATAATTATTTGTATGAAATTTAATGAAGCAACATTAATATAATTACTTTTAACTCACAAACCTCTCGTCAGTGCACAAGCGAACAGTTGGTCACAGTTGTAGAACTTTAATAACTTCAGAAAGTTGTTGGCTTGCTTCCTTAGGAAGATAAAATTGTATTCATTTTTTTTAGTGGTCTCTCTCAGTATTCTAACAAGCATTTAATTTTGTGGAGTTCTTCATCGTAGATAGCATTGCCTTCAATTCCAAAACCTAAGAACTAAAAAAAGATTCATTTTGGAACTTCGTGTTGAGGTTTCTTGTGGCCACAATTGATTTCATCTCAAACGAGCCAAAGTACGAGACTCCAAAACAGTGTGTCAACCAATAAACCACTTACTTCACAAATATCTGAGATCCAAAGGAATTTGTTTAAACGAAAGTTTGTTTCTACGAGCATTCAAAAGTTCTTCCCTTGTATTTCAGAATAAAAATCATTGCACTTACCGCAATAACACTTTTACTGCCCTACAAAGTACTCCCCGTCAGCATGTATGCAAAGTTGCAGATGTCTTTGCCAATTCTTGAACACTTCGTTGTACTTCTGTTGGTGTACTTCTGTTGGGGAATACTCCGCAAATCTGAATAACCACATTTTACAAGGTTTTGCACCCTTAAAAAAGGCTTTCCAGAAAGTTTAATTACAAATAGAAACCTATTTGTAATTAAAATTGAAGACTAGGTTGCTGAAGGAGATGCAACTGGATTGATAGACCTAAAGTAGTTCATCTTCAACCCAAGTTTGTTGTTAGATGCAATGGCCATTCAAAGATAATATTTAAAATCATAAAAACCAGAGAAGGGGTGGCTCAGCAGTAGCGTGCCAGGTTCGTAATCTGTAGTTAGTAAACAACACAAAAGATGTGCATGCCTTATCTGTATATGGTAGTTCATATCATAACTGTGATATCCATTATGTCACACATCTTCAACCCAAGTTTGTTGTTAGATGCAATGGCCATTCAAAGATAATATTTAAAATCATAAAAACCAGAGAAGGGGTGGCTCAGCAGTAGCGTGCCAGGTTCGTAATCTGTAGTTAGTAAACAACACAAAAGATGTGCATGCCTTATCTGTATATGGTAGTTCATATCATAACTATTACTGCAGCATATAAGCTATGCAAACCCTGAAGATGTGTAATCATACATGAAATCAACTGCATCAAAAGTATATTAGCAGTGTTTTAAAATAATACTCCTGTAAAGTTATTTAACAGTAATGGATTGCATGATAGCCTTTGCTCGTGATGGTCAGAAGCTAACACATACAACACATGAAGGGAAGGAATGTGGTGAATGGCATAAGTAGAAATATTTTACTCTAAATATCATTAAGCTCAGTGTGTATGTTTTTTTAACTTTTCATGGTTCTTTTGGATGGTGAATAGCCACTGGTAAAAACATAGTCATGTGAGCACATCACCAATACATAAAATTGTGCTGAAAGGCTAAATTCAGACCTTAACAGAAAAGCGTTGCTTTTTTTAAATTTTATTACACAAAATTTAAAGCATCTTATCCATATTGACAATATTAGACAAAAAAAAAACATATGCACTGAGAGGCCAAAAGCCATGGGATACTTGCCCAATAACAGGTTGGTCCTCCTCGAGCCCCCAGTAATGCAACCACATGTTGAGGTATGGAGTCAACTAGTTGCCAGTACTGTTCTGTAGTGTAGACCATAATTGTGTTGCATTGGATGGTATTTGATTCATGGATCGTAAGCTTGTTTCCATTATGTCCCACAGATGCTCCAAGTGGTTCATATCAGGGGACTGTGGGGTTCATGGAATGTTCCTCGATCCACCTTCAAGCAACCAAAGACTGGTGCTAGACAGTCATAAAGGGGTGCAGGTATCTTTCGTATGTCCACTTATCTCATACCTGTCAGTGATTGCTACAAACGGACAAGAGAGCCCAATGTAGACCATGTGAACACGCACTACACCATCACAGAGACACCTTCAGCCTGAACAGTACCTTTACATTCACAGCTTCACGGGCCTATGCCACACCCGTCAGCGTGAAACAACTGAAACCTTGATTCATCAGACCATGCTACCCAATGCCACTGTTCTACTGTCCAATTTCGATGTCTTTGGGCCCATTCCAGTTGTTGAGCTCTGTGACCACATGTAAGCAATGGGACAAAAGTGTGTCTTTGGCTACCAAATTCGATGGAGTGCAGGTGGCAGCAGACAGCCTTTTCAGAAACATTTTGTGTTTGGCCCGCATTCAAATTGGCAGTGATTTCATGCACTGTAGCTGTCTGTTGGTCATTACCGTTCATGACAAATGATGCGATTTCCATTCGTTAATTGTATGTGGTTTTCATGTGTGGAAATGCCATCAATAGAATACTGATGATAAACTCTTGACATTGTAGACTGGGAAAACCGAATTCCTGAACAATCTCCAATATTGCATGATCCATCCTTCTGGGACCAACGATCAAGCCACGTTCAAATTTGGACAACTCATGATGTGCACCCATGCTGAATTAACAACTACTCCGAAATGAATATTGGGTTTGTAGGCTACTGCAGTGCCATTCTGCAGTTGATGTCCAATGCATTGGTTACCAGTACAGCATGCTAGTACTACTTTAACTGCTATTCCCATAAGTTTTGGCCTCTCAGTGTATATACGTTGTATTGTAAAAAATGAAAAAGATCTTAATTTATTCTTTTTGTGCACTTAAGCAGGTTTGGTTAAGTGCAAAGAATTTAAAACCTAATGGCTAAATTTATATCTTTAAATAACTGGTAATCACAGTAAACCTATTTAATTCACGAGAGGAAATCCATTTGATACAAATACGTTATAAAGTATGTGAATACGGAAAAAACACTTATTCAAGTGCATGAAAGTATAAAATTTTCCAAGAGTTGGGGGGAGGGATTGTTTCAGGAAGGTCAGAATTTTTTCTTAGAGACAGAAGGTGGGAGCTTCAAGATATGCTTGAGGGTTTAAAGATAGAAATATTTATGTCGTAGTTCATTAACGAGCCCTGTTTTAATTAGGGGATCATAATACAATGCAATAAGGTCCAGAAACAAAAAAATCAGAAACTGTTATTGAAAATACAGGAATAAATGCTCTTTCATAATCATAAAAAATACTTCTGTCATGTCCCTCTAATTTATTTATTTTTATTTTTTGCTGTATTTTATTGTATTTTTATTATTGTCGTTATTTTTATGTATTGAGTGTGTCCTTGGAAGTACTTTCGTTGGGATGTGACTCACTGATGTTGTTTTCGTGTCCAAGTTGGCTGCTTTCATGAGATGACAGATTCCAAACTTTATTCATCAAGTCTGACAAAAATACTTGAGGCTCCTGTTAATCCAAAAGATAGTCTGACATATTCCCACAAAGCATCAGAAGAAATAAAACCTGTTTTTTCAATATCGGGTTCAAATATTTTAACATGGTGATATCCAGTCATTAAATCTAAATTAGTTAAATATTTCGCTCCACCTAGCCATCCCATGGCCGAGTGGTTAGCGCGCTTGGCTAGTGATCTAAGGGACCTGGGTTCGAGCCCCGGGTAAGGCATGGATGGTTCTGTTGTCTTTCTGCTGAGGTCCCGCCATCCTCTCAGACCCCCACCCAATAGGGGACCACCTTGTCGTGGTGGGGGGCCTAGGGCCCAGCAAACCGGTTGAAGGCTGTGCCGACCAGATTGGTCCCCCGGTTGGACATAGCCAAGGCCAACCGAGGCCAATGATGCCACTGACTGGTTGGATGGTGACAGTGTCCGTGGCCTCAACCTCAGGTGCTCTGGGTGAGCAGTTCGAGGGCTCTGCTGAATGGTCTGAGCCCGCCTAGTAGGCACGAGCCCTCAAAAAAGTCTGGGTCTTACTAAGAGTCTCCACCCCGGACGCCGAGCGAACTTGGATCTATATATCCTTGTTCATGGCTAACCGGGGAATAGATTAAAGTAAGGTTTCTTCCGGTGGTCAGCTTTCCTTTTATAGGACTGCTGCCGTGTGAGACTGGGGTTGAGGTGTACCTATAGGGCGTATTCCTTGCCCCCGGCTCTAGATAAGCACGGCTTTTCATAACCAGGTAGTGTCGTGAGACGGAACCGGGAATTGCCGTGGTTGCATAAGATCGCAACAAAAGAGATCATCCTCTCAGACCTACTATGCCGTATGAACTGACAGGCTCCTGTCAGACCTCTGTGGCAAGCAGCTGCTTAAAGAGCTTCTTGTAGTCCACACATAACCTTAATTCCCATCTTGTTCCTTTACGAGAATTACAGGAGAGGCATATGGGCTAGAAGGTCTAATTATGCCTGTCTTTTCTAGTTCATTAATTTGATCTATTAGTACAGTCTAAGTGCATAAGGGACTCTATACAGACTTTGCTTAATTCGTTTATGATCCATTAAGGGTATTTGATGTACTTCCATATCTGTACAACCCAATTCTAACAAATTACATGAAAACCTATCTTGATTTTTCAATATTAAATTGAAATATCAGGATAAGAATGTTCCAAATTTTTTTAAACTTAAAGGTTCAGTGTTCATTTCTGACTGAATGTTATTCACATGGTATGAACAACTTGAGCTTTAGCTATTTTGGTATGCTTTTGCAAATGAACTGGATTCTCATTCAAGTTTATTACTTGAATCAGTAATAAATAGGCACTTTGACGTCGATTTAAATTTTAGAAGAAAAATTGTCTGAGCCAGAGTGGGATACGAACCCATGACCTTCTGATAACATGTCAGGTGCTCTGGACCACTGAGCTACCGGCCGCTGATCAAGATCTCCTCTAATTAACGCTATGAACATTCCCTTTATGTCACATGTAGGCATTATTTTAGGCAATTTTTAACCCTAGTGGCTTTCTATTTTTGCCAATAGATGGAAAGCATGTCTTACAAGTATGCTAATGATAATAAATATTGAGATAAACTTGGATAAACTGGAGTTTATCTCAATATTTATTACTTGAATCATTAACAATCCATCAGTTTCAATTGTATTGACTGATCTGACTACCTGAATTAATTTCTTTTCCTGAATACCATAAGGTTCTATTAATACCGTTTCACCAGAAGGAATACTATTCTTACATCTAACTAAAATTAATTGCTCCTTTAAAGGAGGTATAATTACTTGTTTAGCAATTTGTACTACAGAATGCATAGATAAAGATTCAACATTTGCATCAGACTCTTTGAATTGGAATTGTTACATGCGTTTTAGCTATTCTTAATTTTTTATCTACTGGATCAATCATTAACCCCTGAGCCTGAATTAAAGCAAAACCAAGAATAATATCATACAATTTATTAACTGATAAGGCACAACATAAACCTTCTGACTAAACCTGAATTTATTTATTTGAAATTTTAATTCAAAATAATCAATTGGCATGCACACACTTCCAATGACACCTTTAATTTTCAAACTATGGACTATGGTTGGGGGGAAGAAATCATAAAATTTTCCAACTACATATTCAAATTTTGCCAACTATCCTAGTTTTCCCAAGAGTTCTTGCTTTTTCCAACTCTCCTTAATTTCACAAAACCAATGCAAATTTTTAAAACTCACCTGTACTTTACCAAGTGGTTTCCAGTTTTGCCAACTTCCCTAGATTTTGCCAAGTTTTCTCGATTTTGTCAACTCCCCTAATTTCACAAAAACAATCCCAATTTTCACAAATCGCCTGTATTTTACCAAGTGGATTCGAATTTTGCCAACTGTCCTAGATTTTGCCATTTCGCCACAATTTTACAGAAAAAAAAATCCCAATTTTCCATTACACCTGATTTTTGCAAAGCCACTCTGAATTTTGCCAACTCCCCCAAGATTTTCCAACTCTCCTAGATATTGCGAAGTTGCCTCGATTTTGCCAACACGCCATAATTTTACAGAAAAAAGATTGAAATTTTTACATCTCACCTGAATTTTGTCAACTCTCCACGATTTTGCCATGTCACTCCGAATTTTGCAAACTACCCCTAATTTTTGCCAACTCGCCATAATTTTACAGAAAAAAAATCCAAATTTTCACATCTCACCTGAATTTTACCAACTCCCCATGATTTTGCCAAGTCACTCCTAATTTTCCAACTGTCCCTAGATTTTGTCAACTCGCCATAATTTTACAGAAAAAAATCCTAATTTTTACATCTCACCTGAATTTTGCCAAGTCCCCACGATTTTGCCAAGTCACTCCGAATTTTGACAACTCCCCAAGATTTTGTCAAGTCATTCCGAATTTTGACAACTCCCCAAGATTTTACCAAGTCACTCCGAATTTTGCTAACTCACCTGTATTTTACTAAGTAGCTTCGAATTTTTCTGTCTCTCCATTTTCCAAACTGCCTTAGATTTGCCAAGTTGCCTCGATTTTGACAATTCCCCTTAAATTTCCAAAAAAGAAAAATTACAAATTTTCATGACTCACCTAGATTTTACGAAGTCGATTCGAATTTTGCCAACTCTGAGTTACTTTGGGGGGAGAGGATCCCCCCCGTGGCTACGCCCCTGGATGCTAATATCATGATAACAGAACTCACCAAACTTATTTTAATTTTTTAAATCCAAATCTATACGATTTTTCTTCCTAAAAACCTTTTCAATTAAAAATATTTACAAGATATAAGTTACAAACATAAATGCAGCATATTTTCCTTCACAGGGTTCTTTACATTCATGTAATTTAAAGTTTTTCCCCTGAAAGTTCAAGGTGTTGTAAGAAGAGAACGAAAAGAACGAAAAGCCTGAAATCATCTTATACATTGATCATCAAAAATTAAAACAAGTTAATACAATTAAAAATTTAGGTATACATTTGGACTCCTTAAAATGTTTATCAGCCACCAATTGGGTTAAAAGTCATACTTAATCTTTCAGCGTCAGGGGAGACGTTTAACTTTATTATTGCCGATTGCAGTTTTCATCGTCCAAATGTTCAAATTAATCTACCTGGCATTTTTTCAAAAAAAGATTTTTTTCTACAGAATCATTAAGAATTCTTACAACCTCATATTGTAACCTAACTTACCAAAATCACATCAGTATTGGTACTGATGGGTCAATTCAAAAGGATATTAATTCAGCATCAACTGCATTCTATATTCCTGTAATTGAATACTCAAAATCTCTAAAATTACCGTCAATAATTTCTATTACACAAGCAGAACTTGTAGCCATAATTGAAGCCCTAATTTTTATTTCTCAAACTTTTTACAAAAAGAACTTTGCAATTTATACAGATTCTAAATGTGCCTTAAATATTTTAAAACAGGACCTTTATTATACTGATTATACTCAATTTCTCTATCAACTTCTAACTTTAACTGATTTTAATGTTAGATATTTAAAATATAATGTTTCATTACAGTGGATACCTGCCCACTGTAATATCAAAGGAAATGAAAAGGCCGTTGAACTCGCAAAAAATGTAGTTAACTCTTCCTACTATTTCCCAAACTATATATTTTTACACCCATTTAAAAAAAATTAATAATCATGAATTCCATCTAACAAACAACTTCTTTAAAATTAATGGCAGTCTTCAAAATAATTATCTATTTGGATTTTCTTCTAATATACAATATACCTGTAACTTTAATCTACCCAGATCACTATTAGTAAAAATTTTCAAATTAAGAACAGGAGCTAACAACACTTAACCCATTTTTGTTTACAATTAATAAAATCAACTCTCCGAATTGCACATTTTGCCATATTATTGAATCTATTAACCATGTAATTCTAAACTGTCCAAAATATGCAACCACTTGAAATAAACTTATTAAAGAATTCGACTTGATTGGAATAAAAGAATTTACTATATTCAATATTTTAGACCATACAAATCAAAAAATGAGGAATTTTTTTTTAAAATTAGTTGGACAATTTCTTCTGGAAGCAGATCTGTGGAAAAAGATTTAAAATTATTACAACTAAGGAAATTGTATTGTAACACATTATGCTGCTCTGAGAGGTCCGTTGCCGCCTTTCTCAATGCTCCAATCATAACACAGGAATTTTTTCAGGTTGTCAGAAAAAATGTTAACTCTTTTAAATCAATGTAAAGTTGTTAAATATTAAAAATGACTTACAATTTATCCAAAAATGAAATTATTTTAAAATATTTTTTCACAAATCTGTTTCAAGAAGATATTGTCCCACTAATTTAAATACATTTTTCCTGATTTCTTGATTTGGATAATTTAAAATATTAAATATTGTAAATTCTTTAATTCCGATTAAGTCTAATTCCTTAAAGAGTTTTAATCGAGAGGTATTATATTTTGGACAGTTTAAAAGAACATGGTTAATCGATTCTAAAGTATGACAAAGTGTACAATTTGGGGAAGTAATTTTCTTAATTGCAAATAAGTATGGATTAAGTATGGTAGCTCCTGTTCTTAATTTAAACATTTTTATTAATAATGGTCTGAGTCTGTTGAAGTTACAAGTATATTGAATATTGGGAGAAATTCCATATCTAAAATTATTTTGAAGACTTCCATTAATTTTAAAATAGTTATTTGTTAAGTGGAATTCGTGATAGTTAATTAATTTTTTAAAATGATTGTAAAAATAAATAGTTTGGGAAATATCTGGAAGTTTGGCAGCATTTTTTTCAAGTTCATTGGCTTTTTTGTTGCCTGCAATATTACAGTGGGCTGGTATCCACTGTAATGAAATGTTATTTTTTAAATATCTAGTATTAAAATCAGTTAACGTTTTGAGTTGAAAAATAAATTGTGTATAATCAGTATAATAAAGATCCTGTTTTAAAATATTTAAAGCACATTTAGAATCTGTATAAATTATAAAATTCTTCTTTGAAAATGTTTGAGAAATAAATATTATGGCTTCAATTATAGCTATTAGTTCAGCTTGTGTTATGGAAATTATTGATGGTAATTTGAAAGCTTTTGAATATTTAATTGCAGGAATGTAGAAAGCAGCTGATGCTGAGTTAATTTCAGTTTGAATTCATCCATCAGTATAAATACTGATATGATTTTGATATGTTATATTGCAATAAGAGATTGTAAGAATTCTTAAAGATTCTGAGGAAAGGTTTTTTTTTTTATAATATACCAGGAAGTTTATCTTGTATATTAGGATGGTGAAAGCTCCAGTCAGCAATACAGTTAAACGTCTCCCCTGAGGCTGAGAGATTAAAAACTATTTTTAATAAGAAATCATCTTCTAATTTTAAATGAAATTTTTTTTAAAAATTTGGATTTTTGGAAAAATTTTGGTAATTTTTTATGAAAGGGTGAAAGGGAATTTTTAAATGAAGTCTAGTTAAATATTTTATTGATAGAATTTTAATTCTAATTTGGAAAGGGGCTATTGCCGTTTCTCCTATTAATGCAATTGTAGATGTTCTCTTATAAATCCCCAATGCAGATTTAATATAATAATTTTGAAGAATATTAAACCTTTTAAGATTCTGGTCACTAATTTCAACTGTAAATTCAAGCCCATATTCAATCTTTGATCTAATTAAGTTCTTATATAAAGATATTAAATAATTGGGTGGAGTACCCCAGTTAGTGGCAGATAAGCATCTGAAAAAATTTAATAATTTACATCCTTTACTATGCTGTTGGATGAGATAAGATTTTCCATTTCAGCCATGAATCTAAGTTGATTCCTAAATATTTAAATGAATTAACTTGTTTAATTTGTTGATGATCAATGTGTAAGATAATTACTGGTGGTGTAGATTTAAATTTGATAAAAGGTAAAAGGTTTTTTCCAAATTAATTATAATATTCAGAAGTAAATTGGAATATTGGAATATCAGAAGTAAATTTAAGAATTTTTTTATCAACCATTTTTTCAATTTTTTTTTCTTTTGGTATGAGTAAAATTTTTTTTTGCAATTTTTAATTTATTTCCCATGAAATCTGCTGTTTGTACAATAGTTAAATATTTTTCAAGAGCAATTTTGATTAAAGGAGTAGTTTTCTGAGACCCAGTAGTCATTTTTTAAAAAACTTTCCACATATTGGAAAGTGAAGAGTTTGGAGTCAATGAACTCACAAAGAATCTCCAATTTTCTCTGTAAAGCTCTTTTAACTTTCTTCTAACCAATGCTTTAATTTTTTATAAAAATAATTAATGTCTTTGAAGTCCCTTGTTCTTTTAGATTTATTTTCAGCTTTTTTACGGATTGTAGTAATTTTGTTCATATACCAAATATTTTTATGAATTTTTGGATTTTTATTAAGAATTTCTAAAAAACATGATTTTGTTAAATTTTCAAGATGGTTAAGAAAAATATTACAGTTGATCGTATCAGGATTTGGGGAATTTTGAATAAGTATGTTGTGGAATTGGTACCAGTTATTAAGTTTAATGTATTTTTTTTTTCCAGAGATTTTTAATTTGGATGTAATCAAAATAGGGTGGTGGTCACTTCCTCTCGTATCTGGTAGGAGTGACCATGAAAAAAATCTTATAGAGAGCAGGGGAATAAAAAGATAAATCGATAATAGATCTTTCATTATTAATATTTTCATGCGTACAGCTTTTATCGTTGAAAATAAATTCATTTTTTAATATAAAATTATTAAGATGAGTGCCAGTTCGGTTAATATGATAAGAGTTCCATGCGAAGTGATGGAAGTTGAAATCTCCCACAAAAAATAATGGAGGGGAAACTTGAGAAAGGATATTAGAATATATTACTTCATTTATAATTTTGCAAGATTGTAGATATTAATTAAAGTAAATTTAAAAAATTTTATTAAAATTTCGAGTCCTAATATATCCAGGTCAACATTGTTTAGTTTTATCTGTTTGATTTTATGATTCAATGATTTTTTAACATAAAAACCAACACCTTTGGATCATTCAGTAGTAAAACTAGAGTAAAAGATATAAGAAGAAATATGAACATTTTTTTGGTAATTAATTCTTGAAGAGCTACCACACTTAATTTTTTATACTTACAAAGTAGGACAATATCTTCTTTTTTGGAATAGACACCTCTGCAATTCCACTGAAGGAAGGAGAAATCACTTGCAGAATTATAGTTTAAAGTTCAGTAAGATGTCTTCCAGGACTGAATATTCATCTTGATTATGACAGATGAATTTGCATAAATGGAGGATCAAGTCAATAACTAGATTGATTGAAATGTTTTTTATGTTTTATATTTACTTCAATACTATTTGGGGACTGTAGAACTTTTTTTTGGTTTTTCAATATGAAGAAATCTTTTTGCAACATGTGCATAAGAGTTTGGGCTTTCAAAACTGGTAGAAGATTGAGGTTCAGTTTTATCTTTAGTAGAAATAGATTTAATGATGTTTGAAGATATTACTTTAGCTTTCTTCGATAGTTCTTTTGCTTTTTCAGGAATTGAAGTAGGTAAGTCATCATCAGGTTTATTTTCTTTTTCCATCAGTTTAGTGACCTGAACAATGTCAGTGTTGGAATGAATGTCAATAACTTTTTTTTTTGCAATTGCAGTGTAATTTTCTTTATCACTCAATGATGTTATAATGTTTGAATCAGGATTTAATTCAAGCAGTGCCTGTTTGTATGCAGCATTCCAGGTGCATTCGTGCTGATCTTGAATTCTTTTCACAGGGCATGCAAAATAGGTGGAAAGATGCTCTCCTGAGCAGTTGGGACGACATAAAGTTGTAGAATTACAATTTTTGTAGTAGTGCTGTCCAGAGCATCTTTTGCAATGAAGTCTTCCATGACAAGCCGAACCTAAATGACTACATTTCAAGCAGATGGCAGGTGGAAAAAAGTAAGGCTTGACACGTACTCTGGATAAACCAATATATATGAATGTTGGGAGTGAATCAGCAGCAATTTTGATTACTACATTATCAATAGGGTTTATGGTGATGACAGAGTCACTTTTATTAGGAAAGAACCAATTCATATGACTGACAGGAAAAATATTGTATTTTTCAAGTTCTTTGAGAAGATAATCATTTTGTGGGAATCTGTAGTCAATTCTCGTATTTAAAATTTCGTTGATCTCCATTAATTTTTGGAGTTCATCTTCAGAATCCAGGAAAACAATCAAGTCGCCTTTTTTAGTGAAATGACCTCTTATTTCTTTTTTAAAATGATTATAGAAGAAATCAGTCACCTTAGTATCATCAAAATCAACCAGTTTGGAGTGATTATTAAAAAAAATAATTGGGGTAATATTTTCTTCTTCATGAGGGTAGATATTTTGTTCAGAGGTGATGGAGTTATCATCCTCATTTGATGATTGGTCTGAATTATCAGAAAATGGTTCTTGTTCTTTGGTATTAGACTATCATTTTTTTGTTTAGTTTTATTTTTTTTCCTTTGAGTTTGACCAAATCATGAAAAATTTCGTTGTTTGCCACATAATTGTTAATGTTGTTAGAAGACAAACTTCTGTGTAGGTTAGAAAGTTCCATCTTTTTTATGTGTTTTCTAAGTTTGTTGTTTGTCGCTTGACTAACTATGCACTAACTAATGTAACTCATTTTAAATTTAAAATTTCTACATCCCCAAATTGTTCGAGTTGTGATACTCCTCATACTTTATAGCATATTATTTTTGAATGCCCACTATATGATAATGCAAGACAAACCTACTTCCTGAAATTAACTAAATTAAAAATCAAAAATTTTTCTTTTCCTTCTATTCGGCATTCACCAAATAAAAAATTAATTCTCGTTCTTTATAATTTATTGATTAGTTTCTTGAAAGCTCTCATTTGTTGGATTCTTTATAATTAAAAAAAAAGATATGAAAAAAAATTATGTTTAATGCTTTCTAATACTCTACCAATATTTGACTTTGATTTTTTAAGTTTCATAAGATTCTCTAAATGAGTTCGCTCTCCATGAGAGTGAGAATTTTCAATTTGTTGATTTGTTTTTTTTGCATTGGTGATGGGATCAATGTGCCACTTTTGGCTATGTGAATTACTGGATTAAGTGATGTCTACCTTCTTCATGTGATTCTTTTCTGAACTTTCCGCTACAATGGAAAAAAATAAAAACGAAAAGGTTTCTTCAAAACAAACGACTGGAGTTCCAATCAAATCCAGTGAAAAAATGCAATTGACTAAACTCAGTAAACGTAAAGAAATGGAACTCTCCCAACTACATCGAAGCCTTTCAACAGATGACTTATGCAATTATATTGATAATAATGACAACTTCAGCAATTATTGTTTTTTATGTTTATAAATCTATTAATCACAGAATCTTAAATATTCATAATACCCATATTTAGAAGTATTGGTTTAAAAAATTTTCGTAAAAGAATGAAATTAACTATCATTAACATTTATAATCCTTGTAAAATATTCATGAAGATATTTATAACCAAATTGTTTACCACTTAATCCTCCATTTCTTTTCTTGGTAACTTCAATGCACATCATTTTGCATGGAGCTCATACCAAATTTCAATTGCAGGCAATGACTTTATTATTTTAAATGACAAAAGTTGTACCCATAAAAACCCAAATAATGCTAGATCAATTATTGACCTTTCGTTCTCATCTCCTTTCCTTACTCAATTTCTAAACTGGTCACTTCTCCCTGATACCAGGGGAAGTGACCATCATCCAATTTTAATTCAATCAAATCTAAGTAGTAACTTTACAAAACTCATTAAACTTAATAACTGGCATCTTTTTACAGCAATTTTAGAATCACATGAATGTAACAAAGACAAATTAATTATAATATTTTTAGACCAACTCTTTGACTTAATTAAACCCTGCTTTTCCAAAATTCAATTCAAAAATTTAAAAATATTCAAAAATTATTAGAATATGAACAAAATCATTTCAATTAGAAAAAAAGCTGAAAACAAAAAAAATCCAAAAACTTTTTTTCTGATATTAACAAATTTAAAAGAATCAAAGCCTTAGAAAAAATTAAAAGAACTTTATAGAGAAGATTTGAAAATTTTTTTTCTTTCTGAGACCTTTAGGCACACTGTTCATAACCCTATTCGCCAATCTATAATTATTCATACGAGCAACATGGCCAAACCAACGGAGTCGCTCTCTGCACAATATGCTGCTTAAAGGAGGTTGCAAACTCCTTTGCCTAACCTCATCATTAGTTACAAAGTTGAACCACCTAATGCCCAAGATACTGCGAAAGCATCTGGAATCAAAAGCATCTAGTTTCCTGTTATCTTGTTTACAAAGTGTCGAAGTTTCACTACCATAACTAACCCTAGAAAGAACCAAACTATTATACAGTCTAATTTTAGTCTTTAGGTGTATATGCTTATTTCTCTATACTCTCCATAGATTCTTAAAAGTCCCAGCAGAAATCCCTATTCATCTGTTAATCTCATGCCGCACATCACCATTATCTGTTACATAGCTCCCAAGATAATTAAACTGTGACACCTGCTCAAGACTGCAACCATTCAGATTAACTGAATCACAGCCTGCCTGACCAATTTTCACCACTTTAGTTTTCTCTCTGTGTATAACCAAACCTACTCTACTACAAGTCTCATCAACAGCTCGAATAAAAGAGTTCATCTCATCAACATCATTTGCCAAAAGCGCTAAATCATCAGCATAATCTAAATCAGAAATTTTAGTATCTCCAGTCCATTTAAGGCCAAAATCTTTCCCTTGAAGTGAATTTCGCATAACATAATCAATAACCAAGCTAAAGAGAAAAGGAGACAACATACACCCTTGTCGAACACCATAAGTAATGCTAAACCAATTGCTACAAGCCTTACCAACTCTCACACACGACTCAGTGTTATTATAAAGAGCTTTCATTATGTTAACTAACTTGTCTGGTATACCATATGATTTCACAACCAACCACAAATTATGACGATCAACAGAGTTGAAGGCCTTTTTGAAATTAACAAAGCTAGCAACCAAAGGTTTCTGAAACTCTAAACATTTCTCTAGAATCTGCCTAAGTGAAAATATCTGATCCACACATCCCCTATCAGTTCTGAATCCACATTGCTCATCACGCAATTGACTGTCAACCAGATTCTCAATTCTATTAAGCACAATCATGGAAAGAACTTTCCCTGGAACAGAGAGTAGGCTGATACCCCTATAGTTATCACAAGAACTGCAATCACCTTTTTTGAAAATAGGGATAATAATAGCTCTGGTAAAATCCTTAGGAACCATGCCTTTATCATAAAAGATATTCAGAATTTGTCATCCAAGTGGTAACCGAAACATTCCCAGCTCTAAGCATTTCGGTAGTAATTTCATCTACCCCTGGGGATTTATGTAGTTTACGTTTAGAAACAGCCACAATAACTTCAGATTGTGTTATAGGGCCAACATTAAAGCCACCAATGCATCTATCATCATTGCAAACAATGGGAATAGTACTAACTGCATTGTTTAGAATATCACTGAAATGCTCAGCCCACCTAGCCATGACAGAATCGTCAACTTCTATAACTTTACCTTGTTTATCCTTCAATCCCTGTATACCTGTCCATTTTCTACCACACAAAACATTAACTATCTGGTACAGCTCTCTGCTGTTGTGCTGTCTAACTACTTTGTCAGCCAAACCATCAAGCCAAAGATTCTTAGCAGCTAACTGATCTTTTACACGTTTATTAAGTTCTCTGTAATGCTTTCTATTAGGACTAGTAGGGTATTGATTAAGGACATTCCTGCAGTTCTTTCTTTCCGAAATAAGCTCCTCAAGTGCCTTATCACTCAGATAATTCTGTCTCTTCTGCTCCTTTTTTCCTAAAAGAGTACTGTTAGTGTCCAAAAAAGCCTGTTTAAAATGATCCCATTCTTCCTCAACTTCAGTATTAAGCAAACCATGACTGTCATAATGACTAAGTAAGCTATCATGGTAAGCTTTGGCTATAACTGGGTCTTTCAGAGGTTCAGTATTAAAAACAAATTTTTTAACCCTAGCACAACACTTTTTAAGTTTAAGTTGCAAGTCACTTTTAACAAGGTAATGGTCAGATCCAATTTCAGCTCCCCTATATGCCCTGGTATTTCTAACAGAAGTAGCCCATTTGCTGTTAATTAATATATAATCAATCTTATTCCTATGCAGCTCATCAGGTGAAACCCATGTGTACTTATGTATGTCGCGGTGTTTGTAATATGTGTTAGTTATTCTGAAACCATTGAGTTTACTTACCTGTAGGAGACGTTGGCCATTGCAGCTATCAATACCAAAAGGGCCAAAAGGGTTGGTACTGACCCTCCCCAAAGGTCAGAGTCAGTACCAACTTTGGCATTGAAGTCACCAAGAACAAGGGTAATATCTCCTTTCTTGACAGAATTCAAAATATCCTGAAGTTGTTCATAAAACCTATCCTTCTCATCCTCATCAGCATCCTCAGTGGGGGCATAACAGCAGATAACATTCAGGTCTTTAACGCTTGTCTGAAATTTTGCTGTAAGAAACCTTTCATTAATGCACTGATATCCTAGAAGAGCATCACTAGCGTGTCTGCTGAGAAGCAGACCCACGCCTTGGTGATGCTTATTGTCTTCCCTCCCTGAAAAGAGAAATTTAAGATTATTTTTAAGAATCTGACATTTATCTGTCCATCTGGTCTCTTGCAAGCCGAGAATATCTAAATTATAATTGTGGAATTCTTGTGTGAGGACATCAAGAGAAAAAGCTCTGTGCAGAGTCCTCACATTCCAACTACCTATGGAGAGAAAATGGTTAGTGGGATGTTTAAAGAAATTATGTTTATTGAGAGAGGGAATGCCGACAATATCAAACAGCCCCCTAATCGCAGACATGGGGCAAAGACCTGTTCCCCCACCACTAAAAGCTGAAGCCATCTACACTGGAAGACTTCTCCCAATGTAGAATTTGACGATGCCAGTAGAAGCAAAGAATTCAGGTGCCTGTGATGACTTCTGATCAGGATTATCCACCAGCTGATAAACATGTGAATCTATTCACTTGGGGCTATCAACTCACAAACAAACAGAAAACACAGCAGAAGATTTTCCCTCCATAGAAGCCCACCAGTGCAGCAAAATCAGGATCCATAATCAAGCTCAGAGCCATATATCTGTCCAGTCCAGTGTGTTTATATGGACAGCACCAGGACCCTGTGTGGTTGACCACTGCTCAGCAGGGTAGAAAAAAAAATAAAAGTAGCCATAGTTGTCCAGATCAGTAGGCCACACTAATCTGGCAGCCCTCCCCTTCCGTTCACTTCCACAAGAGAGTATCTCTTTTGAAAGGTACTAACGGTCTGCACCACGAGAAGGCGGGGTCGGACATTAGGTGCTAAGCCTGGCCGGTTCTATGCATCCACTGGGGATTGGTGCATAGCTCTCCTAAAATATCTAAATCTATCTCTCTTTCCTATAAAGAGAAAAATTAAAAAATGATTTAAATTTCATCATCATCATCATCCTCAAGCAGCTGTGGGCTACGGAGGTCCAACCAGACCGTGCAATTTAGTTCTCCAAGCAAGTCTATCCTGAGCTACATCTACTGCATCTGGCCACTGCACACCAACTCTAACAAGGTCTTGTTTGTCATTGTCTGCCCACCGCATCCTAGGTCTCCCCTTCTTTCTGAGGCCTTTAGGCACACTGTTCATAACCCTATTCGCCAATCTATAATTATTCATACGGGCAACATGGCCAAACCAATGGAGTCTCTCTCTGCACAATATGCTGCTTAAAGGAGGTTGCAAACTCCTTTGCCTAATCTCATTATTAGTTACAAAGTTGAACCACCTAATGCCCAAGATACTGCGTAAGCATCTGGAATCAAAAGCATCTAGTTTCCTGTTATCTTGTTTACAAAGTGTCCAAGTTTCACTACCATAACTAACGCTAGAAAGAACCAAACTATTATACAGTCTAATTTTAGTCTTTAGGTGTATACGCCTATTTCTCCACACTCTCCATAGGTTCTTAAAAGTCCCGGCAGCAATCCCTATTCGTCTGTTAATCTCATGCCGCACATCACCATTATCAGTTACATAGCTCCCAAGATAATTAAACTGTGACACCTGCTCAAGACTGCAACCATTCAGATTAACTGAATCACAGCCTGCCTGACCAATTTTCATCACTTTAGTTTTCTCTCTGTTTATAATCAAACCTACTCTACTACCAGTCTCATCAACAGCTCGAATGAAAGAGTTCATCTCATCAACATCATTTGCCAAAAGGGCTAAATCATCAGCATAATCTAAATCAGAAATTTTCGTATCTCCAGCCCATTTAAGGCCAAAATCTTTCCCTTGAAGTGATATTCGCATAACATAATCAATAACCAAGCTAAAGAGAAAAGGAGACAAAATGCACCCTTGTCGAACACCAGAAGTAATGCTAAACCAATTGCTACAAGCCTTACCAACTCTCACACACGACTCAGTGTTATTATAGAGAGCTTTCATAATGTTAACTAACTTGTCTGGTATACCATATGATCTCACAATCAACCACAAATTATGACGATCAACAGAGTCGAAAGCCTTTTTGAAATCAACAAAGCTAGCAACCAAAGGTTTCTGAAACTAAACATTTCTCAAGAATCTGCCTAAGTGAAAAAATCTGATCTACACATCCCCTACCACTTCTGAATTCACATTGCTCATCACGCAATTGCCTGTCAACCAGATTCTTAATTCTATTAAGCACAATCATGGAAAGAACTTTACCTGGAACAGAGAGTAGGCTGATACCCCTATAGTTATCACAAGAACTGCGATCACCTTTTTTGAAAATAGGGATAACAATAGCTCTTTTAAAATCCTTAGGAACCATGCCTTTGTCATAAAAGATATTCAGAATTTCAGTCATCCAAGTGGTAACCGAAACATTCCCAGCTCTAGGCATTTCCGTAATAATTTCATCTACCCCTGGGGATTTATGAAGTTTAAGTTTAGAAACAGCCAAAATAACTTCAGATTGTGTTATAGGTCCAACATTAAAGCCACCAATGCATCTATCATCATTGCAAACAATGGGAGTAGAACTAACTGCATTGTTTAGAACATCACTGAAATGCTCAGCCCACCTAGCCATGACAGAATCCTCCCCTTCTATAACCTTACCTTGTTTATCCTTCAATCCTTGTATGCCTGTCCGTTTTCTACCACACAAAACGTTAACTGTCTGGTACAGCTCTCTGCTGTTGTGCTGTCTAACTGCTTCCTCGGCTTTGTCAGCCAAAGATTCTTATCAGCAGCTAACTGATCCTTTACAAGTTTATTAAGGTCTCTGTAATGCTTGATAGATTCTGAAAAAAATTCATTGCCGCCACGGCGGGAATCGAACCCGCATCTCTCCAGATTCATGCCAGAGCGCGCTAACCATTGCACCACGAGTCGGATAACGAATATTTTCAGAATATGACCTTTTAAGTTTTTCTTCTTGAGACGTGACTGAGACAGCGCCATATATACTCAAGGAGGTGCAACGTTTACAGTCGTTGCATTTGATTATCAGATGTTAATGAGAAGGTCGCTAACGCTACCGCGTTAAATATATAATTGAAATCCAAAGTGAATGCACAGTATTCCCTGTTAAGAAACAATAATTAATAGATTCTGAAAAAAAAATTCATCGCCGCCACGGCGGGTTCGATTCCCGCCGTGGCGGCGATGAATTTTTTTTTCAGAATCTATTAATTATTGTTTCTTAACAGGGAATACTGTGCATTCACTTTGGATTTCTCTGTAATGCTTTCTATTAGGACTAGTAGGGTATTGATTAAGGGCATTCCTGCAGTTCTTTCTTTCCGAAATAAGCTCAAGTGCCTTATCACTCAGATAATTTTGCCTCTTCTGCTCCTTTTTTCCTAAAAGAGTACTGTTAGTGTCCAAAAAAGCCTGTTTAAAATGATCCCATTCTTCCTCAACTTCAGTAGTAAGCAAACCATGACTGTCATAATGACTAAGTAACCTATCATGGTAATCTTTGGCTATAACTGGATCTTTCAGAGCTTCAATATTAAAAGTAAATTTTTTAACCCTAGCACAACACTTTTTAAGTTTAAGTTGCAACACACTTTTAACAAGGTAATGGTCAGATCCAATTTCAGCTCCCCTATATGCCCTGGTATCCCTTAACAGCACCCCATTTGCTGTTAATTAATATGTAATCAATCATATTCCTATGCAGCCCATCAGGTGAAACCCATGTGTACTTATGTATGTCGCGGTGTTTGTAATAAGTGTTAGTTATTCTGAATCCATTGAGTTTAGTTACCTGTAGGAGACGTTGCCCATTGCCATTGCAGCTACCAATACCAAAAGGGCCTATTACTCCTCCCCAAAGGGCAGAGTCAGTACCAACTTTGGCATTGAAGTCACCAAGAACAAGGGTAATATCTCCTTTATTGACAGAATTCAAAATATCTTGAAGTTGTTCATAAAACCTATCCTTCTGATCCTCATCGGCATCCTCAGTGGGGGCATAACAGCAGATAACATTCAAGTCTTTAACGCTTGTCTGAAATTTTGCTGTAAGAAACCTTTCATTAATGCACTCATATCCTAGAAGAGCATCGCTAGCGTGTCTGCTGAGAAGCAGACCCACGCCTTGGTGATGCTTATTGTCGTCCCTCTCTGAAAAGAGAAATTTAAGATTATTTTTAAGAATCTGACCTTTATCTGTCCATCTGGTCTCTTGCAAGCTGAGAATATCTAAATTATAACGGTGGAATTCTTGTGTGAGGACATCAAGAGAAAAAGCTCTGTGCAGAGTCCTCACATTCCAACTACCTATGGAGAGAAAATGGTTAGTGGGATGTTTAAAGAAACTATGTTTATTGAGAGAGGGAATGCCGACAATATCAAACAGCCCCCTAATCGCAGACATGGGGCAAAGACCCGTTCCCCCACTACTAAAGGCTGAAGCCATCTACACTGGAAGACTTCCTCCAATGTAGAATTTGACGATACCAATAGAAGCAAAGAGTTCAGGTGCCTGCGATGACTTCTGCTCAGGATTATCCACCAGCTGATAAACATATCCTGTGAACAGAAAACACAGCGGAAGATTTTCCCTCCACAGAAGCCACCAGTGCAGCAAAATCAGGATCCATAATCAAGCTCAAAGCCATATATCTGTCCAGTCCAGTAGGTTTATATGGTCAGCACCAGGACTCTGTGTGGTTGACCATTCCTCAGCAGGGTAGAAAAAAAAATAAAAGTAGCCATAGTTGTCCAGATCAGTAGGCCACACTAATCTGGCAGCCCTCCCCTTCCGTTCACTTCCACAAGAGAGTATCTCTTTTGAAAGTTACTAATGGTCCGCACCACAAGAAGGCGGGGTCGGACATTAGGTGCTAGGCCTGGCCGGTTCTATGCATCATCACAGGGGATTGGTGCATAGCTCTCCTTCCAGTGACTACCTAGCTACCATTTACAGACCGATTTAAATTTAAATTACAAAATTTTATTCATGATTCACCAATTATGGACTGTCCTTTTTCTTTACAAGAATTAACATAAAGAGCTACCTCAGGCCCAGATGACATCTCTAACAAGATTTTATTTTTCACCTTTCACCCCGATGGAAAACAAAACTTGAAATTTTAAATCACATTTGGCAAGAACATAATTATTCATTATCATGGTCTAAATTATTTATTATCTTCCTCCTTAAAGCTGGGAAAACCCCCTCTGACATTTTATCACATAGACCAATCTCCTTTCTTTCCAATTTTTACAAATTATTTGAAAGACTTGTTTTAGAAGACTTAACTGGTGTATTAAATCGCAAAAAATTTTCTCAAACAACTTTTTTGGCTTTAAAAGAGGTAATTCCTCAAAAGAATGTGTTTCATTGCTCTTAACAGATATCCACTTGCAAAATGTAAAAATAAATTCTTTATTGCTGTTTTTCTTGACCTTTCTCGGGCCTTTGATTCAGTGTGGATCAAAGGCCTTCTTCACAAACTTCTCACCTTTATTGTTAAAGGTCATGCATTAAATTTTCTAAATTTTGCTCTTTTAAAAAAAAAATTCGTGTCAAAATTGATTCAATTTTTTCAAAACATTTCCCCATTCTTCAGGGATTTCCTCAAGGCTCAATTTTGAGTCCACTGCTTTTTATATTTATAGCTGATATGTTTAAAAATAATCTTCCATTAATTAATTTTACTACCTATGCAGATGACATTATTTTTTTGGAGCTCTGATAAAAATTTGCTTATTCTTCAAGACAGAATTCAAACACAATTAAACTATATTAATAATTTCTGTAAAACCTGGCATTTGTCTATCAATTTTGACAAAACTTTTTATATGTCTTTTACTAAAACAAGATCTGTTCCCCTGAAATAACAATTTACATTAACAAGCATCAAATCAAACAAGTTTACAAATTATTTAGGAATCCACCTTGACTCCTGGCTTAATTGGAATTCTCATTTGCAACATCAACATGGTACAGGCTGTAAACTTCTGAATTTTTTTAAACTTCTTTCTTCTACCAATTGGGGTACTCCCCTTGATTATTTAATCTTATAAAAAAACACCCAAAATTGAATATGGGCTTGAGTTTACTTTGGGAACTGGAGATTCTAAACGTAAAAAATTTAATATTTTACAAAACCAGTATATTAAATCTGCTTTAGGCCTTCTAAAAAGAACTACTATTGCACTTATTGGAGAAACTGCATTGTCTCCATTTAAAATCGGAATAAAAATACTCATGGTAAAATATCTTGCCTGCCTCTTCCTCAAAATTCCTTCCCATCCTTTTATCTTTAATTATTTAAATAACAAAACACTTTCAAAAATATAGAAATGTTCTTGTGGATGACTTAGTCCTTAAACTGATTTTTAATCTCTCCTCTTCAGGAGAAATCTTTCCTTACATTGCAGATTGGAACTTTCATAGACCAAAAATCCAATTAAATATTCCCTTTATTACCCCAAAAAACACTCTTCTGAAACTTTAAAAGCTCTTGCTAAATCATTTTGTAATTTGCAAAATTGCTTAGGCATTTATACAGATGGATCAGTTAAAAAAGATCCAATCTGTTCCTCAGCAGCTTTTTTTATTCCATCTATTAACCATTCAAAAATTGTAAAATTGGGGATATTTTGAATAATATAAATTTTGTGACAGAATGTTTAATGCACATTTGGAGTCAGAGAATATAACGCAATTTTTTTTACGAAAGTTGTGTGATATAAAAGATAGCTTCAAGATATTTATATATATTCAAACTTCCAGGATGCTTGTGAGTGATAAATCTAATCTTCAATGTTCTTGACGCAAGTGGCACCTCAATAGAATTTGAGAAGGTGAGGGATGCTGATAATTTATTTGCTAAATATTTAGTGAAGGAAATAACCAATAGTACTTTGGGTAGCATATTCGGCTTGTTTTAGATGTATTGCATTGGTAGTAATGAGTGGGATACTTTTATTAACTTTATAAGTTTTGTAAACTAAGTTCAGTATTAAGAATAAATATGTTAGTGAGGACATGAATATGTTTTCATATCGATGGGAATATTGGGAATTCTGTGTGTGTGTGTGTGTGTTTAATCATCGATTCTTAATAATCTATAGTAGTTGTTTAAACGAGTCTGGGGGTATGTGTGCTAATGCAGATTGGAATGGTGATCAGCAATGAGAAAAGGGAGTGTATTTAGGGGGGGGGGGGGGGCTGGTATTTCCAAAATTGTAAACAACAAACCACTGTTCCACACAAAAAATAAAATAACCAGGGGTTAAATAACTCGGTTGGCTAAAATAAGTGCAAAATTGTAAACAACAAACCATTTCACATTCTAAAATTCCCAGGTGTTAACCCAATGGGCTAAATAGCAAAAAAAAAAATATATATATATGAAATACTAAGATAAATTGTAAATGATACTCCCTAAGTCCCAAGCTTACATTTGATATAAAACTCATGATCAACAGTAAAGAATCACAGGATAAGTCCTGTAGACATGGAACTTGGGAAATATGAGCTGAACTTCTGACAAATTTTCTTACCACTTTCTGGAAGAGTTTTGGAGGAGAATATATCATGAACATAATTTAGTGGTAGTCCATGATACTCTTCCATGTGAAATTCTCATTTGAGATATAACTAATTTTGCTTTCAATTATTTGTGTATTTTCCCTTTTTTTTGGGGGGGGGGGGGGGTACACCCATCCAGGCATGTCACAGAGTGCACCTGACAAGGTCGACCACGCGGAGATATAAGCGGCCAGCCAGGACAGATGAGCCATAGTGCATAACATGAGCACAATGGGCAGAGGTAGTGATTTGATGGACATTCAAAAAGGAATGATCATCAACTACTGACCAAGGGTGGAAGCTTCTCGGAAACAGCAGACTTTGTGGGCTGTTCGCAAGGTGCTGTAGTAAGGGTGTACCAAGAATGGACCGCTGGCATACCTAGTACCTCCAGACATCATAAATGAGGAGCCCCAAAGATCATCGACCCCAGAGGAGAATGTCGCCTTCGTCTACTGGTAAAGGGCAATTGATGTACAACAGTGCAGCAATTGACCACTCAAATGAACACTGGGGCACACAGGTACGTGTCCCCAATAACACTAGAGTGAACCCTGTTACACATGGGTCTCTGGAGTCGACGCTGCATAAAGGCACCCATGTTATCCAAGGTCCATCAGCAACGATGCCTGCAGTTTGCATGGGACTACCATCATTGGACAGTGGAAGAGTGGAAAAAGGTTTCCTTCTCTGACGAATCGAGGTTTCTACTCCACAGAAGTGATGGGCAGTGGCAGATACTGTGTCAGACACATTAGAACCAACACTCGGACACTCTTGTTGGTCAAGTACAGGCTGGTGGTGGCAATGTGCATGTCTGGAGGATGTTTTCCTGGTGTGGCCTGGGGACTGCTGGTACCACTGGATGGGTCCCTGAATGCCAATGGCTATCTGTTAATCTTCATTGACCACTTGCATCCCTTCATGTTGGTGTTCACCCTGGTGGTGATGGTGTCTACCAGCAGGACAGTGCACCCTGCCTTGTCGCTAAGGTAGTGCATGACTGGTTCCAGGAATAAGACAGCGATGTCTCTGTTCTCCCTTGGCCATCGAAATTGCCCGACCTTAATCCCATAGGCACTTGTGGGACCATTTGGATTGACAGGTTCGGCGTTCAGACCCACAACCATATCATCTCCAGAATCTCTGTGCTCTGCTGGAGTCCGGGGCACGTGTGCCTCTGGCAACCTTACAGGGCTTCATTGCATCCATGCCACGCCGTCTCGCAACTGTCATCCGGGCCAAGGGTGGTTATTTCCATTATTAGGTAGGTGGTCATATTATTCTGATATGACTGTGTAAATTAATAATACAACAGCAAAAACGATCGGAATCAGCTACAATTTTTATCAGCCTTCCATCACAATTGCTATCAAATTTAGTGACATTAAATTTTCTATTTTTGCCACTAATAATAGCAACACCCCTGCTGTTAGAGGCACCGAAAGAGAAATATGACCTATGTTTGTCTTTTCTCAACAGTTGCTTGACTGAAGTGGCAGACTCCAAATGTGTTTACTGAAGAAGTAGGAAATCGAACTGATTACATTCTATGAGCCGAGAATCCACTCTTGCTTATGTTTAGACTGGCACTTTGAATATTTAGAGAGGTGACTTTTAGTTGTGGTGCCATAATAGGAGAAAATTAATGAATAGAATCACAAAACATAACATTACAAACTGAAAAAGAACCATAATGGGTGGGAAACACCCAGTACTAACTAATATGTACAAAGCTAGCACTCTCAGATGCTTGCTTGCGAGTTGCTCTCAGGATCTGAGATCATAACTCCTTCGTTAGTGTTCTGTAATAATAAAAAATAAATACCCCCTCAAGTAGCTGCTTGCCAGAGGTCTGACAGGAGCCTGTCAGTTTATATGTCACAGTAGAAGATCTGAGAGGATGTCAGGACCTCAGCAGAAAAACAACACGAACATCCATGCCTTACCCGGGGGTCGAACCCAGGTCCCTTAGCTCAGTAGCCAAGCGCACTAACCACTTGGCCAATAAGTCCACTAAAAGTTCAGTAGCAGAAACAGTCTCAAAGTTCATGCCTTGAGCAAGAGCAATGACTTCTGCACTAAGGGATGACAAATTGGAGCAATTTCTCCTACTTTTTCTGAGACTTGCTGGGAGGTAGAGGCCTCAGACACATTTTTTGTCGTTTTTGATTTTTTGCTTAGGGCAAGCGTAGCTTTACTGCCTGCTCCAACTCTTTTTCCAGATGGTATTGCTGCTTTTCTTTCCACTTGTGGTGAAACAGTCACCGGGTTTTTTTTTTGCTCTGACACTTTGGTAATCTTGGCAACAGGTGCAGTCTGTGAATTAACCATTTTTCCATCACCAGTGGAGGAGTAGGAAGGTGCTGAACAGTTTCAGGCATGTCTGCCGCAACCTTTTTTGGTTGCTGCGCTGGTTTGTGGCCTATCACAGCATCCGCAAAAGGTTTCCTAGGGCAGGAACTGAAAGTGTGCCCATTTTCTCAGCACTTCTTGCAAGCCAATGTGCAATCTTTTTTCAAATGTGCATTGGACTTTTTTTACAAACTACGGCAGTGCATTGGGCTGCAAAGTGGCCCTGTAGATGACATTTCTTGCAGGTCACTATGACTCAGTCATAATCAATTATTGCAGCACATCGTACAATTGACATGGTATTTGGAACTGTATGCACTATGTCCATAACCACTATGCAGGAGCCAGTGGTCATGCCTTTGAAGTGACCATCCTTTTTCACCTCATGCACACAATTGATTGAACTTTGCCATATGGCATGAGCACCACCTTGTTGGCGATTTCATAGAAGACTGAACAGTCACTGTCACAAGGTTGGTGTTGGGCCATTCAATGTTGACCCACTTCTTGTCAACAGTGATTTCACCCAAGGCAATGATTTTGGCCATGAGGTCCATGGTCAGATATAAAGCCTGTGCATTCCAAGCTTGGTTTGGCTTGCCTTAATACCCCCACTCCAAACATCTCAATCACCAGCATGGTGTTTAGCTGGGAAACACCCGATATGGAGCACTTGATGGTTAGTGGGATGTTGTTAAAACCAGTCATATTATTATCGATCACTTACCAGTTTGATGCAAGAACTAATAACTTGGACAGCAAGCAAAAAGTGGTTTCTATCCAGAGGCCAAGCTATTTTCTCCTTACACTCAGCCAAAAATAAATTTCAATTTAGTACTTTTTGCCAAATAACTAATGAAAGGAATTATGGCATGTTATATGCCAAATTAATCAGCATTTAATTCTTTATTTTCTAAAAATAAAATACTTGACAAAAAAATGACTTGTTTTATTTTAATAGGATTTTTTAGTCATGTAGTAAAAAAAATGCATCTGGCAATGCAGGGCCCGTGCGATACAGGTTCAGCATGTTCCCCGAAACCTGGCCCCTTGCTTTAAAAGGCCGCACAGTCCACGAAAATCTCATCATAAAAAACGATGCCATTTCCCTATCTTTAACACAGCAGCCAACACAGTGTATCCTCATTCCTCTAGCTCCATGTCCCACTAACAGAGCAGGTCATTTTCCAAGCCCAGTAGTAAATCCAATTGCAGAATCTACTAATCGATGACTAATGGACTCTGGAGGATCACAACTTGTGAAAATACCAAAATCGGTCAATTTTGATGACGTAATTAAAGATTTTGCGGCGAAAAATTATGTAATATATATAATATACTTGGTGTTCCTATAAGTTGTATGTAGATATGTACCACACTTTGTACTTATAGTAAATAATTTATTATTATAAAATTTAGAAGTGCATATAAATGCATTATTTTTCAGCCCTGCATAATTTTGGAAACCAGCCCCACAAAAGTTCACGTCTGTCCTGTGGCAATGCAAATAGAAATTTATTTAAAAAAACTAATAGAAATTATTGCAATGCACTTGAATAGAAAGGCTATTCATTTCAGAATAACAAAAAAAAAATTGTTTGAACATCATTTTGTAATTTTTTACTCCATACCATACTTTGAAAAAAGTCCAGGCTTTGTTGCAGAGTTCAATAAACAAGTCAACTTTAGAATATTTTTGATGAACAACTAATCAACAGAAATAGGTTGTTATATGCCAAATTAAAGGGATAATATTCTGAATTGTATTAAAGTAAAAATTTTGAACATTTTAGTAAGAGATTGATTTGAATGACTTTTTTTACAGTGGTATACCAAAAAATAGGTACATATTTCGTAATTATTTTCAAAATCTTCCATTTTTAAAAATAGCAGTATTTTGTTAATTATCAGGAGATTTTAGAAACTTCAAGGAAATTTTTTTGATAATAGTTCAAATCAAACTTCTGAGCTTAAATTAAGGGATTGCTTCAGCATAGAGTAATGTTAACAAACAAATTGACAATACCATTTATCACTTTATGAAATGGCAATTAGATGGCTTTAACAAATTATATATTATGTCATAGTTTAATAGAATATGCATCAAATGAAAAACCACACTCTATGCCTTTCCCTTTCCTTGCAGCTTTTAGGCACACTCTTCATAACTATATTCTCTAATCTGTAGTACTCAGTGTGGCCAAACCAATGATGTCTCTTGGAACACCTAATGTCCAAGATACTGTGTAAGCATCTAGAATCAAAAGCATCTAGTTTCTTGTTATCATGTTTACAAAGTGTCAAAGTTTCACTACTATAACTAACCCTAGACTGAACCAAGCTATTATACAGCCTAATATTAATTAATTATTATATACTAATAATATTATTCAGTCTTTAGGTGTATACGCCTATTTCTCCACACACTCCATAGATTCTTAAAAGTCCTGGCAGCAATCCCTTACTCATCTGTTAATATGCCAAACATCACCAGTATCTGTTACATAGCTCCCAAGATAATTAAATTGTGAAACCTGCTCAAGACTGCTACCATTCAGATTAACTGAATCACAGCCTGCCTGACCAATTTTCATCACTTTAGTTTTCTCTCAGTTTATAACCAAACCTACTCTACTACCAGTTTCATCGACAGCTCGAATGAAAGAGTTCATCTCATCAACATCATTTGGCAAAAGGCTAAATCATCAGCATAATCTAAATCAGAAATTTTCATATCTCCAGTCCATTTAAGGCCAAAATCTTTCCCTTGAAGCGAATTTTGCATAACATAATCAATAACCAAACTCAAGAGAAAAGGAGACAAAATGCACCCTTGAACACCAGAAGCAATGCTAAACCAGTTGCTACAAACAAGCCTTACCAACTCTCACACATGACTCAGTGTTATTATAGAGCTGCTTTCATTATGTTAACTAACTTGTCTGGTATACCATATGATTTCACAGTCAACTACAAATTATGACTATCAACAGAGTCGAAAGCCTTTTTGAAATCAACAAAGCTAGCAACCAAAGGTTTCTGAAATTCTAAACATTTCTCAAGAATCTGCCTAAGTGAAAATATCTGATCCACACATCCCCTACCACTTCTGAATCCACATTGCTCATCACGCAATTGCCTGTCAACCAGATTCTTAATTCTATTAAGCGCAATCATGCAAAGAACTTTCCCTGGAACAGAGAGTAGGCCGATACCCCTATAGTTATCACAAAGACTGCGAGCACCTTTTTTGAAAATAGGGATAATAATAGCTCTGGTAAAATCCTTAGGAACCATGCCTTTATCATAAAAGATATTCAAAATTTCAGTCATCCAAGTGGTAACCGAAACATTCCCAGCTCTAAGCATTTCCCTAGTAATTTCATCAACCCCTGGGGATTTATGAAGTTTAAGTTTAGAAATAGCCAAAATAACTTCAGATTGTGTTATAAGGCCAATATTAAAGCCACCAATGCATCTATCATCATTACAAATAATGGGAGTAGAACTAACCACATTGTATAGAACATCACTTAAATGTTCAGCCCCACCTAGCCATGACAGAATCCCCACCTTCTATACTATAACCCTATCTTGCTTATCCTTCAATCCCTGTCTGTTTTCTACCCCACAAAATATTAACTATCTGGCACAGCTTTCTGTTCTTGTGCTGTCTAACTGCCTCCTCAGCTTTGTCTGCCAAGCCATCAAGCCAAAGATTCTTAACAGCAGCTAAGTGATCCTTTACATGCTTATTAAGCTATCTGTAATGCTTTCTATTAGGACTTGTAGGTATTGATTAAGGACATCCCTGCAATTTTCTTTCTTTTTGATGAAATAAGCTCAAGTGCCTTAACACTCAAATAATTCTGCCTCCTCTTCTCCTTTTTTCCTAAAAGAGCACTGTTAGTTTCCAAAAAAAAACTGTTTAAAATGGCCCCATTCTTCCTCAACTTCATTAGTAAGCAAACCATGACTATCATAATGATTAAGTAACCTATCATGGTAAGCTTTAGCTATAACTGGGTCTTTCAGAGCTTCAGTATTAAAGGTAAATTTTTAACCCTAGCACAACACTTTTTAAGTTTAAGTTGCAAGACACTTTTAACCAGGTAATGGTCAGATCCAATTTCAGCTCCCCTATATGACCTGGTATTCTTAATAGAACTAGCCCATTTGCTGTTAATTAGTATATAATCAATGATATTCACGTGCAGCCCATCAGGTGAAATCTATGTGCACTTATGTATGTCGTGGTATTTGTAATAGGTGTTAGTTATTTGAAACCATTGAGTTTACTTACCTGTAGGAGACATTGCCATTGCAGCTACCAAAAGGGCCTATCACTCCTCCCCAAAGGTCAGAGTCAGTACCAACTTTGTCATTTAAGTCACCAAGAACAAGTCCTGAAGTTGCCCATAAAACCTATCCTTCTCATCCTCAGTAGGAACATAACAGCAGATAACATTAAAGTCTTTAACGCTTGTCTGAAATTTTGCTGTAAGAAACCTTTCATTAATGGACTCATATATTCTAGAAGAGCATCACTAGCATATCAGCTGAGAAGCAGACCCACTCCTTGGTGATGTTTATTGTCTTCCCTCCCTGAAAAGAGGGGGCGGGGGTGGCTCAGTCGGTAGCGCACCAGGCTCTTAATCTGTGGTTCCCAGGTTCGAGTCCCAGCTGGGTCAGCGTTGAGATTTATCTCCGCAAAATTCCCCGCCCTGCCCACGGTCAGTAGGGGACACCGATGGGCTTGGAAAGGCCGCCATCCGTCGGATGGAACGTTAAGCCGTGGCCCCGTGTGCGGGAGAGCCATACCCTGTGCACGTTAAAGAACACGCTGGATGGCCTTGACGAGAGGCTACCATCTGTCTCCCAACAGCTGTTCCAGTGGGTCCCCTCCCCCAACCTTCTCTGAGCCTTTGGGGTCCATGTGACCTGGCCATTTAGCCCATGGTGTGCAAAAAAGTGCCGCTCAGAGGTAAAACAACCCAACCCTGAAAAGAGAATTTTTTTTTTAATAATCTGACCTTTATCTGTCCATCTGGTCTTTTGCAGGCCAAGAATATCCAAATTATAACAGTGGAATTCTTGTGTGAGGACATGAAGAGAATAGCTCTGTGCTGAGTCCTCATATTCCAATTACCTATGGAGAGAAAATGGTTAGTGGGATGTTTAAAGAAACTGTGTTTATTGAGAGAGGGAATGCCAACAATATCAAACATTCCCGTAATTGCAGATATGGTGCAAAGACCCGTTCCCCCACCACTGAAGCCATCTACGCTGGAAGACTTCCTCCAATGTAGAATTTGACGATGCAAGTAGAAGCAGAAAGTTCAGGTGCCTGCAATGACCTCTGCTCAGGATTATCCACCAGCCGATTAACATATCCTGTGAATCTATTCACTTGGAGCTGTCAATCCACAAACAAACAGAAAACACAACAAAAGATATTCCCTCCACAGAAAGCCCACCATTGCAGCAAATTCAGGATCCATAGTCAATCTCACAGCCTTAGACCAGTAGGTGTATATGATCAGCACCAGGACCCTGTGTGGTCCTGGTGCTGATCCTCAGCAGGGTAGAAAAAAAAGAAAAGTAGCCAGAGTTGTCCAGATCAGTAGGCCACTCTAATCTGGCCGGCCTCCCCTTCCATTCCCTTCCACAAGAGAGTTTCTCTTTTGAAAGGTTCTAACGGTCTGCACCACAAAAATGTGTGGACATTAGGTGCTAAGCCTTACAGTTTCTATGCATCATCATCACAGGGGATTGGTGCATAGCTCTCCTTTCAATGACTACCTATCTACCATTTACAGAAAATTAAAAAACAACATTTTTTTTTGAAGCCTGAATTATATATTTTCATAAGATATATATATATAAGAAAATTACAATGGCAATATTTATTTTTAAAAAGTGGATTTTTTTTGTTTTACTAATAACAAATACATTACATCCTTGGCCTCTCATTTCAAATTCTCCGAACTTATACAGATAACATGGACACTGGAAGGGTTAACGGTTATAAGTCTTCACTGCATCACTCTTCTGTTCTGCAGTAAAATACTCACACAGGCTTAGCCTAGTGACCTAAACTGCAATCTCACTTAGCAATAGTATGGGTAATTGCAATAGCATGGTACACCTAATGTGCATAGTTTAACGTAATGTGCAATAGGACATATGATTACACCTCTTATATGTAACAGTGCATTGTAGTGAAGTCTCTCTGTAGATTTAGAATAGTAACCTGAACTGTAATAGCCAGCTTCCACCACAGAGGTAAGAATGAGAGGAGACGCCCTAGTACTCTTTCCCTGTCCAAGGTAATGATGCTGCCGCAGGAGGGGAGTGGCCATGTTGATACTGCCACAATCAAGCCTACTTTTCACACTTTTGATTGCTTCTACTACAATAGTTACTGCTTCTAGTATGATATTTATTACTTCTATTAATTCTATCTCTAAGAAAAGTGCATTTACATTATTTCGATTTAATACATATATTTTTTTTGGCAATGAATATTCCTATATCGAATAACTATAGCAGAGTATTGTATACCTTTTCCATTACATAACTATTACTTTGATTACCACAAATGTTTCATACAAATAGATGAATTTGAATGAATGGAACAATAATAAAAGAAATGATTATATAATTTTTGAAATTTTATTAATATGTGTCTCCAAAACAGTTTCTGCTTTATTAACATTAATGATCTATACACAGCAAATATAGGGGCCAGATCTAGAGGGGGATAAATACCTATGCCCCCCCCCCCATGACAATGCTACTAAAGGTAAGGGAGCTAAAAAAATTGTAAACTTGTGCATATTTCATGAATTTTTCAAGACAAAACAAAGGGGGAAATGCTATATTACAATGGAATCCAGTCTCTTGCCCCCCCCCCCCTCTTATTTATTATTTTTATTACGGACCTGGTAATACATAATAGCAGAATTGAAATAACAAATCACAAATGCAACATGCTAACAGTTTCCTATGTTAGTTTTTTTTTCTCTTATTCTACAAAAAAAAAACTTTTAATGAGATTAAAATCAATAATCTAGAAATTACAAAATGGCAATTATAAATTTTTAGGAAATTTTATATAATTTAATGTTGGTGGGGACAGAATATAAAACGTATCTGCATTTCATGCAACAAAATATGTTTTAATCTGATTAAAGGGGAAATAAACTGAAGAAACATGTTAATAAACTACAGGGTGATCAAAAAGTTGCTGTGCACCTAATAAGGAATGAGAGATTCATACCTGTACAATTACAATAAATGTTGAAAGTGTATCCTGTGTGTCTCCAGATATTTAGTGACGCACCGAACTGTGTTCTTGAAGACGTCGTTCAGCATAGCACAGTCCACATTCTGAATGTATTCTGCAATGACCATCTTCAAATCATCAATTGTGCAAGGATTGTCTGAATACAGTTTTTTATTGCATCCCAGAGATAAAAATCAGGTGGGGGGGGGGGAGATCCAGGGATCTTGGAGGCCAAATGTTTTTAGAAATGATTGTCCCCAAACACATCGTGCAAGAGTGCCATAGACATATGCGATGTGTGAGCTGTGGCACCATCTTGCTGAAAGTAGGCCCTGTTAAATTCATCTTCTGACAATTGTGCAAAGAAAGGATAATGAATATTGTCACAGTACTGTTGGGAGTTGACAGTATCAGAGAAAAAATAGGTCTGACTATGCACCTATGTGAAATTTCAACCCAAACACCAATCTTCTGATCATGCAGTGGCGACTCGTGGAACTCATGGGGATTGTGTAAGGACCAGAGGCATGAGTTTTGACTGTTTACGTACCCCGACAAATGGAAGTACACCTCGTCTGTGAAGAATGTGATGTCCAAAAGCCCTCTCCTTCACGGTCAAGAAATCTACAAACCACCTGCAGTATGCACTCTGCTTACCACTGTTGGCAGGTGTTAATTCATGCATGGATGTGATTTTTTAAGGGTGTAGGCCTAGGCTTTTTTTTTACATCCATATGGGCTGTGCCATATGAAATGCCAACCTGCTGTGACAATCTTCTGATGGACTTTTTCGGGTTTGGAGCATGCAGTCTACGATATCCAACTTTCTTCTCTGTTAGTATTGAGGCCTACCAGATCTGGGCATGTCACACATGGAATCGGTTTCCTGGAATTTCTGAATAAACTGTTACACTACATTATGATGGGGCACCTTGGTTTCCGGAAACTGTGCCTGGAATCATTGTTGAATGTCTTGTGTGTATTCTCCGCTACACCAAAACACATGTTCTAGAAGGAACGTATGCTTCTCTACAGATAACACCATTGCCACAACACACGTCTACAGTGTCTGACTGCTTGGCTCAATGTGGCTCGCTGACTGTTTGGCAGGCAGGTGACTTCGTGTCTCTCACACTAACGTCATCACATGTCCCTAAATGTCTTGAGACACACTAGATGCACTTTCAATGTTTGTTTTAATGGTACAGGTATTCCTCATCAGGTGCACAGACTTTTTGATCACCCTGTATAATACTCATTGTTTAAAACAATTTTGATCTTGCTGAAATTTTAATTTATATGTCCCAACTGTGCCAGCATTGGGATTTATGTATGATATAAACTGACAGGCTCCTGTCAGACCTCTGTGGCAAGCAGCTGCTTGAGGGGGTATTTATTTAATTTTATATTTAAAACCTCACCCAGTCCTCAGTGAGAAAGAGGACTCTTATAGCTTTGAAAAGGCTGCTATCCATCATATGTGATACTGAGCCATGAGAGTTTTGGGTTAGCATATATTAATAATATTCACTGGGTACCAATACCCAGTGATGATGAATCACTGGGTATTGGTACCCACACAGCTCTCCTTCCAGTTTATGCCTAGCTACCAGGTGCCTGAAAACTGCTTAATATATGCCATCCAGGAGAGTTATTGGGGTGTTATACCTCTGAGAAGAAAACCAGGTGTTGGAAACATTTGGGTGGTAAAGCACTGACAGTTGTTGGTGGTGAGGTTTGAACTAGAATACAAAGCTCCACTTTCTCCCACAGATTCAAACCCAGAGAATGAGAAGACCATTCAAGGGTTATGAACTTATTGGAATGTTTGTCCAACTAGTCCTTTGCCAAACAGGAGCAATGAGACGGGCCATTGTCTTGATGGATCTCCTGCTGTGGGAAACGGATAGCCATGAATGGGTGTAGATGGTCAGGGAGTAAATCAACATAGTTTATGCAATAATGATGGTCTCAATAGGTACAAGGAACCCAAAGGTGGCCCATGTAAACATGCCGCAGAACATTACACCACCTCCACTGGCCTGTAACACCTAGGCTTAACAGCTGTGGTCCAACCTCGTGTGGTCTACACAACATATGCAACCTCCCATCGGCACGTTATAGTTGGAGCCTCGATTTTTCAGATCCACTACCCATTTCCAGTCTTCCACAGCCCATTGGCTGTGTAGTCTGTTGACAAGAGATGTGGACTTTAGCTGCCGTATCCCAGTCATGCCATCATACATTGAATGGTCTTTGCACAAAAATTTGTAGCTGCCCTGTTGTTGAATGCCAACACTATCATCTGCACTATAACTCACTTCGAAAATCAACCACCACAATATTTCCCAGTAGCTGCAGGTTTCACCAGTTTTGTCATAGACCTGGTACACGTGTGTGTCCCAGATATTCTGCAGTCACAGATATGGAGACCCCCCATCTTCCTTGCACTATCAGCCCAAAAACGAATTCGCTCAGGTTGCCGTGTTCCTTCATAACAATCATAGGTATGCTATATAGCAGGTAGGTATCTCACCTATTTTTGTAGCCCACAAGGATTTCAGCTGGCCGCATTAGTGTGGCAGAGTAGAACAGAATTGCGGATGAATGCAGTGTATGTAATAATTGTGCTTTCAGTGCATATTTAGTTAAGTACTTGCTTCAAATTATATTTTAAGAATTATGTAGAATTAATTTTATTAATAAAAGCAACCATTAATGTTTTATTATTTATGTTAGCATTTTCTGAAGATGGCATGTTAAAGCTTTGGAAAGGCCTGTTTTATTTTTTCTGGATGTGTGACAAGCCGTTAATCCAGGTAAGTGTTTCAATAATATATATTACTTTTCTATGAATGGACGAATTGCCAAAATTAGTAAATTTGAGATTTGACAAAAAGTCATGCCATATTTAAAGTCATATCCATCCACTTTTGTAATCACAGTTAGTAATCAATTTTAACAGGTGTACAAGATAACCAGCTGGTTGAGTAATATATTCCTTGACTTGACAGAGTGGGAAAATGCATTTTTATCATTTAAAAACAAATTTAGTGCAAAGGAATATTGCTACATGCTTGGCTACAAATCAAAGGGATCAAGTAACTGTTTTATGGTACATCAGCCCAAGAAGCATCCATTCCTAATTAAGGCATAGATTTTTCTTGTGTTTCTGCTGAGGTCTCACCTGCATAGATCCCTATGGCATATTATACTTTCAAACATCTGGCAAGCAACTGCTTGAGGGGTAATTCATATCTATTTTCTTAAATACTGTATTCACAACTTTTATTTAATGTGATAAAACAGTGTAAGTTGTTAGGATTATACCATGCTTTTGTCAGAAGACATGGCACCAACCACACAATGGAATACCTGATAATCCTGAAGCTTTAATGGGCACGGGAGTGGATTAAGAGATTGTCCTCCCCCTAGACAGATATGACAAAAGAGCTGGAGTGGTGCTTTGACTTCAGACAATATGGCTCTCAGACAAATTGTGTGAGCTGGTGCCATTCTACATACAGTGCAGTACATAAAGAAACATGCCAAATTCAGCAGGCAGTCTTTATTCAGCATGCGGTCTGGATTTAGCATTCAGTCATTAGCATTGAGCACTTAATTTGTGCTATGCAGCTTGCTATCGAGCATTGCCTCTCATATTAGAGAATAGTGCTAAGTATACTTCAATGTTTAGTGTTCATATTGTCTTCATTAGTAATAAGGTTATGTTTGTTGCATAAAACCTGTATCAGCACTTAATCTCATCAAAGTTATTGACATGACTGAGAACATTTTATTGGAGCAGTTCATCAGGTTTGTGTTAGGATGATTTGAACCAAGCATAAAATGGAGTAAATACCCGTATAAATCATTAAAATGTTTAAAAAAAACTATACTACCATATTCATATTAAAAAACCAGATCATGGTAGATGGTAATGATAGAACGTGGTAATTCTATGACCAATAAATAGTAAATACACTGAGTTACCTGTTTGACATAGAAGTCAATAAATTAATAAATTGTTTTGTGGAGAAAATATGTTTTGCTGATACATGAGACTCAAACCCACATCTCCAGATTCATGCCAGAATGTTATAACCACTAAACTTGCACCAGCTTCCATCATATATCCACTAATATGAGTTATGAATCATCCTGCACATGTCTGCCATGCTGCCATCTGTGATCAAAGAAGACAACGTTTTCAAATGTTGCTCTTAATGAAATGTTAATAAAAAATTGTTCATGCTCAGAGCATTATTAAAATGTTTAATAATGAAATAATGAATAGTAAATACCCAGAGTTACCTGTTTGACATAGAGGTCAATAAATAGTGAAAAAACTTTATTTTGCCGATGTGCAGGCCTGAACGTATGTCTCCAGTTTCATGCCAGTGATCTAACACTAAACTAGCACAGGCTTCCATCATTTATCCACTAATGTGACTTATAAATCATCCTTCACATGTTTAAAATACAGGGATATTCAAATGCCCTGTACTGCTCTATAGCTTGTTTTAAGAATGCATCATTGTAACAACAACATGTACTAGTACTAGCTTATTATCGTTAATGCAACGTGGTTTTCTACGAAAGAAGCCTAAGTATTATTTCAATCAAGTCAGTCTGCTGCCTGATGATGACATCAGGTGAAGGATGTTGAAATTCATTGCATTATGAAATAAGATTTTAACTATCGATATATTTTAGATGAAAGTTTAAATGTTAATTAAATTTAAATATAAGTTAAAAGATTTGTGTCTTAATTTTCAGATGCCTTTAAAACTTTGGTAATGCTCATAAATCGAGACCTGCTACTGATAATAGTAAAGTGAAAAGTTGCAAGCCTGAATCAGACATAAACTGATAACGTAAAGTGAAAGAACATCAATGGTTATAGCAATTGCAAGATCCTGTGATGAAATTGAGACTCAACTACAGCACGAAAGCCAACAATTTGTGAATGTATTGTAAATCAAAGGACTGTGTTTCTCCACGGAAAATGTTGAGTGTACCAGCTAACTCTACAAGATTACGGGATATTAAAATATGCAAGTATAACAACTCAGTGCAACTTATGTGGGTATATAAGAACTTTAAGGTACTCGAATTAGTAGCAAGGAATAACACTTAGGCCTTCTTTTGTGGAAAACCATAATGTGTTAGTGATAATAAGGTAGTACTAGTACATGTTGTGGTTGCAACGATGTATTTTTTTAGAACAACCTCTAGAGTTATAAAAGGCATTTGAATATTCCTATATTTTAAACAGTGCAGATTGTGATTAAATTTATTTTTAATACTGTATCACTGTGTATCACAGCTTCATTTTAATCTTCACATATTGCCCATGACCATCTATGATTGGGAATTGCAACTTTTTTTTCCAATGTTACTCAAAATAAGATTCAACAAAGTTACTCACACTCAAAGCATTATTACTGAAATAATCAATAAATAGTAATTACACACAGTAAGTGTTTACTAATCTATTTAACATTTAGTGATTAGAACACTCTGGCATGAACCTCGAGAGGCATGGGTTTGAATCCCATGTAGAAAAACTCATTTTTTTCCATAAAACTATTGATTTATTGACTTCTATATCAAACAGATAACTCTGTGTATTTACTATTCATTGATTATTTAATTAATAATGCTTTGAGCACAAGTGACTTTCTTATTTACATCTTATTCAGAGCAGCATTGGGAAAAAAAGTTGTCATCCCTGATCATAAATGGTGTCATTGGTGACATGTGCAGGATGATTTATAAGTCACATTAATGGATGAGTGATAGAAGACATTGCTGGTTTATAATTTATAACAAGCTGGCATGAATCTGGAGAGACGTGAGTTTGAGTCCTGTGTACCACCAAAACTCATTTTTTCCAAAACGCTATTTGTAACTCTTAAGTTAACAAAGCAGACTAATTGCTAAATGAAGTAATGAATTTACAGTATTCCTTTATCAAATTCTGGGGTTATTTTCCTTAACCTCCAGAAGTGGTATGGAATGATGAAAATAAAGAGGTGGTGTCAGTCTCCCAGACCAATTATACAAAAATGTTCTCCAAAAGTTTATAATAAATAATAAATAAATTTTAAATAAACTTTCTGTTTTTGTTTATTTTATGATAATTTAAAAAAACTTTTTTTTTTCCACAAAAGAAAAATCTTTATTCGAAGAAATGAAAAAATTCATCCTAAAAAAATGCCTAATAAATATTTACTGATGAACAAAGATATTCTTTAACTGAAAAAAAAAAAAAAAAAAAAAACTTGCTACCAATTAAAGCCAATTACCTTTTGGATTATTTATAAGACCTAAATTTAAATAAAAACAAGTTTATTGTGTTCACAGAAAAATATGTAGCATAAATTAAAATTGTAGCACCAAGAGTGGTGTCAGTGTGACAGACCGAGTTGGCATGTAACTTAATCTGGAGTAATTGGAAAAACATTGCAGCGCTAGGTTCAGTATATCATATTAGTAAGGTCCGTGGCCGAGTGGTTAGCGCACTTGGCTACTGATCTACAGGATTTGGGTTCGAGTCCCGGGTAAGGCATGGATGTTCGTGTTTTCTGCTGAGGTCCTGCCATCCTCTCAGATCTTCTACTATGGCATATAAACTGACAGGCTCCTGTCAGACCTCTGTGGCAAGCAGCTGCTTGAGGGGGTATTTATTTTTATTTATTATTTACTATAGCATACTTGCACCTAAACTTTTGTGTTGCAGAATCATTAGAAAATATGTTCTCAGTTGGTCTGGCAGACCTTATGCCACTTCTGGAGGGTTAAAACTAAAACAGTTGACAAGACTAAGGTTCCGTATAAAATAGGGGGTTAAGAGGAAAACAACAATTATGCCAATAAAATACATGAAAGAGCAAATCAGATTTATTTCCCATTTGCACAACATGAAAATGTTGATAAAGATGACAATAATAAATGAAAAAATATCCACTCAAGCAGCTGCTTGCAACAGAGGTCTGTACAATAGGAAAAAAAAGGTGATGGAACAAGATAAATGCCAATTCAATAAGTGATTTTATCATTGGTATGTTTTTTTTAGGGTTCATGTAGGTGGATGGGTACTTTTAGAATTCTGTAATTTATATACAGGTGAACCTTGACTTATGAACATTCAAGTTACAAACAATTTATATTTACAAACATTCAAGTTACAAATAATTCATATTTGTGAATGTTTCCCATACAGTTCTTAGAATTGACTCCCTATTCAATTTGCGAACATAATAGTTGCGCTTATGAATATCTGGACATTGTCTTTTCCTTGCTTGGTTGTTGGCACTCTATAAGAATATTTTTTTACAACATTTGGAAACAATAGTAGAAGTCATTGAAACATTAATTTATATGGCACTGGAAGACAGTGCATTCTTCTATTTTTTACTACCTTTAAAAATATGGAAAATAAATGTAAAGGTAGCAGTTGTAATGGTGCTTCATCTAAGTATGATGAAGTAGTCAAGAGCTATCTGAGGAAACTAAAATGAGCAAAAAGTGATCAGAAAGAAACAAGTTTCTTGTGTTCATTGAACACGTTTATGATGTCAATCATTTGACAGTCAGAGCCATTTAAAAGACAAAAAATATGTTACTAATGTTTGCAATGCAGGCTCATTTTAATTGGTTATTGTCAAAAACACGGTGTTGTTGATGACCTTGAGCAGAGTTTAACAATTGGATTCTGAATCAAAATTGAAAAAAAAAAAAAAATTGAACATACATATTGATTCAATATAAAGCTAAGAAACATCATCATCATCATCATCATCATCATCATCATCATCATCATCATCAAGCAGCCATGGACTATAGAGGTCCAGCCAGACCATGCAATTTAGTTCTCCGAGCATGTCTGTCCTGAGCAAAATCTACTGCATCCAGCCACTGCACACCAATTCTAACAAAGTCCTATTTGACATTGTCTGCCCACCACATCCTAGGTCTCCCCCTCTTTGAGACCTTTAGGCACACTATTCATAACCCTATTCGCCAATCTATAATTATCCATACGGGCAACATGGCCAAACTAACGGAGTCTCTCTCTGCACAATACGCTGCTTAAAGAGGTTGCCGACTCCTTTGCCTAACCTCATCATTAGTTGCAAAGTTGAACCACCTAATGTCCAAGATACTGCGTAAGCATCTAGAATCAAAGACATCTAGTTTCCTGTTATCATGTTTACAAAGTGTCTAAAGTTTCACTACTATAACTAACCCTAGAATGAACCAAACTATTATACAGCCTAATTTTAGTCTTTAGGTGTATACGCCTATTTCTCCACAATCTCCATAGATTCTTAAAAGTCCTGGCAGCAATCCCTTATTCGTCTGTTAATATGCCACACATCACCAGTATCTGTTACATAGCTCCCAAGATAATTAAATTGTGACACCTGCTGAAGACTGCTACCATTCAGATTAACTGAATCACAGCTTGCCTGACCAATTTTCATCGCTTTAGTTTTCTCTCAGTTTATAACCAAACCTACTCTACTACCAGTTTCATTGACAGCCCTAATGAAAGAATTCATCTCATCAACATCATTTGCCAAAAGGGCTAAATCATCAGCATAATCTAAATCAGAAATTTCCGTATCTCCAGTCCATTTAAGGCCAAAATCTTTCCCTTGAAGTGAATTTCGCCTAACATAATCAATAACCAAACTCAAGAGAAAAGGAGACCCTTGTCGAACACCAGAAGCAATGCTAAACCAGTTGCTACAAGCCTTACCAACTCTCACACATGACTCAGTGTTATTATAGAGAGCTTTCATTATGTTAACTAACTTGTCAGGTATATCATATGATCTCACAATCAACCACAAGTTATGGCGATCAACATAGTCGAAAGCCTTTTTGAAATCAACAAAGCTAGCAACCAAAGGTTTCTGAAATTCTAAACATTTCTCAAGAATCTGCTTAAGTGAAAATATCTGATCCACACATCCCCTACCACTTCTGAATCCACATTGCTCATCACGCAATTGCCTGTCAACCAGATTCTTAATTCTATTAAGCACAATCATGCAAAGAACTTTCCCTGGAACAGAGAGTAGGCCGGATACCCCTATAGTTATCACAAAGACTGCGAGCACCTTTTTTGAAAATAGGGATAATAATAGCTCTGGTAAAATCCTTAGGAACCATGCCTTTATCATAAAAGATATTCAAAATTTCAGTCATCCAAGTGGTAACCGAAACATTCCCAGCTCTAAGCATTTCCCTAGTAATTTCATCAACCCCTGGGGATTTATGAAGTTTAAGTTTAGAAATAGCCAAAATAACTTCAGATTGTGTTATAAGGCCAACATTAAAGCCACCAATGCATCTATCATCATTACAAATAATGGGAGTAGAACTAACCACATTGTTTAGAACATCACTTAAATGTTCAGCCCACCTGGCCATGACAGAATCCCCACCTTCTATACTATAACCCTATCTTGCTTATCCTTCAATCCCTGTCTGTTTTCTACCCCACAAAATATTAACTATCTGTCACAACTTTCTGTTCTTGTGCTGTCTAACTGCTTCCTCAGCTTTGTCTGCCAAGCCATCAAGCCAAAGATTCTTAACAGCAGCTAAGTGATCCTTTACATGCTTATTAAGCTATCTGTAATGCTTTCTATTAGGACTTGTAGGTATTGATTAAGGACATCCCTGCAATTTTCTTTCTTTTTAATGAAATAAGCTCAAGTGCCTTAACACTCAAATAATTCTGCCTCCTCTTCTCCTTTTTTCCTAAAAGAGCACTGTTAGTTTCCAAAAAAAAACTGTTTAAAATGGCCCCATTCTTCCTCAACTTCAGTGGTAAGAAAACCATGACTGTCATAATGACTAAGTAATCTATCATGGTACGCTTTAGCTATAACTGAGTCTTTCAGAGCTTCGATATTAAAGGTAAATTTTTTAACCCTAGCACAACACTTTTTAAGTTTAAGTTGTAAGACACTTTTAACTAGGTAATGGTCAGATCCAATTTCAGCTCCACTATATGACTTGGTATTCTTAACATAACTAGCCCATTTGCTGTTAATTATTATATAATCAATCATATTGTTATGCAGCCCATCTGGTGAAACCCATGTGTGCTTATGTATGTCACGGTGTTTGTAATAGGTGTTAGTTATTCTGCAACCATTAAGTTTACCTACCTGTAGGAGACTTACCCATTGCTGTTGCAGCTACCAATACCAAAAGGGCCTATCACCACTCCCGAAAGGTCAGAGTCAGTACCAACTTTGGCATTGAAGTCACCTAGAACAAGATTAATATCTCCTTTCTTGACAGAATTCAAAATATCCTGAAGTTGTCTGTAAAACCAATCCTTCTCAATCTCATCGGCATCCTCAGTGGGGGCATAACAGCAGATAACATTCAAGTCTTTAACGCTTGTCTGAAATTTTGCTGTAAGAAACCTTTCATTAATGCACTCATATCCTAGAAGAGCATCGCTAGCATGTCTGCTGAGAAGCAGACCCACGCCTTGGTGATGTTTATTGTCTTCTCTTCCTGAAAAGAGAAATTTAAGATTATTTTAAGAATCTGGCCTTTATCTGTCCATCTGGTCTCTTTCAGGCCGAGAATATCCAAATTAAAACAGTGGAATTCTAGTGTGAGGACATCAAGAGAAAAGGCTCTGTGCAGAGTCCTCACATTCCAACTACCTATGGAGAGAAAATGGTTAGTGGGATGTTAAAAGAAACTATGTTTATTGAGAGAGGGAATGCCAACAATATCAAACAGCCCCCTAATCACAGACATGGGGCAAAGACCCGTTCCCCCACCACTAAAGGCTGAAGCCATCTACACTGGAAGACTTCCTCCAATGTAGAATTTGACAATGCCAATAGAAGCAAAGAGTTCAGGTGCCTGCGATGACCTCTGCTCAGGATTATCCACCAGCCGATAAACATATCCTGTGAATCTATTCACTTGGGGCTGTCAATCCACAAACAAACAGAAATCACAGCGGAAGATTTCCCCTCCACAGAAGTCCACCATTGCAGCAAAATCAGGATCCATAATCAAGCTCAGAGCTGTAATTCTGTTCAGGTTGGTATATATTATCAGCACCAGAATCCTCTGTGGTTGACCACTCCTCAGCAGGGTAGAAAAAAAATAAAAGTAGCCATAGTTGTCCAGATCAGTAGGCCACACTAATCTGGCAGCCCTCCCCTTCCATTCACTTCCACAAGAGAGTATCTCTTTTGAAAGTACTAATGGTCTGCACCACGAGAAGGCAGGGTCGGACATTAGGTGCTAGGCCTGACCAGTTCTATGCATCATCAGGATATTAAAATGTTTATGGGGAAAACAGTTGGTGATTCATCTGAATTTATGGCTAATGCTGGATGGTTTGTAAGATTCAAGTACAGAATCAATGAGAAAAACCTTTCATCATATGGTGAATCATTAAGGCAGAAAAAAAATTTCCTGAGGCATTGGTAAAATTATTGAAAGATGTTACTGTTCTCATCAAGTTTTTGATGTTGACATTTTTTTCAGCTATTTCAGAGTTCCGTGTCTACAGGGCATCTCCTGTGATACTTTGCTACCGAATTATTCATTTAATGCCATTTTAATATTGAGTGACTTACAATATTAAATTCTGTCATCAGAAGCGATTTGATTGTCCATTTCCTGATGTAAATGGTGCCATGAGTGAATCAAATAATATTTAGGAAAGTTTATAAGTCACATTAGCTGCAGAAATGTTTAATTTTGTTTAAGGAAATTAAACTTTTCACTGAAAAATACACCCATCCCTTGATTTACCTGGTTTTAATTTTACATGGTCAATAAAATACAAATAGTTTTGTTCCACACAGTGATAGACTTGGTTTTACATAGTCAAGAAAATACAACCAGTTTCATTTGACATAATGGTAGACTTGGTTTTTCATATTATGGATTTGTGTCTTTTTATATATATGTACACAGATATAATGCATATTATGTAGGAGTGGAGTAGCAACAAGGGAAACTATTATAGTAAGTCTGCCCAAAGTAAAATTAATGAATGGGTTTACTTGATAAACTTAATTCTAAGAATAGTACAGTCCTACCACATTAAACATACAGTCACTAACATCCACAATGAGATATTTCTAAGGAATATATGATATAAAAATTTTGTTCAGAGTTATTTACCATATGTGTTGTAATCATATGTTGTAATCAATCTAAATTAACTAGAATTATTTTTCTTTGAAAGTTTATTTTAGTTGAAAACCCATCATAGATCTTCTCAGAACATTTGAAGCATAATCGTGGCTGACCTTCACAACTTGGACAATATGTCATTACTTTTTTTTATTGCATATTCTTATTCTTTTGAGACAGATTTATAGCATTCTTGAGATCTTTTCCTTGCATCTCATGCAGCACCATCATAGATTTTTATGAAATGAGAGTTCTTAGATGAAAACATAACATCAATCACTTCAGACAATGTTTTATTTATAAACTAAATATATATATACCTGCCCAGTGGAACATAGTGTGGAAACATAAAAGTGAATGTGTTAAAACTTAAAAGTTAACTACCATAAATTGTTAAACCTTTGACTTACTGGGTTATAATATCTAAACTTGCTATTTAGTCTTTTAGTCTATCTTATCTAGTTAGTTATCTTGTATTCTTTATATAATTCAATTTTTAATTTATAGTTAATAATTAATTAATAATAATTATTAGTTATTGATTTTAATCAGCAAAGGGTGCCATTTCAGGATATTGTTCAAAGAATAACAATCAACTGGTAAAATAATGCAAGTTATTCAGTAAAATTCATCTGTAGTATTGGTGAAAAGCAGTGGTCTGATATCTAAAGGTGTCATTTACAGCTCAAATATTAAAATGTGAAATAAAAAACATGGACTTTTTAAATATAACATACATAAAGTATGCATCTTTCTGAATTAAGACTTATTCAATCTAACATAACTCACTCATTTGGAATGTAAAATTCCATGGCTTTTCATAGTGTCATTGTAGTATTTTTTGATCTAAAAATGATCTAAAAATTAACATACTCAAGTAGTCAGTACTTAAAAATATTATTAAGATTCACCAGTCTAATATAAATGTCAGTTTATATTAGATGTTCCCAAGAAGTCTCTTGACTAATAAGGATAAGAATTCAACTACATTGTAGCCCTTATACTCTTCAGATAGGCATGTTAGACTTCAAAGGAAATAACTTGTTGGATGGTCTTGCACAGAACAAGAAACTTATATAGTGCAAACCACATTTCTTTTTATTTTTAAAACTTAATGCATGATAAACAATTCTATAAGTGTATTTTAAAGAAATAAGATGTAAAATATATGCTGTTAAAATATCTTAAAATTCTCTGTCATTGAGCAATAAAATTTTTAAACTTATCCTTCAAACTATTTGCATGTTAAAAGTTTTTAGGAGAAAACTTGGAAGCTTTTCGGAGGTAGGACAGCCCTCTTTCTTCAATGAAGTGACACCATGTGATGACATTAGTGCTGTTAAGAGCTTCTTTCCCATATCATGAAGGGCGATTCCAGTGTCTCAGTTGCAGGTGGGGATGGGGAAGGTCATTATTTCAGTGGCCTCATGGGCTATGGTTCTGTAGTAAATGGACACACATGCTAACATTGTGGCATGCTCCCAGTCTATGATTGCTGCATGTTGTATTGTCAGCTTGGCAGTGGCAGTCATTAGCTTGTTTTGGCTGACATCTGTCTGATGCTCTGTGAACCTCTTCTGTAGAGAACGTTTGGTCACTTCATCATATAGCATCACTTCACTGAAGACAGAGCACTGTCATTGCTCTGAAAAGCTTCTGAGTTTTCTCCTAAAAACTTTTAACTTGCAAATAGTTTGAAGGATAAACTTAAAAATTTGATTGCTCAACAACAGAGAATTTTAAGTTATTTTAATTAATTTCTGAACAAGAAGGTCTTTTTTAATTGTGTATTTAAATTATATACTGTATTTTTATGGCATATAAGATGCACCACACTTCAACAAGAACAGTTAGGCAAAAAAAAACTTGTTATGTAGCTATGATTATGACTGTTAATATTATTCAGGAGGATTCATTAGTTTACAGGAGACCTGAAATTTCAGATATTGTACACAGGATGTTTATTTAGCCTCCTTTTTTTTTTGGAAAAAGTGTGTTTATGTGCCATAAAATATGGTAAATGATGAACAATTGTGTAAGTATACTTCAAATGAAGTAAGATGCTAAATTATGTACTTTAAGTTAGAAAGATTAATATCGAAATTTAAACTAAGACCATTGTCAGCTATATTGAATAAATTACTAGTTTACTGTGCAAAGATTATAAGAAACATTAATATTGTTCATATAATCTTCACCCAGTAAATTTGATGCAGTATATTTCCTGGGGTACATTTAATACTAATGGCAATAGCAATTTTTCATCACATAAGACAATGCTTTTCTTTTTATCTTAAGAAGCTAAGATAATGAAATGCAATTGTCCCAGTCAATCTACCTAAGAGAAAATATGTTTTTTGCTTTTTTTTATATACTTGCCTAAACAAAATGTTCAATTTCAATTTCTTTAGTTTTTCACTTCTCCTACATGAGTCGATTTTCTTTTACCCCTGCTCGTCATCTTGTATTTTTTTTTCAGTATACATTTTATTCATGTTTTAAGCATTGTTTACAAATATTATTGAGTAGTTTGATTTAAAATTGAGTAGTTGTAATAAAAATCATATGTGCAAATTTAAATTCACTAATGGTTTGTTTCTTTCAGGAAGAAATGGCTACAGAAATTAGTCGGCTAATTCATTGCTTTCAAAATGTAGATGCATCACTTTCATTTATTGATGCATTCTTTCAAACCATGTCTAGAGAATGGTTTGGTATTGATCGTTTTAGGCTTGAAAAATTTATGATGGTAAGTTATGAACCAAACATAAATTTTATGCTTCAGATTGCAAAAAAGTGATTTTGTTTATATTATCACTACCAAATTTTCATCAGCTTATTACTAAGATTTTGTCCTTGCTGAATTCTTAACAAGTGGTGAGCTACCTTGTTCGGAACAGTGATTAACCCTTAACATTCATACATCTCACAATAAACAATGTCTAATGTTATAATTAATTTTTAATTAAGTGTTTCAGCAGGAAAAAAATAATTTCAGGTCTTTAACCTGAAGTAAGCACCAATTTAGATATAGGTCATGTTGTAAACCAAAACAAAGCATTTAATTCAGAACAATAATAAAAAAGAAATTCAAAGGTAATGAAACTATAAATTTACTTCACAATTTTTCACTGTATAAAATAACATTAGCTCTCAGATAGTGGTTATTTGCCACAGTAGCTGCTAGATTACATTCTTGCCTTCCAGCAAAAGTTGTGAGCTTTCTGTGTTCTTAGTGTCTATTTATAGTGAGGTTAAATGACAAATAAACAAGTGCTCACCATAGGTGTTGAAATAGGCTGGTACACTCCATATGTTTATAGTTGTCTCATTTCATTTCTAATGCAACGTTGCACTAGGCATTCAGCTGCTGTTTTGCCGGTTGCTGCTTTCATTGTAACCCTACGTTGCATTCCATTACGGTCCATTGAGACACTTTTACAACACTCTTATTTTGGAGAGATCAGTCCTTTTAACAAATGCTATTGAACAGCCTTGTTTATGCAATACTATCATTCGCTGGTCTTAGTCCACCTCATGAGAGCTATAATTTCTTAAAAAAAATTATTCCCCACATGCGATATAATGTTTGTGGAGAAAAGAATTAAAAGTTAAACCCGGTTGCATTTTGTCCATCAGACTGACGGCTTCTTCAGAAGGAAATGCCGCTTGCACTGTGGTTTCATTTATACTACTGGCCCTCTGGCGGTGTAGCTGTGATTCACCTCGGTTTTTACGTAGTAAAAGGTTCCAACCTGATGGGGGGGGGGGGGGCTATGTCACTGTTACATACATTGTCACTCTGCACATTAATGAGTAATTTCTCCATATAATTCAATTTATTATAAATCTAATAAACTTAAATTTAAAAATAAAGATAATTTTTAGTTTTATATTTGTAATTGGTAATTTATTTTCTATTATGGTTTGGGTCAGAGCTGTAGTTCCCTGCTGTTTTTTAAGGTCAGTTTCATGTTTTTCAACTTTTCCAGTGTCCAAGCCATCTGTATATGATGGAGAATCTGAATTGAGGGGCCAATGACATATGTATAAGCATATTAGCACAACAAAAATATATCGAATTTTTAAAAAAAATAAAAATTGCTGTTGTAATTTTTTATATATATATGTATCTTATAAAAATATATAATTCAGGCTTCAAAAATATTTCGTTTTTCAATTTGATGCATATTTTATTAAGCTACAATATAAATAATTTTATAAAGCCATCTGATTGCCATTTCTTAGAAGCACTAAACGGTATTGCCAATTTGCTTGTTAAAGTTCAGATTTGCTGAGGCAACCCTCTGATTATTTCCAAGTATATTTTTGGGGTCATATATTTTTACTTCATATACTCCTCTTGTGGGTGTTCGTTTAATCTATATCATTAATAGCTAGTATTTTTACATTAGTTTCGATGGTTGTGGTACTTGTATGTTATGCTTTTGCATGATGATGTTGAGGGTATTAGAGAACCAAGATATTGGAAAAGGATGGAATATTTCTTTTGCTCAGTATTATTTTGGGCTGGATTTATCTGTGTTCCTAGGTTATATTTATACTTACCTACTTGATAGATTTTCTCCATTTATTTTTTACTGTAACCGACTTGCTGACCTATCATATATATTTCAATTCTTTTCCCAAAGAAGAAATCTAACTTCTTTTTCAAAAGTTAGTTCTTTCTTTTCCCAAAATTAGATTACAGCACCTCAATGCTCTAGTAAAGTAAGTGTTGAAAGCAGCTTTCTTATATTTAGGTGGGTGTGTGGAGTTATGAGCTATGTGATTTGGGACATTAGATTTTCGGTAAACTTTGGTTTCACAATTATTTTGTTTGCGCTCTATTAGAATATCTAAAAAAAGGTAATTTTTCAGCTTCTTGGGTGATTTGAATTTGAGGCATAATATTATTAAATTTATTTAGATGTTCTTGAAGTTCAATGGGTTCATGGTACCAAAAAATTATATCTTGGATATATCATAAGTACACTATGTTGAAAAAAGTGTGCGGATACTTCAATGCTATGTGAATGGAAAACCACTTTCAAAGCTTCCTAACATTGAAAATAAACCTTTTACGCAAAAACTCTTATTGGTGATAAATTGTAGATGTCACTCAATTCTCTCTACATATATTTCCCACAATATTTGTTTAATATTTAAAAAATGAAATGAAACTGAAGCATTTATCTTCAACCTTTGACACATGTGAAAAAATGCTTCAATAGATAAAACACAATTCTCATAACAATTTCTTCACTAACATAAATATCTGAAGTTTGTATGACGATTTTTTAAGATTTCATCAATTTGGAGGCAATGTGATAGTGTCAATTTTCAACCATCTTTGATCAATATTTAAAGAGTCATTGAAGTAGGACCATTTAACAGCAGACAACACTGTCACATTGCCTCCAAATTGATGAAATCTTTAAAAAATTGTCATACAAACTTCAGATATATGATTTATGTTAGTGAAGAAATTGTTACAAGAATTGTGTTTTTATCTATTGAAGTATTTTTTCACGAGTGATATAAAGTTGAAGATAAATGCTTCAGCTTCTATTCATTCTTTAAATATTAAACAAATATTGTGGAAAATATATTTAGAGAGATTTGAGTGGCATTTACAATTTTACGCCAATAAGTTTTTGTGTAATAGGTTTATTTGCAATGTTAGGGAGCTTTGAAAGTGGCTCTCCATTCACATAACATGGAAGTGTCTGGACACTTTTTTAACATAGTGTATAGCATTGGTTTCAAGGATATTTGTCATAATACAGTGTTTTTGATGTGGTGCACCACTACATCTGCCATTAAGCCTGACAGAGGTGATCCCATTGCGACCCCTCTGTTTGTTTTCATATTTGACCATCAACTACAAACCAGTTGTTTGAGGTGGCCAGATCCAGGGCCTCATATACACTAAAGTACTCTGGGGCCATGAGCTTGGCCTCCTGTAACCGTTTAGCCTTGAGCCACATTGCTGCATCCAGCACTGGTGTGCTAGGATACAGGGACACAATGTCAAAGGAGTGGAGTGTGGTTGTTGGTTGAATAGTTGTGTTGTAAATTACTTCAATTGCTTCATGACACGATTTTAAAATATATTCATCATTAGGAAAATATGGGGTAAAAAGTTGTATAGGATTCGTTCCAATTTATAAGTAGGGGCCTTACATTTAGAAACGAGGTCTAAATGGGTAATTTTCTTTATGTAATTTAACTTTCACAAATAGGGGTTGAATATTTGGATATATAAGTGGTGTGCAGGCATTTGTTAAACTTAATGGTAAAAACATCATTTTTAAGGCACTTAATTTTCTTAAGGTTTTTGATACTGGATTTTCAATTAAAGGTTGGCATTTTAATTTTTATAAAATATCTTTAGTTTTGTTTTCATATCCAATTTTATCCATAATTACTAATTGATTGGTTTTATCAGCTGTAAGCATTTTAATTTCATGATTTTCTTCTAACTGTCTTAACTCTTGAGTTTCATTTTGCCATTGTTTCACATTCTGTTGTTGATCATTATTTATAATAGTTCTGTATAGCCTAAATCTTATGGCATCTTTTTCAATTTTAGGAATTTATTTATCATTTAACATCTCTACGAATAGACACTATGAATGCAGCAAGCTCAGAACTTTTGCCAGAAGGCAAGAATGTAATCTAGTATCTACTGTTGCAAATAACCACTATCTGAGAGATAATATTATTTTATACAGTGAAAAATTGTGAAGTAAACTTTTGATTTAAATTTGCACTGTGTCATACAAATTTGTTAATATTATTGCACAATTAAGAAATTACGTATGACTGCATAACTGTATGGTTGCATGTTATGCAGCCAAGAAATGCTTTCATTTACAAAAAGGCTTAGATAAATTGCTGCAGAGACTTAAGTTTTTACAGACAAAGTAAAAAGGTTTTGTAAGAGGTTCCAAGTGATAGCCAACAAAACAGTGATAAAGTAAAGTATAATAGATATATAATGATTAAAAATATCAATTACAAATATAAACCAAAATATATTAATTTATCAGAAGTACAGCTTACTTTAGAGCAAGAGACCACCCTCAGGAGAAGAGCAAAATTTGCATACCCTTCCCCTGTGCCACCTCTTGAAAAACTTATACCCCACATTGAACAATTGATTCAAAAAATTCCTAAAATTGAAAAAGATGCTGTAAGATTTAGACTATATAGAACTATTAAAAATAATGATCAACAACAGAATATGAAACAATGACAAAATGAAACTCAAGAGTTAAGACAGTTAGAAGAAAAATCCTGAAATTAAAATTCTTACAGCTGATAAAACCAATCAATTAGTAATTATGGATAAAATTGAATATGAAAACAAATTTAAGATACTTTACAAAAATTAAAATGCAAACCTTTAACCAAAAATCCAGTACCAAAAACCTTAAAAAAATTAAGTGTCTTGAAAAATGATCTGTTTTTTACCTTAAGTTTAGCAAATACCTGCATGAGGCCCTGGACCTGGCCACCTCAACCAACTGGTTTGTGGTTGACGGTTAAATATGTAAACAAACAGAGGGTGTCCCAATGAGATCACCTCTGTCAGGCTTAATGCAGATGTAGTTGTGTGCCACATCGAAAACACTATTATGACAAAAACTCTTGAAACCAACACTATACTTATGGTATATTGATGATATACTATTTTTTGGAACCATGGGCCCAGTGAACTTCAAGAACTTCTAAATCGATTTAATAATATTATGCCTCAAATTCAATTCACCCATGAAGTTGAAAAAAGATGGAAAATTACCTTTATTAGATACTCTAATAGAGTGCAAAAAAGATAATTGTGAAACCAAAGTTTACCGAAAACCTACTTATGTCCCAAATCTCATAGCTTATAATTCCACACACCCACCTAAATATAAGAAAGCTGCTTTCAACACTTACTTCATTAGAGCATTGAGGTACTGTAATAGAAATCTAACTTTGGGAAAAGAATTGAAATATATATATATGATAGGTCAGCAAGCCGGTTACAGTAAAAAATAAATGAAGAAAATCTATAAAGAAGATAAATATAAATATAACTTAGGAACACAGATAAATCCAGCCCAAAATAGTACCGAGCAAAAGAAATATTCCACCTTTCCCATATCTTGGTTCTCTAACTAATACCCTCACCATCATCATACAAACGTATAATAATATACGAGTACCACACCATCCAAACTAATATAAAAATACTATCTATTAATGATATAGATAAACGAACACCCACAAGAGGAGTATATGAAGTAAAAATAGATGACCCCAAAAATATACTTGGAAATAAAAATAAATATATTGGGAAAACGTATAGACAGATTGAAATGCTTAACCCATCCAGTGTCCAGGCTGAAAAGCAGGTTTCCATCCAGGGGCCAACCTATTTTCTCACTATGCTCAGCCAAAAAAACTTTAACTTTAGAACTTTTTTTCCAAATAACTAATGAAAAGAATTATGACAAGTTATATACCAAATTAATCAGTGTTTAATTCTGGATTTTCTGAAAATCAAGTATTTCACAAAAAAAAACAATATATTTTATTTTAATATATAAATATAATTAAAATTTTTTATATTAATACTAATTTTAATTATATTTATTAAAAATTAAAATTTAATATATTAATAATAATGCTTCTGGCAACACAAACATTTATTAAAAAAAAACAGATTGAAATGACTACAATGCGCATGAATAGGATGACTATATTTCTGAATAACAAAAAAATTACTTTTTTGGTTTTAAGTAAATGTTTTTCTTGTTTCGTATTTTTTTTCTCAGTACCATTGGTCTGTAAATGGTAGCTAGGTAGTCACTGGAAGGAGAGCTATGCACCAATCCCCTGTGATGATGCATAGAACCGGCCAGGCCTAGCACCTAATGTCCGACCCCGCCTTCTCGTGGTGCAGACCGTTAGTACCTTTCAAAAGAGATACTCTCTTGTGGAAGTGAACGGAAGGGGAGGGCTGCCAGATTAGTGTGGCCTACTGATCTGGACAACTATGGCTACTTTTATTTTTTTTCTACCCGGCTGAGGAGTGGTCAACCACACAGGGTCCTGGTGCTGATCATATAAACCCACTGGACTGGACAGATATATGGCTCTGAGCTTGATTATGGATCCTGATTTTGCTGCACTGGTGGGCTTCTGTGGAGGGAAAATCTTCCGCTGTGTTTTCTGTTTGTTTGTGGGTTGACAGCCCCAAGTGAATAGATTCACAGGATATGTTTATCAGCTGGTGGATAATCCTGAGCAGAGGTCATCGCAGGCACCTGAACTCTTTGCTTCTATTGGCATCGTCAAATTCTACATTGGAGGAAGTCTTCCAGTGCAGATGGCTTCAGCCTTTAGTAGTGGGGGAACGGGTCTTTGCCCCATGTCTGTGATTAGGGGGCTGTTTGATATTGTCGGCATTCCTTCTCTCAATAAACCTAATTTCTTTAAAAATCCTACTAATCATTTTCTCTCTGCAGGAACATGGAACGTGAGGACATTACATAGAGATTATTCTCTTGATGTCCTCACGCAGGAATTCCAGCGCTATAACCTAGATATTCTAGTCTTGCACGAGACCAGATGGACAGATAAAAGGTCAGATTCTTAAAAATAATCTTAAATTTCTCTTTTCAGGGAGGGACGACAACAAGCATCACCAAGGCGTGGGTCTGCTTCTCAGCAGACACGCTAGCGATGCTCTTCTGGGATATGAGTGCATTAATGAAAGGTTCTTACAGCAAAATTTCAGACAAGCGTTAAAGACCTGAATGTTATCTGCTGTTATGCCCCCACTGAGGATGCCGATGAGGATGAGAAGGATAGGTTTTATGAACAACTTCAGGATATTTTGAATTCTGTCAAGAAAGGAGATATTACCCTTGTTATTGGTGACTTCAATGCCAAAGTTGGTACTGACTCTGACCTTTGGGGAGGGGTGATAGGCCCTTTTGGTATTGGTAGCTGCAATGGCAATGGGCAACGTCTCCTACAGGTAAGTAAACTCAATGGTTTCAGAATAACTAACACATATTAGAAACACTGCGACATACATAAGTACACATGGGTTTCACCTGATGGGCTGCATAGGAATATGATTGATTATATATTAATTAACAGCAAATGGGCTAGTTCTGTTAGAAATACCAGGGCATATAGGGGAGCTGAAATTGGATCTGACCATTACCTAGTTAAAAGTGTCTTGCAACTTAAACTTAAAAAGTGTTGTGCTAGTGTTAAAAAATTTGCTTTTAATACTGAAGCTCTGAAAGACCCAGTTATAGCCAAAGCTTACCATGATAGGTTACTTAGTCATTATGACAGTCATGGTATGCTTACCACTGAAGTTGAGGAAGAATGGGATCATTTTAAACAGGCTTTTTTGGACACTAACAGTACTCTTTTAGGAAAAAAGGAGCAGAAGAGGCAGAATTATCTGAGTGATAAGGCACTTGAGCTTATTTCAGAAAGAAAGAACTGCAGGAATGTCCTTAATCGATACCCTACTAGTCCTAATAGAAAGCATTACAGAGAACTTAATAAACGTGTAAAAGATAAGTTAGCTGCTGATAAGAATCTTTGGCTTGATGGTTTGGCTGACAAAGCCAAGGAAGCAGTTAGACAGCACAACAGCAGAGAGCTGTACCAGATAGTTAATGTTTTGTGTGGTAGAAAACGGACAGGTATACAGGGATTGAAGGATAAACAAGGTAAGGTTATAGAAGGTGAGGATTCTGTCATGGCTAGGTGGGCTGAGCATTTTAGTGATGTTCTAAACTAAGTAGTTAGTTCTACTCCCATTGTTTGCAATGATGATAGATGCATTGGTGGCTTTAATGTTGGCCCTATAACACAATCCGAAGTTATTTTGGCTGTTTCTAAACTTAAGCTTCATAAATCCCCAGGGGTAGATGAAATTACTACAGAAATGCTTAGAGCTGGGAATGTTTCGGTTACCACTTGGATGACTGAAATTCTGAATATCTTTTATGATAAAGGCATGGTTCCTAAGGATTTTACCAGAGCTATTGTTATCCCTATTTTCAAAAAAGGTGATCGCAGTTCTTATGATAACTATAGGGGTATTAGCCTACTCTCTGTTCCAGGTAAAGTTCTTTCCATGATTGTGCTTAATAGAATTAAGAATCTGGTTGACAGTCAATTGCGTGATGAGCAATGTGGATTCAGAAGTGGTAAGGGGATGTGTGGATCAGATATTTTCACTTAGGCAGATTCTTGAGAAATGTTTAGAGTTTCAGAAACCTTTGGTTGCTAGCTTTGTTGATTTCAAAAAGGCTTTCGACTCTGTTGATCGTCATAATTTGTGGTTGATTGTGAAATCATATGGTATACCAGACAAGTTAGTTAACATAATGAAAGCTCTCTATAATAACACTGAGTCGTGTGTGAGAGTTGGTAAGGCTTGTAGCAATTGGTTTAGCATTACTTCTGGTGTTCGACAAGGGTGCATTTTGTCTCCTTTTCTCTTTAGTTTGGTTATTGATTATGTTAGGCGAAATTCACTTCAAGGGAAAGATTTTGGCCTTAAATGGGCTGGAGATACGAAATTTCTGATTTAGATTATGCTGATGATTTAGCCCTTTTGGCAAATGATGTTGATGAGATGAACTCTTTCATTCGAGCTGTTGATGAGACTGGTAGTAGAGTAGGTTTGGTTATAAACAGAGAGAAAACTAAAGTGATGAAAATTGGTCAGGCAGGCTGTGATTCAGTTAATCTGAATGGTTGCCGTCTTGAGCAGGTGTCACAGTTTAATTATCTTGGGAGCTATGTAACAGATAATGGTGATGTGCGGCATGAGATTAACAGACGAATAGGGATTGCTGCCTGGACTTTTAAGAATCTATGGAGAGTGTGGAGAAATAGGCGTATACACCTAAAGACTAAAATTAGACTGTATAATAGTTTGGTTCTTTCTAGGGTTAGTTATGGTAGTGAAACTTGGACACTCTGTAAACAAGATAACAAGAAACTAGATGCTTTTGATTCCAGAAAACAAGATTCCAGAAAACCAGAAAACAAAAAAAAACAAGATAACAAGAAACTAAATGCTTTTGATTCCAGATGCTTACGCAGTATCTTGGGCATTAGGTGGTTCAACTTTGTAACTAATGATGAGGTTAGGCAAAGGAGTTTGCAACCTCCTTTAAGCAGCATATTGTGCAGAGAGAGACTCCGTTGGTTTGGCCATGTTGCTCGTATGAATAATTATAGATTGGCGAATAGGGTTATGAACAGTGTACCTAAAGGTCTCAGAAAGAAGGGGAGACCTAGGATGCGGTGGGCAGACAATGTCAAACAGGACCTTGTTAAAATTGGTGTGCAGTGGCCAGATGCAGTAGATGTAGCTCAGGATAGACTTGCTTGGAGAACTAAATTGCACTGTCTGGTTGGACCTCCGTAGCCCATGGCTGCTTGAGGTTGATGATGATGATCATGATGACCATACTTTGAGAAAATTCCAGGCTTTTAGCCAACTGTTCTGAGTCAGATAAACAAGTCAACTTCAGAATTAAAAAAAAATAACCAATCAACAGAAATAGATCTGTTATATACCAAATTAAATGGAATTTAATTACGAATTTTATGAAAATAAATAATATAAATAAATTTGCAAGCATATTGATTTTAATAAGCCTTTTTCAATGTGATATGGTGAGAAAAAAAATCTCACTGTATAATTAAGGCTACATTTTGGAAAACCTGCTGAATAAAAATAATTAAATTATATATTTATTGAAAAGAATTTTTCTCCCAAATATAATATTCAACCTGAAATATGATTTTCATTTCTTTTAATGATTCTTTTCAGTATTGTATATATTAAACATGGCCAGTGTTATACAACGTGACTTGGCCTTCCCACATTCATGGGATTTTCTGAGCTGGTTATGAAATGCAGAAAAATCTTCCTTGGCTGCTTTTTTTCCAAACATTATGAATTTTTTCTTTGGGTATTGAAATTTGGTGATCTTGGCTAAGTGCAGAAAGGTTTGTGCACCAAGGACCAGCCCTTCCCGAAATTGACCTCCCAAATGATGGTCATTTACCGTAACAAGAAAGTCTATTTTGCTTCTATATCCAAGACATTCAATTTCTGAAAATGGTACCAGCTCAAAGTTTTTTTTTTATTAAAAAAGCAAACAAAAAATAATAAGTGAAAAATTACATATAATCTAATGGGATGTTAAATTAAATATCCGGAACAACTTCTAAGCTGGCCTCCGATCTAGCATAACTCGGAAAGATCGATAAATCAGCCAATTGAAGATTGCTAACAGACAGAAGTAAGTATACAGAAATGAATTTGCTTTCATATCCAAGACCTCATTTATTTTCAAGAAATGATAAGTATATCAAAGTTTTATTGGAAAAGTAATAAATAATAAAATAAAAATTAACACATAGCTTAATGCAATGTTAAAATATCCACAGCAACAAGTTGTAGGCCGGCCATACAATATAACTATGAAAAATCAATACTTATCAATTGGTCAAAAGGTCGCTGATTTCTGAAAATAAATTTATTGAAATGAAAACTAACTAAGGTTTAAATATATATATATATAAAAAAAACTAACTTTAGAAAGGGTATCCAATATGCTGCACCAAAACTGTGAACAATGTGGGAGCCACTTATATAACATGGAAAGAGATAGTATGTATCAGCCATCTGCATTGTGTTTGACTCGGTGAAGCATAACTAATTAAATGCAAGTGCAACCAGAATTTCTAAGAAGGATGTGTTTACTTTCAGTTTCAATTTGAAGGATGCTGGGAAAAATGATAAAAATAACTTGGGAATACTGAAGTAGGTTTATGACGGAAAAGAGTGTGAAACGGAAAATAAAAAATTTTGGTACATATTTTGTAATTACTTCTAAAATCTATCGTTTTTAAAAATAGCAGTGTTTTTGTTAATTTTTAGGAGATTTTCGAAAATTTAAGGAAAAATCTGTTGATAATAGTTCAAATCAAACTTGTAGGCTTAAATCAGAGGGTTGCCTCAGCAAATATGAACTTTAACAAGCAAATTGGCAATACCGTTTAGTGCTTCTAAGAAATGCAATCAGATGGCTTTATAAAATTATTTATATTGTAGTTTAATAAAATATGCATCAAATTGAAAAACGAAATATTTTTGAAGCCTGAATTATATATTTTTATAAGATACATATATATAAAAAATTACAACAGCAATTTTTATTTTTTTTTAAAATTCGATATATTTTTGTTGTGCTAATGCTTATACATACGTCATTGGCCCCTCAATTCAGATTCTCCATACATATACAGATGGCTTGGACACTGGAAAAGTTGAAAAACATGAAACTGACCTTAAAAAACAGCAGGGAACTACAGCTCTGACCCAAACCATAATAGAAAATAAATTACCAATTACAAATATAAAACTAAAAATTATCTTTATTTTTAAATTTAAGTTTATTAGATTTATAATAAATTTGAATTATATGGAGAAATTACTCATTAATGTGCAGAGTGACAATGTATGTAACAGTGACATAGCCCCCCCCCCCCCCCCCCATCAGGTTGGAACCTTTTACTACATAAAAACCGAGGTGAATCGCAGCTACACCGCCAGAGGGCCAGTAGTATAAATGAAACCACAGTGCAAGCGGCATTTCCTTCTGAAGAAGCCGTCAGTCTGATGGACAAAATGCAACCGGGTTTAACTTTTAATTCTTTTCTCCACAAACATTATATCGCATGTGGGGAATAATTTTTTTTTTAAGAAGTTATAGCTCTCATGAGGTGGACTAAGACCAGCGAAGGATAGTATTGCATAAACAAGGTTGTTCAATAGCATTTGTTAAAAGGACATCTCTCCAAAATAAGAGTGTTGTAAAAGTGTCTCAATGAACCATAATGGAATGTAACAAAGGGTAACAATGAAAGCAGCAACCGGCAAAACAGCAGCTGAAGGCCAAGTGGAACATTGCATTAGAAATGAACTGAGATAACTATGAACATATGGAGTGTACCAGCCTATTTCAACACCTATGGTGAGCACTTGTTTATTTGTCATTTAACCTCACTATAAATAGACACTAAGAATGCACAAGATCACAAATTTTGCTGGAAGGCAAGAATGTAATCTAGCAGCTACTGTTGCAAATAATCACTATCTGAGAGCTAATGTTATTTTATACAGTGAAAAATTATGAAGTGAATTTTAATTGAAATGTGCACTGTGTCATTCAAAGTTGTTAAGTAAAACTTTTGCTTTCTTTTTTAACCCTTTGCATGTTTCACCTGCTTGCAGAACTGAAGCTGGTGAACAGTATTTTTTGATTTTCAGATTAAAAAAAATGGTAATTAGGCAAGTGTGGAAAAAAATCAATTCATCCATCTCCTTTACACAAACTCAGGATCTCCTAATTACCACCAGTTGCTCTACTATTTGAGCTAAGGAAGGGGCAATTCACACTTGCTTAAGAAAGGTTGTGATATGAAGCTTTACTGTGTGATTCTTAAGTATCAGGGGTGCTCATGTGCTATTTATACTGACGAAAACCTACTTTTCTAGCCATATAGCATGTAATATACTTTCAGATACTCGGCATCGAAGCTCTGGATCGAAATAACCTCTCCACTATAGGCTAGCAACCAATTTGAAAGGAAGTAATGAAGCTCACTACAGTGCTACTCATTTGTAGTGATTAGGCAGGTGTAAAAAAATCCACTCATCCACCTCCAATAATAACTCGTGTTCTCCTTGTTATACACCAGTTGCTTTATCATTTGAGAGCTAAGGCAGGGGCAATTCATACTTGCTTAAGAAAGGCTGTGAAGCTTTACTTTGTGATTCTAAATGTTGTGCTCGTGTGCTATTCATTTTAACCAAACAGTTTATCAGAACCAAACTTTTATAACCACATTGCAAGTAATATACTTTCGGCTATTCAGATGCTCAGTATCGAAGCTCTGGGTGAAAATAGCCTGATGGATGATTTTTAAACACTCTGATGGTAATTTTTTCAGATGGGTGATATTTTTATACTTGCTTAATTACTACAAATAAACTGCTGTAACAAGCTTCATTCCTTCTTTAAAAAAAAATTGTTTTTTTTTTATCATTATCTTGAAGTAACTAGTAGAGATAGGTCATGTTATGTATGGGAAAACTATAAGGCATTTAAATCTTTAAGTACAGAAAGATGGATGATATATTTTATGTATTTTTTTTTTCCTAAAGAAAGTAAAAGTTTACTGTATTTTTTAACTTATTTTCGAAGAAGGCATTGTGTTCATACTGTCATTTGTCAGTCAGCAGACATTTAACTTGTTTTAAGAGATAAATGAAAGATTATATTTCGGTTGGACAGGTACTAATGAAACATTATTTTCACTGTTAGAAGTTTCTAAAATTGTAAAGCAGCAAAAATTTATATGAATCGCCATAAATTTAAAATTAGGTATTTTTAGCATGTTTTAATTTTTGTTGCATTTTGGCCCTTTTCAGTTTGTAGACATTATTTTTTTTAAAGATAAATTAAAAAATTCTTTTTGGGTTGGATAAGTGTTGATGAAATATTACAATTTACGCTTTAGAAATTCCTAGTATCTTTAACTAAAAATAACTTAAAATTCCCTGTCACTGAGCAATAAAGTTATCCTTCAAAGTATTTACATGTTAAAAGTTTTTAGGAGAAAACTCTGAAACTTTCCAGAGCAAGGACACTGCTCCATCTTCAGTGAAGTGACACCATGTGGTGGAGTTATGGCTGTTTAGAGCTTTCCACATGTTATGAAGGGCAAATCCAGTGTCGCAGTTGCAGGTGGGGACGGGCGAGGTCATTATTTCAATAGACTCATGAACTATGGTTCTGCAAAAAGTGGATGCATGCAAACAGTGTGGCATGCTCCCAATCTATTGTTGCTGCATGTTGTACTGCTAGCTCAGCAGTGGCCATTGTTAGCTTATTTTTGCTGACATCTGTTTGATGCTCTGCGAACCTCTCTTATAAAGAATGTATGATTTTTCTGATATAATAGACAACGGAATTATCCGACAAATATAGGGGAAATTGGTATACGCCCGATTTTTGAAGTATGCTAAATTTGTCTCTGCCCTTTTGATAATTTTCTTCAGATTTGGAGCTGGGCTGAAAACAATTTTGATATTTTGGGCTCTGAGTAATTTGCATACTGATTCGCATAGGATAGGAACATAAGAAATGTATCTTAAAAAATTGCACGTTCAGAGTCAGTGATTTGGAGGAGAGCCAAATCTATTTTCGTTTCTATATTTACTGATTTGCTTTTCTATTGTTGTTAGGTGGAAGCCATGGGATACAGTAATGTAATGGATGTTTTGAATTTTTTTCAAGCAGCTGCTCGTTTGAAGATACGGAGAAGGCCCTGTGGGTGAGGGAATGGAAGACTGCAATTTTGTACAACCATGGGGTGCATGAGTCTGCACTCTTGACAGAAGGCATGGGACATAGGTAGGCTTTTGGTATACTGATGTCGTCATGGCTCCTGCATCATCTTTTTGAATGAAAACATCTAAATAGGGGATGGCACTGCTATTTTCCTCCTCCTTCGTAAAACGTATCATATGATATATATTGTTGGCAGAGTAAATGAGACAGTTTAATTGCTCATTGTTGCCATTTCAAATTAAAAATATATCGTTGACATAGCGACACCAGAAGAAGGGTAAAATTGCTGCTGAGTTGATAATTTTGTTTCTTTATCTTGAAGGACAATCTCGTACAGGATGCCAGAAAGGGGTGGTCCCATGGGGTCCCCTGAGTCCTGCCTGTAGATTTGGTTGCCGAACTGGAAATAATTGTTTTCAGTAATGAGTTTTAGAGCCTCATGAATGGCATTGATTTATGGAAGGGAAAATTTTTGCTCTTCAATAATTTTTGTCTGAAATAACATGATAGCTTCAAAAACTGGAGTGGATGGGAATAAAGGGACTACATCAAGTGTGACTAATTTGCTGTCGAGAGGAATGAGCAGATACTTGAGTCTGTTGAGAAATTCCACCATCAACTTTATAGAAAATGGCTGATCAAAATGAAGCTGGACAAAAGTTTCGATAAATTCTTTTGAAGAAAAATGTTGAGGATGATCTATTGCACACTGGCAGCCAGATGGGGTAATTATCTTTGTGCACTTTGCACTGGACGAACATTCATGGTGTCTGGCAGTTGGATGGCACTGTGCTCTTCTTAAGGTCCTTGGGGAGCCACCTGTTGTTTTTTAGCCTGCACACCTTGTTTTTGATGCTATTGGTGGGGTCAGCATTTAGATTGGTACAATTTGCAAAGTTCAAAATATTGGCATCGTAGTCATTTTTGTCAGCTTAAGTAATAATGGCTGGTGTTTTGAACGAATTTTTAAGGCCGGAAAATATTCATACGAGAAATTTCTCTCTGGGTTTGGGTTTGTTTTACCTCTGAGCAACACTTTTTTGCACACCATGGGCTAAATGGCCAGGTCACATGGACCCCGAAGGCTCAGAGAAGGTTGGAGGAGGGGACCCACTGGAACAGCTGTTGAGAGACAGATGGTAGCCTCCCTTCAAGGCCATCCAGCGTGTTCTTTAACGTGCACAGGGTATGGCTCTCACGCACATGGCGCCATGGCTTAACGTCCCATCGGACGGACGGCGGCCTTTCCAAGCCCATCGGTGCCCCCTACTGACAGTGAGTAGGGTGGGGAAATTTGCGGAGATAAATCACAACGCTGACCCAGCTGGGACTCGAACCTGGGAAGTATAGATTATGAGCCTGGCGCGCTACTGACCGAGCCACCCCTGCCCCTTCTTTCTGAGTAGGGTGGAGACTTTTGTTGGGAGTTCGTGAATTTGAAGACTTTCTGTCTTATTAGATTGATTTGCATAGGATATAGCATTAATTTTATGCTCTTCCAGATGTTGTGCACATTGCTAATAATATTTTCAATTTCATTTTCTATTGAATGGGCTGAATTTAGGACCATGTTCCAGAGCAGCCAATTCATTAAGAGGAATTTTTTTGTTGGACATATTAATCACAGGAAGAGGTTTAAAAATAGGGCCAAAAGGCTTATCTGAGGTTTGAGTGAGCCACTGGATCTTTTTAAGATGTTTCTGTCTAGTATCATTTTTGCTTTTTGTTTCTGTGTAGTGGAGCCTTTCCAGTAGATCCATAAGCACAATGGGAAGGCATCTGTAGTAAAAGTTCTGGTGTGCCTGGTAAGCCTCTGCTTCAATTCTTGAAATGTGCCTCCTTTTCTCTTGTATTAGAACATGGAGAAGTTTGCCTTCCGCTGTGCGCAGCACACATTGACACAAGCCAGGGAGGCTGCCGCATGTTAGGCCAATCGATTGTGGAATAGCATAGTTGCCTCAACAGCTCAGTAGAAACCACCCTTCCAGTATCCACATCATCTGTATCATTTGCAGAATCCGAAATGAGAGGACGAGAACAGATGTATCTGTTTTTAGTACAACAAAAAAAAAACGATTATTTTAAAAATAAAAATTGCTGTTGTAAAATTTTATATATTGATATCTTATAAATATATTTAATTCAGGCTTGAGAAATAATGTTTTGTTTTTTAATTTGATGCATATTTTATTAAACCAGAATATAAATCACATGTTAGAGCCATCTGATTGCCATTTCTTAGAAGCATTATACGATATTGCTGATTTGTTTGTTGAAGTTATCCTACACTGAAGCAATCACCTGATTTAAGCTCACAAGTTTGATTTGAACTGTTATCAATAAATATTTCCTTAAAGTTTTGAAAATCTCATATAAATTAACTAAAAACTACTGTTTTTAAAAACAGAGATTTTGGAAGTAATTGCAAAGTATATACCACCATTTACTTTTGTTCTACACTCCTTTCTGCCACAAACCTATTTCACTATTATTAGAGTTATTTTTATCATTTATCCCGGCATTCTATGCGTCTTTCCTGCCTTTCAGATCGAAACTAACTAACAAAAGCTTTCGTAGAAAGCAAGCAGAGTTGCAGTTCCAAAGTTCCCTGCAGTCTAAAGTAGGTCACATAGCAGGTGCCAGAGACGTAGGAATGTGTTGGCATCGGAGCAGTTGCCAAGAGCTCCGGAATCACAGGGTGGTGCTGGGGTGGCACAAGCTGTTCCACGGTATCTGACATTTATGTACAAAATAAAATCGAATGATTAGCCGCCCCTAGTTCGTTGAATTTAATACATATTGTTTAAACAGTCATATCATCAAGACAGCACGTTATAAATTTTCAATATTTCCTATAAAAATATTTTTTTCCTTTTATCGGTGGACAATTAGGACCCCCCTGCACCGCACATGCCATAAAACAGTTTTGGAGCGCAATTTCCAACTGTTTATATTGCTTTTACAAATCATGCTGTTACAAAATAAAATTCTGTTACATGGGTATCTTATTCTTTAGACGGGAGTTCATAATTTGTATATTGTATTGAATTATTATGTTTATAAACCCCGGGATTGTTTAAGATCAACATGAGAACAGGAGCTTACATCATCACTTTATTTCCCTATCAATCGATCGAGAACTGACTCAGAAAATTACTTTTGATGAGATTATTAATGATTTTGCCAAAGAAAAATTAAATTATTTTAAAAATAATTACTTGCATAATTAATTGCAATTTCTTTTGTAATTATTTATGTGCAATTAATATTTATTCATGTAACTGCATTAAAAAAATGACAATAAATATATATAATATAAATCACGTGTATTTTTTTTATCAATGACTGAACAAGGGCGAACAATTAGAAATTTGCCAAGGGTGCCAAAAGCCTAGCTACGCCTCTGTCAGGTGCAGTTGAGTACAGTGACCTTGTTATTGCTCAATTGTGCAGTAAAGAGACCATAGTGAATGATTATTGAATAGCTTCTTGGTATAAAATAATGTGACCATACATCTATCAAGTTAGTATTAACCTTTGTTTTCATTTCTGTAAATTTTATTTTCACAAATTATTAATTTTTTTTCACCATCTGATCTATCGTTTTTTTTTTTTTTTTGGGGAGGGGGTTATGCTACATTGGATTGCCAGCTTTACAAGTCATTGTGGATATTATTTAACATCGCATTAGGTTATATGTTAATTTTCTTTTCTTGTAAAGAAACTGATTTTATATTGTTTCCTGAAAATGAATGAGGTATTGATATTGAAGCAAAATGGACTTCCTTGACAACACAAGTTGTTTACATGAATGATTTAATACTTTCTCCCCAAAACTGAATTATAAACTCCCTTCTTTAACTTGGTATTTTATTTTATTTTTTTTTAAATTAAATCTTAGTTTTCATTGCTGTAGATTTACTTTATTTCTTAAATTATTCATCTTTTTGCCAATTATCTATTTTTCAGAGTTATGCTAAATCGGTAGCTGGCTTACAACTTGTTGCTGTGGATATTTTATTTAACATTGCATTAGGTTAGCTGTTAAATTTTCTTTTATTATTTATTACTTTTCCAGTAAAAGAAATTTTGATCTGGTATCATTTTCTGAAAATGAATAAGGTCTTGGATACTGAAGCAAATATTTTGGTAAATTAGCGATCTTTCTGAGTTATGCTACATCGGATGGCCATTTTAAAAGTTGCTGTGAATGTTATTTAATATCCCATTAGATTATATGTAATTTTTCTTTAATTTCTTGTTTTTTTTTAGTAAAAGAAACTTTGAACTTGTACCGTTTTCTAAAAATGAATGAGGTCTTGGATATGGAAGCAAAATGGACTTCCTTGGCATATATATATATCAGTCCTTGTGCAGGAGAACAATTTCAGGAAGAGTCCCCCCCCACCTCCCATGCTAAACTCACTTTGGACATTTTACTCCCCCTTCCCTCTTGGAAAAATTTCATTTTAAAACAATTTATGAGTACGAGTTTTATGTTTATGTTGAATGATTTTAAAAGCACCCCCTAGTATCTTGGTGTGCCACTCTGAGGATATAACGTTTTTGGTTGTTGTTTTTCTGCTTTGGTGCAGAAACCTTTCTGCACTTGCACTTAGACTTAGCCAAGATCGCCAAATTTCAACATCCAAAGAAAAAAATTTGTACCGTTTAATTAAAAAAGCAGCCAAGAAAGTTTTTTTTTTCCATTTCATAACCAGTTCAGAAAATCCCATGAATGTGAGAAATTCAAGTCGCTTTGTATAACACTGGCTGTGTTTAAAATATGCAATACTGAAAGGAATCATTAAAACAAATAAAAATCATGTTTCAGGTTAAATATTGTATTATTTGGGAGGAAAATTCCTTTTGATTAATTTACAATTTAACTATTTTTTATTCATCAGGTTTTGAAAATTAAGCCTTAATATATTGTATAGTGCAATCTTTTTTTCACCATATCATGTTGAAAAAGGCTTATTAAAATCAATATACTTGTAAATTTGTTTATGTTATTTATTTTCATAAAATTTGTAATTAAATTCTGATTAATTTGGTCTATAACACAACCTATTTCTGTTCATTGGTTATTTTTTAAAAACATTGTAAAGTTGACTTATTTATCTGACTAAATTAACACAATTGGCTAAAGGCTTAACACAATTGGCTAAATTTTTTCAAAGTATGGTACCAAGAAAAAAATTACAAAACGAGAGAAATGTTTACTCGAAACAAAAAAAAAATATTTTTTTTTTGTTATTCAGAAATGAATAGCCTTTTTATTCATGTGCATTATAATCATTTCTGTCTCTTAGTTTGTTTTTTAATAATTTTTTTCTGTTGCCAGATGCATTTTTTTATGTGCATGACTCTAAAAAAACCTATTAAAATAAAACTAGTCATCTTTTTTGTTAAATATTATATTTTCAGAAAATCCAAAATTAAATGCTGATTAATTTGGCATATAACATGCTATATAATTATAAAAATAAAAAAAATAATTAGTTATACGGCAAAAAAAAAGTTCTAATGTTAATTTTCTTTTTGGCTGAGCATAGGGAGAAAATAGCTTGGCCTCTGGATGGAAACAGTTTTTCAGGCTGGACACTGGAAGAGTTAATAGTGCTGTCTAATGTTGGAAAATGCAAAAACTTTAAACAAATGATCTATTTATGCTACAAATTTGAAATTTTGGTAGTAGAGTGTTATGAACAAGAGGTTTACATTGGGAGCAATGTTTTTCCTCATTGTCCCAGGGGATTGGGAAAATGCAATATTTTGGTTTCAAGAATTAGATGAAAAAATCTTTTTGTGTGTGTGTGTGTGTGTTTTATCAATATAAATACCCCTCAAGCAGCTGCTTGCCACAGAGGTCTGACAGGAGCCTGTCAGTTTATATGCCATAGTAGAAGGTCTGTGAGGATGGCAGGCCCTCAGCAGAAAAACAACACACACAACCATGTCTTACCCGGGGCTCGAACCCAGGTCCTTTAGATCAGTAGCCAAGTGTGCTAACCACTCGGCCATGGGATGGCTTTTTTTTTTTTATCAATATATGAGTAATTAAAAATATAATTGCTGCATCATGCCTGTCTCTAATGGAGATAATAATGGATTTCCCTATTATTATGAATAGAAATAAATTTCCCTTAACAAAATTAAATTATTATTTTATATATTAAATCATGATGAAAGTGAGACCTCAGCAGAAAGACAACACAGAAACATGCATACTTTATCTGGGGCTGAAACCCAGATCCCTTTGATCAGTAGCCAAGTTGTGCTAACCACTCATTGTGATTACTTTGGGAAATCATATTTTGGTTTTATTTACCAGCCAGGCCTAGCACCTAATTTCCGACCACACCCTCTCGTGGTGCAGACCGTTAGTACCTTTCAAAAAGATACGCTCTTGTGGAAGTGAACAGAATGGAAGAGCTGCCAGATTAGTGTGGCCTACTGATCTGGACAACTATGGCTACTTTTCTTTTTTTTTTTTCTACCCTGCTGAGGAATGGTCATCCACACAGGGTCCTGGTGCTGACCATATATACCAACCTGAATGGAATTACTGCTCTGAGCTTGATTATGGATCCTGATTTTGCTGCACTAGTGGGCTTCTGTGGAGGGAAAATCTTCCGCAGTGTTTTCTGTTTGTTTGTGGATTGACAGCCCCAAGTGAATAGATTCACAGGATACGTTTATCAGCTGGTGGATAATCCTGAGCAGAGGTCATCACAGGCACCTGAACTGCTTATACTGGCATCGTCAAATTCTACATTGAAGGAAGTCTTCCAGTGTATATGGCTTTAGCCCAAGAATTCCACCATTGTAATTTAGATATTCTTGGCTTGCAAGAGACCAGATGAACAGATAGGTCAGATTATGTAAAATAATCGTAAAATTCTCTTTTCAGGGAGGGACAATAATAAGCATCACCAAGGCATAGATCTGCTTCTCAGCAGGCATGCCAGTGATACTCTTCTAGGACATGAGTGCATCAATGAAAGGTTTCTTACAGCAAAATTTCAGACAAGCATTAAATTAAAGACTTTAATGTTACCTACTGTTATGCCCCCACTGAGGATGAGAAGGATAGGTTTTATGGGCAACTTCAGGATATTTTTAATTCTGTCAAGAAAGAAGATATTACTCTTGTTCTTGGTGACTTAAATCAGGGCTTCTTAAACTTTTTCTACTTGCCTTTTTCCTTTTCGCCAACTTTTCCCACTCGTGACCCCTTTTCGCCTGAGAAATTTTTACGTGACCTGGGTATGTAGGTATATAAAATAAGTATACAGATCAAAAATTTACTGATAATAAATCATAAAGAAATTTATTTAAAAAAAATTCTTTGGTATACATATAATTTTACCATTTATTAATGACGAAAGCAAATTGGCATATAATGAGATGGATGTGGTTAGTTATTTTTACATAAAGAATTAAATCATGGCTGAATATTTGACACTGCAGGACATAGAACATCTTCAATGTTTTTCAGAGTTGAACGATATTTTGATTTTATAATCGTCAGTGCCGAGAACGCCGCTTCATATAAATTCGTAGTACAAAATGGGAGAAGTATGTTTAGGGCCATTTCAGAAATTGTTGGAAATTCTCTCCTAATCCCAAGCCAAAATTCATTTAACAATATTTTAGGAAACTCGAGTTTTAAACCTGTGTCACTTGATAACTTGGCAAATTCTTCTTGAACTTTTAATGGCAGATGACGGATGTTTTTGATTTCAATTGAGTATGTTTTATGAACCCAACTTAGTTTTTTAGAATCAAAATTTGAAGGGAGGTAGTTCTGAAACTGTCTCCAGGCACTTCAGATGATCAATTATACTAAGTCTTACAATTAAATCTTTGGGAAGGTTACTTTCAATTATAAAATCTGTAGCTGTAAACATTTCTAAAGAACCATTTTCTACCCTATTCTTCCATATGTTAACTTTTTTAGTAAAACTTTCAATTTTACCTTTTAACATAAATATGTTACAATTTTTTCCTTGAAGTCACTTGTTTAAATCATTCAGTTTTTCAAAAATATCTGACAAATAACACAGTTTTGAAAGCCATAAGTCATTATGAAAAAAATTAAAATCGGATTTCTGCTCAGTCAAAAACATAACAACTTATCTTCAATTTCAATAATCTGTTACTTTGCCCTCTTGAGAGCCACCTTACCTCAGCATGTAGCAATAAGCTTTTGTAATCGGAGTCCATATCTTTGCAAAGATTTGAAAACAAACGACTGTTAAAGGCATGGCTTTTAACGAAGTTAATGGGTTGGGTTGTTTCACCTCTGAGCGGCACTTTTTTGCACACCATGGGCTAAATGGCCAGGTCACATGGACTCCGAAGGCTCAGAGAAGGTTGGGGGAGGGGACCCACTGGAACAGCTGTTGGGAGACAGATGGTAGCCTCCCGTCAAGACCATCTAGTGTGTTCTTTAACATGCACAGAGTATGGCTCTCCTACACACGGAGCCACGTTTTAACGTCCCATCAGACGGATGGCGGTGGCCTTTCCAAGCTCATCGGTGTCCCCCTACTGACCTTGGGCAGGGCGGGGAATTTTGCGGAGATAAATCTCGATGCTGACTCAGCTGGGACTCGAATCTGGTAACTGTAGATTGCAAGCCTAATGAAGTTAATGATTTTGATAGTATCACGAAGCACAACATCTAACTCTGGTGATATTTTTTTGTCTCAATGGATCATGCAATGAGTAAAAGTGATACGTTCATTGCCACCAGCTTTAACTTTTGCTCCAACACCATATGTACAGACTCCAATGCAATTTTTCCACTGTAAACCTTCATTTGTGAAAAATTCATCGACTTTAAGATATATATCTTCCCCTCTTGTGTACCCTTCCAAAGGGTAACGAAACAATAATTCCTCATGTATGCTTCCTTCAAAAACATATCTTACGTAAAAAACAACTGTGCCATGTTAGAAATATCAGTTGTTTCATCGAACTGAATTGCAAACTTTGGGCTGCCCTTAAGCCTGGTAATAAGCTGCTGAAATTGGTCTTTACTAATTTCGAAATTCTTTTGGAAACAGTATCATTTGACAAAGGAATATTACGAATTTCATCCCCATACTTTTTCCCATAAACTATTTCTGACATTTTAATAGCAGCAGGTAACACAAGATCTTATCCTATCGTGTAGGGCTTTTTAGTTTTTGCAATTAAATAAGAAGTTTTGTAAGATGCAAGTAAATACTTTTCGTTGACAGTAACAAATTTCTCAAAACATTGGTTTTCTTTATTTGAAGATTTTACAAGTCGTTCAAAATATTCCTTTCGTTTATTGCAGTACGTTGCATGCCTGGTATTAAGATGTCATTTCAATTTGGCTGGTTTCATGCTCTCTGCAGCCAAAACTTCATTACAAATTAAGCAAATAGGTTTTTCCACACCATCATGATTATTAGAAATAAATCCGTATTACAAAAATGATTCGGCATATTTTCTTTTGTCAATTTAGGTGTACTACAACCCGGTAGTGAAGACTCTGCCACATTGTCATCAGTATTTTTACCTGTTCTGTCTAAATTTAGCCACTTATCCATAATCCAATATAATCCAAAGATATACTATTTTGATGCTTACATGCTGAGGAATGACGATAGGAAAATATTAAAAGTCTTTATTTTTCGTAATTAAACTATTATGTTTTTATAAGAGTAAAAACTTTATGTTTACTGACAAAACAATGCTAATCATAAAACACAATAGTCTCAAATCTGAGCCAAGGTGTTTCTGGTAGCGTCGTTGATGCTGCGTGGTGTGACGGCATGCACAGTTCAAAGTGCGCACATTGTGTGTTAAGAACAAGGCTGCAATGAAGTCACGCTGCAGAAACACCTCAGAGTCATTACGTGTTTCATTTTGAATTAATTTTTGATCATTGCACGTTCATAAACCTTTTACTGTTGCCAAATTTTTTGCAACACCCACATTCAGTTATGCGACCCCATGTGGGGTCGCGACCCACAGTTTAAGAACCTATGACTTAAATGACAAAGTTGGTACTGACTCTGACCTTTGGGGTGTTGTGATAGGCCCTTTTGGTTTGGTAGATGCAATGGCAATGGCCAATGTCTCCTACAGGTAAGTAAACTTAATGGTTGCAGAATAACTAACACCTGTTATAAACACCATGACATACATAAGTACACATGGGTTTCACCAGGTGGGCTGCATAACAATATGATTGATTACGTAATAATTAACAGCAAATGGGTTAGTTCTGTTAGGAATACCAAGGAATAAAGGGGAGCTGAAATTGGATCTGACCATTATCTTGTTAAAAGTGTCTTGCAACTTAAACTTAAGAAGTGTTGTGCTAAGGTTAAAAAATTACCTTTAATTCTGAAAGCTCTGAAAGACCCAGTTATAGCTAAAGCTTACCATGATAGGTTACTTAATCATTTGATAGTCATGGTTTGCTTACTACTGAAGTTGAGGAAGAATGGGACCATTTTAAACAGGTTTTTTTTTTTTTGGAAACTAACAGTGCTCTTGTAGGAAAAAAGGAGCAGAGGAAGAAGAATTATCTGAGTGTTAAGGCACTTGAGCTTATTTCATCAAAAAGAAAGAAAACTGGAAGGATGTCCTTAATCAATACCTACAAGTACTAATAGAAAGCATTACAGATAGCTTAATAAGCATGTGAAGGATCAGTTAGCTGCTGATAAGAATCTTTGGCTTGAGATTCTTATCAGAAGAAAGATTCTTATCAGTTAGCTGCTGATAAGAATCTTTGCCAGTTAGCTGCTGATAAGAATCTTTGGCTTGGCGGACAAAGCTGAGGAAGCAGTTAGACAGCACAAGAACAGAAAGCTGTGCCAGCTAGTTAATATTTTGTGGGGTAGAAAACAGAGAGGGATTGAAGGATAAGCAAGATAAGGTTATAGTATAGAAGGTGGGGATTCTGTCATGGCTAGGTGGGCTGAACATTTCAGTGATGTTCTAAACAATGTGGTTAGTTCTATTCCCATTGTTTGCAATGATGATAGATGCATTACTGGCATTAATGTTGGCCCTATAACACAATCTGAAGTTATTTTGGCTATTTCTAAACTGAAACTTCATAAATCCCCAGGGATTGATGAAATTACTACAGAAATGCTTAGAGCTGGGAAAGTTTCAGTTACCACTTGGATGGCTGAAATTTTGAATTCCTTTTATGATAAAGGCATGGTTCCTAAGGATTTTACCAGAGCTATTGTTATCCCTTTTTTCAAAAAAAGGTGATTGCAGTTCTTGTGATAACTATAGGGGTATCAACTTACTCTCTGTTCCAGGGAATGTTCTTTGCATGATTGTGCTTAATAGAATTAAGAATGTGATTGAAAGTCAATTGCATGATGAGCAATGTGGATTCAGAAGTGGTAGGGGATGTGTGGATTAGATATTTTCACTTAGGCAGATTCTTGAGAAATGTTTAGAGTTTCAGAAACCTTTGGTTGCTGGCTTTGTTGATTTCAAAAAGGTTTCAACTCTGTTGATTGTCATAATTTGTGGTTGATTGTGATTTCATATGGTATACCAGACAAGTTAGTTAACATAACGAAAACTCTCTATAATAACACTGAGTCATGTGTGAGAGTTGGTAAGTCTTGTAGTAATTGGTTTAGCATTGCTTCTAGTGTTCAAGGTTGCATTTTGTCTCCTTTTCTCTTGAGTTTGGTTATTGATTATGTTATGCGAAATTCACTTCAAGGGAAAGATTTTGGCCTTAAATGGGCTGGAGATACAAAAATTTCTGATTTAGATTATGCTGATGATTTAGCCCTTTTGGCAAATGATGTTGATGAGATGAATTTTTTCATTAAGTCTGTTGATGAGACTGGCAATAGAGTTGGTTTGGTGATAAACAGAGATAAAACTAAAGTGATGAAAATTGGTTAGGCAGTTGGTGTTTCAGTCGCTCTGAATGGTTGCGCCATTAAGCAAGTGTCTCCGTTTAATTATCTTGGGAGTTGTGTAACAGGTACTGGTGATGTGTGGTTTGAGATTAACAGGCAAATAGGACTGAGCAATACCTCTGAGACTATTAGGAATCTATGAAGAATGTGGAGAAATAGGCATATACACCTAAAGACTAAAATTAGACTGTATAATAGTTTGGTCCTTTCTAGGGTTCGTGTTGGTAGTGAAACTTGGATGCTTTGTAAACAAGATAACAGGAACTTGATGCTTTTGATTCTAGATTCTTACACAGTATTTTGGGCAAAGGAGTTGGCAACCTTTAAGCAGTATATTTTGCAGAGAGAGACTCCGTTGATTTCTCCATGTTACCCATATAGATAATTGTAGATTAGCGAATATGGTTATGAAGAGTGTGCCTAAAGGCATCAGAAAGAGGGGGAGACCTAGGATGTGGCAGGCAGACAATGTCACACAGGACCTTGTTAGAATTGGTGTGTAGTGGCAAGGTGCAGCAGATATAACTCAGGACATACGCTTGGGGAACTAAATTGCACAGTCTGGTTGAACCTCCATAGCCTATGGCTGCATGAGGATGATGATGATGATTCCAATAAGCAAAAATGATAAGAATAGCATATTCAGTGTGATAAAATTGCACATTTTAAAATATGTATATAGAGGGGGAAATTGTACCCATTGTAAAATATAAATTTTAATATTACTATGAACTGAAAAGGGAAAGGAGGAAACAAAAATGACAAATATTTATTTAAAAATAGTATTTATTTTAGTTTGCTCCAAATTTTTACTATAAATAATATTGAAAGAGTTATCAATGTTGCAAGCAATTTATTGTCACAATCGGGTGCCCCACCACCACCACCTTTTTTTTTCCAAAACTCTCCTCAAGGTGATAACAGCTTTGCAAGCTTGTCATTTGCTAATTGGAATTCATTCAGGAGTATCGTCATTTTCTTTATATAACGCACTAACTTTTTAACCTAACACACTTACCTGCTTTTTGAAAGCTATTGTTAATATGGGTGTCAGGAACTTTATTCTGGGTCACATAAAGTTCCAAGATCATCACATATCCGATTTATAAAAGGTCTTGAAGATTTTTGTAAATCCCTGGTGAAGAGATTGAATCAACTGCAGTATTGTGAAGTAGAAATATTAGTTCATTATTCCTAAGTTCAACTTTGAATGAGATAATCAGTTGTCCAGCATTAGTACAATTTTTTTCCTTTTGTCCAATTGCCTATCCCATCTGCAAGATAATCTTCAAGTATGAAAGCTGTCATCCAAGCATTGATGTCATCAGCGTATTCAAGAGGTAGTTTTTTTACGCCTTTGAAAACATCTAGGAGAATTACTCTTGCCTGTCATCAAAGGCTTCAGTTTGCTTGTTCCTGTCATGTTGCAAGTAGTAGGACTAATCTATCCTATCCATTGGAGTGTAAGTACTTAGCAGAGTTTGCCATCAGTTATTAGCCAGTTTCAAGCTGCCGAGTCAGAATTTTTTTTTATAAACAATCCCAATCGTTTTCTTCCATCTTTTCAAGCCATCCATTGGTCACTTTAAATTCCTCTTTTAATTTTTCACCAAAATCATTGGCTTTCAGTAAAAGAATTTTGCACTTTATAGGAGACTTAAATGAGCTAGCCTGCTTAGATGAAATCAACAACAACTTTTCCTTCACAATTTCGTTTTCTGTACTAGTGGCATTATTGTTTAATGATGCCACTAGTACAGAAAATTATTGAAATCTTATATCATAAGATTTCAATAATTTTGATAAAGATGACTTGTTTATAACCTAGCAACCACTTTGAGACAGGTACTTAAATTTAACTTCTCTTATTTGGCTATGAGACACAACTTTTCTGTTACATTAAAACTTGTTCTTATTATTCACTGATTTTTTTTTTCTTAAATTGAAATATGAAGCACTAACCAATGACTACTAACACAGTAAAGTGAGTTACTGATTGAAAAAAGCAGAAGTGCGGTTAGAGTACATTTACAGTATCGAGACTGCTACTGAACTTTTACTTCTTGATGAACAGCAGAGAAAGTGGCCTCACATTTGGTTCTTGGCCTATGATAAGATGAAGACAACAGGAAATAATGCTTGGGAGTGCTTATGTGCCTTAAAATGTCTTGAAATTGAACTTGTGTGGAGATGCATGTACATTTTGCTTTTAAAGCAACACCTTAAATGCTTCAGATAATGCAGAGCTGCCACCTACTCTGATTTTTTTTTCTCTGAATTTCAGTTTAAAATCTGAATTGGTTATTGAAAATTGATTTTTAGAGTATTTTCAGTTTTACCCTTAATAAAATCTGCTACCAAATTTCACCATATTTTTGCTCTTTTCCCAAAAGATAACGTTAATGAAAGGGAAGAATTGTTTCCAACTTAGCTCTTTTACTATATTAAAGGTGCAGCTGTGTCCCCACTCCCTAATCTGTGCTTGCTTGTTGCTGCACACCAATCAGAGGAATTCTGCAAGACTTCAACTGATCATTTCCAGACAGAATACATGGATTGACAGGGATAGATCAATCCAATGACTTCCAAGATTATCAGATCTTGCCCCACTGGATTTATTTCTGTGCAGTTATGTTAAATATGTAATTTATGTAGCAGTTGTTTGAGACATCAGGACTTTGCAAGAATACATTACAAGAACAATAGCAACAGTTAATCTACAAATGTTGGAAAATGTGTGCTGCAAGTGTGAATATCGTTTAGACATTGTGCATGCCACTAGGAGTATGCATATTGATGTTCATTAACTGTGTATCAAAATTTTGTATGTTTATCTACTTCTGTTTAAAACTGTTTAAACATAAATGACAATTACAGTATTATCTGGTGACTTTTTAATGTCTAGAAATTAAATAAATATTTTGTGAAAAAATTTCCCCGACATATGGGAATTGAACCTGCATCTCTCCAGAAGCATGCCAGAGTTTTCTACCATTGAACTAATGCCTGCTCTGTTTTTTTTCCCACTAATTTAAGACTTTAAACTCTTCACCAAGAATTTCAGCGCCTACCATTGGCATCATGTATGATCTCGGGTGGCAACTATTTCTTTTATGTTGCACTGAGTGAGATGGAAATAAATAATAAAGTCTCTTCACACTATTTAGTGTTATTAATGGTGTAAACAGAAATGAAAATCACAGCATTATCTGGGGACTTTTTAACATCTCTGGCATGTTTCTGTAGAGATGTAGGTTCAATTCCCCTATGTCAGCAAAAAATTTACCACGAAATATTTATTTAAGCTGTGTTTAATTACCAGTGTTTATTTAAAGGTTATGTTTAAATCAAGGTAATCATTTATGGACACCCTGTATGTGAGAAAATTTCCAAATGTCAATTTTCTATTTTTTTTTTAAATTGGAAATTCTATATTTTATTTTAAAAAAAATACCCTCTCAAGCAGCTGCTTGCCACAGAGGTCTGACAGGAACCTGTCAGTTTATATGCCATAGTACACTGAAAACAAATATAGCCATTTCTGGTATCTCATTTAGGATTCTGTCAATGTATAATTGATGGGATGTTGGAAAGGTTAATGCATAATTTATCATATTCCCCTGCAATACATCAGGTAAAACCCAAGTTATTTATAAATGTCCTAGTGTGTTTGTAGTATTATTCTCAAACCATTACCCCTTCCCATGTTCATCTATTTTTTCATTCTGATCAGGCAAAAAAAAATTAACTACAGAACTTTTATGCCAAATTAATCAGCATTTAATTCTGGATTTTCTGAAAATAAAATATTTAACAAAAAGGGCAACAAGTTACATTTTAATAGGACTTTTTATAGTCATTTTAATAACACTTTTTACAGTGCTATACCAAAAAAAGTACATATTTCTAATTGTTTCCAAAATCTTCCATTTTTAAAAATAGCAGTTTTTTGTTAATTTTTAGAAGGTTTTCAAAAATTTAAGTAAAAATATGTTGATAATAAATATAATAAAAATAAATACCCCCTCAAGCAGCTGCTTGCCACAGAGGTCTGACAGGAGTCTGTCAGTTTATATGCCACAGTAGGAGATCTGAGAGGATGGCAAGACCTCAGCAGAAAAACGACACACACATTCTAGTTCGAATCAAACTTGTGAGCTTAAATCAGGTGATTGCTTCGATACAGAGTAACATTAACAAACAAATCAACAATACTGTATAGTGCTTCTAAAATATGGCAATCAGATGGCTTTATCAAATTATTTATATTGTAGTTTAATAAAATATGCATCAAATAAAAAAAAAATTATTTTTCAAGCTTGAATTATGTATTTTTAAAATTATATGTAAGAAAGTTTTCAAGCAACATTTTTTCTTTTAAATTGAAGTGTAATGTTTGGTACAAAAAAGTCTATAGACGTCGTTTACCCGGGAAGGGTTAACTTTACTTTCCTCTAGGAAATGCTCCCCATTGCTATTGTGGTGCAGGGTACCATACCAGCAACTCAGAGAGTTTGAGAGGGGATGCATCATAGGCCTCAAATAAGCCAGTTGGTTATGTCAATGTTTCGGTCGGCATCTGGATCAGAGCAATACCGCAATAGGACAATGTTGGCAGCAAGATGTCCAGGAGGGCACAGATACCCGCAACAAAGGCACCGGTCAGCCAGGAAAATAACTGGACAGGAGGATCACATGATAATCAGAGCAGCCAGAACACACCAATGGCATCATTATCTGCCATCTGAAGACACGTAGTGTCCTCCATGGAGCATGCTGCATCAAGATGCAAATGCTTAAACTGGACTGCTGTTTTCTTTATAGTTTTTTTTCACTGCAATATTTTAAAATATGGTGTAGAATTCCACAAGGTGACTTTGCACTATTAGCACTCATTTTGTTTATAACGTTATGGGAACACTATTGGCTGGTGTGGTTTTGTTTCTTCAATGAGCAACACACATTTTCTGTTTGGGTGTTGAACTTTTGGGACATAAGCAAAGTGCTTAAAGTTAGTGTACTAAAGCTAAAAAGACTTCAATATCATCAGAGTGACAAAGCCAAGACTTTGAATGTATGTGGGGAGTAATTTTTTTAAAAAACTATTTGATATAAATAAATTCATGAACTAATAATTTCTTTGAAATAAAATTTTTCCAAGTGGAGGTTAAACCCCTTTAGTGGTAGAGGGGGGATTGTTAAAACACCCTTGACAAAATTGTGTCTTCATTCCCCTCCCAACAGTAGGAAGACTGATTTGTAAGCCATGCAAAATTCTTTTCACTTCTTATTTCATTGTAAAAGACTTCATTCATTTTCAAGTAAATGATAAAAGATCAAAGTTTATTGATTGGGGAAACCTAAAAATAACAAATAACCTACTAAAGTGATGTTAAATCAAAATATTTACTGGAACAAGTTGCAAGACTTCCTTGCTCAGTGAAAGTGTATCATAACTCCAAAAGATTGTTAACGATGTACAAATCTCTGGAAATAAAATTGAAATATATCTATGGAAATGAAAGCAAAAGTTTAATAAAAATATAAATAAGGTACTAACCGAAGAAATGCAGATGATAGCTGATGTTTTTGGAAATTTGTTACTGGCTGATGCAGTGCTGGAATGGAAGTTGCAGGTTGTTGCTGTTACACATATATCTAATTAGTGGCATCTGCTCAAGAAGCACCTGTGTTTTGTGCTCCACTCTAATTGAAATGGTGTTTTCCAGAACCAAGAGATTTTAGTTTCATTCTTGGTAAGTTACATGATGAATGGTGAAAATAATTATAGAAATATGTTTAAACCAGGAAAGAGAGCAAATTTTAAAACAAAAAATTAGAAGTGCATACTTAGTAATTGCTGCCAAAATCTTCCAATTAAAATCTTTCAGGGTTTTTCAAAAATTTATGGATAAAATAAGTTAGCAGCAGTTGAAATAAAATTAGTGACAGGTAAGCTTGAAGGTGGAGGAACTTAGCAATCATGTGTATTGAGCTCTCAGAATGCTGGCACACTCTACCACTAGAAATTCTTCATAAATTAAAATGATAAATATTATATAACACCTATAAATTTTCTGAGTATATATTAAAAAAGTTTAAACTCAGTATTTCTATACTAAATATTCACCACTTTGTAAGTCGATTTAATTATAGAGGAAAAATTGTCTTGAGCCAGGTGGGATAGGAACCCACAACCTCCTGATAACATGTCAGGTGCTCTGGACCACTGAGTTACGATTTAATTAAAGTGGCAATCGATTAAGTTAGCATCGATTTAATTAAAATTAAGTTAGCATCAATTTACAATTTAATTAAAGTGGCAGTCGATTTAATTACGTCGACAAAGTGGTGAATATTTAGTATATAGGGTGTCCCTGAATTCATGGCCCAAATGTGAGGGGATGGTAGTACACGTTGAACCCACCAATATTCGTCATAGAATATGTGGCCGCAAATGCAGCCCAGTGCCGGTAGGGGGCGCAGACAAGGCGGCACTGCTTAAAAGCACTGGATCGGCCAAACCCCAGCATTCTCAGCCGCCGATGTGCACAACAAGCTTGGTGTTTACAAGCAGGTATGCCGATCACTATTACACCATTGTTCCACCTGTATCAACGTTGGAGGGCGGGCATTTGTTGTAATGATCTCCAATAATTGAAATCCAAAGTGAATGCACAGTATTCCCTGTTAAGAAACAATAATTAATAGATTCTGAAAAAAAATTCCGCCATGGCGGCGATGAATTTTTTTCAGAATCTATTAATGATCTCCAATAAATGTCACTCTGGAAACCTCTGTGTCTGTCCTTCATTTCTGACTCCTCACTACGTTTGCAGCCGTATATTCTATGATGAATATTGGTGGGTTCGGTGTGTACTACCATCCCCTCATGTTTGGGCTATGAATTCAGGGACACCCTGTATACCACGAAAGTCGAGTTTATCCAATATTTAATCAATTGTATACTTGTATGATATACATCTATATGGCCTTTATCTGCCGATTGGGGCTAAGATCGCCCAAACAGTGCCTATATGTGACATAATGGAATATGTACTGTAGGTTAAGAATGTTCATATCATCAATTATAGGAAATCTTGATCAGCGGTCAGTAGCTCAGTGGTCCAGAGCACCTGACATGTTATCAGGTAGTAGTGGGTTCGTATCCCACCCGGCACAAGACAATTTTTCCTCTATAATTAAATCGACTTACAAAGTGGTGAATATTTAGTATATACCAAGAAAGTCTAGTTTATTCAATATTTACTCAGTATTTCTGTTTTTTAAAAAATGGAGTTTCATATGTTTTACTATGAATGGATGTATCCATCCATTTCTATCCTGTCATTTTGAAATATATCAATGTTTGTGACTGATAATGTCCTTGAAAGGGTTAAGTGATTGTAAAAAATATGCCAGTTATTATGTTCATTAAGACTTAAGAACTTATTTTATCTAATGTGTTGCTTTAATTCTTGTAGCTGGTTCGTCGATTTCTCAGAGAATGCTTTGAGCTTATGAGAAAACAAAAATGGAAATTAGAATGCATAAGAAAGTTGAGGAAGTTGTTGAAGAAGAATGTATTGAACCCTTTGAATGATTCTGCTCCTTTAGGTCTCAAGATTCATATAGTAGATATTTACATGGAAGAATTAGCAAAAACTGGAGGAAAAGAGGTAAGCTCATGTCAGTGTAAATAGATTTTCAAGTTATGCACAACAAAACCTTCTGCACAGCTGCCAACTACTCCGATTATATCATATTTTCTCTGATTTTTGTTTTAAAATCCAGTTTTTAGAGTTTTTTCAGTTTTACATTTATGAAAATCTGCCTTCATTTTTGTACAATATTTTTGCCCTTTTTCTAAAAGAAGAAAGGCAAGGAGCTCTGGCACCCCCCAAAGGAAAAGGAAAAACACTAGAAAATTTTCCAAAAATCTTTTCGTAATTAAAATTCACTTTTTTATATTTATGTTGTGTCATATCTTCTATTTCTATATTTCTTATGAATTAGCGGTCACATAAGGTGGGAATACCCTATAACTCTTGAGAATCACGGCCGCTGTGAATACAAGGCGAACAAAGTAGTGCTCGGGCGGACCGAGCTTCGTTTGCCCTGAGCCAGACCAGCGGGCCCCTCGGCTCTCCCCAATATTAAATCCTGAGTGTGCCACTGATCCAATTTATGTAAACAAGTAAGAAGCATGAGAAAGAGTTAATTATGCCTTAATGCCAATTATTTGGTTAGTATGTACCTGTTACCTGCTCCTGCATTCCTTTGAGACTAGTGCTAAAGATCACATGACAACATTTTGTCCACCACTGTAAATTTAAACTTTGAAATTGAGAAATCTGCTGTATTAATATCTTTTTTGATACCTGGTATATCATGAATGGAAACATATTCAGAATTATTATTATTGAAATTGCTATCAATCTTGTTATTATTGAAAATATTCATTTCAATGCAATTGTGTATAATTCAATCAAAACTTGTGTATTATATAAACAAATTTAACAGTAATGTATAGGTTGTACAGGGCAAAAAAAAAAAATCCACTCATTCTCTCACCCAAGATGAAAGGAAAATTTGTGGTATCAAGAATCTTTTGTATTTTTATGTTTATGCAAATAAACCATAATTGGTCTTCTCTGGACTTGTGGGAAGGACATTTTGGTCTAACTATTACAGTTTAAAAGCATTTTTTTAGCCATATACATATGTGTATGTAAATATTTCTCCACAATATGTGACATTTTGTTATAAAATTTTCAGCTAAGTCCGAAATTCACCCAACGTTTCTTGGTCCCTTACTGTCATATTTTAGCCTCATCTGACAAGTAAGTTTGATCATATATTTTTGTTAATCCAAAGCAGTTAATTAAAGTAATTAATGTAATATTAGCTTAACTCTTTAATGGTTGAAATTTTCAAATAGTGCTATTCCTTTAAAAACCCTCTACCCTTTTCTGTGATTTTTAATTTTTACACTTTTAAGGAAATAGCAAATAGTGCTATTCCTTTAAAAACCTTCTACCCTTTTCTGAAAATTTCTGGGCGTTAAAGAGTTAAAATTTATTTACACGAAATTGTTGCAAGTTTTATTAATATAGTGAACTATAGTTACTAAAAACACTATATACAAGGAATCTGTTTTAGCAGATTGCCACAAAAAATGGGTTATGAAAATATAACAGAAAAAAATTGCTATTTTCAACCATCCATTGTTTATGGTAAAAGGTAGAACACTTAAATGTTCTTAAATTCTTGTGCTTTATTTTGGATTTAGGTCTGCGAAATGAGATGTTCTAGGATTTGCCTGGAATCATTACAGTGTAAATTTAATCATATTTCTTTTCATTCAGTTACCTCTCTTAAAGTAAAATTTTTGTAAGTTATGAAATGTTTGGAATTTCCTATTTTGTCACAAATTGTGTAGCCTTTAGGGATGCTCTTGCTATGCATACTTAATTCATGCCCCTAACTATTGAACTAGCATTTTTATTTTCTTCACTGCCATCACAAGCAAATCTCATAACAATTTGTGTAAATTTTGAAATGCATTTACTCATTTTAATTATTTCTGTAGGAAATTTAAATAAAATAAATCAATACAAGATTCATAGAAATGTGTGATTGCAGATTTAAGAGCTGTTGAAAACTTTTTTAAATCTCATTCTTACTGGATTGCAGAAATTGCATATTGTTACACATTTGAATTGAAAAAAATTCTTCCCTTGTAAAATATTGCATGACATAATACCAGTAAATAAACTGAAGATTTTTCAAATGCTCAACTTATTTGCTGAAAAAATGTCATGGAAGTAGCTGTCCTAGGTTGAGTTAGCTTCTAATTCTATTAACAGCTAGTTTGTGGTCATATCAAGTAAGCAATCATGAATACAGATTTCAAATACAATATCTGTTAGGTGACCATTGGATAGAGGTGTCTGCTAAGACAGATTTCATTGTACATCTAATAAATTATTCTTGTACTCAAAACTATATGTACTTATCATTTTAATGAAATTTTTGTTAGGTTTCATAAAATACAGCAATGTATTTATGTTATTTCATGCTATTGTGTAATGAATTTAGCATTATATATAAAATATATTTTTAAGAAATTAAAATAAAAATAAATACCTCCTAAAGCAGCTGCTTGGTATAGAGGTCTGACAGGAGCCTGCCAATTTAATATGCCATAGTAGGGGGGGATCTGTGAGGATGGTGGGTCCTCAGCAGATTTTTTGCCAACCAGCATGCAGTGTTCCCAGGTGGTCACCCTCCCAGGTACCAACCATGCCCAAAGCTGCTTAACTTCAGTGATCAAATGAGAAATGGTGTTTTCAGCTTTGTACTGCCATTATATGTTGTAAATTGAAGTTTGTTCTACATTATATATTAGTAGTTAATTCTAATGTAGAGTAGATAAACTTGTACAGAATGCAAGTTTTGACAATTCAAATATCATTGTTCATTCATTAGCTTGCATTTCACCCATTTTTTGGATTTGTCATTCTTGTGAAGCACGTATGTGTACAGTGAAAAATACTGTATTTCCAGGATAATTTTCAGATTTTGTTAGAAAAGCAACCACACTTCAAGAATTATATTAAAATGTTAAAATGGAGTTTTAAAATTTACATTGCTAGAATTATTAGGAAATAAAAAATCTACTTATAGGTCAAGTTTTATAAAGTTTCATAGGTGATGGATGTCTCCAGGTTCTTGCTTTTGAAAACTAATGTGATGATTCCACAAAAAAAAACGTTACTGTCAAGTTAAATTATTGTTCTTGGAGAATTATTATTATTTACATTTGGTTAACAATTTTTGTGTAGTGTTATACTGTTAGTTCTTCATTTCCCAATTTCAGAAAATTGGGCTATTTCATAATGGTGAAATGCATATCTAAGAAAATAAGAAATTAGTAAAATAGTTGATTCCTTAAATAAAAATCAAAACAAAAAAACTTTCTAACATAACCTTAAGTAACTAACTAACTGGCATAATCATGTTATATACTATAAAAAGAGCATTTAATTTTGTACAGTAAATAGCAGAAATTCTAAAGTAAAGAAAGATGCTTTTTTGAAATTAAAGTTTTGTTGTATTTTTCTCACTTTAAGTAAAAAAAAAATATTTTTCTATTTGTTTTACCATTTTAATATACATATTTCTGAGATACACTAAATGATATACTAAATGAGATTGAAAAGTAATGGAAATATTATTGCTAATCGTACATCTCTGAAATGTTATCAAAACTAGAAAATCCAAGTGAGTTGCAATATCATTAATGTTGCTTTGGGCAGGAAACTGTAATGTATGTTACTGCTCAGTTCTTAAGATTTAAATTGCCTTGTGAAATCTAATCATTAATCTAATAGACAGTAAAAATAATTCTAAGAAATAGCAATTTTAAAACCAAAAAAAGGAGTAAAATAGGTAACAAAAATCAAAGTACTTGTTTAAAAATTTTAATTTTCAAATATCAGGAGAAAATTTCATTTATGAAAATGATTCAAAACTTGTAGAGAAAAGAAATGAATGACAATAACTTCAAAGTTTGTTTGGTGCCATGATTACAATGTTGAAAATGCAGTTATAAATAGCTAGTAAAATTTAATAATACCTCAGTGGCAAGAACAGGATATGTTATAGAAATAATATTGAGATTTGTACACATCTTTTTCTTCCAAATTTTAACTAAATATTTAGAATGAAACTTGAAGCATTGTTTTATGGTTATTTAAAAATTCATTTAATTTGGCAATTTATATATATATTTTTAATTCTTCTGCTGCAGTAAGTGGTAAATTTTAGTACCAAAGAGGGGCCATATTGACTCAATCATTGGCATGCCAAGCTCATAATCTGCAGTCCCCAGGTTCAATCGTAGTTGTGCCAGGTTGTTGTTTTACTTCTGACCAGCACTTTTTTGCACACCATGGGCTAAATGGCCAGGTCACAAGGACCACGAAGGCTCAGAGAAGGTTGGGGGAGGGGACCCATTGGAACGGCTGTTGGTAGACAGATGGTAGCCTCCAATCAAGGCCATCCAGCGTGTTCTTTAACGTGCACAGGGTATGGTTCTCTCACACACAGGGCCACGGCTTAACGTCCCATCCAATGGACGGCAGATTTTCCAAGCCCATCGGTGTCCCCTGCTGACCGTGGGCAGGGCGGGGAATTTTGCAGAGATAAATCTCAACACTGACCCAGCTGGGACTCGTGCCTGGGAACTACAGATTACGAGCCTGGCACGCTACCGACTGAGCCACCCCTGCCCCTAGCTGTTCCAGAGTTGAGATCCCTGCTAACACACAATCTGCCCTTGGTGAGAATGCAGGCTGAAAAGACTGATGGGCTTAGAAAGGCTGCCATCCCTTGGATAGAATATTAAGCTGTGGCCAGCATGCAGGCAAACCATACCCTATTCATGTTAAAGAACACACTGAGAGGCTTAATCTGTCTCCTAACAGCAATCTAGTGGATACCCTTCCCCAACCTTCTCTGTGACCTGGCCATTTAGCCCATTGTGTGCAAAAAAGTGCTGCTCAGGAATAAACCCAAACAACTCATTAAGGAAACATACTACTGATTTTGTTAACCACTAAATTGCTCAAAATGGTTTAAACTTGTTTTTATAAAACTGTAAAGTATGCTAACTTTATCTTTAAAGACTTTTGTTTCATTTTGTTAAGAAAATCAAACTGCTATTGCTATATGCTCAACATTTACTACAGTGGAAAATATCTTTAAAAAATTTAATAATATATTTTCATTACAGTCCGATTTTTTTAAGTAGTGTGACAAAAGATGTATTTCATTTCCTCATCCATCAATCAGCTTTAAATGATGATGAGAGTGAAAAAGAAGAGCAAAGTGAAAATGAACAGCAGTTGAAAAGTGATGAGAAATTGCCAGTTATTCAGGTTAAGTACTGTAGTGTATTGTGTAGTTAATTTTATTTTCTGTAAATAATTGGTCAAATGTATATACACAGTAATAGACTGCAAGTTTCTACTTTATTAGGTGATTTTGATGAGTTGCGTAAAATTGGTGGTCACTCATTAGCAGGGTGGAAAAGAAATAAGTGGACAATACATTTTAACTATATATGCCAAACTGATAAGGGTATCTTTTTTTCTGAAAAGGTATTAACAGTCTGTGTCTGTATAATTAAGAGATGGACATAGACACTAATGGCTGTTGGTTCCTTATGTCGTCTCAGGGAAATGATATACCATTTTATTTCCTAGTTATGATTAGCTATCTTTTACAAATAATATTAAGCATATTTTCTTGAAATTTAGCCATCAGATATGTGTAGTTAAATCTTATAAATGTGAAAATATTTTTGAACAGCAAAATATATTTTTACCCCTACACCATAACCACCTTCCAAAAACCCATTCAAACCCCACCTTCCAATTTCTGTAGCAGTATTTAAAAACAGTTGTGCCTTTTACATGCAGGAAGTAGTAAAATTATAATTTTCAATTATATTAGCTACATAAACTAGGCTAAATAAAATAAATTATTGAAACAGAATTTATTCAATATACACATTTAAAATCCCTTCTCAAAGTGGCAGGTTACAATTTTTCCTATTGCTGGATACACTGGCAGACTGGATGAAATCATTTGACAGACTATATATAGGTTGCCCATTCCTCCTTTAAATCACAGACATTAAGCACAATACATCACTCCCAAATTTTCAAAATGAAAACAGTGTTGCTTTTTTTTTTTAGAAAAATTGCTCTTTTTATATTATATAAAGTTTGCAATGTGAGTCTCTGTGAAACATTTTACCATTCTCAGTATCCTGTCATGACCATTACAGCGTATTAAAAATTAAATAGCATGAAAAATGATAAAAAATGACTGTTTGAAGTTTAAAGAATTTTATTTTATCAGACTTTGGATAGAAATCATTGCATGCATCCATTCAAATAAGTATAAATTTATCACATTCTTAACAAATTTTGATTTTTTTTTATGCTTGCAGTTTGGAAATTTGAAAAGTTTGTATTATAGTGAAATTTGGACTGTAAATAAGACTAGCAAAAAACTTTGTCATTTTTTAGTCTTTATATTTGTATAGAGATTGGATGTTAGACATGATTAATATATTATGGTAATTTGTTTGAGTGATCATGTTCAGCATTAGTCATTCACTGCCTAGAATCAGTATCTTATGTAGAGTAGCATATCACCCACATTCAAGACAAAAGATTAACAAAGAATTACGAATAGTGTTCCTAAAAACATGAAAAGTATGGAATGAGCAACAGTATGTTGGGCAGTGTTAAATAGAGACTTATTAAACTTAGAATTCATTGATAGTGCACTAACTATTTGTAGGACAAAATTTCACACTTTATTTGAACCTTAGTAGCCTTTAGTTGCTTTACAATTTAGTGCATGCATATGATAAACTAGTATACTTTTATTGCATTTAATATTCTCAATTACATGTATATAATGTTAATATTATTCACTTTATTACCAGTGGTGACTCATGAGTAAAATTTTCGGTGGGGCACTTTGACTACTACATGCAGTGCCCAGATGTAGGGAAAAAAATTGGGGAGGTACCTGATATTTAATTGAACTGAATAGGACTGAAAAGAATTTCATAATGCGTATATATACATTGGATAACCACGAAAGTTCTTGCTGTTTATGTGTCAAATATTCAGCATTTAGTTAAAGAAATATTCAACAGATGATGTTAATGCATGTGTCAGAACAGTTACCCACATCTTAAAATTGCATTGTATCTTATTTACATAGTAATATCATCCAAGTAGTAAACCCATTAAAATATTGAAATGGAAGTGCCGTCGAAGCATCATCAGATGTTTATTTTATCAGATTAAACTCCATAATACTACTGCAGAAGCCACTAGAAGAATATGTGTTACATTTGGACAGGATACTGTAAAGGAATGTGAAAAATTGGTTCCAAAAATTTTGAACCAGGGATGAGTCACTTGATGGTGTGGTTTTTTTTTAGCAGCCATTCTGTGTCCATCAACAATTAAGCTTTGAAAACAGCCATTAAAGAAGATAGCAGTCAAACATGCCAAGAGCTTCCTTTGATGTTCGATGTTAATGATGAAACCATTAGAAGGCATCTGCACAAAATTGATAAAACATACAAATTGAGCAAATTGGTCCCACATGAATTGTCAGATGCCAAAAAAAAAACGTGTCAGCCTGCCTTACCCTGCTCACCCTTGCAAAACAAAGAGCCATTTCTCGGTCATTTGCTGGCATGATGAAAAGTGGATCCAATATAAAAATTATTCAAGGAAGCAACATTGGGTATGTATGGTTGGACAGCTCAAGAAATTGTCTACTTTGAGCTGCTGAAACATGGCCAAATCATTACTGGTGAGCTTTATTCACAACAATTTGAACCTGTTTATGAAGCAAAGAGAAGGAAGCAGCACTTGTCAATCATAAAGGAGTACTGTTCCTTCAGGATAATACCTGTTCACACACTGACAAAGTGACCACATCCAACGCCTTGAATGGGGGATTCTGTGTTATTCACCCTATTCAACAGTTATCTCTCATTTGGATTATCACTTGTTTCTGGTCCTTAGCAGTAATCTGCATGGACAAGAGTTTAGGAACAACAAGAGTTACAGGTCACTATAGAAACTTTTTTTCTGTTCCAAAAACAGGGACTTCTATAGAAGGGGTATTTATAAGTTAGTTTCAAGATGGGGGTGGGGGGTGGGGGGGAAGGTGATTGAATCAAATGGAAACTATTTTGCTGAATAAAATTGTTTTTAATATGAATTATGCTCTTTCTTTACAAGTACCAAAAATGGCAAAAACTTTTGTAGTTACCTGATATATTTTTTTCTAGCTATTCTCAAAATACATTATTTAACAAAAAAATTTTCAGGAAAAAAAATACAAACATTTAAAAGGTGTTTATGTCCTTTGTGCCTCATTTCAGTATTTTTCCTCTCCGTTAGTGGTATTTTTTAAAAACTATTCATGAAAATAATGTCTAATATATAAGTTTACTTTTTTTTAGTCCTTTCCAATTATAAATTTATATTTATTTTAAGCTGAAATACTCATCGTAGATTATCAATTGAAAAATTGTCTATTTAGGTTATATTTATTTTGCAATGAATTGCAAAAAAGTGATATGGTAATAAAATTAATTATAAAAAAATGAAAAAAACAAACAAACTATAATGATAGCAGCTGTGATCGAACCAGAGACCTTCAAATTACAAATCAGAAATGTGGATATTAGTCCACTCAGCTATACATTGCTCATGAGAAGTTATATTAAAATATAATATTAGCATTTTCTTTTAGACACATTTATGTTTTCGTATCTGATGTTCTTAAATTCATCTTATATAAATATTCTTCCACGGCAAAATAAAAAGTTGGCAACCCAGTTCAAACACCTCTTGTCAGGAAAGTTTAGGCTTATTGAGCTTGCCATGGTCAAATAAAGATTTTTGGTAAATAACAAGACCTTCTGTTATTGGTTGCATTGATAGAATCAGCCAATAAAGTGTCACGGGCCACATCAAAATGGGGGTTTACCAGCTGCAGTTCAGTGCTATTGTAATTCAGCTCATGCACCTTTGTTTTGTAGCTAAAATAGATAATACTAAGATTTTGGACAGTGGCCATAATGTTAAAATTTGCAGAATGCTAAAGTAGCCAATGAAGCCCATATTTGCAAAGTAAATGCTATGATTGTCTATGTAATTGGCAAATGATGATTACAAAAGAAATATAAAAATATGTTGATTAGACTAATAATTAGAGGTCTAATGCTTCAATTAGACCCTAATATCAAATATATTGATAATTGATAATTAGATATGACATTATGAATACTAAATTTCATATATATTTTTTTAATTATTATATTTGGTGGTGCAGTACCCCAGTGACCTAATAGATGAGCCATCCCTGTTCATTGCTTTTAGATATGGTCCAAATATTTCATTAAGTACATTATTTTAATTCCATGTAGTTAATTCATACTACAATTATTTTTTATATAATCATTCACTACCCTCCAACGTATATATTCAGACACTTCCATGTTATGTGAAGGAAAGCCACATTCAAAACTCTCGAACCTTGAAGTTTCTTTTTACAAAAAAATATTGCTAGAAATAGGGAAAATCTCAGATTTTTCCAAATATCTGTTTTCAACAATAATATTTAAACAACTATAAAAGCTGAACATTTAACAGGAGCATTGCTATTCTCATAAAGTTTACCTCAAAAATTAATTAAAGCACAAAAAAGCTGTTATAACAAACTGTTTCCTAAAATAAATATGATTTTAAAGGTTTGTGTAATAATTTAGCTGTAGTCAGTTTTGAATAAAAGTATCGTGGTCAAATATTAAATGAATATTGTTAAATTTTGATATTTACAGATGTTTTAAATTTTCAGTTTTTTGAAAATTTCTTGTGACATTCTATATAAAAAATATACTTTCAAAATTAAAGAATTTTCAAAATCGATTTTCTGTTTCATAACATGAAAGTTGCATAATTCACATTGGAAAGTGTTATATGTGGAAGTTAGAAAAAAAACAACAACCCCAAATTATAAAAGTTAATTCTGTTTTTTCAGTTTGACCCTCAATCTGTTATAAAAATGCTGATGAAGTTTGCAAGCAAAGATTCAGTCAAAAGGAAAAATAGAAGAATTATCTATAAATCAATTAAAAGGTATTTACTACTTTTTATTGCACCCTATGCATTATTTTGTTTCGAAAATTCAAACAGTCAAATTATAAGTGTATTTACTCATATTCCTTCACTAATTCTTTCAGGGGCAGGGGTGACTCAGTTAGTAGTTTACCAGGCTTGTAATCTGCAGCTTCCAAGTGTGAGTCCCAACTGGGCCTGTGTTGAGATTTATCTCCACAAAACTCCTCGGTCAGTGGAGGACACCAATGGGCTTGGAAAGGTCATCCATTGGATGGAACGTTAAACCATGACCCCATGTACAGTGTAACCATACCCTCTGCATGTTAAAGAATACGCTGGATGGCCTTGATGGGAAGTTACCATTTGTCTCTGAACAGCTGTCCAGTGAGTCCCCTCCTCCAACCTTCTCTGAGCCCTTTTGGGTCCTCGTGGCCTGCCAATTTAGCCCATGGTTCTAGCCTTATTTTGCTGTTCTGTCAGTTTGTGGGATACCCATTTGGTACAGATCTTTTGGAACTTTAAATGTCGAATAATTGTTTCCACACTGCCAAATCAATACATTGACATCTAAACTTATTAACTGAATGGTGACATGTAGGTTTTCCTTAATGAGTTCATGAACAGCAGTGATAGTTCTCTCATTCACTGGCTCCTTTAATCTTCCTGCATGAAGGAGGTCTTTGAAGCTCTACCCTCCTTCTCTGAATTTGCTCATCCATCCCATAATAGTGCCATATGAATAGGCACAATACCCATATACTTATGATAAATTGCCATTAACTTTTCTCCACATCACCAAGCTGCATCCTTGTGAAAATATATAAAATCTATCTCCAACTTCAATAGCTCCATAGCAGCAATGGACAGATTTTTCTGACCAAACTTTAAGTACTGCCAGCAAAGAAAGAAATTATTTATACAGCCTTTGTTTTTAACATGTAATGACAAGTTTACACAAGCTTTCAAACAAGTCAGACCTTGTTAACTTCAGAGGAATGAGTGCAAATCTACAGACACATGTCAATAATTTTTTGAACCCTTTCATATAGCATGACCTACTTCAATTGATTGTTTTTTTTTTAAATCAAAGTTGATTTGACTCAGTACAGTTGACAAAAGCTATCATTGCTGAGTTTCATCAAAGTATGGTATTGAGAAAAAAAAATTATGAGACGAGTAATTTCTTTGTTTCAAATAAATATATATTGTTATTCAAAAATAAATATGCATTATAATCATTTCTGTGTAATAGTTTTTTTAAATAAATTTTTATTTGCATTTTGAGATGTGTTTTTTTTCTAATCCATTACTTTAAAAATGCCCTATTAAAACAAAACATAGTTAGTTATTTTTGTAAAATATTTTATTTTTTTAGGGAATCCAGAATTAAGTGCTGAATAATTTGGCATATAATAGCATGCCATGATTTCTTTCATTAGTTATTTGGCAAAAAAAGTTATATATATATTTTTTGGAGGGAGGGGGGGGGGGGGCTCTGGTTGCAAACCAGTTTTCCAGATGAGACCCCCTGGAAGGGTTAAGAATAACACCTATATCATAAAAAATATGCTTAATTTCAGTGAACCCACGACAATAGAAATGTTCCCAATTTTAAGCATTTCCATAGTAATTTCAAATACCACTGGGTATATACAGGGTGATTGATTATATTATGAATCTGAAAAGTGTTTTGTACTGATGAATATGGCAACCTATTGTCACTAGTTGCAGTTCAAATCTTTGAGGAAAAGTTTCCTAGCTATTGTTTTTTCAAACACATTCTACTGATACTCATGCTTAGTTTTCCAGAACATTCTAAGTCAGGCATGTCAAACTCGTTAACCACCGAGGGCCATATTAAGTATTATATATTAAATCGCGGGCCGTAAAACCAAAAAAACAAATGGAAATAAAGATGAAGCATAGCTTTTATTATAAACAAATCAATACAAAAATAGTAATACACAGAATAGTAATACACACAATATAAACAAAAAATACATATGTATGTAGGAAAGTTTCTTTTTTTCAATTTAACATTATTTAAATAAAATAATATATTTTTTTGAAGAAACTTGTCAGCGTTTTTCATTAACCAAATCTTCAAAATTTGGTTGAATTTGTTGAGCTGTAGTTATTTTTAAAATTGCTTGCACATGCTTGTCTGTTAATCTTGATCTTTCCGCAGTTTTATTATTTTTTAAAGTGGAAAATAGTTGTTCGAAATTCTATGATCGGGCTCTGACATATACATTTATGCGCAATAGTTTCCCTTATATATAAATAGAAATGTTTTCTGAAATACGTTTATTTAATTCATGTACCATGTACGTACTTATAATTTTAATTAAAAAATCCAGTGTTGTCAAAAGTTAAATGAACGTATTGGTTATCAATCTTGGCGGGCCGCAGAACAGTTCCCGGTGGGCCGCGTGTTTGACATGCCTGTTCTAAGTGATGGTTAATATACTACAGTGAAATGTCAGTATAACGAAATTAAGTGGGTGACCAAAATATATTTGTTATACTGAAATGCAGTGAAAAATGTGCTGTGAGAGTTGCATACTACAAAATAATCATTATGAAAGAAATGTACAATTGATTTTGCCATTTAAGTTTATTTTTTAAAAAATACTAGTTAATTTTTTTAACTGTCTGTGGATACTTAAATGATTTTGCAGCTCTCCAACACATTGTCTGGGTATTTTTCCCATTGAGGTAGTAATACTAGAGACAGGACTCCGATTCCCATAGCATTGACCGCCATGATCACAGACGGCTGTGTCTACTGACTGCTTAGTGAGGAAAGATACCCATGATGCCTTGCTAATTGGCTGCGAATGACGATGAAGGCTATTTAAAAATGCTTAACAAATAATTTAAATGAGGCAGAACTTTGCTGTTTTTTGTTTTTTATTTCAATGAGGTTATTCCAGTGTAGTAACTAAAGCAAAATAGATTTAATTAATGCATTTAATAATGCATTATTTAATGATTTATATTGGATGAAAGACGAAGACGCTGAAACTGCTTCTTTTTCAAATCGAGGTTTTGTATGAAAATTTAAAAAAAATTCGATATGTTCTTAATATGTGATTAAAGCTGAACTAAATTGACCGTAAACTTAGCAGACTTTAATTTGAGCCCGTTTAAAACAGGAACAATGGTAAACATATTTTAAAATTTAATACGTGATCAAATCATTCAGCTTAAGCGAAAGCACTCAAAATTTATAGTGCAAATCTGCGCCTCCTTTAAAAAAACGTGCAAAGTCACATTTATTTTCTACTTTCATTAAAAAAATATTAATTTTTATTAAAAATTGAAAGAAATAATCAGAGTATGTAAACTTTTTTTAAATCAGCTGAGGCAGGAAATCAAATCTCCTCCCAATAAATGACAGAGTTTAATTTCATGCTATAAAAAAACCAAAATATTATAAGCTTGCACAATATATAATATGTTATTACTTAAATAATAATACACTTTGGCAAAATAAAAAATGCACAGCAGATGTCTCATAAATTTAATGCCATATGCTTAATATTTATTATTGAAATAAAATGTACGAAAACATTCTTTTAATTTCATGCTAATTCAGGCTTTAAATCACCTACTTTACATATGCAAATATTATTAGTTTCATATATTAAAAAATTCGTGAACTACATTCGACTTAGACAGAAAGGTATATTGAAAAGTTGAAAACCCTTTATTTTTCAGTTTTTATCACACAGAACACATCTCGTAATTTTCATCAAGTACTAACCTATGATGTTTCAAATTACTTCCTTTACAGCATTTATTTTTGCATCAGTACGAGGAGCATGAAGTATGCATTTCACTGTTGACTTATTAAAAGCACCCAACTTTCTCCTCACTATCGACTAGGCTTAACATCTGTACGTGTTCATGGCGTCCTTTGCCAGTCCTGTCTCTAGTAATATTACCTCAATGATTTTTCCATATCATTACGAAATGGCAAACACTTCCCGCTGTATTGGCTGATAATAAAACTAAACTAATTAACAAACAAATAGTAACTTAAATTTAATGAATGATAAAATAAAATGCATGGATCAGAACTGCTTTGAAAGAACTTTATACTGACCACCATTACTTAAAATGCAATACAATCAGAATTGTGTAGATCTCCAAGTTTGAAAATCCACCTTTATGCTAGGAAAATGTGGTAATGCTGCTTTAAAGTATTATGCTGGCACATCTAGAGCATCTATGCCACAAAGTGAGATTCACAGAAATGCATGAAGAGTGATATACAATAACACACAATCCATAGCTCTGCGATTGGTTAGATATTTCACAGCATTTAAATTATTGCAGAATTGACTAATGTTAAAATGCACATGTACATATTATTTAAGGATTGTTTTTTAAATTTTTGTTATACTGTGATATTTTTTGTATTGGGATAAATTTTTATTTTGTTAAACTGGTATTTTCGTTATATTGGTATTTGTTAAAATGAAAAATTTACATAGAGATACACAGTAATTGTCTGGGAGCAGAAAAAATTTCATTATTCTGGTGTTCATTACACTGACATTTCATGATATCTTGTTAAGCTCAGAATAATGATCTGTAGTAAATTTTACAATGAAAAATGATTGGCACATGTTAGTGGAAAGCACAATGCTAATTGTTGCCTGAAAGGTAACAATGATTATGAAGAACGTTACTATCTTATTTTTAAAAGAAAGCACCATGATTCACAGTAGTAGTGTGACTATCTCCAAAACATGAGATGGCAATCATGATTGTAAAATCTTATTTATTCTTTGTTAAGCTACTAGTGAATATTATAACAAACTACTTCCACTTTCTTCCAATGGCTGAAAAAATAACTAAATGCTGCAACCCATATCTAATGCTGTAGTTTCAATAACAAAGATTTCTAAAGTTAACTGTTGGTTGCTATTTTTCTCATTGGTTATATGGTAATTTATAAATATTGAATAAATTTGACATATTCAGTATACACCAAGGAATTCCACTTTGTAAGTCGACTGAAATTTTTACAGGAAAAATTATCTTGAGCCGGTGGGATACGAACCCATGACCTACTAATAACATATCAGGTGGTCTGGACCACTGAGTTACCAGCTGCCGATCAAGATTTCCTCTAACTGACACTATGAACATTTCATATGTTCATAGCGTAAACCATGTTTGCTATTATGATAGAATGTATTACTACTATTGAATTAATGCAATTGCACTATGAACATTTCACATGTTCATAGTGTAGTTCATTGTATCCCACCCAGCTCAAGACAATTTTTCATCTAAAAATTTTCATTCGACTAACAAAGTGGAAATTCCACGGTGGTTATTTATAGTTTTCCAAAGACAATTTCATAATGTTATTTTGCATTATTTTTTAGAGAAGGAATATTTACCATATGTACATGACATGATATATACAGGGTGATTGTAAACTCTTTCAACGAAAAAAGAGGGGTGATAGTACACATCAAGACGAACAATTTTTGCAATGGAACCTAGGGTCACATTCCACTCCTTCTGCCAGAAAAGAGTACTTTCAAAAAACGCCACGCATGCAAAATTATTTACAACCGGTGCATGAAAAGCACAAGATGCAAATCAGGTGCGCTGAGCAAGTGCGTAGTCGATTAAGAACAAACATTTAAAAATGCAGCCGAACCCGTTCGTCGGCATTACCGTGATAACGTCACATGATAAGTGACGTATTCATGGACATGGAAGACTACACATACAAGGAATTGGTGGATATGCATCTGATGTACGGCCAAGCAGGTGGTAATGGACGTGAAGCACAAAGATTGTACCGTGAGAGATTTCCGAATCGTCGTATTCCTTACCATTTGACCTTCGCCAGTGTTGATCGACGACTGCGTGAAACTGGCTCGTTGGCTATCTCGATGAGTGATATTGGACGTTTGCGAAGTGTGGGGACACCAGAAATGGTAGAACTTGTCTTGCAGTGATTTGCAGAAGTTCCACAAATTCATGAGTGGTGTCATCCGAAATGCAGTTTGTCAAACCTCGGTGTGTAAAGTCCTACATGAGGCACGGATGCATCTCTTTCATGTGCAGAAGGTCCAAGCTTTGAACGAAGATGACTATCCCCACTGGGTAGAGTTTGTTAGGTGGATGCTCCAGATAAACAATGTTAATCCACAATTTTCTGCATTAGTGTTATTTAGTGATGAGGCCACATTTACGCGGGAACTCATTTTCAACAATCACAACCTGCACGCTTGGGCTCAAGAAAATCAACACGTCACTGACCCTTGTAAACACCAACAGAAATTTGGTGCCAACATCTGGGCAGGTATCCTGGGTGATTGTCTGATGGGACCTTACCTCTTGCCAGAACGACTGACCGGTGCAGCGTACTGTGTGCTTCTGGAGCAAGTGCTTCTCAGTCTGTTGCAGGGAACCACGCAGAGGGACATGTGGTTTATGCATGATGGGGCCCCAGCACACTTTTCCATTGAGGTCTGATACTTCCTAAATGTAACATATCCCGGTTGGTGGAATGGACGTGGTGGACCTGTGGCTTGGCCTCCACGCTCACCAGACCACTAGACTTCTTCTGGGGTCACATGAAAACAGTTGTGTACGAGACCCCTGTGAACTCCCTGGAAGATCTCGTCGCGAGAATCAGTGTTGCAGTGGACAAGACCAACACCACACCAGGAGTCTATGGGAGGGTGCGACAGTCCTTCATTCGCCGGTGTGGGCTGTGCAACAACGCCCTCAGACGCCACTGTGAGTATTTCTCTGATGCGAATGTAATTAAGCAACTCATAAATTAGTTAAGTGACTTTGTTTTCACTGTTCAAGGATCAACGTGGATATGTAACTTTACACTTCTCTGGTGGAAGGAGTGAAATGCAACCCTAGGTTCCATTAGAACAATTGTTCGTCATGATGTGTACTATCACCCCTTTTTTGGTTGAAAGAGTTTACAATCACCCTGTATAGACAAAATAACTTCAGATTGTAATCATGGTACTTTCTTTGAGCCAGTGGTATGTAATGTACAACATGTAAGAATTAATGAAATTCTCAGAAGTAATGTTCCTTGACCACTACTATTAGTCTTTGAACAGAAAATGACAAAGCTCACTTAATTATTGTGGCTAGTTACTATTAACATGAAGTGCAGACTATTTAAAGATGATATTGTCACCATAAAATGCAGCCATAGATTTGACACATAATACAAAGCAACCTCCTGTGCACTTAGCTGATGTCACTGACAAATAAAATCATTAAAACAGTTAAATTTATAGTACATGCTGTTAAAGAACTGTGACATGGAAGGCAATGTATTTCATGGTACCTTGTGCACCACTACATTGGATGGTATTGTCTCTGAAATATTATTTTTTTATATAACACATACAATTGAGTAATTAAATCTTCTTCTAGTTTTAGGGATTTCTCAGAGGGATTGAATTCATTAGATAGACAATCTGATTATTCAGAGGAAGGACCAAAATTGAAGAAACGTCAAATAATTAAAGCAGCAGAAACTCTTTTAGAAGAAGATAAGAAATTTAAAGAAGAAAAGCTGAATTGGAAAAAAAGTAAAAGGACAAATGAGTAATAATAATATAAATGTAACATATGTATATCATTATGTAAAAAATATGTCATCTTCAGTTAAATTTAAAAAATATAATATTTATGTTTACATGTCAAATTTTGCAATAAATTTTTAACCATCTTAGAATGTCTTAGATTCTCACCATTTTTGTAAATATTTTAAGAAATGTTTTCTCTTCCCATGTAGTTTTTGTTTTCTCTTCCTATGTCACCCTCCTGTTTACCTGTATAGTCTGAAACTTCATTATCACTCCTAAAATTAGTAAAGATTTGCGGAACCTGAAAATATATGTTTAAATATGCATAACTTAATGCCAAAATGCTTTCCTTCTACACCAGATTGCTTTTGGTACCATTGCCTTTCACCTCTTCCAAGAATGGGTATATACATATACCATATGTCCTTTATGTCCATATCCTTGATACAAAATTTCTGAAATAATGTTTATTGTAAAATAATTTGATTCTACAAAATACCCCAGACTTGTTGGTCTGGACAGCAAGATATGCACATTATCCATATTATTACTTTACTTTTAGAGAGAGAATTTTTTCCAAGCTACATCCATTGCAAGCATGTTCAGAATATGTTGAGTGCCTGTCCCATGTCAACTACAATATTTTCTAAGCATTATTAAAAAAAGGAGTTAACATACTGATATACATAATCATATCATATATATATATAAAAACATGAGTACTTTTGGCTTCAGTAATGTTTTGCTGGAACTGATACATAATGTTAGCCATCCCATTTCTCATAGTCTACAGTGATGTTACATTGATATACTCCATTGTTTGATAACAAAAATTTCTCTGCACAATCTGATGAACTCTTGTGCTATCTTTTGGTAATGGTATATATCTCTATCTTCTACAGTATGTAGCAAGTTGTATTCAAAAGCAAATGACTGTTTATTATTGTCATTAGTTAGCATTAAATTTATTAATAAACTGGACAGGGCTAGTAGTAGTGTAAAATGTATATTTTTGATTTGTAGACATTATGTAATCTATGATAGTAAAATGCTCTTAAAATTTTCATAAAACATCAAAATTTGCCCTTAGTCTTACACATACCTTAAATGTGAACATTGCTGTAAAACAAAATTGCACTAAGTAATAATGAAGCTTTGTGATTTTGTTTGAATTTAATTATTAACGATTTCAGATTTTGTTTGAATTTAATTATTAGCGATTTCAGATTTTGTTATAATTATACTGATATTCATGATAAGTTGTATTTTATATATATATATTACCAGCAAAGTGTGAAATTAGGCATTCTATAGAATGCCAAAAGGCAAATCGGCAAAATATAAAATACTCCTGGCAGTAACGTTTAATGTCGCAAGGCGAGTCGTGACTTTCGATGCTCGCCTCAAACAGAGAGCCAGAGCACTCAGTCCAATCCAAAGTGACCAGTAGATGTCCCCCTGGGTCCCCTATAGGCCCACCCTGATTTCCAGATCTGCCAGTCCCTAATGTCGGTAAAAAAGAGTGTCATAGTTGGTCACTTCGGACACCAAAAAGACACCCAGTTGGAAAAGCGCCCCCTAGCATTGGAAGAGTGTAAAAGAGAGTTTCCCCAATGGGACCCTAAAGTTTGGGAACTCTAGCTGCCATAAAAAGAGAGTTAAGGTAAAAAAACAGATTAAAAAAAATTCATCGAAAATGACCTATCACAAGCATCTTGGAACTCCACTAAAATAGATTTGACAAGTAGTAAAGTGAAATATTAGTATCCTAACTCGAATTGCGAACTTCGAATATTCAACACTTTACTGATTCGTTCTCACTTGGCTTCACCTCATTTGGGGCATTTTTCATAATGCGGACGACAGATTCATTACAGGTTATGATGTTAATATTTTGTGTACTCTTTGCTTCAATATTGAGAATGCTGTCTAAGGTAAAATTCGATCTAAACTGAATCTGGAAATACAGGCCAAAAAAAATGCAAAATGGATTCCGACAAAAAATTTTCCTCCTGCACCTTTGGGGACCACTGCGCGAGTTCCTATCCCAGATGTTGACAAGGAACAGGGTGACTCACGCAATCTGCTGGCAGTAGTTCAGCACTGGTCTTTTTCTCTATTTGTATAAAAAATCCCATATGTTATATTTTGTACTTCTTACATTTTCACATGCATATTTTCAATAAAAGCCTTTTTCATACTTTGCCAAATAGTATTTGTCATTCTATATAATGCCTAGGTATTCTATACAATGCCTAGGGAAAGTATGTAAAATGAAACAGACATTTCATACTTTTCCTAAAAACGTCACGCATTTTATAGAATGCCTTCTTTTTATACTTTTCAGGTAATATATATACAGAGTAATTGTAAACTCTTTCAACCAAAAAAGGGGTGATAGTACACCTCAAGACGAACAATTGTTCTAACGGAACCTAGGGTTGCATTCCATCAGAGAAGTGTAAAGTTACATATCCACGTTGATCCTTGAACAGTGAAAACAAAGTCACTTAATTAATTTATGAGTTGCTTAATTACATTCGCGTCAGAGAAATACTCACAGTGGCGTCTGAGGGCGTTGTTGCACAGCCCACACCGGCGAATGAAGGACTGTCGCACCCTCCCATAGACTCCTGGTGTGGTGTTGGTCTTGTCCACTGCAACACTGATTCTCGCGACGAGATCTTCCAGGGAGTTCACAGGGGTCTCGTACACAACTGTTTTCATGTGACCCCAGAAGAAGTCTAGTGGTCTGGTGAGCGTGGAGGCCAAGCCACAGGTCCACCACGTCCATTCCACCAACCGGGATATGTTACATTTAGGAAGTATCAAACCTCAATGGAAAAGTGTGCTGGGGTCCCATCATGCATAAACCACATGTCCCTCTGCGTGGTTCCCTGCAACAGACTGAGAAGCACTTGCTCCAGAAGCACACAGTACGCTACACCAGTCAGTCGTTCTGGCAAGAGGTAAGGTCCCATCAGACAATCACCCAGGATACCTGCCCAGATGTTGGCACCAAATTTCTGTTGGTGTTTACAAGGGTCAGTGACGTGTTGATTTTCTTGAGCCCAAGCGTGCAGGTTGTGATTGTTGAAAATGAGTTCCCGGGTAAATGTGGCCTCATCACTAAATAACACTAATGCGGGAAATTGTGAATTAACATTGTTCATCTGGAGCATCCACCTAACAAACTCTACCCAGTGGGGATAGTCATCTTCGTTCAAAGCTTGGACCTTCTGCACATGAAAGAGATGCATCTGTGCCTCATGTAGGACATTCCACACCGAGGTTTGACAAACTGCATTTCGGATGACACCACTCATGAATTTGTGGAACTTCTGCAAATCACTGCAAGACAAGTTCTACCATTTCTGGTGTCCCCACACTTCGCGAACGTCCAATATCACTCATCGAGATAGCCAACGAGCCAGTTTCACGCAGTCGTCGATCAACACTGGCGAAGGTCAAATGGTAAGGAATACGACGATTCGGAAATCTCTCACGGTACAATCTTTGTGCTTCACGTCCATTACCACCTGCTTGGCCGTACATCAGATTCATATCCACCAATTCCTTGTATGTGTATTCTTCCATGTCCATGAATACGTCACTTATAATGTGACGTTATCACGGTAATGCCGACGAACGGGTTCGGCTGCGTTTTTAAATGTTTGTTCTTAATCGACTACGCACTTGCTCAGCGCACCTGATTTGCATCTTGTGCTTTTCATGCACCGGTTGTAAATAATTTTGCATGCGTGGCGTTTTTTGAAAGTACTCTTTTCTGGCAGAAGGAGTGGAATGTGACCCTAGGTTCCATTGCAAAAATTGTTCGTCTTGATGTGTACTATCACCCCTCTTTTTTCGTTGAAAGAGTTTACAATCACCCTGTATATATCATGTCATGTACATATGGTAAATATTCCTTCTCTAAAAAATAATGCAAAATAACATTATGAAATTGTCTTTGGAAAACTATAAATAACCACCGTGGAATTTCCACTTTGTTAGTCTAATGAAAATTTTTAGATGAAAAATTGTCTTGAGCTGGGTGGGATACAATGAACTACACTATGAACATGTGAAATGTTCATAGTGCAATTGCATTAGTTCAATAGTAGTAATACATTCTATCATAATAGCAAACATGGTTTACGCTATGAACATATGAAATGTTCATAGTGTCAGTTAGAGGAAATCTTGATCGGCAGCTGGTAACTCAGTGGTCCAGACCACCTGATATGTTATTAGTAGGTCATGGGTTCGTATCCCACCGGCTCAATATAATTTTTCCTGTAAAAATTTCAGTCGACTTACAAAGTGGAATTCCTTGGTGTATACTGAATATGTCAAATTTATTCAATATTTATAAATTACCATATAACCAATGAGAAAAATAGCAACCAACAGTTAACTTTAGAAATCTTTGTTATTGAAACTACAGCATTAGATATGGGTTGCAGCATTTAGTTATTTTTTCAGCCATTGGAAGAAAGTGGAAGTAGTTTGTTATAATATTCACTAGTAGCTTAACAAAGAATAAATAAGATTTTACAATCATGATTGCCATCTCATGTTTTGGAGATAGTCACACTACTACTGTGAATCATGGTGCTTTCTTTTAAAAATAAGATAGTAACGTTCTTCATAATCATTGTTACCTTTCAGGCAACAATTAGCATTGTGCTTTCCACTAACATGTGCCAATCATTTTTCATTGTAAAATTTACTACAGATCATTATTCTGAGCTTAACAAGATATCATGAAATGTCAGTGTAATGAACACCAGAATAATGAAATTTTTTCTGCTCCCAGGCAATTACTGTGTATCTCTCTGTAAATTTTTCATTTTAACAAATACCAATATAACGAAAATACCAGTTTAACAAAATAAAAATTTATCCCAATACAAAAAATATCACAGTATAACAAAAATTTAAAAAACAATCCTTAAATAATATGTACATGTGCATTTTAACATTAGTCAATTCTGCAGTAATTTAAATGCTGTGAAATATCTAACCAATTGCAGAGCTATGGATTATGTGTTATTGTATATCACTCATCATGCATTTCTGTGAATCTCACTTTGTGGCATAGATGCTCTAGATGTGCCAGCATAATACTTTAAAGCAGCATTACCACATTTTCCTAGCATAAAGGTGGATTTTCAAACTTGGAGATCTACACAATTCTGATTGTATTGCATTTTAAGTAATGGTGGTCAGTAAAAAGTTCTTTCAAAGCAGTTCTGATCCATGCATTTTATTTTATCATTCATTAAATGTAAGTTACTATTTGTTTGTTAATTAGTTTAGTTTTATTATCAGCCAATACAGCGAGAAGTGTTTGCCATTTTGTAATGATATGGAAAAATACTCAGACAATATGTTTGGAGAGCTGCAAAATCATTTAAGTATCCATAGACAGTTAAAAAAATTACCTACTATTTTTAAAAAAATAAACTCAAATGGCAAAATCAATTGTACATTTCTTTCATAATGATTATTTTGTAGTATGCAACTCTCACTACATTTTTCATTGCATTTCAGTATAACAAATATATTTTGGTCACCCACTTAATTTCGTTATGCTGACATTTCACTGTAGTATATTAACCATCACTTAGAATGTTCTGGAAAACTAAGCATGAGTATCAGTAGTATGTGTTTGAAAAAACAATAGCTAGGAAACTTTTCCTCAAAGATACTCGGTAGCGCGCCAGGCTCGTAATCTGTAGTTCTCAGGTTCGAGTGCCAGCTGGGTCAGCGTTGAGATTTATCTCCGCAAAAATTCCCCGCCCTGCCCATGAGCATTAGGGGACACCGATGGGCTTGGAAAGGCCGCCGTCCGTCGGATGGGACGTTAAGCCGTGGCCCCGTGTGCGGGAGAGCCATACCCTGTGCATGTTAAAGAACACGCTGGATGGCCTTGACCAGAGGCTACCATCTGTCTCCCAACAGCTGTTCCAGTGGGTCCCCTCCCCAACCTCTGAGCCTTCGGGGTCCATGTGACCTGGCCATTTAGCCCATGGTGTGCAAAAAAGTGCCGCTCAGAGGTAAAACAACCCAACCCATACTCCACAAGTGCAGATGAGTTCATGGGTGTTCGAGGAGAGGTTCACTGAGGGCATTAAACACTGCTCAATTGGATTCAGGTTCGGAAATCTGGCTGTTGATTCCATCCTATGAATGTCTTCGCTTTAAAGGAAATTGCCAATAACATGAGTCCTTTGAAAACAGGCAAATTAATCAGCCACAAAAATGGTGTGCATCAAATCACTAAACAAAATATATAATGATCAGCTGTATAATTACTTCTGTTGAAGGAAGTGAGAGGAGCATAAACCATTGGCGTACAGACTTGTCATATAGCCTCAGGTAGAGTGTCTTGAGTGTTATCCCTATGACTACTAATAGCTTATGACATGGCCGAGTGTCCATGTCATAAGCTGACGTTCTACTAAGAATTTCTTGCTATTAAGGACAGCATGATGATGCACAGAGATGATCTTGTCCTGATCTATGACACACCTCTCCTGTTCTTGAAATTATCTCCAAAGTCTTGAGAGGATATTTTCTGTTGCATTTTAAGGCCCTTGTTACCACGAGCTACGACTGATCTGCTTCCATCATACCTGTTGCTCTCTACCATATACAAACATCCGTGCATAAAATTTCTATCCAAGTTAATTCCATGTTGACTGGAACAGATACGAGTAGCAACTGTAGCCACGTTCTCTTTCAAGGCAATTTCAATTTTTATGCTCATGTCAGCTAAATGTGCATACATTTCTTCTGCATTGGAAAATTTAGATATATTCTATATTTCATGCCATCCCCTTATATACGTTTCAAGATGGGACATTATCCATTAGTTAGAGCACCATGTAGAATAGTTACATATATATATAAAGCAGTTTTCGTATGTTAAACTCTCGTCGCACATTTTTTGGAAAGCTTTGTTTATTTTTCTTCTAGGCTATCTAAGTATGTCGCTCATTAAAAAATTTCAGTAAAGGCTCTTTACTCGCCCAACTTAAAAGATTAATTAATAATGCGTGCAATTTACTTGATAGCATATTAAACTCCTAGTTAAATAGTAAATTTTGCATTGTCATTTAAAAAGAAACTAAACAACCTTACATTAAATGCCAGTTATTAAAAAAAACAATATTTCCTTAATTTTAAAATTTCGTTAAATTTTTTTTAAGAGGCGCATTTAGTCAGTGAAGTGAATTTCTGAATAATGCCACTAATGTAGGCCTGACAACGATTCATGCCCTCAATAAGATGATCCAGAGAAAGGGGGAGCGGAGCAATAAGAACAGTCTTGGAAATTATGAAACGAGGGTTGAAATGTGGCATTACATCTCCCTTGGACATCCCATAGATGTTTCCTGTTCCGGTTGAGATCTGGAGAGAATGCAGGACACTGCATTAAATGCGTTCAGATATTGGTTAATTTAAGAAAGTCAACATGTGCTTTATCATCTCTTTTTGTTGGAAACCAACATGATCTGAAAAATTTATTTTAAATTTGGGATTATTTACATCTCAGTGTATTACTGATTTGGTATGTTTAAAAGATATATACTCTGGTATATTGAATATTCTTTAAAAGAGTGATGGATTCTGCTCGAAGAAAAAGAGCATGCTAGTTGCTTGAAGAGGGAAACTATTAGAGTTGACAAAATAAAAGAAGGAAGCAGGAGTAGGAAAAAGTAATCTTCATTAAAAAAAAATGCATGAGGCCATGCATTCAAACTTAATTTGTTAAATGCTCTTGGTAAATAATTTCATTCTTATGTACTTGGTTCGTTACATGGTTAATGTAAAAATTGCCGCTGGTTTTTAATTTCAGTCATATTTAATCTTGTGAAACTCCTGAATGAGATTTCTGTAACTGTTTTTCTCTTAATATTGCATTATGCAAATAACAGAAATATTGCTGCTATACTAAATAATGTACACTAAAGATGTTTTAATATAAAATAATATCTTTTCCTGAAATTAATTTTGCAATATTATATAAGAATCTTTAGTAGACATGCAATTGTCTTTTCTCCAACTCAAATTTGAGCAACACTTGGTTTTAAATGATCTAGCTGTGGTAACTTAATCCACTGCAAACCTTCCTGAACTTCAGAGTTTATATGTAGAGTAAATTTTTCTACTATCTATCTCCTATTTTCTATTAGATACCCACTATTTTTCTACTATCTATCTATTCACTATTTTTGTACTATCTATCTATTCATTATTTTTCTACTATCTACCTGTTCGCTGTTTATGTACCTGTTTGCTATCTACTTATCCACTATGTATCTGCTAACCCACTTATCTGTCTACCTACTCGCTTATATATCTATTTACCACTTTACATATCTACCTATCGACATATATCTACCTACCCAATTATTTACCTATACCCGACTACACGCCCATCCATCTATCTACATACCTACCTATCTACTCATCCAGCTATCTATCTACCTAACCATCTATCTATAACTACCTATTCAGTCATCCATCTGCTTACCTAACTACTTATTATCTGTTCTACCTTCACATGTATCTGTCTATCTACCCATGTACCTATCTCCTGTCTGCCTGCATCTCCTCTGTCTCCTGCCATCCATCTGTCACTGCCTGCCTAACTACCTACATAACTAACTACTTATCTTCCTATCTTCTGATCTGTTTGTCTGTATATCAATCTATCTATCTCTGCCCCTAATCAATTCTCTATGTATTTACCTATCACTATATCCATCTATCTGCATCTCTCTACACACACGGCCTGTAAATGGTAGTTATCATATACTGGAAGGAGAGCTGTGTGCTAATTCGTGTGTTGGTGCATAGAACCAACCAAGCCTAACACCTAATGTCCCCGCCTTCTCGTGATGCAGGCCGTTAGTACCTTTCAAAGAGATGTTCTCTCCTGAAAAGGAACCGAAGGGGAGGGCTACCAGATCAGTGGCGTACAGATGTGGTCATCTAACGCCATATTTTTAAACTTTTTCAGCCCAGTTGAGGAGTGGTCAACTTTACAGTCTTGATGCTGACCACCCGACTGCCTAATTACTTTGAGTATGGTTACTAGAGATACTTCGATTCCGGACTCAGTTATTCTAGCCCGAACTCGGACGAGCCCGATTTCGGGAAAAAAGTTCTATGATGCATCATAAGGCATTACACAGAAATGCATGTCGCTAATGATTTATTTTATTTTTATATTATTAGATAGAATCATTTTATGACAAAATTAAAATGCTAATGCTTTTTGGAATGGAAAATACTAGAAATACTAGTAGAAACCAGAAATTCGTTGGTAACAGCATTATATACTTAAAGAGCCATTCATTTTTTAAATATAGAAAATACGCAAATATCAATCAAAAGCAGCATGATGCAGATTTTTAATTACTAGATGTTGATTAAAAAGTTGAAATTGTAATAAAAATAGTTTATGGTTTTACTTTTTTTTTTTCGAATACAAGGGATATTTGAATGATTCTGAGCACAAGCCCGAACTAGTATTTTGATCACCGAGCCTGAACTCATCAATAACGGCTACGGATTATAAAACTTGTTACGCTGCTGTGCTTTTGTTATTCAAAAATCTACTGCTCTGTTGGCAGTTTGTTTGTGGGTTACCAGCCCAAATGAACAGATGCTTAAGATTCCTTATATCACCTAGTTGATAATCTTGGCCAGAGGTTATCACAGGTAGTACTTGATCCTAGCTCCTAATGGGATCACTAACCTACGGTGCAGTAATGTGTGTCAGTGAGATAATTTTTTTTCTGGATTCTAGTTCTTGAAAAAGTCTAGTTGTAAAGGGGGTGCCTGAATTTCGTACCTGCATTAGTGGGTTAAGCCTTTAGTGGTGGGGAGAAAGGATATCTGCCCCATAGCTATGGTTAGGCTGCTGTTACATATTGTTGACTCACCTTTCACAGCAAATCTGGTTTCTTTTAAAATCCTATTCAAAATTTCCATTCCGCAAGTACCTGGAATGGGAGTACTCTGAACAGCGATAATTTATTGCTGTCCTCATATAGGATATTTAGCATTATTATACACTGCACAATCTCGGCTTGTAACAAACCAGAAATAGAGGTAAAGATCACATTCTTAAAAATAATTTGAAATTTCTCTTCTTAGGACAAAGGATATAAATCATCTGTTCTATCTCATTCTCAGCAGGAGAGTCGGTGATACTGTTTTAATAACATGATTGCATGATTGAAAGATTTCTAAAAACTAAATTAAAAACTAGGATAAAAGACTTGAATGTTAAGAATACCGATCATATAGGGGAGACAAAATAGGTCTGACCATTATTTTGTCAAAAATGTCTTGCAACTGAAACGTAAGAAACATTGCGCTAAATTAAAGGCAATGAAATTTTTTTTTAATTTAACTCATTTTTCTGAAATTTGAGTCTAAAATCATTTTTCTACCCACCAGAATATTTTATGTAATTCTTTATTTTTTACCATTTGAAAACAAGCCAATTGCCAGGTTTCCTTTTGTCAGTAGGGAAGTGCTGTAGCCATTCGTCCATCGGGAAGAAAAGCATTATTTGCTTCAATTCAATTAGAAAGTGGGGTCTGAAAAGGCGGTTTTCTTTATCTAGTTTAAAAAAAAAATCGAAATGGAAAATTTTAAACGAATACTGCAAACAATGTACTTATTCTAGAAATTCGAAATTTTGGTGGTGGAATGTGAAGGTCATTAAGTTTGCATAGGCAACAATGAGTTGATCACTTATCGCCCGGGGAGCGGAGGAATGTAACATTTTTTGTTTAAAAAATAACTTTGTATTTAGAGATGAATTGAAAATTCTGTTTTGGGTTCGACAGTTATTGATAAAATATTACTATTCGCACTTTACGAATCACAAAAAATTTTAATTCGCCCTAAAATAGTGAAAAACATGGAAAACTGCAAACTCTTAAACAGAAATTACAAGTGATGCATTTATGCTAGAATGTTAAGATCATGTAGATTGCATATTCAACAATAAGTTGGCCCTTACACCCGGGTGGGACGCAATTTTTTCGTTTTTTGGAAAATTCGTTTTTAGATCGAATGATACTAATGAAATCTAATTGCTATCCTGTGCACGTTAAAGAACACGCTGGATGGCCTTGACGGGAGGCTACCATCTGTCTCCCAACAGCTGTTCCAGTGGGTCCCCTCCCCCAACCTTCTCTGAGCCTTCGGGGTCCATGTGACCTGGCCATTTAGCCCATGGTGTGCAAAAAAGTGCCGCTCAGAGGTAAAACAACCCAAACCCAATGAAATCTAATTGCATTTTGCAAATGCTTAGTTTTAATTTTCATCATTAGAAAGCACTAAATACGAAAAAGGCGAAACTTTTATGTTTCAACTGATTTGCTTATGGTAGAAATTTCGGTGTTAGTGTCATGAGATAATTCGAGTTAAGAGCGATTCTGTACTGACAGCAACAATCTGCTCCTTATTGTCAGAGGGGTATGAGAAATGCAATTTTTTTAATTTAAGGAATAAAATACTTTTTTATTGTATAAATACTAATAGAGTGGTATTTATACAATAAAAAAATGATTGATTGATTATATATTAATTAACAGCAAATGGGCTAGTTCTGTTAGGAATACCAGGGCATATAGGGGAGCTGAAATTGGATCTGACCATTACCTTGTTAAAAGTGTTGTGCTAGGATTAAAAAATTTGCTTTTAATACTGAAGCTCTGAAAGACCCAGTTATAGCCAAAGCTTACCATGATAGGTTACTTAGTCATTATGACAGTCATGGTTTGCTTAATACTGACGTTGAGGAAAAATGGGATTATTTTAAACAGGCTTTTTTGGACACTAACAGTACTCTTTTAGGAAAAAAGGAGCAGAAGAGACAGAATTATCTGAGTGATAAGGCACTTGAGCTTATTTCGGAAAGAAAGAACTGCAGGAATGTCCTTAATCAATACCCTACTAGTCCTAATAGAAAGGATTACATAGAGCTTAATAAACGTGTAAAGGATCAATTAGCTACTGATAAGAATCTTTGGCTTGATGGCTTGGCTGACAAAGCTGAGGAAGCAATTAGGCAGCACAACAGCAGAGAGCTGTACCAGTAGTTAATGTTTTATGTGGTAGAAAACGGAAAGGCATACAAGGATTGAAGGATAAACAAGGTAAGGTTATAGAAGGGAAGGATTCTGTCATGGCTAGGTGGGCTCAGCATTTCAGTGATGTTCTAAACAATGTGGTTAGTTCTACTCCCATTCTTTGCAATGATGATAGATGCATTGGTGGCTTTAACGTTGACCCTATAACACAATCTGAAGTTATTTTGGCTGTTTCTAAACTTAAATTCATCCCCAGGGGTAGATGAAATTACTATCGAAATGCTTAGAGCTGGAAATGTTTCGGTTTCCACTTGGATGACTGAAATTCTGAATATCTTTTATGATAAAGGCATGGTTCCTAAGGATTTTACCAGAGCTATTGTTATCCCTATTTTCAAAAAAGGTGATCGCAGTTCTTGTGATAACTATAGGGGTATCAGCCTACTCTCTGTTCCAGGTATAGTTCATTCCATGATTGTGCTTAATAAAATTAAGAATCTGGTTGACAGTCAATTGCGTGATGAGCAATGTGGATTCAGAAGTGGTAGGGGATGTGTGGATCAGATATTTTCACTTAGACAAGTTAATTAACATAATGAAAGCTCTCTATAATAACACTGAGTCGTGTGTGAGAGTTGGTAAGGCTTGTAGCAATTGGTTTAGCATTACTTCTGGTGTTCGACAAGGGTGCATTTTGTCTCCTTTTCTCTTTAGCTTGGTTATTGATTATGTTATGCGAAATTCACTTCAAGGGAAAGATTTTGGCCTTAAATGGACTGGAGATACGAAAATTTCTGACTTAGATTATGCTGATGATTTAGCCCTTTTGGCAAATGATGTTGATGAGATGAACTCTTTCATTCGAGCTGTTGATGAGACTGGTAGTAGAGTAGGTTTGGTTATAAACAGAGAGAAAACTAAAGTGATGAAAATTGGTCATTCAAGCTGTGATTCAGTTAATCTGAATGGTTGCAGTCTTGAGCAGGTGTCACAGTTTAATTATCTTGGGAACTATGTAACAGATACTGGTGATGTGTGGCATGAGATTAACAGACGCTTAGGGATTGCTGCCGGGACTTTTAAGAATCTGTGGAGAGTGTGGAGAAATAGGCGTATACACCTAAATACTAAAATTAGACTGTATAATAGTTTGGTTCTTTCTAGGGTTAGGTATGGTAGTGAAACTTGGACACTTTGTAAACAAGATAACAGGAAACTCGATGCTTTTGATTCCAGATGCTTACATAGTGTCTTGGGTATTAGGTGGTTCAACTTTGCAACTAATGATGAGGTTAGGCAAAGGAGTCAGCAACCTCCTTTAAGCAGCATATTGTGCAGAGAGAGACTCCGCTGGTTTGGCCATGTTGCCCGTATGGATAATTATAGATTGGCGAATAGGGTTATGAACAGTGTGCCTAAAGGTCTCCGAAGGAAGGGGATACCTAGGATGCGGTGGGCAGACAATGTCAAACAGGACCTTGTTAGAATTAGTGTGCAATGGCAGATGCAGCAGATGTAGCTCAGGACAGATATGCTTGGAGAATTAAACTGTGCGGTCTGGTTGGACCTCCATAGCCCATGGCTGCTTGAGGATGATGATGATGAAATCTCAATGCTGGCCAAGCTGGGACTCGAACCTGGTAACTGCAGGTTATGTGCCTGACGCGCTACCGATTCATCATCATCATCAAAATGTGAAAAGAATATTGGCACTGTAGTAAGCTCTATCCAAATTGGATGAGCTAGCTTGTGCACCATGACACTGGATAAAAGAAAAGATCAAAAATTTGAAAAATAACAGGAAAAATAATAAAATGACTATGCTCACTTGAGAGAACAAAAATAAATTTAGAATCAACGGAGAGAGCAGAAGCGAAGAGGGGAACCAAAACGAAGGCCAAGAAAAATTTTGCTGGGATCCAAACAGAACCACTCTCAGCCAATGAGAGGCCAGGAATTTTGGGATTGGCTGAGAGCGAAAAAAACTAGGGAACAAGTGATCATTGAATAGTTACAACATTTACAATTAAAATACATAAAAATACAATAAAAGAGATAGAAAAACAATAAAATAAAATGGAAAAAACACTAAATTACCTTAATTTAGTGAGAATACGTTTGACAATAGGAAGATAGTCCCAAACTATGAAAAGTTCGCTTTTAGGATATCATTCTAGAGCATGTAAATAAGAATCTTGAAACTTGGAAAGCACAAATCCTTGTTTTGAGACTGTTTCTCGAAGAAATTTCAGTTCTGGTGGGATTTCCCATTCAGATGAAGAAAAATGAGGATTGGCAATGAACTTGAGGAAGTCCACGATATCTTCGAAAGTTTCTACTGAGTCTTCATTTTCTTTAAATAAGTCCATTTCAGGCGATGAGTTTTTTCCAAAATAAAGTTTTTAGGCTAGAAAAAAGTAATGCATTTGAAAAAAACACAGTCAGGTTTTTTCTTGTTCAAAACTGGAGGGTACACCTTTTCGTTGATAAGAAAGTTCGATGAAGAAGACAAACATTTTCTTTTAAGAGTTTTCAACTCAAAAGAGACAGATTCAAAAGATTGAACAGGAGTGATAGATGTATCAACTGTAGTTGATGGATATCCAGAAGAGTCTTTCTCTGGAGGTGACTTAGAAACAGTATTAATATTAGGAACAGTTGAAGCATCAGAGTCCATTTTAAAAACTGGAGAATGTTGTTTATGGTTAGCAAACAGGGAACAGTCCTTAAAAATGCCTGGTTGCTTGCACCCATTTGCACAGTTTAACCATTCTTGATAAAATATTGTGGCAAGGAAATTGTTAATGTTTAGAAAGTTTGGTACCTGTTTCTTCATTTTTATCATAGCGACTCTAGTCCCTGTCCGGATGGACTCTAGTCCCGAGATGTCAAAGAATTCATCTTGAATGTCAGTAACAGATCCGAAAGGTTCTAGAGCAGGAGCTATGTCATGATTTGAAATGAAGAAAGGTAGTTTGGAAACATGGATCTTTTTTTCTGGTATGCCCAATCTTCTGACAATCACTGGATGACCATCAAAGCAGTTCAAAGGATCATTAGCAAAAATCTCAGCTTTATCTTCATTTGCGAAGGTAATGGCAGTTGAAGAGTTGTTGAGCAATATCAATTGAGCAAGTTTCAAATTTGTGTGCCAACGATTTAACTACTGATTCAAAATCAAGACCAACATATTTAATCTTGAAAGTACTAATCAATCTGGGATCTTTCTGGTAATTCATCAATTCATAAAGATTGAAGAGTACTAAAAAAACACGTCTGATGCCTATGAAATCCCGAGAGAGAGCCGCGCTGCCGATTCAGGCACTCCCACTCCCTGAGTAAGAAGACCTGATTGGCTCTTAAAGGTTGCCGTCCATTGGATGGGGTGTTAAACCATGATACAGTGTGCAGGAAAGATTGTGCACATCGAAGAACACGCCGAATGGGAAGTTTCTATCTGTCTCCTACAAGTTGTCCAGTAGTTCCCTTTATCCAGTTCTTATGCTATGGGGTTGTAAATTGTGCATACTGTGTACATAGATGTGCTCTCAGAAGTAAAATAATCCAATCTTAAGAGATTAAAATTATCTCAGTGTTAAAAAAAACCTGATACTCTCTTTTAAAACTTATATTTTGAAAATGCCTAGTTCATTGCTATCGATTTCTCCAAACTTTTCTGAGCCCTTGTTTTCCTTGTAATCTGGTCATTTAGACCAGTGCGTATAAAAAATATTTTGCTTTTTATGTTGATGTTAGGGTTGAGTCAGTGTGTAGCGCGCAAGGTTCATAATCTTCAGTTCTTAGGTTCGAGTTACAATGAATCTCTTGTTGCGATCTTATGCAACCACGGCAATTCCCGGTTCCGCTTGTACAGCACTACCTGGTTATGAAGAGCCGTGCTTATCTAGAGCCGGGGGCAAGGAATACGCCCTATAGGCGCATCTCAACCCCAGCCTCACGTGGCAGCAGTCCTATAGAAGGAAAGCTGACCACCGGAAGAAACCTTGCTTTAATCTATTCCCCGGTTAGCCATGAACAAGGATATATAGATCCAAGTTCGATCGGCGTCCGGGGTGGAGACTCTTAGTAAGACCCAGACTTTTGTGAGGGCTCTAGCTTACTAGGAATCAATCCGTTCTGCCGAGCCCTCGAACAGCTCCACTGAGCTCCTGATAGGTGAGGTCTCCAACGCCGTCACCATCCGACCGGCAATCAAGCCGGCCAGCAGCGTCTTCAACCTCGGTTGGCTTCAGCAATGCTCCAGCCGGGGACCATCCCAACCGGCAAAACCTTAGCAATGCTCCAGCTGTTGCCCACTACAGCTGGCAAAGCCTTTGGCATGCTCCAGCTGGGGATCATCCCGACCGGCAAAGCCTCAGCCGGGTTGCTGGGCCCTAGGCCCCCCCACCACGACAAGGTGGTCCCCTATCGGGGGGGAGGTTCGAGTTACAACCGTACCAAAGTTGAGATTGATCTCCGCTAATCCACAGCCTGCTGTGATGAGAAAAAAGAGACCGATGGGCTTGAAAAGTCCGCCGTCCGTCCGATGGGGTGTAATGTGTATTACCGTGTGCCGGAGAGCCACACCTCGTAAACTTTAAAGAACATGCTGGATGTATCTTAGGGGAGGATATCTGTCTACTAACAGCTGTCCAGTGGTTCCCCTTACTCCCATCTGCCCTGAGCCCTTCGGGTCCTTGTGACCTGGACATTTACCCCATTATATGCAAAAACGTACAACTCAGAGCCGGCCTGGATCCAGAAAAAACTGTACGGGGAGGAGGGGAAGAGACTGGTGTTGCATTTAGAATATCTAACATTTCCCCCTCCTTTTCAGAAGTGTTAAAAATTTCTGAAAAATGCATGAAATATACCTAGGTTGAGTGATGGCTCCTCATTAGGTGCCAGAGGGGCCGGTCCCAACATTTCTATAAAATATATACTAAAACATTGAACTCCGAATTGGAATAAATGATAAAAAATAATATATTTACATGGCTATTTGCTCTCTAAACCATCTTGCCCGTTTTATTTCATTCAATGAGCATTTAGTGAAGTAATACACTGAAAACTTTTCCTGCGCGCCTTAATTGACAGCGCGAAATATTACAAGAAATCTTTTAAGTCTCATCCCCACCCCAGAGGCTAAATTTTCGAACCCTCCCATAAACTAATTTCTCCAACCTGAAACACCGTTCAGCGTTATTCACCCTGAAACTAAATTCTGGAGTACGTGCCTGCTTAAGTCACAATATATATATATTGAAGTGTTATTACATGTACAGATACAGTATATGATCTTCCCCAATCCAATCGATGTTACTTTTTTCACCGAGGACAGAATTGGGTTAGCGGAGGACCACTACCATCTGAACCATCACCGCCCCTGCGTAGTTGGTCTCTCTGTATATAGTATTATGCAGGCCCCATCTATTTAGAGACTCACGAGAAGCCACTGCATAAGTTTCGTATGGTTTTACTCTTGTTACCCCTACAACTAGCATTCGCAAACGGGGAGAAAGGGGGAGGGTAGCCTTGTTGCACTCCCTCACCCTCAACTAGATCCTTTCTTGGCTCAGAGGTAAAATAATCCGATCCAACCCTTTTATCATTACCCAGGGGCACTGAAATGTACCAGATGTATTGAAATAAGAGGATGTCAGGTTGTATCTGTATAACTGACGGAAGACTGATCCTTACCTTAGTAGATATCAGGGTGGATTTGTACGAACTGAGATGCACAAAAAAATTCTGGAATACACGTTTGATCCAAGATAGCATTTTCTACAGATATTGTTGGTAAAGGCACATTTGAAATCACTTATTTTTCTTTAAGAAATTAAAGAGTGTTTCAAGTCCGAATTCTAAGATCTATAATTTTTCTCTGGACTATATATTAAGTCCAGAGAAATAATGGATAATGAAATAATTTTATTGTTTCTACACTGGTTTCCATAAATTAAGGAAAACCCCAATGTTAAGTCAATGGGAAGGTAACGTCAAAGCTCTGTAGCTTCTAAAATAAGTTTTTGTTTTGAAAAATGTGATAGCAGATAAAGATCTCAATCAAATAAATCAATATCTCAATTTTCAACAATATTCATTCAGCATTTAATGAGTTATGAAAGTTTGAATATTTAACAATGAAAATATCATTCTTAAGAAACTTATACAAAACTGAAGAATAGTGAAAGAATTCGTTACACAAACTTCTAAAATACGCACTTATTTTATTGAACACTTTGATGCAATACTTATTACTAGGTTTTAATTGACTTTTGAAGTCAATTTTTGTGAATGGCATTGTTACTGTTAAATATTCAAACTTCCATACTCATTAAATACTGAACGAATTACGTTGAAAATCAAGATATTGATATATTTCTTCTTTTTTTTATTTGGTATCAAATTTATAAAAAAGCAACTTATTTTAGAAGTCATACAGCTTCGACATTAGCTTTCCATTGACATAACATAGCATTTTTCCTTAATTTATGGAAAGCAGCGTAGTTTATTTCGATTCATATTGCTTTTCCAGTGAGAGCCTGATTGCGGAAATTTCAAGTTTTCGCGATTTTTCTGCTTCCATTTCTCTAAATCCATTGATCATAAAAATTGAAATTTTTACCAAAAGAGGAAGGAGGATCGCAGAAGAGGATTTAGTATGTAGAACAAAATTCTTCAAAATTCATTACAATTAAAAATGGCCTTTAGAGCTAAGTTTTAAATTGCATCACTCCCGTCTCTAATTGTCGAGTTGACTGAAGATTATTCAACCTAATTCTGATTCTAAAACTTATTGAAGATTGTACTACCAGTATAATTCTAAAGTCTACTGAACGTTATTCTACATATAACTAATTTGGTATAAAGTATTCCACTATGTTTTCGGTTCAACTTAAGTTTAATTGTAAAGTTTACAAATATTTTTCTATGTCTAATTGTCCCATTTCAAGCATTGTTTTGCATTTTAGTAATAATAATTATCAAAAATTATATTTTATTTTTAAAACTAATTTAAAAAAATTAATATTATATTATTTTACAGGTTTTAATTATGAAATTACATATTAATTTAACATTATTAAATTAATATTATATATAATATGCAGGTTTTTAGAAAACAGGGAACTTAAGGTACGATCTAATCCTGGCTAATGGAAACATTTTTAACTATGTATTGTACATAATTAGTAATTATAAGTTACTTCGAAGCAGATGTATTAGACAGTGGACTAACTTTCAATTAGTGCGTTCTCATTTACAGAAAAAATAAAGAGAAATGACATAAAAAAATCATTGATATTCATATCACAGCTCTCGAAACAATGGCCTGAAAAATTACAGAACCACGTCTAAAAATCTATATCTGTATCTACTAACTAAGGCTAAGCAAGCAGAACCTATTCCTAGCAAAAGTAAGTCAAAATTTAAACGAAGAAAATTTGTAGGGATAAGACTCTTTCAGGGATGAGAGCGCCAGGCTCTACGCATATCTCTGCGATGTCACATGGAGCTTTAATTATAATCTCCCCTAAGCAGTTTAGACAATACCCACACCCAACGTGCCGATGTAATTCGACAAAAAAAAAAAAACTTTTGTGCTGCACTTTCACTTACACACGTGTCTGTTAGGCGGGGTTTTCCGGATTGTTTTGTCCATGTGACATTTTACTTTTCGAAGTATTTTAACGCCGTAGGGCTATGAGGTGTTGGGTGGGGAGAGGGAACTGATACACGCACGATTGAACAAACGGGTGGACAGACAAAAGGGGAGATGACTGGATACAGACGGATGAACATCCTCTTACGAAATTTTGGGTATAAAAAGGAGGACAAGCGATCCAAAGAATTAAAATACAACTTCTCTTCTCTTCGTTTGTTTCCTACTAACGGTAGTGAACACAGATTTAACAATGAAGCCTGTGGTAAGTACAGTTCTCCATTTAAGACAATGCTTTAGAGAATATTGAATGATTTTGATGTTCAAAGATGGAAACGAGTGGAATAACGTAAGTAGCGAAATTCGGAGACTTTAAGCTTCGACAGTTTCCTTAGATCATCCGTTGAATGACAGGTAATTGATAGATCACTGAATATGATCTAAAGAATTGTCCCAACACCAACTGCGCAGATTCATAGTCTAACTATAGTCTCTCCAATTATTAGTTACTAATGGCACTGCTAAAAATTACTAGAATTAAACTGGTTTAAAAAATATTTCTATCTAGTATTAATTGAAATCCATGAATTTCTGATAAAATTGCAGTTGGACTATTTTGCCTGAGTGGCACTTTGTAGCATATCATGGGCTAAATGGCCAAGTCACAAGGACCCTAGGGACTAAGAGAATCCATTGGGATAAGTGGATCCACAGAGAGCTGTTAGGAGATAGATGGTAGCTTCCCATCAGGACCATTTAGCATGTTCTTTAACGTGCACAGGTTATAGATCACCCGAACACGTGACACAGCTTTTACATCCTATTTGACGGACAGCAGCTTTTACCAAGTTCGAAGGTGTCCGCTTTCGCATCGAGGGCACGTTCCGTTGGATGGAAAGTTAAACAGCGGCATCATGTGCAAGAGAGTCATACCCTGAGCACGTTAAAGAACACGCTGAATGGTCTTCATGCAACACTTCTATCTGTCTCTGAACAGCTATTCAGTGGATCCGCTTTTGCTAGCTGACCGTTGAACCCATTGCACATACAAAAGTCTTATATAAAGCAGGTCCCGGATCCAAGGGGACAGCAAGGAGGCCGTGACTACTGAGAATTTTAGTAAGGATAACGGGGGCCAATATGCTTAATAAATAAATAATCCCTGAAGCAATTGCTTGCCACAGAGGTCTGACAGCAAGTCTGTCAGTTTATACGACATAGTAGAAGGTCTGTGAGGATCGGATGACCTCAGCAGAAAAGGGCAGTCTCGAACCCAGCTCCCTTTGATCAATAATAATAATAAATACCCCCTCAAGCAGCTGCTTGCCACAGAGGTCTGACAGGAGCCTGTCAGTTTATTATGCCACAGTAGGAGATCTGAGAGGATGGCAGGACCTCAGCAGAAAAACAACACACACATCCATGCCTAATCCGGGGCTCGAACCCAGGTCCCTTAGATCAGTAGTCAAGCGTGCTAACCACTCGGCCACGGGACGGTTCTCTGATCAATAGCCACGGGAAATTGTATGTATTTCAGGCATTATTCAATATTTTTTGAAAACCGCCAAAACGAAGGGGAAAATGTTGCACTGCAATGGAAATCCAGTCTCTTGAACCCTTCATTCTCTTCTAGATCCGATTCTGCACAGAGGTAAAGGAAACCAACAATGCATTTGTATCCTAACCTGTTAAAACGACATTTCTATACACTTAACGTTTTTCCAAATTTGAAAATTATTTGCCTATAATTTATTCATATTTAGTTGACGGTAAATTTTAACTTTATATTTCTGAAGCTAATTACATTGGTGTCCAAAAGTTAATTACAGATCCATGGTGTATCAATCGGAACCTAACTTTGAAGTCCCACAACTTCTAAAATAAGTTTAGTTTAGTAAGCTAAAAAATTTTTTTGCCATGAGTGGGATTCCAAACAGGGGCCATGGGGGGATGGGGGGAGCCTCCCCCTCAAAGTAACTCGGAGTTGGCAAAATTCGAAGCAATATTCATAAAATCTAGGTGAGTTGTGAAAATTTGTAATCTTTTCCTTTTGTAGAATTAAGGGGAGTTGTCAAAATCGAGGCAACTTCGCAAATTTAGGGCAGTTTGGAAAATGGAGAGACGGCAATATCTAGAGCAGTTGGAAAAATTCGAAACCATTTAGTAAAACAGATAAGTTGGCAAAATCTTGGGCAGTTGGCAAAATTCAGAGTGACTTGGCAAAATCGTGGGGAGTTGGAAAAATTCAGGTGAGATGTAAAAATTGCAATCTTCTTTTCTGTAAAATTATGGCGTGTTGGCAAAATCGAGGCAACTTCGCAATATCTAGGTGAGTTGGAAAATCTTGGGGGAGTTGGCAAAATTGAGAGTGGCTTTTCAAAAATCAGGTGTGATGTAAAATTGGGATTTTTTTTCTGTAATGGCCGAGTGGTTAGCGCTCTTGGCTACTGATCTAAGGGACCTGGGTTCGAGCCCCGGGTAAGGCTGTTTGTGTCGTTCTGCTGAGGGCCTGCCATCCTCTCAGACTTTCTACTATGGCATATAAACTGACAGGCTCCTCTCAGACTTCTGTGGCAAGCAGCTGCTTGAGGTTTTTTTTATTTTTTTTTATTTAAAATTCTGGCGAGTTGGCAAAATCGAGGAAACTTGGAAAAATCTAGGACAGTTGGCAAAATTCCAATCCACTTGGTAAAATACGGGCGAGTTGTGAAAATTGGGATTTTTTTTTGTGAAATTAAGGAGAGTTGACAAAATCGAGAAAACGACAAAGGGCAAAATTTTGGGGAGTTTGAAAAATTTTAAGTGACTTGGCAAATTCAGGAGAGATGTAAAAATTGCGTTTTTTTCTGTAAAATTACGGCGAGTTGGCAAAATCTAAGGTAGTTGGCAAAATTCGAATTCACTTGGTAAAATATAGGCGAGTTGTGAAAATTGGGATTGGTTTTGTAAAATTAAGGAGTAGTGGACAAATCGAGGAAACTTGGCAAAATCTTGGGGAGTTTGAAAAATATGAGATGTAAAGATTGGGATTGGCTTTGTGAAATTAAGGAGAATTTGCCAAATCAAGGGGAGTTGGAAAAATTCACACTGACTTACTATAATTCAGACGAGATGCAAATATGGGGATTTTTTCTGTGAAATTATGGCTAGTTGGGAAAATTGGGAGTCAAATGCAGGAGAGTTGTGAAAATTGCCTCAATCCCCCCCCCCCCCCCGCCTCTCCTACGGAGCGAAAATTTAGGTACGAACCAGACAGAGACATTATTTTTCTCAGTTGTCAAAATTTGATTTTCAAGTTGAAAAATTACCGATTTCTTCCCCCTCCAACCATAATCCTTTGTTACGTCCCTGATTCCAACCCACGATTCGTAGAAATATGCCATGTAGGTGTAGTGGTTAGCATAGCTGGCATGTTACTAGGAGACGTGGGTTCGAATCCCACTCACAGCAAAACCAACTTTTTTCAGCTTACTATTTCATGAGTTCGATGTCTACAGCACATCTGTGATACTTTACTACTGAGTTTTTTTACGAAAAAATGACAAATGAATTCACAGTCGTGAATGATTTACTGAGTATTTAACACTTTTAAGCCGTTTTAAGTAACAGGATCCACCTTGATCAAGACATTTTTTTTCTCTACACCGATCTGAATCCTGTTACTTAAAACAGATTAATAGTGTTAAATACCAGTAAACTATATTACAAATTATGTGCTTATTTGTAATAAACGGTTTGAAGTAATGCTTGTTACGTAGCTTTAATTAATTTCTAAGGTAAATTCTTGAGACTGGGATTGATGTTCAAACTTTTCTAACTTTTTACGTATTTAACGGATATTAAAGAGAACTGCGATTAAGATTGATTTGATTGATGTCATGAATATATGTTAACATATTTCCATAAAGAAGTTATTTAGAATTTCAGGAGCTTCGAAGGTAGGTTCCCATTGATATAATAATATGTGGGGTTATTTCATTTTTGGACCAATAGAACAACTGTCGTCCAATGCCAACTGTCAAATAACGATTGGTCCAATGGAAATTCGTCTAACGGAACGATTCGTTTAAAGGATAATAGGTCCAAAGAGACGATTCGTCTAACGGAACGATTCGTTTAAAGGACAATAGGTCCAAAGAGACGATTCGTCTAATGGGACAAGTCGTCCAAAGAACAATAGCTTCAAAGAGACGATTCGTCAATAGGACAACTGGTCCAACGAACAATATGATTTATAAGGGTTAATTCACCCAATGGGACAACTCGTCCAAAGAACAATGTGATTTATATAGGGTTAATTCGTCCAATGGGACAACTCGTCCAAAGGACAATAGCCCCAAAGAGACAACTCAGGATTTCCGAGTTCTTTTCCAATTCCCACCTTGCTATCAGTGAAGAAGGGGGACACCGATTGGCTTTGTAGAGCCGTTGTCCATCAGATGGAAACTTAAGCCCTCACTCTTTGTGAAGGAGAGCCGAACTCTGTGAAAGCTGAAGAATTTGCTGAACGGTGAATAGCTTGGCGGGAGGCTCCCATCCAGAGCAAACCCTTGGAAAAGACCCTTGGAAAAGACCCTTGGAAAGCATCCCAACCCCCATCTTTGGAACATTAAAACCTGGGTACATCCCTAATAGAGATATAATTAAATTTATGCTAAGTCCTTATTTTCTCATTTGGCAAAATTTGATTTCCGAGTTGGAAATCTTTCGCTCTCTCACCCCCCCCCCCCCCCAACCATAGTCCCTTCGCTCCATCCCCTGTTTTCGTTTATTTCCGAATATCTGACGAATGAGTCCCCTTCCCTGCCCAACAATGAAGCCTTGGGGTTTTTGTGACCTGGTCATGTTGCCCATTGTGTGCACAAATATTCCACAGAAAGGTCAAACAATACAATCTGACGAAATATAATATTAGACAGACATGATATTAGGAAACATAATGTTAGACAGACCTGAGGAGACATAATGTTAGACAGACATGAGGAGACATAATGTTAGACAGACATGATATTAGGAAACATGTCGTTAGCTGAGTAAATCCATCTTCAGTTTCTGTGGTAATTAAAGATATATTATTCAGTGCAATTTCTTAATAGTATATTAGCGAAAAATTCAATTATTGCGTCATAATTAGCAAATTTTGTATATCTGTGAACAGTAGCAGCTCGTGTTTGAATTTTTTTTTTGTTTTTATATCACACTTAGAATGTATCATTGCTCTGTAACTAAAGTTTTGTCGTTACGAATATCGCACTTTTAACAGTAACTTAAAAATTATTTCCAGTTTTATAGAAATTGTTATGACTGTGTTGTGTTAAAATGATTAAAAAGGCTCACACACAAAACCTATTATTTTTTCACAGTATTATATACATGTCAAATAAATGTATTTTTTTTCCTTTTACCAGATATTTTCAGCAGAAAATTAGTTTTATTTACGAGCCTAAATTTTATGTAGAATTTTTTTCTCTTATAGCTGATTGTGTGCAGCGCATTAATCCTTCTGAGGGTTGCTCGAGGAGGTTTCATTGGAGGTGGATACGGAGGAGGTGGAGGAGGACACGGCGGAGGTGGAGGAGGTCACGGTGATGGAGGAGCAGGAGGAGGTCACGGCGGTGGAGGAGGATACGGAAGTGGAGGAGGTGGTGGATACGGTTCAGGAGGAGGAATCGGCCATGGATCAGGCGGTGGAAGCGGTTATGGATTAGGTGATGGTAGTGGATACGGATCTGGTTCTGGAAGTGGATACGGTTCAGGAGGAGGTGGTGGACATGGCGGTGGTGGTGGAGGAGGTGGACATGGTGGTGGTGGAGGTGGACATGATGGCGGGTATGGCGGCGGAAAACTAGATGGTTATGACAGTGGGCACAGTGGCGGATATGGCGGTGGTGGTCACGGTGGCGGATATGGTGGTGGTGGACATGGCGGTGGAGGAGGACATGTCATTACCATCCCAGTTGTGAAAAAGGTTCCTGTCGTGAAGCACATTCCGGTAGTTGAGCATCTGAACGTTCAAGTCTCTCATGGAGGTGGTGGAGGTGGCCATGGAGGCGGACACGGTGGTGGAGGTGGCCATGGAGGCGGACACGGTGGTGGAGTTGGAGGTGGCCATGGAGGAGGTTATGGAGGTGGACACGGTGGTGGTGGAGGACATGGAGGTGGAAAGGGAGGATTTGGCGGCGGATATGGTGGAGGAAGAGGATGGTAGTAAAGATAATATGCATTTGATGATGAATGGAATCGCCAAATATGATATACAGATAAATTATGCGATAAAAATATGATATGAAAAATATGATAAAGGAAATGATAATATTGCAATGATGTTAATGAATGTAAATATTATTATGTTTTATTATAAAGTTACAAATGTTGCTATTAAAAGATTTTTATGCTGTTAAATGAATTGTTTCGTTATTGAAATCCTATTTGAAAGAAAACCGAAATATAACAAGAAAGTAATTTCTCATTATCTCCAAACTCATAACAATAAGTTACAAAATCATTTTAATAAGATTATATTTTTTTTGTTATTTTTCCCGCTCAATATAAATGGGATTCTTGCCAACTACTTGATTATAGGATTTATTATTCGAAAGATTGTAATGAAAAATTAATTATGCAAAATAATTAATACAGTTTCTTTAGAAAATAGAGAATATTTAAAAACAAAATGTTGGATTGAATGCAGTCGAATTATTGAGGACAAAAATATCAACTTATGGTGTTTTACATTCGTATTCTATTAAAACGAAATATCTGGTCAAAAGGTTTTCATATGTGGGATATTTATTTATTAAAAATCATCGTAAGTACTATATTGACATTTATTTTAAAGATTTGCCGTAACAAGGTAGAGTCAAAAGGGGACACCTGTCACTGTGCCCAGCTGAAAGGGGTACATGAGTCACGAAATATTTTTTTTCTGAATGATTTGATTGCTTCTTAACTTCGTTTTTTAAACGTTCCAAGATATTTGTAATATGTTAGAAGTATTACAAATGCATTTATAATTAAATACGAGCCAACGGAGGCGCCTGCCTCGGCTGCAAGCTGGAAAGGAAGCATGAGCCACATTGTTATTTATTACGAAAAATTTTTCTTTTAAGCTTTCCAAGATATGTGTAGCCGACCGAGGCATGTGTTTGCTGTTTGAATCTTATAAGATACTCCTTAAGAGGTGGACTCTAGTGGTCTCACAAGAGTGATTCTGCCTTATATGTCAAAAAGAACCGTTCAGGTAAAAGATATATTTTCACCTAAAAAGACATTGCCGCAGGAGTACCATAAAGACCTCTCCTAGGCCCTATTATTTTTCCCTTTAACTTTATTATGTCCCAACCGCTTACCATGTGGTATCTGATTTATCCTGATGGTTTTTGCCCTTATTTTACCCTCCCTAGGCCTCTCTTTGACTATTCATAGACTGCAAAAAAGCATGTTGAAGTAGAAATGAGGTGTGATAAATGTAAAATCAAAATCAATACGGAAAAAACGGGCCATATTTTACACTTCAAAGTCCATCAAATTTTCCAAGAGCAATTTCATTTTTGGATAAACCAATAAACTGGCAGAAAACGGTTAAGACCTTGAGATGACCCTGCATGATAAGGTAAAGGGTGATACAGGTAAGATGATCTCTAAAGCAAATGCTGTAAGATTGCAACTTCACCCTCTTACAGGGATAAATTCATTTCTCATAAATGATCACAAACTTTTATTTTACCAGTCTGCAATCAGACAAATAACCCCAGTGTTAGTTTCTAACCGTCTAATTTACAGGGATCGTGGCATTGATCATAGGTTTCCTTATATTCAATGTTGCTCGAAAACATTTCTCGAGAAGTTTCAAATAATCCATATGAGATCATTTCAACTCTCCTGAATTCTAACCATGAGGTTCCTAATAGATATAAGAGACGTAAAGCCATTATTCTGTCTGCGGAAATATTTGCGATTTAGATATCTTGTGCTGTGTCTTTTTACTTACTTATTTAGCCGTTTGGGGCCCAATTTTTTGAGGTTTAGGTCTATGTTCCATTTGCTTATGCCTGCAACGCCTTCCCCTCGGTCAGAATGGGACATCGATGGGGTTGGAAAGGCCGTCGTCGGTCGGATGGGACTCAAAGCTGTGGTTCCGTGTGCGGGACAGCCATACCATATGCACGTAAAGCACAACAGCAATATGGCCTTGACGATAGGCTTCCATCTCCCTCGTTAACAGACTATTTAGTGAGTCTCTCGTCCCCCAACCTTCTCTGAATCCTCAGAGTCTTTACCCCAGAGGTGAAACAACCCAACCCTTCAAGTCCTATACACATGACATAATGATGGTTATGGGCACATCAAAACTCAATACACGATCTACGACAATCCAATGATTATGAGTGTTATGCTATTACTGTTAACAACTCAGATACTTTTACAACAAATCTGACTCTATGAATTCACAAGTGTTATATTTTGTTAGATTCAATAATTCAAAATATTTAGATTTGAACTTAAATATACCCCCTACGACAGAGCGCCGGACTTCCATTTCACTGTTAATCTGAAAGTCAAAGATTGATCTCCTCAAAACTTTCCGTCCTGCCCACGGTGAGTAGCGTACACCGATGGGCTTGGAAAGACCGCCGTCCATCGGATGGGACTTTAAGACGTGGCCTCGTGCGCGGGAGACACATACACTATGCACCTTAAGGAACACATTGAATGGCCTTGCCCGGAGGCTATCATCTGTCTCCTAGCAACTGCTGCGTAGCTAGCCCAGCCCATTTCATTAGTATTTACATTTCCTCAAACATCCAGTAGTTCGAAATTCCATTGTCAGAAAGTGCAAAAAGAAAAAACTTCGTCTTCTTCTCAAACAAGCATCCCAGATTCGCCAGATGCTACTGTTATCATTCTGGTTATATTTTTACTTCATATCATTGTCAATCCTTCTGTTTCTACCTCAGTTAATATTCCTCTCCGTGAATGGGCATTAGTTCCATTTTTCTCCTCATCTTTTATTTTTCTTTTTTAATTTCTGCTTCTATTTCTGTGTTAATTCTCTTCTCATTGAATTCACCTTTCATCGACTATTTTATCCTTCCTTTTTTTTATTTTATACGGTTAGTTGATTTGCTGAATAATAAGAGATTGGATATGGGGTTGTGCTCTTCTCATTTATTTTGTAAACTAAAAAAACTGTTTTAATCACAGAAATGTTTCCTTCTTCATTTATGTGAAGAATGATTAATTGACTTTATTTACCGAAAAATTGGCATCTACTTCGATGAATTTTTTAGGAAAGGAAATGACTGGTATGATAGATATCCTGAATGAGTATTTAAAGTGAAAAAAACCATTAATTGTTCAAAATTTCGATTAGCCGGAAAGAAGCTGCAAATATCTTTTATATATATACACTGACAGTTTGAAATATCAATTATTCGAACAGCGGTCATGTAACATATGAATTATCCACCTACTGGCTTTCCGAAACATCTATTTCGCGAATACCAGCTATCCAGAATACCAATTACCCGAACAGTGTTCGAAAATCGCTATCAAACACTGGCTACCCGAAAATTTTATTTAAATATCGTTTATAAGAACATCCGTCACGTGGCCGAGTGATTAGCGCGATTTTCTCTTAATAGAAGGGAGCTGGGGTCGAGTCCCGGATAAAGCATGGATGATTGCGTTGTGTTTCTGCTGTGGTGTAGCGTTCCTCGCAGATCTTCTCTGCAGCGAATAAGCTGACAGAGCCTCCTGTCACATCTCTGTGGCAAGCAGCTGCTTGCGAATGGAAATATCAATCATCCGGTCACTATTAGAAAATCGTTATCATCTGAATCGTTACAGAAATTTAATAACTTATCATCATTATAAGAAATATTGATTATTCTAACAGCAGTTTTCATAGGAGAAATTCCATTTTAATGATTGATCATAAGCTTTTACTCTATGATATGATCGTCAGACCGGTGATTCTCCACATATGCTTCATCGATATGGACGAATACTACACCCACCAATATTCGTAAGATTCAGGTCTTACAGAACAAGATTTTGAGAACTACGGTCGATGCCCCCTGGTTTGTCACTAACAGACAACTCCGTAAAGACCTGGGCATCGACCATATATATATATACACATATAAAACGCACCTCAAAAAGATTTTTTGAGGCTGTAAGCAATAATCCCAATGAGATAATTTCTTCTCTGATTATTTACGATCCTACTGTTTTGAACAAGTACAAGAGCCTAAAACGGTAGCGTTCTCTGAGGAGACCTACCTGTTTTAGGTTTCTTATACAATTTTACTGCTATTTTTAGCCTTTTTTATGTTTGCCCTTAGGGGCCCACCTGAGGGTGGTTTACTTATATATTTTGTTATTACTCATGCCAAATACGCGTATCTATATGATGGAGATGGTTAGGGGTAAAATTATTACTCGGTACATCGAATATGATTATACGATCTACGAATAGCAGTTATCCGAAATGTCCATTATCCGAATAGTGGTTATCTTAAATATCTATTTTCCGAATGTTTTTCACTCAACAATTCATGGGGTGGCTTTAGTCGGTAGTGCGTCGATAGTGCGCCAGACTCGTAATCTTCAGTTCCCAGGTTCGAATCCCAGATATGCCAGCGTTGTGATATATCTCCGCAAAACATCCCGCCCTGCCCATGGTCAGTTGAAGACACTGTTGGGCTTGGGAAAGGCTACCGTCCGTTGGATGGGACGTTAAGCCACTGCTCCGTATGACGCTAATGGAACGTTGAGCTCTATCCATGGGACGTTAAGCCCAGCTGTTCTGTGGTCCTCTCCACAACTATTTCTGATCCCTCGGAGTAATTGTGACCTGGCCATTTAGCTCATTGTGTGGAAAAAGGGTCAGATGCCAGAGGTGAAACAACTCAACAAAACTACTAAAACCTACCGGCACACATTGCCACAAAGTCCTACTGAACTCAGCGGGGGGAAGATAAGCTTTGGGTACTTAAAAGTTTCGGAATATCTCATGATACATTCAATGAAAATTAATAACGAAGTCAACCGAATTGTAGGGCCGAGGTTGACTTAGTCGAAGCTCCTAAGCTGTAGTTCTCAGTTTCGAGTCCCATCTGGACCACCTTTGAGAACTGCCACCGCTAAACCGCCACCCTGCCCTAGTTAAACGCGGCATTAGCGTCATACGGAGCAGTGGCTTTGCTAGTCTGCCTGTGCCCGTTAAAAAACATGCTGGATGTCTTTCACGGGTGACCACTGGTTGCCTTCTAAAAACTGTCCAGACAAGTGTAGCCCGTTGTGTGCATAAAACTGCCGCTCGGAGGTAAAGCAACGCAACCCACCGATGTGTAGTGATATAAGAGCTGTTAAAAGACCCCGAGTTCACCTCTCAGGAACAAATAATTGAAAGTCAGTGAAGATGTTGTGTTCCATTATAACTCTGATCAAATTACATTTTTTTGAAAATTGTGATGATGCAACTTATATAGCCATTATGCTTTTCTGTTCCAAGGCAAAAAAAAAAAGTTGCGAATTAGATACATTGTGAAAAATAAAATTTTTAGCGATTAGCAGTAGATCACTTACGCACATTTAATAATCCGGATTTTTAGTCTCAACACCAGCAATAATATCTCACCTCCACCACTTCACCACAGAGGTGGAAATAATTCTCTTTTAATGTTTCAGTCCATAAAGTTTGTCGCTGTCAACTTTCTGATTCCGTGGTCACACAATCTGGTCTCTGACTGAGCAAGATGCTCTTTGATGTGAAAACTTCTAATAGTTTATTGATATCTCAGTGCCTATAATAATAATATTTAAAAAATAAAAAACTACATTGGCCTCCCAAAACATTAGAGAATTTCCATGTTGGGAAAATGAAAATCTAACTCTTCAAAGCTTTATAACTTCTAAAATATCCATTTAATGGAAAAATGTGACTGAAGATCATAATGAAATGGATTTCAATATCTATTTTCAACGATATTCTTTCAGTATTTAAAAGAGTTATGGAATATTATCATCAATGGTCGCACAAATAGTTCAATGATATTAGATATCTTATAGAGAAGAGAGAGATTCTGCGGATTGCGGTGGTGGTGGTGGTGGGGGGGGGTGTAGGCTTTCATTACTTCCAATTTGTCATTCTTCCATTTGTTTGCTTATTGGGTTTATTGAAATATTTTCCAAAGAATTGAAATATATACCTCCTTAAAAGTGACACCGTCCTTGAAGGTGTCCACAAAACTCCCCGTCCTGATTTCGGTGAGTGGGAGACACCGATACGATTGGAAAGACCGCTGTCCATCATGTGCGACATAAAGTTGAGGGCCAGTGTGCAGAAGAGCCATATCCTGTGTGCGTTAAAGAACACGCTAAATGGCCTTGACGGGAGGATAGCATCTGTATCCCAACAGCTCCAGTGCGTAACCCTAACCCAACCTCCTCTGAGCCCTCGGGGTTCTTGTGACCTAGCCATTTATCCCAATGTCTGCAAAAACTCGCTTCTCAGAGGCAAAACAACCGAATGCTGTCACAGCTGAGATTCGAACCTGGGAACTACAGATTACGAGCCTGTCGCCCTATCATCTGAGGCAGTTTTATGACTTGACGGCGTCAATGAATGAAAAGCATCGTCTTCGAGTAGGTTCTTGAATTGTATGGTATGTGTTGAACAGTTATCCAGCACCAGGTGAGGAGAAGGCCCATAATGGACAAGAAGAATCAAAACTCATGTGCCTACATTGTCTCACATTTTGAACTGAGAAGACATTCGAAACGTACCAAAGCATCCTATATCATACCAGATCTAGACAGTGGAAAGCAGATTCATGTTTCGAGTATATAGATGTTCTAATTAAATTTTTATTTTTTAAAAAATATTTATAAATATTTGATATAATCACAATTAATAAATATATTGTTTTATGGGTAGATTCTATTTAAATTATAGTTAAATTAAAATGTTTTAAAAATTTCGTCATCGTCCTCAAGCAGTCATGGTCTCATCTGGCCACTGCACACCAATTCTAACAAAGTCCTGTTGCACATTGTCTGCCCACGAATCTTAGGTCTCTCCCTCTTTCTGAGGTCTTCAGGAACACTGTTCATAACCCTTTTCGCTAATATATAATTATACATTCGAGCAACATGACCAAACTAATGGAGTCTTTCTCTGCACAATATGCTGCTTAAAGGAGGTTGATGACTCCTTTGCCTAACCTCATCATTAGTTGCAAAGTTGAACTACCTAATGCCCAAGATACTGCGTAAGCATCTAGAATCCAATGCATCAAGTTTTCTGTCGAACACCAGAAGTAATGCTAAACCAATTGCTACAAGCCTTACCAACTCTCACACATCACTCAGAGTTATGGTAGAGAGCTTTCATTATGTTAACTAACTTGTCTGGTATGTCATACGATCTCATAATCAACCACAAATTTTGACAATCAACAGAATAGAAAGAATTTTGAAAATCAACAAAGATTTCTGAAATTGTAAACATTTCTCAAGAATCTGCCTAAGTAAAAATATTTGATCCACACATTCCCTATCACTTCTGAATCCACATTGATCATCACGATATTGCCTGTCAAATAGATTTTTAATTCGATTAAGCACAATCATGGAAAGAACTTTACCTGGAACAGAGAGTAGGCTGAAACCCCTATAGTTATCACAAGAACTGCGATCACCTTTTTCGAAAATAGGGATATATAATACCTCTGGTAAAATCTTTAAGAACCATGCCTTTATCATAAAAGTTATTCAGAATTTCAGTCATCCAAGTGGTAACTGAAACATTCCCAGCTCTGAGCATTTCTGTAGTAATTTCATCTACCCCTGGGGATTTATGTAGTTTAAGTTTAGAAACAGCCAAAATAACTTCAGAACGAGGGTAATATCTTCTTATAGGGCCAACATTAAAGCCACCAATGCATCTATCATCATTGCAAACAATGGCAGTAGAACTAATTATATTGTTTAGAACATCGCTGAAATGCTCAGCCCACCTAGCCATGACAGAATCCTCACCTTCTATAACCTTACCTTGATATCCTTCAATCCCTGTATACCTGTCCGTTTTCTACCGCGCAAAATATTAACTACTGGTACAGCTCTCTGCTGTTGTGCTGCCTAACTGCTTCCTCAGCTTTGTCAGCCAAAACATCAAGCCAAAGATTCTTATCAGTAGCTAACTGATCTTTTACACGTTTATTAAGTTCTCTATAATGCTTTCTATTAGGACTAGTAGGGTATTGATTAAGGACATTCCTGCAGTTCTTTCTTTCCGAAATAAGCTCAAGTGCCTTATCACTCAGATAATTCTGCCTCTTCTGCTCCTTTTTTCCTAAAAGAGTACTGTTAGTGTCCAAAAATGCCTGTTTAAAATGATCCCATTCTTCCTCAACTTCAGTAGTAAGCATACCATGACTGTCATAATGACTAAGTAACCTGTCATGGTAAGCTTTGGCTATAACTGGGTCTATCAGAGCTTCAGTATTAAAAGCAAATTTTTTAATCCTAGCACAACACTTTTTAAGTTTAAGTTGCAAGACACTTTTAACAAGGTAATGGTCAGATCCAATTTCAGCTCCCCTATATGTCCTGGTATTTCTAACAGAACTAGCCCATTTGCTGTTAATTAATATATAATCAATCATATTCTTATGCAGCCCATCGGGTGAAACCCATGTGTACTTATGTATGTCTCAGTGTTTGTAATAAATATTACTTATTTTCAAATCATTAAATTTACTTACTTGAAGGAGACGTTGCCCATTGCTATTGGAGCTACCAATACCAAAAGGGCCTATCACTCCTCCCTAAAGGTCACAGTCAGTTCCAACTTTGTCAGTGAAGTCATCTAGAACGAGGATATTATCTCCTTTCTTGACAGAATTAAGATATCCTGAAGTTGTCCATAAAACCTACCTTTCTCATCCTCATCGGCAACCTCAGTGGAGGCATAACAGCAGATAACATTCAAGTCTTTAATGCTTATCGGAAATTTTACTGTAAGAAACCTTTCATTAATGCACTCATATCCAAGAAGAGCATCACTAGCGTGTCTGCTGAGAAGCAGACCCACAGCTTGGAGATGCTTTCCGTCCTCCCTCCCTGTAAAGAGAAATTTAAGATTATTTTTAAGAATATGACCTTTATCTGTCCATCTGGTTTCTTGCAAGCCGAGAATATCTAAATTAAACGGTGGAATTTATGTGTGAGGACATCAAGAGAATAAACTCTGTGCAGAGTCTTCACATTCCAACTATCTATGGGGAGAAAATTGTCTGTGGGATGTTTAAAGAAACTATGTTTATTGAGAAAGGGAATGCCAACAATATAAACAGCCGCCTAATCACAGGCATGGGGCAAAGACCCGTTCCGCCGCCACTAAAAGCTGAAGACATTTACACTGGGAGACATCCTCCAATGTAGAATTTGACGATGCCCATAGGAGCAAGAGTTCATGTTCCTGCGATGAACTCTGCTCAGGACAATCCACCAGCTGATAAAACATAGCCTTTGAATTTATTCACTTGGGGCTGTCAACCCACAAACGAAGAGAAAACACAGCGGGAGATTTTCCCTCCACAGAATCCTAACAGTGGAGCAAATTCAGGATCCATACTCATGCTCAGAGTCTATTTACAGTCTTATAAATATCAAATTTACCTCTTTTTTTCCCTCCTATTTCTTCTATTCACAGAATAACTGGCGAACTTAGACGACTCAATACCACTGCTTGCATCGCCACCTCTAACGTCGACTGTAATTTTTATTTTCCAATTAATTTTCGATTTATTTCGACATGTATTTTCAGTTTATATCAGATTATTATTTGCCTCTTTTATTGACTTTTAGATGAAATGTAAAATCGGAAAATTTATCTTTAAGATTGCAGAAGAATATTATAGATGGAAAAAAAAATAAACTGCTCTCTCTTCATAAAATACTTACTTGTACAATTTGAAAATAAATTTGTATATTATCATTTGGAACAAATTTAGTTGGGCGGCTGCTCGATAGGAGTGTTAGCATCGTTTTGTGCTAAAATGGTCGTCTATGGAAGTTTTCTTTCTGTGCTAGCTATTTAATATTGACGTATTTCAAGGTGACCTTGGCTGTACAAAGCCATAAGCAGTCGATGGATTTCCACCGGGTGGGCTTTCTGTCTCGAGAGAAACAAATCACTGCGCTGATTTCCATCTTCGTATGCACATGCATTATCTGCTACGTGCTCTGTCCTGTTCTGCAATTCGCAGCATACGTGTGTAGCTTGGAAATGGTCGTGGCAAAATGTGTGATGAATGCTGCAAATATTGATGCTATTTGATACTGACATGCACAGCATAAGATGTTTGTTAGTTTAGTTTAGCGAGGAACAAACTGGGAATCTGACTTTTTGATTAACCCTCGTAGTTCTGAAGTAATGCATTGGACTCTTCCTGTTTAGGTTTTGTGTATGGGAAAATAAAATATGTTTAAATGCAGAAGATGCCAGTTTTAGTATCACCTAATTCAAACTGCTTCCAGAAAAAAACTATCATACATATAAAAAACCGACTTCCAGGATAAAAATCTATATCTGAAAATTTTTACATAATAAAGATTTTAAGACCGAAGTCAGAGTACACTAGAATTGCTGACGATTTTATGAACCACTTTCACAGGAGAAGGATCGGTTTATGTGGTTTAGGAATTCAAATCGGTTCTTAGGCAAACTTATGAATGATACTTATGACAAGATAAAAAAAAAAACCATCGAAACATGCATGTTTTTTTCCTAGTTATGTGAAGTGCTACGTAGTAACCAGAAATTAGGTAAAAGTCTGTGTTGGAGGAGAAAGTCCAATCTCTCCATCATGTATTCGAAACAATTCCCAGTACATCGACTGGCTGGTTGAGCGAATTTTAAATTCCGAATTACACTTTCCACGGAGTTCAGCATAAAAGAGTGCGTTTTCTGTGTACGAATTGAAGATTCTTGAGACACTACATCTGAATGATAAGCCCGAGTTTGCGATTCAAATACTGAATTTTGCGATTGAAAAACCAAAGTCACCTTGATAGAGCAGACCTCGACAGCTGTTGAGCAAAAGGAGGGAAAAAGGAGGAAACAAATTATGCATAAAAATTTCAGTGATAAAATTTGTTTGCAACTAAATTAAATATATTTATTTTTTAAACCACTTAAAATAAAATAATTTAACAATTATGATTTATTGAAATATTTAACAGTATTTTAAACTTAATTTCCAAATTTTCAAAAATATAAATGTACTAGTGTAATATTCAAAGAAAAAATTATAATTAGGACTTCTGTATAGTATATATTAATGCAGAAGAATATTATAGATGCAATTCTTCTGCAAGAAAAAATTATAATTAGGACTTCTGTAAGTATTTCAAAATTAGTTCTGCTGTAGTGTCCAGGCCTCCTGTATTAAGACTGTCTTGCTATAACCTCAATATAATGTGGTACAAATGCCGAATTTGACGCTCCCATCTCTTGCTGTTTAAGAAATATTATTTTCTCGATTTTATGTGGTGACAAGGTTTTCGGAGGAGGAAAGGGATCAATGTGATTAAAATAAATCCTTACGTCTCTTTAACTTCCGATGAGAGGAAACTGTGTACCAAATTCTGCATCATTGCTCTTACCTTTAGAAAAATCCTTTACAATTTTCCCCCAAACTTTAGATAAATCCTTTACAATCTCGAAGCTTATTAAGTAGGCAATATACGCAACAATCTCCCAACTGAGGGATCATTAAGGGCGAAGAAATATTGAACCCTTAGCTTGCTTTATAATGTGATTAGAGGAAACTGTACATCACATTTAGTGTCCCTAGCTTTTATTATCCTATAACAGCAGCTATGGATGAAACAGAAAGAGTGGATCAAATATGTAGTACAACACTGGTTTCCCAAACTTTATGTAGCTGAGAACCATTGTTTTTCAAATACTTTTATTTGCTTCTCAGAAATGCATTTAAAAACATAATGAAAATACCATACGCAATGGATCCTTATTTTAGGTTACCCCTTTATGGACCAACCTCGAATCATACGATCCAAATTCTGGTCAGTGTCTGACAACATAATAAAAAATCGATCATTTAATGAATTGTTCTTATTCATGTGGTGAAGGATAAGTACTGTTATGAGACAGCCCTGGCAGTCGCTGTCGCAAGAAGAGGACATGAGGGTCATGACCCCATACAAGAAAGCTGCGAGTGTTTTTTTATTTTTAATTCGCAGCCATTTTTGCATTCCTAAAGATAATAAAAGCTAATGGTTTGATTTTTATTTTCTTTTTTAGGAAGGGTTCAGTTGTTTTACCTCTGAGCGGGACTTTTTTGCAGAAACCGGAGTAAATGGCCAGGTCATAAGGACCCCGATAATTCAGAGAAGGATGAGGGGAAAGGTCTCACTGGAGCGCTGTTAGGGGATATCTGAATGTTTTCCATCAAGGAAACTGGGCGTTCTTTAATTCATCCACGTCTAGGATCGAAGTCTTAGTCGATAAATCCCCACGTTCTCCGTTTTTCGATTATGACCACAGACATAACTATACTTCTTAGGAGGACCTCTTACATGGTGATAAGGATGGCTTTCTGAAAGTGGGTTTCAAGTTTGGATTTGGCGACATGCTTGTGTTGAGAGGTAGATATTGCATAAAAATATCGACCTATACAGCGTTTCAAAGAGTTCTGTAAGATCAATCTCACCTAGAAGTGCTCGGACGCGCAATTCGAAATACACACCCCTGTGTGTGAGAAAAAAACTTTCGTTTTCAATTTCAGTTAAACGGTTAACAAATCTATCACACGACATATATAATTTTAAAAATTCTCGTAAACGTGAGAAACACCTCAGGGGTTTTCACGCTCAAATGTACGGAAAGGTTATCAAACCATGTATGTACCCTACAAAATGATGGATCTTTGAAAAAAAAGGTTCATTATTGCATTTACCCCCAATGGATACCAGGCATCTTTTAATTCATCCACGTCTAGGATCGAGGTCTTAGTCGATAAATCCCCACCTTCTCGTTTTTTCGATTATGACTATAGATATAGCTGTACTTCTTAAGAGGACCTGTTACTTGGTGATAAGGATGGCTTTCCGAAATTGGGTTTCAGGTTTGGGTTTGACGACATGCTTGTGTTGAGAGGCAGATATTGATTAAAAATATCAACCTCTACAGCGTTTCTAAAGAGTTCTATAAGGTCAGTCTCACCTAAAATTGATGGGATGCGCAATTTGAAATACACCCCCTGTGTGTGAGAAAACAACTTTCGTTTCTAACTTAAGTTAAACGGTCAACAACTCTATCGCACGACGTATATAATATTAAAAATACACGTGAATGTGAGAAACACCCCAGGGGTTTTCACGTTCAAATGTATGGAAAGGTAGAATTGCTGGGACACCTAGAATTGCTGACACACCTAGAATTGCTGGGACGCGCAATTTGTTTCTGTTTCTCACATTCACGTGTATTTTTAATATTATATACGTCGTGCGATAGAGTTGTTGCCGTTTAACTGAAGTTGGAAACGAAAATTGTTTTCTCACACACAGGGTGTGTTAGTCAAATTGCGCGTCCCAGCATATCATGTGTGTACCCTGCATGATGATGGATCTTTGAAAAAAAAAGGTTCATTATTGCATTTACCCCAAAGGGACACCAGGTGTCTTTTAATTCATCCACGTCTAGGATCGAGGTCTTAGTCGATAAATCCCCACGTTCTCCCTTCTTCGATTATGACTATAGATATAGCTGTGCTTCTTAAGAGGACCTGTTACTTGGTGATAAGGATGGCTTTCCGAAAGTGGATTTCAGGTTTGAAGGTGGAGACATGCTTGTGTTCAGAGACAGATATTGATTAAATACATTGTGACGTTGCTTCTTCGTTTGTTGGTCTATTGGGACCACTTAGGAATGTCCCCTCGGTTCGATCGCAATACGCGACGGGTGAAAGAGTTTTTCAGATAAAATCAACGGTTTTATCAGAATTGCTGGGACTCAGTACTGAGGCTCCTTCCCAATAAATTGGTTCAACTTCAGTCTTTACTTAAAAATAGCAATTATTTATTGAACCTTCCAAACATGCTTGATAGAACAAGGACATATGCTCAATTGCATAGCATTACATCAACCCCAGCTTACTATGCCTGTTCAGCTGTATTCCCAGAGCCCAATGCCGTTATTACCAGTCGGCATTTCCCAGCTTTACAATTTTTCGTCTGCACGCGTTCGTTCCTCGACTGGCTCTGTCTTCTCCTCCTCGTTGTTGCCAACCCTTTCTCTTTCTCTCTCCGCCTCGACCATCTGGGAAGTCCGCCAGCAGTTGGGTGACCTCTGTCCCCTCCGGGCACTGCTACTTCAATTAACTCTCCAGATGCTGGGACAGAGGGCCTCCCACGTAGCATATGCCCATTTTGGTGAAATTCAAAATAACATACAAAACCCGAACAAAAAAAATATTTAAAAAGGCCTCTAGCCTGACATACATCAACCTCTACAGCGTTTCTAACAGTTCTATAATCAGTCTCACCTAGAATTGCTGGGACGCGCAATTTGAATAACACCCCCTGTGTGTGAGAAAACAACTTTCGTTTCTAACTTCAGTTAAACGGTCAACAACTCTATCGCACGACGTATATAATTTTTAAAATACACGTGAATGTGAGAAGCACCCCAGGGGTTTTCACGTTCAAATGTATGGAAAGGTTATTAAATCGTGGGTTTCGAGACTCGTATCATCACCTTTCAACTTGAGCAGCACAAATGGAGACTGCCCCGTCACCTTCCACTTCGCATAGTATTTCGCTGACAGCTTCGATAACTCTTAATACTTTTTTTCTGTAATGACGTAAAATTGCACGAATTTCAATACTTAACTCACTCATTATATAACGTTTCTAACGATGGGAACCATACTTGTAATACGAGTAACTTCCAAAACGTTCCTGACATGCATCTGCAGAATGTTACTCTGCAACTCTGAATGAACGCAATTTGAAAGGTCTTACACCCTAGAAAAAGGCATCCCAGCAAGTTACTTTTTAATTTTTGGAAACATCCAAAAATCGCACATCTCGCTTACCTCACCAATCACCTGCCGCCACAACTGTCCAGTTCGTTGTCGTCAGTTCTTTTTTGTCACTGGACATCTCTTTCTTGGCCAGTGCCAAGCATCGTGGGAAAGGCGATGCCATGAAGCATTTTTGTGTGTTCCATCAATAGGAAGAGAAGGGGAGAGAAATCCGCCCCTTGTACGTCCTCCTTAGACTGGGAGCAAGGACAGAAATCACATGTCCAAAATCCTGGCATGACTTCATATTTTATAGTGTTCATTTGCCAAAGTCTGCAAAGAAATTTGTTAATTAATGTAAAAGAAATCCACAAATGTTCGTAATTCCCTTTTTATGTATGCACAACTTCAAATTCTTGTGTATCACTCGGAATGTCTTCAGTGAACCTTGCAAAAGTTTGCATTTTTTTTGCATCACTCGTGAATCAATCTTATCAGAGGGAGCAGCACAATAATTCTGTTCAGTCACATGTGAGTCTCACTTCAGTGAGAGCAGGAACCTCCGCCACATCTGTGGATAATCTGTCGTTGCACCGCAGGCCAATGTGTCATGTATATGCCTCCTATTCCTGGTACTCCCCACTCTTTTCATCTGGCAGAATTTCTACTCATGAGAGATCATTGGCATTCAAGTGAGTACTGCCAAACTAATGATGCAACTTACTGTTTGGGAACGAGACTGCTGTGAAGTAGCTCAATGGGTTGTGGTCTTAGAAGATCTTGACCCAGGACCCCATATAACCAGTTTGAAAACATCATCAGATCCCACACAACTGCATAGTCCTCATGTTCTATTGTTGCAAATCTCTGCTCTTGTTGCAATCTCTGCACAAAGTTCTCTTTTTAATGCTTGCTTGGCCTCTTCACTCCAGTTCCCATGTAAAGGTGCCTTCTTTCTCCTCATGTTTGTCAGGCTCCTGGCAGTAAGCACACCTAACAATGTACTACCTTGCAGTACCCAAATAGATCCAGAGCACTCTTCAGTCCCTTTTTTGTGGGATGAACTGCAAAGTCTCTAATAGCCTTCAATTTTTCTAGGTCAGGCCAATGACTACCTATGCTCACGATATGCCCTAAGTACCTAGTTTCCGATCGACCACAGGTGCATTTTTCCAAATTAATAGTGAACCCATTTTTCGAAATGCTGTCGAACACTGCCCGCAGGTGCTGTTCCCAACTACCTGAATAGATGGCCTCACCATCAAGGTATGTTCAGGTGTGCCCTATATAGAACGGAACCATGGATTATGGATTAATTATTGGTCAAAGATTATGGATATGTGACTTCTGTCCTTAATCCCAGTCTGAAAAGGACATGTAAGGGTACCCCACATGTTGAGATAATAAGGCATTCATTTCCTGATAACAGCTTCCTGAATTTTTTAAACCAAATGGGAACATTTGCTATAGGAGCTGAGAGGGATCTGCCAATACCCCTTCAGTATATCTAATATAATGATGTAGCTTGCCCCTCCCACCTGATATAGTAATTCGGTAGACATAGGAAATGCATCAGTCTTAGTATTGCCTTGAGGTTGTGGAAATCCACACACAACCTGACCGTACCATCCTTCTTTGCAACACACACAATCAGGTGTGCAAATTCTCTGTTGGAGGGCTTAATTAATCCGAGATCCAGTAGTTCTTGCACCTGTCTCTTCTCTCAAAGCCAGGCATATCCTGTAGGGGTATATTTTCCTGGTTATGGGAGGTGTAGTTAGCTTGATCACGTGACGATGACAGGTAACCACCCATACCTTTTTCGAGCACGCAGCCAGATATCGGTGCAGCATATTCCCAAGCTGGAGTTTCTGCCTATTCGTTATTTGCTTTCTTGTACCAAACTTCCCTTAATATGCTTACGTATGTCTCTGTCTTCCTTCCCCAGACTTTCGAGTAATTCACCAAGTTTGTTGTCTTCATCAAAGGTCATGCCAGTGTGGGAGATTTGGATAGCGAACATCATTATTCGATTTGCATGCACAGATCTGATCCCACCTTCAGGTAACTTGACACTGTACCCATTCTCAAAAGGCTTCTCAATAATGTGGGAGGGCCCAATCCACCGAGCGTATAGCTTATTTGTGGAATTAGGTGTCAACGTAATCAATCGATCACCCAACCTAGAATTTCTTCTTCCCAGCTCCTACATTTGCATATCATGCATATTTGCTCTGCTGAATAGCAATCACTAGCTCCACTTTCTCTGCAGTAAATTTCATCTCGAATTTCAACTCCTCAAGGTATTGCGATGACTTAGCTTGGCCAAACTGGCAGACAGATATCTCTACTCAGAACACGTATCCTTTAAAATGGGGAGTCCCTCCCCCCTTTGTGGCCGACCACAGAGCAGCTGAAATGATGATACACCGTAGTCGCATTGTGAACATCTGAGTATGCTCACATCAAGTACGGCAAAAGTCGGTCCCCCTTCGCCTGGATGTTTTCACACAATAGATGTTCTTCCAAAGTCCTATCTGGTCTAGTGGTTAGCGTACCTGGCTATTGTAACAACCAGGGCTTTTTTTTTTTGTAAGAATTTTTATGTTGTGAGAGAAACTAGGAAAAGCCTAATATAGCTTGTAGGTTGTGTCCTTCCTTTGTGTAGGGAAGTACCTTCTTCCTTTTTTAAAATAAAAAAGTATGATGCATCTTGCTCTTCATGTTTCCATTCCAGCATTACACAAGCCCATTAGCCTTAGAGTGCATCGGCAGAGAGCATGGCCCCCACAAAGGGGGGGCTGACAGGGCTCTATCCTGGGGGCCCGGGATTAGGGGGGAGGGGTCGGCGTGGCAGATCGGCCAGCTAAGTGAGATGAACAGAAGACAAAAAGCGACTTTATAAAATATTGACTTTTGTTTTGTCCATCCAACTAAAATTAATTATTTTATTAGGCACATTACATTTTCCTCTCATCATACCGAGTGGAATGCAACCTCAATTTCCCGAAAATCGAAAAACTTCTGTAGAACCTGAACAAGATTTCAGAACTTCCGTAGTTTACCCAGTATTGAATTTCATTATCAATGATTTAAAGACAATGTTTGAAGCAGCAGATACCACATCTGAATTATTCTCACCCACCTTGAACTTCCAGAACTTAGATAATGGTAAACGTACCGCAAAACTTGTGAATACATATTAGAAAGATTTGTCAGAAGACTTACTGCACGAAATCCTTCATCTTAAAAGTATTCACAAGACAGTTTTCGGCACTGAAATAAGCCTGATTAGACGTCTGAACGCAACTTACGACAAAAAACTGCAAAGTAAATTTACCAATATCTGTCTCGCCATTAAACTGTTTTGTACAATACCAGTTCCTGTTTCTTCAGCTGAAAGATCGTTCAGCAGACTGGCAAATTCATTGAAAACGTGGCAAAGAAACACAACTAGTCAAGAGCGACTTAATCATTTAGCATCAAAATGCATCAAAAATGATTTGGCTAAGCAAGTTGATTTTACTGAAGTTGTAAAACATTTGCGACGACCAAAGCTAGAAAATATACTTTGAGATAATTTTTGATATTATTGTAAGTTTTTATTATGTAAATCTATATATATTTTTTAATAAATATAAATATTACTTTTGTGTCATCATTTAAACTGACTTATTTTATCCTAAATCCTGTAGAGCAGCACGCTGCCCTTAATCTTAGCGGTAGGTAGGGGGCCCCACCAAAGATCATGGCCTGGGGGCCCGCTTCAGGATGTGGGGGACCTGGCAGAGAACTCTGCAGTGAAATCGTGACCCTAATCCGAAGCCACCATTCAAGTACGCCAGTTCATGTGAATGTCTGTAGCAGTGCTTCGGAAGTCATGAAAGGTTGGGTTGTTTTACTTCTGAGCAGTACTTTGCCATAATGGGCTAAATAGGTCACAAGGACCCCGAAGGCTCAGAGAAGGTTGTGGGAGGGGACCTACTGGAACAGCTGTTGGGAGAAGGATGGCAGCCTCCTGTCAAGGCCAATCAGCATGTTCTTTAACATTCACATGGTATGACTCTACTGTACATGAGACCACAGGCTTAAAGTTCCAACCGACGGACGGCAGCTTTGTAAGCCAGTGTCCCCTACTGACCAAGGGCAGGGTGGGGGAGTTTTGCAGTGATAAATCTAAATGCTGACCCCGCTGGAACTTGAACCTGGGAATTGCAGATTACGAGCCTGACGCATTACCAGCTGAGTCACCCACACCCCAGTCATGTAGACAGTGGGCGACTTCAAGCATACTACATCTGGTTACCTGGTATAATATTAACTATGGAGAAAATGCCCCTCTGCAATGTACATGTTGCGGCCAAATGAGATACCCAAAGGCTGGAATGCGCGATCTTCAGAAAATCGCCTCACCTCTCAAGTCGCAGTCGTTTTGAGGCAAAACCAGTTTGCAGGGACCTGCCATTAATACCTTGGCCAGAGTGTAGGAAAGGGACTATAGGGGGAGGGGGGAAATAGAAAACTCGGAACTCGAATTTTGCCAACTGAGAAAATACAGGGGTTTATGAAAATAATGGAAACACCAATGGCGACTGGAGTACACACAATGCGCTGTATGCATGTCACAGGGATGACATCACCCGAGTTGTGAGGTATGTAAAGGGGAGAAGTACGATGTCACGTAGCAGTCACGTAGCAGTGCCACAGGCGCAGTTGAAACATCTGTTGTGGTGTAATTGTCGACAATATTCAGATCTCAGTGAGCTCCAAAAAGGCATGATCATTGGTGCGCATCTTGCAACAGCTTCAGTAACCAGAATGGTGGAAATAGTAGGTGTAACACGAAAAACTGTATCGAAGATTATGTCTATCTATCTAAAAGACAGGGCGTTGTCTGTAAACGTGCAAATTGTGGATGCCATACGAAGTTGTCAGATGGGGATAGGTGAACGTTTGCACGGATTGTACAATGGAAGCCAAGACCACGGCACAGCAAATAGCAGCAGAGTTGAACACCAGTTGGAATGATTCCATTTCCGTCATGAAGTTCGTCGGAAACTTCATTGTGCCAGTATTTATGTCCATGCTGTAATCCACAAACCTCTGATTACCAACATCAATGCAGCAAAACGTGTAAGATGGTGCAATGCAAATAAAAACTGGTATACTAAAGACCGAATCAGAAGACAATGTCATCTGTTGTGATGAATTGTGCTACACATTGTTTCCCACAACTGGTAGAGTGTACTTCTGGTGAAAACCTGCAGAAGCGTACCACCCCAGATGTGAAGCATAGAGGTGGATCCCTGATGTTGTGGGGTGTAACACCAAAAATGTCAATGCATTCCTGGGCCATTAGTTATTCTACAGGGTCGTACCACATCCGCAATGTACGAATCCCTTCTCAAAGACCACCTGCACCCAATGTTGCAGGCTTTGTTCCCTAATGACCATCCATGGTTTCAAGTGGATAATGCACCCGTGAATTGTGCGAAACGGATCAAGTTGTGGTTTGCAGAGGATGAGGTACAGCAGCTACTCTCAATCTCCAGACCTTAATATTGTTGAACACATTTGTGGGAATATCTGGAGAGCAAGGTCAGATCACATTTACCAACTCTAGCATCACTGGCACATTTCGGCCATATTTTACTGGAAGAATGGCCCACATTCCATTACCGTATGCATGGCTTGTATAAGTCTGTCCTACATCGAATTGCATCTGTTCTGAACGCCCGAGTGGGCCTGCAACTTATTAATAAACTATTCTGCACAAACAGTACGTGAGTAGTTGTGATACTTTTATGGAAGGGGAGAGGAAAAGTTCCTTCCCCCTTCCCCTATGTGTTTGCTGGATGCTTTCTGTTGCTAGGCTTCCTACTTTTCAGGAGGGGCGTGTCGCGACGCCATCGCTGCGTGTTTGCTGGAAGTTTGAAGGGCCGTGACAACAATTTTTTTTCTGCAGTGTTGTTTATTTCCCCCATTTTCCCCAGTGGTGCCCTTAACTTTGTTTTCCACTGTTGGTGTAGAGTTTCACATCCAAGGATGGAGCTACGAATTTTATTGGTTGACCCCCTTTTCCCCCTTCACGAACGGTTCACACAGGTGGTCTCTAAACGCAATAGCATCAGTGAAAATGTCAGTATTAAAAGGTAGGTTAACTGTCCAGATTCTATCGCTCTTATTTTTTCTTGAGTATCATTCCTATTCTGGGAGATCCCCTCTTTCAAGAACGAGGTGCTTTGAGAAGCATCGGGAAGGGGTATTGTACTTAGGAAATGTAACAGCTCCCTACGACAATGCTCTGGAAGGAAGCATGTCTCTGAATAGTCGCTGTGGCCGAATTGCTTCGAGGGTGGCTCTGTTGACAAAATAATTATAGTCGACGCGTTATCTGCTACTTAGACAGGTAAGCCTAATAATAGGGATGGCGACAATGTCCTTCGGGGTCCCTGCAGTAAGGGTTGCATTGTTCAAGTCGTAAACGTGAAAATAAGTGCGAATGTAACAGCCCAAGTAGGTGTGTCTCTGAACAGTGCCCATACCTGTCGCCTAGTATCTGATTGTTGACGAAAAAGTCCCGTAACTCCCGTCACCAAAGGAGAGGGAGGAAGTGTTCATTGGAGGTCGGGTGCAGTAGCTAATACAAGTGGCTGTACAATAAATCAGGGCGCTGAATGATATAATGTGAGAATGCTAAAGGAGGTGTGTCTGAAAGCCTGTTCTGTCGAGAAATAATTATAGGGGTCTGTCACTTAGGTATGTGCACTGATAACAATGTCCTTTTGGGACACTTCTTAATTGGGGGTCCTTCAAGGGGGCTGTCATGTCCCTCGAATTTTATATTTTATTTATTTATTGTATATTTTTGTTGTATTATATTGTTGTATATATTTTTATGTGTTCTTTGAAATGTTTGTGCTGGGATGACTCACTGTTGTTGTTTTTGGGTCTGAAGCTTGCTGCTTGTGGAAAGAATCAATGCCAGAAGTTGTTTGTGCCGCATATGACTAACTAGCCATCAGCGTGAAGTCCGTGCATGAGGCTAGGGAAAGGAGTTGGAAGTATAAGTCTGTGTGTTAGCTCTCGAATGAACAAGGTCGTTGCGACACGAGTCAAAAGGATGACGCCTTTTTCAAAAAGTAACCTTTAAAGTCAGGGTGCAGTTCCAAGAGGGAATCCAGATTCTTGGAGAATTTTGTCTTTTATTCTTGTGGTTCAGGAGGAGCTACAGTGTAGGCAAAGGTTGGTTATCCTTTTGCCAAGTTTTGAGGTCTGTAAAGTGAGAAATTGCAGATTGTGCAATTCTCCACCTCATTTTAGTAATATTTGCAGTTGCAAAGCAGCAAAGGCTCACGGAGTTGAGCGGTGAATTTGATAGTAGTTTTGTGGATTCAGAAAGAACCACAGTGTGAAGCAGCAAAGGCATTCCCAGCACGTAGCTATACATAGTGTGAATAAAAATTGTGATGTCCCTATATAACTCTTGTACAGTAATTGATGGACCATTGTTATTCTTCATTCAATGCAGCAAAGTTTGAGGCATACAAGGGCACGGGCTTAAAAACTCGCAAATCTGTGAATTCACCAAAGTGAATTAAGTAGCAATATCATCCTCTCTCTATTCCTGTTCTGCCCAGACACGACATCTGGCACAGTCGGCAGGATCCGAACAACGGGCCACTACATCTGACATAGTCCTACAGGATCCAAAGCCCAGGGTCATCACAGGGGCGAAACATCCACTCGGAAAGGCCGCTGTGGCCTTTCCGAGTGGATGTTTCGCCCTGTGCCACCGAATCTTACCCAATGGCACATTCCGTTTAACAGAAGGGATGTTACTGACAATGAATGGTAGTCTTGGGTTGGCGATAAGAAAGCCCCAAGGGCAGTTCTTCTCATCCACGCATTGCTCCAGTATAACAGTAACAGGGGAGGTAACGAAAAACCCATAACTCACGTCAGCATCGAAAGGGCTCACTAAGGCGAACAGTGCCAGGTATACTCTAAACGCGTCGAGAAATGTCGTAATCATGTCAGTATACTATAGCAGCGTGGGGAGATGGACGCTCCAGGTGTGGGATTTAAGCAGCCTTGTGATGGAAACCTCCTATCCAAAGAAAAAAAACAGTACGGTCACAGGGGGAAGGAATTTAAAACGTCCCATTGGAGGGAGGTGAAGGTGGGTGGACTCACGCATGCGTATGAAGCACTTTATAAACTCCTGCACAGCCCGGAAGAAATCATTAAACAATGGATTTCACCTGTGAAGAGAAATTAGCCTCCTTAGCCAACATTCAGCGTGAGCTAGATGCTATTCTAGATAGGGTGGAACGTCCACCAAAAACTTCACGACTTAGTCTCAAAAGATGGCGAAAAATCGACCAGACGCCAATGACGACGAAGGTAGAGGCATCATCTACCGGGACCAGACCGTCAAACCCACCGCACACCGACGCTGTATCTGCGTCAAGATCATGCCTTAGTCTCAAGAGATGCTGCGGACAGGCGGAGCCACCATCGAAACGCCAGAGAGCAGAAACGCCAAGGTCGCTGCACGCCGGTGAAGGAGCGCGAGCACTTCCGCCGTTACCATGACAATGGAGCAGCAACCGAGTACTTCCACCGGTGTTACCATGCCAACGCCCATCGCTGATGAGGCAGGTTACGTCATTACGAAAAGCAGCAGCTATTGCTCTTCAAAATATAAGGCACAGGTCATGACTCACACGGTTTGTGTAATTAACTTTGAACGTGTGAACCCTCTTGACACTCTTCTGGAAGTTCAAAAGAAAATTTTTAAAGAATTATTGCCAGAGAAGGAACACAGTCATATAAGACTGTGTGTCCACTCCAAGTGCCTCTGGAACCCCATCAACCTGCCGTTGACTTCACGTAATGAGGTCACGGCAGAGAAAGTTATGGCTACAGTCGAGAAGGTTCTACAATCTAACGATGCTGTCGGTACAGATGAAGACTTATATTTTGATCTGGCAGCTGCCAATCTGGAACGTTCTGGAGGCGTCAGTAACACCCCTGGACCATGGCGCAGACCTCTAGCGGACCTCGAGGTGTTCAATACCAGTAAAAGGTCTGTTATCAACATCCTCAACAATGACAACCTGTGTCTAGCCCGAAGTCTTTTAGTGGGACGGGCCCTGTGTTTAAAAAAGTAGGGTAAGATGACAGGCAACAAGTACATCTGCGAGTGAGATTCTAGAAGACAGCGGGATGAGGCTAAAGCCTTGAATCGTGAGGCTGGTGTCCCTGAGGGCAAGTGCAGTTTGACCGAACTTCACCCCTTGCAGTCGCACCTGTACTCCGAATACAAAATCATTGTGTTTGGGGCACAGGACGATTTTCAAGTGATTTTCTCCGGTAAGAAAGATGCAGAAAACCTCATTTGCCTGCTACACGATGCTGGACACTTTTCTGTCATCAAGAAACCTGCAGTGTACTTCTGGGCGGGGTCCTTTTGCGTGCCCTGTCTGAAACCCATCTACCACAAGTCCCACGTCTGCAAGGGCACCTGCCGGGCATGTATGACACCAGACTGTGTAAAAAAAGGTACTAGCATCTTCTGCAGCTTCTGTCAGGGTTACTTTAAAGGCCAGCACTGTCTGACCTCCCACCTCCTTAATGGAACCTGTGCTAAGCGACACAGGTGTGTCGACTGTGGTGTCATTTACCAGACCTCTGACCCCCCTCACTAGTGTGTGCAGAAAGAACTGAAATGTGTCAAAGTGGCTAAAGAATGTGAAGTCATTGGAAGCCGTCTCTATTTTGATATAGAGACAGTGGAAGAAGATGGTTTATTAACCCCCATTCTATGCATTGTCCCCTACGAAGAAGGTGACGGTGTATGGAAATATGAAGAGTTCGAGCATACGGACACCATCATGGACTGGTTGCTGTCTATCCAGAACGGTAAACCTAAATTTAGAGATGTTACTTTGCTAGCACATAACGGTAGAGGATTCGATTTCATCCCCTTTCTAAATTACCTCTATAGAAAGTGCCTGAGGCCGGAATTGATTTTTAACAGAAACAAAATTCTTCTTAATTTACCTGGCCTCAAAATCAGGTTTATTGATTCTCTCTCTTTTATACAGGCCCCTTTACGATCTTTTCCTAAAACTTTCGGCATTAGCGAAGTCAAAAAAGGTTTCTTCCCTCAGCCTTTTTGTACGAGACAGAATTTAAATTATTCTGGACCCATTCCCGACACCTATTATTTTGAGCCACAGTACATGACCCCAGGAGAAGCTTCAGAATTCCGTCAGTGGTACGAAACAGTGAAGGGGACTCACTGGGATTTTAAATATGAAATGATTGCGTACTGTAAATCTGACATCCACACTTTAATGTCAGGTTGTGAGAGCTTCCGAACAAAATTTTTAGGGATGACAGGGGTAGACCCTTTTCCTAAAATTACTCTTCCTTCGGCTTGTTCTGCAGGTCTACAGATATAAATTCATGCCCGAAGGAGTGATTGGTGTTTACCCCTCTAACCTTCCTTAACTAACGGAGTGATTGGTGTTTACCCCTCTAACCTTTCTAACTCTTCTTCCTCGGGCGACAGACAGAGTAGGAAAGGGCTTGCCTGGCTAGCCTACATAGCAGAGACCGAGACTGTCACCCTGCAGACGATGCACTCTGCAGAGGGGGAAGCCAAAGTTGGTGCTTATTATTTGGACAGTTTGTGTAGGCAAACCAAGCAGGCCACGGATTTCGCCGGATGTTTTTTTTCACTCATATCCGAATGTTTCAGCCCCAGCATTATCCACTCCCTCACTGGACAACCCATGGGGCTTTTTTTTCGTCCTTTCCGTAAAAAACTATCTTTTAATTTTAATAAGAGAATCTTTAAATCTGGACAAAGTGACACATTCCCTTTCGGTTTCAAAGCTTAAATTCCAGTTAACCGTTCAGATAAGCAGCCACCAGACATATTAAAACTATATTTTACATTCTTTAGCCACTTTGACACTTTCTACCACTTTCTGTAGTTTGTCACTGTTTTTAACATGCACGGGTTATTTTAAATTATGACATACTCTGATTTTTAGAGTATATCACTGCTTTATTATTTCTGTAGTAGGATTTTAAATGATATGGTTTATTATACTCTGATTTTACATTATTATTTCTAAGATTTAAATTGGTCATGCACTTATCCCTGAACTTTGATTTTTATTATTTCTCCACTAAGGTAGTCACTGGGAAGGAGAGCTATGCACCAATCCCCTGTGATGATGCATAGAACCGGCCAGGCCTAGCACCTAATGTCCGACCCCGCCTTCTCGTGGTGCAGACCGTTAGTACCTTTCAAAAGAGATACTCTCTTGTGGAAGTGAACGGAAGGGAAGGGCTGCCAGATTAGTGTGGCCTACTGATCTGGACAACTGTGGCTACTTTTCTTTTTTTCTACCCTGCTGAGGAGTGGTCAACCACACAGGCAGGGTCCTGATGCTGACCATATAAACCCACTGGACTGGACAGATAGATGGCTCTGAGCTTGATTATGGATCCTGATTTTGCTGCATTGGTGGGCTTCTGTGGAGGGAAAATCTTCCGCTGTGTTTTCTATTTGTTTGTGGGTTGACAGCCCCAAGTGAATAGATTCACAGGATATGTTTATCAGCTGGTGGATAATCCTGAGCAGAAGTCATCGCAGGCACCTGAACTCTTTGCTTCTATTGGCATCGTCAAATTCTACATTGAAGGAAGTCTTCCAGTGTAGATGGCTTCAGCCTTTAGTGGTGGGGGAACGGGTGTTTGCCCCATGTCTGCGATTAGCGGGCTGTTTGATATTGTCGGCATTCCCTCTCTCAATAAACATAGTTTCTTTAAACATCCCACTAACCATTTTCTCTCCATAGGTAGTTGGAATGTGAGGACTCTGCACAGAGCTTTTTCTCTTGATGTCCTCACACAAGAATTCCACCATTATAATTTAGATATTCTCGGCTTGAAAGAGACCAGATGGACAGATAAAGGTCAGATTCTTAAAAATAATCTTAAATTTCTCTTTTCAGGGAGGGACGACAATAAGTATTACCAAGGCGTGGGTCCGCTTCTCAGCAGACACGCTAGTGATGCTCTTCTAGGATATGAGTGCATTAATGAAAGGTTTCTTACAGCAAAATTTCAGAAAAGCGTTAAAGACGTGAATGTTATCTGCTGTTATGCCCCCACTGAGGATGCCGATGAGGATGAGAAGGATAGGTTTTATGGACAACTTCAGGATATTTTGAATTCTGTCAAAAAAGGATATATTACCCTTGTTCTTGGTGACTTCAATGCCAAAGTTGGTACTGACTCTGACCTTTGGGGAGGAGTAACAGGCCCTTTTGGTATTGGTAGCTGCAATGGCAATGGGCAACGTCTCCTACAGGTAAGTAAACTCAATGGATTCAGAATAACTAACACTTATTACAAACACCGCGACATACATAAGTACACATGGGTTTCACTTGATGGGCTGCATAAGAATATGATTGATTACATATTAATAAACAGCAAATGGGCTAGTTCTGTTAGGAATACCAGGGCATATAGGGGAGCTGAAATTGGATCTGACCATTACCTTGTTAAAAGTGTCTTGCAACTTAAACTTACAAAGCTTACCATGATAGGTTACTTAGTCATTATGACAGTCATGGTTTGCTTATACTGAAGTTGAGGAAGAATGGGATCATTTCAAACAGGTTTTTTTGGACACTAACAGTACTCTTTTAGGAAAAAAGGAGCAGAAGAGAACTATCTGAGTAATAAGGCACTTGAGCTTATTTCGGAAAGAAAGAACTGCAGGAATGTCCTTAATCAATACCCTACTAGTCCTAATAGAAAGCATTACAGAGAACTTAATAAACGTGTGAAAGATCAGTTAGTTGCTGATAAGAATCTTTGGCTTGATGGTTTGGCTGACAAAGCTGAGGAAGCAGTTAGACAGCACATCAGCGAGAGCTGTACCAGATAGTTAATGTTTTGTGTGGTAGAAAACGGACAGGTATACAAGGATTGAAGGATAAACAAGGTAAGGTTATAGAAGGGGAGGTATCTGTCATGGCTAGGTGGGCTGAGCATTTCAGTGATGTACTAAACAATGCGGTTAGTTCTATTCCCATTGTTTGCAATGATGATAGATGCATTGGTGGCTTTAATGTTGGCCCTATAACACAATCTGAAGTTATTTTGGCTGTTTCTAAAATTAAACTACTTAAATCCCCAGGGGTAGATGAAATTACTACCGAAATGCCTAGAGCTGGGAATGTTTCGGTTATCACTTGGATGACTGAAATTCTGAATATCTTTTATGATCAAGGCATGGTTCCTAAGGATTTTACCAGAGCTATTGTTATCCCTATTTTCAAAAAAGGTGATCGCAGTTCTTGTGATAACTATAGGGGTATCAGCCTACTCTCTGTTCCAGGTAAAGTTCTTTCCATGGTTGTGCTTAATAGAATTAAGAATCTGGTTGACAGGCAATTGCGTGATGAGCAATGTGGATTCAGAAGTGGTAGGGGATGTGTAGATCAGATATTTTCACTTAGGCAGATTCTTGAGAAATGTTTAGAGTTTCAGAAACCTTTGGTTGCTAGCTTTGTTGATTTCAAAAAGGCTTTCGACTCTGTTGATCGTCATAATTTGTGGTTGATTGTGAAATCATATGGTATACCAGACAAGTTAGTTAACATAATGAAAGCTCTCTATAATAACACTGAGTCATGTGTGAGAGTTGGTAAGGCTTGTAGCAATTGGTTTAGCATTACTTCTGGTGTTCGACAAGGGTGCATTTTGTCTCCTTTTCTCTTTAGCTTGGTTATTGATTACGTTATGCGAAATTCACTTCAAGGGAAAGATTTTGGCCTTAAATGGACTGGAGATAGGAAAATTTCTGATTTAGATTATGCTGATGATTTAGCCCTTTTGGCAAATGATGTTGATGAGATGAACTCTTTCATTCGAGCTGTTGATGAGACTGGTAGTAGAGTAGGTTTGGTTATAAACAGAGAGAAAACTAAAGTGATGAAAATTGGTCCGGCAAGCTGTGATTCAGTTAATCTGAATGGTTGCAGTCTTGAGCAGGTGTCACAGTTTAATTATCTTGGGAACTATGTAACAGATAATGGTGATGTGTGGCATGAGATTAACAGACGCTTAGGGATTGCTGCCGGGACTTTTAAGAATCTGTGGAGAGTGTGGAGAAATAGGCCTATACACCTAAAGACTAAAATTAGACTGTATAATAGTTTGGTTCTTTCTAGGGTTAGGTATGGTAGTGAAACTTGGACACTTTGTAAACAAGATAACAGGAAACTAGATGCTTTTGATTCCAGATGCTTACGCAGTATCTTGGGCATTAGGTGGTTCAACTTTGTAACTAATGATGAGGTTAGGCAAAGGAGTTTGCAACCTCCTTTAAGCAAGCATATTGTGCAGAGAGAGACTCCGTTGGTTTGGCCATGTTGCCCGTATGAATAATTATAGATTGGCGAATAGGGTTATGAAGAGTGTGCCCAAAGGCCTCAGAAGGAGGGGGAGACATAGGATGCGGTGGGCAGACAATGTTAAACAGGACCTTGTTAGAATTGGTGTGCAGTGGCCGGATGCAGTAGATGTAGCTCAGGACAGATATGCTTGGAGAATTAAACTGCGTGGTCTGGTTGGACCTCCGTAGCCCATGGCTGCTTGATGATGATGATGATGATGACGACGTATTATTTGTTAATTATGCTGTTTCGCTACTTTACTTACTACTTTCTGCAGTACGTTTTAAATTGGTCATGTACGTATTATTTGTAAATTATGTTACTGCCTTATACATGTTATTCACTCTGATTTACATTATGTCGTTGTTTTTACTCTGATATCTTATGCTATTATTTTTTTTTATATCACTGCCTTATTACTTCTGAAGTATTATTTTATCGTGAGAAGAATTATTTTATACTGTGAAGTATAAAATAAAATTCGTTCTTAAGTATTTATTTTATACTGTGATTTTTAAAATATGGTATAACACTGTTTTATTTTTTCTGTAGTACGTTTTAAATTGAGTATTCACTTATTTTGTAAATATTTGCTATGTCACTGATTTATTATTATTCCTCAAGTATTATTTTTATGCTATGGTATGACACTGCTTTATTATTTCTGTAGTACGTTTTAAATTGGGTATTCACTTATTTTGTAAATTATGCTATGTCACTGATTTATTATTATTTCTCAAGTATTATTTTTATGCTATGGTATGACACTGCTTTATTATTTCTGTAGTACGTTTTAAATTGGGTATTCACTTATTTTGTAAATTATGCTATGTCACTGATTTATTATTATTCCTCAAGTATTATTTATATGCTATGGTATGACACTGCTTTATTATTTCTGTAGTACGTTTTAAATTGGGTATTCACTTATTTTGTAAATTATGCTATGTCACTGATTTATTATTATTTCTCAAGTATTATTTTCATGCTATGGTATGACACTGCTTTATTATTTCTGTAGTACGTTTTAAATTGGGTATTCATTTATTTTGTAAATTATGCTATGTCACTGATTTATTATTATTCCTCAAGTATTATTTTTATGCTATGGTATGACACTGCTTTATTATTTCTGTAGTACGTTTTAAATTGGGTATTCACTTATTTTGTAAATTATGCTATGTCACCGCTTTACTATTATTCTTCAAGTATTATTTTTATGCTATGGTATGACACTGCTTTATTATTTCTGTAGTACGTTTTAAATTAGGTATTCACTTATCTTGTAAATTATGCTATGTCACTGATTTATTATTATTCCTCAAGTATTATTTTTATGCTATGGTATGACACTTCTTTATTATTTCTGTAGTACGTTTTAAATTAGGTATTCACTTATTTTGTAAATTATGCTATGTCACTGCTTTATTATTATTCCTCACGTATTATTTTTATGCTATGGTAGACACTGCTTTATTATTTCTGTAGTACGTTTTAAATTGGGTATTCATTTATTTTTTAAATTATGCTATGTCACTGATAATACTAATCCTGAAGTATTATTTTTATGCTATGGTATGACACTGCTTTATTATTTCTGTAGTACTTTTTAAATTGGGTATTAACTTATTTTGTAAATTATGCTATGTCACTGATTTATTATTATTCCTCAAGTATTATTTTTATGCTATGGTATAACACTGCTTTATTATTTCTGTAGTACGTTTTAAATTGGGTATTAACTTATTTTGTAAATTATGCTATGTCACTGATTTATTATTATTCCTCAAGTATTATTTTTATGCTATGGTATAACACTGCTTTATTATTTCTGTAGTACGTTTTAAATTGGGTATTCACTTATTTTGTAAATTATGCTTTGTCACTGCTTTATTATTATTCCTCACGTATTATTTTTATGCTATGGTATGACACTGCTTTATAATTTCTGTAGTACGTTTTAAATTGCGTATTAAACTTATTTTGTAAATTATGCTATGTCACTGCTTTATTATTATTCCTCACGTATTATTTTTATGCTATGGTATGACACTGCTTTATTATTTCTGTAGTACGTTTTAAATTGCGTATTCATTTATTTTGTAAATTATGCTATGTCACTGATTTATTATTATTCCTCAAGTATTATTTTTATGCTATGGTATGACACTGCTTTATTATTTCTGTAGTACGTTATAAATTGGGTATTCACTTATTTTGTCAATTATGCTATGTCACTGATTTATTATTATTCCTCAAGTATTATTTTTATGCTATGGTATGACACTGCTTTATTATTTCTGTAGTACGTTTTAAATTGGGTATTCACTTATTTTGTAAATTATGCTATGTCACTGCTTTACTATTATTCCTCAAGTATTATTTTTATGCTATGGTATGACACTGCTTTATTATTTCTGTAGTACGTTTTAAATTGGGTATTCACTTATTTTGTGAATTATGCTATGTCACTGATTTATTATTATTCCTGAAGTATTATTTTTATGCTATGGTATGACACTGCTTTATTATTTCTGTAGTACGTTTTAAATTGGGTATTCACTTATTTTGTAAATTATGCTATGTCACTGATTTATTATTATTCCTCAAGTATTATTTTTATGCTATGGTATAACACTGCTTTATTATTTCTGTAGTGCGTTTTAAATTGGGTATTCCTTTATTTTGTAAATTATGCTATGTCACTGATTTATTATTATTCCTCAAGTATTATTTTTATGCTATGGTATGACACTGCTTTATTATTTCTGTAGTACGTTTTGAATTGGGTATTCACTTATTTTGTAAATTATGCTATGTCACTGATTTATTATTATTCCTCAAGTATTATTTTTATGCTATGGTATGACACTGTTTTATTATTTCTGTACTACGTTTTAAATTGGGTATTCATTTATTTTGTAAATTATGCTATGTCACTGCTTTATTATTATTCCTCACGTATTATTTTTATGCTATGGTATGACACTGCTTTATTATTTCTGTAGTACGTTTTGAATTGGGTATTCCTTTATTTTGTAAATTATGCTATGTCACTGCTTTATTATTATTCCTCACGTACTATTTTTATGCTATGTTATGACACTGCTTTATAATTTCTGTAGTACGTTTTAAAATGGGTATTCATTTATTTTGTAAATTATGCTATGTCACTGCTTTATTATTATTCCTCACGTATTATTTTTATGCTATGGTATGACACTGCTTTATTATTTCTGTAGTACGTTATAAATTGGGTATTCACTTGTTTTGTCAATTATGCTATGTCACTGATTTATTATTATTCCTCATGTATTATTTTTATGCTATGGTATGACACTGCTTTATTATTTCTGTAGTACGTTATAAATTGGGTATTCACTTATTTTGTCAATTATGCTATGTCACTGATTTATTATTATTCCTAACGTATTATTTTTATGCTATGGTATGACACTGCTTTATTATTTCTGTAGTACGTTATAAATTGGGTATTCACTTATTTTGTCAATTATGCTATGTCACTGATTTATTATTTTTCCTCATGTATTATTTTTATGCTATGGTATGACACTGCTTTATTATTTCTGTAGTACGTTATAAATTGGGTATTCACTTATTTTGTCAATTATGCTATGTCACTGATTTATTATTATTCCTCACGTATTAGTTTTATGCTATGGTATGACACTGCTTTATTATTTCTGTAGTACGTTATAAATTGGGTATTCACTTATTTTGTCAATTATGCTATGTCACTGATTTATTATTATTCCTCAAGTATTATTTTTATGCTATGGTATGACACTGCTTTATTATTTCTGTAGTACGTTATAAATTGGGTATTCACTTATTTTGTCAATTATGCTATGTCACTGATTTATTATTATTCCTCACGTATTATTTTTATGCTATGGTATGACACTGCTTTATTATTTCTGTAGTACGTTATAAATTGGGTATTCACTTATTTTGTCAATTATGCTATGTCACTGATTTATTATTATTCCTCATGTATTATTTTTATGCTATGGTATGACACTGCTTTATTATTTCTGTAGTACGTTATAAATTGGGTATTCACTTATTTTGTCAATTATGCTATGTCACTGATTTATTATTATTCCTCATGTATTATTTTTATGATATGGTATGACACTGCTTTATTATTTCTGTAGTACGTTATAAATTGGGTATTCACTTATTTTGTCAATTATGCTTTGTCACTGATTTATTATTATTCCTCAAGTATTATTTGTATGCTATGGTATGACACTGATATATTATTTCTGTAGTACGTTATATATTGGGTATTCACTTATTTTGTCAATTATGCTATGTCACTGATTTATTATTTTTCCTCATGTATTATTTTTATGCTATGGTATGACACTGCTTTATTATTTCTGTAGTACGTTATAAATTGGGTATTCACTTATTTTGTCAATTATGCTATGTCACTGATTTATTATTATTCCTCACGTATTATTTTTATGCTATGGTATGACACTGCTTTATTATTTTTGTAGTACGTTATAAATTGGGTATTCACTTATTTTGTCAATTATGCTATGTCACTGATTTATTATTATTCCTGAAGTATTATTTTTATGCTATGGTATGACACTGCTTTATTATTTCTGTAGTACGTTATAAATTGGGTATTCACTTATTTTGTCAATTATGCTATGTCACTGATTTATTATTATTCCTCACGTATTATTTTTATGCTATGGTATGACACTGCTTTATTATTTCTGTAGTACGTTATAAATTGGGTATTCACTTATTTTGTCAATTATGCTATGTCACTGATTTATTATTATTATTCATGTATTGTTTTTATGCTATGGTATGACACTGCTTTATTATTTCTGTAGTACGTTATAAATTGGGTATTCACTTATTTTGTCAATTATGCTATGTCACTGATTTATTATTATTCCTGAAGTATTATTTTTATGCTATGGTATGACACTGCTTTATTATTTCTGTAGTACGTTATAAATTGGGTATTCACTTATTTTGTGAATTATGCTATGTCACTGATTTATTATTATTCCTGAAGTATTATTTTTATGCTATGGTATGACACTGCTTTATTATTTCTGTAGTACGTTTTAAATTGGGTAATCACTTATTTTGTAAATTATGCTATGTCACTGATTTATTATTATTCCTCAATTATTATTTTTATGCTATGGTATAACACTGCTTTTTTATTTCTGTAGTACGTTTTAAATTGGGTATTCCTTTATTTTGTAAATTATGCTATGTCACTGATTTATTATTATTCCTCAAGTATTATTTTTATGCTATGGTATGACTCTGCTTTATTATTTCTGTAGTACGTTATAAATTGGGTATTCCTTTATTTTGTAAATTATGCTATGTCACTGATTTATTATTATTCCTGAAGTATTATTTTTATGCTATGGTATGACACTGCTTTATTATTTTTGTAGTACGTTATAAATTGGGTATTCACTTATTTTGTCAATTATGCTATGTCACTGATTTATTATTATTCCTGAAGTATTATTTTTATGCTATGGTATGACACTGCTTTATTATTTCTGTAGTACGTTATAAATTGGGTATTCCTTTATTTTGTAAATTATGCTATGTCACTGCTTTATTATTATTCCTCACGTATTATTTTTATGCTATGTTATGACACTGCTTTATAATTTCTGTAGTACGTTTTAAATTGGGTATTCACTTATTTTGTCAATTATGCTATGTCACTGATTTATTATTATTCCTCAAGTATTATTTTTATGCTATGGTATGACACTGCTGTATTATTTCTGTAGTACGATTTAAATTGGGTATTTACTTATTTTGTAAATTATGCTATGTCACTGCTTTACTATTATTCCTCAAGTATTATTTTTATGCTATGGTATGACACTGCTTTATTGTTTCTGTAGTACGTTTTAAATTGGGTATTCATTTATTTTGTAAATTATGCTATGTCACTGCTTTATTATTATTCCTCAAGTATTATTTTTATGCTATGGTATGACACTGCTTTATTATTTCTGTAGTACGTTTTGAATTGGGTATTCCTTTATTTTGTAAATTATGCTATGTCACTGCTGTATTATTATTATTCCTCACCTATTATTTTTATGTTATGTTATGACACTGCTTTATAATTTCTGTAGTACGTTTTAAAATGGGTATTCATTTATTTTGTAAATTATGCTATGTCACTGCTTTATTATTATTCCTCACGTATTATTTTTATGCTATGATATGACACTGCTTTCTTATTTCTGTAGTACGTTTTAAATTGGGTATTCACTTATTTTGTAAATTATGCTATGTCACTGCTTTATTATTATTCCTCAAGTATTATTTTTATGCTGTGGTATGACACTGCTTTATTATTTCTGTAGTACGTTATAAATTGGGTATTCACTTATTTTGTCAATTATGCTATGTCACTGATTTATTATTATTCCTCACGTATTATTTTTATGCTATGGTATGACACTGCTTTATTATTTCTGTAGTACGTTATAAATTGCGTATTCACTTATTTTGTCAATTATGCTATGTCACTGATTTATTATTATTCCTCATGTATTTTTTTTATGCTATGGTATGACACTGCTTTATTATTTCTGTAGTACGTCATAAATTGGGTATTCACTTATTTTGTCAATTATGCTATGTCACTGATTTATTATTATTCCTCACGTATTATTTTTATGCTATGGTATGACACTGCTTTATTATTTCTGTAGTACGTTATAAATTGGGTATTCACTTATTTTGTCAATTATGCTATGTCACTGATTTATTATTTTTCCTCATGTATTATTTTTATGCTATGGTATGACACTGATTTTATTATTTCTGTAGTACGTTATAAATTGGGTATTCACTTATTTTGTCAATTATGCTATGTCACTGATTTATTATTATTCCTCACGTATTATTTTTATGCTATGGTATGACACTGCTTTATTATTTCTGTAGTACGTTATAAATTGGGTATTCACTTATTTTGTCAATTATGCTATGTCACTGATTTATTATTTTTTCTCATGTATTATTTTTATGCTATGGTATGACACTGCTTTATTATTTCTGTAGTACGTTATAAATTGGGTATTCACTTATTTTGTCAATTATGCTATGTCACTGATTTATTATTATTCATCACGTATTATTTTTATGCTATGGTATGACACTGCTTTATTATTTCTGTAGTACGTTATAAATTGGGTATTCACTTATATTGTCAATTATGCTATGTCACTGATTTATTATTTTTCCTCATGTATTATTTTTATGCTATGGTATGACACTGCTTTATTATTTCTGTAGTACGTTATAAATTGGGTATTCACTTATTTTGTCAATTATGCTATGTCACTGATTTATTATTATTCCTGAAGTATTATTTTTATGCTATGGTATGACACTGCTTTATTATTTCTGTAGTACGTTATAAATTGGGTATTCACTTATTTTGTCAATTATGCTATGTCACTGATTTATTATTATTCCTCAAGTATTATTTTTATGCTATGGTATGACACTGATATATTATTTCTGTAGTACGTTATAAATTGGGTATTCACTTATTTTGTCAATTATGCTATGTCACTGATTTATTATTTTTCCTCATGTATTATTTTTATGCTATGGTATGACACTGCTTTATTATTTCTGTAGTACGTTATAAATTGGGTATTCACTTATTTTGTCAATTATGCTATGTCACTGATTTATTATTATTCCTCACGTATTATTTTTATGCTATGGTATGACACTGCTTTATTATTTCTGTAGTACGTTATAAATTGCGTATTCACTTATTTTGTCAATTATGCTATGTCACTGATTTATTATTATTCCTCATGTATTATTTTTATGCTATGGTATGACACTGCTTTATTATTTCTGTAGTACGTCATAAATTGGGTATTCACTTATTTTGTCAATTATGCTATGTCACTGATTTATTATTATTCCTCACGTATTATTTTTATGCTATGGTATGACACTGCTTTATTATTTCTGTAGTACGTTATAAATTGGGTATTCACTTATTTTGTCAATTATGCTATGTCACTGATTTATTATTATTCCTCACGTATTATTTTTATGCTATGGTATGACACTGCTTTATTATTTCTGTAGTACGTTATAAATTGGGTATTCACTTATTTTGTCAATTATGCTATGTCACTGATTTATTATTATTCCTCATGTATTATTTTTATGCTATGGTATGACACTGCTTTATTATTTCTGTAGTACGTTATAAATTGGGTATTCACTTATTTTGTCAATTATGTTATGTCACTGATTTATTATTATTCCTCAAGTATTATTTTTATGCTATGGTATGACACTGCTTTATTATTTCTGTAGTACGTTATAAATTGGGTATTCACTTATTTTGTCAATTATGCTATGTCACTGATTTATTATTTTTCCTCATGTATTATTTTTATGCTATGGTATGACAATGCTTTATTATTTCTGTAGTACGTTATAAATTGGGTATTCACTTATTTTGTCAATTATGCTATGTCACTGATTTATTATTATTCCTCACGTATTATTTTTATGCTATGGTATGACACTGCTTTATTATTTCTGTAGTACGTTATAAATTGGGTATTCACTTATTTTGTCAATTATGCTATGTCACTGATTTATTATTATTCCTCATGTATTATTTTTATGCTATGGTATGACACTGCTTTATTATTTCTGTAGTACGTTATAAATTGGGTATTCACTTATTTTGTCAATTATGCTATGTCACTGATTTATTATTATTCCTGAAGTATTATTTTTATGCTATGGTATGACACAGTTTATTATTTCTGTAGTACGTTATAAATTGGGTATTCACTTATTTTGTGAATTATGCTATGTCACTGATTTATTATTATTCCTGAAGTATTATTTTTATGCTATGGTATGACACTGCTTTATTATTTCTGTAGTACGTTTTAAATTGGGTATTCACTTATTTTGTAAATTATGCTATGTCACTGATTTATTATTATTCCTCAAGTATTATTTTTATGCTATGGTATAACACTGCTTTTTTATTTCTGTAGTACGTTTTAAATTGGGTATTCCTTTATTTTGTAAATTATGCTATGTCACTGATTTATTATTATTCCTCAAGTATTATTTTTATGCTATGGTATGACACTGCTTTATTATTTCTGTAGTACGTTTGAATTGGGTATTCCTTTATTTTGTAAATTATGCTATGTCACTGCTTTATTATTATTCCTCACGTATTATTTTTATGCTATGTTATGACACTGCTTTTTTATTTCTGTAGTACGTTTTAAATTGGGTATTCCTTTATTTTGTAAATTATGCTATGTCACTGATTTATTATTATTCCTCAAGTATTATTTTTATGCTATGGTATGACACTGCTTTATTATTTCTGTAGTACGTTTGAATTGGGTATTCCTTTATTTTGTAAATTATGCTATGTCACTGCTTTATTATTATTCCTCACGTATTATTTTTATGCTATGTTATGACACTGCTTTATAATTTCTGTAGTACGTTTTAAATTGGGTATTCCTTTATTTTGTAAATTATACTATGTCACTGATTTATTATTATTCCTCAAGTATTATTTTTATGCTATGGTATGACACTGCTTTATTATTTCTGTAGTACGTTTTAAATTGGGTATTCCTTTATTTTGTAAATTATGCTATGTCACTGCTTTATTATTATTCCTCACGTATTATTTTTATGCTATGGTATGACACTGCTTTATAATTTCTGTAGTACGTTTTAAATTGCGTATTAAACTTATTTTGTAAATTATGCTATGTCACTGCTTTATTATTATTCCTCACGTATTATTTTTATGCTATGGTATGACACTGCTTTATTATTTCTGTAGTACGTTTTAAATTGCGTATTCATTTATTTTGTAAATTATGCTATGTCACTGATTTATTATTATTCCTCAAGTATTATTTTTATGCTATGGTATGACACTGCTTTATTATTTCTGTAGTACGTTTTAAATTGGGTATTCACTTATTTTGTCAATTATGCTATGTCACTGATTTATTATTATTCCTCAAGTATTATTTTTATGCTATGGTATGACACTGCTTTATTATTTCTGTAGTACGTTTTAAATTGGGTATTCACTTATTTTGTAAATTATGCTATGTCACTGCTTTACTATTATTCCTCAAGTATTATTTTTATGCTATGGTATGACACTGCTTTATTATTTCTGTAGTACGTTTTAAATTGGGTATTCACTTATTTTGTGAATTATGCTATGTCACTGATTTATTATTATTCCTGAAGTATTATTTTTATGCTATGGTATGACACTGCTTTATTATTTCTGTAGTACGTTTTAAATTGGGTATTCACTTATTTTGTAAATTATGCTATGTCACTGATTTATTATTATTCCTCAAGTATTATTTTTATGCTATGGTATAACACTGCTTTATTATTTCTGTAGTGCGTTTTAAATTGGGTATTCCTTTATTTTGTAAATTATGCTATGTCACTGATTTATTATTATTCCTCAAGTATTATTTTTATGCTATGGTATGACACTGCTTTATTATTTCTGTAGTACGTTTTGAATTGGGTATTCACTTATTTTGTAAATTATGCTATGTCACTGATTTATTATAATTCCTCAAGTATTATTTTTATGCTATGGTATGACACTGTTTTATTATTTCTGTACTACGTTTTAAATTGGGTATTCATTTATTTTGTAAATTATGCTATGTCACTGCTTTATTATTATTCCTCACGTATTATTTTTATGCTATGGTATGACACTGCTTTATTATTTCTGTAGTACGTTTTGAATTGGGTATTCCTTTATTTTGTAAATTATGCTATGTCACTGCTTTATTATTATTCCTCACGTACTATTTTTATGCTATGTTATGACACTGCTTTATAATTTCTGTAGTACGTTTTAAAATGGGTATTCATTTATTTTGTAAATTATGCTATGTCACTGCTTTATTATTATTCCTCACGTATTATTTTTATGCTATGGTATGACACTGCTTTATTATTTCTGTAGTACGTTATAAATTGGGTATTCACTTGTTTTGTCAATTATGCTATGTCACTGATTTATTATTATTCCTCATGTATTATTTTTATGCTATGGTATGACACTGCTTTATTATTTCTGTAGTACGTTATAAATTGGGTATTCACTTATTTTGTCAATTATGCTATGTCACTGATTTATTATTATTCCTAACGTATTATTTTTATGCTATGGTATGACACTGCTTTATTATTTCTGTAGTACGTTATAAATTGGGTATTCACTTATTTTGTCAATTATGCTATGTCACTGATTTATTATTTTTCCTCATGTATTATTTTTATGCTATGGTATGACACTGCTTTATTATTTCTGTAGTACGTTATAAATTGGGTATTCACTTATTTTGTCAATTATGCTATGTCACTGATTTATTATTATTCCTCACGTATTAGTTTTATGCTATGGTATGACACTGCTTTATTATTTCTGTAGTACGTTATAAATTGGGTATTCACTTATTTTGTCAATTATGCTATGTCACTGATTTATTATTATTCCTCAAGTATTATTTTTATGCTATGGTATGACACTGCTTTATTATTTCTGTAGTACGTTATAAATTGGGTATTCACTTATTTTGTCAATTATGCTATGTCACTGATTTATTATTATTCCTCACGTATTATTTTTATGCTATGGTATGACACTGCTTTATTATTTCTGTAGTACGTTATAAATTGGGTATTCACTTATTTTGTCAATTATGCTATGTCACTGATTTATTATTATTCCTCATGTATTATTTTTATGCTATGGTATGACACTGCTTTATTATTTCTGTAGTACGTTATAAATTGGGTATTCACTTATTTTGTCAATTATGCTATGTCACTGATTTATTATTATTCCTCATGTATTATTTTTATGATATGGTATGACACTGCTTTATTATTTCTGTAGTACGTTATAAATTGGGTATTCACTTATTTTGTCAATTATGCTTTGTCACTGATTTATTATTATTCCTCAAGTATCATTTGTATGCTATGGTATGACACTGATATATTATTTCTGTAGTACGTTATATATTGGGTATTCACTTATTTTGTCAATTATGCTATGTCACTGATTTATTATTTTTCCTCATGTATTATTTTTATGCTATGGTATGACACTGCTTTATTATTTCTGTAGTACGTTATAAATTGGGTATTCACTTATTTTGTCAATTATGCTATGTCACTGATTTATTATTATTCCTCACGTATTATTTTTATGCTATGGTATGACACTGCTTTATTATTTTTGTAGTACGTTATAAATTGGGTATTCACTTATTTTGTCAATTATGCTATGTCACTGATTTATTATTATTCCTGAAGTATTATTTTTATGCTATGGTATGACACTGCTTTATTATTTCTGTAGTACGTTATAAATTGGGTATTCACTTATTTTGTCAATTATGCTATGTCACTGATTTATTATTATTCCTCACGTATTATTTTTATGCTATGGTATGACACTGCTTTATTATTTCTGTAGTACGTTATAAATTTGGTATTCACTTATTTTGTCAATTATGCTATGTCACTGATTTATTATTATTATTCATGTATTATTTTTATGCTATGGTATGACACTGCTTTATTATTTCTGTAGTACGTTATAAATTGGGTATTCACTTATTTTGTCAATTATGCTATGTCACTGATTTATTATTATTCCTGAAGTATTATTTTTATGCTATGGTATGACACTGCTTTATTATTTCTGTAGTACGTTATAAATTGGGTATTCACTTATTTTGTGAATTATGCTATGTCACTGATTTATTATTATTCCTGAAGTATTATTTTTATGCTATGGTATGACACTGCTTTATTATTTCTGTAGTACGTTTTAAATTGGGTAATCACTTATTTTGTAAATTATGCTATGTCACTGATTTATTATTATTCCTCAATTATTATTTTTATGCTATGGTATAACACTGCTTTTTTATTTCTGTAGTACGTTTTAAATTGGGTATTCCTTTATTTTGTAAATTATGCTATGTCACTGATTTATTATTATTCCTCAAGTATTATTTTTATGCTATGGTATGACACTGCTTTATTATTTCTGTAGTACGTTATAAATTGGGTATTCCTTTATTTTGTAAATTATGCTATGTCACTGATTTATTATTATTCCTGAAGTATTATTTTTATGCTATGGTATGACACTGCTTTATTATTTTTGTAGTACGTTATAAATTGGGTATTCACTTATTTTGTCAATTATGCTATGTCACTGATTTATTATTATTCCTGAAGTATTATTTTTATGCTATGGTATGACACTGCTTTATTATTTCTGTAGTACGTTATAAATTGGGTATTCCTTTATTTTGTAAATTATGCTATGTCACTGCTTTATTATTATTCCTCACGTATTATTTTTATGCTATGTTATGACACTGCTTTATAATTTCTGTAGTACGTTTTAAATTGGGTATTCACTTATTTTGTCAATTATGCTATGTCACTGATTTATTATTATTCCTCAAGTATTATTTTTATGCTATGGTATGACACTGCTGTATTATTTCTGTAGTACGATTTAAATTGGGTATTCAGTTATTTTGTAAATTATGCTATGTCACTGCTTTACTATTATTCCTCAAGTATTATTTTTATGCTATGGTATGACACTGCTTTATTGTTTCTGTAGTACGTTTTAAATTGGGTATTCATTTATTTTGTAAATTATGCTATGTCACTGCTTTATTATTATTCCTCAAGTATTATTTTTATGCTATGGTATGACACTGCTTTATTATTTCTGTAGTACGTTTTGAATTGGGTATTCCTTTATTTTGTAAATTATGCTATGTCACTGCTGTATTATTATTATTCCTCACCTATTATTTTTATGTTATGTTATGACACTGCTTTATAATTTCTGTAGTACGTTTTAAAATGGGTATTCATTTATTTTGTAAATTATGCTATGTCACTGCTTTATTATTATTCCTCACGTATTATTTTTATGCTATGATATGACACTGCTTTATTATTTCTGTAGTACGTTTTAAATTGGGTATTCACTTATTTTGTAAATTATGCTATGTCACTGCTTTATTATTATTCCTCAAGTATTATTTTTATGCTGTGGTATGACACTGCTTTATTATTTCTGTAGTACGTTATAAATTGGGTATTCACTTATTTTGTCAATTATGCTATGTCACTGATTTATTATTATTCCTCACGTATTATTTTTATGCTATGGTATGACACTGCTTTATTATTTCTGTAGTACGTTATAAATTGCGTATTCACTTATTTTGTCAATTATGCTATGTCACTGATTTATTATTATTCCTCATGTATTTTTTTTATGCTATGGTATGACACTGCTTTATTATTTCTGTAGTACGTCATAAATTGGGTATTCACTTATTTTGTCAATTATGCTATGTCACTGATTTATTATTATTCCTCACGTATTATTTTTATGCTATGGTATGACACTGCTTTATTATTTCTGTAGTACGTTATAAATTGGGTATTCACTTATTTTGTCAATTATGCTATGTCACTGATTTATTATTATTCCTCACGTATTATTTTTATGCTATGGTATGACACTGCTTTATTATTTCTGTAGTACGTTATAAATTGGGTATTCACTTATTTTGTCAATTATGCTATGTCACTGATTTATTATTATTCCTCATGTATTATTTTTATGCTATGGTATGAAACTGCTTTATTATTTCTGTAGTACGTTATAAATTGGGTATTCACTTATTTTGTCAATTATGCTATATCACTGATTTATTATTATTCCTCAAGTATTATTTTTATGCTATGGTATGACACTGCTTTATTATTTCTGTAGTACGTTATAAATTGGGTATTCACTTATTTTGTCAATTATGCTATATCACTGATTTATTATTTTTCCTCATGTATTATTTTTATGCTATGGTATGACACTGATTTTATTATTTCTGTAGTACGTTATAAATTGGGTATTCACTTATTTTGTCAATTATGCTATGTCACTGATTTATTATTATTCCTCACGTATTATTTTTATGCTATGGTATGACACTGCTTTATTATTTCTGTAGTACGTTATAAATTGGGTATTCACTTATTTTGTCAATTATGCTATGTCACTGATTTATTATTTTTTCTCATGTATTATTTTTATGCTATGGTATGACACTGCTTTATTATTTCTGTAGTACGTTATAAATTGGGTATTCACTTATTTTGTCAATTATGCTATGTCACTGATTTATTATTATTCATCACGTATTATTTTTATGCTATGGTATGACACTGCTTTATTATTTCTGTAGTACGTTATAAATTGGGTATTCACTTATATTGTCAATTATGCTATGTCACTGATTTATTATTATTCCTGAAGTATTATTTTTATGCTATGGTATGACACTGCTTTATTATTTCTGTAGTACGTTATAAATTGGGTATTCACTTATTTTGTCAATTATGCTATGTCACTGATTTATTATTATTCCTCAAGTATTATTTTTATGCTATGGTATGACACTGATATATTATTTCTGTAGTACGTTATAAATTGGGTATTCACTTATTTTGTCAATTATGCTATGTCACTGATTTATTATTTTTCCTCATGTATTATTTTTATGCTATGGTATGACACTGCTTTATTATTTCTGTAGTACGTTATAAATTGGGTATTCACTTATTTTGTCAATTATGCTATGTCACTGATTTATTATTATTCCTCACGTATTATTTTTATGCTATGGTATGACACTGCTTTATTATTTCTGTAGTACGTTATAAATTGCGTATTCACTTATTTTGTCAATTATGCTATGTCACTGATTTATTATTATTCCTCATGTATTATTTTTATGCTATGGTATGACACTGCTTTATTATTTCTGTAGTACGTCATAAATTGGGTATTCACTTATTTTGTCAATTATGCTATGTCACTGATTTATTATTATTCCTCACGTATTATTTTTATGCTATGGTATGACACTGCTTTATTATTTCTGTAGTACGTTATAAATTGGGTATTCACTTATTTTGTCAATTATGCTATGTCACTGATTTATTATTATTCCTCACGTATTATTTTTATGCTATGGTATGACACTGCTTTATTATTTCTGTAGTACGTTATAAATTGGGTATTCACTTATTTTGTCAATTATGCTATGTCACTGATTTATTATTATTCCTCATGTATTATTTTTATGCTATGGTATGACACTGCTTTATTATTTCTGTAGTACGTTATAAATTGGGTATTCACTTATTTTGTCAATTATGTTATGTCACTGATTTATTATTATTCCTCAAGTATTATTTTTATGCTATGGTATGACACTGCTTTATTATTTCTGTAGTACGTTATAAATTGGGTATTCACTTATTTTGTCAATTATGCTATGTCACTGATTTATTATTTTTCCTCATGTATTATTTTTATGCTATGGTATGACAATGCTTTATTATTTCTGTAGTACGTTATAAATTGGGTATTCACTTATTTTGTCAATTATGCTATGTCACTGATTTATTATTATTCCTCACGTATTATTTTTATGCTATGGTATGACACTGCTTTATTATTTCTGTAGTACGTTATAAATTGGGTATTCACTTATTTTGTCAATTATGCTATGTCACTGATTTATTATTATTCCTCATGTATTATTTTTATGCTATGGTATGACACTGCTTTATTATTTCTGTAGTACGTTATAAATTGGGTATTCACTTATTTTGTCAATTATGCTATGTCACTGATTTATTATTATTCCTGAAGTATTATTTTTATGCTATGGTATGACACAGTTTATTATTTCTGTAGTACGTTATAAATTGGGTATTCACTTATTTTGTGAATTATGCTATGTCACTGATTTATTATTATTCCTGAAGTATTATTTTTATGCTATGGTATGACACTGCTTTATTATTTCTGTAGTACGTTTTAAATTGGGTATTCACTTATTTTGTAAATTATGCTATGTCACTGATTTATTATTATTCCTCAAGTATTATTTTTATGCTATGGTATAACACTGCTTTTTTATTTCTGTAGTACGTTTTAAATTGGGTATTCCTTTATTTTGTAAATTATGCTATGTCACTGATTTATTATTATTCCTCAAGTATTATTTTTATGCTATGGTATGACACTGCTTTATTATTTCTGTAGTACGTTTGAATTGGGTATTCCTTTATTTTGTAAATTATGCTATGTCACTGCTTTATTATTATTCCTCACGTATTATTTTTATGCTATGTTATGACACTGCTTTATAATTTCTGTAGTACGTTTTAAATTGGGTATTCCTTTATTTTGTAAATTATGCTATGTCACTGATTTATTATTATTCCTCAAGTATTATTTTTATGCTATGGTATGACACTGCTTTATTATTTCTGTAGTACGTTTTGAATTGGGTATTCCTTTATTTTGTAAATTATACTATGTCACTGCTTTATTATTATTCCTCACGTATTATTTTTATGCTATGTTATGACACTGCTTTATAATTTCTGTAGTACGTTTTAAATTGGGTATTCACTTATTTTGTCAATTATGCTATGTCACTGATTTATTATTATTCCTCAAGTATTATTTTTATGCTATGTTATGACACTGCTTTATAATTTCTGTAGTACGTTATAAATTGGGTATTCATTTATTTTGTCAATTATGCTATGTCACTGATTTATTATTATTCCTCACGTATTATTTTTATGCTATGGTATGACACTGCTTTATTATTTCTGTAGTACGTTATAAATTGGGTATTCACTTATTTTGTCAATTATGCTATGTCACTGATTTATTATTATTCCTCAAGTATTATTTTTATGCTATGGTATGACACTGCTTTATTATTTCTGTAGTACGTTATAAATTGGGTATTCACTTATTTTGTCAATTATGCTATGTCACTGATTTATTATTTTTCCTCATGTATTATTTTTATGCTATGGTATGACAATGCTTTATTATTTCTGTAGTACGTTATAAATTGGGTATTCACTTATTTTGTCAATTATGCTATGTCACTGATTTATTATTATTCCTCACGTATTATTTTTATGCTATGGTATGACACTGCTTTATTATTTCTGTAGTACGTTATAAATTGCGTATTCACTTATTTTGTCAATTATGCTATGTCACTGATTTATTATTATTCCTCATGTATTATTTTTATGCTATGGTATGACACTGCTTTATTATTTCTGTAGTACGTTATAAATTGGGTATTCACTTATTTTGTCAATTATGCTATGTCACTGATTTATTATTATTCCTGAAGTATTATTTTTATGCTATGGTATGACACTGCTTTATTATTTCTGTAGTACGTTATAAATTGGGTATTCACTTATTTTGTGAATTATGCTATGTCACTGATTTATTATTATTCCTGAAGTATTATTTTTATGCTATGGTATGACACTGCTTTATTATTTCTGTAGTACGTTTTAAATTGGGTATTCACTTATTTTGTAAATTATGCTATGTCACTGATTTATTATTATTCCTCAAGTATTATTTTTATGCTATGGTATAACACTGCTTTTTTATTTCTGTAGTACGTTTTAAATTGGGTATTCCTTTATTTTGTAAATTATGCTATGTCACTGATTTATTATTATTCCTCAAGTATTATTTTTATGCTATGGTATGACACTGCTTTATTATTTCTGTAGTACGTTTTGAATTGGGTATTCCTTTATTTTGTAAATTATGCTATGTCACTGCTTTATTATTATTCCTCACGTAATATTTTTATGCTATGTTATGACACTGCTTTATAATTTCTGTAGTACGTTTTAAATTGGGTATTAACTTATTTTGTCAATTATGCTATGTCACTGCTTTATTATTATTCCTCACGTATTATTTTTATGCTATGTTATGACACTGCTTTATAATTTCTGTAGTACGTTTTAAATTGGGTATTCACTTATTTTGTCAATTATGCTATGTCACTGATTTATTATTATTCCTCAAGTATTATTTTTATGCTATGGTATGACACTGCTTTATTATTTCTGTAGTACGTTATAAATTGGGTATTCACTTATATTGTCAATTATGCTATGTCACTGATTTATTATTATTCCTGAAGTATTATTTTTATGCTATGGTATGACACTGCTTTATTATTTCTGTAGTACGTTATAAATTGGGTATTCACTTATTTTGTCAATTATGCTATGTCACTGATTTATTATTATTCCTCAAGTATTATTTTTATGCTATGGTATGACACTGATATATTATTTCTGTAGTACGTTATAAATTGGGTATTCACTTATTTTGTCAATTATGCTATGTCACTGATTTATTATTTTTCCTCATGTATTATTTTTATGCTATGGTATGACACTGCTTTATTATTTCTGTAGTACGTTATAAATTGGGTATTCACTTATTTTGTCAATTATGCTATGTCACTGATTTATTATTATTCCTCACGTATTATTTTTATGCTATGATATGACACTGCTTTATTATTTCTGTAGTACGTTATAAATTGGGTATTCACTTATTTTGTCAATTATGCTATGTCACTGATTTATTATTATTCCTCACGTATTATTTTTATGCTATGGTATGACACTGCTTTATTATTTCTGTAGTACGTTATAAATTGGGTATTCACTTATTTTGTCAATTATGCTATGTCACTGATTTATTATTATTCCTCAAGTATTATTTTTATGCTATGGTATGACACTGATATATTATTTCTGTAGTACGTTATAAATTGGATATTCACTTATATTGTCAATTATGCTATGTCACTGATTTATTATTATTCCTGAAGTATTATTTTTATGCTATGGTATGACACTGCTTTATTATTTCTGTAGTACGTCATAAATTGGGTATTCACTTATTTTGTCAATTATGCTATGTCACTGATTTATTATTATTCCTCACGTATTATTTTTATGCTATGATATGACACTGCTTTATTATTTCTGTAGTACGTTATAAATTGGGTATTCACTTATTTTGTCAATTATGCTATGTCACTGATTTATTATTATTCCTCACGTATTATTTTTATGCTATGGTATGACACTGCTTTATTATTTCTGTAGTACGTTATAAATTGGGTATTCACTTATTTTGTCAATTATGCTATGTCACTGATTTATTATTATTCCTCATGTATTATTTTTATGCTATGGTATGACACTGCTTTATTATTTCTGTAGTACGTTATAAATTGGGTATTCACTTATTTTGTCAATTATGCTATGTCACTGATTTATTATTTTTCCTCATGTATTATTTTTATGCTATGGTATGACAATGCTTTATTATTTCTGTAGTACGTTATAAATTGGGTATTCACTTATTTTGTCAATTATGCTATGTCACTGATTTATTATTATTCCTCACGTATTATTTTTATGCTATGGTATGACACTGCTTTATTATTTCTGTAGTACGTTATAAATTGGGTATTCACTTATTTTGTCAATTATGCTATGTCACTGATTTATTATTATTCCTCATGTATTATTTTTATGCTATGGTATGACACTGCTTTATTATTTCTGTAGTACGTTATAAATTGGGTATTCACTTATTTTGTCAATTATGCTATGTCACTGATTTATTATTATTCCTGAAGTATTATTTTTATGCTATGGTATGACACTGCTTTATTATTTCTGTAGTACGTTATAAATTGGGTATTCACTTATTTTGTGAATTATGCTATGTCACTGATTTATTATTATTCCTGAAGTATTATTTTTATGCTATGGTATGACACTGCTTTATTATTTCTGTAGTACGTTTTAAATTGGGTATTCACTTATTTTGTAAATTATGCTATGTCACTGATTTATTATTATTCCTCAAGTATTATTTTTATGCTATGGTATAACACTGGTTTTTTATTTCTGTAGTACGTTTTAAATTGGGTATTCCTTTATTTTGTAAATTATGCTATGTCACTGCTTTATTATTATTCCTCACGTATTATTTTTATGCTATGTTATGACACTGCTTTATAATTTCTGTAGTACGTTATAAATTGGGTATTCACTTATTTTGTCAATTATGCTATGTCACTGATTTATTATTTTTCCTCATGTATTATTTTTATGCTATGGTGTGACAATGCTTTATTATTTCTGTAGTACGTTATAAATTGGGTATTCACTTATTTTGTCAATTATGCTATGTCACTGATTTATTATTATTCCTCACGTATTATTTTTATGCTATGTTATGACACTGCTTTATAATTTCTGTAGTACGTTTTAAATTGGGTATTCACTTATTTTGTCAATTATGCTATGTCACTGCTTTATTATTATTCCTCACGTATTATTTTTATGCTATGTTATGACACTGCTTTATAATTTCTGTAGTACGTTTTAAATTGGGTATTCACTTATTTTGTCAATTATGCTATGTCACTGATTTATTATTATTCCTCAAGTATTATTTTTATGCTACGGTATGACACTGCTTTATTATTTCTGTAGTACGTTATAAATTGGGTATTCACTTATATTGTCAATTATGCTACGTCACTGATTTATTATTATTCCTGAAGAATTATTTTTATGCTATGGTATGACACTGCTTTATTATTTCTGTAGTACGTTATAAATTGGGTATTCACTTATTTTGTCAATTATGCTATGTCACTGATTTATTATTATTCCTCAAGTATTATTTTTATGCTATGGTATGACACTGATATATTATTTCTGTAGTACGTTATAAATTGGGTATTCACTTATTTTGTCAATTATGCTATGTCACTGATTTATTATTTTTCCTCATGTATTATTTTTATGCTATGGTATGACACTGCTTTATTATTTCTGTAGTACGTTATAAATTGGGTATTCACTTATTTTGTCAATTATGCTATGTCACTGATTTATTATTATTCCTCACGTATTATTTTTATGCTATGGTATGACACTGCTTTATTATTTCTGTAGTACGTTATAAATTGCGTATTCACTTATTTTGTCAATTATGCTATGTCACTGATTTATTATTATTCCTCATGTATTATTTTTATGCTATGGTATGACACTGCTTTATTATTTCTGTAGTACGTCATAAATTGGGTATTCACTTATTTTGTCAATTATGCTATGTCACTGATTTATTATTATTCCTCACGTATTATTTTTATGCTATGGTATGACACTGCTTTATTATTTCTGTAGTACGTTATAAATTGGGTATTCACTTATTTTGTCAATTATGCTATGTCACTGATTTATTATTATTCCTCACGTATTATTTTTATGCTATGGTATGACACTGCTTTATTATTTCTGTAGTACGTTATAAATTGGGTATTCACTTATTTTGTCAATTATGCTATGTCACTGATTTATTATTATTCCTCACGTATTATTTTTATGCTATGGTATGACACTGCTTTATTATTTCTGTAGTACATTATAAATTGGGTATTCACTTATTTTGTCAATTATGCTATGTCACTGATTTATTATTATTCCTCACGTATTATTTTTATGCTATGGTATGACACTGCTTTATTATTCCTGTAGTACGTTATAAATTGGGTATTCACTTATATTGTCAATTATGCTATGTCACTGATTTATTATTATTCCTGAAGTATTATTTTTATGCTATGGTATGACACTGCTTTATTATTTCTGTAGTACGTTATAAATTGGGTATTCACTTATTTTGTCAATTATGTTATGTCACTGATTTATTATTATTCCTCACGTATTATTTTTATGCTATGGTATGACACTGCTTTATTATTTCTGTAGTACGTTATAAATTGGGTATTCACTTATTTTGTCAATTATGCTATGTCACTGATTTATTATTATTCCTCATGTATTATTTTTATGCTATGGTATGACACTGCTTTATTATTTCTGTAGTACGTTATAAATTTGGTATTCACTTATTTTGTCAATTATGCTATGTCACTGATTTATTATTATTCCTGAAGTATTATTTTTATGCTATGGTATGACACTGCTTTATTATTTCTGTAGTACGTTATAAATTGGGTATTCACTTATTTTGTCAATTATGCTATGTCACTGATTTATTATTATTCCTCACCTATTATTTTTATGCTATGGTATGACACTGCTTTATTATTTCTGTAGTACGTTATAAATTGGGTATTCACTTATTTTGTCAATTATGCTATGTCACTGATTTATTATTATTCCTCAGGTATTATTTTTTTGCTATTGTATGCCACTGCTTTATTTTTTCTGTAGTACGTTATAAATTGGGTATTCACTTATTTTGTCAATTATGCTATGTCACTGATTTATTATTATTCCTCACGTATTATTTTTATGCTATGGTATGACACTGCTTTATTATTTCTGTAGTACGTTATAAATTGGGTATTCACTTATTTTGTCAATTATGCTATGTCACTGATTTATTATTATTCCTCACGTATTATTTTTATGCTATGGTATGACACTGCTTTATTATTTCTGTAGTACGTTATAAATTGGGTATTCACTTATTTTGTCAATTATGCTATGTCACTGATTTATTATTATTCCTCACGTATTATTTTTATGCTATGGTATGACACTGCGTTATTATTTCTGTAGTACGTTATAAATTGGGTATTCACTTATTTTGTCAATTATGCTATGTCACTGATTTATTATTATTCCTCACGTATTATTTTTATGCTATGGTATGACACTGCTTTATTATTTCTGTAGTACGTTATAAATTGGGTATTCACTTATTTTTTCAATTATGCTATGTCACTGATTTATTATTATTCCTCATGTATTATTTTTATGCTATGGTATGACACTGCTTTATTATTTCTGTAGTACGTTATAAATTGGGTATACACTTATTTTGTGAATTATGCTATGTCACTGATTTATTATTATTCCTCACGTATTATTTTTATGCTATGGTATGACACTGCATTATTTTTTCTGTAGTACGTTATAAATTGGGTATTCACTTATTTTGTCAATTATGCTATGTCACTGATTTATTATTATTCGTCACGTATTATTTTTATGCTATGGTATGACACTGCTTTATTATTTCTGTAGTACGTTATAAATTGGGTATTCACTTATTTTGTCAATTATGCTATGTCACTGATTTATTATTATTCCTCATGTATTATTTTTATGCTATGGTATGACACTGCTTTATTATTTCTGTAGTACGTTATAAATTTGGTATTCACTTATTTTGTCAATTATGCTATGTCACTGATTTATTATTATTCCTGAAGTATTATTTTTATGCTATGGTATGACACTGCTTTATTATTTCTGTAGTACGTTATAAATTGGGTATTCACTTATTTTGTCAATTATGCTATGTCACTGATTTATTATTATTCCTCACCTATTATTTTTATGCTATGGTATGACACTGCTTTATTATTTCTGTAGTACGTTATAAATTGGGTATTCACTTATTTTGTCAATTATGCTATGTCACTGATTTGTTATTATTCCTCACGTATTATTTTTTTGCTATTGTATGCCACTGCTTTATTTTTTCTGTAGTACGTTATAAATTGGGTATTCACTTATTTTGTCAATTATGCTATGTCACTGATTTATTATTATTCGTCACGTATTATTTTTATGCTATGGTATGACACTGTTTTATTATTTCTGTAGTACGTTATAAATTGGGTATTCACTTATTTTGTCAATTATGCTATGTCACTGATTTATTATTATTCCTCACGTATTATTTTTTTGCTATGGTATGACACTGCTTTATTATTTCTGTAGTACGTTATAAATTCGGTATTCACTTATTTTGTCAATTATGCTATGTCACTGATTTATTATTATTCCTCACGTATTATTTTTATGCTATGGTATTACACTGCGTTATTATTTGTGTAGTACGTTATAAATTGGGTATTCACTTATTTTGTCAATTATGCTATGTCACTGATTTATTATTATTCCTCACGTATTATTTTTATGCTATGGTATGACACTGCTTTATTATTTCTGTAGTACGTTATAAATTGGGTATTCACTTATTTTGTCAATTATGCTATGTCACTGATTTATTATTATTCCTCACGTATTATTTTTATGCTATGGTATGACACTGCTTTATTATTTCTGTAGTACGTTATAAATTGGGTATTCACTTATTTTGTCAATTATGTTATGTCACTGATTTATTATTATTCCTCACGTATTAATTTTATGCTATGGTATGACACTGCTTTATTATTTCTGTAGTACGTTATAAATTGGGTATTCACTTATTTTGTCAATTATGCTATGTCACTGATTTATTATTATTCCTCACGTATTATTTTTATGCTATGGTATGACACTGCTTTATTATTTCTGTATTACGTTATAAATTGGGTATTCACTTATTTTGTCAATTATGCTATGTCCCTGATTTATTATTATTCCTCATGTATTATTTTTATGCTATGGTATGACACTGCTTTATTATTTCTGTAGTACGTTATAAATTGGGTATTCACTTATTTTGTCAATTATGCTATGTCACTGATTTATTATTATTCCTCACGTATTATTTTTATGCTATGGTATGACACTGCTTTATTATTTCTGTAGTACGTTATAAATTGGGTATTCACTTATTTTGTCAATTATGCTATGTCACTGATTTATTATTATTCCTCACGTATTATTTTTATGCTATGGTATGACACTGCTTTATTATTTCTGTAGTACGTTATAAATTGGGTATTCACTTATTTTGTCAATTATGCTATGTCACTGATTTATTATTATTCCTCACGTATTATTTTTATGCTATGGTATGACACTGCTTTATTATTTCTGTAGTACGTTATAAATTGGGTATTCACTTATTTTGTCAATTATGCTATGTCACTGATTTATTATTATTCCTCACGTATTATTTTTATGCTATGGTATGACACTGCGTTATTATTTCTGTAGTACGTTATAAATTGGGTATTCACTTATTTTGTCAATTATGCTATGTCACTGATTTATTATTATTCCTCACGTATTATTTTTATGCTATGGTATGACACTGCTTTATTATTTCTGTAGTACGTTATATATTGGGTATTCACTTATTTTGTCAATTATGCTATGTCACTGATTTATTATTATTCCTCACGTATTATTTTTATGCTATGGTATGACACTGCTTTATTATTTCTGTAGTACGTTATAAATTGGGTATTCACTTATTTTGTCAATTATGCTATGTCACTGATTTATTATTATTCCTCACGTATTATTTTTATGCTATGGTATGACACTGCTTTATTATTTCTGTAGTACGTTATAAATTGGGTATTCACTTATTTTGTCAATTATGTTATGTCACTGATTTATTATTATTCCTCACGTATTAATTTTATGCTATGGTATGACACTGCTTTATTATTTCTGTAGTACGTTATAAATTGGGTATTCACTTATTTTGTCAATTATGCTATGTCACTGATTTATTATTATTCCTCACGTATTATTTTTATGCTATGGTATGACACTGCTTTATTATTTCTGTAGTACGTTATAAATTGGGTATTCACTTATTTTGTCAATTATGCTATGTCACTGATTTATTATTATTCCTCATGTATTATTTTTATGCTATGGTATGACACTGCTTTATTATTTCTGTAGTACGTTATAAATTGGGTATTCACTTATTTTGTCAATTATGCTATGTCACTGATTTATTATTATTCCTCACGTATTATTTTTATGCTATGGTATGACACTGCTTTATTATTTCTGTAGTACGTTATAAATTGGGTATTCACTTATTTTGTCAATTATGCTATGTCACTGATTTATTATTATTCCTCACGTATTATTTTTATGCTATGGTATGACACTGCTTTATTATTTCTGTAGTACGTTATAAATTGGGTATTCACTTATTTTGTCAATTATGCTATGTCACTGATTTATTATTATTCCTCACGTATTATTTTTATGCTATGGTATGACACTGCTTTATTATTTCTGTAGTACGTTATAAATTGGGTATTCACTTATTTTGTCAATTATGCTATGTCACTGATTTATTATTATTCCTCACGTATTATTTTTATGCTATGGTATGACACTGCGTTATTATTTCTGTAGTACGTTATAAATTGGGTATTCACTTATTTTGTCAATTATGCTATGTCACTGATTTATTATTATTCCTCACGTATTATTTTTATGCTATGGTATGACACTGCTTTATTATTTCTGTAGTACGTTATAAATTGGGTATTCACTTATTTTTTCAATTATGCTATGTCACTGATTTATTATTATTCCTCATGTATTATTTTTATGCTATGGTATGACACTGCTTTATTATTTCTGTAGTACGTTATAAATTGGGTATTCACTTATTTTGTCAATTATGCTATGTCACTGATTTATTATTATTCCTCACGTATTATTTTTATGCTATGGTATGACACTGCTTTATTATTTCTGTAGTACGTTATAAATTGGGTATTCACTTATTTTGTCAATTATGCTATGTCACTGATTTATTATTATTCCTCACGTATTATTTTTATGCTATGGTATGACACTGCTTTATTATTTCTGTAGTACGTTATAAATTGGGTATTCACTTATTTTGTCAATTATGCTATGTCACTGATTTATTATTATTCCTCACGTATTATTTTTATGCTATGGTATGACACTGCTTTATTATTTCTCTAGTACGTTATAAATTGGGTATTCACTTATTTTGTCAATTATGTTATGTCACTGATTTATTATTATTCCTCACGTATTATTTTTATGCTATGGTATGACACTGCTTTATTATTTCTGTAGTACGTTATAAATTGGGTATTCACTTATTTTGTCAATTATGCTATGTCACTGATTTATTATTATTCCTCACGTATTATTTTTATGCTATGGTATGACACTGCTTTATTATTTCTGTAGTACGTTATAAATTGGGTATTCACTTATTTTGTCAATTATGCTATGTCACTGATTTATTATTATTCCTCACGTATTATTTTTATGCTATTGTATGCCACTGCTTTATTTTTTCTGTAGTACGTTATAAATTGGGTATTCACTTATTTTGTCAATTATGCTATGTCACTGACTTATTATTATTCCTCACGTATTATTTTTATGCTATGGTATGACACTGCTTTATTATTTCTGTAGTACGTTATAAATTGGGTATTCACTTATTTTGTCAATTATGCTATGTCACTGATTTATTATTATTCCTCACGTATTATTTTTATGCTATGGTCTGACACTGCTTTATTATTTCTGTAGTACGTTATAAATTGGGTATTCACTTATTTTGTCAATTATGCTATGTCGCTGATTTATTATTATTCCTCACGTATTATTTTTATGCTATGGTATGACACTGCGTTATTATTTCTGTAGTACGTTATAAATTGGGTATTCACTTATTTTGTCAATTATGCTATGTCACTGATTTATTATTATTCCTCACGTATTATTTTTATGCTATGGTATGACACTGCTTTATTATTTCTGTAGTACGTTATAAATTGGGTATTCACTTATTTTTTCAATTATGCTATGTCACTGATTTATTATTATTCCTCAGGTATTATTTTTATGCTATGGTATGACACTGCTTTATTATTTCTGTAGTACGTTATATATTGGGTATTCACTTATTTTGTGAATTATGCTATGTCACTGATTTATTATTATTCCTCACGTATTATTTTTATGCTATGGTATGACACTGCTTTATTTTTTCTGTAGTACGTTATAAATTGGGTATTCACTTATTTTGTCAATTATGCTATGTCACTGATTTATTATTATTCCTCACGTATTATTTTTATGCTATGGTATGACACTGCTTTATTATTTCTGTAGTACGTTATAAATTGGGTATTCACTTATTTTGTCAATTATGTTATGTCAGTGATTTATTATTATTCCTCTCGTATTATTTTTATGCTATGGTATGACACTGCTTTATTATTTCTGTAGTACGTTATAAATTGGGTATTCACTTATTTTGTCAATTATGCTATGTCACTGATTTATTATTATTCCTCACGTATTATTTTTATGCTATGGTATGACACTGCTTTATTTTTTCTGTAGTACGTTATAAATTGGGTATTCACTTATTTTGTGAATTATGCTATGTCACTGATTTATTATTATTCCTCACGTATTATTTTTATGCTATGGTATTACACTGCGTTATTATTTGTGTAGTACGTTATAAATTGGGTATTCACTTATTTTGTCAATTATGCTATGTCACTGATTTATTATTATTCCTCACGTATTATTTTTATGCTATGGTATGACACTGCTTTATTATTTCTGTAGTACGTTATAAATTGGGTATTCACTTATTTTGTCAATTATGCTATGTCACTGATTTATTATTATTCCTCACGTATTATTTTTATGCTATGGTATGACACTGCTTTATTATTTCTGTAGTACGTTATAAATTGGGTATTCACTTATTTTGTCAATTATGTTATGTCACTGATTTATTATTATTCCTCACGTATTAATTTTATGCTATGGTATGACACTGCTTTATTATTTCTGTAGTACGTTATAAATTGGGTATTCACTTATTTTGTCAATTATGCTATGTCACTGATTTATTATTATTCCTCACGTATTATTTTTATGCTATGGTATGACACTGCTTTATTATTTCTGTAGTACGTTATAAATTGGGTATTCACTTATTTTGTCAATTATGCTATGTCACTGATTTATTATTATTCCTCATGTATTATTTTTATGCTATGGTATGACACTGCTTTATTATTTCTGTAGTACGTTATAAATTGGGTATTCACTTATTTTGTCAATTATGCTATGTCACTGATTTATTATTATTCCTCACGTATTATTTTATGCTATGGTATGACACTGCTTTATTATTTCTGTAGTACGTTATAAATTGGGTATTCACTTATTTTGTCAATTATGCTATGTCACTGATTTATTATTATTCCTCACGTATTATTTTTATGCTATGGTATGACACTGCTTTATTATTTCTGTAGTACGTTATAAATTGGGTATTCACTTATTTTGTCAATTATGCTATGTCACTGATTTATTATTATTCCTCACGTATTATTTTTATGCTATGGTATGACACTGCTTTATTATTTCTGTAGTACGTTATAAATTGGGTATTCACTTATTTTGTCAATTATGCTATGTCACTGATTTATTATTATTCCTCACGTATTATTTTTATGCTATGGTATGACACTGCGTTATTATTTCTGTAGTACGTTATAAATTGGGTATTCACTTATTTTGTCAATTATGCTATGTCACTGATTTATTATTATTCCTCACGTATTATTTTTATGCTATGGTATGACACTGCTTTATTATTTCTGTAGTACGTTATATATTGGGTATTCACTTATTTTGTCAATTATGCTATGTCACTGATTTATTATTATTCCTCATGTATTATTTTTATGCTATGGTATGACACTGCTTTATTATTTCTGTAGTACGTTATAAATTGGGTATTCACTTATTTTGTCAATTATGCTATGTCACTGATTTATTATTATTCCTCACGTATTATTTTTATACTATGGTATGACACTGCTTTATTATTTCTGTAGTACGTTATAAATTGGGTATTCACTTATTTTGTCAATTATGCTATGTCACTGATTTATTATTATTCCTCACGTATTATTTTTATGCTATGGTATGACACTGCTTTATTATTTCTGTAGTACGTTATAAATTGGGTATTCACTTATTTTGTCAATTATGTTATGTCACTGATTTATTATTATTCCTCACGTATTATTTTTATGCTATGGTATGACACTGCTTTATTATTTCTGTAGTACGTTATAAATTGGGTATTCACTTATTTTGTCAATTATGCTATGTCACTGATTTATTATTATTCCTCACGTATTATTTTTATGCTATGGTATGACACTGCTTTATTATTTCTGTAGTACGTTATAAATTGGGTATTCACTTATTTTGTCAATTATGCTATGTCACTGATTTATTATTATTCCTCACGTATTATTTTTATGCTATGGTATTACACTGCGTTATTATTTCTGTAGTACGTTATAAATTGGGTATTCACTTATTTTGTCAATTATGCTATGTCACTGATTTATTATTATTCCTCACGTATTATTTTTATGCTATGGTATGACACTGCTTTATTATTTCTGTAGTACGTTATAAATTGGGTATTCACTTATTTTTTTGAATTATGCTATGTCACTGATTTATTATTATTCCTCATGTATTATTTTTATGCTATGGTATGACACTGCTTTATTATTTCTGTAGTACGTTATAAATTGGGTATTCACTTATTTTGTCAATTATGCTATGTCACTGATTTATTATTATTCCTCACGTATTATTTTTATACTATGGTATGACACTGCTTTATTATTTCTGTAGTACGTTATAAATTGGGTATTCACTTATTTTGTCAATTATGCTATGTCACTGATTTATTATTATTCCTCACGTATTATTTTTATGCTATGGTATGACACTGCTTTATTATTTCTGTAGTACGTTATAAATTGGGTATTCACTTATTTTGTCAATTATGTTATGTCACTGATTTATTATTATTCCTCACGTATTATTTTTATGCTATGGTATGACACTGCTTTATTATTTCTGTAGTACGTTATAAATTGGGTATTCACTTATTTTGTCAATTATGCTATGTCACTGATTTATTATTATTCCTCACGTATTATTTTTATGCTATGGTATGACACTGCTTTATTATTTCTGTAGTACGTTATAAATTGGGTATTCACTTATTTTGTCAATTATGCTATGTCACTGATTTATTATTATTCCTCACGTATTATTTTTATGCTATGGTATTACACTGCGTTATTATTTCTGTAGTACGTTATAAATTGGGTATTCACTTATTTTGTCAATTATGCTATGTCACTGATTTATTATTATTCCTCACGTATTATTTTTATGCTATGGTATGACACTGCTTTATTATTTCTGTAGTACGTTATAAATTGGGTATTCACTTATTTTTTTGAATTATGCTATGTCACTGATTTATTATTATTCCTCATGTATTATTTTTATGCTATGGTATGACACTGCTTTATTATTTCTGTAGTACGTTATAAATTGGGTATTCACTTATTTTGTCAATTATGCTATGTCACTGATTTATTATTATTCCTCACGTATTATTTTTATGCTATGGTATGACACTGCTTTATTATTTCTGTAGTACGTTATAAATTGGGTATTCACTTATTTTGTCAATTATGCTATGTCACTGATTTATTATTATTCCTCACGTATTATTTTTATGCTATGGTATGACTATGCTTTATTATTTCTGTAGTACGTTATAAATTTGGTATTCACTTATTTTGTCAATTATGTTATGTCACTGATTTATTATTATTCCTCACGTATTATTTTTATGCTATGGTATGACACTGCTTTATTATTTCTGTAGTACGTTATAAATTGGGTATTCACTTATTTTGTCAATTATGCTATGTCACTGATTTATTATTATTCCTCACGTATTATTTTTATGCTATGGTATGACACTGCTTTATTATTTCTGTAGTACGTTATAAATTGGGTATTCACTTATTTTGTGAATTATGCTATGTCACTGATTTATTATTATTCCTCACGTATTATTTTTATGCTATGGTATGACACTGCTTTATTATTTCTGTAGTACGTTATAAATTGGGTATTCACTTATTTTGTCAATTATGCTATGTCACTGATTTATTATTATTCCTCACGTATTATTTTTATGCTATGGTATGACACTGCTTTATTATTTCTGTAGTACGTTATAAATTGGGTATTCACTTATTTTGTCAATTATGCTATGTCACTGATTTATTATTATTCCTCACGTATTATTTTTATGCTATGGTATGACACTGCGTTATTATTTCTGTAGTACGTTATAAATTGGGTATTCACTTATTTTGTCAATTATGCTATGTCACTGATTTATTATTATTCCTCACGTATTATTTTTATGCTATGGTATGACACTGCTTTATTATTTCTGTAGTACGTTATAAATTGGGTATTCACTTATTTTGTCAATTATGCTATGTCACTGATTTATTATTATTCCTCACGTATTATTTTTATGCTATGGTATGACACTGCTTTATTATTTCTGTAGTACGTTATAAATTGGGTATTCACTTATTTTGTCAATTATGCTATGTCACTGATTTATTATTATTCCTCACGTATTATTTTTATGCTATGGTATTACACTGCGTTATTGTTTCTGTAGTACGTTATAAATTGGGTATTCACTTATTTTGTCAATTATGCTATGTCACTGATTTATTATTATTCCTCACGTATTATTTTTATGCTATGGTATGACACTGCTTTATTATTTCTGTAGTACGTTATAAATTGGGTATTCACTTATTTTTTCAATTATGCTATGTCACTGATTTATTATTATTCCTCATGTATTATTTTTATGCTATGGTATGACACTGCTTTATTATTTCTGTAGTACGTTATAAATTGGGTATTCACTTATTTTGTCAATTATGCTATGTCACTGATTTATTATTATTCCTCACGTATTATTTTTATGCTATGGTATGACACTGCTTTATTATTTCTGTAGTACGTTATAAATTGGGTATTCACTTATTTTGTCAATTATGCTATGTCACTGATTTATTATTATTCCTCACGTATTATTTTTATGCTATGGTATGACACTGCTTTATTATTTCTGTAGTACGTTATAAATTGGGTATTCACTTATTTTGTCAATTATGTTATGTCACTGATTTATTATTATTCCTCACGTATTATTTTTATGCTATGGTATGACACTGCTTTATTATTTCTGTAGTACGTTATAAATTGGGTATTCACTTATTTTGTCAATTATGCTATGTCACTGATTTATTATTATTCCTCACGTATTATTTTTATGCTATGGTATGACACTGCTTTATTATTTCTGTAGTACGTTATAAATTGGGTATTCACTTATTTTGTCAATTATGCTATGTCACTGATTTATTATTATTCCTCACGTATTATTTTTATGCTATGGTATGACACTGCTTTATTATTTCTGTAGTACGTTATAAATTGGGTATTCACTTATTTTGTCAATTATGCTATGTCACTGATTTATTATTATTCCTCACGTATTATTTTTATGCTATGGTATGACACTGCGTTATTATTTCTGTAGTACGTTATAAATTGGGTATTCACTTATTTTGTCAATTATGCTATGTCACTGATTTATTATTATTCCTCACGTATTATTTTTATGCTATGGTATGACACTGCTTTATTATTTCTGTAGTACGTTATAAATTGGGTATTCACTTATTTTTTCAATTATGCTATGTCACTGATTTATTATTATTCCTCATGTATTATTTTTATGCTATGGTATGACACTGCTTTATTATTTCTGTAGTACGTTATAAATTGGGTATTCACTTATTTTGTCAATTATGCTATGTCACTGATTTATTATTATTCCTCACGTATTATTTTTATGCTATGGTATGACACTGCTTTATTATTTCTGTAGTACGTTATAAATTGGGTATTCACTTATTTTGTCTATTATGCTATGTCACTGATTTATTATTATTCCTCACGTATTATTTTTATGCTATGGTATGACACTGCTTTATTATTTCTGTAGTACGTTATAAATTGGGTATTCACTTATTTTGTCAATTATGTTATGTCACTGATTTATTATTATTCCTCACGTATTATTTTTATGCTATGGTATGACACTGCTTTATTATTTCTGTAGTACGTTATAAATTGGGTATTCACTTATTTTGTCAATTATGCTATGTCACTGATTTATTATTATTCCTCACGTATTATTTTTATGCTATGGTATGACACTGCTTTATTATTTCTGTAGTACGTTATAAATTGGGTATTCACTTATTTTGTCAATTATGCTATGTCACTGATTTATTATTATTCCTCACGTATTATTTTTATGCTATGGTATGACACTGCTTTATTATTTCTGTAGTGCGTTATAAATTGGGTATTCACTTATTTTGTCAATTATGCTATGTCACTGATTTATTATTATTCCTCACGTATTATTTTTATGCTATGGTATGACACTGCTTTATTATTTCTGTAGTACGTTATAAATTGGGTATTCAGTTATTTTGTCAATTATGCTATGTCACTGATTTATTATTATTCCTCACGTATTATTTTTATGCTATGGTATGACACTGCTTTATTATTTCTGTAGTACGTTATAAATTGGGTATTCACTTATTTTGTCAATTATGCTATGTCACTGATTTATTATTATTCCTCACGTATTATTTTTATGCTATGGTATGACACTGCTTTATTATTTCTGTAGTACGTTATAAATTGGGTATTCACTTATTTTGTCAATTATGCTATGTCACTGATTTATTATTATTCCTCACGTATTATTTTTATGCTATGGTATGACACTGCGTTATTATTTCTGTAGTACGTTATAAATTGGGTATTCACTTATTTTTTCAATTATGCTATGTCACTGATTTATTATTATTCCTCATGTATTATTTTTATGCTATGGTATGACACTGCTTTATTATTTCTGTAGTACGTTATAAATTGGGTATTCACTTATTTTGTCAATTATGCTATGTCACTGATTTATTATTATTCCTCACGTATTATTTTTATGCTATGGTATGACACTGCTTTATTATTTCTGTAGTACGTTATAAATTGGGTATTCACTTATTTTGTCAATTATGCTATGTCACTGATTTATTATTATTCCTCACGTATTATTTTTATGCTATGGTATGACACTGCTTTATTATTTCTGTAGTACGTTATAAATTGGGTATTCACTTATTTTGTCAATTATGTTATGTCACTGATTTATTATTATTCCTCACGTATTATTTTTATGCTATGGTATGACACTGCTTTATTATTTCTGTAGTACGTTATAAATTGGGTATTCACTTATTTTGTCAATTATGCTATGTCACTGATTTATTATTATTCCTCACGTATTATTTTTATGCTATGGTATGACACTGCTTTATTATTTCTGTAGTACGTTATAAATTGGGTATTCACTTATTTTGTCAATTATGCTATGTCACTGATTTATTATTATTCCTCACGTATTATTTTTATGCTATGGTATGACACTGCTTTATTATTTCTGTAGTACGTTATGAATTGGGTATTCACTTATTTTGTCAATTATGCTATGTCACTGATTTATTATTATTCCTCACGTATTATTTTTATGCTATGGTATGACACTGCTTTATTATTTCTGTAGTACGTTATAAATTGGGTATTCACTTATTTTGTCAATTATGCTATGTCACTGATTTATTTTTATTCCTCATGTATTATTTTTATGCTATGGTATGACACTGCTTTATTATTTCTGTAGTACGTTATAAATTGGGTATTCACTTATTTTGTCAATTATGCTATGTCACTGATTTATTATTATTCCTCACGTATTATTTTTATGCTATGGTATGACACTGCTTTATTATTTCTGTAGTACGTTATAAATTGGGTATTCACTTATTTTGTCAATTATGCTATGTCACTGATTTATTATTATTCCTCATGTATTATTTTTATTCTATGGTATGACACTGCTTTATTATTTCTGTAGTACGTTATAAATTGGGTATTCACTTATTTTGTCAATTATGCTGTGTCACTGATTTATTATTATTCCTCATGTATTATTTTTATGCTATGGTATGACACTGCTTTATTATTTCTGTAGTACGTTATAAATTGGGTATTCACTTATTTTGTCAATTATGCTGTGTCACTGATTTATTATTATTCCTCATGTATTATTTTTATGCTATGGTATGACACTGCTTTATTATTTCTGTAGTACGTTATAAATTGGGTATTCACTTATTTTGTCAATTATGCTGTGTCACTGATTTATTATTATTCCTCATGTATTATTTTTATTCTATGGTATGACACTGCTTTATTATTTCTGTAGTACGTTATAAATTGGGTATTCACTTATTTTGTCAATTATGCTGTGTCACTGATTTATTATTATTCCTCATGTATTATTTTTATGCTATGGTATGACACTGCTTTATTGTTTTATTACACACGCTTAACCAAATATTTCCTCCCAAATGCCTAGAATCTCCGCAACGTGTGGCTAAATAATCTGGAGATAACGTGACCCCACAAATCGCAGCGACTCCTATCAGCGTACAGAGAACAGCTGTTGCTGATGCTGTCTTCACACGATTCATAACATAAATGAGTACGCAACACAGTAATTTTTAAATAATATCGGACTTTAATTTACAAAACCAATTGTTGCTAGTGTACAGTCGCTCAAAAAAGAAATTAGTAATCTGGCAACCTTCGTGTCACGTGACACGAAGGTTGTCAGATCACTAATTTCTAAAAAATCATTGCCAGATATTTTTTCTGAATTCTGTAATCAACCATAGCTTTCGGATACTTTTTTTGGCGACTGTACAGGTTGTCTTTCGCTCTCTTTAACACGTCACCAAAGGACAGAGAGGAAAGAAAAGCCTCGTCTACATAACAGAGGAGGCCTCGAGCCCACGCCGTCTCTCTGTTCGGCGATGGCGTGTCGCAGGTGAAAATTAACATCAGACCTGCAGTGATGATCCAGGCTGTTCTTCACATCGTCGCGACGGTTTCGCATTTCCTCCCACTAGGGCAAGGCGAGATTCACACCGCAAGATGTCGAACCAGGTAGGGATTTGATGATGTCGAGGCTTCGACACCCATCACTATTACAGTTAGTGCACAATTGTTGGTTGCTCGTCACAAACCAAGTCTCTCTGTCGGTGGAATTAGCGACGTCGATTCTGTCCGACACCGCTAGTAATTCCTGCCACTCCACAAGAGTTAGAATTATCCCTTCCTTCGTCGGGTAAAGTAGGCCTCCTACACTGAAGCTGCGGTAACGACGCACATGGACCTGGAGACTTTCATGGTACAGTCTAGGTACGACGAAAATCTCACCTCCGAGAGGGTAGGAGTGTTCACTAGCAGGCTGCATGGTGATAACTGTTGTGTTCTACAGGTTTTTCAGCCGCTTAAGTCTCTGCTGGGCAGGGGTGACGTCACGTTTCACCGCCCTAGGTTGTGCAATTTGCGTCTCTAGCGGATAATCCTCGTACTGGGGAGGGATAGGCTTCCACGTCATTTTCTATCTAGGTTTCGGCTTGAGGGGCGGGGGTGCATTCGAACTGGGGACGGTGGTGGAGTCACGGTTGAGATGGATGGTTCCCTCCATCGTTTAACACATGGAGGGTTTTCCTCATCACTAATAAGAGGGTTGCTTTCATTCACAGTTGGGGTGTCTTCATTCACAGGAAGTGATGCCTTCTTCAGGGTGCCTTCTTTATTCACAGAAGGATTGTCTTTAACAGGATTCCGATTTTCAATCATAGGTGGAGCGTTCTCTCCAAAATAGTCAGGTTCGTCGAACAAGTCCCACAAATTCATCAAAGGAAAAGCCTCTGATTGCTTGTGCGGTTGATCAATTAACGACCGGTCCACTGCGTAGAGTGTTTCTCGATATACTCGTTCATTCATGTGCTAAATCCTGTTGTCTCGGCTTGTGAATAATGCACTCCACACCCTTCGTGATAACCACATTCAGTTCCAGGTGTTTTAGGAAGATCTTTGAAACGTGGACAGCCAATTTTTTTTTAATCCAGCGAGGTTATACCAAGTCTGGTCAATAGTCGCTTCTCGTACAATCCCCCCTTGTAAGCAATGACAGAAACAAAAGGCTTGCGACACTTTTCGTGGATGTGACGTACAATATCTTCCAGACAACCCGTACTCCCACACCACTTCACCGAAACGAGGGTAAAAGGGAAGGCCCGTAACGTGTTTGGACACGTAACAAATTGTTTTCCAGTCCTTCTGAGGAATGTCCGTCACAAAGGAAAGGTCGAATCTGTAGACACCCGTCAGGCCCCTACAGTCCGAATAACCTAGTTCACGGGTCAGCAATTTACCCTTCACAGTGAACTAAATCTAAGACGCAGCAGACGTGTCGTATTTCGCAATGATCTGGAACACAGCTAATATCTAGCATACCTGACTTCACGCTGGTGAGGAAGTCGTTCACTGGGAGAGGACGCTGGCTGCCTTCACTGTCTCAACCAAGTCTTCAAAGTCGATACGCTCAAGTCCTTCAAGCACAGGATAACCATATTTGTGGGCTATCAGCGTGAACGTCAGTGCCACTTTCTCTACAGAAGGATCGGGCAGTCGTCTAATGATGCTGTCGCACACTAGCTGTTCCAATAGACTGGGAAACGCAGGCACTAATTGGTCATCGGGTTGACCACACCAATACTGCTGAACAAATTTCAGAACAACATCTGTAAAAGCCATGGATGTGCCTCCCGAACCGCTGCAACACCTTTTCATTCGAAACCTCCACCAATGAGCAACATGTCCAATCACATTCCAAAAAAATGAGGTCATCCAATTAAAAATTGTGGGGTGAAGGGGTTAATGACCAATCAAACCTAGAGACTAAAGGGTTACAGGGGGGGTCGAAGAGCTGCATCCCTTAACCTAGCAATAGAAAGCATCCAGCGATCACGTCATGACGGTCACGCCCCTCCTAAAGAGTCAACCTCCAGCGAACACGTAGGGTGAAGGGGGGAAGGAATTTTTCCTCTCCCCTTCTATAAAAGTATCACGCCTACTTACGTGTTTCCATTATTTGATAAACGTCTGTAAGTACTTTTTTTTATATTAAGCCACAATTTCATCGTTTGGAGGGGGTTCCATCATTTTTGCAACCTAGCAATAATTTTTCAAAAAGAATTACCTATTTCATTTTATTTACCTATCCTAAATTTTTTTAACCAGTCCCGTCGAATGTCGCCAACTCCATAAGATTTTGCCAAGTTTTCTCGATTATGCCGACTCTCCTTAATTTCACAAAACAAATCCCATTTTTCACAACTCACCTGTATTTTGCCAACTGCCCTACGTTTAGCAAAGTTTTGTTGATTGTGTCAACTCTATTTAATTAAAAAAAAAATCAATTTTTTTCCCTCGTTTCCTGTTGCTTTTGTCTTTGACACTGTCAGTTTTTCGGTTCGTGGATTTGATAAAGCATTGTTCACAATGTCTTTCAAAAGTGGTGGAGAAACTGAATTTTGTGTCAAATCAAAGTTTTGAACTCGAGGAGAGTCAGAGGCTAAAAAAAATTTGCTCCCAATGCTTTCTCCCCCCCCCCTCCCACTAAAAAGGGGAAATATGAAAACAATTCTTACGCTCTGTGTTTTCTAAGTAATATATCTGTCTAAGTATTAAGTTAAATGTCAAATGAATCCTTCTGACGCGGGGAATGCCTAGGCTACGAAAAATTGATTCCCTGCTTTCCCCCCTAAAAAGGGTGAAATATGAAACGATTGCCCCCCCCCCCCCCCCATATCTCCATAACACCAGTGCTGAAAGTAACAAACTATGTGTCAAATGAAAGAGTCTGACGCTAGGAATGTCACGCCGGTGCCGGTCAAGCTATAAAAAATCGACCCCCATATAATCTTCCCCCCTAAAAATGGTAACTGTGGAAGTTGTCCCACTATATCTAGCGAATGCGACGACCTACAGTTACGAGTCCGTTGTCAAATGAAAGCTCATATAATGACCGTCGTAAACTATTTAGAATTTTGCGCTCACTATTATTCTTGATAAAAAAGGGGGGGGGGATTTTTGCGGGGTTCCACTTTAACGAGTCATAATGATTTTAGTTCTAGATGCTTGTGTAGTATATTGGGCATTAGGTGGTTTCGCTTTATAAGTAATAATGAGGTTAGAATAAGGAATCGGCAACTTCCTTTGAGCATCATATTTTGCAGCGAGAGACTGTTGGTTTGGCCTTATTGACCTTATGCACAGCTGCAGATTGATAAACAGGATTATGAACAATGTGCATAAGGGTTTCAGAAAAAGGGAGAAACCTAGGATGCGATGGGCAGACAATGTCAAACAGGAAACAGTTAGAATTGGCCTAGAGTGGGCCAAATAAAGCAGCTGTAGCTTGGGATAGACGGTGAGAGAGCAAAATTATAAGTTTGGTAGGACCTCTATAATCCATTGCTACATGAGGATTTTGTATGTTCTCAAATTTAGAAATTGTGGCGTCTCCAATGTCATGGGCAAGCTCAAACATGACTCCAAACGGGAGGAAAATGGGTCGATGTTTATGAATCAGATATCAAATGAAAGTTTTTGAAGGAAGGTGTTTTTAGTGCCAAACAATATAAAAAAAAATACCTATCTTCCTGTATGGCCCCAAAAAATAGAAAATAATCCTAAAGTTTATCAGTGGTGCAATCAGTCACTAAATTCGTATTCGCTTCAAAGGAAGATAGGACTCCGATTCACCTACACAACGAGTTTGGTGGCGCTCTATCTTCCTTTGAATACGAACTCAGTGACTGATTGCACCATCAATATGCTTTAGGAATATTTTCATCTTTTTAGGACCGTATAGGAAGATAGGTATTTTTTTAAAATTTTAACTCACAACTCATCTGTATTTTACAATTAGCTCCGAATTTTGTCAAGCTGCCTTGATTTTGCCAACTAGCTGTAATTTTACACAAAAAAAATCAAAAATTTTTACATCTCCCTAAATTAGCCAAGTTTGAATTTTGCAAACTCTCCTTAATTGCACAAAAAAAAACAATCTCAATTTTCGCAACTTGCCTGTATTTTTCCAAGTGGTTTCGAATTTTGCCAACTCGCCGTAATTTTACAGCAAAAATCCCAATTTTTACATCTCACCTGAATTTTGCCAACTAATCAAGATTTTGCCAACTCTCCTTAATTTCACAAAACCAATCGCATTTTTTACAACTCGCCTGTATTTTTACAAGTGATTGGAATTTGGCAACTGCCCTAGATTTTGACAAATTTCCCCGATTTGGCCAATTCGCGTAGATTTCGCCTCAATTTTGCCAACTCGCTATAATTTTACAGAAAAAAAATCGCAATTTTTACATCTCCTCTGAATTTGCCTTCGAATTTTGTCAACTCTCCTCGATTTTACCAACGCACCTTAATTGCACGAAAACAATCTCAATTTTCACAACTTACCTGCATTTTACTATGTGGCTTCGAAATTTGCCAACTCCCCTAGATTTTGCGAACTTGCCATAATTTTGCAGAAAATAATCCCAATTTTTACATCTCCCCTGAATTTTGCCAACTTCCCAAGATTTTCCCAAGTTGTCCCGATTTTGCCAACTCCCCAAGATTTTGCCAATTCTCCTTAATTTCACAACCCGCCTGTATTTTACCAAGTGGCTTCGAATTTTGCCAACTCGGCATAATTTTACAGAAAAAAATCAAAATGTTTACATCTGTCCTGAATTTGCCAAGTTCACTTCGAATTTTGCAAACTCTCCTTAATTGCACAAAAACAATCCCAATTTTCACAACTTGCCTGTATTTTATCAAGTGGATTGGAATTTTGGCAACTTGCCGTAATTTTACAGAAAAAATCTTATATTTTTTACATCTCATCTGAATTTTGCCAACTCCCCAAGATTTTGTCAACTCTCCTTACGTCCTTACGTTATCAACTCTCCTTACGGACGTGATTTTAGTGACATTCCATAGTCCAGCCCAATCACTAATGAATCAATGACCTGGATTGCTCATGAAAATGGAGATGGATCAGTTCATGAGCTTTCCTTAGTATCGGAACCTTTGGAATTTTAAAATTACTGTCGAGTGACAATATGAGGGAATTGATTATGAACAAATACGAACCGATATTTTGACCATCTAAAGCAGGCCCACTCAATCTGCGGCTCATAAAAGACACAAAAAAACTACTGAATCTGTCTCATTTCTTCCAGTTATTCGACCAAACATATTTAGATGCATAACTAAATAATTTTACTAATTCCTAATACTAATTAAAAATGAATATTTTTTTTCTAATCAAGATATTTCCTTTATTCCTTAAAAAGCAGTTTTTTCCTAATTCCATTGAAATGTACGTTTTTGTTTATAAGTTGAGAATTGTCCATTGCTAGTCTCTGAATATCTATTTTTAGTGCCTCTTCAATAAGCTTAGATTGGACGATCCTGATCTAAAGGGAAACAAAATAAATACGAATCTAAATTGTAACACTATCGAAAATATTAATGAAAACTCTCTTAAAAGATTATTGTTCTGATAATCCCGATTTGGGAAATCAAATGACTAAATGCATCATGCCTCTTCTTCGTTTTTTGGTGATACTCAGGTAATTGAACCTGTCTGATCGAAGTCTTGTGCACCCAAGAGCGTATGCATAAAATATTCAGTAGATTAGTAAATGTGAATCAATTCCCCCCCCCCCCCCACGTTCTTCTTTGGGTTACAGAGGGTTGGGGGAGGGGTTAGGGCGATCGTCCCGATCATCCGAGGATCCGCCACACTCAGTGAGGCATTTCGTAGGGTTTTCCAAGTTATATGCCATGCAATTGTTAACCAGCTCCATCTCTATCATAAAATCCCATCTTACTTGACAACAGAGCAATAATCATCAAAACGGTCGACTCCACCTATATGTTTGTTGCATAGAACGTGCACATTCGGTTGAAGACGTCTCGCTTTCCACTCTTGTACCTCAGTAACCCCAGCATTACGTGCAACATGTTCACTCTTCCAGTATCTTGCCAAGTAATGCAAGCATATCATTGTCACGAGAAGTCCAAACTCTAAGCAAGTCATCTCTCTTCATAGCCGACGGAAGCCCTTTTCTATTGATTCGGAATGTACCACAAGCCCCAATACCTTTCTTTCTAAGGTTTTGTAAAAAACCAACACTTGAATAAAAATTGTAACTGTTGTTGTTGGAAAGGAGGTATATATTTACCTCCTTTCCAATATATAGTACACTGAACAGCAGCTGGTACCCAGTATTGCTATAACGCAATGACCAAAGTTTTATGCTCCATTTTGCATTATGCTTAGTTGGTCAAGCAGTGTTAATTCATTATTATGACTTGTGCACTATGGTTGATCGAAAAAGATTTTCTCTCTTAAAAGTTGATCGCATCACAAATTATCCTTAAAGCAATTAATAAAGAGTTTCATCAATTACCACCTAAGTAATGACACAAATTAACAGAAAGTTTTGTGAATTTCAGATTCTGAAAAAAGTACTCTCAAGAAACACATTTCATGTTTCACTAAAGAACAGGGAATTAATTATGAGATGCAACTCATAGCTGAAATGAAAAAGGGAATTAGAAAAGAATTCGACCAGAGCCTCATTAGCCGTCATCAGCTGAGCTTCTTTTGATTTGTCTTTTAAGAGGGAGATCGAGAAATGGTCAGCCAATGACGTTGCCCACCTCTCACGCACGGGGACGTTGAGGTTGGATTTTGAGAAGCAGACGCCCATGCCTTATCCAGGATTCGAACCCGGGCCTTGTTGGCGGCTCAAGGACAAACGATAAAAAAACGAAAAGTCATGTAAAATAAAACAAATTGCATAAAAAACTATTTTTTGTTAAAATAAACGAAAAGTCAGCATTTGGAAAACGAAAATCAAATTATATAAAAAACTTTTTTATTAAAAAAACAAGTAATGAAAGAAAAAAACTCATAAAAAACTATTTTTTATTAAAAAAACGAAAATAACACATACCAAAAGACGATAAAAAAACCAAAATGCCAGAAAAACACAGACCTGGGAGTTGTGCCGAGAATGGTTAGGGATTCGGCCACAAATGAAGGAGCGAGCATATGCCTTGCCCCCATTTGAAAAGAAATTAAAGAAACATTGAGGAAGCATAAAGCTTTTACTAATTTCCATTACCAGCTTCATCGCTGCTGGATTTCGCTGAAAAAGAAGAACAAAGGAAACTCAGAATTCTTGTTTGAAGTCGTTTTAGTTTTACATGATATCATTCAATGATTATTAAAATATTTACAAATGATCATCATAATGTACATAAGCATCAATCCTAATCATATAAATTTAATTTTCCTGCTTCTATTCCTGAGGTTGTTGATCCTGCTGAATAGATCACAGACTGAAACTGAAAACGAGACTGATCGTCATTGACTGAGCTACTGATATTGGCGAATGTTTAATGAGGTGCAACTTCAAACCAAAATGATTTTTTGATCGTTTAGATTAAAAGTTTAGCAGCTTTTTAAAAAAAATATTCAATTTACTTTTGTCATGTAATCGTTTATGAAATGAGGAGTGTGTCCAACTCTATTCGAAGATGAAATTAGATTCTATTTTGAAATTGAATTAACCAATTATAGGATGACAAATATGTTTGCATATTTGTTTCAGTTACGTAATTACCACATACTAGTATTTTACACAATATTAGCAGTTTGTATGTCTTTGTCTTAAATCAATTTTATGAACATTTTAAAACCATTAATAAACTAGTCATGAGAAAGTTATGAGAAAAGTGATTCGAAACGCATTAACAATTATTATAATAACATGTTTGCTGACATAAATGTGAAGAATAGAAAAGTTAGAAAAATTGTAGGAGGATTCTTTCAATTTTTCGGTTATTTTTTGAGATCAATGCTTAGGACAAGTGTTACAGCATCGCTTGCCGTTAACAATTTCAACTTCCATTTCTCTTTTAATATTAAGTCGGATTATTTGGAGAGTCACTTTTCTGTACAAAGCTTTACTTTTAAGTTAGCTTTTAGTGTGATTTTCTATTCAGACAACATCACTGAACCTTTCGCAGCCCAGTGACGTCTCCTTTCTCACCGCGATCAGAATGGGGTTTAGCGGAGAAAATTCTCAAACGTTGGCCCAGTTGGGACCCGAACCTGGGAACTGCAGATGACGAGTTTAACGCGTTCCCACTGATGCATAATGTATCTTGCCGTCCCCTAAGTATGGTGATTATAATTTTGTTACACACGAATTGTAAAGTTTCTTGGTCATTAGGATTCTCATTCAGTTATACGAAAAAGAAATCACTTCTGTTAATTTGTTTGGTTCTGTGAGCTTATCTAATGTATATAGTTCATTATGATAATCATCCCAATAAATCTTATTATAAAGTACGTTGTTAATTCGTCGAAGAATTGCATTAATTCTAGTAAGTAAGTAGGGTACCAAGCTCTAAGTATAAAGTTTGATTTGAGCACTTGGTGAAAGAGATAAAATAAATGGCATTAGAATTAGCTGATTCTTTCACATGGGATATTAAGCATTGGCAAAACTTTATCCTCTGTACAGCAGAGATCTAATTGATACAACTGAAGACGACATCCTATTTTCAAATCCAGTGATTACCTTCCCAGATTTGAGGACTTCTCAACCTCGCCTTGTACCAAAAGAGGGCAAAGCACTCTTTATCTTTCAAGCGGAAAATTTCAAGCAGTAAAAACACTAACAAAATTTCGAGAAATATTTTTGCTAAAAAAATTGAGGTTTCTCCCTGAGTGGGATTCTAATCGTCTTCTGAATATATGCCATGGGATCTAACCATTAATCTATCAGTGGCTAGTTCACTTTTTAACTCTCTTTTCATGGAGGTAATTGTTGAATGATTGCTGGCTCTAGAACATAGATGGCGCAAAGAACGACAAAAAAAATTCGCGAAGATTTATAATCACAATTAGTAAAAAATGAACAGGCTGTTGTTTGTTGAGTGGTTAAAACACCTGGTATGTAGTCAGGAGATGTCAGTTCGATTCGTACTCCGATCGACTCTAATTCTTTGAATTCTTCGTTGACAGGTAATCTGTGCCTTTAGTAATTGATTAACAACGATTCATCAGACACATTTAAATACATTAATAATAGAAACAGTTTTCAATTATATGTTTTATATGTTTGTATCTATGGTTATAATTAATCTAATAATATATGCAAAGTATCATTTCTAAGTAAGGTGAATTTAAAAATGCGAATAACATTTAGATCTATAATGCATTGCATCAATTTAAACTGAAGTTGTAAGAAGAATATTTTCATCTTGAATGCATAAGAGTGGAATGAAAGCAAATCCTTACCTATCTTTTTGTATGCAGCCGTCTCGACCCGGCGGCCCATTTATATCGAGCCTCCTTCTTGGGCAACGGAACCTCCCAGGGAGCCACCAAGAAGGTTTTGGGGGCCTGCAGCAAATGAAGGGCCCTTACGGACCCTTCAAGAAAAGGTTCTAAGGAAACATTAAGAAAGCTCAAGGCTTTTAACAATTTCTTTACCAGCCGTCAAAGCTGTTGGATTTTGCCTGCAAGAGAGATCAAAGGGAACTTAGGAGATAGGAGTCGTAATTCAGTGGATATTTCGAGTGTTTACAACTGACATGTGAATATACATCACTCAAACTGTGAAATGAGGGATAAATGTATCACACTACATCGAATATCTATTTAAATATTCTGTTTTCAGAAAAAACGAGTAAAAAATTAAACGGGAAAAAATACAAATGCAGCATGTGCATCGGTGGGATTTTTTCCGGCAGGGACAAGAAGAAGGGGGGGGGGGGGTATAATTAATGCTCCATGTTAGAAATATTTAGTCGAGCAATTCATTAATTAGTGCAGTTGTGAAAACATCAATCATGCAAGGATGCAAGAAAACAAAACGAAAAAAAAAAAGGAAACATTATTGAGATTGCGTGGAAAATTGTTTTTCTCGTATTAATAAATAAAAATAAATCCGAAAAGGAACGAAAATGTAAAAAAAAAGAATCAAATTACATTTAGTTAAAGAGAAACGACGTTAATATTTAGTACACCTGATAGTGTTCAATAAAAATGAATTTTCAATCAACTGATCAATTTTTGGAAGGGTGGGAGTAACTGTTCTTCCTCTCCCCCCCCCCCCCCTCGCTAATGCCCATGTAATGCAGAGAGTTTTGGCAGATTTAACAAAATAATGAATGAAAAATTCATTCATTCTCGACATTTTTAAACATTTTGACAAATCTGCTTTTGGAATGAAACATAATTGTGCCGATAGATAAGATAGGCCGAAAAATACCTTGATATGTTCATAGGAACTAGCAGTGGTGCAGGTGAGTGGCAACTGGGGAGACTATGAGACTGCGCAGTTGATGATTCAACACTTCTCATAGATAGATCGATGGCCTATCAATCAACGCTCAATAGATTTCAATTATACTTGAGAAATGTGGAATCGTGAACTGCGCAGTCTCCTAGTCTCTCCAATTGCCACTGTAGAGAGAGTGGCAATTCTAAGCCACTCACACAGTAGGATAGGGAAGGTTTTTCAAAAGTTTTTTCTGAGCAACTCCCCAAAATAAGAGTAGCCTCTAGAGTATGAATCAATTTATTTTAGCTCTGAGGGGCACTCAGGTCACAAGAACCCCAAGACTCAAAGAAAGTTTGGGAAAGGAGACCAATTGGGCAACTGTAAGGAGACAGATGCCTCTCGTCAAGGGCACCCAGCTTGCATGCACCTAGCACCAGCGCCATGGCTTTATGACCCATCCGACGGACGGCAGCCTCTCGATGCCCATCGATGTCCCCTTTTTGACTTAGGGGAGGATGGGGATCAGCGGATAAAAATCTCAACACTGGAAAACTGCAAATTACGAGACGCGCTACTAACTGGCTTCCCAACTCTGAAAAATACAGAATGTTAAGCACATCACTAAATGTGAAGCAAAATTTTAATATTCATAGAAATTGTTTCATATGATATTTGTGTTATTTAATATAATTCGATTTAATTTCAACGAGGTCGTCACCATAATGAGTGAAAAGCTTATGAAAAAAACAAAAAAGAAACATGAACTATATAAGTTTTATGAATGTTGAACTATTTATAAAAGAAATTGGTTTCTTTCCATTTCAATCAGATCCAGCTATTTAATTATTCATTTATTATAATTGATTTATGACATGAATGTTTTCAAAACATAAATTGGCATTTTTCATTACAGTAAGAAAATTCAAAATTAAAATTTAACATTTTCCCAGCCCTTTCCAAAGATTTTGCTGCCGATTTGAGGGTCGCAAACTATATTTTGAAAAACCTTAATGTAAAGGATAGGTTCTCATTCATTACATCTTTTACACTAAAGTTTTTCAAATAGAGTTTGCAACCCTCAAATCGGCAGCAAAATCTTCTCACTGTAATAAAACAATGCAAATTTATGTTTGAAAACATTCATGTAATAAATCAATTATAATAAATAAATAATTAAATAACTGGATCTGATCATCTCATTACCCGGTGATAAAAAATCTAGTTTAAAAACGTTCTCTTTTTTCTTTGAAACTGCTACTTTTTTACAGTTGCCAGCTTCCATATTGATATAAAAATATCAGTAAAATGAACGTAATTTAAATCAACAATCAAAATTTGAGCGTCAATTGACTTCACGCAATTATGCTGTGTGACGTTTTCCACAAGAGCACAACAACAATAAATGCGCATGCGCTCTTTCATTCAGCCCCAGAAAAATGCTTCAACTTCTACATTTCTCCCGATTGCTTAAAACTTTATCGAAATGTTTTATTCGACAAAAATATAACATTGAATATCATACATCGTAAACTTGAAAATATTATATGAATTGAATTTCCACTATTTATGTAATGTCTGAAGGAGCGACCAGGCTATCTTTGTCATAAGCTTATTTAAAAATTACGTTTCAATTAATCACCAAACCGCATTTTCGTATTTTATCGAGCAAAAGTCCATTGAGGAGGAAATTTGAATCGAAATCACCACATTCTTCTTCTGAACCCCATCAAAGATATACCCAGAAAACGGTGGCAGCTGGAAAGACTATGAGCATGCGCAGTAGATGACTCAACGGTTCTCACAGGTCACGTGTTCACAGCATGTCAATTAACCTATGATCAATGGGAGCTGTCGAATTCTCACAGTCTCCCTAATTGCCCGCAACTCTCCACCACTGCTACAAATAAACCAAAACCCTTTCGTAAAACATTCTCGTGGCTCATTCACTTTCTGCTGCTTGGCTTTGCACTCTTTAACTTTTATTGGATTCTTTCCCATTAACATTCGTGGCATATGAATGATTTGTTTTCTTGCATTCAACCAATTCGCCCTAAGCACCAGAGCATTTCCGAAGATATTTCCATCTGATATGAACAGGATCAATACAACTGATGGCTAATATTCATAAATGTATTTCGGCTGATGTTGAGATTAACCCTAACACAGAAATCATTTTTTTTTCTCTACCTGAAAAGGGTCCGAGACTTCAGGCATTTTGCAACGTCATATTTATTTGCACAATAGTCGCATTTTTTATTTCAGTTATTCTCTATATCAAATAATGGGTCAACCATCAGGTATTTCTTTTTGAAAGCGATAGAAATATCGATTAACTTTTCGCAGTTCAATGCGCTAACGTAAGTTTTAAGTGGGCATTATTTTACGATAATGATTATTTGTTAACTGATGGTGCATCAGATCAGAGAGAAGAGTAATTCATTCCTGAGTAGAAATTTAAAATAATTTATTGCTGTAAAGAAAAAAGAGATATAAAAAAGACTTTTCTACCTTAAAATGCTTTGTGAATTATGGGATTCCCTTAATCTTTGTGTTTAATTCACTTATTAACTTAAATCATAAAAATATAAACTTTTGTAATATAACAGTATACCAGGAACATTAATTTGACCTGATATATTAATTTAATTATTACGATAAGAAACTTTTATTGAAAATTAACTTTCTTTGTTAAAATAACAACTCTGAGACCCAAAGCAAAACCAACTGGGGATTCTAACCCGGACCTCAAGCGTAACCATGAAACAACGCTATAAATAAAAGAGTGTAAAATCGCCTCAACAATGATCATGAAATGAATCTTACCTAACTTTTGGAATGCTGCTTGGCCCCCTCCGACGTCCCATTGGCATGGGGACTCCTTCTTCAGCAAGCGCTTCCGGGTGACTACGAAGGTTAACAGAACAACAAAGCCTAAATTGATTGGGGAAGATATTGTGACGATTCATTCAAGTGTTGAAATAATCGATACTCTCGTTACGTCTTTTACATTGTGACGATTGCTCAGAAGATATCTGGGTTTCAGAGATCTATCAAATGGAAAACGTATTGATTCGTAACGAAAACGGAAAAGTCATTTTTAATACGTTTTACTTTTGCGAAACAACATAAACAGACGATTAAACAAAAGAAGCATTTCTCTTGCAAATAAGTGATGTTTGTTTCCAAGAGAATTAGTATTAATAATAGGCTTTATTTCCACTTATAATCAATACATATATAACATACCAGGAAAATTTTAAACACATGAAAAATTTTAAATAGTGGAGACAACACGAAAAAAATCAACAAAATATAGGAAGGCTCTAATTCAAGTCTCCAGCTTTGGAAAAATTGGGTTCGATTTGAAAACCATATTTATTTTCACACTTTCTAGTTGAGAGGAGCCGTTGCTGGCCGAGTGGTTAGCGTGTCTGACTACTACTCAAAGGGACCTGGGTTCGAGCACTGGGTAAAGCATGGTGTTTATGTAGTCTTTCTGCAGAGGTCATGCCTCCTTCTCTTTCAGATTATTTCACTTACAGGCTCCTGAGTCAGACCTCTGTGGTAAGCAGCTGCTTGAGGAAATAATTTCTTTTTCAGTTGGGAGTGTTCATGGGATCTATTGAATTTTGATGATAAATTCGCCATTAACACACGACTAGTGACCTACCTTTCTACCTTTCTACCCTGCTGAGGAGTGGTCAACCACAGAGGGTCCTGGTGCTGACCATATAAACCCACTGGACTGGACAGATATATGGCTCTGAGCTTGATTATGGATCCTGATTTCGCTGCATTGGTGGGCTTCTGTGGAGGGAAAATCTTCCGCTGTGTTTTCTGTTTGTTTGTGGGTTGACAGCCCCAAGTGAATAGATTCACAGGATATGTTTATCAGCTGGTGGATATTCCTGAGCAGAGGTCATCGCAGGCACCTGAACTCTTTGCTTCTATTGGCATCGTCAAATTCTACATTGGAAGAAGTCTTCCATTGTAGATGGCTTCAGCCTTTAGTGGTGGGGGAACAGGTCTTTGCCCCATGTCTGCGATTAGGGGGCTGTTTGATATTGTCGGCATTCCCTCTCTCAATAAACATAGTTTCTTTAAAAATCCCACTAACCATTTTCTCTCCATAGGTAGTTGGAATGTGAGGACTCTGCACAGAGCTTTTTCTCTTGATGTCCTCACACAAGAATTCCACCATTATAATTTAGATATTCTCGGCTTGCAAGAGACCAGATTGACAGATAAAGGTTAGATTCTTAAAAATAATCTTAAATTTCGCTTTTCAGGGAGGGACGACAATAAGCATCACCAAGGCGTGGGTCTGCTTCCCAGCAAACACGCTAGTGATGCTCTTCTAGGATATGAGTGCATTAATGAAAGGTTTCTTACAGCAAAATTTCAGACAAGCGTTAAAGACTTGAATGTTATCTGCTGTTATGCCCCCACTGAGGATGCCGATGAGGATGAGAAGGATAGGTTTGACGGACAACTTCCAGGATATTTTGAATTCTGTCAAGAAAGGAGATATTACCCTTGTTCTTGGAGACTTCAATGCCAAAGTTGGTACTGACTATGACCTTTGGGCTAGAGTAATAGGCCCTTTTGGTATTGGTAGCTGCAATGGCAATAGACAACGTCTCCTACAGGTAAGTAAACTCAATGGATTCAGAATAACTAACACTTATTACAAACACCGCGACATACATAAGTACACATGGGTTTCACCCGATGGGCTGCATAAGAATATGATTGATTACATATTAATTAACAGCAAATGGGCTAGTTCTGTTAGGAATACCAGGGAATATAGGGGAGCTGAAATTGGATCTGACCATTACCTTGTTAAAAGTGTCTTGCAACTTAAACTTAAAAAGTGTTGTGCTAGGATTAAAAAATTTGCTTTTAATACTGAAGCTCTGATAGACCCAGTTATAGCCAAAGCTTACCATGATAGGTTACTTAGTTATTATGACAGTCATGGTATGCTTACTACTGAAGTTGAGGAAGAATGGGATCATTTTAAACAGGCTTTTTTGGACACTAACTGTACTCTTTTAGGAAAAAAGGAGCAGAAGAGACAGAATTATCTGAGTGATAAGGCACTTGAGCTTATTTCGGAAAGAACGAACTGCAGGAATGTCCTCAATCAATACCCTACTAGCCCTAATAGAAAGCATTACAGAGAACTTAATAAACGTGTAAAAGATCAGTTAGCTGCTGATAAGAATCTTTGGCTTGATGGTTTGACTGACAAAGCCGAGGAAGCAGTTAGACAGCACAACAGCAGAGAGCTGTACCAGATAGTTAATGTTTTGTGTGGTAGAAAACGAACATGTATACAGGGATTGAAGGATTAACAAGGTAAGGTTGTAGAAGGTGAGGATTATATAATGACTAGGTGGACTGAGCATTTCAGTGATAAAAAAAATATAGAAACAAAAAATGTGGGATCATATAAATATATATATATCACAAATAAACAATGTGGTTAGCTCTATTCCCATTGTTCGCAATGATGATAGATGCATTGGTGGCTTTAATGTTGTCCCTATAACACAATCTGAAGTTATTTTGGCTGTTTCTAAACTTAAACTACATAAATCCCCGGGGTAGATGAAATTACTATGGAAATGCTTAGAGCTGGGAATGTTTCGGTTACCACTTGGATGACTGAAATTCTGAATATCGTTTATGATAAAGGCATGTTTCCTAATTATTTTACCAGAGCTTTGTTATTCCTATTTTCATAAAAGGTGATCGCAGTTCTTGTGATAACTATAGGGGTATCAGCCTACTCTCTGTTCCAGGTAAAGTTCTTTCCATGATTGTGCTTAATAGAATTAAGGTTCTGGTTGACAGGCAATTGCGTGATGAGCAATGTGGATTCAGAAGTGGTAGGGGATGTGTAGATCAGATATTTTCACTTAGGCAGATTCTTGAGAAATGTTTAGAGTTTCAGAAATCTTTGGTTGCTAGTTTTGTTGATTTCAAAAAGGCTTTCGACTCTGTTGATCGTCATAATTTGTGGTTGATTGTGAGATCACATGGTATACCTGACAAGTTAGTTAACATAATGAAAGCTCTCTATAATAACACTGATTCGTGTGTTAGAGTTGGTAAGGCTTGTAGCAATTGGTTTAACATTACTTCTGGTGTTCGACAAGGGTGCAATTTGTCTCATTTCCTCTTTTGCTTGGTTATTGATTATGTTATGCGAAATTCACTTCAAGGGAAAGATTTTGGCCTTAAATGGGCTGGAGATACGAAAATTTCTGATTTAGATTATGCTGATGATTTAGCCCTTTTGGCAAATGATGTTGATGAGATGAACTCTTTCATTCGAGCTGTTGATGAGACTGGTAGTAGAGTAGGTTTGAGTAGGAAAACTAAAGTGATGAAAATTGGTCAGGCAGGTTGTGATTCAGTTATTCTGAATAGTTGCGGTCTTGAGCAGGTGTCACAGTTTAATTATCTTGGGAGCTATGTAACAGATAATGGTGATGTGCGGCATGAGATTAACAGACGAATAGGGATTGCTGCCGGGACTTTTAAGAATCTATGGAGATTGTGGAGAAATAGGCGTATACACCTAAAGACTAAAATTAGACTGTATAATAGTTTGGTTCTTTCTAGGGTTAGTTATGGTAGTGAAACGTGGACACTTTGTAAACAAGATAACAGGAAACTAGATGCTTTTGATTCCAGATGCTTACGCAGTATCTTGGGCATTAGGTGGTTCAACTTTGTAACTAATGATGAGGTTAGGAAAAGGAGTTTGCAACCTCCTTTAAGCAGCATATTGTGCAGAGAGAGACTCCGTTGGTTTGGCCATGTTGCCCATATGAATAATTATAGATTGGCGAATAGGGTTATGAACAATGTGCCTAAAGGCCTCAGAAAGAAGGGGAAACCTAGGATGCGGTGGGCAGACAATGTCAAACAGGACCTTGTTAGAATTGGTGTGCAGTGGCCAGATGCAGTAGATGTAGCTCAGGATAGACTTGCTTGGAGAACTATATTGCACGGTCTGGTTGGACCTCCGTAGCCCATGGCTGCTTGATGATGATGATGATGATGATGATGATGATGATGATGATGATGATGATGATGATGATGATGATGATGATGATGATGATGATGATGATGAGTGAGCTTATGCACAAAGGGGTTAATAACTCTGGACTGGTCCTCCTGTGCAGATATTTGGTGCTCCAACCAATTACGAATTTTATCGAAATGATTTTTACTCTTTTAACAAAAAGTATTTTAAATATAATGATGAAATTCGACGTAATCTAACGCAAACAATTGTTGTCGCTTGGGTTTTGAGTTGGTGGAATGGAGCGGATATGAATCGTTGAGGATTGCATAGTTCTGGAGTGGTTTGAGTTAGCGATATTACTAATGATAGTCTGTAAATTTGGTGTGGCTGTCTGCAATGACTTAAAGAACATTTACTCTTTGGGTGGGTTGTTTTTACCTCTGAGAGGCATTTTTTTTGCATACAATGGGCTAAATGGCCGGTCACAAGGATCCTGAGAGCTCAGAGAAGGTTTGGAGGGAGGGGACCCATTGGACAGGAAATTAGGTAACTGGAAAGTCTCAGATGTACCGCAGCATATGGCTGCACACCATCTATGGGGAGAATGCCATAATCTCCACTACCTACGTCGAGGGCAAGACAACACCATACAGATGCAGCTCGCCCCACGACTACCTATGGCGAACAGTTCTATAGAAGAAAAGTTCATCCATTGGTCAAATCCTAAATTTAATATGCGCCCCGGTTGGCCATGAACAAAGATATATAGATCTAAGTTGCCTCGGCTCCCGTGGTGGGAACTCTTAGTCAGGCATCACCAGACCCCTCCGCAGGGGCCCCATCCAACCTAGGTGACCTCCAACACCAGTCAACGGGGCCCTCAACTTCACCAAGACCCAGCCGTTCCATCGGGACTCTGTCCAACCAGATACCTCCCAATACCAGTCAGCGGAGTCCTCAACTTCACACGGGCCCTACACCCCCCCACGACAAGGTCCCTTTCCCCTTTTTCGGGGGGGGGGGAACCATTGGACAGCTGTTGGGAGAGAGAAGTAGTCTCCCATCAAGGCCATCCAGCTTCTTTAACGTGCACAGAGTATGTCTCTCAGATACAAGGACCACGGCTTAACGTTCCATCTGAGGTACGACGAGACTTTCAAGACCATTGGTGTCCCTTACTGACCGAGGGTAGAGCGGGGAGTTTTGCGGAGATGAATTTCAACCCTGGCCCAAGCGGGACTCTAACCTGAGAACTGCAGATTAAGAGTTTGGCGTGCTACCGACTTAGCCATCGTTGCCCCCACTTACTAATTGTTATAATTTATTCAGGAAAACTGTAAAATCTTAGAGATTAAATTATTTAGCCTCGGTGGTTTTAGGCGTGAAACGGAACTGACTTGTGGCCTCATCATATTAGAATAATCCAGAGATAACTATTCCAAACGACGGGAATTCGTGAAAAGGACACTTCTTTTCTGTAGTTAAGAAAACCATGGAGACTAAACGTGCTATGGGGACATAAACAACCACTAAGCCTTATTAAGTTGCGATAAATCGGCATGAAGTTTTTCTCGTCGTCCCAAAGTTGCATTCTTGTTAAAACGTAAAATCTTTTCCCTTCTTTATTAGGCTCCATAGCGACAACGCAAACTTTACATACTGAACTGTGCGTAGCCTTTGTTTTTAATATAATGACAAGTTTAGGCAAGCATTCAAACAAGTTAACTTTAGAGTGCAAACCTACAGGCACTTGACAAGAATTTTTTGAAATCCCTCCATAAAGAACACACTGGATAGGCTTGTCGGGAGGCTAGTATACACACCGAAGAACCAAAACATTATGGCCACCTGCCAAATATGATGTTAGTCTGCCACGTGCTGACAAAACAGCTCTACCCAGCGAGGCATGGATGCTACAAGATTTTTAAAGGTGTCCTGTGGTATCTGGTACCAACACATTACCAGCAGATCCTTTAACTCTTGTAAGTCATGTGATTGAGCCGCCACAGATCGGATATGCTGTTCCAACACAAACCGCAGATGCTCGATTGGATTGATGTCTGGGGAATTTGGAGGCCAGGGAGTCTGGAACCTGGAAGTCTTCCTCATGTTCCACAAACCATTCTCGAACAATCCGGGCAGTGTGGCATGGCGCATTATCCTGCTGAACGAAGCCACTACTAGAGGGTGAATACCATTGCCATGAAAGGTTGTATATGGTCTGCAATGATGTTTAGGTAAGTGGTAGACGTCATAGTTTCCTGCACATGAATGACTGGGCCCAGGCTTTCCCAGCAGAACATTACCTAAAACATTACACCTCCTCCATCGGTTTGTTTTTGTCCCATGGTGCATCCTAGTGCCAACACTTCCCCAGGTAAACGACACACACATATCCGGTCGTCTACATGGTGCAACAGGAAACGAGATTCATCGGACCAGAAGACCTTTCAATCATTCAAGGTCCAGTTTTGATGCTCGCATGCCCATTGTAGGCGCTTTCGATGGTGAACCAAGGTTAGCATGGGCACTCCGAGCGGCCTGCGGAATCGCAGCCCTATTTTCTGCAGGGTTCGATGTACTGTGTGTTGTGACACATTAGTTCCGTCACCAGCATTCAAATTATGGGTGAATTGCACCACAGTATCCCTTCTGTTGGCTCGTACCATACGGGATAGCCTTTGCTCTCCTCTAAAATTGATGAGCCGTAGGCAGCACACACCTTGCTGGCAGTTCGTGGATTTTCCCTCCTCGGACCACTCTTTGAAGGTACCAACCATGGCTGACCATCAAGCCTTGCCATCTAGGAAATGCTTTGCACAGAACCCTTTTACTCTGCAGTATAAGCTGGCAACAGAGAAGGACATAAATCCCCTAGATATTGAGTATGTATGCAAAGAGGATAGGTCCAAGACCACTTCTTTTTGCAAAATTATCCAGGTTTTAATAGAGGGATTATTCCCTGACGATGGTAGGAGCTCTGCTGATGCCCAACATCATCTCTGGAAAGAGTACAGCAGGGTTCCACCTGACACGGAAGATGACGTTCCGTTCATGGAAGAAGAGGTCGAAGAGGTGCTTCGTGCTATGGCCAGGGGTAAAGCTCCTGGCCACGATGGTCTGACAGTGGAGATTGTGATGCAGCTGTTTAAAGAACACAAAGATCTGTTCACCCAGCTCTTTAACAACTATCTGAGACTGGGAAACTTCCCAAAGGCCTGGAAATATGCCGACCTAGTCCTATTCAATAAGGCGGGTAGAGATCCGGCAGACGTAAGATCTTACAGACCAATATGTCTGCTGCCAGTGATGGGAAAGATTTTAGACAAACTGCTCACAAATAGGATGTACTACCACTGTAGTAAGAACAACTTCCTCAATAACAGACAATTCGGGTTCAGGACAGACCAATCCACCACTGCCGCTATCAAACAGGTGGTGGACATTGTTAAGGTGAACAGGGATAACAAATTGCACACTTCTCTCATCGCCTTAGATGTGACAGGCGCATTTGATAATGTCTGGTGGCCTGCAATGCAAAGTACGCTAAAAGATTGTTCTTGTCACAAGAACAGTTTCAATCTGGTGTCCAATTATCTCAGTGAGAGAATGGTCATCTATTCCCATGCCAATGGGGTAGTCTCAAAGAACTGGGACCCCACAAGGTTCGTGCAGTTGCCCGTTATCTGGAACTTAGTTGCAGACATGGCTCTGGAGTTGACCCTACAGGGTGTCTGGCTACAGGCTTATGCAGACGACATGCTTTTTGTCGTATCGGCCTCCTCCAGAGCGAGACTGGAGATTGCCGGCAATGCAGCCCTGTCGGTGCTCAAAGGACGGAGTCTTTGCTACAAGCTTTGGTTCAGCTGTGTGAAGACTACATCAATGCCCATGGCATAAGAGGGTTCCCTCAACAAGAGGTACCCCATCTTTACACTTAATGGCAATACTATCTGCCACAAGACGCCTTTCAAATACTTGAGTATCACTCTGGATGAAAGGATGCGCTGGATCCGACACTTGTAAGGCCTAAAGACAAAATGCAGTAATGTAATGTGCAAACTTGTGCGTGTGGTTCGCGTATCGTGGGGCCTCCGGGAGGAGGTACCGAAAGAAATTTATGTAAGGGGAACAGAGAGGATCCTGACATATGGGGAGGGTGTCTGGTGACGCCCCACCGACCACTCTATTATGTGTAGAAAGCTGCTTGCAGCCCAGAGGCCAGCTTTACTGCGAATCACCAGGGCTTAAAGGGCCACATCTACAGATGCTCTCCTGGTGAGAGCAGGGATCCTGCCTCTGTATTTAATGGTTGGCAAAGAAGCGACCATATTCAGAGTTCTGCAGGCTAGGGAAAAGGCAACATTTCTCGGAGTCCAGTATGATCCCGAGGTTTACGAGGCAAATACCGCTAGGTGGACTATTCATCCCACCAAGATACTGCGTGTGTAATGGTCTATGGAGTTACCATCAGGTCAAGGAGTAGGAATCTATACAGATGGCCCCAAGAGATCAGATGGTGTGGGCTTAGCCAACATTGTCTACAATAGGGGGAGCCAAAGTGTCTGATTATAAGAGGAAGGTCTCTGTAAATGACTCAGCCTTCCAAGCAGAGCTGCTTGCCATTATAGGAGGACCTTAATTTGGCCCTTAATGTCGGCAGTCACAATAATGACATCTGGCTGTATACCGACAACCGGGCAGCTCTGCAAGCGCTTGAAGATGCGAACAACAGGCGTCATACGGTTAACGAGGTCAAGCGCCTCCTAGGCGTGCCCAGGATCTCCTTCTCTAAGAACATGCCCAGGATCTCCTTCTCCTGATTCAAGGCGCACGTAGGTCATGAAGGGAACGAGCGGCAGACCAACTGGCCCACTCAGCAGGTACTGACACTCAACCTGAGTTAGCAGTCAAGACTTCCAAAAATACCCTGAGGTGTATTTTAGGTAAAAGAGTTATGGGCGAGTAGCAGAGGCTCTGGGATACGACCGAGAATGGTCTTCAAACAAAGATATTCTTACAAAGGGTCGGTCTATCCTTGATGTCCTTGGACAACTATCTCACGCAGGTACTGACTGATGGGAGCTTCCCAGCATATCTGTAGCGATTTAAGATCTCTGCCCACAGTTACTGCGCTTTGGGGCTCCAGACACAGATGTCGAGCACTACATCCTCCACTGCTCGATCACAGAAGGGTTCGCTAACGAACTCAGAAGCTCCCAAGCGATCAGTTAGGTAGCAGGTGGGGGGGGGGGGGGGCAGTCACAGTGCACAGTGTCCATCAGGAGCTCTCGAGTCAGGGCGCACCTGAGGGACATTGTGAGCATTGTGACCTCAGTGACATTAATAATAAGCTCATCTGCCGGCTCCAAGACTCACTCCTTTGAGACCGAAGCTGCTTTCACTCTCCCACTTATCTTCCACATCTTTCTAGCTGGGCTGCACACGCCCTCCTTTAATGCCACCCATACTCCAAGTCCCCCAGGTCTCCTCTGAGAAAAACCTTAATCTTCTGTTTCCAGGCTTCCATGCCACTCGTGTAGTGTCTAACGACAGAATACAAGTTATGAGGGGGCGGGCCTTTCGGAACCCGCCCCCCACCCCAATTATTGAGAGATGACCCAGTCATCTGGCCATTACAATTTTGCCTTTGTCAAACTCGCTTAAATCTGCTGCCTTTCCCAGCTGAAGAACAAGAATAACACTGATTAACAGAGTTCAGTAACAGGTGTTATTTATACCGTTTCATGGCATTAACACGCGCTGCCGTTTGCTTCGATTTGCATTAAGATGCCGTGGTCATAATGCTTTGGCTCTTCGGTGTATGTCTCCCAACAACTGTCCAGTGGGTCCCCTCCTCCCAATCATCTCTTATCCCTCGGGGTCTTTGCAACCTGGCCATTTAGCCCATCGTGTGCAACAATTTGCCGCTCAGAGGTAAAAGAACCCAACGATTGTGAGTGATCGAGTGAGTGGTAGAGTGACATGGGATCACACTAATTCTAACTATCATTCACAAACGAAGGAGATCTTGACATTTGCACGTAGGAGTAATCAAAGTTGTAGATCTCGGAATAAAATCCGAAATTGATCGCCAACTTGAACTTCAAGGTCAAATAGAGATTACATATTGGTCACGCTTTGATGTATATAAGTGCCAGAAACGTAAATATTTATCCTTAAAGGTGTTGGGGTCTAGATCTCAAAAACATTACGAAATTTCCGATTCGGCTATCCTTCGAGTTCAAAGGGCAAATTTCGATCTTTACGTGCTAAAAAACTAAAAATTAGTGCCTGAAAGTATATTGGGATTTAGAAAAGCTGTGAAAGTTTGGATCCGATGAATCGAAGGTCAAATCGTTATTAAAAAGGGTCAAATTTCGATTATCAGATAATAGAGAGATAAAAAAAATATAAATAAATTAAAAATTAAAAAAAAATACTTATCTTCCTAAATGGGCCCTAAAAAGTAGGAAATAAATCTAAAGCATATCGATGGTGCAATCAGTCACTGAGTTCGAATTCACTTCAAAGGAAGATAGGGCCCCGACAATCTTGTTGAGTACATAAATCGGAGCCCTATATTCCTTTGAAGTGAATACGAACTCGGTGACTATGCTTTAGATTTATTTTCTACTTTTTAGGGCTCTATAGGAAGACAGGTATTTTTTAAATTTTTTAATTTATTTATATTTTTTGTCACTGAAAACACTTACCTTCAAAACCTTTTATTTGATATATGACTCATAAACAATAAGCACATTTACCCCCCTTTAGGAGCCATATTTGAGATCGCCCACGACATCGGAGACGCCACAAGCTTTAATTTGAGCTATGACTCGTTAAATTCGAACCCCACGAAAATCAACCCCCCACATTTTAACAGGGGGATAGTTTACAACTGTCCTTATACGAGGTTTCATTGGACACCTAACTCATAACTGTAGGCCCTCGTGTTCGGAAGATATAAGAGAACGACTTTCACATTTCCCGCTTTTCAGGGAGAGGAGAAGGCATGGTGGGAGGGGGGCAAGTTTTACAGCCTACGACACTCCTCGCATCACAGGCTTTTATTTGACACGTAGCTTGTTATTTTCTGCACTTGCCTTCGGAGATATATTGCAAGAATCATTTTTGTATTTCCTCCCTTTTTTATGACGGAAGAAAGCAATTGGTGCCATCGGCATTTATTGATTTCTAACAAGTCACTCCGACACCTATTTGACCTTGAATATGATACCGGATCTGAAAATTCCTCTTATTTTTTAGTTCTACTCTCCGAAATAGCCGTATTCATCAATTTTTAGCTCTCCATCACCGGTATATCGAATTTGAGCTTTGACCTCAAAGCTCAAATTCAGATTTATTCATCGCATCCAAAATTGAAACATCCAAAATCGTGTTCAGCATCTTCCGGCTGTCAGTTTTCAATAAAAGATGGCGCCACAAGCGACAGAAGGTGGGAAGGTTCAAGTCAGAATTCACCGAAAAAATGAGCTAGCTGCAGTAATTAAGCGGCAAACACCTGGCATGTTATCAGGAGAAAGTCGTGGGCTCGTATCCCACCCACGACGAAATTTAATTTTCATATCAAGTTTGCTTTGAAAAATTATGTTTATAAGCAAAAGTTAACTACTTGCATGGACAGTCAATTTCCATTTCAGTCGTGTCTTAAGCGACAGGTTGCACAGGTATCTTGAAAGCATAACATATGTTTTAGTTTGAGAAAAATATGTGTATCAAATGGCAGCATCGGAAATGCACCATGTCTCCTTCTTACCAGCAGCTGCAAGAGAGAGATTGTGCAAATTATCGATTCCCAGTCAGCTGGATAGATGGTTGCGCCACATGTTTAGTGGCCTCTTGACTCTCTAGACATAACCCCACTCGATTTCTCTCTGTGAGGTTATCAAAAAAGATACAGTTTACCACTCGGCATTACTTGAATTCCTCAATGAATTAAATAGGACTGTCTGCTCAGCAGCACCTGATTTGTTCCATGGAATGGGGAAGCAAATTTAATTCGCTGGAATGTCTGCAGCTTCTCTTCTAGTGACGAATTGGGCATAAATAAAAATGGACATATTTCTATTTGTTTTTTTTTTCTATCGCATGACAGATGCTCTAATTATAAACGTTTGTAGTTGTAAAGTTACTTCGTAATCATCCTGCATGTGATTAGTTTAATAGTGGTAACTGTAATTTTTTACACCACTTGAAAGCAATTATAAACTTTTCTTAATAACATGATTTTTTCCTAATAGTAGGATATATTTAAGGTTGACTATGTTTAATTGTGTTCATACATAATTAGAGATTATTATTGATCTGATGAATTGTTATACGAGTTGCAGTTTTTTCGTGTAATGCTTCTTTTAATTGTCGTCAGTTTCAAAGAAAGAAATTAAGGATATGAGTAGGGAGCATGAGGATATGAGAAAGGAGCAGGAGCATCTGTTGCGAAATGTTAAATAACATTTTAAAGACCTAATAAACTAATATTGTTGTTAAGAGAGCTTTAGAGAGAAGGGTGAAATTTTCAATTTATTCAGTGTAAAAACAAATTATTCACAGTGTTTCTCTAAAAAACCTTTTTCTTTGATATGGATATTTTCACATAATATGGGACTACTTTTCTATTTAGTGTATTGTAACTCCGCATGGTCCAAGCAATTGATGTTAATATACACCGAAGAGCAAAAACATTATGACCAGCAAGACTTTATGCAAATCGAAGCAACTGCAGGTAAACGACGGCGCGTGTGGAGGTCATGAAACAGTATAAAAAAACATCTGATACTGTTCGCTGTTAATCAGTGTTATTCTTGTTGTTCAGATGGGAAATGCAGCAGACTTAAGTGAGTTCGATAAAGGCAAAATTGTAATGTCCAGACGACTGGGTCAGAGCATTTCCAAGATGACACAGCTTGTGGGGTACTCACGATGAGTCGTGGTTAGTACCTTCAAAGAGTGGTCCGAGGAGGGAAAAAACACGAACCGCTGGTAAGGTGTGGACCGACCACGGCTCATCGATGCTAGAGGTGAGTGAAGGCTATCCCGTATGGTAAGAGTCAACAGAAGGGATGCTGTGGTGCAACACGCCCGTAATTTGAATGATGGTGATGAGAGTAATGCGTCACAACACACAGTACATCGAACCCTGCTGAAAATGAGGCTGCATAGCCGCAGGACTCTCCGAGTTCTCATGCTAACCTCGGTTCACTGTCAAAAGCGCCTACAATGGGCATGCGAGCATCAAACGTGGACCTTGAATGATTGAAAGAAGGTGTGTGGTCCAATGAATCTCGTTTCCTGTTGCACCATGTGGACGGCCGGATATGTGTGCGTCGTTTACCTGGAGTAGTGTTACTATGTTGGATATGATACATAGGATGCACCATGGGAAGAAAACAAGCTCGTGGAGGAAATGTAATGCTTTGAGCAATGTTCTGCTGGGAAACCCTGGGTCCAGTCATTCATGTGCAGGAAACTGTGATGTCTACCACTTAGCTAAACATCATTGCAGACCAGATGCATCCTTTCGTGGCAATGGTATTCCCCTCAAGTAGTCTCTTCTTTCAGCAGGATAATGCATCATGCCACACTGCCCGAATTGTTTCAGAATGGTTCGCAGAACATGAGAAAGACTTCCAGGTATTGCCCTGGCCTCCAAATTCCGCAGACATTAATCCAATCGAGCATCTGTGGTTTGTGTTGGAACAGCATATCCGATCTGCGACAGCTCAACCCCGTAACTTACAAGAGTAAAAGTATTTACTGGTAACGTGTTGGTACCAGATACAAGACACCTTTAGAAATTTTGTAGCGTCCATGCCTAGGAGGGTAAGAGATGTTTTGGCGGCACAAGCGACATGGAAAAATGGAAGACCAACATCATATTAGGCAGGTCGTCATAGTGTTTTGGCTTTTCGGTGTACAATCGTTGTGTTTCACGATAAGTAATTCTATATTCTGAAGAAGGTTAGAATTTTTAATGTTTTGAAAAAGTAGTCAACATTATCTTTAAAGGTTTTTTTAATAATCAATAATAAAGAAATTATTATTTGAAATAATTATTTGAAAGGTATTTTTTCCCATTACTCATTTGAATGGAGGACAGTCCTTGATAAAGCATGCAGGACTCTTTCTAAGAAAGGTTTTGCCACTTGATGAAACCTAACAGGGTTATTAAAGCTTATGTGGATATTATTTAGTTGAACCAGCCATACCTTTATACTTCTCTGTACTTCAGGGAATACTTATTTAACTCTGTAAATAGATGCATTTTCTTATCCTCACAATAAGCATGAGATACATCAAGAGGATGATTCAGCAATCTGTGATAGTTTACGAACTCTTCGCCACTATGAACTTCGCAACATGACACACTATCGTACTCGGAATTTTGCAATTCCGAGTTCGACGTAACTATCTGTCGCCATTTTCTTCCAACCACCCGACCTTTCCCTAAGTAAAACGGCTGAAAAGACGACTTGAGCCGCCATGTTGAGAACGACGGACCATCTGGGCCTTTTGAACACGGCACCCCGTCCAAGAAAAAAGTAAACAGGCCCATAAAAAGGGGAAAGGGAGTTTTTCGAATGCGCGCAGCAATGGTCACCAAGAGCGGGACAAGAATGACTCAGAATCACGCCAGAGGCTGGGACCTCGAATAAAAATCGGACCACGCCAATGAACTTTGGCCACCGCTGTCACCGACGAACTTTGCTGTCCAATGAGAAGTGGCAGCGGGGTCCTTTTTGAAATCGACAAGCGCGACCGAGGGAGAAGAGAAGTGTGTGCGCTAGAGTGCGGACGTACAACAAGGAGTGAGTCCTGAGCACAAAGAGACAATAGAGCCGCGAAGATGGAAAGTGCAACAGCTAAGTAATGGCCAAAGAAATTAGAGACAGAGCGGCAGATACCAGAGAATGTAATTGGCTAGGAAAAGGAATGCAGGCTTGAAAAAGGCAGAGACTGCAAGGGTCACAACTGGGAAACCAGAAAAAGGAGAAGCGGGCAGGAAGACAACCCGTGCGCCACAGCAGACGATTAGGAAAAAGGGTGAAGAAAGAGCTCACTAGTTCGGTGAGCAACAGACACCAACGCGGAATACAGCGAGCAACTCAGCCCTGGAGCGTCTTGTGCTCGCAGGGAGAGACGAAGTCACCTGCCAAGTTACCCGCAAGTCACCTTCCGGCACCTGTAGCCTTGACAGCACCGGACTTAGATGTGTTTCGCGTTGAACTGTTTGTGCCATTAACGGAGCCCAAACTGCAACACCCAGAGCGCGGATGATCGCCCCTTTGCCAGGCCCTATCACAGTGGACCAGGAAGATCCCAGCGATGGAGCTGACTAATATAAAAAGGTCAGCAGCCGTTTTTCTGAGATTCTTTTAGTTTTTATCTCTCCAGTAATTGTCCCTGAGTGTCCCCCCTTCTCTCTGCGTCTCCCAGTATATTTTTCCCATAAGGCCAAATTGCCTGGCGTGTACCATATTAATGTGTTGTGATCCGACCCCAGATAACAGGTCGTGTATTTTGAATAATAAATTATGTTTGCCATGCACCTTCCTGTACGTATGACTGCTCACTTTGAAGAAGGAAAGCTCCCTCACAAATAGCATTAAAACAAAACACAACGCAATCATCAGAAGTACTTTGGGGCCTGACCTATCGGAACCCCCCCCCCCCCCATCAACTAGATCTGGTGGAGTAAGGTAGAACAATACTTCCATTTGTTATTCTGTGTTCTATCCCATTTCTTCAGTTTAAAAAGGTATCTTCTAGTACTAAGACTTCTAGTACTAACCTAGGCTAAATCAAAAGGAATTTGAAAAAGTGTTAAGTGTAAAATTTTTGAATATCTTTTGATAAAGGTGCGACTCCTAAGGATTTTACCACAGCTATTATTAATCCCTATATTTAAAAAAGGTGATCGCAGTTCTTATAATAACTGCAGAGATATCAGCCTACTTTCTGTTCCAGGTAAAGTTTTTTGCATGATTGTGCTTACTAGAATTAATAATCTGGTTGCGTGATGAGCAATGTGGATTCAGAAGTGGGAGGGGATGTGTGGATCAGATATTTTCACTTAGGCAGATTCTTGAGAAATGTTTAGAGTTTCAGAAATCTTTGGTTGCTAGCTTTGTTGATTTCAAAAAGGCTTTCGACTCTGTTGATCGTCATAATTTGTGGTTGATTGTGAAATCATATGGTATACCAGACAAGTTAGTTAACATAATGAAAGCTCTCTATAATAACACTCACTCGTGTGTGAGAGTTGGTAAGGCTTGTAGCAATTGGCTTAGCATTATTTCTAGTGTTCGACAAGGGTGCATTTTGTCTCCTTTTCTCTTTAGCTTGGTTATTGATTATGTTATGCGAAATTCACTTCTAGGGAAAGATTTTGGCCTTAAATGGACTGGAGATACGAAAATTTCTGATTTAGATTATGCTGATGATTTGACCATGTTGGCTAATGATGCTGATGAGTGAATTCTTTCATCAGGGCTGTTGATGAGACTGATAATAGAGTAGAATTGGTGATAAACAGAGATAATGCTAAAGTGATGAAAATTGTTCAGGCAGATGGTGCTTCAGTTGCTTTGAATCGCTACACTCTTGAGCAAGTGTCTCAGTTTAATTATCTTGGGAACTATGTAACAGATACTGGTGATGTGCGGCATGAGATTAACAGACGAATAGGGATTGCTGCAGGGACTTTTAAGTATCTATGGAGAGTGTGGAGAAATAGGCGTATACACCTAAAGACTAAAATTGGACTGTATAATAGTTTGGTTCTTTCTAGGGTTAGTTATGGGAGTGAAACTTGGTCACTTTGTAAACAAGATAACAGGAAACTCGATGCTTTTGATTCCAGATGCTTACGCAGTATCTTGGGCATTAGGTGGTTTAACTTTGTAACTAATGATGAGGTTAGGCAAAGGAGTTGGCAACCTCCTTTAAGCAGCATATTGTGAAGAGAGAGACTCCGTTGGTTTGGCCATGTTGCCCGTATGAATTGGCGAATAGGATTATGAACAGTGTGCCTAAAAGCCACAGAAGGAAGGGGAGACCTAGGATGCTTTGGGCAGACAATGTCAAACAGGATCTTGTTAGAATTGGTGTGCAGTGGAGAGATGCAGCAGATATTGTTCAGAACGGATATACTTGGGGAACTAAATTGCGCGGTCTGGTTGGACCTCCGTAATCAATGGCTGCTTGAGGATGATGATGATGCTAAGTGTTAATGTTTGTGAAAGTGAAGGATAAATGGGGATTTTAAAGTTGATATTTTATGGGGTCAAAATCCAGCAATGATAAAAGATAGGAAGCTTGTTATGTCCATTGTAATATTCTCTGAATGCGTCTGTCTTTGAATGGGAGAAACAATTTGGATGACCATGTCATTTAATTGGCAGAGCTTAAGGATCGGTTTTATAGGATTTCTTGCACGAAAATTGAGGAAATTTGGCTTATGATTGGTATGAAGAAATATTCTACGCACACTACCCAGAGACACTTTTTAATTTCAGAACAAGAACAACAATCTAAACAATGTAAATAGTCGCCTTATGTGTCTTGGAAGAGGTACAAGAAAATGCTCTCAATTCTGCTCTCGGGAAGGTAATTCTCCAAGGGCTCTGTACACACTTGAAGTGGATTCTGTACATAGAATTGCTACTGAGATAATTAATGGAAAATCTTATGATATCTCTGAATTAATCACACTAATTAATAGAAATTCTACAAAAAGAAAACATTTTATTTTAAAGTAAAGAGCAGGGTATTATGCAAGCCAACTCATAGCTGAAATGAAAAAGGGAATTAGAAAAGAATTCGACCAGAGCCTCATTAGCCGTCATCAGCTGAGCTTCTTTTTATTTGTCTTTTAAGAGGGAGATCGAGAAATGGTCAGCCAATGACGTTGCCCACCTCTCACGCACGGGGACGTTGAGGTTGGATTTTGAGAAGCAGACGTCCATGCCTTATCCAGGATTCGAACCCGGGCCTTGTTGGCGGCTCAAGGACAAACGATAAAAAAACGAAAAGTCATGTAAAATAAAACAAATTGCATAAAAAACTATTTTTTGTTAAAATAAACGAAAAGTCAGCATTTGGAAAACGAAAATCAAATTATATAAAAAACTTTTTTATTAAAAAAACAAGTAATGAAAGGAAAAAACTCATAAAAAACTATTTTTTATTAAAAAAAACGAAAATAACACATACCAAAAGATGATAAAAAAACCAAAATGCCAGAAAAACACAGACCTGGGAGTTGTGCCGAGAATGGTTAGGGATTCGGCCACAAATGAAGGAGCGAGCATATGCCTTGCCCCCATTTGAAAAGAAATTAAAGAAACATTGAGGAAGCATAAAGCTTTTACTAATTTCCATTACCAGCTTCATCGCTGCTGGATTTCGCTGAAAAAGAGGAGCAAAAGAAATTCAGAATTCTTGTTTGAAGTTCAATACTGTTTTTTACAAGACATAATTTAATGAAAATTTCTTCTGCTAACACTAACTATCGTCTATGCATGAGTATTATCCATAATGAGAGAAATTTAACTATCTATTGGTGTTTGGCTACTCTGGGATTTTATGATCCTGTTTATTAGATTGCGGGGGGTGGGTTTCTGTCAGTAGCGCGCCAGACTCGTAATCTGCAATTCCCAGGTTCGAATTCTACCTGAGACAGCGTCGAACTTTATCTCCGCAAAACTCCTCCCCTGGTCACTGTGAGTAGGAGGGGACACCGATTGGCTTGAGAAAGGCCGCCTTTGATCGGATGGGACGTTAAACCGTGGCCCCGTGTGCACGCTAAAGAACACGCTGGATGGTCTTGACGGGAGACTTCCATCTACCTCCTAACAGCTTTCCAGTGAGTCCCCTCCCCCAAACCTTCTCTGAGCCCTCAGGTTCCTTATCACCTGGCCATTTAGCCCATTGTGTGCAACAGAGGTAAAACCCATCCAGATCATCATCAAAGGGGCTATTTACATATTACGGTAATAACACATTTCGGGAGGGGATTACGAAAACACGATTCTATGCTGTGGGTAATCTCACAGCAAAATGGGGGTAAAGTACAGATGGTGGGTTTTCACCTTTCCAATCAAATTTCATCACAAAGGAAATTTTCGATAAAATTTGGTTTCCAATGCAGATTATCAATATTACAGTGCTGTGATGGCTAACCTGTGGCCGCCAAATTTAAATCAGTTAGAAGCTTGAAGTAAATTTCTAAAACAGAGTAACAGTGTGATTTTCCACTTTAATAGTTTTAATATCAGAGCTGTCATGCACGATGCTATAATCTCACACTTAAGCAGAAGAATATGGCTCTGTTTAATAAATTGCTTACAATCATGGCAGGATCTAGGTGGGAGTGTGAGGACGGGCCAAGGGGACCACGCCCCCCATTTGAGACTGTAAGGGTAATGGAGGCCACTCTTATGCATTAGTAAGGGTAATGGAGTAAGTAAGGGTAATGGAGGCCAAAAGTTAATCAGCTTGCGCATATTTCACGCATGCTGCAAGACATTTTTTGATAGCTTCTAAAACAAAGGAGAAAATGATAACGCCTGCAACGGACATCCGTCTCTTCCCTCCTCCGTACCCTTTCTTTTTTCCAAGATTTGGGTCTGCAATTGCTGCAGAATTTGTTAACTACCCCAGAGGGAGGGGGAGAGGGCAGAGGGGATTTAAAAGTGGCCCACAAGAGCAAATGGTTGTATGAAGTGTTCGTATTTAACTCATAAGTTAAACAGAAATGTTTTTTTTTTCTCCTCCGAATTATCAAGTCTTGAGTAAAAGACATAAATCGCTGGACAAACTATTTGATGTTTTCTTAAATATCGACCTTCTTAGGGGAGTGGCAAAGAGGTGCTCGCTCGTTCTCCCTGGAATTTGAATTAAAAAGAACTACTCCTTCAAGCAGCTGCTTGAAACAGACATTTGACAAGAGCCTTTCATTTTCTAAGCCATAGTAGGTCTATGAGGATGACTGGACCTCAGCAGAAATGTTTAAGAGGTCCTAAAAATGGAAAATCGAAATATATATATATTTATTATTCTGTTTGAGTGGAAGATTAAAGGTTAAAAATGAAGCTGTTTTTATGAAACCATTATACTAGTATTGATATATAAATGATGACCGTGTAAAACTAAGATGAATAGTGTTTGCACAATAGATAATTTTGAATAATAAAATAATTTATTACACAGTAAAATTTAAAATGCATTTCTTTAGGTCCCTCATATTGTGAGGCACTAAGCTGTAGCTTAGTTAGCTGATGCTTAAGCTCGGTCTTGATTGGTGAATCGATCTGTTATCAGATATAAGTTTTGATGTAATCAGATTTCTAGAATATCATAGGTAAGAAACATCAATTTACAAATGCGAATAATATTTCGATCTCCAATTAATTGAAATAACTTAAACTGAATTGGCCTCTTAAGGAGAATATTTTCATCTTGAATGCATAAGAGTGGAATGAAGGCAAATCCTTACCTATCTTTTTGTATGCAGCTGTCTCGACCCGGCGGCCCATTTGTATCGAGCCTCCTTCTTGGGCAACGGAACCTCCCAGGGGAGCCACCAAGAAGGCTTGCGGAGAAGGCTTGGGGGGTCTGCAGCAAATGAAGGGTCCTTAAGGACCCTTCAAGAAAAGGTTCTAAGGAAACATTAAGAAAGCTCAAGGCTTTTAACAATTTCTTTACCAGCCGTCAAAGCTGCTCGATTTTGCCTGCAAGTGAACAAAACAAATTTTAAGACTCTTAAAAGATTACTCTTTCAGCAATTCAATGGATATTCATTAAAATATGTATCAGCAATTGTCAGTCTGAGAAACGAGATTTAAATGTGTCACAGCGTATTCATTTCCTATATTAATATTCTGTTGCTAGAAATAAAGAATATCTTTTTACAGTAATAAAATAATCAGAATCCTTTTCCAGTTTTGAGTTAACTTATCAAATACGATATGCCTTTGCACATTTGGAGGCAGTTTTGTATTTTGCCCTAGAGATATTTCGTAACATCATCAGTTGTCGTCAGCAAAGTCAATAGACTGCTTAAGGAGGCAGCAAAAGACTTCTGCACTCCTAGTCCTTCCTTTCGCAGTGGATGCAACAGCAACGCCCAATGCCACATTCATTTCACACTTCTCTTTTTTTCAATTCTTTGGCATAAGAGCCAAAAAAATGTGAAAGCAAATTCCATAATGATTGAAAGTTTTTTTTTATATATATCGTAATATTAAATAATTTCTTTTGCACTACAACAAAATTTTGTCAGTTGCCAGATAGATGAAAAAAAGTTTAAATATAGTGTATTATAAGTTAAGACAATAAATGAAACTTTAACGTCTGTTGATATTACGCAATAATGCCATGTGAAGTTTTCCACGGAGCTCACTAATGATGCAAAGAAATGCGTGAATGGCTATGTCCCCACTTGTGCACTTTCACCTTCAACTTCAAGGGGCGGGGGTGGCTCAGTCGGTAGCGCGCCAGGCTCGTAATCTGTAGTTCCCAGGTTCGAGTCCCAGCTGGGTCAGCGTTGAGATTTATCTCCGCAAAATTCCCCGCCCTGCCCACGGTCAGTAGGGGACACCGATGGGCTTGGAAAGGCCGTCGTCCGTCGGATGGGACGTTAAGTCGTGGCCCCGTGTGTGGGAGAGCCATACCCTGTGCACGTTAAAGAACACGCTGGATGGCCTTGACGGGAGGCTACCATCTGTCTCCCAACAGCTGTTCCAGTGGGTCCCCTCCCCCAACCTTCTCTGAGCCTTCGGGGTCCATGTGACCTGGCCATTTAGCCCATGGTGTGCAAAAAAGTGCCGCTCAGAGGTAAAACAACCCAACCCATCTTCAACTTCACTTTCAACTTCACTTTCAATTCCGCTTTTCAACACCGAGTAGTCTAGCGCATGCCTTAGATGGAATGCGTTGGACGCATGCCTTAGATGGAATGCGTTGGACGCATGCCTTCAACTGTCTACACGTGTGCGTCAAATAGCTTTCAATTTTTCACCAGTGTAGATGTGAAGTTGCAATGGACGTAACTGATGCTGCTATGTTAGCGGGTATAAGGGCTGCAATTTTAGTGCTGAAAAAAGTGAGAAAAAGACGTGAAAAATACCGGCGATCGATATGGATGAAAGATTATTTTAAAACGCCGGATTTTGAAATAATGAGGGAATTGGAATTAAATGAAAACGTTCTTTTTAAGAACTTTACACGAATGTCTAGAACAAACTTCTACATGCTTTTGGGAATGGTGGAGCCGAAGATCGAAAAAAAAATACTCGTTTCAGAGAAGCAATACCAGCTGAAGGGAAAATAGCGATCACTCTTAGATATTTAGCTACCGGTGATTCGTTCATGTCTCTGATGAATGTTTAAACCTATAATCTGATAAATTATTTAATTTTTTTATTTATTTAAATTAATTTAATAATTTATATCTCTGATGAATTATTTAACCTATAATCTTCAATAATGGCCAATGTTTGTTCTGACGACATGGTGAACAAAAAACACAAGGTCAATAATTACAAAAACAGAACGAAATCTTCTAGACAAACTACGAATATGCACGGAATGTTGAACAAAAATCCACTAGTGGTGGAAGTACGTGCGCTATTGCATGCGTCACTAAAACGGCGCCGTTCAACTGATTTGAGGCACATGCGCCGCAGCGTGTGCGTCTAGCGCACGTAAAACGCACAAGTGTGGACCATTGGGACAGATGCGCATGCGCTTTTCTTATCACCCCGAAATATACTTCATCTCTCAATTTTTTAAAACATTTCGTGCGAAAACATATAACCCTAATCAACAATCCTAATCTGAAAACTACAATGTGAGTTTCACACGTTCAGTGAAATGGCAAAAAAATGTAACAAACATTCTGTTTTTTAAACTTAGCATTATTAGTGTGCGAGAGAGAAAGCATTTCCCGTCTCCTACTTCCTCCCTCGAAAAAGAAAGTTGATTTGCAATTGCCAGATTCCTTTTCTTAAATATCTAGAAAGACGTAACCCGAGTGACAACTGCGCCGCCGCAGCACTCGAAGGAAGGCTCCGAAGCTTTTCACTCCATTGCTCATATGTGAGAGCATCTGCTGCGCATGCGCATTGTCTGATTGTCTCTCCTAGTTAAGCGTTAGGCGTTAAGCCTTTGATGCAAAGACACGAAAACTCTTTCGAAAATGACAGACACATTTCTGTTGTCTGTCTTTGCACTCGTTCATTTCTATTAACATTTTGTTTGTTTTCATGATATCTGCGGTTGAATGCTTTAAAGCATTCAACCAATAAAAAACTGATGCCTATTACCCAATATATTTCCAAAGCTGTTTGGATCTGATATTAACAGGATCACAGAATCATCCGTTAATGTTCGAATTAGGCTGATGGCCAGAAGGTAGAGATTATTTAATGACCGAGAACGTCAAAACAATCTGATAAAAAGATATTGATATGATTGATATGATTTGATACGATAAAAAATAGAGTAGCACTTTTAAGTTCATTTTTCTATATTAATAAAGAGCAATAACATTATGAGAGTAAATGCTTTGTAAGATTCGGTGAGGGAAGACGTTTATAGTTTTATTAACATGGAAAACTAAAAATGACAATTTAGGCGAAATTGCTAGAAATATGGAAAAGAAGAGTTCATTACTTGTTCCAGTTTCAGTTTCGGTTTTTTGTAAAAATAAAACGCGACTATTAAGCTTTTAAAATTTCTGCGCGACGCCATCTGAATAAATCTGGCTTTATCGATTGCTCGGAATTGTCCTTTGAGGCACGAGAAGCAAATTTCATTTCCTTAAGAGCTGAAAAAAGTTTAGCTTTTCTAATTTGACAAAATACAAGCATTAATTTCATTCGAGAAATTCATTTCGTTACTTAAATGAAATCTAATATCTAGATCTGTTTGGAAATTATATTATTTGTTGAAATAACAGTTGTGTGTTGAATAACGCAAACATTGGGCAGAATACACTCAGGATTCTAACCCGGATTTCCCCCTTCCCGCGGAACAGTGCAATATCCTACACAATACAGGCGGCAAATCGAATCAAATACTTTTCCTACTTTATTAAACTAAGAATATTAATTTCACACAGAAATGAATTGTTGTTTTTTCACTTAAATTAAGACTGATAATTAGAACAGAATTGGAATAAGTGAAACTTTTATTGAAAATTAACTTTCTTTGTTAAAATAACAACTCTGAGACCCAAAGCAAAACCCACTGGGGATTCTAACCCGGACCTCAAGCGTAACCATGAAACAACGCTATAAATAAAAGAGTGTAAAATCGCCTCAGCAATGTCATGAAATGAATCTTACCTAACTTTTGGAATGCTGCTTGGTCCCCTCCGACGTCCCATTGGCATGGGGACTCCTTCCTCAGCAAGCGCTTCCGGGTGACTGCAAAGGTTAACGAAACAACAAAGCCTAAATTGATTGGGGAAGATATTGTGACGATTCATTCAAGTGTTGAAACAATCGATACTCTCGTTACGTCTTTTACATTGTGACGATTGCTTGGAATAATTTCTAACTAAAAGGGAACTTTTTGATTCGTTAGGAAAATGAAATGGTCTGGAATTTAGGAGATTATTTAGTGGGTTTTACAATTGTGAATAAAACAAATGGGCATTTAAAAAAGCACTCACACTAAACACATATTACTCTGTCCTCACAAGGTCATACTAACATGGATCTAATTTTAACACAATTATTTTTGTTTTATAAAAAAATCTTGATCTGCTTGTACAAGGTCAAATTGTTATTCATTATGTGACGTCATGCTAGAATCAACAATAATGACATTTTTTCTCCTCGTGGCCCTCGAGGCACGAAGCTCATCTTCTGTACTTTGCCAATTAAAAGGCAGCAGACGAGAAAAGAATAAAAGACTGTTGATCAGTTTTAGCGTTTGTGTCCTAATATCTATTTAAGGGGTCCAGAATGGTCCTATTAGCCAGATTCTTTTGTCCTGTTTACCGGAGTCTTAATAACGTCTTACACAAGACCGGATCTAGGGAGAGGAGAGAGGGAATCTATGGAGAGGGATCTAGGGAGAGGGGAGGAGGGATCTAGGAGAGGGGGAGGATGGATCTAGGGAGAGGGGGAGGAGGGATCTAAGGAGAGGGGGGAGGAGGGATCTAGGGAGTGAGGGGAGGAGGGATCTAGGGAGAGGGGGAGGAGGGATCTAGGGAGAGGGGGAGGAGAGATCTAGGCAGAGGGGAGGAGGGATCTAGGGAGAGAGGGGAGGAGGGATCTAGGCAGAGGGGAGGAGGGATCTAAGGAGAGAGGGGAGGAGGGATCTAGGGAGAGGGGGAGGAGGGATCTAGGGAGAGGGGGAGGAGGGATCTAGGGAGAGGGGAGGAGGGATTTAGGGAGAGAGGGGAGGAGGAATCTAGGGAGAGGGGGAGGAGGGATCTAGGGAGAGGGGAGGAGGGATCTAGGGAGAGGGAGAGAGGGATCTAGGGAGAAGGGGGAGGAGGAATCTAGGGAGAGAGGGGAGGAGGAATCTAGGAGAGGGGGGAGGGATATAGGGAGAGGGGGGAGGAGGGATCTAGGGAGAGAGTGGAGGAGGGATCTAGGGAGAGGGGGAGGAGGGATCTAGGGAGAGAGGGGAGGAGGGATCTAGGGAGAGGGGGAGGAGGGATCTAGGGAGAGAGGGGAGAGAGGAGAGGGGAGAGAGGGAGAGAGGGGAGAGAGGGAGGGATCTAGGGAGAGGGAGAGAGGGATCTAGGAAGAGGGGGGAGGAGGAATCTAGGGAGAGAGGGGAGGAGGGATCTAGGAGAGGGGGGAGGGATATAGGGAGAGGGGGGAGGAGGGATCTAGGGAGAGAGTGGAGGAAGGATCTAGGGAGAGGGGGAGGAGGGATCTAGGGAGAGAGGGGAGGAGGGATCTAGGGAGAGGGGGAGGAGGGATCTAGGGAGAGAGGGGAGGAGGGATCTAGGGAGAGGGGGAGGAGGGATCTAGGGAGAGGGGAGGAGGGATCTAGGGAGAGGGGAGGAGGGATCTAGGGGAAAGGGGAGGAGGGATCTAGGGAGAGGTGGAAGGAGGGATCTAAGGAGAGAGGGGAGGAGGGATCTAGGGTGGCTAATAACTGGAACGGAGGCGAAAGGAATCTGAAACATACACTCCTTATATAAAAAAATTGCCCCACCCACAAGGAGTAGAATTACGTTTATGCAATTTGAACAATTTGTGAATTTTTTATGTGAAAAATTTAGGTTGCATTATTTTACCTCGGTGCTTCACGTTTTTTGCACACAATGGGCTAAATGGCTAGTGGTGTAATTTAGTAAAAGATGTAATTTTTAACAGACGAGCCTCGGATACGGCATAGATGTTTCTTTTCTAGTGTTGTCTTTCTGCTGAGGTCTCGTGTTACTCACAAACCTTCTCTATGGCGTATTAAATTAACAAGTTACTATCGGACTTCTGCTTTTTCGAGAGGTAAATTTTTATATGGATTTTTGTTAAATTAGCATTAAAATCTTTGGTAAATATTAACGATAATCAGTTTTTACATTGGCTAGAGTTTCAAAGTTTGCTTGCGGCCTAGGCTTCTCTGGACCTGTGAGAGGGACTAACGGAAGTTAACGATTCTGCCAGCAAACAGAGTGACTGCTTTTTCGGACCACGAATTGAATTTGGAAAGATTTTGGAGTAAAGGATATAGAGGATTAAGAGGCCATTGGAACTGTTCAAGTAGTAGTAGTCTTCTTCAGTAAGCGGATTTTGTAGTGGTACATCTCTTGAGGCGTAGGAGTATAAAAGGCTGAGCTTCATCTGTCTTCTCTCTAAAATTCATTTGATTAAGAAAATTAACCACTGGCCGAGGGGCAAGGTAGGTATTTGATCCCGAGGGGTATTCGATCCCCCGATAAGGCCTGAATGTTTCTTTCCATATGTTTATCCTTCTGCTGAGAACTTCTCTGTGTTATATTGATAGACTATCAAAGCCACGCCAAGCGTAGGTATTTGATCCCGAGGGGTATTCGATCCCCCGATAAGGCCTGAATGTTTCTTTCCATATGTTTATCCTTCTGCTGAGAACTTCTCTGTGTTATATTGATAGACTATCAAAGCCACGCCAAGCGTAGGTATTTGATCCCGAGGGGTATTCGATCCCCCGATAAGGCCGGAATGTTTCTTTCCATATGTTTATCCTTCTGCTGAGAACTTCTCTGTGTTATATTGATAGACTAGCAAAGCCACGCCAAGCATATGTCCATTGATAATTTCATTCACAGCTTTCCACCGTACTACTCACAACGAACTATTCCATTCACAAGGTAGGCGACGACATTACCCCCAGAAATATCAGATGCTGTTCGATGGATCACTCTCGACCCACGGCAGCTACGAACCCAATCTGTTACCCCAACAGGGACAGAACTAAGTGGGACCATCCCCACCAAATTTGAGACTGATTGATCAAGTATCCGCGGAACCGCAGGAAAACCGGCATTTTCTGCGGCCGATGACGTCACACATACGCGCCTACTAGTCCACACGTTCACCCAGGAAAAACGGCTATTCTAAAATATGATATTTATGACACCTATCGCTTAATTCAGAAGACGTAGCTTATTTCCAAACAAGTTGTTTGCTGCATTAATTCTTTACCTTTTAAGATTGGCAGAAAAAAGTTTTGGATTTTGAATCGTTGAAAATCGTCAAATCTGAGGATGGGATTTGCTTTTCCTGAAATCAGATACAATTAATTCTTAATCTAAGAGTAGAAAAATGACAACACTAGGTGATGTTACACTGACAGACACTTAATTTAAAATGACTTATTCCGAGGTTTTTTAAAATATTATTCAAGGAATGTAAGAAAGTATTGTTACGTTCCTTGAAAAGTTTTCTAAATATGTTTGATGTCTGTTATGTAGGGTCGCTCTAGATTGTCTGGAACAAGACAAATGCTCTGGTTGCGAAAATCGTAAGGATTTTTTCTTTTGAAGATTAAAAAAACTCTCTTTGCCAAAAATATTCTCAAGGGGGTAAAAAGGGCTTATTTCGAGTGATTTCTCGAGGCGTCAAAATGCCTCGAGCCATTACTGATAATATTTGTGACTGAACACGATGAAAAAGTGCATCCCTCTCAAGAAACTTTTTTGGGCAAGCCGATGTTACACAATGTGCCCTAAACGTGAAAATCTTAAAGGCGCTTTTGAGACGTAAAGATTAAAAATGTTTTTCACTAAATTTTTCTGAAGGAAAAAGGAGTGTTACTTGGCGTCATTCAGTGGGGGAGAAAATCCGGCACGTGGTTATCGATGATACGGGCGAAGCTGATAAGTCGAAATATTGGGTATTTGAGAGGAAATGTTATTAATTAAAAATGAATTGGTATAAAATTAAAATACAGTTTTATTACGAACAATAAAGGAAATGGGAACAGAAAACCATCTTAATAAGGCCTAATCATAAATATAAAATTATATCAAGAGAATTACTCCACAGAGTGAATAGCTGTCAAAGAGAGTTAACATCATCTTAATATTGTAAAGAAACTGATACGCGGAAGTGTAATATAATACAATTATTTTAATAAAATATTCTTCTATAAATCCGTGATTTCCGTTGTAAATATTTTCAATAATTTTCCCGTCCACGACGAAAGCGTTTAATAAAACATTTTCCGGTACCTTAATCAGACAAAAACGAGAAGGGCGCTGTTGTGCAAGTAAATACGTCATTTAAAATTTTACTGAAAAAAAGTGAATGAAAATTGGAAAATTTAGTGACCTAGTGACCATAAAGCTATTGTTTTTCGTCTAAGACGTTTTTAATATTATCTGGGGGAGGGGGGATTGGTAGTGGAGTGATGTGGACAGTCTGTGGACCTTAATTTTATCGATAACTTGAGATAAAGAATTAATTAGGAAGTTTTCAAGAAGAGCGTTTCAGATAAGCACGAGTTAATTGAAGTTTAGCAATTTTCTTCTAACCGTATTGTTATAGAAATGTTGCTTCTGATATTAAAACATTCCACGTGAAAAAGGTGCAAAGCGGTCATTAAAAGAAAGGGCTCGTCTATTAAATATAGATTTCAAACTTTTATTATTCTTCATTAACAAGCGAAACAACTGCTGTATAATGATTAAAATAAGGATGAAATCAAATATTTCACGGAATTTAATTTTCTGTTAATTGATAGGTGGTGTCCCGGTGCCTTTGGCTATTGGTCAAAGGGACCCGGATTCGAGGCATGTATGTGTGTGTTCACTTTCTCTTGAAAACTCGTCTTGCTGACAGTGCTTCTCCATGACGCATTAGACAGGCTGCTGTCAGAACTCTTTGGCAAGCAGCTGCTGAAGCGGTAAGATTTTTAAATTGATTTGATCCTTCTCTGTGGCTAAACGTCTGACATGAATCCGTCAGAAAAACAGACTGACAGACTCCTGTCAGACTTTTATGGCAAGCAGCTGCCTGAGGGGAATTTTCTTTTATGTATTGAAGAAGAGAAATGTCCCAAAGAATTTAAGGATAATGTGACGAATTCACTTTTATCTATCAATGACATAAAATCATTTTTCCGAACTGATATATGGAAAATGAATTATAAGTTGTATGTAAGGTAGAAAATGTTTTGCAATAATTAAGGCCTTGGTTGTTCTGATTTGCCTGAATATTAATTTTCCTTTGGTAGCCAGTAAGTATAGATTTAATAATTTTACAGTTCATTTAAAAAAAAAGAGGGAATGTTTTCACTTTGTCGCTTCTCTGTCTCTCCATTTGTGGACATTCAGTTATTTTGTTTTTAGAGATAACTGAAAATTTCTTTTTGGGTTAGCTAGATACTAATGAAATATTAGGACTACCATTTTCTGAATCTGTTGTTTTTAAAATTCAGCGTTAGAGGGCCATAAAATTGTGAAACGAGAAACTTTTGATGAATATTGTTAACGATTTATTTATGCTGTAGCTTCGAAATTTTGGCGGCAGAATGTGATGATCAACGGATCAATCTGGAGCAATAAGAATAAACAATGACTGAAGTGATTTGATTACAATTAAGGAGTTAAGTAAGGATATGTTTTTAATCTGACTGGTTGGCTTGCAGAGTGAAAAAATTCTGATAAACAAGTTACCAGGGCTGAATAATGGAGGGCAGATTTTGAATAACATACGATATGCTGACGACATGGATTTATTACCAAAAAAATCAAGATTTCGCTTTTTAAAGTAAGCAAAGATGAGTCGAAATATTGGTAAAAAAAAAACAAGTGTATGGGTATTCTAGAAAAATAAAGTATTTATAAATAAGAAATTAAAGTGAAGGCGAATAAATATTTAAAATAGGTAGAAAATTTAATATTTTAGGAAGCATCCTAACATCAAATGATAAATGTGATAAAGAAATGGAAGATTGGGAATGACAATTTATGAAAATGATGAAGATCCTTATAAAGAGAGAAATTTCTATGAAGACAAAACTCAGAGTTTTTGAAAAGTATGAAACCACTCTTAACATAGATATCAAATGTAGAGAAAATATTTTGAAGTATATTGAATAAGTCTTGAACCTGGTTCCCTAAATTTTTTATTTAATAATGTTAAGAGTGACTTCCTCCTTTCAACTAAAGAAGCGTCGATAAATTTATTAAACTCAGATTTTTTTTATTATATACTGCCAGTCCTGATGTTATACACCAAAGAGCCAAAACGTTATGACCAGCGCGTCTTTATGCAAATCGAAGCAACTACAGGTAAACGACGGCGCGTGTGAAGGTCTGAAACGGTATAAATAACACCTGATACTGAACTCTGTTAATCCGTGTTATTCTTGTTCTTCAGACGGGAGAGGCAGCTGACTTAAACGAGTTTGACAAAGACCAAATTGTAATGGCCAGACGACTGGGTCAGAGCAGTTCTGAGACGGCAAGGTGTGGGCTGACCACGGCTCATCGATGCTAGAGGTGAGCGCAGGCTATCCCGTATGGTACGGGCCAACAGAAGGGATACTGTGGCGCAACTCGCCTGCAATTTGAATGCTGGTGACGGGAGTAATGTGTCACAACACACAGTACATCGAACCCTGCTGAAAATGGTGCTGCATAACTGCAGGATGCCCGAGTGCCCATGCTAACCTCGGTTCACCGTTGAAAGTGCCTACAATGGGGCTTTCAACAGGCATCAAAACTGGACCTTGAATGACTGGAAGAAGGTCGTCTGATCCGATGAATTTCATTTCCTCTTGCACCACATGGATGGCCCGGTCGTATGCGTCGTTTACCTGGGGAAGTGTTGGCACCAGGTTACATCGTGGAATGAAAACAAACTGCTGGAGGAAGTGTAATGTTTTGGGCAATGCTCTGCTGGGAAACCTGGGTCCAATCATTCATGTTTAGGAAACTATGACGTCTACCACTTACGTAAACATCATTGCAGACCAAGTACATCCTTTCATGGCAACGGTATTCACCCTCTAGTAGTGCCTTCTTTCAGCAAGATAATGTGCCATGCCACACTGCTCGGATTATTCGAGAATGGTTCGCAGAACATGCCGAAGACTTCCAGATATTACCCTGGCCTCCAAATTCTCCAGATATCAATACAATCGAGCATCTGTGGTTTGTGTTGGAACAGCATATCCGATCTGCAATGGCTCAACCCCTTTACTTATAAGAACTCTTAAAGGATCTAATGATAATGTGTTGGTACTAGATACCACAAGACACCTTTGGAAATCTTGTATCCTCGCTGGGTCTTGTTCACGGCCACCTGCTGTCTTCTTGCACGAGGGAGGTCTTCGAAGCTCCGCCGTCCTTCTCTGAATTTGCACATCTACAAAACGCGCCACCAAAACATCATAAGAGTTGTTTTGGTGGCGCGTGGAGGATCAATATCATATTAGGCAGGTGGTCATAATGTTTTAGCTCTTCGGTGTACATCATAACGTTGGATAATTGGACGATGCCACCACCTTCACAAAGGAGGATCGAAGTTCTTGAAACAAAAGTTTCTTTCACCAGACACAACTCAAATGAAGATATTATTTTTTAGAGCAAATTACAAGATACATAAAACTGCTAATGAATATTAGAAAGAGAGAGAGAGAGTTTATTATGAGGCCTTATTATGAGAAGAGACAAAAGAGAAAATCTGCCTTTAACTGGAAACATCGAAAGAAAGAGGGACGGGTACACAAAGAGTAGGGGTACCATATGTCCTCCGAAAAGGAGACATATCCTCCCTTTTTGCCTCATGCCCTCCTGAAATTAAAAAAAAATATATTCTCCTTTTTGTACAGAGGACGTTTAAAAAGCTTTTGACATGTGTCTGTAGATTTTCACTCGTTACTCCGAAGTTAACAAGCTATGACTTGTTTGAAGGCTTGTCTGAACTTGTCGTTATATGTCAAAAACAAAGACCGTATTACCATTTCTCTCTTCGCTGACGGCGCGTAAAGTTCGGTCTGCGAAATCTGTGTACCGTTGCTATGGAGCTTACCGAAGACGGGGAAAGATTTTACATTTTTACAAGGATACAGTTTGGGGACGACATGGAAAAAATTCATGCCGATTTATCACAAGTACATGTGGATGATGCCTGCTCGCAGGCTCTGTTACGGAATGGATGTGCAAATTCAGAGAAGGACGGCAGAGCTTCAAAGACCTCCCTCGTGCAAGAAGGACCTCAGGTGGCCGTGAACGAGAACCATCGCTGCTGTGCGTGAACTCATTAAGGAGAGCTCCCACATCATAATTCAGGTAATAAGTTTAGATGCCAGTATATCGATTGGCAGCATGCAAACAGTTATTCATCACCATTTACAGTTCCGAAAGATCTGTTCGAAATGGGTACCCCACAAAATGATAGAACAGCAAAATAGGGATAGGGTCGATTTGTACAAGAAGATGCTGGCAATATTTGAACCTAGTGGCCCCAAACTGTTGACAGACATTGTCATAGTCCTATGAGATGTGTTCTATTACTCTACAATTCCATAAAGATCGACAATTGTGTTTGGGATGCGGAAGATGAACCGCATCTTCAAATCCTCTGATATGACTTTCGCTAATGGAAGAGGATGTTCACAATTTTTTTTAATTTCAAGGAGTGGTAGCCGTGAACACCTTACCCGAAAAAATAACTGTAAATAGTCATACTACACCAACATTGTTTTGACAAAAATTGTTAAGGAGATGAAGGAGCAGCGTCCAACAATGAGGGTGTTGAGGGTTCTCCTTCTTCATGACAATGGCAGTGCTCACAAAACCCGTAAGTTACAGCCTATCACGAACAGGATAAAATCAGCTACCCCATCCTGCATATTCAGCCGATCTTGCACCAGTGAGATTTTTAGTTGTTTCTGAAAATTAAAAATAGCTTGCTGGTTAGCCTTTTTCAAGAGTGCAAGACTTTGCAAAATGTGTTCATTCAGAATTGCGGAGTATTCCCCAATCCACCAAACATTCCAGAATTGCATAGACGTCTGCAACTTTGCATAGATGCTAGAGCGAAATACTTGGAAGGACAGCAAAAGTTTGTTGAGGTATGTCCAATGATTTTTGTTTTGCAGATGCATGTTAAGACGCCCCTCGTATTATCCACATTTTTAAAAAAGATTATCGTAGTCCTTGTGATAACACTAGACAGCAAATTTTAACTTTTTTTTCATAATATTGGTTAAATAGGATATTTTTAACTAATTTTGGTCTGCTAAATTCAAATATGGCTGCGAAAAATCTGCAGCACGTACAGTTTTTTTTTCTAAAATACGGATTGATGCATTTCAAATTTCAATGAATACGCATATCTGGGAAATGAAAATAAATGTGACTACTTTATTAAATTGCAACTTAAAACTCATTAATAATTACATGATACAGTGAAAAAAATTAGAAACTCCATAGTTATAGACCAATGAATATAAAGTAACAAATGAAATAATATTGAAACGCAAAATAAGAAAACATGGGTAAGGATCTTTTATACTTACAAGAAGTTCGTTTTTGTCTTTTATGTGTTGAGGTGTCTTACTTCTGCAAGAACCAGCAGTAGTCACCCATCATTGCTGGGTCCTACCTGCCTTCGTATCTCTCCTCCATGGTTCGGATATCCTGGTGAAATCATTCCCCCTTGCTCATCACTGACAGCTCCCAAGTTCTTGGGAAAGAAGTCAAGATGCGAGTGCAAGAAGTGGATCTTCAAAGACATTCGGCAGCCAAGAGTTTCATAGTTTTTGAGATGCTTTTGAATGAACAGATGGTAGTTTTCCTCTTTGTGATTCCCCAAAAACCCTGGATCACAGACGTGAAGGATTTCAATGCAGCGTGCTATTTCATATTCAGTTTTTCTTCGAAGACAGTGTTATTCAGTAGCTTCCTGATCTGAGGACCAACAAAGATCCCTTCTTTGAGTTTGTCATCACTTAGTTTTGGAAATTTTTCCTTTAAGTGCAAAAATCCTTTTTTGTCCATAGCCTTTACAAAGTTTTTCATAAGCCCCAGTTTGATGTGTAGTGGTGGGAGCAGAACATCAGAGGGGTCAACTAGAGGCTATACCTCATATTACTCTTTCCAGGAATGAAAAACATCTCTTTGGGTCAGTCTTTTGTTTTGTAGTTTCCTTTCTGGCCCTACTGTCCCACAAACACAGAAAACAGGAAAATTTTGTGAAGTTCCTTGAAGCCCGGAGCAAGAGCTATATGACTTTTTTTTAAAAACATATTGTCCACTTAAACTGGTCATATTTTAGAGCAGTATTTTTTCCATGCTTTCATAAGTTTTCTTCATTCTCATAGCGTATGTCACTGGAATGGAAGGTTTTTAGTTTCCTTTTTGCAGAAGGACAGCTTACTTTTGACGAATCTATAAAAGACGCCATTTCTTAGGGTCGTGAGTTGTTTCAATTTCTTCCATCAGCCGTGAAATAATATGTACAGAAACACAAACCATCTTGCATCTCATAATAAGCAGAGAAGGCCAAATTTCTCTTTCTGAATACAGAAACTCTGGTACCCTTGGCTAGAAGATTTCACTCTCGAACCTAAAACCTCAACTTTTTGTTTGAAAAATCCTAGGTCTCGAACAAGATCATTTAGTTCATTTTGCTGAATCAGATGAGGCTCGTCTAACTCTTTAGGGATGTATGTAGGATCAGGATATGTATGTGCCTCAAAGTCTTCCTCTGATGAATGTGAATCCATCTCCTCCCAGTTGGTTGGAGGTGTTGGTATAGGAAGATCTTCTCCATGAGCTTCTCCATGAGGGCTTTATGGCTGAAGGCACGTTTGGATATTATATTTTGCTTTTGTTTGAAAAGCCCGACACTCTAGTTAAGAATAGCAATCATGCAAGTGACTAGTTGGCTCACACCAAACCATTGACGCTGCAAAGGGCATGGATTTTATCTTACCTTTCAACCATTCACTCAGGTCAACAAAGCACAAGTGGAACCCATGTTTTGTCCTGATCTCCAACACGACATCCAAAATACAAGTTATATGCTTTCTTCGCAATCTTTGTCAATGAACGACCTTGGGATTTTAAAATATAATTTCTACACACATAACAAAACTTATTTGGCACATTAACACATCCGCGACGCTGCCTTTGTACCATTTAAACGCCAAAATTCACTCTTCAACTTACAGCATGTGTACCTCTTACAATGAAAACAAGAATGGCGGTCTGAGGTTAAGGTACTGTTACATGTTTTCTCTCACTTGGCAACCAGTGTTGCCAGCCACAAAAAATAAAATATCTAATATTCTCCCAATTGCCTGGAGGTGTTGTTATAGGAAGATCTTAACAGGAGTCAAAATGGCCAATAACATAAAAACGTGATGTGCTAGCCGTTTTTTAAGCACCTGAAAAATAGTTAAAGGCAGCTACAATTGTTCATGTTATAAAAAAAACCTTGTAAATCAGTGTAATTATATGGGAATTAGTTTACTTTCTGTTCTAGGTAAAGTTCTTTGCCTGATTATAATTAATAGAATTAAGAATTTGGTTTATGGACAACTGCATGATGAACAGTGTGGATTCAAGAAGTATAGGGGATGTATTAATGAAATATTTTGACTCAGCAGTTTTTTAAAAGTGTTTAGAATTTCAGAAACCGATGGTTACTAACTTATAGATTTCAAAAAGGTTTTTGACTGTATTGTTTGTCATACTTGGGTTGATTGTTAGATCACATGGAATGCCTGACAAGTTAGTCAGCATAATGAAAGTAGTTGCTTTACATGAAGCCAATCTGGAAAATAAAAGTAATTTGAATGCCGAACTTTAAAGCATATGTCGAACTAATATCCCCTTGCGAGCGGATTAATTGAATTGAAATGTCGCCACATCATTATATATTGTGGGGTTTAATAAAAGATGTCTATTTTGTGACTTGAAAATCAATGTTTATTTATCTCTTGGTAGGCCGTCCCATGGCCGAGTGGTTAGCGCGCTTGGCTACTGATCTAAGGGACCTGGGTTCGAGCCCCGGGTAAGGCATGGTTGTATGTGTCGTTTTTCTGCTGAGGTCCTGCCATCCTCTCAGATCTTCTACTTTGGCATATAAACTGACAGACTCCTGTCTGACCTCTGTGGCAAGCAGCTGCTTGAGGGGGTATTTTTTTATTTATTATTTCCATTCGCAATTCGATTACCAAAATCGAGGCAATATCTATCCAGATAACTTTGGTTTGGTGTGTGTTACCTCTGAGCGGCACTTTTTTGCACACCATGGGCTAAATGGCCAGGTCACATGGACCCCAAAGGCTCAGAGAAGGTTGGGGGAGGGGACCCACTGGAACAGCTGTTGGGAGACAGATGGTAGCCTCCCGTCAAGGACATCCAGCGTGTTCTTTAACGTGCACAGGGTATGGCTCTCCCGTACACGGGACCACGGCTTAACGTCCCATCCGACGGACGAAGGCCTTTCCAAGCCCATCGGTGTCCCCTACTGACCGTGGGCAGGGCGGGGAATTTTGCGGAGATAAATCTCAACGCTGACCCAGCTGGGACTCGAACCTAGGAACTACAGATTACGAGCCTGGCGCGCTACCGACTGAGCTACCCCCGCCCCTTCCAGATATCCTAGAGTCTTTTAAGAGATATCATCTGTATTTCAATATACTATTATTAAATTTTCATTTTTATTTTTTAACGATAGCAAGTGCTTTACAACCCAAGGGACTGCCATAACTTAGCAGCCTCTTCAGATTTACTCTGGTTTCTAAAATAACAGGCAAACACTTAACGGTAGTTTACATTGCCGCCAATAATTTGGGTTTTTTCATGAATGCATAGATAGGCTAGACGTTTACATTCAGCCAGGTAGTTGGTCAGTCAGTTATTGGCGCCAGTAATCCAGCCAATGTAAACTAGCCTATGCAAAGGACTCACCTACTGGCTATGTAGGTTAGGTTCAATAACACTGCAGCAGTTCTGTGATGAAAAAGGAAAGATATCATTAATGAAACGAAAATATTTTCGTATCATTAATGAAATCAATCTCTGGGGCATAAATCAAAAACAAGAAGCATCGGAGATGACAAAATATGGACTGTTTAAGAAACCCTAATTTTTTTAATGTTTAAAGAACCCTGTATTTTTAATATTTAAGAACCGTAATTATTTTTTTTAATTTTTTAGTCAGTGAGATCGAGATGGCACCGTTAGTAAGTGATTTCTATTTTTTTCTGAAAGAGGAGAACGGTTGAGCTGAATCGGTTTATTGAATAAACAATAAAAGAAACGAAACATCTTTGTTTCCCATAATTTTATTTCCATCATAAATCATAAGACAAGGGATTGAATTGCAAAGATCTGTAAAAGCTTTTCATCTCTGCATCAACTGGATTTCTTTTGTATTCCGCCATGAAGGGTCAACTGTAAAGAGATAAGAATTCTGATAAAGATGAAAAAACGCTTTTTAATATAAAGCTTGAAAATTTGTGTTAAACTAAAATAATTAAAAATGTAATTAACAGGGAATAATTATTCCATTTGGATTCACAGAAAGTTCATTTCCTTCACTGATATGAGAAAATTCAAACAGTTTTGTGTTTAACGTTTTCTTTATTATGTATTAGTTGTTGATTTTAATGGTTGAATATTTTGTAATACGGTATAGAACATATTCATAACGCCTCATTAGCAGTTGATGATTGAATTACAGATGGAAAAGAGGAAAAGAGGAGAGAATTGATAAATAGTGGCCGACTCTCAGATAAAGATTGCGCGGATTTTCTTTTCGTGAAAACGGAAATTGTTGCATTAGAACGGAAAAGCTGTTTTAAGAAAGTGTTTCATTTAACGCGGAAAAACTTTTAAAATTTTTATAGATACGTATATAAAAGCTGGAACAGTTTTGTGCCCATTTTGATGTGTAATCACATGTTCATAAACTAAGTGAAAACACTATGCACAATAATTATGCGTGTCTCGCTTACCGTATTTTCTGTTTTATAAAACGCAACTTTTTTCCCCTTCTTAATGCGTCTCTTACATTCGATAGCGTTTAAGAATGGAGGTCGAAAGACGGGGAAAAAAAGTGCAAGAAAAATAGGTGCGAGTAAAAGAGGATTGTAAGCCCCCAATCTTATTTGGCGGGATGCCAATGGGCTCGAAGTGTTGATTAATAAACCAATTAAATATTATTCAAGGAAGATATATGAGGTTTGGTTGTTATCTGAAAACCTTCCATTGACCTCTTCTGATAAGATAACGAGAGCATTGGCTTCAAAAGTTTGCAAAATAGGTCTTAATTGCTTGTAAAAAGATTAGAGAAAAAACATTGGAAAACGCCCTTGACTATACAGACGATGAGAAAGCAATTCGGGAGAATCTGTAGACTCGGATTGGGAAACTGGATCTGTGAGTGATGATGATTAGAGAACTTGTTTTAGGAAATTTTTAGTTTCGTGTTGATTTTCTTTGTTGATCGAAATAAAGCAAGTTTTATGTTTTAATATAAACGATTCCTATTATAATATTTTTCTTTCTGAAAACCTATTACTATTTCATTGCTGCCTCTTACAATCGATGACGTCTTATAATAGAGAAAATGCGGTATATTTCATTTCATTTGTAGACTGATTCAAGCAAGAATTATAAATTGTATCCCTGGCTTGCTACTCGAATATTTAATTTAATTTTGGTCTCTGATTTTAGAGTGTGGCCTTGGAATGAAAATAAAGTGCCGACATAGTTCATTACATTTACATTCAAATTTAATTTCGTTTTATTAAGACCCTTTTTTAAAATAAATATTTAGCAAAGAGAACTTTCAACAGATTTTGAAAAATAATCAAAATTTTCTGTGGGGATCTTCTCATGTGTACTAATATTTCATTGAGGTTTTGCTTTTATAGCAGCCTTTTAGACACATAAGGAGAGGGTCAGTACCATTTTTTGTGGCCCAAAATTGCAAACAAATGTTAAAAAAAAGAAGAAATTTTCAGTCTTTATTTAATCTTAGAGCAATAAATAATTCATTTTGTGTGCACTTTATAGCTTTTAAATAATTAAGAAGAGAAAACTAAGTATAAGAGACGAAAGATGAAGTGAGAATCACTCGTATCTTGTCGCGTTCATGAATGTTGAGCGACAATAATATCATGCGATTATTTAAATATTTTCTATGGGGTCTCTTTCCACGGACTACATTTTGGGAAACTATGTTTTGTAATATACAACAGAAGATTCGAGGCAACACTGCTTTCCTCTGCTAAAAAATCTATAACACATTTGCTACTTTTTTTGTAAAATGAGTTGTTTCACATGACAGGGGGTGGGGCGGGGGTTCTGCTCATAATCTGCAGTTCTCAGGTTCGAGCCCCAATTGAGCAGCATTGAGAATTTTCTCTGCTAATTCCCGTTCTGTCCTTGGCGAGAAAGGAGACACCAACGGCTTGGAAATGCCGCTGCCCTTCGTATGGGACATTAAACAGTGGCCACGTGTGCAGGAGAGCCATATTCAGTGCAGGTAAAAGAGAACACGCTGAATAGCTTTGACGCGATGCTTCCATCAGTTTCTTCACTGCTGTCTAGTGGATCCCCTTTTCCAACTTTCTCTGAGTCTCTATGACCTGGCCAATTAGCTCATTGGGTGCAAAAAAAGTATTGCTTGGAGATAAAAACAACCCAAATTAACACGAACAAGGGCAACCCGATGATAAAATATCCTAATTCACGATAGTATTTGACATGAAACTAACTCAATATGCAATCAGTGGGGATTGAACAATGACTACCTACTATGCCGTGTGGAGTTCCCTTGGGAATCGCATGCTAGAAGATGACATAACGCTGGACGCTACTAAATTGTAACTCTGAAGATATTTTCAACTAATCTAACTGTAAAGCACCCTATGGTTGGATAACAGGCACCAGAGTATTGATGAATGAGCCCAATATCCAACAGGTGTTGAATTCTGGGGGTTGGCTGGCCACGTGAGTGAGTAGATTGAGGTCGTCCGAGTTGTGCATTGTCTTGTTTAAAGATGTTATCATTAACGGAGAACAAGATTATCGTTTAAGAGTGTGCTTGACCTGCAACAATGTTCAAGGATTCCTCACCTTTCATCCCTTGTCCCCTGTATTAGAGGACAAAAAACATCCCTACAGAGCATCAACCGAACCATTGGCCTGCACTGGCTGTGCAAAGCACATCGGAATCATTATCACAAGCTGCTTTCGCCTCCCTGCAGCCGTTCATCTTCATGAAGCAAAGGAAAAGGGATTCATCACTCGCATCACACCTTTTCCCAATCGTCCACTTTCTATGTGTGATGTTCCAGACACCATTGATGTCACAGTTTTGGATGGGAAGAGACGACACGTGGACTATGATGTACAAAATGATGACGGATTCGACGCATTGTTCTACAGGAAATCAGTTGGGAATGTCCAGCGTTGGATTCGCAGGTGGATGTCTCAATTGTTCGTCTTCAGAAAACGTTGACTCATCCTGCGGTTCGTATAGATATATTGTGTTTCCCATCAGAATTGCTGCGCGTTCAATGCGAAATCCAATGCGTTCGTATCCCCATACACCTTGCAAAGCTGTTCTGAAACAATCAGTGACTCTTGCTGTTTATGAGACAGAGACAATCGAACATCGAGCACCAATATTCCGACCTCCTTTGAATTCGATAAATTTCGCGGTTTAGGCATTTGATTACGTCACCTTTTAGCTCACACGTCTCACACACTTCACAACCAACTGAAAGTTGTAACTGTTAGCGTAGTACTACAGCTTAAATTCCGTTCGCACCGTTCATTAGTGAACACAGCTAGTTCACATCCAGAAAACACAACATTTCCATTGCAGAATAATATCTCCCCCTCCATTTCAGAGGTTTTTAAAGAAATTTCTTGAAAAATGAGTGAAATATGCAAGAGATAAATTTTTTGTCTCTTATTCTTACTACCATTCTCAAGAAGAGCACTGTCTCGTTGCCCCTCATCATGGATGCATACTCGGGTGGTCATAATTCAATGTCTATTGAGTGTCAGTCTGAAACTGTTCCTCAAAAAACGTGTGCATCAAATGAACACATACAGAATAGGAAATATTTAAGGATCTTTTTATTTTAATGAAATTTGGTGAGTTTATTATACTTTAATCAATTAAAATACTTTATTTTCATCACTTTAGACTATATATATAGTACAATATAAACAACCCAAAAGCATTCGCTTATCTAGGTTGTTATAGTTAACATTGCATGAAATAACAAAAAACAGAAAGCACATTTCTAACAAATTAATTACAACCAAATTATCCCCACATCAGTTGAGTGTGACAAACAAGAATTCTCGCTTTTTTGCAGATATAAAAATGACTCTTTTCATTTCAAAACAGAGGAAAGAAAACACTCTTACTAAAATAGAGTACGAGAAATGTAAGCAATAAAAATGTGAATTCTAATTTTTATCGCAGAACTATATACCTATAGAAAACTACTTCTGACAAATTTTGATTTTCTTTATTATCAAAGGATTGCGATAAATGTTCGATCAAAAAAAAAATCTCGAGAACTAGTGAATTTCTGCAATCCGACTTTTATTTGGAAAGATATCATGATTCTAATTAAACTATACCGGTGCTCAAAAATTAGGCAGCAAACACAAAAGCACGAATTACAAACAAGTCCTTCGTTGGATTTCAATGCAATGTAACGAACAGATGAAGTCTATGATCATATATCGCACTAATACCTGAAAAATAAACGAATTGCCATGAACATTTAATGAGATATTCAAATCAGAAAATCATTACCTCAAAATGGGATATAAAATTCAGTGATCGTTTTAATATGGTGTGTGAACACCTCAGACAGCAATACAGGCTGCACAACGACTCATCCTGCTGCTAATCAGGATGCCAACGACAGTTTGAGGAAGTATTTGCCATTCATGTATGAGTGCAGATCGGAAGTGAATTTCTGGGAGATGGATTACAACCGGTGATGCGTCGTCCTAGAGCATCCCAAACTTGATCTATTGGACTTAGGTGAGGCGATCGGGAAGGCCAGTTCATAAGGCTTGTGCTTTCACTCTCAAGGGATTGGTCCACCAAGAGTGCATTATTGTCCATTAACACGGAATCAGAACCCATTGCTACGAGAAATGGACCAGCATAAGTTTGAGGATCTCATTGCAATGCCTTACAGCTGTTACAGTCTCTCCTGGGAAGACACGTAGGTCTGTGAGGCCATTGATAGCGATGCCTGTTCACACCAACACGCTAAGTTTCAAAACTCTTTCTCAGAGGTCAATGGGATGATATCTGTTTCCAGACGAATAGTCTTTGGGAATCTGCAGACTAAATCGGGATTCATCAATGAAAAGAACATTGACCCCATTGACGTTGAGTCCAGTTGCGATGTTGTCAAGACCAATTCAGTTGGGCTCTAAGCTGGTTGGACGTCAAGTTTGCGTAAATATACATCTATTACACTAATAAAGTTCATTTTAAGTAGCCATTGAATGCGAACCTATGATAATCTGCTTATGTGTAATGTTTTACGAATGTACGAATTTTTTCAATGAATGAAACAACTGGCCATCTTGCATAAAGATGACTTGCCTGGAGACTTTGGGGGCAGGGTGGCTCAGTTGGTAGCGCGCCAGGCTCGTAATCTATAGTTCCCAGGTTCGAGTCCCAGCTGGGTCAGCATTGAGATTTATCTGCGCAAATTTCCCCGCCCTGCCCACGGTCAGTAGGGGACACCGCTGTGTTTAGAAAGGCCGCCGTCCGTCGGATGGGACGTTAAGGCCCCATGTGCGGGAGAGCCATACCCTGTGCACGTTAAAGAACACGCTGGATGGCCTTGACGGGAGGCTACCATCTGTCTCCCAATAGCTGTTCCAGTGGTCCCCTCCCCCACCCTTCTCTGAGCCTTCGGGGTCCATGTGACCTGGCCATTTAGCCCATGGTGTGCAAAAAAGTGCCGCTCAGAGGTAAAACAACCCAACTCAACCCTGGAGCCTTCTGGACACAGTTTGCTAGGATACACCCATTCCATTTATGCAGTGAGGTCGAAAGTGAGCGGGCATGTTGTGTGGGGTCTATGCCACCTTGCATTTAGGAGCAAGCAACGATCGTCCTTAGCCCTTGGACGTCCAGGAACAGGTCAGGTCTTCTAATGATGGTTTGTCCTGTTTGAAATCGATCCCAAAGGCGATTTACAAAGCTACGATTCACATTTAGCCTTCTGACAATCGATTGCTCGCCATCTCGTTTCTTCCCTGAAAAGATTTCTTCTGGCCATTATCTAACGGTTGGCTATCTGAGATGTCGTACGTCAAGACTCACGAACTGACGTGTACGTACAAATGAGGTGCTTTTTATACTGATCTGTTTCGCATGTGCGACTGTATTTAACGAAAATTTCGTGTACATATTTGAACTCAGCGTCGTTTTTTTATGTAAAAAAATCTGAATTTTGTTATTTATTGTCAATTATACATAAGATACGCTGATTCTTGCATTTGTTGCTTAAATTTTGAACATTATTGCATATTAAATTGGTTTCGTTTTTAAACTTTTTCTTCTGCCTTTAAAATGAAGTACTTGAAATTAACAGAATTAAAACTTCATAAGATTACTGACCTTAAAATTTGACTTTGAATATTTCGAAACGTGGTCTCCTGTGTATGTTTTTTAAAATAAAATCTGTCGAAACGTATTTAGTATTTACATTGGTTTCCATAAATTAAGGAAAATCCCTATGTTAAGTCAATGGGAAGCTAACGTCAAAGCTCTATAACTTCTAAAATAAGTTTTTCGTTTTGAAATATGTGATTGCAGATAATAAAGATCTCAATCAAATAAATCAATATCTCGATTTTCAACAATATTCATTCAGCATTTAATGAGTTATGGAAGGAGGCATCGCTATCAATGGCCTCACAGACCTACGTGTCTTCCCAGGAGAGACTGTAAGAGCTCTAAGGCATCGCAATGAGATCCTCGAAACTTATGCTGGTCCATTTCTCGTAGCAATGAATGGGTTCTGATTCCGTGTTAATGAACAATAATGCTCATTTGCTGGACTAATTAAAACTTAGTAATAAGTATTGTATCAAAGTGTTTAAAAAATAAGTTTATATTTTAGAACTTTGTGTAAAGAATTCTTTCAATATTCTAATATCACTATAGTTTTATATACGTTTCATAAGACTGGCATTGCTCTTGTTAAATAGTCAAACTTTCATAACTCATTAAATATTGAACGAATATTGTTGAAAATCGAGATATTGATTTATTTCATTGAGATCTTTGTCTGCAATCACATTTTTCAAAATAAAAATACTTATTTTAGGAGTTATAGTGCTTTAACGTTAACTTCCTATTGACTTAACATACTAATTGTCTTTAATTTATGGAAACCAGTGTATTTTCGGACGAAAATGGGTTCCTGAGTTATAAATATTCGAAAAAATTCATGTTTAGTAAAACCATGGATATCTTTACAAAGTAGCTCAATAAAGTATGAAACGACATTAACGTTTTGAAAAAAATGCGAAGGTTGACTGAAAACGTATTCAGTTTATGAAAGCTGTCACTTATTAAAAAAAAAATTCATGGTAGAACAATGTTCTTTTTAATGAGGAAGGAGATTTGAATTTCATTTCATAAACTCCAGTGAAATGTAGAAACTGAAACATCACATTGTTAGTTATTTCGGTTGACAGTATCACATATCAATGATGTCTTCTTGTATCGAATAAATCTTCAGAGTTTGCATAAATATATATCTATTATACCAATAAAGCTTATTTTAAGTAGTCGTTGAATAATGCAAACCTATGATAATCTGCTTACGTGTAAAGTTTTACGAATGAATGAATTTTTTTTCAATGAATGAAACACTTCTAAATGTTTACAAGGAATTGGGAAGCCATAGAAGTTTTTCGACTTGGGAAGCCATATTGGATTCACAGTAGTGTTCTTGTCACACAACTGTGAAACCAAAATGGCTGCTCATCGTGTTCTGTGGGCGATATTTATTTACTTGAATTGTCCTCTGGATGAGCTTCCTTTGAACAAACCGTAATATATATATATCTCAAAGGGGTTGAAACTCATATTATTAGAAGAGGACAATAACAGTCCATAATGAGTGAGATCGATTCGAGTCCCAAAAACAGGCCTTGATCCCTGTGAGTCGTGCTTTGTAAATATTCATCTTATCGTATACCTTTGAAGCTGAAAAAATACAAAATATTGGTGTCGACCTATACGTTGAGAACAAAGTGTATATCTCACATTCATTCGAGTATATTTTAAAAAACATTGCTTTATTTCATATATTGAATATTACTTACCTAGTCTGTTTATATCCGGCAGGGGAGACCGTTTATATTCCAGAAGTATCTGACTTTAACATCTAACAATGCATTTTAATCAGCTTGGATTGATGCGTGACATGTCGGCTAATACAGCGAGCATCAGCCAAAGCAAAACTTATTTTGCCTAAAATTCTGTGTCCATTATATAATGATGAAAAATATTAAACATAAAAAAGGACGAGTTTCCCATAAATCTTGCCTTATGATTTCATTAAATTAATGCATTTTCTTGTGATGAATATAATTAGCCTTTTCTAGAAGTTAGTTATATCTTATGCACATGGATTACTAAGATTGAAACCTTACTAAGATTGAAATAATTGCTGACGTTGCTACAGCTAACACAAAGTTTGGCTCTTGAAACAGTAGGCAGCTCCATAATCACTATGCCAGTTAAGGTTTATCATACATAGGCCCGGATCTAGAAAAAAATAAGCAAAGGGGTGGGGGTGCGGTGGGGGGGGGGGGCAAGCGTAGCAATGAAGCCAGAAAAAGGTGCGGGGAGGGGGAGGGGGAAAGACTTCGATTGCAGTGCTGCATCTCCCCTTCGTTCAGATGTGTTTAAAAAATTTCTTCCAAAAAAGTGTGTAAAATATGCACATGTTTAATAATTTTGGCCTCATTACCCTTACTACCATTCTTAAAAAAAGGAGGGGGATGACATGGCCTCTCTTGTCCGACTCGCCCCACAGATCCTGCCGTGGTTTTTCACAAATAATAGAAAGGAGGAAAATAAAAAAAAAATGAAAAAAAACCCCTCAAGCAGCTGCTTGCCACAGAGGTCTGACAGGAGCCTGCCAGTTTATATGCCATAGTAGAAGGTCTGAGAGGATGGCAGGACCTCAGCAGAAAAACGACACATACATCCATGCCTTACCCGGGGCTCGAACCCAGGTCCCGTAGATCAGTAGCCAAGCGTGCTAACCACTCGACCACGGGACGGCTTGGAGGAAAATAACAGGAAGATAAAGATGACTATAACTAAAAGGTATAACTATACTGAATTTAAAATAAATAAATTGAAGTAAATTGATATAGATATAGAAACAGTTTTTGTTAAACTTTTTCTCATCAGTATGCTTCTTTTTGTTGGGATGTCGTATTGCTTTCCATTTTCTGTGAGCGTTAACACGCTTCGCACACGCTGGTTTTAAAAAAAAACGCTTTGTTTTTGCTTTGTTGTTTGAAGTTTTATCTGTCCGTCTGCAGACAGTAATTTTTTTGCTTTTAGATATAAATTAAAAATGTTTTTGGAGTAGGATGAGTATAAAATATTCATCTGATACAATAGGCTACACTGATCTGGCAGCCAACCAACACCTCCTATAGCAGAAGGCCAGTGGACCATCTGATATCTTTAATTCATTTTATGAGCTCCAATCCTGGGGTTATATCTCGAAGTCTAAACTAGTGCCTGATTGGCAATAACCAACGTTAAAACACATAAATCCCAAAGGAGCCACAAGGGTAAAGCAAATTTGCTAAAAAATCACAACTAAAAGTAAAACAAGCCAGTGTCAAACACCATTAACTTTGGATGCTTGAACTGGTTCAAAACCAAGGGATCGTAATAGATCAAGAATCTTTAGTCCGGTCACTTATCCATTCAAGAGAGAAGCAACAAAATTATAGGCTTGGATGCCTGCTGAGATTCTCTCAGTCCAGTCCTTAGCCATCTTAAATTTAAGACAAAATATTTTAACTTTGAGCAATACATTACCCAAATTCAATTTCCTGAAGCATTCCAGGATATCTTTTACTTCCTTAGCAAAGTCAAACGTTTCCTCCTCATTTGCTTTGCTCTTTTTAGTTTGTACATTAATTGTGGCCTTCCCTTTGTCTGAAGGCTTAGTAACTGATGGAGCAATGTTAGATTTTCCTGAAATCTCTTCAGGAAGTCTAGTAGCTTGTGCGTAGATCTTATTGGGTTGTACATATTGGGGTATCTTATTTTTATCCTTCTTGGGTTTTTCGAAAGGAACTCTCTATTGGGAAGTTTGGGAAAGAGCTCACAGCCTCTGTAATTGGCCGTGTGCTCTTTCCCACAGTAAGCATAGGTCGGTGGACCATCCTTATGTGTCCTGGCACAGCGCATTTGACACATCTCGGGGTGTTGAAGCAGATACCTTGAGTGTGCCCATAACGCTGACATTTGTGACATTGTGTTGATCCTTTCCTCCTTTGAAAGGACTCAACAGTGATCTTTAGATGGAAAAGATCAATCAGGTTGAGGATCTGTTGGTTGGCATCTGTTTTTGCCAACTCAATGAGAAATATAGGTAAGGGAGTCTTGTCCCTGTATCTCTCAAGTTGAGAAATCTTAAGGGTTATGATGCCCATTCCGGACAGCTCTTGTGCCAGGTCTTCAAAAGCGATGTCATCTGGAATGTTCTTGATGATCACCTTCAAGTTCTTTTCTGACTTCAGTTGGTTTGTATGAAAGGTAAACTTTTCTTTTTCAAAGAAATTCGTAAATGCTCTATAGTCTAGGCTACATTTCGTTTGGACTCTAATGGTCTCACCAGATTTATTTGCTGTAAATGCTTCGAGAGCCAATAAAACAGCTTTTTGTGAGTATTCAACCAATTTTTAGGTTGCCTCAAAATTATTGGTGGTATTTTGTCCCTCTTAACTTTATTCTGAAGTGAGGAGAATTTCTGTGCTTGTGAAGATGTTCCTACGTCGTCACTTATGTCACATTGTTCCTCTGAAGCACACTGGCTAGAGAGTAAGGAATACTTATTTTGACTAATGATAAAAGGTTTTTCTGTATTTAATGGCCTTTTGCATCCCTTTTTAACAGGTTTGAAACCTTGATCACTCTCATCTAACTTGCTTTTTTCATTATCTTCAATAGGTGAAGGATCCGTAATATCAACACTGGTGGCAGCAATGAGCTGCATAGTAGCATTACTGTAACATTCCTCAGAGCAGTCAATGAGTAGATAGAGTTCCTCTAACTCATTACTGTAACACTCTTTAGCTGCTTTTTCTAAATCAAAACCCTGAAGAATAGCCTGGTTAAGTTCTTCAACTTGCTCTGGACTCATTAATAAATACGAAATGGAGGAAGCAACTCAATCTTTTTATTGAGTGCTTTTAAAATTTTCTTTTGTTGATCAAGGAATTGACAGCTAAGTTTAGTTTTCCCAGAATCCGAACTCTCTGGGTGGTTCGATTTCCAAATTATAGCTTCGGATGCATCTGTGCGGTCCGATTGAGATATTTCAAATTTCGGTGTCTCTGTGCGGTCCGATCTGTTTTTTTAGAATTTTAGCGGTAGCTGACATCATGAAATTTAATATGAATTTCACGAAACAAAACGAAGGTCAAGCTCCAATTTATTGAAAAACAAGAGTGAATAATTGTAAAAACTTTTTACAAGTGAATTTGGAACTTGTAAACTCTTTCACAAGTTGATTAAATGTCAATATTACTTTATTGTATACAACCAGGCTTGGTTGCATACAATAAAGTAATACTGATATTTAATATAACTAGATAATAGACACAGCAATTTCGAAACAATTCGAGCTTATATTAGTCGAAGTAGATTCCTTTATCGGAACAGTATAACTTATAAGACAACTTCAATGGAAGTTTACAAGGCTCTAAAAATCTGACAATTGTAAAATTGTCAGAAACAGAAAATATATAATTAATCTCCAAGAGAAATTAAGAGCGAACAATAAAATATGCAGGCAAAAGACTGCAATTCGCAGAATATGTAGGGATTTCAAATTGAAATCTCTAAAATTCTAAACACATGCTAAAGTTCAAATAAAATATTAAGCTATTTCTAACTTATCCTGCCGACTCGATATCTTGGACAGATACCCGATCTCGCCCAAGGCTATTAGGCAATTTAAGTAAAGGTTTAGCTAACTAAATTTCATTTCTTGGAGCTAGGCAAACACACGTCCGCTTCCTTCCACGTCAGAGCTCCCCGGAATCTCCAGTGGGCCAAGTTATGACATTAGCTTCTAAAGTAGTCCTACTATCTAGGTCGTTCTTATATTTTAATTTCTGTTAATATTACTATACTGGTGGACAATTGTGTTAATCTACTTTCTATTGTTTATCTATAGATGTATTTTAGTTAGAAAGGAGATTATTCGTATATAATATCAAATATCATAATTCTAATTAATATAAATAATTTTTCTAAGTAAAATATATTTATGGATAAACATTAGTATGAAGATTAACACAAGAGTCAACCAGTAATAATATTAGAATCAAATATATAAGACTTGTTTATATGGTAGGACTACTTATATAACGTCATAAATTTGGTACACTGGCTTTCTGTTATAGGAGATGTTGAGCCAACCCCTTCCATTCCGTTATAGAAGAGAACATATCTTTTGAAACGTATTAACCGCCTGCACCATGAGAAGGCGCAGTCGGACTTCAGGTGCTAGGCATCGCCGTTGTGGGTATCATCGCAGGAGATTGGTACACAGCTCTCCTTCCAATGTATATCTGTCTACCACATACAGACCAAGAATAATGTAATATATTAATACACAGCAATAATATTTCTCATAAAGTGAAAGTTTATATCTGGGAGAATAATTTAAACAATTAATATATGAAGATTCCAGCAGACAGAACTAAAAGTAATACATCTCAGTTAAAACTGTTTAAATTAGTAAAATTAAAAGCAAAGAGTGCTGTCTCTGAAATTGAATTAATTATGATTTATCTTGCAACATTTTACGACAAAGAAAATTCCCATAAGGAGGCAAAATGTCTTTGAAATTATCATGTCCCTGCCGCTTAAGAAGAGAAAGTCAAAGGAAATGAAAATGATCATCATCCATAAATCTTTCCTGATGCACTCTGTCTTGATACTGTTTGCCCTGTGGATGCAGAATGATCCGAAACAAATTGTCAAATCCGGATAATGTCTGGTAATTGCATATTATCGATAGTCTCGAAGTTTTGCGTTTGTTTGGAGGCACAACATCAGCTGCCTCTTTCAATCGTCTCCAGAGCCTTGAGATCACATTTAGAGACATAATAAGCCATCTTGCACCGTCAGCTTCTCATTGTGTTCGTCTGAGAGAATTGTCGAAATTAATGATTCAATCGCCATCATCTTCCCATGCGAAGGATTACAGCAGCAGGCCGGCGAACTCGGCGCAGGTTCTTGTTTCAAAAATTGTTTATAAAGTTTTACTCTTATTTTTGCAAAGAAATTCAGTTCCCAAAACATGGATATAGTAAACAGTCGCCTTGTTTCGTCTATTAAAAATTTTACCTATGACCTCAGCAGCGAATAAAAACAGGAAGTTATAATTCTATTTGTGCTCTATTCCAAATAAAAAAATAACGAGAAAAATCGTGCGATAAAAATATAACCAACTTGGAAACATTTTCATTTGATGTTTGGATCTCGATTGCCGGTTCTTGATATACCTTTTTGTGTCAAATATTAGAATCATTATTTCCTATCATAACGCATAATCACTCTAATTTAAATCAAGATGTATTATAGAGCAGTCCTGTCCAACGCAAACTTACTGAAAAGCCAGTAGGGAAAAAAATCTATATTCTTAAGGAGCCGAAAGAAAAATTCTGTGCTTAAAACGAAATCATACATTTTTAATGAAAAATAAACCAAAAAAAAACTTTATTTTAAGGAATCAAGAAAATATCTTGATTGAAAAACATGCATATCTTTTTTTTTGCATTCACAACGATCATTAGGATTATTTAGTCACTCTCTTCGCTATTGCATTCTGCTAAAACTGTTTTAGGGGAAAATTGTCTTGAGCCGGGGATCCGAACCCACGTCCTCCTGATAACATATAATATATAACTAATGCCCAATATTAGAATACAAGAGTGATGATAGTGGCTTCAAACAAAAAAATATTTATTTTTAATAAGCATTATAAATTGTCAAAATCGTTCAGTGATGCACATACGAATATTTGGTAAAAAAAATTGCAATTCATGAGCCATATTCAGTACTCGAAATCAGTCAGTTCCTTGGACACTACTTGATTTTTCTAGCCGGTCACTCCAAACCCTATTTGACCTCGAATGCTCCACAGGATCTGAAAATCCTTCTCATTTCTGAGTTCTACTGCCGGAAAGAGCCCCGTTCACCAAAATGTAGTTCTCCAGCAACAGTATATTGAGATTTGACCTTTGACCTCGAAATACACATCGCATCCTAAATTTTCCATAATTTCCGACATCTACGACTCAAAATAACTTCAACACCATTTTTTAAGCACTCTAGCATCGATAGATCTAAATTTGGCTTTTCGACCTCCGAGGACCTTCCGAATCCAAAAATTCGTAATGTTTCCTACATCTAGAGCCTGAAACACTTCTGGACACCATTTGCACGTTTCTAGCGCTGGTAGATTAAGGTTTGACTTCTACGTGACCTCTAGTTGGCCTTGAAGGGCACGTGAGATGTCAAATTTAGGATTGTTGCCGAGATCTAGGACCCGAATTAGCCCTAGGTACAAATTTTCAGAGCTCTACCATTTCTGTATCACAATTACAATTAGCGTAATCTCGTGTCAGTCAGTCAGCCATTAATCACTCACAATCATCTCTATGCTATCGATTATTTGTTTTGCTTTTAAAGGGCCTGTAAAAGGGTTTTGATGATTAAGATTTTGATGTTTTTTCCTAGCTTTTGAGCGCCAGTTTAGATTATGTTTAAACGCATTTTATACTGGCGGCAAATTGAATTATGCGCTTATTTTATTATTCATTAGCAGGAAAATTAATTTGCAAAGGCAGCTAATTTTCAGATTTCAATAATTATTCATTTGCTTCTAAAATCGTTATAAAAATATTAATTTAAAAATATTGCAACACTATTGCACGCAATTTTTTTTATAAATTGAAAATAATTTATTTTGATTATTTATTATTGAAAAAACGATAACTTTCGATCCTACGTGCATTATTATTAATATTTCAATTTTTTCCAACACCAATCAATCATATTTTAAAACGACTGTATTATGTGCAGCCTGAAACAGAGAAAAAATTCAATTGCAATATTACTTCCTGTTAGAACAGGAAAAATAAATAATCAAATATAAATAGTTAATAATAAGTAATCAAAATGGGAATAACTGTTGACGAATATTCAAAATGAAATTATTCTTTACCACTTTCCCTAAATCCATATCATTAAGACCACTACTGAATTGACTATTGAATTTCTATTAAAATTCACTATTGAATTGTTTCATAATAAATTTCCCTAATTTAGATAGAAGCAAAATGCAACCAGTGACACTTACCAAGAAATCCATTCCTTATTTAGTTAGCAACAGTTCTGGAAAAGAAATTTGAATAGAAAATAAGTTAATACAATTGCAAGTATAATTGGAACAAAACTTTTAAATTTATTTTTCAGCTTATTTACAAATAATAATTCTAAGAGTCATCATCATCATCATCATCCTCAAGCAGCCATGGGCTACGGAGGTCCAACCAGACCACGCAGTTTAATTCTCCAAGCATATCTATTTTGAGCTACATCTGCTGCATCCGGCCACTGCACACCAATTCTAACAAAGTCCTGCCCACCGCATCCCTAGGTCTCCCCCTCCTTCTGAGGCCTCTAGGCACACTGTTCATAACCCTATTCGCCAATCTATAATTATCCATACGGGCAACATGGCCAAACCAGCGGAGCCTCTCTCTGCACAATATGCTGCTTAAAGGAGGTTGCAGACTCCTTTGGCTAACCTCATCATTAGTTACAAAGTTAAACCACCTAATACCCAAGATACTGCGTAAGCATCTAGAATCAAAAGCATCTAGTTTCCTGTTATCTTGTTTACACAGCGTCCAAGTTTCACTACCATAACTAACCCTAGATAGAACCAAACTATTATACAGTCTAATTTTAGTCTTTAGGTGTATACGCCTATTTCTCCACAATCTCCATAGATTCTTAAAAGTCCCGGCAGCAATCCCTATTCGTCTGTTAATCTCATGCCGCACATCACCATTATCTGTTACATAGCTCCCAAGATAATTAAACTGTGACACCTGCTCAAGACTGCAACCATTCAGATTAACTGAATCACAACCTGCCTGACCAATTTTCATCACTTTAGTTTTCTCTCTGTTTATAACCAAACCTACTCTACTACCAGTCTCATCAACAGCTCGAATGAAAGAGTTCATCTCATCAACATCATTTGCCAAAAGGGCTAAATCATCAGCATAATCTAAATCAGAAATTTTCGTATCTCCAGCCCAATTAAGGCCAAAATATTTCCCTTGAAGTGAATTTCGCATAACATAATCAATAATCAAGCTAAAGAGAAAAGGAGACAAAATATACCCTTGTCGAACATTAGAAATAATGCTAAGCCAATTGCTACAAGCCTTACCAACTCTAACACACGAATCAGTGTTATTATAGAGAGCTTTCATTATGTTAACTAACTTGTCAGGCATACCATATTATCTCAAAATCAACCACAAATTATGACGAACAACAGAGTCGAAAGCCTTTTTGAAATCAACAAAGCTAGCAACCAAAGGTTTCTGAACTCTAAACATTTCTCAAGAATCTGCCTAAGTGAAAATATCTGATCCACACATCTCCTACCACTTCTGAATCCACATTGCTCATCACGCAATTGCCTGTCAACCAGATTCTTCATTCTATTAAGCACAATCATGGAAAGAACTTTACCTGGAACAGAGAGTTGGCTGATACCCCTATAGTTATCACAAGAACTGCGATCACCTTTTTTGAAAATGGGGATAATAATAGCTCTGGTAAAATCCTTAGGAACCATGCCTTTATCATAAAAGGTATTCAAAATTTCAGTCATCCAAGTGGTAACCGAAACATTCCCAGCTCTGAGCATTTCTGTAGTAATTTCATCTATCCCTGGGGATTTATGAAGTTTAAGTTTAGAGATAGCCAAAATAACTTCAGATTGTGTTATAGGGCCAACATTAAAGCCACCAATGCTTCTATCATCATTGCAAACAATGGGAGTAGAACTAACCACATTGTTTAGAACATCACTGAAATGCTCAGCCCACCTAGCCATGACAGAATCCTCACCTTCTATAACCTTACCTTGTTTATCCTGCAATCCTTGTATGCCTGTCCGTTTTCTACCACATAAAACATTAACTAACTGGTACAGCTCTCTGCTGTTGTGCTGCCTAACTGCTTCCTCAGCTTTGTCAGCCAAGCCATCAAGCCAAAGATTCTTATCAGTAGCTAACTGATCCTTTACACGTTTATTAAACTCTCTGTAATGCTTTCTATTAGGACTAGTAGGGTACTGATTAAGGACATTCCTGCAGTTCCTTCTTTCTGAAATAAGCTCAAGTGCTTTATCACTTAAATAAGTCTGTCTCCTCTGCTCCTTTTTTCCTAAAAGAGTACTGTTAGTTTCCAAAAAAGCCTGTTTAAAATGGCCCCATTCTTCCTCAACTTCAGTATTAAGCAAACCATGACTGTCATAATGACTAAGTAACCTATCATGGTAAGCTTTGGCTATAACGGGATCTTTCAGAGCTTCAGTATTAAAGGTAAATTTTTTAACCCTAGCACAACACTTTTTAAGTTTAAGTTGTAAGACACTTTTAACAAGGTAATGGTCAGATCCAATTTCACCTCCCCTATATGCCCTGGTATTTCTAACAGAACTAGCCCATTTGCTGTTAATTAATATGTAATCAATCATATTCCTATGCAGCCCATCAGGTGAAACCCATGTGTATTTATGTATGTCGCGGTGTTTGTAATATGTGTTAGATATTCTGAAACCTAAGGGTACGATTCATATATTTTCCAGATTCATAAACTTGTTCTGCAGGAACAATTAGACATACAGTAAAAACTAAATTATCCGGGATGTAGATATTTTGGATAATCGATTGGTTTATGCATTATGTATAGAAATGTTTTTGATATTAAAGAAAATATTGCAACAAGAAGCATTTAACTAAGTTTTGGGTATTTATACAAAAAAAGTTAAAATTTACATTCAAAATATCAAAAAATTGCACGGTAATAGTTTTTCCAATATGTGCTACGCAATCCGAATAAAAGAGTTTCTACTGTATAGTGTAATTTATACCTTTAAAACTATTCTATACACCAGTGGTTCTCAACCTTTTATGCTTCACATACACCCTGGAAATATGTATGAAACTTGCGCATCCTTATATAGATAGATAAAACTACAGTTATAGTATGATAATGCCAACTTAGCGACTTTGTTACCAGATCTAGCGACTTTTGAGCTCTCACGGCGTACCTCCAAAAATTTTACCGCGTACCACACGTTGAGAACTCCTGCTATACACAGTAGTAAACTCATGAACATGTGTGTGAATTTCTATTAATGTACAAAATAGAAGATACAGTAATAGAAAATATTAAATTTAAATTGAAACTGAAATTCCATACCTTAGAGTTAGGATTTGGTTCAGTTGCTTGAGGTTTTTTTGGCCAAGTAGCAACTATGCCTTCAAATGCGAATATAAAATTTTGCATCAACGAATCTAACCATCAATAATTCCTTGATAAATATAACATACGTGTAGTTCCTCGATTTCCGAAATGTACATACAACAACGACGCATTGGATTTTCGATTTTTGTGAGCGCATCGATCCCATACCTCTATGTATTATTTTTGACCACTGTTATTATGTGCCAAAAAATAAGCAATTCCTATATACAGCAGTGCTCATGTATTCACTCAAGTTAACACATAATAAGAAACCTAATGGTTAAGGAATCTTTATCTTTCCTATAATTCCTTCGATTCTTCCAAGTTTTCTCCGAATGATCTGCTATATTCTTTTTTTTTACTGTTACCCATCGTCCTATTTGATAACCAGCTCGACATTTGTCAATTCCCATCAGATCTGCCCAACCCTTTCCCGATCGCAGGGTTTACATGTCGAATGAAAGCTTGTGACGCGAACAGTGTCAGAGACTATTAAAAACAATTCTCCCTCCCCGTTTTTTAACCTCCTCAAAATCGTTCCAATTATATCATCCAAAAGCTAGGGGCTGAGAGTTACTAGATAAGTGTCAAATGAAATCTTGTGATGTGAGGGGATAGCCGTAGACTACCTTACAATATTGCTTCTTCTCCTTTACCAAAAGAGAGGAACGGAAATTTTATGGGGGTAGATCTCAACTATTATATCTCAAATTAAAACTTGACTTCTAGAATATCGTGTGCTAAATTAAATTACGTTCCCTCTGACTCCTCCTAATTAAGGGGAAGAAAATATAACGAGGGTCAATCTTTAGGAGTTGTATGGCAAATGAAAGCTTGAAGAAGTCAGTATAGCAAAGGAGCATTTTCTCATTTGAAGATACAAGTAGAGAACAAAAAAGTAGAAACACCAAGATTTGCAGAAAGCTTTCGGTTTATTTTAAATATCAGCTCTACGTGCCACTGACGAATACATGAAACATGCAAATGACATCCCAGCATGCTTATCGTGATGTCTATATAGACAAACCCGTCGTATAGATAACTGCATGTATAATAACTATTGGTATCATATCATCGAGAGAAGTTCTTAGCGATTTGGAAAAGGTCACGATGGTCGGAGCGTTTAGCAGGAGTCTCAATTCAGCTGAACTAGTTAATGTTTCATGAGGAACAGTTTGCAAGGTCATGTCTGCATGGGAATCTAAAAGGAAGGCATCGTCTGCAGAAGGCAACAGTGGGCGAAACAACATACTCCAGAATCGAGACGTTTGAGCTTCAGTACGATGTGAAAAGCGAAACCGGTGAGCTACAGTTGATCAGTTGTCCACGGATTTTAACGTAGGACTTGAGAGGCCAGTTTCGTCAAAAACAATACGTCGAGAATTCCATACAGCTGCGTATCATGGTCTACTTGAACTTGCCTGTTATTACCTTGCCTTCACAAGCCTGACATTAACCGGGTAGGATCTAAACCCACGACCTTCTGATAACATGTCAGGTGCTCTGATCACTGAGCCACCGTCTACCTTCTGATAACATGTCAGGTGCTCTGATCGCTGAGCCACCGTCTACCTTCTGATAACATGTCAGGTGCTCTGATCGCTGAGCCACCGTCTACCTTCTGATAACATGTCAGGTGCTCTGATCGCTGAGCCACCGTCTACCTTCTGATAACATGTCAGGTGCTCTGATCACTGAGCCACCGTCTACCTTCTGATAACATGTCAGGTGCTCTGATCACTGAGCCACCGTCTACCTAGCAATCATCTTCTGTTAGTGGTTTTAAGCATTATATCATAGAATTAGTGATTGGAAATGTATTTGACTGTAATTGAAGAGTCCGTCTAGAAACACTGTCCAGGTTAATGCATACAGCCAGCCCGCATCAAGAGGCATTGTATATTTTTTTAAGCCATGTATCAAGCGTAAGGATTAATGTTGCAACATTAAGGTCTTCCTATAATGACATAAATAGAAGAATATATACACAAAATACCATGCCCTCTTGAAGTTTGATGCGGGCTGGTCGTGAGCACTAACCGGGAAAGTGCCTTCTACACCAGAGTCTTCAATTATTGTCAACTACATTTCCAATGACTGATTCTATGGTATATGTAAAGCCACTAAATACAGGACGATTGTTCTGCGGCAGGTAGTTCAGTTGTCACAATATCTGAGGTCATGGGTTCAGAGGTCATCAGAAGGTCATATGTCAGATCCCACCCGGCTAATGACAATTTTTCCTCTCCATTTATTCAACATACTGCCAACAGGTGTATATTTGTGATTTCTTATTATTTCATTTTATTTCCGACAAATGGACGAGTACGCATGTGGAGCCAACTGAAGGAAACTTACAACGCCGATTGCTTGTTTCCTACTCTTAAGGGTTTTGCCCGTTTTGTAATGGTGTGAGGTGCCTTCTCGTGGCATGGTTTGGGTGCCCTCATTCTGTTAGAAGGCAAGTTCAATGGCAATCGCTATTTGACAGTCCTGAGTTAATCACCTTTATCAAATGGTACAGCATTTATTTCCTGAACAGAGAGCTGTCTTTCAGGATGACTATGCTCCCATCCACATATGTGGTCACCCAGTGATTTGAGCAGTAAGAAACTGAACGTTTTCACATACCATGGCTACCGCATTCACCACATATCAGCCAGTTGGAAAATCTATGGGAACCTCTGGAACGACGTCTCAGGCAGCGTTTTCTAGATCCATCGAATAAGCAGTAATTGATCACGTTTCTTGTGGACGAATAGGTCGTATCCTACCTGCTGACTTTCAGACACTGGTAGACTATATATATTACGATGCTTACAGGCTGCACTGGACTCACGTGGCGGCCCAATACCATTAGTGATTTTATGTGGCTATTTCCCCTTTTTTTACCGCTACCTGTATAGAGGTTTTCAATGACAAAATAAAATATATGAATTAAATAGTTTAAAAAAATACCTTTCATTATGCACCTTAAAAGGTAAAAAATAAAACTAAAGCATATCGATGATGAAATCTCTCAATCTCCACTTTAAAGGAAAGATAGAGAGTCAAAACTGGCTTACTTCATTTGAAGTGGATACGATTTCATTGAGATTTAGTTTTATTTTTTACTTTTTATGGCGCATATCAAAAGATAATAATTTTCTTAACTTTTTTATTTATACATATTTTTATTTTTTTATCTAATTTTCAAAAAAGAAATAAAGTTTTCATTTTGTCATCTGTCTCTCCGTTTGTAGATATCGAATTTTATTGTTTTAGAGATTAATTAAAAATTCTTTTTGGGTCAGATATTGATGAAATGTTACGATTCCAAACTTTCCGAATCTCCCAAAAGCTGTAATAGTGCCCTCTAACAATGGAAAAAGTTTAAGATTTCAAAATTTTAAACAAATATTGCAAACAATGTAGTTATGGTAGAAATTCGAAATTTCTGTGTTGGAGTGGCAAGAAATATTCTTCTGTAAGCAACAATCTGCCCCCTTCTCTTTGAGAGGTGTGAGAAAAGCAACTTTTTAAATTTAGGAAATAAAAGGGAAATAATCTTTATGTTGCATAAGTACTAACGAAATACCGCTATTTGCATTTTCCTCAACATCTATCAGCTCGAATTAAAACTTTTAAGGGGTGAAAAAGTAGGCAACTTCCTTCTCTTTAAAAACGAGATTCCCATGTTCGCCAGTGCAATATGCATTTTTCTAGTTTGTTTAATTACCTCTTCTTAAATTCTCTTTCATTTCTGGTGAATTATTTTTGGCTCTATGCTTCCAACATTTCACGCGAATTTTCTATCGACCCTATTTATTTCCCTTTTTAGATTATGGGAATGACTATTGCAAAGAACTGTGTTCGCCCCCCAGTTTATTCTCCATCTGGTGTTAAGAAATTTCTTTATGTCCAGGTGAGTTATTCTCTTCTTTTGGCCGAAGTGCAGCACTGCAAACGGAACTGCTTCACGTCAAATTCCATCTCCTGGATCGTTTTCAAAAGAGTATGAAATGTTCCTACGTCACTGACAAGATATAGGATACACTGCATAAAGCCAACCGATCTACTTTAAAATCATCGAAATATTCGAGAAAGTTTCCAAAAGTGCGAAAAATCTCAAACTCTACGAGAAGTCGATAATAATCGTAATCGATATTAATAAGTCACGGGTAAACGAATTATCTGTATTTATTCACATGTTTAACGGGTGTCTGTATATTTATTAAGAGATGTAAATATTAAGAGATGCCAATGATTACATGGCATAAAGCTTATAGCCATTTAATGAGGAAGGGTTGATCAGCGGTCGATAACAGCGGCGGAGCACCTGACACATTACGAGAGAGCGTGGGAAATTATGAAATCCTATCTGTTCCCCCTCCTTCCCCCCGGCTCAACAAAATTTTTCCTTTATGATGACAAAAGTCTTTCAACATCTTAGACAAGAGCTATTCCAATGGGGTCCACAGACACCGAAGAATACTTGGCGAAAAAATAAAACAGCATTTTCTTTCGCAAAACAAATGTATATATATGTAAACAAAAATCGGAATAAAATACGAAACACAATATTAATCGTTTTCTTTTTCTTTTCCCCTTTGTCTCTCGTACGTTTTTCATTCTACCCTTAGATCCACAAAGGATCCGAAATTAAAAAAATATAAAAAACTTGGCTGTTGGAAAATGCAAGCCAATAGTTTAAATATCGTGAATTATATAATACTTGGGCTACACTTTCAGATGGAACAATCATAGCCAATAAATTTGTGTAAAAGCAATGCTTGTGTTCTTTTATACTGTCTAAATTGCAATCTGTTGCAAATAAGCAACTTTTCCAATGCTCCGTTAATCACTGTGAATTAATAATTAACCAATGTTAGTGCTACGAACTGGTAGCTTTCAGAGGTTATTGGTTGGCTGAGCTATCAGTTGCTATCAATCAACCAATGATCTCTTACATTAGGGATCAGTGGTTCATTCACAAGTGATTGGTAGCTCAATTAACCGACGATCTATCGAAATCATCGACTCTTGAACTGCGTCACCTCACTGTCACAATTGCTCCCACGTAGATAAATGCTTCCCTTATTTTCTACGACATAACCGAGCACAACAACAACAAAATTAAATAGACTGGATTATGTAACCACCTGACCGTACAAAATCTTTGCGAATATTGCATTATTTGAAAAACAATTTTCATAGTACTTATAAACACAAACGCCTAAAGAGGAAAAAAAAAACATAAACTTCGGTGAATAGCTGAAGAATTATAATATTCCTTTGGTATTTAATGAAATTCATAAAATAAATATTTTCTCTGATTGTTCACTACCTGTCCGAAACCGATCTAGACAAGGTTACAGGTTTGCGGGTCATCATATAAAGACCACTCCGGAAACAACTGGTGAGTCTAGAATTGCTTTCATAAAGTTGTCTTCCACAGTACCTCTCTGTGTACCAGTATTTTGTATGAAGAGTTAATTAGCATGTACATTTGCAAATGAGGGAGTCATTACAAATGTACAGTCGCTCAAAAAAGTATCCGAACGCTATGGTTGATTACAGAATTAAGAAAAAAATATCTGGCGACGATTTTTTTAGAAATTAGTGATCTGGCAACCTTCGTGTCACGTGACACGAAGGTTGCCAGATCACTAATTTCTAAAAAAAATCCTTCCTCAAAGAAAGGCATATCGTTTGGAATCACCTTGTACATGGAGAAAATCTCTTCAGCGGAATACGTAAAAGAAATAGAAAAATGTCGAATAAAGTATTATCTTGTGTTTTCTCCATTTTGATCAAAAATAACCCAAGTTCCAGCAATGTTTAATCATCATACTAAATAAAATTCCTCTCTATTTAATTTACTGAAGATATGAACTAGAACGTTTTATGCTTCGTATTTTGTTACAAGAATTTATCGTAATCAATAAGATATATTTTTCTCCGCTATTAACTTTCCATTAATATTGCGAACTTAAACATCAGGCCTAATATCGTAACTAATCACTCGATTTCTTTACCAACTAAATTTCATTCCTCTCTAAAGCAAACCCAGATATAGCAAACAATAAAGAGGATTTCATTGCACTATAATGTTTTGCCCTCCCTTTTCGAGGTCTTTAAAAATTTCTTAAAAAATGCATGAAATATGCACAAGTTTTATCATCATTCTTACCTCCATTATTCTTTCTTATACATGGGGGGATAAGCCTGGTTTCCTTGTCCTCCCCTCTAGATCCGACCCTACTGTCTAGAGTTGACGATAATAAAAATTTGATATTAGAAGCGAATTGCGTCCATAACAAAGCAGAATTGCTTTTACTTCATATTATATATAGTACGACGTATTATACTTTTGGAAAATGAATGCAAATCCAATCTCGCGTTGCTTGCTGTAAAAATTCAGAGCTCAACGGAATGAAAGGATTCAATTGTGTTGGAAGTTCGTTTTTACATCCGTAACGCTGATTGGTTTCTTTTTTGCCACTTTACCAGAACTTTTCATCTCCCATTTAAAAAATATTTCAAGTTCGGTTCGGACTTGAGTTTCAGCAAGATAATTTTTCTTAATTTATGTTTGTGAAATTTCTGACTTCTTCGGGTATATTTTTTTTGCCCAAAAACTTTCCTGGAGTAAATCTCCCTTTCCACTGCTGACCACGTAGAAGAGAAGCAATGGAGTTGATAGAAAGGGTCAGCTGAGTACAATTAATGAAGTACATTAGATTTATTCGCCATTCACTATGACATATGGGGAGAGTAAATCTGCTTACATAAAATTGTTTAATCGCCTAAAAAAAAATCCATAAATGAATCGCATTTCTTTAGCAGAATATCTGCCTGTATGTTGGCAAATAATCGGTATTTAATCGGTATCATAAAAGTGTAGCTAAATATGAGTTTGAAGTTTTATTTGGGGGGGAGAGCAGTTAAAATCAGTTTGAAATATACCTGTTTTCTTATGATCCTTTTCTGATAGATCATCCACTATAATGACATTCAATAACCTTCTAAGATATTCCAAGCGTTCTTGTAGTTATTTTTTTCCCGATCCGAGCACTGTTTATAAACCATTAAAACATAGATAAAGAAAAGAAAACCCTTATAAATGTTGCTCTACAAAATTAAACTATTGTCATTTGGTTTTGTACTGTACTTCAACGTATTAAATACACAACATCAAGAACGTGCTAAATAGTTTCAGTGAAAAAAAGAGTCTTTTTAGAACGTCTTCAAAACAAAAATATTTGATGTATTATCATGAAATTTTATAATCTAGTCACTGCCTAATATCTGAGTTTCTGATGGGAAGCGCGACGATAAGCTAAGACTTCTTTTATCTCTAACGTTTTCTGCTATTTCGCCAATAACGAGATCATTAATGTGTTATGACTTTTTCTATTTTTGTGTATCCCATAGGAAATGCTTCGTGAGATCGTCATAGGTGGACAAAACTTGATCTCATCTCACTTGGTGACTCAAACACTGGACATGTTGTATCTCTTGTGGCGATTGCTTCGTCTGACTCACAGGGTGAGCAGATTTAAACAAAAAGATCCGGAGACTTCTGAAAATTCAGTCTTAAGGATTGACTTTGATGACATTGTTACCCAGTAATAGTCTGAAAATCCGGACTTTTTAAAATGCTAGCAAACTTTTGTGAATTTCGCGGTCTGTTATTTCCCCACGTATTATAGAATTCTGGTTGAAGAGTCAACGGATGGCGCTTTGTGGTAACTCTATTTTTCATCTGCGATGATTCACGATTTTGAAACATATAAGTCAGTCTATCTGTGGCAATGCTTAGTGTATTATTTGCTGTCCTACAGCTTTCGTTTACAAATGCAGTGTACACGTACCATTTACAAATTTTTATTAACACCATAATAATGGCTCCAAAAGTAGATAGAGTTAAAACCACATTAAAAATACTGAGTGTAAAACTTGAAATAGTTAAGAAAAAGAGCGTGATGTAAGCAATCTGTCCTAATAGAAACTTACAACATAGAAAGTCAATAATTTACAATATAAAGATTGCAAAGAGGAAAATTTTAGAATTCACTGCATCTTTGGAACCTAACAATAAAATTGCTGAAAGAAAAAGTTTGGATAAGCCAAAACAAGAAAACCTTGATAAAGTATTGCATGATGATTTTTGTTAAATCTATCAGAAGGTATGGCAATTTCTGAACTTATTCTTATTGCTCAAGCGAATTTTTTAAGGAGCAAACGAACATTGAATCTGAATGTTCATTTAGGGATGGATGACTTAGAAATTTCAAGTTCGTCGTGGCATTAGGCAGTTTAGATATTGCTGGAGAAAGACAGTCCAGCAGATGCAGAAGCAGCAGCAAAATACAGTGCAACATTTGAGATAATTATTAAGGATTATGATCTCACAGCCGAATTTATAATGCTGACGAAACAGGGGTTTGTTGGAAGTGTTTGCCAACTAAAACTCTGGCTTGGTGTACAGAACAAAATGCTACTACGTTTAAGCCTAACAAGGACAGATTAACAGTTCTTAAATGCAGTGCCGCGTTTAGACATTTTCTTCCCTAGCCACAAAGTTACATATGGCCGTCCTACACTTCAAATTACTTTGTAGATATAAATAATAATAATAAATAAATACCCCCTCAAGCAGCTGCTTGCCACAGAGGTCTGACAGGAGCCTGTCAGTTTATATGCCACAGTAGAACGTCTGTGAGGATGGCAGGACCTCAGCAGAAAAACGACACATACATCCATGCCTTAAAAACTATATATATATATAATTTTGAATCCATAATCGCATAAAATTGCGAAAAATTTTTAATATAAATGTATTTAATATTTTGTATGCAAAATATTTCAATTAAACTTAAAAAACAAATAATTACATTTTCTTTCGAATTTTCGACTAGCTAAAATCGTTAATTAATTTATAATAATTTAACTCTGATATACTGAATTTCCTTTTTCTATGTAGAAAATAGTCAGAGCATTCAATTTTAGCTCTATGAGTATGTTTCGCGAATAGTTTTTAACAATTTTCAGTTCGGAAAATAAACGCTCTTCTTCGGTGTTACTCATTGGGGACTAAAAATAATCTTAATTTCAACATTTGAGAATGAAGAAATAACTTTTATATCGTGATTAAGCTCTATAAGGAAGTGTTTAGATCTGATTTTGACAAAATATCAAAATCTGCTTTCAATTCGTCGACATCGAAAATTGAAATCACTATTATAAGATTCTGCAATTTTCTTTATTTTAATAAAACAACTTATCAAATTTCTTGTTAACGTCCTTAAAAACTTGGCTTCTTCTGTTAATATCAAAAATTGTTTTATCACCACAACAAAAGAAATTTTACTTTGAAATCTTTTTCATCTTCTAATTTAACATCATTTGATTTATTTTCAAAAGTTTTATTGCATACAATTTATCACGCTTCACTTTCAACATTGTTAAAGTTATGGGTATTTTGGAAAAACACAATTAACCTATTATGCAATGGCAGAACTATTAATAATGATCCTTTTGACCAGTGGTTCCAATCGTTTTGGGCCGACATTTTACCAAACATTATTCTTTTAACGCCCTTTAAAGAAGTTGTTCATCTAAGAAATATTCGATTTTTATTTAATCTATTTGCACAAAAAAATCAAGAAAACGCCCCTTTGGAATCACTGCTGTAGACGATTGCAAAGATTTATTAACAAAATTTTTGTTACTTAATATTTTATTCCTAGTATATATCAATAAAACAAACTCTAACTCAACTATTTTTTTATATAGTCGTGTAGTTTCTGCTCCAGTCACAGATGATTTAATGAGAGTGAATTAGAACGTCTTTAATCTCACCGTAATTTTCGTTTGATGCCTGTACTGCGTAAGTGATGCATAGGAGTTGATTTAGAGAAAAGAAAGTTCTTGAACCGCACTGAATTTAGTTGGCACTCGATATCTGGCCAACTAAATTTCAGGAGCTTGCACAAGAATTAATTCTATCGATGGGCTACGTTAACACATTATGAAGGGGATACGAATCAACGTATTTCCGTAATCATTAAGCTTGCCTCTGAAATAAGGCATTTGTCTTCATAACATTGGGTATTTTTGACCCAATGTCTTAACTTTGATTCCTACAGTTTGTTTATATTTATTTTAAAGATCTCCAGTATAACGGTTTTTAAATGTTTTCCGTCTGCGAAGTTATGGAAAAAAATGGGGAGATATCTTTCTTATGCTTTACTGTGCAGGACATAACGAACTATTACAGTCAATATCACTGACACTGGAGTGGTAGCTACAATTATTGAGAAGAAACTTTGTTTTGTTTTGTTTTCAGTTCTTTTACGATCTCATTTCCTATTTTTGCCACTAATTAGAATAATAAGAAATTCATTGGAAATGAAGACAAATGATGAACCATTCCTTTCCCTAAGTTAGCCTCAGCATTTAAATGTATTCGCAAAAATAAGTTAAATTCTGCCAAATACCTCAAATTGCAAATAAAATTTCTCCTAAGGAAAATTTTCTTTTTTCCCCACGAAAAGACAATACATAACAAGCCTAATATACAGGGCATCCCAATAAAATGTATATAACTTTCAGATGTTAATAACACATATATAAATAGAGCCAGAATGTTAGTATTTTGAAGTAAAGTATTATAAGGTTGTTTGTAAAGGCCGCTCGGGGACACTTCCCTGTTCAAAGCAAAATGGCGGAGCAACTGACGTGTTAGCAACGTGAATATATTTTTAAGTGTTACTGCAAACGAATATGATTGAGGTGCAAAGACATTAACGAAATGAAGTACCACCACTCTGACAGGCAGGCGCGTATTCAGAGGGGGTGCTAAAGGTGCTAAAGCACCCTTCTAAATCGTTGAAAGCTCGAAATTGAAAACGACAAAGCTTTTATATGCGAGGTTCAAAGGTTTGAGTAAAAAGCCGTGTTCAACTGAAATTCAATAAAAAACATAATAAAACAGTTGTAGTTTTTCAGGGTACAGAAATTGGAGATTTCCTACCTCTGATTTTTAATCTGCAACCACGAAAGAATAAACATTAAGCAAGACACTAATCAGTCAGCCAAAAAATTATCAATAAATTTGTTTAATATGTGAGATACCGGCGCAGATAGCGTTGTTTTCAAGACGGCAAAATAATTTTTGTGGTTAAAATGGGAGAATAAGTGTCTCATACATAAATGTCAATAAGTGCCAAGCATAAACGTTTTTCATCATCATCATGGGCTGCGGAGGTCCAACCAGACTGTACAATTTAGTTCTCCAAGCATATCTGTCCTAAGCTATACCTGCTGCATCTGGCCACTGCACACCAATTCTAACAAGGTCCTGTTTGACATTGTCTGCCCACCGCATCCTAGGTCTCCCCCTCTTTCTAAGGTCTTTAGGCACACTGTTCATAACCCTATTCGCTAATCTATAATTATCCATACGGGCAACATAGCCAAACCAACGGAGTCTCTCTCTGCACAATATGCTGCTCAAAGGTGGTTGCTGAATCCTTTGCATAACCTCATCATTACTTACAAAGTTGAACCACCTAAAACCCAAGATATAGCGTAAGTATCTAGAACTACTTGTACTACCCCTTACATTCACTACTATAATTAACCCTAGAAAGAACAAACTATTTATACAGTCTAATTTTAGTCTTTAGGTGTATACGCCTATTTCTCCACACTCTCCATAGATTCTTAAAAGTCCCGGCAGCAATCCCTATTCGTCTGTTAATCTCATGCCGCACGTCACCAGTATCAGTTACATAGCTCCCAAGATAATTAAACTGTGACACCTGCTCAAGACTGCAACCATTCAGATTAACTGAATCACAACCTGCCTGACCAATTTTCATCACTTTAGTTTTCTCTCTGTTTATAACCAAACCTACTCTACTACCAGTCTCATCAACAGCTCGAATGTTGATCTCATCAACATCATTTGCCAAAAGGTCTAAATCATCAGCATAATTTAAATCAGAAATTTTCGTATCTCCAGCCCATTTAAGGCCAAAATCTTTCCCTTGAAGTGAATTTCGCATAACATAATCAATTACCAAACAAAAGAGATAAAACGCACCCTTGTCGAACACCAGAAGCAATGTTAAACCAATTGCTACACGCTTTACCAATTCCCACACACAACTCGGTGTTCTTATAGAGAGCTTTCATTATGTTAGTTAAGTTATCTGGTATGCCATACAATCCCACAATCTACCACAAATTATGAAGATCAACAGAGTCAAAAGCTTTTTTGAAATCAACAAAGCTAGCAACCAAAGGTTTCTGAAACTCTAAACATTTCTCAAGAATCTGACTAAGTGAAAAAATCTGATCTATACATCCCCTACCACTTCTGAATCCACATTGCTCATCACGCAATTGCCCATCAACCAGATTCCTAATTCTATTAAGCACAATCAGGCAAAGAACTTTACCTGGGACAGAAAGTAGGCTGATACCCCTATAGTTATCACAAGAACTGCGATCGTCTTTTTTAAAAATAGGGATAATAATAGCTCTGGTAAAATCCTTAGGAACAATACCTTTATCATAAAAGATATTTAAACTTTCAGTCAGCCATAAGGTAACAGAAATATTCCTAGCTCTAAGCATTTCCGTAGTAAAATCATTTTTCCAACAGAAAATTTATATATATATATAAATGTTTTTTTTTTAAGTTAAGAAATAACCAGATAACTTCAGACTATGTTATAGGGCCAACATTAAAGCCAGTAAAGCATCTATCATCGTTACAAACAATCGAAGTAGAATTAACCACATTGTTTAGAACATCACTGAAATGCTCAGCCCAACTACCCATAACAATCCTCAACTTCTATAACCTTACCTTGTTTATTCTTCAATCTCTGTATAGCTGTCCGTTTCCTACCATACAAAACATTAACTATCTGGTACAGCTCTCTGCTGTTGTGCTGTCTAACTGCTTCCTCGGCTTTGTCAGCCAAACCATCAAGCCAAAGATTCTTATCAGCAGCTAACTGATCCTTTACACGTTTATTAAGATTTCTGTAATGCTTTCTATTAGGACTAGTATGGTATTGATTATGGACATTCCTGCAGTTCTTTCTTTCTGAAATAAGCTGAACTGCCTTATCACTCAAATAATTTTGCCTCCTCTGCTCCTTTTTACCTAAAAGAGTACTGTTAGTTTCCAAAAATGCCTGTGTAAAACTGTCCCATTCTTCCTCAACTTCAGTAGTAAGCAAACCATGACTGTCAAAATGACTAACAAGGACAGATTAACAGTTCTTAAATGCAGTGCCGCGTTTAGACATTTTCGTCCCTAGTCACAAAGTTACATATGGCCTCCTACACTTCAAATTATTTTGTAGATATAAACTGTGGCTTGGCCTCCACGCTCCCCAGACCTGAATCCACTAGACTTCGTCTTCTGGGGGCACATGAAAACATTTGTGTACGAGACACCTGTGGACACACTGGAAGATCTCGTCGTGAGAATCGGTGTTGCAGTGGATAAGACCAACACCACACCAGGAGTCTACGAGAGGGTGCGACAGTCCTTCATTCGCCGGTGTGGGCTGTGCAACAACGCCCTCGGACGCCACTTTGAGCAGCTACTTTGAGTCTTTCTCTGAGGCGAATGTAATTAAGCAACTCATAAATTAGTTAAGTGCCTTTGTTTTCCCTGTTGAAGGATCAACGTGGATATGTAACTTTACACTTCTCTGGCGGAAGAAGTGGAATACGACCCTAGGTTCCATTGCAACAATTGATCACGTTGATGTGTCCTATCACCCCTCTTTTTTGTTGAAAGAGTTTACAATCACCCTGTATATGTCATAGTGTTTGTAATAAGTGTTGGTTATTCTCAAACCATTAAGTTTACTTACCTATATGAGACGTTGCCCATTGCAGCTACCGATACCAAAAGGGCCTATCACCCCTCCCCAAAGGTCAGGGTCAGTACCAACTTTGGCATTGAAGTCACCTAGAACAAGGGTAATATCTCCTTTCTTGACAGAATCCAAAATATCCTGAAGTTGTCCGTAAAACTATCCTTCTCATCCTCATCGGCATCCTCAGTGGGGGCGTAACAGCAGATAACATTAAAGTCTTTAATGCTGTCTAAAAGTTTGCTGTAAGAAACCTTTCATTAATGCACTCATATCCTAGAAGAGCATCACTAGCATGTCTGCTGAGCAGCAGACCCACGTCTTGGTGATGCTTTCCATCCTCCTTCCCTGTAAAGAGAAATTTAAAGTTTTTTTAAGTATCTCACCTTTACCTGTTCATCTGGTCTCTTGCAAGCCGAGAATATCTAAATTATAATGGTGGCCACCACCACCATCAAGGTTCACTCATTAAAAAAAAAATGAGCGAACAAATCATTTATTTAATACATATTTTAGATTGTTTGTCTCTCTGCTTGTTCGCCATCTCTTCCAAGAAAGGAACATCGAACTTCGTCTACAGCTTCATCTCGCAATAACTTAGAGCACTCTATGGGTTTCAACTCCAGAAAATTAAGCCCAACCCCAAAAGTCGGTTTCGAAATATCGATACTGGATCCACGCGGGCAATTCTGTTAGTTTATCAGAAGGCACAAAAAATATCCATTAAAAAATTCATATTTTATCATAAATATTTCATCATTATTAATTATTTTATATAATGCTAGTTAAAGAATCTTCATGTTAAGGAAACAGATGTTTTCTATCGCTGCTAAGTGGAAGTACTGAGTGTATTTTGATGACTTCTGATTCGCAGGTCACAGAACTTTATCTGGGACATCAAAACTGACCACCTAGTGAGACTCTTAAGACTGATTGTAGTGCATTGTTTTAGTATGGCCGTTTAACTGTTAATAGGATGTGACCAAAAGTTATTAATTTTAAACTCACCTAAATCAGCCCCATACAGTATATTAATACAGGTAATACCCGTTTAAAGCGGATTGTCTATAACTTGGTTTCTTTTCCTATTTTTTAGAAAAAATTCTTTTAAAAATCTTATGCAGAGACTAATACGCGTAAATATTTTGTGTATCGATCCGCCGTTTGTCGTGGCATGCAAATATTTCATTTACTAGAACATAAAATTTTCACAGATGTCAGTCATAATTTTGCTGATAAACTTTAATTTTGCGTAGCTCGTCGAAGAAGCATCAGCTACAGCTCCTATTCCATCGTAAATATTTTATCTAGTCTTGAAAACCACAAAAAATCCCAATTAATTGCTTAGATGCTTAGCAACAGTAGTTACTAATGTCAACTATTTTTTTCTAATATACAATGTTTGAAATATAACGCACAAAACGAGACAAGCAAATCACGCTAGATGGTTTCCTTACCAAGAAATAAATTCTAAAATTAACTTATGGATCACATATGTGCCCATTTTATACAATTATTCATTTTCGCATTTCACACATTATTTGTTTTTTTAATAAAAATTGTGAATTATAATTATTTTTGCTATAGAAACATGCAATACAAGAAAATATTTCTAAAAGAGCAAAAAAAAGAGCAAACGAAATTTCCCCTTTTAAGGCGGATCATTCCGGAACGCATCTCCCGTGTTAAACGGGGATTACTTGTACATTGAACTATGTTGGAAAATCATCTTATGCAATTAATGTTAAATAAAACACCATAGCAGACAATGGGTTAAATGGCCAGGTTACAAGAACCCCGATGTCTCAATGAAGGTTGGGGGAGGAGACCCACTGGAACAGCTGTTGGGAGACAGATGGTAGCCTCCCGTCAAGGCCATCCAGTGTGTTCTTTAACGTGCACAGGGTATGGCTCTCCCACGCACGGATTAACGTCCCATCCGATGGACGGTGGTCTTTCCAAGCCCAGCGGTGTCCCCTACTGACCGTGGGCAGGACGGGGAATTTTGCGGCGATAAATCTCAACGCTGGCCCATCTGGGACCCCAACCTGGGAACTACAGATTACGAGCCTGGCGCGCTACCGACTGAGCCACCCCCGCCCTTTTAAACAAAATTATAGCAGGAAACAATAATTAATAGCGAAATTATATATAAAAAAAAATAAATATCCCCTCAAGGAGCTGCTTGCCACAGAGGTCTGACAGGAGCCTATCAGTTTATATGCCACAGTAGGTCTACTGCAAAAGAATTCCAGATTCTTGCTTTCTATATTTCGCTTCTTCTCCAGCTAGATCGAATCACTTTCTCTCCATTTCTTTATTTTTAGATCCGGACAGTCTCCGTTTCCTATGCTCTACAAATGATCCATCCCACTTATAATTTTTCTTCCAAACTGCAACATAGTTTCATTCGAAATCATAATAGTGAAATTCCTGTTGGGAACTCAATGTGAAATCCCGATAAAAATGTGCAATTTCATTCTACGTGAAGGTTTTTTGGAACGTGAAAGATTTTTTATATTAATTACTTCGATCGTCTCTGCCAGTTTTGATATTCTTTATTTATCAATTTCTACTTAAAACTTGCGTTAAAATTTACAGTAGTTGCAAGATCGAACCTGGGTTCTACTTTAGTTACAGGGTTTAATTTTCAATACAGTACGAGGTGATTTATGCTCCGTGACGCGTTTCTGGAAAACACTGACATATATATAGGAAGGCTTGTTCCAGAAGAAAAGGGAATTGCACTCTAGACCCTAAATCATATTTATGCATTAATAAAATACATGAAATTAATTCCAATTGCCGTTCTGTGGTCGAGTGGTTAACGTGCTTGGCTACAGATCAAAGGGACCTGGGTTCGAGCCCCGGGTGAGGTATGCATGATTGTGTTTTATGTTTAGGTTCCGCCATCCCCATAGACCCTCTACTATGGCATATAAACTGACAAGCTCCTGTCAGACCTCTGTGACAAGCAGCTGTTTGAGGGGGGATTTATATTTTATTTCATTAAATCATATTGCGACGCACATTTACAAACAGCAATTCGTGAGAACCAAAGAACGTGCACAATTCGTAACAAATTTGCTACCTTAAGAGCAAATGTTTCTGCATAAACTTAATGAATTTGGCAAACATTTTCGGTTTCGACTTCGCCGAAGGTAGCGCGTGATACATTTTGCACACAAGAAATAACAGTAATAGATTGTTGATCTAATTGAAGAGACCCTGCTGTTAACAATTTGAGTGAAAACAATATCTATGTTCTTTCTCCAATATTTTAATATGTACAGCATGTACACAGTCGAATCAGAATAATATGACCACCTACCACAGTATATGTATGGTAAGGTGGTCACATTATTCTGATATGACTGTGTATATAACTTTTGACCCTTAAATTTCCAGAATTTATTTTCTCCAATGTTTTTTAACTTTCCAACCCATTTAACTTCATTTGTTTCTTTAAGCGCAGAATTTTAAAATCTTGTTCATTGGAAAAATTGTGATCGTTTCCAAAACTTGTGGCCCAATAATTAAAAAAAATTATTTAACCTATTTAAGAGCACAACTCAATGTCATACGTAACATTTAAGCTTAAATAAGTGAATTAAATATGAAATATGCGTATCTGAAGTTAATAATGCAAAATGCATAAAAGTTTATATTAGTTTTAAATTTAAAGTACGTCGGTGCTTTAAAACAGAAAACAGAACAACAAATAATCAGAAATCATTAACATTATGTCTCATCAGGTGGTATACCCGTGGGGGTTATAAACCTCTTCTTCTAGGGGCTACAGTTAACATATTTTCCTAGGTGGTCCTCGAAAAAATGAGTTTATAGGGTTTTTTTTACTGTAGTTTGTTTTTCATAGTCTTCGCAAAAAAAAAAACTAATGGCGGTTACAAATTCCAATTAGGCTTGCAAAAGAACTCTTATTGGTTGCTTCAAGCTAGGTATGCGTTGTACGTCCGCAGCAGAAATAGGTTGTGTTAGAGCTGGTAATGAACAAAAAAAGCGACTGCTGCCGTCGCCTCCGTTTCTATTAATTTCTGCCTGCTGAGGATAGAAATTTGGATATCCGGTGTGCGATGCGAAGGCAGTAGCAGTGGAGCGAGATGTTTCATACACTCCTACCACGATTTGCCTGGAGACTGGCGCTTCTACTTATTATACAGAGTGATATAACAGGGAAATTCGAAGAATATTCATGAAAAAGAAGTTTTTTTGTTCAAATTAACTAAAGTTAAGAAAATACTCTTACTTTTTGAACGAAAATATAGCAAATATACGCGTAAAATATAAATATTCTTTTTTCCTTTTTATTCATGAAGGTTTTAAGGGAACCGTTGCTTCCCTTGGTACCACTGCACAGCATTAACGATGAAAATACTCTTAAAATAAATCAATTTCGTGCCAATTTTTTATTAGTACGTAGGGCAGTTTTTTATTTAACTTCTTTCAAATTTATTATATTTAGTTGTGCGGATAATTAGAAGAATAAAATTGAATTTTTTGGCTATGGAGTGTGGAGGAGGTTAAAATTGATGGCAATTATTCGCCCCCTTCCTCCTGGGGGGAGGAAACGAAATTTTTTGTTGGAAGAAATAAAACGGCTTTCTTTTTACGTTTCATAGGTACTAAATACACTACAGGCAACTCTCGGGTTATCTGGGGGCGGATAAACCGATTTGCGGATTAAACGGGTTAAAAATATACATAATAGACTGCATAAGTAACTGTTTGGCGTTTTTCGTCAAGCAATTCTTGTAATGTTTTGAGTCCCTAAATTATTGCACTTGAGTTCCTAAATATTGGGTTGAATTTTAACTGAATAAGTTTATATGAATTCTATTTTGTACCTCATTTTGACCAGTTTTATTTTAACCTTGATTTTTGTGTTACCCGTAACCTCCCTGCGTCCTATCCCCCATTATCCCGGTTAATCGAGAGTTAGCTCTATTACTGTTTGCATTTTCCCAATCATCCATTAGTTTGAATTATCACCACTAGAGGGATCAAAAGCCGGAGAATCGCAAACGTGCATCCCATATTTGCTAGAAGCGATGCGCTATTTTTCTTGTTTTGATGCCCAATTAGGTGACATCGCAAAAGTAAAACCTATTAAAACTCTTCTGAATTTCAGACTTTTTCATTTTCATTACGAATCAATACGTTTTCCATTTGATAGATCTCTGAAACCCAGATATCTTCTGAGCAATCGTCACAATGTAAAAGACGTAACGAGAGTATCGATTATTTCAACACTTGAATGAATCGTCACAATATCTTCCCCAATCAATTTAGGCTTTGTTGTTTTGTTAACCTTTGCAGTCACCCGGAAGCGCTTGCTTAAGAAGGAGTCCCCATGCCAATGGGACGTCGGAGGGGGCCAAGCAGCATTCCAAAAGTTAGGTAAGACTCTTGTCCGACTTTACAACCTTTCTCTTCAGCGTTGTTTCTCCGTAACACTTAGTTTCGAATTCGAATCCCGAGTGAATTTTGTTTTACGCCCCCCCCCCCGAGCTGTTATTTTAACAAAGAATGCTAGTTATAATAAAAGTGTTATTTAATCTTTCTTTTTTAATTATTATCGTAATAATTAAATTAATATATCATGTCAAATTTCTGTTTTGTTATATTAGAAAGTTTTATTTTGTACGATTTAAGTTAACACGTGAAGTAAATAGAAAGATTAAAGGAATCCCTTGATTTGGTATTTTCTCGCATATTGATCACAAAGAGTTTTAAGATAATAAAATCATCTTTTTTTGTCGGCTTTCTTTTTTACAACAATAATTATCTGAAATTTCTGATAAGGAATGAATTATTCTTCTCTCAAATCTAATGCACCATCGGTTAAGAGAAAATCATTAAGATAAAATAATGTGTATTTTAACTCTTTCAGTTTTCGTGTTATGTCATTAACCTTCAAAAGGTTAAATAATATTTCTATCGATTTCAAAAACAATGCCTAATGGTAGACCCTTTTTTTAAATAGGAAATAATTGAAGTAAAAAATTTGGCTATTTAGCTAATAAATATGACTTTGCAAATTGCCTTAAGATAATTTGAAGAACATCAGAACTTTTTAAAACAGATTGCTCGGACTCTTTTCCAGTAAACACAAAACTAATTTCTGTGTTAGGACTAATCTGAACAACTCCCGAAATCTGAATATTAAGCAATCACTTATGTGATCCTGTTCATGTCAGATCGAAGTTGCTTTGGAAATACACCGTTGCTTAGAGTTAAGTCGATGATTGATTGAATGTATGGAAATAAACCAGTCATATACTGCGAATGTTTTTGGGAAAATGATCCGATGGAAATGGAAATGAGCAAAAACAAGCAAGAGAAAGTGAATAATCCACAAGAATGTTTTCGAAGGAGTTTTGATGTCTGCGTAGAAGTGGTAAAAAGTTTTTGTCAACTACATAAGACAGAGAATGAACAGCAGACGCTTCGAAAGTTCCTATAGATAATAATAAGGTGGCTAATAGGTAATCGACTCGCGATCTTAAGAACGTCAAGGCTTCGACTGAGCTCTCTCGTGGCTCTCTTGTCACTCTATCTCGGCATTTCGTTTCTTCTTGTGCAGAAGTAAATATGATGATTGTGTATGAAGTTTCTTCTTCAATGGAATTTGGATGGATAAATACGAAATGGGAAATACTTTAGGTACATTTTGGAGATTAATTTAACACAACAGTGGTTATTAAATACACTTAGAACAAAGATAGTGTTGGTGCTTTTTAAAGCCTTACATAAACAGTGAAAATTGAATTAATATTGTTTTCAAGCTTATGACGTATGTATTATTGCTGCTTTTTTCTTGAATTAAACATTTCGGTAAAGTTTTAAACAATCGGTTGAAAATTGAAGTGGTTTTCTGGAGTTGAATGAAAGAGCGCATGCGCATTGGTCCGAATCTCAAGTATTCTCATTTACCGTTATTGAGCCCCTAGGGAAACGTCACACAGCATTATTGCGTGAAGCCAATAAACGTTAAAATTTTGATTGTTGCTTTAGATTACGTTCATTTTACTGATATTTTTTATATCATTAGAGAATCTGGCAACTGAAATAATGTAGCAGTTTCAAAGAAATAAGCGAACGTTTCGAAAAGTAGAAAAATATTCGTTAAACTGTGAAATGGGTATTCATTCCTTATAGCCCCTGTACAAGAGAGGTTTTTCAAAGTTGGGATGCGACCCTCCAATGGGCAGCAAAATCTTTGAAAACTGGTAGAGCACATGAAATTTTAATTTTTCTTTAAGAAAGAGAATAGAAATTTATATTTTGAAACGCATCCATGTCATGAATTAATTATAATGAATGAATAATTAAATAACGAGATTTAATGAAACTTGAAAGAAGCAAATATTTTTTATTAATGTTTCAACATTCATGAAAATTATATATTCCGTTTTGTTCTTATTTCATAATTCTTTTCACTCTTAATACCTCGTTAAAATTGGATCTAAATACATTAAGCAACACATACACGAAATGAAATAAAGTAAATGAGTACTAAAATTTTGTTTCCAATTTTTTGTATCTACCTTGACATTCTGGATTTCTCACAGTCTGAAAAGCCTCGGAAAAGGTTATGTTTATTTTGGGAGCCGCAAAACGAGCATGAAAAAGCCTGCTCTATACTAGTGTCCAATTGGCTTAGAGTGAATGACAACAGTTGACACTATGAGACTGCGCTGTTCACGATTCGACATTTCTGAAACATAAGTCAGGTCTGTTGAGTGATCATCTATCTATGATCTGTGTGAAGTGTCAAATCATCAACTGCGCAGTCTCAAAGTCTCCAGTTGCCATTCACCTGGGTTGTTTGGGTTGTTTTACCTAAGAACGACACTATTTTGCATACAATACACTAAATTGCCAGGTCACAAGGACCCCGAGGGCTTAGAGAAGTCACTCCTTCACCACTGCTAGCTAATTATAAACATTTGAAGTTATTTTTTTCCTCCCGTTCTGTCGGCAGAAATCAAACATTTCATTTCAAAACCGTAAGAAGCAAAAGAATTGTAAAAAAAATTAATTGTATCGTTGAGAAAGCGAGAAATGAGGAAAAGAAATAGCTGCAAAAAACATTGTGCTCATTTCTGCCACAACAGCCAGAAATAGTCTTACCATGTACGTGTGAAATAGTGTGTCGCTTAGCTTCGTTCATTACTTCTCATACAATATACAAACAGGGACATTCCCGCTGGTTTAGGGTGGGTTGTTTTATCTCCAAGTACTCTTCTTGCACACATTGAGCTAAATGGCCAGGTCACAAGGACCACGAAGGTTCAGAGAAGGTTGGGGGAGGGGACCCACTGGAACAGCTGTTGGGAGACAAATGGTAGCCTCCCGTCAATGCCATCCAGCGTGTTCTTTAACGTGCACAGGTATGGCTCTCCCGTACACGGGCTCACGGCTTAACGTACCATCCGAAGGACGGCGGCCTTTCCAAGCCCATCGATGTCCCCTACTGTCCATGGGCAGAGAGGGGAGTATTGTGGAGATTAATCTCAACGCTGACCCAGCTGGGACTCGAACCTGGGAACTGCAAATTACGAGCCTGGCACGCTACCGACTGAGCCACCCCCGCTCCAGGTTGGGGGGAGGGGACCGACTGGACAGCTTTTGGGAGACAGATGGTAGTATCCCGTCAATGCCATCCAGCGTGTTCTTTAACGTGCACAGGGTATGGCGCTCCCACACAAGGAGCCACGGCTTGGCGTCCCATCCGACGGACAGTGGCTTTTCCATGCCCATCGGTGTACTCTCAACGATGACCCAGTTCTGAAACTCGACCTGGGAACCGCATATTACGAGCCTGGCGCACTACTGACTGAGCTCCCTCCCCTCCCCGGTTCAGCAATCAGGTGCGCTATCGTACTGACTACTTAACCTTATGGGCTAGTGGCCAAAATAATTTTTAAAAAACGACTCCTAAGCGTCCTCTATTCCTTTGCAGGCAAATTTCAGCAGCTTTAAAGGCTGAAAAAGAAATTCTTAAACATAAATCGGCAGATCTAATTCATATTTTAACTTTTAAATAAAAAACACAATAAAAACGTTCTAGTTTTTCCACACAGTTCTCTTATCACTCTACATCCTCACAGGACAAACAAGAAGATGCTAAATTACCATACTGACAGAAGATGTCCAACACAATTATGGCAGTTCTTTCTAAGCATTTCAAGGTGTCAAATTCTCAACTATTAAACTAATATTTTTGATTCAGAATTTTACTAAATCTGCTAAATGTTACGTATCAAATCTCTCTGCATTAGATCTTTTCTGATTATTTTTACTCCTCATTTCTGAAAACAGAAACTAAACAGACCTTCAACATAGTGTAATACATTTATCTCTCATTTCACAATTTCATTGCCGCTCATACATATGTTTATATAATGCTCGAAATATCCAATGAATTTCAAAAGTCCTAAGTTCCCTTTATTCACTTGCAGGCAAAATCGAGCAGCTTTGACGGCTGGTAAAGAAATTGTTAAAAGCCTTGAGCTTTCTTAATGTTTCCTTAGAACCTTTTCTTGAAGGGTCCGTAAGGGCCCTTCATTTGCTGCAGGCCCCCCAAACCTTCTTGGTGGCTCCTCTGGGAGGTTCCGTTGCCCAAGAAGGAGGCTCGATATAAATGGGCCGCCGGGTCGAGACGGCTGCATACGAAAAGATAGGTAAGGATTTGCTTTTATTTCAATTTCATTTTTATTCTTTGCTTTCCATTCAAGTTGCAAATAGTCTTCTTACAACTTCAGTTTAAATTGATGCAATGCATTATAGATCTAAATATTATTCGCATTTTTAAATTGATGTTTCTTAGCAATGATATTTTGCAAATGTTATTAGATTAGTTATAATCATACTGCGAACACATAAAATCTAAATTTTGTATTTTTGATGCATTTAAATATTATGCCTCAGAGGAATCTTTGTTATCAATAGTAAAGACACACCTTTCTTCTAAAGAGAAAATGAGTCTCCCGAAGTGCGAAAGGAAGCGACATCTCCCGAATACATACCGGATGTTTCAACCACTCAACTAACAACAGCTAGTTCATTTTTAACTAATTGTGATTATAAATCTTCCCGCATATTTTTATCGCTCTTGGCGCCATCTATGATCGGGAGCCGTCAAACTTTCAACATTGCCTCCAATGAAAAGAGAGTTAAAAAGTGGAACAGTACTGATAGATTAATGATTAGATCCCATGGCATATATTCAGAAGACGATTAGAATCCCACTCAGGGAGAAACCTCATTTTTTTAGCAAAAATATTTCTCGAAATTTTGTTAGTGTTTTCACTGCTTGAAATTTTCCGCTTGAAAGATAAAGAGTGCTTTGCCCTCTTTTGGTACAAGGCGAGGTTGAGAAGTCCTCAAATCTGGGAAGGTAATCACTGGATTTGAAAATAGGATGTCGTCTTCAATTGTATCAATTAGATCTCTGCTGTACAGAGGATAAAGTTTTGCCAATGCTTAATATCCCATGTGAAAGACATCAGCTAATTCTAATGCCATTTATTTTATCTCTTTCATCAAGTGCTCAAATCAAACTTTATACTTAGAGCTTGGTACCCTACTTACTTACTAGAATTAATGCAATACTTCGACGAATTAACAAGGTACTTTATAATAAGATTTATTGGGATGATTATCATAATGAACTATATACATTAGATAAGCTCACAGAACCAAACAAATTAACACGTTAAGCAATGGGTGTAGAGCAGATTTTGTTTTCACTTCAGGACGGGGAACTATTTTGGTAGTATTTCATTTTCAAAATATTTATAACAAATATTTTACACAGTTTCAAACATTTAAATACAGTTTCATCAATTTTTAATTACTCAAGTTATGAGGCTATATTATGTTTTTACCTCACCGTCTTTAAACTAAATTTGGTTCAGTAAGACGGTGTGGTACGTCGTGATGCCACCACTGAAATATAGTTAATTTTCGAGGTGATGCATTCATTGATGTCACGCCGGTCAAAGTAGAACAGCCAGTGAGACATCAGTGCTATGCCACACCATGCTGAACGTATTAACAGAAGTGATTTCTTTTTTTCGTTCCGTGGCCGAGTGGTTAGCGCGCTTGGCTACTGATCTAAGGGACCCGCTTTCGAACCCCGGATAAGGCATGGACGTTAGTGTCGTTTTTCTGCTGAGGTCCTACAATCCTCGCAGACCTTCTACTATGGCATATAAACTGACAGGCTCCTGTCAGACTTTTGTGGCAAGCAGCTGCTTGAGGGGGATTATTTTTTTTATTTTTATGTAACTGAATGAGAATCCTAATAAATAAAAATCTGTTCAATTCGTGTGTTAAAAAATTATAATCACTATACTTAGAAAACGACAAGATACATCGAGTCCCAACTGGGCCAGCGTTGAGAATTTAATCCATTAAACCCCATTCTGTCCACGGTGATAAAAGAGACATCATTGGGCTTGGAGAGGATACCGTCCGTCCGATGCGACATTAAGCCGTAACGCTGTGTGCAGGAGAGAGCTATACCCTGTGCACGTTAAATAATACGCTGTATGACCTTGACGGGAGGTTACCCTCTGTCTCCTAACAGTTGTTCCTTTCCCCATCTTTTCTCTGAGGCTTTGCGATCGTGCCCTGACCATTTGGCTCATTCTATGAAAAAAGAAAGGGGGTGCTCAGAAATGAAAAGAACAGAAACGGACTTCTACCTTCCAACGTGCATTGCAGATTTCCATGCTGTGTGAATAGAAATCCACGTTAAAAGCTAACTTTTAAAAAAAGCTTTTACAGAAAAATGCCTCTGAAAATAAACTGAAGATCTGATTTAAAATTCTCCAAATTTCGATTTTCAACAATGTTTGTTTTAATATAAAAGAAGAGAAATTGAAATTGAAATAGTTAACGGCAGGCGATGTTGTAACACTCATCCTAAACATTGTTCCCTCAAAATAACCAAAAAATTGAAAAATTCATCAGACATTTTTTCAAACGTCACATTTCTTTCTGTAAAAGTTTCCTTATCAATAATTATTACATGGGCTTTAATTCACTTTTCACATCAACTTTTATAATTAGTTTATTAATGATTTCAAAATATTCATAAAATTGCATTAAGACAAAAAATACATAAAGTATTGTGTATTGCATATTATTAGTACGTAGGAATTACCTAACTGAAACTAAATATATAAATATTATATAATTGTATCGCGTTTCTGTTTGAAACAATCAAGTGATCAATGAATTTTTTGTGTCTGTGTGTAACATTGAAACAAAATAACATGATATTTATAAGAAACTTGGAACCCAAAAGTGGTGGTAATTGAGAAAAAGTATCTTCGGTTCGTTTATCCATTTTCACGGGGGGGGGGGGGGGGGGGGAGAATCGCAGTTGAAATTCATATTGGTGAAGACTCGGCTTGTGATTGGCTCCTCATTTCGCGGGAAACATTTATGTCTTGCTATGATTACTTAATTCGATTTCAAAGCAGAATCTAATTGCTTCTCCATTGGAATAGTTTTGGATGAACTTTTTTATTACATTTGATTATACTTCCTCATTTCATAAGCGATCACATGACAAGAATGTCAGGAAATTGTTTGTTTGAGAGTTGAACCTCATTAAACATTCACCAATAGCTGTCAGTAATTAATAATAATCTGGACCAAGTAGTTCAGTCAGTAACGTATCAGTCTCGTTTTCAGTTTCAATCTGTGATCTATTCAGCAGGAATAGAAGCAGGAAAATTAATTTTATATGATTAAGATTGATACTTATGTATGATATGATGTTCTCTTCTAAACTGTAATAGTTATCATTTACATCTTTTGAAATGAGAACCTGTTTCAAACAAGAATTCTGAATTTCTTTTGCTCCTCTTTTTCAGCGAAATCCAGCAGCGATGAAGCTGGTAATGGAAATTAGTAAAAGCTTTATGCTTCCTCAATGTTTCTTTAATTTCTTTTCAAATGGGGGCAAGGCATATGCTCGCTCCTTCATTTGTGGCCGAATCCCTAACCATTCTCGGCACAACTCCCAGGTCTGTGTTTTTCTGGCATTTTGGTTTTTTTATCATCTTTTGGTATGTGTTATTTTCGTTTTTTTAATAAAAAATAGTTTTTTATGAGTTTTTTCCTTTCATTGCTTGTTTTTTTAATAAAAAAAGTTTTTTATATAATTTGATTTTCGTTTTCCAAATGCTGACTTTTCGTTTATTTTAACAAAAAATAGTTTTTTATGCGATTTGTTTTATTTTACATGACTTTTCGTTTTTTTATCGTTTGTCCTTGAGCCGCCAACAAGGCCCGGGTTCGAATCCTGGATAAGGCATGGACGTCTGCTTCTCAAAATCCAACCTCAACGTCCCCGTGCGTGAGAGGTGGGCAACGTCATTGGCTGACCATTTCTCGATCTCCCTCTTAAAAGACAAATCAAAAGAAGCTCAGCTGATGACGGCTAATGAGGCTCTTTGTGAAAAAGGGAATTAGAATTTTTTTCTAATTCCCTTTTTCATTTCAGCTATGAGTTGGCTTGCATAAAATGAATTGTTCTTCAATGAAGGGAGGAAATAAAGTAACACAATTCCCTATTAATTATCTCCGCAACAATTATGTGTATAGAACTTCAGTTCAGGAATATACAGAGTCCTTAGAGAATAAACTTCCCGACAGCAGAATTAAAAACATTTCCACATACCTCTTTCAAGACACACAAGGCGATAATTAAGTTGTTTAAATTGTTATTCTCTTTATGAGGTTAAAACGTGTCTGCGGATAATTTGATTAGCATCTTTTTATTTTCATATATACATCCTCATCATCCTCAAGCAGCCATGGACTACGGAGGTCCAACCAGACTGTGTCATTCAGTTCTCCAAGCTCATCTGTCCTGAGCTACAACTACTGCATCTGGCCACTGAACTAAAGGTCCTGTTTGACATTGTCTGCCCACCGCAGCTTACGTATCCACCTCTTTCTGAGGCCTTTAGGCACACTGTTGATAATCCTTTCGCAAATCTATAATTATCCATACAGGCAATATGGACAAATCAACGGAGTCTCTGCACAATAAGCTGCTTAAAGGAGGTTGCAGACTCCTTTGCCTAACCTCATCATTAGTTACAAAGTTGAACCACCTAATGCCCAAGATACTGAATAAGCATCCAGAATCAAAAGCATCAAGTTTCTGTTATCTTGTTTACAAAGCGTCGAAGTTTCAGTACCTTAACTAACCTTAGAAAGAACCAAACTATTATACAGTCTAATTCTGGACTTTAAATATTATTTTAATAAGGCCTATTTCTTCACACTCTCCATAGGTCCATACCAGGTCCCCTATATGACCTGGTATTCTTGAAAGTCCCAGCAGTTAAATACCCTATTCGTCTGTTAATCTCGTGCCGCACGTCACCAGTATCTGTTACATAGCTTCCAAGATAATTAAACTGTGACACCTGCTCAAGAGCGCCACCATTCAGATTAACGGAATAACAGCCTGCCTGACCAATTTTCATCACTTTAGTTTTCTCTCTGTTTATAACCAAACCTACTCTACTACCAGTCTCATCAACAGCTTGAATGAAAGAGTTCATCTCATCAATATCATTTGCCAAAAGGCATAAATCATCAGCATAATCTAAATCAGAAATTTTCAGATCTCCAGACCATTTAAGGCCAAAATGTTTCCCTTGCAGTGAATTTCCCATAACATAATCAATAAACAAATTAAACAGAAAAGTAGACAAAATGCATCCTTGTCGAACACCAGAAGTAATGCTAAACCAACTGTTACAAGTCAGTATTAAAAGTAAAATTTTTAACCCTAGCACAACACTTTTTAAGTTTAAGATGCAAGACACTTTTAACAAGGTAATGGTCAGATCCAATTTCAGCTCCCCTATATGACCTGGTATTCCTAACAGAAGTAGCCCATTTGCTGTTAATTAATATATAATCAATCATATTCTTATGCAGCCCATCAGGTGAAACCCATGTGTACTTATGTATGTCGCAGTGTTTGTAATAAGTGTTAGTTATTCTGAATCCATTGAGTTTACTTACCTGTAGGAGACGTTGCCCATTGCCATTGCAGCTACCAATATCAAAAGGGCCTATTATTCCTCCCAAAGGTCAGAGTCAGTACCAACTTTGGCATTGAAGTCGCCAAGAACAAGGGTAATATCTCCTTTCTTGACAGAATTCAAAATATCCTGAAGTTGTCCATAAATCCTATCCTTCTCATCCTCATCGGCATCCTCAGTGGGGACATAACAGCAGATATCATTCAAGTCTTCAACGCTTGTCTGAAATTTTGCTGTAAGAAACCTTTCATTAATGCACTCGTATCCTAGAAGAGCATCACTAGCACTGCTGAGAAGCAGACCCACGCCTTGGCGATGCTTATTATCGTCTCTCTCCTGAAAAGAGAAATTTAAGATTATTTTTAAGAATCTGATCTTTATCTGTCCATCTGGTCTCTTGCAGGCCAAGAATATCCAAATTAAAACGGTGGAATTCTTGTGTGAGGATATCAAGAGAAAAAGCTCTGTGCAGAGTCCTCACATTCCAACTACCTATGGAGAGAAAATGGTTAGTGGGATGTTTAAAGAAATTATATTTATTGAGAGAGGGAATGCCGACAATATCAAACAGTTCTAATCGCAGGCATGGGGCAAAGACCCGTTCCCCCACCTCTAAAGGCTGAAGCCATCTATACTGGAAGACTTCCTCCAATGTAGAATTTGACGATGACCGTAGAAGTTAGAATTCCGGTGCCTGCGATGACTTTGTTCAGGATTATTCACCAGTTGATAAAACTTATCCTGTGAATCTATTCACTGGGGCTGTCAACCCAGAAACAAACAGAAAATATCTTCAAGCGGAAGATTTTCCCTCCACAGAAGCCCATCAGTGCACCAAATTCAGTATCCATAATCAAGCTCAGAGCCTTATTTCAGCCCAGTCCAGTCAGTTTATATGGTCAGGTTACCAGGATCCTGTATGGTTGACCACTCCTCAGCAGGGTAGAAAAAGAGAAAGTAGCCATAGCTGTCCAGATCAGTAGGCCACACTGATCTGGCAGCACTCCCCATCCGTTCCCTTCCACAGTAGAGTATCTCTTTTGAAAGATACTAATGGCCTGCACCAACGAGAAGGAGGGGTTGGTGCTAGGCCTGACCGGTTCTTATGCATCATCACAGGAGATTGGTGCATAGCTCTTCTTCTAGTGACTACCTAGCTATTATTTACAGGGTCAAAAGAAATCTTTCCTGTAATCTAATCTAATCAACCCCTAAAAAAATCTGAGGTTCAGCACCCCGTTAAAAATAACCTCGATGTGCCTCTGCACACCAGATAAGGGTAACAATTACTAGGATACGTGAAATTTTGAAGCTGATGGAAGAGTGCGAAACGTAAACAGGGGACGATCTCGAAGGGCAAGACGTTCAACTAACGATGGAAGTGCTGCGAAAGTGATACTCCCTGATGCTTCATAAGATTTTTGAAATAGTCTGTAGGGCAATACTCACGTGAGAGTGGTATCTGTAAAATCAGTGTTCATCGGATACGGCGTTTGAAGTGGAAGTCACACATACCCAGAGTGCTTCATGCAGAGCGGGATCTAAGGAGGGTGGTGCAAGGAGCCATATCCTTCCCTTTTTCAGATTGTTAGTAAGAGTAACAGAGGCAAGAAAATATAATACTTATTTATATTTCATGAATTTTTCAATACATTTTTAAAGACCTGTAAAATGAAGGGGAAAATGTTATGCTGCATTGAAAATCCATTCTCTTGTCACTCCCTTTTACTTTTTGCAGCTCGGTTCTGTTTCTTCCACCCCACCCGTTTTTTCTAGATACGGGCCCGCACAGAATAGTTAGTTGCTACTCATTTCATAGACTTTTCTTGGGCGAAGCGAAATGATACGAAGATTTTGGAATCACTTCCAATCTGTAAGAAAGTGACAAGAGATAAAATACAGTGATAAAATGATCTTGAAGAAAAATTTCATGACAAAAATTTATAAAATGAATTTGAGAATGCCATTTTACTCCGACTCTATTACAGTGGGGTTGTAAGTCACGAAAGTATTAGAATTGATAGGCGATGATACGAAAGATTTCCTATAAAGAAAAAAATATTAGGATTGATAGGTCATATACACGAAAGATTCCTATAAAATAATGCCTTATGAACTACCAATGACATTCCGAGCTCTCAGATTCAACGGCCCTAGGCACGTGCCTAGTTTCCCTAGGCGAAAACGCGGCCCTGCTTACGTGTGCCAATCCTTCAGGTCAGCACAGAATTGAGCTTTTGGTGATTCGAAAATTTCATCATTCACGGGCTTTAAAAGGGATTGTGCACTTGCCTGTCGCCTATAAAGCACAACAAAATACTTGGATGGACAAAGAAATATTTCGAGACTGGTTCATTCGTCATTTTGTTCCATCTGTTCGTCAGAACCTGATTAAATTGGGGAAGCTTAAAAATACAAAGTGCCTTTTACTTCTCCACAACTACTCCACATGAATGAAAATTAGTGTCGGATTGCGGGAATATTTTTGCTTGTTATTTGCCATCAAATATAACCTCACTTAATCAATGCATCAGGGAGTTAAACGAAACTTTAAGTATCATTATAAAAATGATTTCATGATGAAAATGATGAATAAGAATATGGAAACTCGAGAATTTCAACGCGGTTTTACAATTAAAGACACAAATTATTCATCAGCGAACGCATGGGAGGTGGTGAAACTTGTAACTCTTTTTAAAGCGTGGCGAAAGTTATGGCCAAACGTAATGTTGGCTGATCAAGAGTTGGATAAAAATGAAGATTTTGAAGAGTTTCGAATAAGACAGAAAGAACAGGAAATGCAAGAGCTGATGGAAACTTAAATTATCATCTGAAGATCACCCTCTATCTAAACTTAATAACGACGACATGGATGGGTGGATAAGAATTGATAATGATATTGAAGTCACAGACAATTTCACTGATTAACAAATCATTGAAAGTATCACAACTCCCAATAAAAGAGGACTGTTCCGAAGATCCTGGTGAAGAAGAAAATGTAGTTCAAGAAAAAAAGATAACTTGGGATTGTGCAGAAAAGAGTATAGAAAATGTCATAAATTTCGTGGAACATAACCACTGCTTCAGTCTTCAAGATGTCATGCATGTGCATGTATGGTGAAAAACAATTTGCTCAGAGAGAAATTACAATCTCGTAAAAAAAGCGACATAAGAAACTTTCTTAAAAAAGCTGTTGAGACGTCTACCGATAAAACAAATGTTCCATCCGCAAGTAGTGCACCAGATGCACATGAAGTCATCAAAATGAAGAAATATTTTTTTTAGTTTTTTAATAAAAATGTTTCTTTTGTGAATGATTTCCAGAATGAATTCGTACTTTATTATTTCGTAGTTAAAACACTATCATGATTTACTTGTTTTCTTTTTTTCATCCCTCCTTAAATTTGAATCTCAAAGTCACCCCTGAGTATTCGGATCAGCCCAATCCCCGAGCAGTCCGGATTTTCGGACCCTTACTGTGTTAAAATATAACACAATCTGTTCCGTTTAGAACATGGTTAATTAACAAAAGTTAACTGTTATTTTGTGAATTTTTTACACGAAAGGATTTTCTGTAAAATAATTTAATTTTCGCAAGTTTGCAGTAAATATTTTATGAGACACGAAACTTTGTTTTCACTTGCAGCAAAGTCTTCACGTTTTGCACTTTTATACATGATTTCTCCTCCATCCGTATTAAATTAATGTTAGAAAAAAAAAAAACTTCAATTGGATGAAAAATTTTCCTCTGGAAGTGTTCTTCACCGATTTCTTTGTTTACAAGCTGACTGCACCTTTGCTTGTCGTATTACACGTTGGGAGTCAGTACATAGGGTTACCCAGGGGAAACTGTATCTGGGAACAGTATCTGGGGAACTACTGGGCGCCGAAATCTGTCACAGTGTTGCCACTATTACTCTATTGTCAATTTAATATTTAAAAAAATATCTAAAACCGAATTCCGGGTACACTTCCAGGGACATTTATTTGTGGGGCACAGAGTCTTTGATTTATGGTTTTCAAATTGTTATCATTTGAAAAAATGGGTCACAAGCTTTTACTCTCAAAACTTCTAAATAAGCGGATAGATGTGTGTGTGATGGTTTAATTTCTCTGTTTTGCTTCCGTTTTCTGCTGTGCCCCGTGCAGGAAACATTGTCAAGATTCTAAACTGCTACCACTGCTAAATCGTACACATAAAAAAACAATTTCCAACTTGCTTCCGTCTCGGTGGCCGAGTATCCTAATGGGTGCAGAAAGTTTCAGAGAGTGTTATCTGGCTGACACCGACTTATAACGTCGGTCTCTTAGCGCAAGATAGTGGTTATCCTGCACTGCTGTCACTCTTGGTCGACCTTGCATTCGTCTATGGCTAACGTCTCCTGTCTGTTGGAATCGTCTCCAAAGTCTTGAAAGCACTGACTGGGTGATATTTACAGTCATTGCCACATCGGTTTGGAATCGGCCGGATTCTAACTTACTGATTATTCTACCATTATGTAAAAGCATCCATATAATGTCTCCATACCATGTTGTTGCAAAATGCTCTAACAACATGAATACAATGCTTGCTCAACAGGAAATGAGTGGCACGGAATAAAAGCCAGATTTCATAGTACCCCGGATTAGCTTTTCGAGTCAAGTACGGAAATTTTGTCCTGTCAGGTGATATTTTTTGTAGCGCGAGATCACGGAGAATATCGGTAGTTGAACGTTGATTCTTGGAATAATAGTTTCACAATTTTCATAGAGTGGGCCATGGTTTTCAGATTTAAAAAAAAAACTCCTACTTATAGTCCATGAATATTTTTCTTCTACTTTGAAAAATGGCACGTGCAAGGATGTTTCTTGCAAGCAAAGTGGCCACAATGCATGCTGACACAGCGCTTGGCAGATTCAAAGCATGGCATTCGAAATGAACGCGTGGGTACTTGAATGTTGAAAAGTTGCTCTCTTTCTTTTATCAGATGTCCTCTGCAATGTCCGAAATACTTGACTTATCGGTCCACATTTCACACATCGATTTTTGGCCGTGCTCCTCTGCCTTACATTAAAAATGTAGATTCTTTCGTGTAATAGAACCAGATTTAAAACTTCAAATCAGTTTTCCTTCCATTTTCAGATTTTGTCGTTTGCAATAGGTTTTCAGCTGAATGTTTTTTTTTTAAAGAAACGTACTTATATCAAAAAATCTGCTCTATATTTGTCTTTCTTTAGTTTGTTTTACAGCTATGAAAGCAATGGCGAAAGAAATATGGCAACTTTGCAATCTGTTGAAACAATCACACTACAGAGTTGACAGTTCTCATAGGTTAGTGGTTGACTGAGCAATCATTTAATCCTTGTTTAGCAAATCAGTCCTTGTTTAACAAGCAGTAAATTAGAAAATTTTGTTGCATACCATATCTATTTACATGAGATCTGGTGACTTCTTGGTCCCAATAATAGCGATAATTATTAGGTATTTTTTTAATGTTTGCTTTTTATGCTTTTTTATGCTTTATTCTAGTTGAAAAAATGTATTGATATTGAAAATACGACTGAAATTATTTCCAAAATGCTTCTTTTTAGTGCTCACAAATTAAAGGTCTAGATGGGCACTATAGATCTAAATGCATTATATACGATAATTGATGTCGACTTATGTTCAGTGAATAGACTAGTGCATCGTCCATTATTAAGATCTAGAAGAAGAAGGAAGGAAATACGAATAAACTGAGATCGCAGCAAAAATTATCCTCGTTGTGCAATGGGCTTTGAATTCAACAGAAAATGAAGTTAAATGAAAGAAATCTAAAATATAAGAAACATTTAACTCAATGTTTCACAACCAAGGTGAAGAGAGAAGGTTAGGAAAGAAAACTTAAAAAATTAAAAAAATTTGAATCAGACATTCGGCAACGATCTCGAGAGGAAGAGGTGGTACAAACACGAGGTTCGACAGTTGACCTTTGTTCCGCTATACAAATTATGCGCATATAAATAAGATTTTGAGCTTATTAATTTGTGAATATTTATTTGAGCGTGAGGTAGGAAGCTTAATTTATTTTGAAGGAAGGCGTGAAACAAATTGAGAATGGTTTATGTGTGTGGAGGAGTTTGAAGATGCATGATAAGTAGGAGTGTCGCGAACAGAGAATTGAGAAATATTAGTCTAGATGAGGGGTTCATAACTTGGGGTGAGGGAAAGGGTTCAGTGGGTGCGAGATCATTTACAAATCCGATTTTTTTCATTTATTTTCAAAAATAAACCAAGCAAGGAGATATGGTAAATTGGAGTGCGGAACCTGAAAAAAATTTAAAAACCTGGATCCAGATATTTTTGGATTAATTTCCTCCACTTCAAACAGGGATGTTTGGAAATTGTTAGAATGCTAAATAAAATTTTTTTCACGTAGTTGGGAATCATCCTATACCATATTAAATATATAGGAATCAGAAGGAATTTGCTTGATTGGGCTTTTTCCATATCTTATGTATTCATAACTACTGAGTCAAGCGGTGAAATATTTTAAGAATGTAAAAGACTTACCCTGTAAAGCGGCATCGCTAATGGTTGGTTGGGCTTTATTTTGGTGATAGCACACATCGTTCCTGTGTTGAAGTCGTCTGTCTTCGCCCAAGGATTAGAATTCTGGATTCTCGACTTCTGCCGCATCATCTGTCCAAAATTGCTCTTGGTTGTCATATACGCGCAATACTGAGTGGCCTGGCTCATCGGTTGCAAAAACAAATCCACCAGCATTAGAAAATATTCGATGGCAATACTGATGATGTTATAATTGTGCAAGGCGAATGAAAAATATCCTATGAGGAAAAATATCCTTGCAGCATATTATTACACCGTAAAAATTTTTTTCCGATTAATGTATTTTCAATTGTTCAATTGAAAAACATTTGATATCTAATTAAAGTAATATAAAATTTCAGTAAAATGGATTTACTATTACGTATTTGCATATATTGCACAACAAAAACTAGTGATGGTAAATGGACACATATATTCATCAGCAAATAGAAATGGAATGAATGGAGCTGGAATTCTTGTACGTAAATAATTATACAGGGTGATTCAAAAAGAATTGAACACTTTCAAAAATTTATTACTCAGTAACTAGGTTATATATGAACATGTAGTCAAAGCCAATTTGTAAAGGAACTATCACAGTTATTTCTCTAATCTGACAAATGCTCAATATGTCCCCCGTGTGTTACACGACACACATCAATCCTATAGTCTAATTGATGCCAGAGACTTTGTAGCATATCGCTGTCGATGGTCGAAATGGCAGCCACGATGCATTCCTTCATTTCCTTAAGGCTGCGAGGAAGAGGTGGTTCCAACACGAGGTTCTTGACGTATCCCCACAAGAAGTCACATCTTGTCAGTCACCTTGTTACTGAGTAATAAATTTTTGAAAGTGTTCAATTCTTTTTGACTCACCCTGAAGAATAACAGAATCCTATCAATAGCAAAAAATATCTGAAAGAATTTTAAACATTAGATAAAATGCGAATATAAAAATTACCATTACCACTGTCTATGCACCAAAATGCTTCAGAAATGGGAAAAGACAAATTCTATTGAAAACTATCACGCTTAGTTTTGAATATATCCTTGCATAACCTGGATACAGCATCAAGGACTTCAATGCTGATGTCGCACACTTCCATAGGGCAGATCATATGGACATAAGGGGTAGCTCACTTGGGTAAAAACGAATCCAAACTTATGGTGGGGGTGGGGGGGACTATGGTGTTGCGTAGCTCAACTGTGCAAAACCAAAATGTATGGTGACCTCGTTGTGCTCGCGTAGAGATCAACTTGAAATTTACACAAAATGAGCAAATAAGAGCAGTTCTTTGCTCGTTCCATCTAGTACCTTCCTGTGGAGGATACTTCAGTTATCAAATCCCTTTAATTTGCACTATATACACTGTTATAAATTACTTTATTAAAACGAAACTGAATAGTAATTTGGCTGAATTGGTATCCTTCCCTCTGCTGTTCACACTATGACGTCTGTGAATTATCACGACTGGCGAGGTCCTGGGTACTCAGGAAGCGAAACTGCGGACGGTCACTAATATTTTCACCATCAGCCAATGATTTAACACACTTTGTAAAATCTGGCATGTAAAATAAAACAAGCCTAGTTTATTAGACTAAAGTTAGAACAGAGAATATGATATAATGGTTCTCATCTCGTTCCTTGACATAGAGCAACCTAAAGAAATACACTTAGCACATAAAAATACAATTCCAAACTTCAGACGACACTTTATGCAATGTCTAAATATTTCCAATCAAATTAACGTCCTAATGACTTACGAACGAACTGAATTATGCAATATATTGTAGACTAAATGGCTAATTGATCTTAACTAAGTTTAAGTTTAACTAAATGTTTAGTTAAACTAAGTTAAGTTTAACTAAATGGCTAATTGATCTTAACTAAATTAAGTTTAACTAAATGGCTAATTGATCTTAACTAAGTTAAGTTTAAGGTTTAAGTACTACTATATTTACTAACTCAAAGAAATTAGCTGATTCAGGAGGTGAGACATTAATTCACTAACGGATCATACCTGTGGATCACACGCATGTTCGTCAATTTACTGTTCATGCTATGGTTTGCTCGGAGATGGAGCAGTAACACTTTAACTATGACGATCACGAAGTTCGTGGAAAGGCACACACTTTGGACTCGGGACTTCTTGATGAAACAGCCGCGGGTTCTCTTCCTACAGCTAATGACGCTGGGTGTGGTTGCCTATCATTACCTGTCAGCACAAAATAGGCTGTCTCTGGTTGTCTCCCGGAAATGTTTAAGAAGCTCTGTATCATCATAAGGTGTCACAGTGGTCAGTAGTAGATCCTATTGAATAGTGGTCACGTCCCCTTTTCTACGAATCCTCACTTCTTTCCTACGGTCATACATATTATTTTCAAAACATAATTGTTTTGCGTGATATCAAATTTCACATGCCATACAATATTTATAGTCGTTGTTATATATCATCCTACAGAACCGACTCTCATCCTGCTTTTACGGGTTTGTGAATCGCTCATAACCGTCCCACTATTTTCCACCCTTTTTATGGGCCGATATAAAGCATCCAACGTTTACGCCCAGAGACTTCAGGATGTTGCAAACTTTCATTTTGCACCTTAATATAAACTGCACGAAGAAAGAAATCATAATGAGGAAAAAACAGATATTAAATGCGATTTACTTAGTGGCAAATTGTCATTTTTATAATAAGGTCATATTAATATTTAGTTAGTACGTATTAAGATGCACATACCAGTTCATCGTGCACTTCTTTCAGTAGCATTAAAAAGTTCCATTCAGACATAAATGAGACATTATTTTCAGCTCCTACCTTTCACACAAAACGATGAGCCACATCAATCATATGGATGTTTCTTACTGCGTCCATGAAACAGCAACAACTGATTCAACAGTCATGGCAAGACACATATGAAGTTGACTCAGGCGATTTACTTCCCACCCAATGCAGTTCCTGCGTAGAATCGAAAAAAAGTTATTTTATTTCCGCAAAGCTGTCTGGCACATTGTTCTTCCACATTGCTTCTTGCAGTAAATTCATTTACATTCTTCTCTGAATGACGCAGAGTATAAGTGGATAGAGCTCCATTTCAATAAATAAATTCATTCACTTTCCATCGTTGGGTTGGGTTGGGTTACCTCTGAGCGGCACTTTTTTGCACACCATGGGCTAAATGGCCAGGTCACATGGACCCCGAAGGCTCAGAGAAGGTTGGGGAGGGGACCCACTGGAACAGCTGTTGGGAGACAGATGGTAGTCTCCCGTCAAGGCCATCCAGGGTGTTCTTTAACGTGCACAGGGTTGCACAGGTTTAACTTCCCATCCGAAGGACGGCGGCCTTTCCAAGCCCATCGGTGTCCCCTACTGACCGTGGGCAGGGTGGGGAGTTATGCGGAGATAAATCTCAACGCTGACCCAGCTGGGACTCGAACCTGGGAACTGCAGATTAGGAGCCTGGCGCGCTACCGACTGAGCCACCCCCGCCCCCTACTTTCCATCGTTGAAACCTTAGATTGGTTGCAAAGGCCTCTAGATGAGCTTGTATGACGATGAGATAGTGTCCGTTTTGTCCGTTTCCGAAGAGTTCATCACAGATGAAATTTGCTGGTCTAGCCATTGCAAAGATGTTAAAGCTTTTACCGTTAGACTGATGACGCTAAACGCACGATACAAGTTCCATGACGTCCTTGTTATGCTGTAAACAAACGACGTGAAACCCTTTTCCCTTTGAGCAGTTTTTGCAATAATTCGAAACAGGGTCGTTCTTTTGTCCTGCCATATTTAACAGAGAGAGTCGCTTCCTGACAGCAAACGATAATAATTATAGACCTAGGCACGCAGCAGTATTTATAATTTAAATCAAAGTCTCTGACCAATCAACGCTAATCTGCTCTTGACCAATGGTTGGCTATTGCAGAATAACGTCACAGGTTTAGGTGTGAGGGGTGGACAGTTTTGCAGTATTGAGGTGTCAGCCATGGCCTACATTAAGCGGTTCCCTGTCGGATGAAGGTGATTTCTCGGTGAAGCGGTTTGCTAGAGAATATGATGAACAACATATGTTTCAGCTAGGCTTCGATTTACTCCTGAAGACTTGCGATTACAGGAACTATCCCAAAGTGCACATTCGTCTGTTTAAGAGGTGTAGTAACAACCCATTAAAATATATATTCCACAAGGGATGGTGTGATGCTTTCTGAAAAGAGTAGTTTGGAGTGGTTTCTTAAGCATCAACAATCGTCGAAGCGTTTAAAGAAATCGAATGCTGTGAATATGAACTGAACTCCGCAGTTTGTTTTGTTGTACTCTAGGGTAAGCACAGAATATTTTTTGTTAACAAGTCTTACACATTTGATGTTTTTAAGTATTTGCTACTTAGAAATAAAGTAGCGATTATTAGAATATTAAAATTATGAATAAATAGTGTAAATGGTACCTAATTTCCAGTAGCTATGAGCTGAAGGTAAATGAAGCGTAGAAGGGGACCATGAGCAAAACAAAATTGAGAAATACTCTCACAAGTGCTCGGAAATCTCTCTTGAACAAATATGGTTAAACAACTGAGTACTGTTCCCAATGAAAAGTATCTTCTTCCTCACTTTACATGAATTAACTTTACACATAATTCTAAAATGAATTTTACGTTCTCCAGACTGGCATACTGCCAATCGTATTATAAGTCTGGTAAATCTTTTTGGTATCTATTTACCTTCACTCTAGCTACATTCATTCACTGTTGAAGGAAAGTGCATTTCTGACAGAGTGAATCCAGTTTATTGGTTTTCTGTAGAGTTTGTAAATGTTTATTAATGAAGCTGCTGACATAGCAACTACCACAATTGAAACATCAATTACACTGCTCAAAGTGGAAATCTGAAAACCGCGAAGAAAGTGACATATACGCCAGAAACTGACAAGCCAGGAGCTATGAGGGTAGATGTGCATATGATCAAAAAATAGAACATGAGAATGCAAGGTATGTGCGTTAATTGCATATTCATCAGTACATAGAAAGCCCATTTCGGGCAGTTATATAAGCTAAGTGGCCTTGGGAGAATGGCCACACATGGAGACTGTCCATTGTTACATGTGCAGTAAGGAAGGGTCATGAAACAGGATTAACGATGTCAATGGTGTAACATCTCGCCATTGGCGTGGCAGAAACATGGAGCAGAGGTGTCCAGCTGTCATATGTGATGCCACCCCATACCATTGTACCACAGTGCAGAACTGTATAGCAGCTAATGGAATTCCTCATGCTGTCGATGACTCCGACACCATGCCGACAAATGGCCATCCGGCATGCCAAAACAGAATTGGGATTCATCTGTGAACAACACTCTTCTGCATTCTGTAGTTCAATGTTTCCTCGCTCAACACAAGAGACAGCATAACCAGTGATGTCGCTGCAATGGCAGATGCCGAACTGGACGTATCGCCCTCATTCCTGCATCATGGAAACGTGACCCTGTGGTTTGCATGGAGACCACTGTACCTGTAGCAGTCAGCAAATCACTCTGCAGCACAATTGTTGTGGTGAAAGGGTCACGAATGGCCCTCCTATGGAGCATGCAATCTTCATGTCTTGTGGTGTGGAATGCTGGTCCCGTACCTAACCTTTCTGTCATTTGTTACTTCCTAATGTCGCTTGAGATGCACTGTGCTCACAGTGCGCCCCATGCATGCGTTGATCACTTGAAGGCTCAATCCGAGCTCTCCGCATATCGACGATTCGCTCTCTCAGAAGGCGTAAATTGTACATAAGGATCTCCCTGGGAGCTCCAAGGCATGTTCCGAACTTTTTTGTAGCATACACTTCAACCTCACTGTCAGTCATGCTATGATATGAACTTGTAGGCCCCCGTATTTATCTACAGCTCCGATATCAGACACTGTCAAAATTACACTGGATGAGTTTGACGAAAGATTCTTTAGTCCATGGGTGAAAAGAGTGTATTGCGAGAAAGTACCCCATCTTCGATACCAGAGACAAAGCTTTATGTCACCTCTATATCAAACGAGTGTTCTGTGGCAAAAAATATTTGTAGTCAATACATATTGTCTCCCCTACGAGAATATATTTGCAATTGATTCATTAATTTTGCCAAAAATACATATATGTATTAAATCAGGACTGAAAAGTTTGTGGAACATGAACTCACTTTCCTGATGCGCTGGCTGGTTACGTAAGAAATCGTTTTTCTTGGGGGATAAATAAATAGTATTCTTTACTTTTTGAGGTAAGAGTCACTTTTTGAAGTAAGTATTTCAAATCACTCTTTCAAAAAGTGAAGCATGCTATTTATTTTCGGCGTAAAGTTGCAGTGAGTAAAGAAAAAAAACCCTTTGAGTAAATAAATTTTCATTAAGAGCATTAATACATAATCAATACGATATGTTCATTGGAAAATATTGGGTTTACGGGTTATTAATTAATTAGAAAAGAGAATATACGTAATCTATACTCAAGGTTCACTGAAAACTACTAGTTTGTCTAATGTCTGATTGTAACTTTTCCGCAAACCGTACTCTTACCTAAAATACGTATCCGATTCATATATTTCACTTTTATTCTATGTATCATGTATGCCGTATATATTTCCACGAGTTAATATCAGTTTCTTGTATTATTCACTCTGTAAACGCACCTTTGCGTTGAAGCTGATGTCAGTTATGTCCTTCACCTAGTATTTCAAATTATTAGTATTTATTGTCTAGTAAACACTATACTTTTTAATTATAATAGATAAATATGCGCTCGAATCACCACATACCTCACTTAGCAATTAAAGTATATTCACGTAAATGTATGACGTCACATTCACGTAAATATATTTGGATCACTTTTATTCCACATGCCATGCATGTCATATGTAATTCTAATCCACTCACTTAACAGAGTTAATCTATTTGTGTATAAGAGACCTTAGTTAGAGATTTATTCCATTTCTCGCAATGGAGAGTTATTGCATATAATAGATAGTAATTTAATCCATTCACTTAACAAATTGTACTTAAACAAATTGTTTTTTTAAGTACTACTCAATAGCTCTTCTATTATTCACTCCATAAATGCATTTTTGTGTTTAAGGTGATGTCAATTATGTATCTTCACTAGTATTTCAAATTATTTGTATTTAATAAGCTATACATATTTATTTAGCCTTCTTCGATTTGAGCTATACAAAATACCCCTGACTGATGTTTAAAATCGATTTTAAAAACTGATAGTTTTGGCATTTTAAGTTGGAATCGCGTGAAAGTGTCATTTCATCTCCCGTGAGACTGCATAGGCCTTCAGACAACACAGGGACCGTCATGCAGGTCAAGGTAACAACCCAAATCTCTGCACTCCTCACCTGTCCTTGTGGTCACTGCTACATTCGAGTTTCTCTGTGAATAACGGAAATGCCTCTGTCCACTGCCCTCTTTCAGTTCTGATAATGGTTTTACGAATTTCAGAAGTATTTTTGTTGACTTTCTCAGAACTTTTGGCTCTCTTGAAGAGAAAGTTGTACCCCATTTATGGGTTTTCCCTTTTATAATTCTCCCTAACCTATTTCTATTTTCATTTTTTCTAATATTTAGTCTGATCTTAATCAGATCCACAACTTGATTTATCGTCTGAGCCGGTCTAGAAATTAATTCGAGATAGTTTCCACGATCTCCGGCAGTAGCATTCTCTGTAACCGTCTGCTGTATAGGGCGGCATTCGTTGCGATGCTCACCCATCCTGAAAGTCTGGCGGCTTCTTCACACCCCGGTTGGACGTCTCCTGACACTTTAAACGCTTGACCTAGATTTTATTCTTGGAAGTTTCCCTTTAGACACTTAACGTTTTCCCCATCGAAACTCTTTGTTTTTTCTCTTAACTCCGATCCCAGTTGACACTCCATAAATGATCTTTACAACAGACATCCTGACGACAATCCTTAGCGTACTTTTTATAGCTTCGTTATTTTCTGGACAGTTTTGTTTAACCCTAAGTTGATAATTATCTTTACGTTGTTGCGCATTTACCTTGTTTAGTCTAACCTACCGATGCGACGGTCTTTTATCGATCAATCACCACACTTGGAAGATTTTCCAGTCTCCATGTAACTTTTGGTCCTGAAAACTATTTCTTAAAATATCAGTTTGACAGTCTAACAATTATCTTAGTCCCTATTCTGTACTCTGGTATTTCGTGATGCGGTAGACTTTTATTTAAAGAGCACCTGGCCTGGAAGGTTTTCCTTTAATCCTAAGTGCGATTCTCGTTTGCACGACAGTGCACCACAATCATCTTAGTCCCTTCCGTATCCATAACACAAAATGAAAGATTTAAGTGTAATCTTTCATTTCGTGTTATGGATACGGAGGATTTTATCTAAAGAGCACCTGGCTCATTTTCCTTTATAAAATTATCTTAACTGTGATCAGAATGAAGTCATCCAATCAAAGTTTCAGGGTTCAAAGGTTTTAGCCACCACCCCCCACCTCGAGGCTTCATCCTATCTCCATAGTCAATGTAGGGTTGCAGAAAAGGGAGACGTGGCTATTTTTCGTAGGATCTACTCCTGTGGTCTTTGTGCGCTCATCCATAGAATGGCGAAGTAACAGCAGTGGTTGATATTTGGAGCACTCTGACGTTTGAGTCTGCCACTCATTTAACAAATAGCTCTTAGTGGGCTTCTGTTTCACCGTTACAGTTTTTCGAATGCTAATTTCGCAGAACTACGTCTGTGGGTAAATGACTTATCGAATTTTATTTTAATTTTTAAAAGGGGCAGAGATAACCTGTAAACTTTCGGCTTGTTCTGGTTTCTCGTACACTATACAAACACTTACACAAGGAATGCAACATACAAACATTTAAACAAGGACATGCCGTTGGAATAGCAGTTAGGTACACCAACCACTAACACAGGTAGGGCTTAATACAATAGCTAAGTCGTTCATCCTTGATCCTTGGGGTTATATATTTACATAGGTTTCCCTAGATGGTAGTTGGGGTCTGTGCAGATTGGCTGTTTGGTTGTTTGGGGATTTTTGGTGCAAGAGCAACTAAGGCTATATTGCACCAAACAAAAGACATAAAGGGATAAAAGTCATTGAAGCTACAACAAAAGTTAAAAATCGACTAAAACAAAACAGCACAAAAAGCAGAGTAAAAAAGTAGGAATAAAAAGAAACAACAACACAGTACAGAAGGCAACAAGAACAATGGGTGTATAGGACCCATATAAAATCAGAAATAAGCGTAAAATCTAGGAAACAGAGTAAAAATCAGATGTGTAAAATAACCAGTAAAACGTAAAAATTCCAAAACAGCAGTTAAAATCGATTCATCAGAAAAAATATGGCCGAGTGTAAGAGGCTCAGCTGTAAAATTGTGGAAGGTAAAATACATTCTATGTTCGAAGTTAAAAGCTGGACAATGAATTAAAATATGCTTAATGGTTAAAAACGTGTCACAAAACTCGCACTTAGGTTCGTTGTCGGCCTGAAGAAGAAATGAATGTGTAATCTACGAATGAGCTAAGTGGAGCCGAGCAAGTACAGCTTCCTCCTTGCGATTCTTGCGAAAAGAAGACTGCTTCAATTTGACAATGCGCTTGATCTCAAAAAGCTTGTTACCAATCTGTTCAGATCAAGATCTCTGCCACTGTGCCCAGAACTTGATGGAAAAACGCTGCTGGAAGTCCAGGTATGGAACTGGCAGCGGAGAGTCGGACAAGGGCGTGGCTGACTCAACAGCAGTGTCTGCCAAGTCATTGCTCCTGATCCCGACGTGACTGGGCACCCAACAGAAGAGAACGGCGGTGGTAGCTGCCAGACGATGGAGCTGCTGGCGGATCTTGGAGAGAACAGGTGAGGCCGATGCCTCACCGAGATGAAAGCCTGCAGAGAGCTAAGCGAGTTGGTGTAAAGCGCACCAACGATTATACTTAGCTGCTATGTGGTCCAAGGCAATGCTGATAGCATACAACTCTGCAGTGAAGATGGAACACTGCTGTGGGATCTGGTCTGCAATGATGACATCACAGCAGACCATGGCCGATCCCACAGATGTACCGGACTTCAAGCCATCTTTGAAGACAGGCAAAAAGTCTAGGTGCGCAGCACAATGGTTGGCAAAGAGTTCCTGATACATACAGTTGGGTGTAAAGGTCTTCCCCGTCCTGCAAAGAGAGAAATCGCAGGAAGGGGAAACAGCGAGCCAAGGTGAGAATGGCTTGGCTGTAAACTGTGCGATGCTACCGAGACTGGTGTTGAAACTTGGACACGGAAAGATCCAAGACTACTTTACTAGATCGTAAGTAAACTTGGATGCAGAAACCGAAAGGACAAATGGTAGTCGGCTGATTCTGGTATAACGTTTCCCACCACACGGGACTGAAAACGCAGTCCCAAGTGGGATGGCCTGGCAGGGATTGCAATTTTGCAGCATACTGCAGGGACAACTGCTGATGACGAATAGATAAGGAAGGTTCGTCGGTCTCAATGTATCTGGACTGGTGAAGTGTGGAAGGCCCCAGTGCAAACACAGAGGGCTTGATGATGGAGGGGGTCCAGCACCTTCACCACCGAATCCTGGGCGGACACCTGGGATTTGTAGTCCAGTTTCGACCAGACAAGTGCATGGTACAGGCGGAGCAAAGAACATCAGTCCTCCCCCCAAGAAAGGGAGGAGAGGACCTTGAGGATGTTCAATGCCAGCATGCACTTGGGCCTGAGATGTCGAATATGGGGTAAAAAGGTCAATTTCTGGTCGAAGATGAGACCAAGAAACTTCGCCTCCACCACAACTGGAATGATGTTACTCCAAGCCACAGCTTGGGGCCCAGATGAAGATTACACTTGCAGCAAAAGTGCATGCAAGTGGGCTTCTGTGGGGAAAACCAAAACCCATTGGCCGTCACCCACACCGAGAGATTGTTCAGGACAGTTTGCAGTTGTCAGTCAATGACCCTCATGCTGGACGATGAGCAAAAGATGCTAAAGACGTCAACATAGAGAGCATTGCCTACAGTTGGAGGAAGTTGCCGTGTAATGGAATTTATCTTGACAGTGAAAAGCGTAACACTCAGGAGCAGCCTTGTGGCACCCCCTGTTCTTGGGGGAAAGGGCGCGACAGAGTGTTGCCGACACAAACTCGAAAATTTCCCGATGATAAAAAATTTGCAATGAAGATCGGCAAGTAATCTCGCAAGCCGGAGCAGTGGAGGTCATGAAGAATACCAAATCTCATGCTGTGTCATACGCTTTTTCGATGTCGAAGAAAACTGACACCAGGTGCTCTCTATATAAAACGAATTCCTGATTGCTGATTCGAGGCAGATCAGGTGGTCTAAAGTAGACCTGTGCCCATGAAAGCCATACTGGGTGTTGGAAAGTAGGCCGTGATATTTCAAATACCAGGCCACCATGGTATTTACCATTCTTTCCAACACCTTGCAGATGCAGCTCGTCAACGCAATTGGACAATAATTGGAAGGAATCTTGGGATCTGTGCCTGGCTTGGGGAAGGCCTAGACGTTGGCCTCCCGCCAGGAATCTGGAAACTACTCCTCGATGAAAAGACGGTTGAAGAGTCAGAGCAGTCGATCCTTACTTGATGGTGAGAGATGTTGGACCATAGCATAATGGACACTGTCTGGCTCGGCAGTAGATGCACGGGAAGTGCGCAGAACAAGGTGAAGCTCCTTCACTGTGAATGGCCTGTTGTAAGACTCCAGGCCATTTGAATGGAAGGACAGAGGAGAGCGTTCCTCCCTGCTCTTCTGGGCCAGAACTCGGGGGGAGTAGGATGACTTGGGAAAGAAGGGATGGAGGCGAATGACTCCCCCAAAATGTTCGCAATTGCTTGAGGATCAGCAATCTGTCCATTGTGCTCCATGATCGATAATGAGTGGGACGTGTACTTCCCACCCATCTTCTGGACCTTATCCCAGGACCTCTTCTGGACCATAGAACTGGTCGTGCAGGTGATAAAAGACATATTTGAACCAAGATTCCTTCTGGTTTTGGCGCTGGATGAAACAGGCTTTCACCCTGGTGCGTTTGAATGCTTCAAGGTTGGGGGACGTCGGATATTTCCAAAACACCCCCCAAGTCTTGTTCTGAGCCTTACAGAATGTGGTGCAATCAGGATTACACCACAGTTTTCGGAACCGTAGAAACCGAGTCGAGGTCTGAGGAATTGTAGAGGCAGCTGCATGGACGATGCAGTCCGTCATCTCAGCCACTGCAACATTGATTGGCTCCTGGCTGACAGAGTGGTCATCGAGCTTAGAGAGCAGCTCAAAACCACTCCAGTCAGCATGATCAAGCCTTCACCGGGACACACATGAAGGGCTGCAAGGCCCCCTCACGTGAGTGAGATGGTGCACACCACAAGGAAGTGATCACTTCCATATGGATTGTCCTCGTTCTCCTGTGTAAAGAGTGGAAGGATCGAGGAGGAGCAGATGATGAGATCAATGGCAGCGAATGTGTTGGTAGGGGAGTGGAAGTAGGTACTGACACCAGTGTTCAACAGGGAGAGCAAAGGATCCATGACCCCGCCCCACCCGCTGGTGTCAGCACTACCCCATAGTGGACTGTGTCCGTTAAAGTCCCCCATAAGGAGGAAGGGGGGTAGCAGCTGCGAGACGAGGTCATCAAGGTCATCGTGGAAGACGATGCTTTCGGGTGGAAGATAGACAGAACAGAAAGTCGACGAAAATCCCACAAATAGGCGAATGGCAACCGCCTCTAAGTCTGCAATGGAGAATTTGTCTTTCTCAGCGTCCTGAACGCTGAGAACGCCTGTCTGTCACGGGGCAGGCTGGGCTGGCCGCTGCTATACACTACTTTGGCCTCTGCCTCAGGTAAACGGGAGGTCCTGGGGCAGCCCCCTCAGGATCAATTGGCTGGTGGACAGGTTCTGCTAAGGTCAACTGTGCAGATCGGTGAGTAACCTTATCCACGTATGGACAATGGTTTGCGAGTTTCCCCACACATTCACTAATTTTATAGTTTTCTTTCTTTTGTAAGATCAGTTCTTTCCTCACACTTTATTAATTTTTTGCTTATTTTCTTTTGTGGGATCTCAGATGAGTCTCTCACCCATTCTCTTTTCCTTTTCCTTTTGTTTTGTTGTGAGGGCTTGGCTCACTGGCTGTGTGGGTATGGTGCCCGGGCAGCCCCTTGTTGGACTCCGTGTTGGGTGGGGACAACGGTCACTGAATCTCAAAAAACCAACATAAGTTCTACAACTCATAATTCACCGATCAATGCCACCAAAAGGGCTCACCATAAACCCCCATCTTCTTTATCTATTCCTTCGTCTTCGTGTGTGTCTCCGTCTCCAAGGTTCCTGATCAACCACTCTATGAGTGATCAGGTGCTTGGTGTCATGTCCCCATTTTTCATCAATAAAGGTATCAAAGGTCTTGTGGGAGAACGGAAATCTGTCAAGTGCCTAAGATCTGGTGACTTGCAGATGAAAACTGCCTGTTCCAAACATTCGGAGCTCCTTTTTCAGGTAACAGCGATTGGTGGAGTGGCAGTCGAAGTCACTCCACACGAGATGCTAATCCCGAGTGGGGCCTCCTCAAAGTTTCTGAGGACGAATTCCTTTCGGAGCTTTCAGCCCATGGAGTGATTGCAGTCCGCCGGGTTTCGACATGCTATGATGGAAAGTTAGTACCTACCTGGTTACTAATACTTACTTTCAACATGCCATACCTGCCTTCTTCCATCAAGGCAGGATATTTACATTGCGAGGTACGGCCATTTATACCAAACCCTCTGCATTGTTTTCAATGCCAGAGGTTTTGCCAGAGGTTTGTTTTCAATGCATTGTTTTCAATGCCAGAGGTTTGACCATGCCAAGTGTAACTTCGTCAACTTTAACATTTAGTACTGGATTCCTTTTGTTGAAGGGTCTTGTGCATTCCAAAAATAGAAACTGGTCTGTGTGTTTTCTTTGCTAACTAACTTGATTTGTTCTCTTCTCATTGCTATTGCTAATAAAATTCTACATTTCGCAGAGCGATTTAGCAAATGTTTTTCATTTCAGCTGCAATTTTCTATTGATGAAGAATGCTTCGCTACACTGGTTTCTTATAGATGTGTTCATCTTGTGCTGTACTTTGCTTATCATCTCTTATTACTGTTTTCAATTTAGCAGTGCACTTGGCAAACAGAAAAACAAAACGGAGGAATGTAAGCATTTAGAAACAGAAACGATGGGTTCCTCCAGTCAGTTCAAAAGATTGCAAAATCTGAGTGAAACACTGATATTGGATCAAATATTGCACATCCATCTTGGAGCATTGCAACGTCCATTTATCACCACACACCAATGTAAATGGAAGCAGAGTGGTTACTTAAGTAATGCTAACAAGCTTATAATACAGCGAGCTAAATTTCGTTATAAATCAGAGAGAAAAGGAGCCTGAGAGCAACCGGAATAGAACGAAAACCCAAATAGATCCTTTTTCCATCAATGGAAATCTTTCAAGATATTCAAAAAAAACCTAGAAGGTCTAATACTGTGGAGTTAAACTCTGATCAATGAATAGTTAGCGGTATATAAAATTATGGTTAGTTGCCTTAAAACTATTCAGAGAAGCAAATGTTCCAGTTATTGAAACGAGTAAATTAAATGATAAAGCAAGAGCCATTCAGCTATCCTACAAGCTGAAAAGCAAATAATTTCAAGAAAAGCATTAAAAGTGCAAAATAAGTCACTAATAATACCCAAGGATTAATAAATTATTGTAGCAATTTAAACAATCAAAACGGAAAAAAATGAACGTCAACAAATATTATCATCAGAAGTAGGTTTTACATCATCATCATCATCATCATCATCAAGCAGCCATGGGCTATGGAGGTTCAACCAGACAGCGCAATTTAGCTGCACACCAATTCTCACAAGGTCCAGTTTGACATTATCTGCCAACTGCATCCTAGGTCTCCCCCTCTTTCTGAGGCCTTCAGGAACATTGTTCATAACCCCACACGGGCAACATGGTCAAAACAACAGAATATCTCTCTGCACAATATACGGCTCAGAGGAGTTTGTCTAACCTTTTCATTATTTGCAATGTTGAACCACCTAATACACAAGATACTGCGTAAGCATCTAGAATCAAAAGCATCAAGTTTCCAGTTATCTTGTTTACAAACCATGGGCCGGACTGCATCAGCTTTCAAGTACTTGGCTGACAAATTCTTTCGACTCAGCGAAGTGAAATTAAAGAGAGAATTTTTGTGGGTCCTCAGATCCGCAAGAAGATCCAGAAGTTCGACAACCTGCTTCAGGGTGACAAGAAAAAGGCTTGGGACACATTTCGTCTGGTGACAACTAAATTCCTCGGGAATATCAGGGCAGACAACTACAAGAAACTGGTTAAGGACATGTCTCTGTATCACAAACTTGGTCGCAATATGTCCTTACAGATCCACTTTCTCCATTCCCATTAGATTGCTTCCCCAACAACTGCAGCTTGGTTACTGATGAGCACGGTGAACGTTTCCACCAGGACATTGCAACAATGGAGAAACGATATCAGGGAAACTTGTCCACTTCAATGTTGGCTGACTACTGTTGGACGCTCGCCAGAGATAATCCTGAGCAGCTGTAGAAGAGACGGGCAAAGCGAAGTGGGAAATAGAAGCGGAGTTTTACCGATACATTTCATATGTATCTATTACTCTATTATATAAGAAACTATTGCTGATTTCTCAGAAATCGTAACCAATTTTACGTTTTCATTGTCATATTCGTGTTCAGCACCTTGAAATCTTTAAGAAATGGCCACTTTTATCTCAGAGGCATGATTTTATGAAAATTTGTTGCCCAGTGTAATTGAACTAAAATATTTGCTCAAGGGTACAACCATTCAGAGCGACTGAAGCACTAACTGCCTGACCGATTTTCATCACTTTAGTATTATCTCTGTTTATCACCAAACCAACTCTATTACCAGTCTCATCAACAGCCCAAATGAAAGAATTCATCTCATCAACATAATTAGCCAACAAAGCCAAGTCATCTGCATAATTTAAATCAGAAATTTTGAAATCTGTAGACCATTTAAGGCCAAAAACTTTCCTTTGCAAAGAATTTCGCATAACATAATCAATAACCAAACTAAAGAGAAAAGGGGACAAAATGCACCCTTGTCGAACACTAAGAAGCAATGCTAAACCAATTGTTGCAAGCCTTACCAACTCTCACATACGACTCATTGCTATAATAGAGAGCTTTCATTATGTTAACTTGTCTGGTATGCCACAGGATCTCACAATCAACTACAAATTATGACGATCAACAGAGTCGAAAGCCTTTTTGAAATCAGCAAAGCTAGGAACCAAAGGTTTCTGAAACTCTAAATATTTCTCAAGAATCTGCCTTAGTGAAAATATCTAATTTACACATCCCCTACCACTTCTAAATTCACATTGCTCATCATGCAATTGCCTGTCAAACAGATTTTTAATTCTATTAAGCACAATCATGCAAAGAACTTTACCTGGAACAGAAAGTAGGCTGATTCCCCTATAGCTTTCACAAAATCTACAATCAACTTTTTTAAAAAAAGGGATAATAATGGCTCTGATAAAATCCTTAGGAACCATGCCGTTATCATAAAAGATATTCAAAATATCAGTCATCCACGTGGTAACCGAAAGATTCCCAGCTCTAAGCTTTTCCGCAGTAATTGCATTTACCCCTGAGGATTTATGTAGTTTAAGTTTAGAAATAGCCAAAATAACTTCAGACTGTGTTATAGGGCCAGCATTAAAGCCAGTAATACATCTATCATCATTACAAATGATGAGAGAAGAACTAACCACAATGTTTAGAATATCTCTGAAATGCTCAGCCCACCTAGCTATGACAGAATCCTTACATTGTTATCCTTCAATCCTTGTATGCCTGTCCGTTTTCTATCACATGAAACATTAACTATCTGGTACAGCTCTCTGCTGTTGTGCTGTCTAACTGCTTCCACGGCTTTGTCAACTACGCCATCAAGCCAAAGATTCTTATCAGCAGCTAACTGATCCTTTACACGTTTATTAAGCTCTCTGTAATGCTTTCTATTAGGACTAGTAGGGTATTGATAAAGGACACTCCTGCAGTTCTTTCTTTCTGAAATAAGCTCAAGTTCCTTATCACTGAAATAATTCTGCCTCCTCTTTTCATTTTTTCCTAAAAGAGTACTGTTTCCAAAAAAGCTTGTTTAAAACGGTCCCATTCTTCCTCCACTTCAGTAGTAAACAAAACAAACCATGACTGTCATAATGACTAAGTAACCTATCATGGTAAACTTTAACTATAACTGGGTCTTTCAGAGCTTCAGCACTTCTTAAGTTTAAGTTGCAAGACAGTTTTAACAAAGTAATGGTCAGATCCAATTTCAGCTCCCCTATATAACTTGGTATTCCTAACAGAACTAGCCCATTTGCTGTTAATTAACATATAATCTATCATATTCTTATGCAGCCCATCAGGTGAACCCCATGTGTACTTATGTATGTCGCGGTGTTTGCAATAAGTGTTATTCTCAAACCATTAAGTTTACTTACCTCTAGGAGACGTTGCCCATTGCCATTGCAGCTACCAATACTAAAAGAGCCTATCACCCCTCCCCAAAGGTCAGAGTCAGTACCAACCTTGGCATTTCAAGTCACCTAAAACAAGGGTAATATATCCGTTCTTGACAGAATTCAAAATATTATGAAGTTGTCCGTAAAACCTATCCTTCTCATCCTCAGTGGGGGCATAACAGCAGCTAACATTCAAGTCTTTAATGCTTGTCTGAAATTAAATGCAGGTAACCTTTGATTAATGCACTCATATCCCAGAAGAGCATCACTAGCATTAGTTCTGTGAAGCAAACCTATGCCTTGGAGATACTTTTTATCTTCCCTCGCTGAAAAGAGAAATTTAAGATTAATTTCGAAGATCTGACCTTTATTTATCCATCTGGTCTCTTGAAAGCCAAAAATATGTGAATTATAACGGTGGAATTATTGTATGAGGACATCAAGAGAATAAACTCTGTGCAGAGTCCTCACATTCCAACTACTTATGGAGAAAATGGTTAGTGGGATGTTTAAAGAAACTATGTTTATTGAGAGAGGAAATGCCGACAGTATCAAACAGTCCCCTAATCGCAGGCATGGGGCAAAGATCCGTTCCCCCACCACTAAAAGCTGAAGCTATCTACACTGGAAGACTTCCTCCAATGTAGGATTTACGATGTCCGTAGAAGCAAGAGTTCAGGTGCCTACTAAGACCTCTGCTCAGGATTATCCAGCAGCTGATAAAACATACCCTGTGACTCTATTCACTTGGGGCTGTGAACCCACAAACTAACAGAAAATACAGCGGAAGATTCTCCCTCCACAGAAGCCCATCATTGCAGCAAATTCGGGATCCATAATCAAGCTCAGAGCCATAATTCCTTTCAGGTTGGAATATATGGTCGGCACCAAGACCCTGTGTGGCTGTACACTCCTCAGCAGGGTAGAAAAAAGCGTAAAGTAGCCATAGTTGTACAGATCAGTAGGCCACACTGATCTGGCAGCCGTCCCCTTCCGTTCCGTTTCACAAGAGAGTATCTCTTTTGAAAGGCACTAACGGCCTGCACCACAAGTAGGCGGGGTCGGACATTAGCTGCTGTTTGGCAGGTTCTGTGCATCATCACAGGGTATTGGTACATAGCTCTACTTCCAGTGACTACCTAGCTACCATTTATAGACTAGGTTTTATATGCAAATACAAATTGTTCCAGATTCTGTTTTTCAGAGAGATGTTCTGTTGTGTTCCAAAGAGTTTGTGTAAGTAAGAGTTGTATGGTAACATTATTTATGTGATGTATTTTTGCATTTTGAGAGGTAAAATAAATACCTACATATTTTAATTCTGCTTTAATACTTTTACATAGTTCCTATTCTGGCATAGGCAGGAGTCCTCTCTACCCTTGAAATCAAACTCTTTGCATTGGTTTAAGGAACTGCTGATAATCATGTGTCTTTCTTCATCTGCCTAACTTCAGAGTTTACTCCAAATGGATCGGACTTGGAAATGTTTCCACATTACTGGCCTTGATGATCTGAACATGTGGCAGACAGATCAGTGTGAAAGTTTTCTCCAATTCTATAAAGGCACACATTCGTCTGAGCATCTGCAAGAAATTTGCAGTCACAGAATAATTTTTGAACTCACGGCGCCATTTCCGCACGTGTTGTCTGAGGGGCTATTCGAGCCACACACCGCCACAAGCTGTCCATAGATTTCCACCAGTTGCCTCTTCTGTTCCCATAGAAACTGAATCACTGCTTCGTATACACGTATAGTACTTTCGCCATGTTCGTTCCGACTGTGCACCTCACAGTAAGAGACACTGTAGGCAACATAAAGACACTATCTGTTCCTAACGTGCGGTAATGGCACAAAAAACATGTTAATTTGGCGAAGAAACAGAATCTTACATTACGACTTACTTTTGAGTGCGTGCTTATGTGTGCATGTATGTAGCAACGTTTGAATGTTATCCTGCACAATTCAAAAAATTTTTGTGCAAGAAAGTTCTTCAGACTTTCTCTTAAATTTGTTGCATAGAGCAAGGAAGGTAATATGAATGAACACAATTCAAATAACAAAAGTCTCACGTGTGTGAAATATGACAGACATAGAAACTTCATCAACTGAATTTTTCCTATTGATAAATGTTGATTGAAATTAATGTAAACTACAAATGTAAAGAAACTCTTTCTGATAAAACGTATTAATGCTGAAAACGAGATAGTTATTATCTCATAAAATAAGAAACGATCTTTTGCTGTGACAGAGCAAACAACAACAAAAAATATATATTGACAGCTAACAAAGGATTCCAAAACTATTTTACTAGTGAGAGATCACTTCTTTGCATGGCAGTAGTTGAAATGGTCAACTGATATAGAGTGTAAGGTTCCAGATAGGATTGGGAGCAATAACTGGACAGCTGTTATGGAAACGAAATTGAACTCTCACACTCTGTGGAGCATTAGAAGGGAGCTTGAGTAATGGCGAGAGTAATCTTTCCTTCCATTCATTGATGGATTGTGGTAATGGTGGATGATCAACTATACTCCTTTGATTAGATCTCATAGAGTGATAACGACTAGGATTAAGTACGGTTAACGAGGAGGCCACTTCAAACGGCTGCCGTAACTGATCCAGCAGCCTGGGAATTTTCCATTAGACAATCAATGCGGCACTTGTCTTGCTGACTTAATTTCTTCAAAATCGCTTCTTTGCATGGCGGTAGGTGAAATGGCCAACCGATATATGTAGAGTGTAAGGTTCCAGATGGGATTGGGAGCAATAACTGGACAGTTGTTATGGAAACGAAACTAATATATATTATTATATAATTATTATATAATTATATAAATATATATTTTTTCTACAAATCTAAATACATGGTGTTTTTTCTGAATTGTGCAATCGGCTATATTTGGTTTTACTGCAGCAGTGCGTTCTCATTCCGACGGATAAAAATAATTCGAACCAATGAAAGCAAACTTTGTGTTTTTCTTCAGTGTCACTTGATTTCTTTTACTTTCGTGAGGCAGAGTAGTTATATAAGTTTGACCTTGTAAAGTTCCTCTGCAATCATCTGTACATTTTAGGCTTTTCAAAAGCAAACTGCTGCTTGTTTCACATTTTATGAACCTAATGGAATAGATACATTTAGGGAAGAAGGAATGTCTTAACTGATAATGACAATGCCACTTACCTTTCAAGGACTCTCCCCTGATGCATTGGTATCCATACAAGAGATCTCGGATGACATATTTTGCTTCGGAGCTTTTTTATAATTCGTTGACGGTGCACTATTAACGATTTTCATGTTTTTTTGGTTAGTATTGTGTGGGAGGACATTATTTCGCTTCGGGGCTTTTTTATAATTCGATCGACGGTGCACTGTTCCCGATTTTAATGTTTTTCAATTTGTGTTGTCTGGGAAGACATTTAGTTTCGGGGCTACTCTATAATTCAATCGACGGTGCACTGTTTCCGATTTTTATGTGTTTCTTTTGTGTTGTCTGGTAGGACATTTTTTAGCTTTGAGGCTTTTCTACAATTCGATCGACGGTGCACTATTTCCGACTTTCATGTTTTTCTTTTGTGTTTTTTGGAGGACATTATTTAGCTTCGGGGCTTTTTTATAATTCGATCGACGGTGCACTGTTTTCGATTTTCATGTTTTTCGGTTTGTGTTGTGTAGCAGGACATTATTTAGTTTTGGGGATTTTTAATAACTCGATCGACGGTGCACTGTCCCCGATTTTAAAGTTTTTCTTTCATGTTGTTTGGAGGACATTATTTAGCTTCGGGACTATTCTATAATTCTATCGACGGTGCACTGTTTCCGATTTTCATGTTTTTCGGTTTATGATGTCTAGGACGACATTATTTAGCCTCGGGGATTTTTTATAATTCTATCGACGGTGCACTCGTTTCGATTTTCATGTTTTTCGGTTTATGTTGTCTCGGGGGACATTATTCAGCTTTGAAACTTTTCTATAATTCGATCGACGGTGCGTTGTTTCCGGTTTTGATCGTTTTCGGTTTGTGTTGTGTAACAAGACATTATTTAGTTTCGGGGTTTTTTTTATAATTCGATCGACGGTGCACTGTTTCCGATTTTGATGTTTTTCTTTCATGTTGTTTGGAGGACGTTATTTAGCTTCGGGACTATTCTATAATTCGATCGACGGTGCACTGTTTCCGATTTTCAAGTTTTTCGGTTTATGTTGTCTCGGAGGACATTATTTAGCTTCGAGGTTTTTCTATAATTCGAACGACGGTGCACTGTTTCCGATATTCATGTTTTTCTTTCGCGTTTTTTGGAGGACATTATTTAGCTTCGGGGCTTTTTTATAATTCCTTCGACTGTGCACTGCTTTCGATTTTCATGTTTTTCGGGTTTATGTTGTCTCGGAGGACTTTATTTAGCTTCGAAGCCTTTCTATAATTCGATCGACGGTGCACTGTTTCCGATATTCATGTTTTTCGGTTTGTGTTGTGTAGCAGGACATTATTTAGCTTCGAAGCCTTTCTATAATTCGATCGACGGTGCACTCTTTCCGGTATTCATGTTTTTCGGTTTGTGTTGTCTGGTAGGACATTTTTTAGCTTTGAGGCTTTTCTACAATTCGATCGACGGTGCACTATGTCCGATTTTCATGTTTTTCGATTTGTATGATGAAAAGGGACCTAGGTTTGAGCCTGGATGTTACTTATATCGTTTTTTTAGAAGTAGCTTCTTTCTTACATGTCTTCTCTATGGCTATTAAATAACAGCCTCCTGTCAGACTTTTTTGTGGCAAGCAATTACTTCAGAAGGAATTTTTTGTTTTAACCTAATTTATTACTGCATGCAGGTACTGAAGAGAAGAATAGAGACAGCTACATGTCCTCTCAATAGGAAATCACATTCAGAGCTCAATAACTTCTTCGACGCGATTTAAAAGAAATATACGTATAAAGATTAATTAAAGATTTTAATCAATCCTACCTAAGTCTCGATTTAAAAAAATATTTTTTCGGTATTCAAAGAACGCTGGAATGTTTAACAGGCTGTAAAAATTTACCCCAAAGTATGATTATTCGAGACAGGTTAAGAGAATTGGTACAAGTGCAATAAACTTGATCTCTAATCTCTTAACATGTTTTCATTTAATTTTGGGGTTAATTTTTTGCAGCTGTTAAATATTTCAGCGCTCATAGCTCATTGAATGCTGAACAAATATCGTTTAAGAGAAAATTTAGATAGATTTGATTGAGATCTCTAATTTACACTTAGACATACTTTTCATTGAAAATCACATTGAAGAAGTTATTGAGCTCTGAATGTGATTTTTCTATTGAGATAAAATCGAACTGTTTCCATTTTTCTGTCCAGTATCTGTACAGATACTGGACAGAAAAAGTTGGGCCGATGAATTATGCAATAACCGATGGATTTTTCTCAGTTTGATTTATTTACGTCAACACTATTCATAAAGCTTTTCTATAATTGTTCTTCACATTAGAGTCTGATATCATACTCTAAAATGTCATTAATACTCCAATTTAAGCTTCGAGGGTTATTGTAATAGCCCTCGGACTGCTAACGTTTTTAAGCTATTGCCTGTAGTATCAGGGACGTCGGAAAGGGAGAATATTTCACTGCTCTTCCCGGTACGTTTCTAACAAAGGAAGAAAAATTAACATTTTTCTTATCGGAAGTGTCACTCAGAATACGAGAACAAAATAAAACTAGATGAATAACATATCGCCTTTGGCAAATATGGAATGCTCACTTACAGGGAGAATGAAGTTTTTCATTTTCCTTTTCAACGCCCTCTAATAGTGGAAATTCAAACTAATGAATGATTGGGAAAATGCAAAAGCAATATTTTATAAGTACCTATAAAACACATACACAAAATTTTTCACCTCTTGGAAAAAAAAGTGTTGCTTTTTCCCACTCCCTGGAAGCATCACCCTCTACTACCAAAATTTGAAATTTCTATCATAAATATATCGTTTGCAATACTCGATTAAAGGTTTAACATTTTCCAACACTTTTCACGGTTAGAGGGCGTTATTAAAGTTATTGGGAGGATCGAAAAATGCGAATCGTTATATTCCACTGATACCTATTCAACCCAAAAGATATTTTTTTCCTCTAAAATATAAAAATTGATTAAAAGTAAAATATAAAAGAAGATGGACAGACGAGGAAGCGAAAACGTCAGTTTTGTTTAGAAATGACGAACACTGTGCAAGAAAAATGCTAGTCTAATTAACTATTCTGCCTATAGTTTCAAAAATATTGGCACTCTTCTAGGTTATATGAATCGGATATCATATTCAAAGCCTCCTAACTGATAATAATTTTTTTAAAGAAAAATATCACTGGTGATAAACTGAAGACCCCAATCAAATTTATCGAAATCTCGTTTTTAACAACATTCATTTAATATTTAAAATCTACATTTAAACATATTTTAAATATTCATAAAAATTAAAACATTTATCATTGGAAGGTTGAGTTGTTTTTACCTCTGAGAGGCACCTCTTTGTAAGCAATGTTCTAAAAGGCCAAATCACAAGGACCCCAATATCTTGGAAAAGGTTAGGGAAGGGATCCACTAGGCAACTGCTAGGAGATAGATAAAATTCTCCGTCGGCTGTCGTGACCCCCTTTTGATATTTGTGGGTGGTACAACTTTTCCGGCCGTGATGCGTATCTTTTTTTCTCTAACCAAGGCAAAAGCCTGAATCAACAATCTCATGAATAGGCAATTAAAATAAATAGCACTGAACTTACAATTAAAATGAATAGCACTGAGCTTATTGTATCATTTAACAACATAATATTTATTTACACATTTCAAGCTTATTGTATCATTTAACAACCTAATATTTCTTTGCACATTTCAGTTCATTAAACAATTGAGGCGTGCTGAGCGAGCTACCTGCTCGTAATCTGAGCGGTTCATAACCATTAACAAAGTCCCTATGTGGGGACGTAAAGATTCTCGTTCACATAAACACTTTTGTGGAAAAATGTCCGCAGATTAGATTTAGGTCTGGACCCCCTTACCTTATCAGAAGATGTCGCTAGGGATAAGCATTGCTGGCTGTAGGTAAGCTGAAGCAATCGGTTGCACTTCCCATTGTCCTTGTCTCGGAAGCTCAGCTCGCTGGAGGGACTTGTCGCGGACCTCCGCACAACTCGGACGACAGAAGAAGAAGACTCTCCTCTCTGGCCACGGCTCGGTCCAGAGGGCAAGCTTCAATTCCACGAAAAAATGTTTTTCCGTCCTTTTCCGCGAATTCCTCGCGGAGGTCACCTTGTTGACCTGGCGTGGATGACGCTGATTGGTGGAGCTGGTCGAGGTGCGAGCAAGCGCCCACCCGTTGTCTTCCTGTTTACTGCACGGGAGCACGTAAGCTCAGTTCTGGTGCCGGAGGGGAATCAACGGATTTGTAGAATGTTCGTTACTAGTCCGTCTTTCGGACAGTCATGTCCACGTTATGAAATCACGTGGGCATGACATACCTACCCAGTAGGGGGGGTGAGCAGATGACCGATAAGTTCCATTGAACGGATGGGAAGAGTCCTCGCGCCCCCCTTCAAGGGCCACTGACATGGGATTCCAAGGTAAGGGGTATCACACTCGAAGTATCACTGGCAGGAGCCACCTTGCTTCCTGCCCTCTTGGGTTGGCCTTGCATCATCCTCGGTTTGGTGTGAAGAAAACTTCCAGCAATACATGAAATAGAAAGAAATAAGGAGGGGGTCAAAATCTGGGTTTTCTTTTTCCACACAATCAATGTTATACAATATATAGTGTATTCCGAACTGATCCCTACGTTGTCCCCACATTTACATGGAGTTGTCACAATAACTAACAAAACGTATACAAGGTTAAAATTACTCTAGGGACCACCACTAGCGCTTTCTACAAATATGTTCGGAAGACTTCATTACTATATGGCTTATGTCCGTACAAATTATCGCTTCGGTTCGCCTCGTTCTCATAACGAAGCTGCTGGCCGCAAGACAATTGATTTACCTCGTTCAGTTTTACATAGAATACGACTCGTCCCTTCACTTAAAGTGCTTAAGCATGTGATAGTCTGTAAGGGGAAAAAAACCCAAAGATCTCCTTTTTTACATTCCACGGTACTTGATGGCATGTAACACATTTTGGGCGCTTACATAATGCTGCACGATCTACGTTATACAATCTTCATTTACTGAATAGATATGTGGTCAACAAGTTATCTAACAAATCTAATTTAGCTTGATCATAATCTAACATATAAAGATAAAAAATTCTTCTCTTCTCTTTCACTTCACGCTAATCAATGACATTAATATACAATTTGATCTCAACACACACGTACATTGTCATGGACAAAAAAAATGCATATTTCTAATTATATTGAGCAGGGTGTCACGACTTTACAGGATCTCAGCCGGCATTCTGAATTTGTGTCCCCTGAAGTGGTATAAATGTGGAGAGGGAGGGACGCCCATCCGTTCAATGACTCTCGCGCGTGGCAACAGCAACTGGCGGCGATGGACGGTCCTGCTGCGGTCGGACCCGCGGTGGGGCGCTGGGGAAGCCGGCAGGACGTGCTTTCAGCCATCGGACAGCTTCGGCGCTTTGGTCTGTGTCGGTGTTTCGTTCTTTGAGGACGCGTGGGAGTGGATTGCATAAAGCGCCACCGGGGTCCGCTGTATTTTTTTAAGCTTCCATTTCTTCTCCACTTTAATTGACGCTGATTCCTGAATGTACTTAAGCTCTCTAACGGTTGTTTTGGCTCTTTGTGAAGGAGTATAGAATTCTTTATTACGCAGGTCACCCTCAATTTTCCCTTTTTTTTTTTCTAGTCTTCCATTGCTTCAGTAATTTAATTAGTACTGACGCTTGGATGAATCTGAGTCTTAGGATTCTCGTGCCAACTCTGTGCGGATAGGAATAGAACCTATTTCTACTAGGGTTACCCTTTATATTCGTTCTCAAGTCAAGGGGTCTCGATTTCGCTTCAATTTTAACTAAGAGCCCCATCAGAGTATGTCTAGAATGTACTTTCGCTTTCTTCTCGGACGGAAAAGAAACATTTTCTCTTCTGTTCAATGAGGGCTTTTGCTTTATACGGGTTGCCAGTATCTCATGCTTAGCAAGCGCATACTTTGTTCTACTCAGAACTGAATATTCTTCAATTAATGCTTTCGTTTCTTCTACATTATTCTCTTGTTTCGCGTCCAGCTCATCTTTGTGGCCTTCCTGGGGGATCAAATGTTCTACTAGTGGGCGTTTTCGACTATTTACTTTTCCCCCAACTGGTGTCACTAAATGTCCTTTCCTCCCTGTCTCTTATTGTCGTCCCTATTGTCGACTTCGTTTCCTCTGCATTGCTTTGCATTGGAGGGCTACCGTCAGATTCGCTAAACGCCGATTTTCCGGTTTCGACGAGTGCCTCTAAATCTGACCCTAAAGACTGTCTTCCATCTTCCATGCCCATCCTTCCTTTGTGGTTTCCCTGGGGGTCCAAATGCTCTGCAATCGAGCGTTCTTGATTATCCGTCCTTCTTATAACTTCTGCACCACTAAATAATGCCCAGTCCTCACTGTTACTTCCCATTATTAATTCTGTTTTCTCTGCGGCGCTATGCATCAGGGAGCGATCGTCAGACTTTACAAATTCTGATTTTCCGGTCTCGGTAAGTGACGTTAAATCTTCTAACTCTAATCTTCCATGCCCATTTGAAAGATTTCCTGCATCTCCCATGCCCATTTCCTCATATACGGTCTCAGTATTTCCACCGTTTTGCTCTTCGATCAAAATAATGTCTACCTGACAAGCTTTGCCCGGTTCTACGCAATTTGTATTAGTCCTGTCCTCCTCATCATCAATGTCCTCCGGCATGATTACAGCTAAACTTTCCTTCCTATTCTCTACTAACTGCTCTACAGGCATTTGTTTCTCCTTTTCACTCTCACACCCCTATTCTAATGTCTCACTTTCTTGAGCCAGACGCCATTTCACTAAAACTTTACAGATTTCTTCCCTAATGCCCTGTAGGTCAAAAATCTCTTCAACCACATTTATCACTTCTCCGTCTCTCTCTAAATTGATAGGGGTGAAAACGTGGGCTATTAGTCTTTCGACGTCTAGATCGCTCTCATTATTCCAAGACATGGGGGGAGATCCCAGTTCTGCCTCTAATATTTTGTACAGAGCGGATGATTCGATTAGCTTAGGCTTGGGCGTGGCATCAGCTAGGAATTCATGTGAGCAATAAGGCAAATTTCTAATTTCTTCTCTTTCCCCTTCGTCGTAAATTCGGTTCTGTGACCTATGAGTATAAGGAGCCGAACGATACTCTATGTGGCTATCAGGATTGTCGTAAGTGAAATATTCTCTTGTGGGACTCATTCTATCTGGGTAATTCCTGGCAAAATGGCCAACTCTCCACATTCAAAACATTCTTCTTGGCGACATCTCGTGCTCTTAATGGGATTGTTTTCTCGGTTTGCGTAGCGAGAGTGTACAGTAGGATCGCGCCTTGTTAGGTAAGATGCTCCAAAAGCCATTATTAAATTTCTAACCTATATCGACAGATGTATATGCACATACAATAATCCGCTTACTAATCTCTATAACTTATCTCTTATCTCAGTACTTTGCCTTCTCTGTTCAACAACTTATCAAACTTTCTCAATCTGAACTAATCAACCGCCGCCTTAACTAACTTAACAAACTATCTTAAACATACAAAAATTCTTCTTATTTCCAAAAACTTGTTCTCATCTGCGATATTCCTAAAATTTACAATGACAATTAACAGCGCTTTATCATAGCAGACAGGATGTCGAGAACATTGATTTAACCCAGGTGGGATTCTAACCCACATCCGCTTGCTAACTAACAGCTGCTCTCACTATTTGAGCTACTGGACAGTGACCATTCTCTTACCCTGCTGGGTGATAAAATTATTCTGTACCAACCAATTTTGATCACTGAGTACCTCTCGACATTTATCCTAATAAAACCTTTTGGTGTTTCCACCTATTTGTCCCGCCATTCCTTGTGTGCTGTATGTTGTTGTGGTGTTTTGGGTTCATTGTATCCTCCAAAAGTGCAGGGAGGTGTAGCACAGAAATGCATTCGACATGAAAGAAAATAATCACTCCTGACTAAAAGATTGCTGAATGCAGTGGTTCCCTAGTCGATTCGCTAGTTCTTCTCGTACAAACAACTCCTGGGCCTATCTATTTTTGAAGTTACTGAAATATGCAGTGCACAAATATACATTTCCTAATTTTCCATTATAGTTTATAATAGCATTTTATTTTGACAGATGTTCCTGAAAATCCTCACTAAAAATACATGTATCACAGTCCTCGCTAAAAAATATTCACAGGATAACATACGCCTTAACATTTATATAATCACAATAATCTTAACTTCTAAGGGTTTCCTTACATTCTTTTGCCGCTGCCTCGCTTCACACAGTAATTATGTAATATATATATATATTTGCTTTTCACGGAACATCAACTTTATCGATTCTGTTTGAAATTTACTCGAGTTTACGCATTTAACAATAAAATTGCAGTTTTTATAATATTGATACTTTTTCTTTGAACACCAGCTATTTTCTACCTTCTAACAGTACTAACTCGCAGATTCGAGGAAATCATGGTCATAAAAGCAACATCGTTAAATTCTTTAACAAATTTCAGAACACTATTTATTTTTCGATTTCTGGCCGCAATAACCCTCAGGTTCGAATATCTTGGTCACGGGAACCAATTTGTCGTGGTCACGGCACCAATTTGTCGTGACCCCCTATTGATATTTGTGGGTGGTACAACTTTTCCGGCCGTGATGCGTATCTTTTTTTCTCTAACCAAGGCAAAAGCCTGAATCAACAATCTCATGAATAGGCAATTAAAATAAATAGCACTGAACTTACAATTAAAATGAATAGCACTGAGCTTATTGTATCATTTAACAACATAATATTTATTTACACATTTCAAGCTTATTGTATCATTTAACAACCTAATATTTCTTTGCACATTTCAGTTCATTAAACAATTGAGGCGTGCTGAGCGAGCTACCTGCTCGTAATCTGAGCGGTTCATAACCATTAACAAAGTCCCTATGTGGGGACGTAAAGATTCTCGTTCACATAAACACTTTTGTGGAAAAATGTCCGCAGATTAGATTTAGGTCTGGACCCCCTTACCTTACCAGAAGATGTCGCTAGGGATAAGCATTGCTGGCTGTAGGTAAGCTGAAGCAATCGGTTGCACTTCCCATTGTCCTTGTCTCGGAAGCTCAGCTCGCTGGAGGGACTTGTCGCGGACCTCCGCACAACTCGGACGACAGAAGAAGAAGACTCTCCTCTCTGGCCAGTGCATGGCTCGGTCCAGAGGGCAAGCTTCAGTTCCACGAAAAAATGTTTTTCCATCCTTTTCCGTGAATTCCTCGCGGAGGTCACCTTGTTGACCTGGCGTGGATGACGCTGATTGGTGGAGCTGGTCGAGGTGCGAGCAAGCGCCCACCCGTTCATCTCTGCACCTAAATCTGCGGTCCTACCCATCACCCGCAAACACATACCCCCCAACTCCCCTACAATTACAATTCATAATTCTACTATCCCCATTGTCACACACTACAAATACTTAGGGTTAATTATTGATCGCAAGCTGACATGGAATCACCACACAAATTACATTAAACACACATGTAATGGAGCACTCAACATACTCACTTCCATAACTAGGACAACATGGGGTGCCAGTGATAGAGCCATGATCACTTTTATTAAGGCTTTCCTGAACTCAAAACTTGAATATGGTCTCTCATCACTGAACACTGCCACACACACTCATATCCAAAAACTTGAAACAATTCAAACAAGAGCCATTAGACTAGCACTGGGCCTCAAAGCTGGCTGCCCAAACCTGGCCACTTGGGCAGAAGCTAACATGCCCCCCCTTACAATTAAACGACAATTACTCACATGCAATCACTACATAAAAATGAAACATTTCAATCCCACACACCCTGCACTTAGAAGAATTGACTCACCTAACAACACTACTCCCACTGCATACATTATTAAACAACACCCTGCATATCTCACCTGGAAACATATTAAAATTTTCTCTCCTAAACACACACTTCCCTTCTGGCAAATTAAGACCCCCCACATTGAACTCAATCTCCCCAACATCACTCAGAAAAAACACCACCACCCTCTTGAACTACAAACTGCAGCTGAACACATAATATCTACCATCCCCCCCACTGATATCACCATTTTTACTGATGGTTCCTACATCCCCAACACCACAAATGGATCCGCTGCATTTCACTGTCCTAACCTACACTTCTCACACAAAATTAAACTTAACCTTGCCTTCAATAGCACCAACACAGAACTTGCAGCAATACACAGGGCACTTGAATGGACTACCCCCCTCAACAAACAACACATACACATCTTCACTGACTCAAAGCCTGCCCTACAAAGCATCAAACAAACCAACATTGATAACACACAAAACTTTTCCCTTTACCACATTCAAAAACTTGCTCACAATTTAATTATGACTGGTCATACCATCACTTTCCATTGGATTCCTTCCCACTGCAACATTCCCCATAATGACACTGCTGACCACCTAGCCAAACAAGCCCTTACACTTCCCACACCTAATTACCATACTTTCACACCTTGTACCCAACATATTAAATCCCATAAAACCAACTTTCACAACACATGGGCAGAATCATGGGCCCAACACACCAGCATCAAAAACACTTTCAGAGCCACAGTATCAAACACTCCCAATGAAATTTTTTTTCACTATTTACCCCGACACTCTCAAACCTCCATACACAGACTCCGTACGGGCAGAACTAACCTTAATAGGGATCTTTTCCTTATAAACAAGGCTCCCTCAGCACTCTGCCCCAACTGCCAGGTGATTGAAGATATCCCTCACTTTCTTCTACATTGTACACTCTTCACTACACAAAGAAACAACTTCTATCACCAACTTGCAAAACTTGGAGTCCACACATACAACATTCAAACAATACTCAATCCCTCCCACAAACACAAACAGGCCCATTTTTCTGCCCTTGCTTCCTACATTCACCTTTCTGGCAAATCCATTTAGCCCTTCCCCCTCCTTACCATCTGATTTGCTGTTCTTTGTTTTTTTTAAAAGATCCACTTGGACAAACATAAAGATCCAGGAGCCAAAAGATCCATTGGACAAAAAAGATCCATTTAAGGACAAAAAAGATGCTCTTTGGACACCTGATTTGCTAACTTTTCATAGTTATACAAATTCATATTTAATATATATATATGTTCAAATATATATAAATCTTCAAAATAAAAATAATATACTTAATTCCTGATGTAATATTATCATTTTTACTGATTTACCCATTGTCTGATCACTGATCCCTTCCACAGTATACCCACATATTGCCCCTGCTTACTTTTTTATTCATTCTATTCATACTCCACCACTAACACACCTCACTGCCTCACCTCCAATTTACAGACACATTACCCACCTTTATCCTAATCCCCACTTTCAAATTCATTTAGCAACTTTTCTTAATGAATTTTGCATTGTCCTTTGTCTGGCCTTGCTTTACCCTACCCCTTCGCCTGGTTTTCACTGCACTACAGTGCACGTGATTCTGTCAACTTCCCAAATGTTAATTTCCCTTTCTCATCCATTTTTTTTCTGATATATCCCTCAATACTTTGGGACTGATACCTCCTCCCCCCTCCCTTTTCACCAAATCTCACCCCTTGGGCAAGCCCCTGCCTGAGGAGGTCATAAAATTTGAATTTTTAGATTAATAAAAAAAAATTTTTTTTTTTTTTCTTTAACAAAAAAAAAAGGAATTCTTTTTTTTTAGAGCTGACACCCTTTTCTGAACTTTTTTGTTCTATGCTTATTTCCTACACCTTACCCCACCTGCCCCCTCTTACCCCTAACCCATTTGCTCACCTCCCACTCCTCTTGTGTGATGAATTTCCTTTGATTTTGGACACTCTTCTCCTTCCCTTTTTCATTGGCCCTGAGTCATCCTTTCACATCCCTGTTGCCATTTCTCCTTCATCTATAGGCGACCTGCGGCCAAACGCCTTCGCCAGATTGTAAGTACACTGTGCTACGCTACGTTAGCTTCTGTCTTACATTCCCATCCAGCATCCTCTGACGACCCTTGCGTATGGACCAGATGATCCTAATTCCACTGGAATATGGTACAGAGTGGTCCAGATATGAATGAGGAGATTTATGTTTATGTTTAAGCCCACCCGTTGTCTTCCTGTTTACTGCACGGGAGCACGTAAGCTCAGTTCTGGTGCCGGAGGGGAATCAACGGATTTGTAGAATGTTCGTTACTAGTCTTGTCTTTCGAACAGTCATGTCCACGTTATGAAATCACGTGGGCATGACACGGCCATCTAACGTGCTCTTTTACGTGCACAGAGCAGAGTCTTAGAGCCCTCCCCCTTCAGAATGCTGATAAGGGTAATAGAGGCAAAATATTAACTTGTGAATTTTTTAGGCATTTTTAAAAATATTTATCAAAGATCTTTAAAATGGAGGGGGAAATATTATACTATAATGGAAATCCAGTCTCTTCGCCCTCCCCTTTTACTCTATTCAGGCTCGATTGAATTTATTGCCCTCCTCCTAAATTTTTATAGATCCGGCCCTGGCACAAGGTATGGATCTCCTGTACACGGCGACCTTTTTAAGGCCATCGGTGTCCCCTCTTTGATCGAGGGTAAGGCAGGTGAATAACGGAGATAAATTTCAATGCTGACATAGTTGGGACTCAAATCTGTTAACAGCAGATTACGGTTTGGCACGCTACCGACTAAGACGATACCACCCAAAAAAGGGATCGGGGTTCGTATTATTTCGTGTTGTGTTTCTGATGTAGTCTTTATTCTTTCAGAAGTCTCTTCTATTGAGTATTATACTGAGAGGATCGAGTCAGAGTTATGTGCTAAGTGGGATCACTTAGGAGAGTGCTGCTGTTTCTTTAATGAGCATACGGGTATTTAGTGCATTAAATCAGGAACCAAATGCATCGTTAGCATCAAAAGACACGCGTGAACCATAAAAGTAGCCTATGAAAAAAATTAATAAAAAAAAATTCCAAAACTCGTGTATGTTAAAAAAAATAATGTAATGAATGATATGTTTTCTCGTAAATTTGTTTTATTCTGCTTTTCTTTTTCACCTGATTACAAACTTTTTCAAATCGAATATAAATAGTGCACAATAATAACATAAAATTTTTCTTATATGCATCTCTTCATTTTCTTCATTTCTTCAAATTTTCAAGACATCAGTCAACGTCCCTCACTGCTAAGGTTACCACTCGTTCTCCAAAAGGAGGACATATCCTCCTTCTTTATCTCGTGTCCCCCCGAAATTATGTAAAAAAAAAAAACATCAAATGTCCTCGTTTTTGCATAAAACTCATAAATGTTTTAAATTAAATTTAAGGTACTCATGTTATTTTGGATTTTCATTTTTTTTAAATTTCTTGAATAATATTCTGCTAACTAGGAAATAATATGCTGTACATACAAATTGTGAATACTAAATTAATTCAACAGTAGATAGTTACTAACTATTATGCACTTAAAGTCAAATAACACTTGATTGCTTATCAAGTATGAATAAAAATCGCATCTCATATATTTTAAAGTATATTGGTTGATTAGAATTATGCCTTTTTCTGACTAAACTATTAGTCTGTACAGTAGTACCGAAGTAACTATTAGTAGTTTAGTAGTATCATTGGTAGGATAAAACGTATTTCAGAAATTGAAAGCATGTCCTCCTTTGTCCTCCATTTCTACCTTTTCTATCCACCATTTAGGACACTGGCATTTGGTAACCCTACTCACTGCAAAAGAATATTCTTTTTAAATGACTGTCAAAAGACATTTAAAAGAAGCGGGATGTGGTTGATGAAGCAATAGCAATCTAATTAGATATATACAGGGTGTCTGAAAAATATAGGTACAAACTTTTAGGGGAGGTAGGTCAGTAAATGGTAGCTAGGTAGTCACTGGAAGGAGAGCTATGCACCAATCCCCTGTGATGATGCATAGAACCGGCCACGCCTAGCACCTAATGTCCAACCCCGCCTTCTCGTGGTGCGGACCGTTAGTAACTTTCAAAAGAGATACTCTCTTGTGGAAGTGAACGGAAGGGGAGGGCTGCCAGATTAGTGTGGCCTACTGATCTGGACAACTATGGCTACTTTTCTTTTTTTTCTACCCTGCTGAGGAGTGGTCAACCACACAGGGTCCTGGTGCTGACCATATAAACCTACTGGACTGGACAGATATATGGCTCTGAGCTTGATTATGGATCCTGATTTTGCTGCACTGGTGGGCTTCTGTGGAGGGAAAATCTTCCGCTGTGTTTTCTTTTTGTTTGTGGGTTGACAGCCCCAAGTGAATAGATTCACAGGATATGTTTATCAGCTGGTGGATAATCCTGAGCAGAAGTCATCGCAGGCACCTGAACTCTTTGCTTCTATTGGCATCGTCAAATTCTACATTGGAGGAAGTCTTCCAGTGTAGATGGCTTCAGCCTTTAGTAGTGGGGGAACGGGTCTTTGCCCCATGTCTGCGATTAGGGGGCTGTTTGATATTGTCGGCATTCCCTCTCTCAATAAACATAGTTTCTTTAAACATCCCACTAACCATTTTCTCTCCATAGGTAGTTGGAATGTGAGGACTCTGCACAGAGCTTTTTCTCTTGATGTCCTCACACATGAATTCCACCGTTACAATTTAGATATTCTTGGCTTGCAAGAGACCAGATGGACAGATAAAGGTCAGATTCTTAAAAATAATCTTAAATTTCTCTTTTCAGGGAGGGACGACAATAAGCATCACCAAGGCGTGGGTCTGCTTCTCAGCAGACACGCTAGCGATGCTCTTCTAGGATATGAGTGCATTAATGAAAGGTTTATTACAGCAAAATTTCAGACAAGCGTTAAAGACTTGAATGTTATCTGCTGTTATGCCCCCACTGAGGATGCCGATGAGGATGAGAAGGATAGGTTTTATGAACAACTTCAGGATATTTTGAATTCTGTCAAGAAAGGAGATATTACCCTTGTTCTTGGTGACTTCAATGCCAAAGTTGGTACTGACTCTGACCTTTGGGGAGGAGTAATAGGCCCTTTTGGTATTGGTAGCTGCAATGGCAATGGGCAACGTCTCCTACAGGTAAGTAAACTCAATGGATTCAGAATAACTAACACTTATTGCAAACACCGTGACATACATAAGTACACATGGGTTTCACCTGATGGGCTGCATAAGAATATGATTGATTACATATTAATTAACAGCAAATGGGCTAGTTCTGTTAGGAATACCAGGGCATATAGGGGAGCTGAAATTGGATCTGACCATTACCTTGTTAAAAGTGTGTTGCAACTTAAACTTAAAAAGTGTTGTGCTAGGGTTAAAAAATTTACTTTTAATACTGAAGCTCTGAAAGATCCAGTTATAGCCAAAGCTTACCATGATAGGTTACTTAGTCATTATGACAGTCATGGTTTGCTTACTACTGAAGTTGAGGAAGAATGGGATCATTTTAAACAGGCTTTTTTGGACACTAACAGTACTCTTTTAGGAAAAAAGGAGCAGAAGAGGCAAAATTATCTGAGTGATAAGGCACTTGAGCTTATTTCGGAAAGAAAGAACTGCAGGAATGCCCTTAATCAATACCCTACTAGTCCTAATAGAAAGCATTACAGAGACCTTAATAAACTTGTAAAGGATCAGTTAGCTGCTGATAAGAATCTTTGGCTTGATGGTTTGGCTGACAAAGCCGAGGAAGCAGTTAGACAGCACAACAACAGAGAGCTGTACCAGATAGTTAATGTTTTGTGTGGTAGAAAACGGACAGGCATACAAGGATTGAAGGATAAACAAGGTAAGGTTATAGAAGGGGAGGATTCTGTCATGGCTAGGTGGGCTGAGCATTTCAGTGATGTTCTAAACAATGTAGTTAGTTCTACTCCCATTGTTTGCAATGATGATAGATGCATTGGTGGCTTTAATGTTGGTCCTATAACACAATCTGAAGTTATTTTGGCTGTTTCTAAACTTAAACTTCATAAATCCCCAGGGGTAGATGAAATTACTACGGAAATGCTTAGAGCTGGGAATGTTTCGGTTACCACTTGGATGACTGAAATTCTGAATATCTTTTATGATAAAGGCATGGTTCCTAAGGATTTTACCAGAGCTATTGTTATCCCTATTTTCAAAAAAGGTGATCGCAGTTATTGTGATAACTATAGGGGTATCAGCCTACTCTCTGTTCCAGGTAAAGTTCTTTCCATGATTGTGCTTAATAGAATTAAGAATCTGGTTGAGAGTCAATTGCGTGATGAGCAATGTGGATTCAGAAGTGGTAGGGGATGTGTGGATCAGATATTTTCACTTAGGCAGATTCTTGAGAAATGTTTAGAGTTTCAGAAACCTTTGGTTGCTAGCTTTGTTGATTTCAAAAAGGCTTTTGACTCTGTTGATCGTCATAATTTGTGGTTGATTGTGAGATCATATGGTATACCAGACAAGTTAGTTAACATTATGAAAGCTCTCTATAATAACACTGAGTCGTGTGTGAGAGTTGGTAAGGCTTGTAGCAATTGGTTAAGCATTACTTCTGGTGTTCGACAAGGGTGCATTTTGTCTCCTTTTCTTTTTAGCTTGGTTATTGATTATGTTATGCGAAATTCACTTCAAGGGAAAGATTTTGGCCTTAAATGGGCTGGAGATACGAAAATTTCTGATTTAGATTATGCTGATGATTTAGCCCTTTTGGCAAATGATGTTGATGAGATGAACTCTTTCATTCGAGCTGTTGATGAGACTGGTAGTAGAGTAGGTTTGGTTATAAACAGAGAGAAAACTAAAGTGATGAAAATTGGTCAGGCAGGCTATGATTCAGTTAATCTGAAGGGTTGCAGTCTTGAGCAGGTGTCACAGTTTAATTATCTTGGGAGCTATGTAACAGATAATGGTGATGTGCGGCATGAGATTAACAGACGAATAGGGATTGCTGCTGGGACTTTTAAGAACTTATGGAGAGTGTGGAGAAATAGGCGTATACACCTAAAGACTAAAATTAGACTGTATAATAGTTTGGTTCTTTCTAGGGTTAGTTATGGTAGTGAAACTTGGACACTTTGTAAACAAGATAACAGGAAACTAGATGCTTTTGATTCCAGATGCTTACGTAGTATCTTGGGCATTAGGTGGTTCAACTTTGTAACTAATGATGAGATTAGGCAAAGGAGTTTGCAACCTCCTTTAAGCAGCATATTGTGCAGAGAGAGACTCCGTTGGTTTGGCCATGTTGCCCGTATGAATAATTATAGATTGGCGAATAGGGTTATGAACAGTGTGCCTAAAGGCCTCAGAAAGAAAGGGAGACCTAGGATGCGGTGGGCTGACAATGTCAAACAAGACCTTGTTAGAATTGGTGTGCAGTGGCCAGATGCAGTAGATGTAGCTCAGGATAGACTTGCTTGGAGAACTAAATTGCACGGTTTGGTTGGACCTCCGTAGCCCATGGCTGCTTGAGGATGATGATGATGATGATGATGAGATAACATCTAAAAGAATGAGAATTGCATAGGAACCCATAACCGTAAGTCAATATTACATCACCGTAAGTCAATAGGTGGCGCTGTTCATCAGTGCGCTAGAGGGGAAATTTCGGATTTCCTCATTATTCGATTGATTTTCTTTCTGTGGGGGGGGGGGGCTTCAAAGCTACCGTGTATGAATCGCCTGTGGAGTCTGACATGGATCTCGTGGCAAGGTTCGTCTGCGCTGTTGCTACTGTCAAAGAAACTCCAGGTGTGTTCGACCGTCCGGCAATCAATGCTCGGTCGGTGTCACGCAAGCATCGCTTCTCATGGTGGAAACTTCGAGCATCTGCTGTAACATTATGAAATGTATCATCTAGTACGCCATTTGTAATAATTATGTCCAATAAATGTTTTCCCATTAATCACTGTCTTGTGTCCTTTCAGATCTTGTACCTCTGCTACCACTTTCCCATGACGTTTCCGGTTATGGGTTCCTATGCAATTCTCATTCCTTTAGATGTTATCTATCTCCCCTAAAAGTTCGTACCTATATTTTTCAGACACCCTGAATGATGTATATTAAAATATATTTCTATTATTGCTTAAGGCATTCGAAATAATTGCTATTGAAATGTATTGAAATGTACATTCCCTTCGGTTAATTTTTCTATTGTAATGCTTCATTCAGACTCCCTACTCAATACAATTTGAACAAACAAATTTGAAACAACATTGATTATGAAAAACAATTAGGAAAACTGAGATACAAATATGTAGAAAATTGAACCCTTTTGGATTCAGGTTTGAGGTAACCAACGACATTGCAGACGTCACAAGTTTTATTTGAGATACAATTCGTTAAAGTCGACTTCCTCGAAAATCCGTCCCCCTCCCCCCATATTTCATCAGGAGGGAATAGTGGGAGCAAAATTCGAAATAGTATGCCAGGCCTGAAAAACTAAATTGTCTTCATTATACGAGCTTTTATTTCACACCTAACTCGTAACTGCAGACCTTCGCGTTCCGATGATATAGTGGAATGACTCTTTTAGGGGGAAGGATGCATGGTGTTCATTCTTTTTATAGCGTATGACACTCTCTGCGTCACAAGCTTTCATTTCACACAGAGTCTGTTACTTTCCACACTTGCATTCAGGAGATACTGCGGAGCAATCGTTCTCGTTTTTCCCCGATTTCATGAGGAAAAAAGTTCCCCCTATTTCTGAGGGATCACCTTTTCATAGACTCCGCCATTCCCTGCATCAGAAGCTTCCATTTCACGTATAGCTTATTACTTTCAGCCTTCGCGTTCTGCAGATATAGCTTAAAAATTGTTTCCACATTTCCCTTCTTTTAGGGGGGAAGAAAGCACGTGGGACAATTTTTTATAGCTTATGACAATCCCCGCATCACAAGCTTTCATTTGGCACATAAATCATTAAGTTTTTCCATCGCGTTCGAAAGATGTGGTGGAACATCACATCATTCTCAAACAGCCATGGACTACGGAGGTCCAACCAAACCGTGCAATTTAGTTCTCCATTCATATCTGTCCTGAGCTACATCTGCTGCATCTGGCCACTGCACACCAATTCTAACAAGGCAATAATAACCCACCGCATCCTAGGTCTCCCCTTCTTTCTGAGAACTATAAGCATTACACACAAGCAATAATACAAGCCTATATTACACACTAGCCTATAAGCAATACACAAAATTACTGTTCATAACCCTATTCGCCAATCTATAATTATCCATACGGGCAACATGGCGAAACCAATGGAGTCTCTGTCTGCACAATATGCTACTTAAAGGAGGTTGCCGACTTCTTTGCCCAACCTCATCATTAATTATAAAGTTAAACCACCTAATGCCCAAGATACTGCGTAAGCAACTAGAATCAAAATCATCTAGTTTCCTCTTATCTTGTTTACACAGCCTCCAAGTTTCACTACCATAACTAACCCTAGAAATAACCAAACTATTATACAGTCTAATTTTAATATTTAGATGTATACGCCTATTTCTCCACAATCTCCATAGATTCTTAAAAGTCCCGGCAGCAATCCCTATTCGTCTGTTAATCTCATGCCGCACATCACCATTATCTGTTACATAGCTCCCAAGATAATTAAACTGTGACACCTGCTCAAGACTGCAACCATTCAGATTAACTGAATCACAGCCTGCCTGACCAATTTTCATCACTAGTTTTCTCTCTGTTTATAACCAAACCTACTCTACTACCAGTCTCATCAACAGCTCGAATGAAAGAGTTCATCTCATCAATATCATTTGCCAAAAGGGCTAAATCATCAGCATAATCTAAATCAAAAATCTTTCCCTTGCAATGAAATTCGCATAACATAATCAATAACCAAACCAAAGAGAGAAGGAGACAAAATGCACCCTTGTCGAACAGCAGATGCAATGTTAAACCAATTGCTACAATCCTTACCAGCTCTCACACATCACTCAGTGTTATTAAAAGAAAGCCTTCATTATGTTAACTAACTTGTCTGGTATGCCATACAATCTCACAATTAACCACAAATTATAGCAATCAACAGAGTCAACGCCTTTTTGAAATCAACAAAGCTAGTAACCACAGGTTTCTGAAACTCTAAACATTTCTCAAGAATCTGCCTAAGTGAAAATATCTGATCTGCACATCCCCTACCACTTCTGAATCCACATTGCTCATTACGCAATTGCCTGTCAACCAGATTCTTAATTTTAATAAACACAATCATGCAAAGAACCTTACCTGGAATAGAAAGTGCGCTGATACCCCTATAATTATCACAAGAACTGCAATCGCCTTTTTTAAAAATAGAGATAATAATAGCTCTGGTTTTTACCAGATCTATTATTATCTCTATTTTTAAAAAAACTCCGTTTTTAAGAAACTCCTTAGGAACATACCTTTATCACAAAAGATATTCAAAACTTCAACCATCCATCTGGTAACTGAAACATTCCCAGCTCTTAGCATTTCCGTAGTAATTTCATCTATCCCTGGGAATTTATCTAGATTTAGTTTAGAAATAACCAAAATAACTTCAGGCTGTGTTTTAGGGCCAACATTGAAGACAGTAATGCATCTATCATCATTACAAACAATGGCAGTCGAACTACCCACATTGTTTAGAACATCACTGCTCATTCCGCATAGCCATGACAGAATCCTCACCTTCTATAATCTAACCTTATTTATCCTTCAATCCTTGTATACCTGTCCGTTTTCTACCACACATAACCAACTATTTGGTACAGTTCTCTGCTTTTGTGCTGTCTAAATGTTTCCTCAGCTTTGTCAGTCAAACCATCAAGCCAAAGATACTTATCAGCAGCTAATTGATCCCTTTCAAGTTATTAAGTTCCCTTTAATGCTTTCTATTAGGATTAGTAAAGTATTAAGGACATTCCTGCAATTCTTGCTTTCTGAAATAAGCTCAAGTGCCTCATCATTAAAATAATTCCATCCCCTCTGCTCTTTTTTCCTAAATAGTATTGTTAGTTTCAGAAAAGCCTGTATAAAACGGTCCCATTCTTCCTCAACTTCTGTAGGAAGCAAACCATGACTGTCATAATAACTAAGCAACCTATCATGGTAAGATTTAGCTATAAGTGGATCTTTCAGAGCTTCAGAGTTAAAGGTAAAATTTTAACCTTAGCACAACATTTCTTAAGTTTAAGTTGCAAGACACTTTTCACAAGGTAATTGTCAGATCCAATTTCAGCTCCCTATATGACTTGGTATTCGTAACAGAACTAGCCCATTTGCTGTTAATAATATATAATGAATCACATGCTTAAGCAGCTCATCTGGTGAAACCAATGTGTACTTATTATGTTGCGGTGTTTGTAATAAGTGTTAGTTACTCTCAAACCTTTGAATATTCTTATGTGTAGGAGACGTTGCCAATTGCAATTGCATCTATCAATACCATAGGAACTATCACCCTTTCCCAAAGATCAGAATCAGTACCAACTTTGGCATTTAAGTCACCGAGAACAAGAGTAATGTCTACATTTTTGACAGAATTCAAAATATCCGAAAGTTGTCCATAAAACCTATCCTTCTCATCCTCAACGGCATCCTCAGTGGAGGCATAACAGCAGATAACATTTAAGTCTTTAATGCTTGTCTGAAATTTTGCTGTGAAAAACCTTTCATTAATGCACTCATATACTAGAAGGACATCATTAGCGTGTCTACTGAGAAGCAAACCTACGCCTTGGAGATGCTTTTTATCTTCCCTATCTGAAAAGAGAAATTTAAGATTATTTTTAAGAATCTGAAATTTATCTGTCCATCAGTCTTTTTTGTAAGCCGAGAATATCAAGGTTATAACGGGGGATTATTGTATGAATACATCAAGAGAATAATCTTTGTGCAGAGTCCTCACATTCCAACTACCTATGGAGAGAAAATGTTTATTGAGAGAGAGAGAGTGTCGACAATATCAAACAGTCCCCTAATCGCAGACATGGGGCAAAGATCCGTTCCCCCACTACTAAAGGCTGAAGCCATCTACACTGAAAGACTTCCTCCAATGTACAATTTGACGATGCCTGGGGAGCAAGAGTTTAGGTGCCTTCTTTGACTTCTGCCCAGGATTATCCACCAGCTGATAAAAAATATCCTGTGAATCTATTCACTTAGGGCTGTCAACCCACAGACAAACAGAAAACACAGCAGAAGATTTTCCCTTCACAGAAGCCCATCAGTGCAGCAAATTCAGGATCCATAATCAAGTTCAGAGCCATTATTCCGTTCAGGTTGGCATATATGGTCAGCACCACAACCCTGTGTGGTTGACCACCTCTCAGCAGGGTATCAAGTAGCCATATTTGTCCAGATCAGCTGCCACTGATATGGCAGTCCTTCCGTCCGTTCCCTTCCACAAGAGAGTATCACTTTTGAAAGTTACTAACGGCCTGCAGCATGAGAAGGCGGGGTCGGACATTAGGTGCTAGACCTGGCCAGTTCTGTGCATCATCACAGAAGATTGGTGCATAACTCTCCTTCCAGTGACTACCTAGCTAACATTTACAGACCGTGGTGGAATAGCGTTTTGTCAAATCCACAAACCGATCAACCGACAAATGTCAAAGCCAAAAGCAATTGGAATATGGGTACAAAGACTAAAAATACGAAAACAAATTTGAAAACCTGAAAGTTAGGAGTTGGTTTGGTTTGCCTGGAAGTGGCACAGTTTTTGCTCATAATGGACTAAATAGCCAGGTCACAAGAAATCTAAGGGTTCCGAATTTAGTAGCAGAAGTGGTTCTATTGGGAAAAAAAATAGATGAAAATCTCCCATGAAGGCCATTCAGTGTTCTTTAAGTGCAGAGATAGGCTCAAGGTCACCGGCAAAAGCTTTTCCAGGGAGGCGACAAATTTGTTTCAGGGAAGGGCAATTATTTCCAGCGAAGGGAAAAGAAATCAATATTTTAAGAAAGAAATATTTATGTCTTGCTGTTCATTAATGAGTGCAGTTTCAAATAAGGAATGATGGATTTTTCTTACTATAATACAACTAAAGATGCCAAGAGTAACACCAAAAAACACTTATTAGTGAAAAATACAAATAAAATCTTTTCCCGTAATAGTAATAAAAAATTACTTACGAAAAAAAAACTCCAAAAAACTAAACGTAAGACTTATTTTTTTAAAGAAAAAGCAAAAAAATATAATAATTTTTGGTACACCTGATATTATTTAATATAAATTAATTTTTCGATCTATTTTTTTCAGGGAAGTGACGTTCTCTCTTGCTCCCCCTTTGCTGGTCTCCCATGCACAGGATATGGCTCTTCTGAACCTAGGTCAAGAATTAACGCTCCAATCGGACAGACGACAGGCCATTCCTTCCTGGCTCATCGGTGTTCCCTTTTAGGCACAGGATCAAAAACTTTAAGAGTAGATATGGGTAAAGAATATAATGTTTTATACAGGCACGGTAGAGTAATATTTCCAGAATTTTTTATTTATAATGCATTGTGTTGCGGTGCACTCCTGGAATTGTAGCTAATTGGAACTTACGAAGCTGAGAGATTCTTCTGTTATTCATATTGAGAAGATTTGATTTCATTAAAAATATTTAATGTGGTAATAATTTCAACTTGATATTGCTACACACCTTTATCATATAAAATTGGTTTTATATTCAGTTTGTCATCGGATTTCATTATTAGCTTTAGTCGTCAAGGCCGCAAAAGTCTGTGAAAGGGACTTGAATTTATTAAATCTCCAAAGCTGTTTATTAGTCGTATTTTACGAGAAGTATGCTTTAACCCTCCCTGCGCACCTTTGTTCCATTTTGAAGGCCTCACTCATGGCTCTTACAAAGCCGTCTCGCGTTATCCGATGTCCTCCGGTATTAAGTGATTGGAAAGTCACCGACATTTCTAAGCATTTAATAGAATATGAAGCCTCTTTTGCTTTCAATAGAAGATTAAATGATTGGTTTCAGTGTGAAAGTTTACTTAGAGAAGCATTCAGAATTAAATGCAACATAGCAAGGAGATTGGTACGTTGATGCATCGTTAGAAACTTTCAATGGTATCAAGGGTGGTAGCAGAAACATTTCCGGGGATGACGAGATGGACAAAAATGCATATAGACATGTTGTAATGTCATTGCGAATTACCATGGCAACCATCTAGAGCTATTTCTGAAAAAATTCCCAATTCCACCAACGAGGAACGCCAAAATGTTCAATAGAATCGGACACCTCCCCTTTATTTCCTCAAATATGCCTCTCAATCAAGTGAAAGACTATATTGTTGCGGATCACAAAAATGGATAGCCGCTGAGCGTGAGTATTAAAAGCTATATTTCAAAACCAAATTCAATACAAGGTAAATTGTTACAAAGGAAATATGGATGAAGTATCTTATTAACAAATCAACTATTAACATGCACAAGTCATCAATCTTCCTGCGTAGAGCACACAATATCAGCTCTGTGTATTTTACTAAAATACTACCTTTTACTTGATTTACCAGGTCACCCGAAGATCTTCACTCGTAAACCAATTCTCGTCCTGTGCTAATAACTTTTCACACACTAGCCGAACAAAAAGACAGTCCGTGTAGACATTCGAAGTTAGCCATAAAAGTTCCCACTTTTATACTTCCGCGTATACACAACACATCAAGTTACTTCTTGATACTTAACGATAAAAGATCCCACTTTTATCCTTCCGCGTATACACAACACATCAAGTTACTTCTTGATACTTACGCGCACTGTCTCAGAACGGCTCACCGTCCATTTTCGAACTCTCCGACCGTTACAACACAACGACCGTTACAATACAAAACGACCGTTAACTCTCCACTCTTCTTCTCCAAATTCTCCCAACGTTCTTATTCGTTGGCTGAAACTTTTTGCTTTCGGTTGCCAGATTCCTTCTGTCGTAACACTGCCCCCTTCCTAGGTCTTGTTCGTCCCGAACAATTCTGGATTCCAAAGTTTCTTCAGTTCTTCGATGAAACGGAGCCAAACGATCCACGTGAACCACCTTGCACTTCGTAGCTGGACGTCGACGAATGCGATATACCACGTCTGTGTCAAAATGAAAGCGAATCTCATTATGACGTAGATTTCTTTTCTGACTGAAGCCTCGTCCACAAACATAATACGTGTAAGGCCTATAGCCCTTGTGAACACGTTTATGTCTCTGCAGGGAGAAGAATCGACTAAGAGTTTTCGTGCAAAACCTGTAAAAAGTTTTCTTCTTTGTCGAAAGTTTTCTTTTTGGATTTTTACTTCTATCAAGAGTAACAAGGAATGAAAGTCATTAGTGACATAAAATCTAGGGAGAAGTTTCATCCTCCAGTCTGACCTTTTTGTCAGTTGACTTTCCCTTAATTCAGAACTGTCGTGATGAACCATCAGCCATATTTCACCTGATTCCATTTGATCCCCAAGGTGCTTCACAAATATAATATCAGCTCCATAATTCTTTTTAGCTCTTCGGTCCATCTCCTCCTTCCATACTCTTGCTAGAACTGCAGCTTCTAATCCGACAACCTTACCTGTTTCTCCTGTATAAGTGAAATCAGTGATGTGTCGGGCTGCTAGCAATATTTTTTCTGTTTTACCTTCACATAGCCAGCTTGCAACATCTTCAGATACTCCTTGTTCTATTAACATGTTACGAAACTTGTTCAAAGCATTGCCGTTATGCAGAACCTTACGGACACGTGATGCTTCATCTACCCTATTATCCACAATGTTCACAAAACGCAGAAGTTCTCCTAACTCCTCGACGAGCTCTTGCAGTTCCAAGGATCCGTTACCAAGGAAACACTGAACAGCTTCCATCACTTCCAGAGAGTTGTCAACAGAGTTTTCAAGAGGTGAATCCATGTTGCTGATAACAGCTGAACAACTCAAACTCTTCATTCCACGAGCTTGTGATGCTGCAACCACTTTCTTAACTAAATCAACAGCAACATCTTCTGTACTGATGAGATCAATAGCTCCTTTTCCGAATTCAACATCATAAACCAAAGCACACACTCCTTCAGCCAGCTTTTTGGACACAATTGAGCATATCATTAGAGGAACGCTATCTATGGTAGCCATCAGATCCTTGTAGCGGTAAATCTCCTTATCTGTTGGCACCAGCTCCTCTGTCTGTCCTACGATGCAGCATCCGACGTCTTCCATCATCTGCTCGATTTTATCTTTAGTGCAGTCGACTGTGAAGCCAGGGATGGATTCCAATTTGTACAGAGTATCTCCCGTCAATTGGAGAGCACGACCGGAGATCATAGGGACCTTGAGACCTAAAGCAGCAAGTGCAGGAGCCAAGACAAGACTCACTTTGTCGCCGACACCTCCTGTACCGTATTTATCTACCATCCGATGGCGCCACTCGGGTCTCCAGCAAAACACATGACCCGAGGAGGTCATAGTTGCTGTTTCTTCGGAATTCACTTTCTTGGAGCTCTCATTGTAATTAGCCAGGGAAACATCAGTCATGATTGCCAAATTGTTCATTCTGGAGATCAGCGACGAGTTTTGTAACATGATATTGTCCACTTTAGAGCTCTTGTAGTCGTGATAAAACTTTTCTATATCCTTATAATCTAAATGGTTATAATGTCCAAATCTGCACATTGACTGTTCAGAAAAGAAATTCAGCGTGGCTACGTTGAAATTATCTGAGGGATTCACTTCTCTCTTATCGTAACTCTGAGGCTTAGTTTCATCCAGAAAGTTAGTCTTTGAAGTACTGTCTCTGCCTGAAGCTCCTTTACTAGGATCACCTGTTATGCTTCTAAGCCATTCTTCGGAATTCCTCTTCCTTAAATCCCCACTTTCTATAAACGATTCAAGTGTGGCTATATGCTTCGGAAAAATCTCTCCGACTTCCCCAGTAACGTCGAATGGCACTTTGTATCTATGATGAATGGACACCTCTTCTTTACTCGGACCACTCTGCGAAACGTAAACTCTGTTTCGTTCCCCCTCATTACCACTCGTTACTCTGCCTTTGCGATAATTGTCCATGACACATTTTGCTGACGGCGAGGAATAGAATACCTTTCGTGTGGATCTCTCTTCAGATCGTGCCAGACTTGTATACCTAGGTATTTTGAAGTGCAAAGCGTACTGTATAGTCTCACAGCTCTCTGATCTGTGTGATTGTTCTTCACAGTTCCTAGACATGTCACCAGCTACATAGACACTCTGCCATGCATCACCAGTAGTTGCGTGGTCAAAGGCATTATCTGCGCTATCTCTACGATTCTTGATTTCCAGTAGCAGATCCACATTTCGAGATTCTCCTTTCTTCCGAAGATTCGATTCTTTTGCAGTCTTCCTCTCGCAGTCCTCTCGCACTTTCTCCATCTCTCTCGAGATCTCTTCAATCAATATGAAGGCTTCATCAGAACGCCGCTGCCCCAGCGAGCTTCTCCTGTCCGTCGAATTTTGTAGAAACGAATTGAATCTACATTGCTTCTTTTTCAGATAGCGAAGAATCCCAGAATGTTTTCTGGTTCCGCATCGTTTCTTAAATTGCTTCTTTTTCAGATAGCAAAGGATCTTGGAATGTTTTCTGGTTCTGCATCGTTTCTTTCCCGCATCAGCATTATGTTCATCTGTACTATAGCTCCCACTGCTGGAGATATATTCACCTTCAACCAATTTCGTTGTCTGAACTGTAACAACATCTCTACCAGCTCTCGATTCTTGCATAATTTTGTTCCTATAATTTTTATACTGCTCAACAATATTCTTACGGTTAGCATCTTTAAAACATTGTTCATCTGTAATGTTACCTCCAGTGCTGTTAGTTTTGCAAATTTCACCTATTGGTTTTGGATTCACATTTTGATATGCGTTGCCTTTCTCTTTTTCCTTTTCATTATTTTGTGTAGCCATTGCGGCTTTCATTTTACCATTTTGACTGATCATTTCATCTAATGTCCTATTTTGTGCCGCTATTTCGGCTTTCATATCAGTCATCAGCTTTATTAACTCATCCATACTTCTAGTGAAAGGCATTCAATTAAATTAATCCCACTTCTGACACCAAATGTTGCGGATCACAAAAATGGATAGCCGCTGAGCGTGAGTATTAAAAGCTATATTTCAAAACCAAATTCAATACAAGGTAAATTGTTACAAAGGAAATATGGATGAAGTATCTTATTAACAAATCAACTATTAACATGCACAAGTCATCAATCTTCCTGCGTAGAGCACACAATATCAGCTCTGTGTATTTTACTAAAATACTACCTTTTACTTGATTTACCAGGTCACCCGAAGATCTTCACTCGTAAACCAATTCTCGTCCTGTGCTAATAACTTTTCACACACTAGCCGAACAAAAAGACAGTCCGTGTAGACATTCGAAGTTAGCCATAAAAGTTCCCACTTTTATACTTCCGCGTATACACAACACATCAAGTTACTTCTTGATACTTAACGATAAAAGATCCCACTTTTATCCTTCCGCGTATACACAACACATCAAGTTACTTCTTGATACTTACGCGCACTGTCTCAGAACGGCTCACCGTCCATTTTCGAACTCTCCGACCGTTACAACACAACGACCGTTACAATACAAAACGACCGTTAACTCTCCACTCTTCTTCTCCAAATTCTCCCAACGTTCTTATTCGTTGGCTGAAACTTTTTGCTTTCGGTTGCCAGATTCCTTCTGTCGTAACAATATTAAATCACTTACAAATACAAGAAAAAGTTTCGCAAGCCTGTTTTCTGATTAGAAATGTGTTTTTTGAGGTTCTTGTGTATCTCGCAATGTGCCAATCTTGGCATTTAAGGAAATTAAAATTGAAATAAATATGCATCATTATGCACACGGTGTTTACAGTTTCGATTATCCAACTTCATTTTAAGGAGGAAGTTCCTTATAATCTATCTTTATCGGCAGTCACATACCGTCGCATTAGAAAAAAAAACGCTGAAAAAGATAGTCATGTGTCTGTATTCAATACTAATGGACATGCGTGATATCAATTTTGGTGAAGTGTCCGTTATATACTGTCAGATAGCATATTTAAGCTTGTCAATGGTAATGGTTGGAAACTTCTTGCATATTCTATTTTACTGCATATCAAAGAGAAAAAAAAAAAAGAAAACCAGGGGACTCAGATCCAATAATCTGAGTGTCAGCTGTCTTTAGATTCTAGTTTATAAAACATCTCCTCTAGTTAGCTCATGAATACACTGGAGTTCTGCGTGCTCTCTACATAATAGGGCAATTGTAAGTAAATTAAAGTAACATAAGTTCATTGTATTCATGCAGGATGGAAATTCCTAGAGGGTGACGTGTACACGTCTGTCCTGAATCATTGGAATACGCGACGGACACATAGTTAGATAAATATTTGTATATATCAATGCACAGGGATTTTTCTCTGCATATTATATAATCATTCAGTACGAGGGGCATTCAAAAAGTTTTTCACATGCATCTTCAGAACTAAACCCATTGCACTTACCTCAACAAAACTTTTACTGTCGTTCAAAATACTCCCCTCCAGCATATATGTAATGTTGCAGACGTCTACGTCAATTCTGGAATGCTTATTAAAATTGTGGAACTCCTTTTTCAGGAAATACTCCACAAATCTGAATGAATGAATTTTGCAAGATCTTGCACCCTTGAAAACGGCTTCCCAACAAGTTCTTTTTAATTTTTGAAAACAATCAAAATTCGCATGGTGCAAGATCGAGTGAATATGCAGGATGGGGCAGCTGTTTGATTTTTTCTTGCTCCATGTAGGCCGTAAATTGCGGAGTTTTGTCAGCACTGTCTCTGGTAAAATCTTTAGGAACCATGCCTTTATCATAAAAGTCATTCAAATTTTCAGTCATCCAAGTGGTAACCGAAACATTCCCAGCTCTGGGCATTTCTGTAGTAATTTCATCTACCCCTGGGGATTTATGAAGTTTAAGTTTAGAGATAGCCAAAATAATTTCAGATTGTGTTATAGGGCCAACATTAAAGCTGCCAATGCATCTATCATCATTACAAACAATGGGAGTAGAACTAACCACATTGTCCAAGTTCTTTCCATGATTGTGCTTAATAGAATTAAAAATCTGTTTGACAGACAATTGCGTGATGAGCAATGTAGATTCAGCAGTGGTAGGGGATGTGTGGATCAGATATTTTCACTTAGGCAGATTCTTGAGAAATGTTTAGAGTTTTAGAATCCTTTGGTTGCTAGCTTTGTTGATTTCAAAAAGGCTTTCGACTCTGTTGATCGTCATAATTTGTGGTTGATTGTGTGATCATATGGTATACCAGACAAGTTAGTTAACATAATGAAAGCTCTCTATAATAACACTGAGTCATGGGTGAGAGTTGGTAAGGCTTGTAGCAATTGGTTTAGCATTACGTCTGGTGTTCGACAAGGGTGCATTTTGTCTCCTTTCCTCTTTAGTTTGGTTGTTGATTATGTTATGCAAAATTCACTTCAAGGGACAAAATTTTGGCCTTAAATGGGCTGGAGATACGAAAATTTCTGATTTAGATTATGCTGATGATTTAGCCCTTTTGGCAAATGATGTTGATAAGATGAACTCTTTCATTCGAGCTGTTGATGAGACTGGTAGTAGAGTAGGTTTGGTTATAAACAGAGAGAAAACTAAAGTGATGAAAATTGGTCAGGCAGGCTATGATTCAGTTAATCTGAATGGTTGCAGTCTTGAGCAGGTGTCACAGTTTAATTACCTTGGGCGCTATGTAACTGATACTGGTGATGTGCGGCATGAGATTAACAGACGAATAGGTATTGCTGCCGGGACTTTTAAGAATCTATGGAGATTGTGGAGAAATAGGCGTATACACCCAAAGACTAAAATTAGACTGTATAATAGTTTGGTTCTTTCTAGGGTTAGTTATGGTAGTGAAACTTGGACGCTGTGTAAACAAGATGACAGGAAACTAGATGCTTTTGATTCTAGATGCTTACGCAGTATCTTGGGTATTAGGTGGTTTAACTTTGTCACTAATGATGAGGTTAGGCAAAGGAGTCTTCAACCTCCTTTAAGCAGCATATTGTGCAGAGAGAGACTCAGCTGGTTTGGCCATGTTGCCCGTATGGATAGTTATAGATTGGCGAATAGGGTTATGAACAGTGTGCCTAGATGCCTAAGAAGGAGGGGAGACCAAGGATGCTGTGGACAGACAATGTCAAACAGGACCTTGTTAGAATTGGTGTGCAGTGGCCGGATGTAGCAGATGTAACTCAGGACAGATATGCTTGGAGAATTAAACTGCGTGATCTGGTTGGACCACTGTAGCCCATGGCTGCTTGAGGATGATGATGATGATGATGATGTCATTGTCTTGAAGGAGAACCCTTGACATGCTTATTGTTGAACGCGGCTCCTTCATCTCCTTAAATTTTTTGGGCAAAACAATGTTGGTGTAGTATTGGAAATTTATAGTCATTTTTCAGTTAAGGTGTCCACGGTTGCCATTCCTCGGAAATTTTACAAAATTGTGAACATCCTCTTTCTTGAGCGAAAGTCTTGTCAGAGGATATAAGGATGCGGTTCATCTTCTGCAATTCACACTTAGTTGTCGATCTTTCTGGGAGTTCTTAGTAATAAAACCACGTCATCACATGTGACAATGTCTGTTAACCTGTCACATGTGACAATCACATGTGACAATCACATGTGACAATGTCTGTTGGGGGTCACTAGGTTCAAACACTGAGGGCATCTCCTTTTACATGAGTCGACTCTAGCTCTTTTTTGCTGTTCTGTCAGTTTGTGGGGCAGATCCTTCGGAACTTTAAATGTCCGAAGAATAAATATAATAGAAACACGTACGTCACAGGCGTTTTAAAGAATCATAAAACTTATTAAACCACACATCCATTTAGACACTCCTAACGAGGACTTAATTTTTAAAATTTTGATTCTTTGACTGTTAGGCTGAATAAAAGTTTGATATTTTGTAAAATTTTCTTATCTAAAGTTGCAATAACAAATTCGAGTCCCAATTTCACATGACTTAAGAAGTCCCTCGGCTAAACCCCACTCTGCCCTCAGTCAGCAAGGGGATATCGATGGGCGTGATCGTCTGTGACTGCTGGGGAAAAACTAATAATTAGTCTTTCCCCCTTGTGCACCCCTTCAAAATAGAGAAAACGCCCTTAAAGTACGCGTTCACAGTCAGCAACGGGTTCATGGCACCGCCAGGGCAAATTGTCGTTCTTTCTGCTACATCGCTCACTTATGAGGATTGCCGTCAGTTCTCTAGCTGCACGTGCATCAAAAGCGGTGGTCAACTCCCTTAAATGAAAGAAGAAGGTTCGAGAAAGCCATGACAATGAAGGGATTAGGGTTTGGCATTAGTAGCAAGTAGGGGAAATTCTTTAGGACTCTCCCTCTTCAAACCTTGGGCAACATTCCGAGTGTCAATGTCTCCTTTGCTTGCCAGTGAGCGTTGTCTCGTAGAGAATGCAATAGAGAATTTTTCTGTTATTTCTGCATGAAGGGTTTATCAAAATATGGAAACCCGATGGCGACTGGAGTACATACAATGCGCCGTATGCATATTACAGGGACGACGTCACTCGCGATGTGAGATTATAAAGGGGAGAAGTACGATGTCGGCTATCACGTATAAGTGCCACAGGCGCAGATGAAACAGCTATTGTGATCAATTGGCGACAATGTCAAATCCCAATGACCTTCAAAAAGGCATGATCATTGGTGCGTGTCTTGCAGGAGCTTCACTATCCAGAACGGCGGAAATAGGAGAAGTAATACGAGAAACTGTATCGAAGATTATGCTACCTATCAAAAAGTGACAGGCCTCCAAACGTGCAAATTGTGGATGCCATACGAAGTTGTCAGATAAGGATAGGCTAACGTTGGCACGGATTGTAGAACGGAAGCACAAGACCACAGCACCACAAATAGCAGCAGAGTTGAACACCAGTCGGAATGATCCCGTTTCCATCATAACAGTGCATCGAGGACTTCATCGTGCCAATACTTATGACCGTGCTGCAATCCACAAACCTCTGATAACCATCATCATTACAACAAAACGTGTAAGGTGGTGCAAAGCACATAAAAATTGTAATGCTAAAGACTGGCAACTTGTCATCTGATCTGATGAATCGTGCTACACAGTGTTTCCCACCACTAGTAGAATGTACGTCTGGCGAAAACCTGCAGAAGCGTACCACCCTACTGTTTGGTTCCGATTGTGAAGCATAGAGGTAGATCCTTGATGCTGTGGGATGCCATATCATAGCATTGCTTATGGCCATTAGTTTTTCTACAGGGTTATGTCACATCCACAACATATGAATCTATTCTCGGGACCACTTGCACCCAATGTTTCAGGCATTGTTCCCTAATGATACTTCATGGTTTCAAGTAGATAATGCACCCGTGCATTGTGCGAAACGTGTCAAATTGTGGTTTGCAGAGCATGCGGATGAGGTAGAGCATCTAACCTGGCCACCTCAATATTATTGAACATTTGTGGGAATATGGTCAGATCACACTTTTCACCTCCAGCATGCATCACTGGCACAGTTGGACATGCTTTACAGGAAAACGTTTTTCACATTGCATTACCGTATGTGCATGGCTCGTGTAAGTCTATTCCACGTCGAATTATGTCTGTTCTGAACGCCCGAGGTGGGTCTGCAGCTTATTATTAAAATGTTCTCCACAAACAATATATGTTTCCATTATTTTGATAAATCAAACCTACTATACTACCAGTCTCATCAACAGCTCGAATGAAAGAGTTCATCTCATGAACATCATTTGCCAAAAGAGCTAAATCATCAATATATTCTAAAACAGAAATTTTCAGATCTCCAGACCATTTTAGGCGATCTGTAATTGTAAGAGATTAGGGGCGATTTTTAATATTAACCTTGCACCCTTCTTACTAACTCTCGGCCAACATGGGCCACACAGTGATCACACATGCTACAATTTTCACTCCCAGAAGAATTTTACTCCAAATCTCTCCCCTCCCCAACCCTTTGCCAAAAACTACGACGCAGCACTTTCTTGGCACGATACTTCAACCACCTCTTTCATTATTAGGCGGTCTGCGGCCAAAAGTCTATCGCCAACATTTAGGGTCGTTAGCACTTCACTGTACTAGTGCCTACTTTTTGACGCACACAGAAAATTTTTTCTCATGGACCAGATGATAAAAGAGCCAAGGTCCCTTTTACAAAATGGTCCAGTTTTTAAAAAAGGATGTTAGACTCTAAAACTGTCCTTAGCTTTAATAGTGCATTAGCGCAAAACTTGCCTACATATTTGGGAATTTGTTTTCTTCCAAAGAAAGGAAGTAAAAAGGTTAGTAACTGTTGATGAACTTAATTGATTTGAAGACGAAGAGAAGAAAGGTAATGTTTGTTTATTTAATCATATTTTTGGGCTTAAGATTGATTTAATTTAACCGATGATAATAATGTATCAATATTGTATTTCACAAATTGCTGAAAATCCTGTATGAAACTTAAATTTCTTAAGATATTGTTGACAGTTTGCTATTGTGTCAAGTTTTACAACAGTTTGCTATCGTGTTAGGTTTTACGAGAAAACTCCCCGTGTGAATTTGTCTTGTAGAAAATCCCTAACTATAATGACATTTTTTTTATATCCTTCGAATGGACTACTAACGTTTTGGTACTTCCCGAATTGTTACTCGAGTCGTTTTAGATGCTTATTTAACAAGCTTTTTACAGACATTCTGTTTTGTATCGTCAACAAGGCGTGTTGAAGATATATAATAATAATAAATACCACCTCAAGCAGCTGTTTGCCACAGAGGTCTGACAGGAGCCTGTTAGTTTATATGCCATAGTAGAAGTATAACAGTCACAACATATTAACAACATTCGCTAATCTATAGTTATGCATATGAGCAATGTGGCTAAACCAAGGGAGTCTCTCTTCACAGTCAGCCACAATGTTCAGGTAGGTGACAGCTGTCAGAGTTTGCTCTACAGGGATAATTGGTCCAAGTATTCCCCAAGAAAACTGCCCAGACCATCACACTCCCTCCAGCCACCTGGATCCATTCCACAGACATCCAGACTCAAAATAATCCATACTGCTCAAAAGGAGGTTGCTGACTCCTTTGCCTAACCTCATCATTACTTATAAAGTTGAACCACCTAATGTCCAAGATATTATGTAAACATAATTCTGGCAATAGTGCACATCATGATCCTTGACCACCATTTTTTTTGATGCAATGTAACAAAATGGCCCTTTTCAATGATACCTACAATCCCTCCCCCCCGACCCTAACCCAAACAGGGGTTTCTAGGGGGGGAAATTTTTGTTGCCATGGTAACAATAACTCAAGTTAATTGTTATTACTCGTCGATAATAATATATCGATAATAATAAATTGTCATTATTAATGTTCAATACTTCAGTTGACAAGTGCAATGTAATAAAAAATGTGATTCCACTAAAAAACATCCCTCACAACCACATTCCTGCAATCTCCCCCTCCCCTTCTTTTCCCAATACTTGAAAACACTCCTTAAATATATTTTCACAAACTAGACAAATAAATCAAGTCACAAGTCAAAAATTAACCTACCAGAATTAATCACCACAATTAATCAAAAACTCACCAGAATTAATCAAATCAAACAGTAAAATTGGAAACAGTGCACTACCGATCACATTATAAAAAAAAAAGCCCTGAAAACAAATAATCTCATCAGAGATAACACCTACCAAAACACAAGAATATTGGAAACAGTGCACAGCAGTAGTACAGATCATGGTCCTCAGCTGCCATTTTCTTTGATGCAACGTAACAATACGGTCCTTTTAGTTGATTCCCACAACCCCTGAGACCCTAACCCAAACGGGGGTTTCTAGAAAAAAGATTGTTTTTTCCGTTACCATGGTAATGAAAAACCCGATTTAACGTCAAATACAAAGTATCATTACCATGGTAACGGTAATTTGCATTGTAAAGAAACAACGTAACCAAAAAAACCCGCAATTCCACTAAAAAACATGCCACACAACCACAAATTCTTTAAAAAATTGAAATTATGCCCCCTCTGCCTTTTCCCAATAATTAAAACACTCCACAAATATATTTCCACAAACTAATCAATCCAGTCACACATACAATAATTAGCCTAAATAACTCACCAGAATTAATGAAATGAAACACCAATCTCAAAACCAAGATCATCATCGACAGTGCATCGATGACCAGCATTATAAAAAAAGTCCCAAAACTAAATAATGTCCTCCCAGGCAACACAAACCGAAAAACATGTAAATCAGAAACAGTGCACTGCCGACCGAATTAAAAAAGCCCCCAAAACCAAATAATCTCATCAGATACAACAAAAAAAATTCTTATAGCTCAAATACCCCTCCCCTAAATTATTGATTACCTTCCTGACTCCATCAAAAACTACCATGTTTTACCACACCAACAATTCTACAATACCCATAATTTCTGCGGTGGAGGCGGCTAAGTCAGTAGCACCAGGCTCGTAATCTGAATTCCCAGGTTCGAGTCCTAGCTGGGTCAGTGGTGAGACTTATCTCTGCAAAACTCCCCACCCTGCCCACAGTCAGCAGGGGACACCGATGGGCTTGGAAAGGCTGCTGTCCGTTGGATGGGATGTTAAGCCGTGGCCCCGTGTGAGAGAGAGCCATACCCTGTGCATGTTAAAGGACGACACACTGAATGGCCTTCATGGGAGGCTACCATCTGTCTCCTAACAATTGTTCCAGTGGGTCCCCTCCCCCAACCTGCTCTGCCCTTCAGAGTCCTTGTGACCTTATCATTTTGCTCATGGTGTGGAAAAAAGTGCCGCTCAGAGGTAAAACAACCCAACCCATAATTTCACATTAAAAAGCTGCCAAACTCTCCCACATATTCACAATAAATCATATAAATAACTTTAAAAGACTCCAAAATATATAACAAAATTAATAAATCACGTAAATACTAATAATTACCATTTTTACCTAACTACTAAAAAAAAACACTCAATTCATTCCAAATTACAATAATGAAATACATGTGTTCGTTACTACTACCATGTTCAGTCCCATACGAAAAAACTTCCAACATTCTTTCTCCAATGCATACTTCCCCTCCCCCCACACACTACATTAGAATCCTGTGAAAACTATATGTTTTACCAAAAACTATTCTCCGAAAACCCTAACACCCCATAAAAACTCTCGTTTTTTAAACTTAATCACTCCACATTATAAACTTTTGCCATTTTCTTCCACTCACAACAAAATACATACTACTGCATCATACTAAACACAAAAAAAAAATTAAAATAATTCTACCTGGTTAACCATTCCTCCCTACCCCTTCAAATGCCCCTCACTCCAAACAACTTACAAAAACATTCCCCCTTACACACAGCGGTAAAAAGTTACCGAACTCCCACTTCCTAACGACTTGACCTTAACAGTACAAAACAGTTCACTAACACTATCAACAACAACCCTCCTAATATTAAATAATTTAATTCCAAAATATCTTTAATAACTTATTATTTACCATATCTTATGAATTTTCCAAAAAAACAACATATTAATTATTCTGGCTATCACTAAAAAACCCTCATTAAATATGCGATACATACGCACTTACCTCTAACCATACAGGCATGTTATCCAAACGAATTATAAAGCAAAAATGGCAAAAAAAACAATGTAACTTCACACTCCCATCAAATCATGCACACGACACGTGACTCCACATTACCCACCCAAAAGAAACAAATCAAAGAGACATAGGCCACCAACTACCACAGTTACGTTACTACGTCATATTTTATACTTGGACATCATACTTATAAAGACACTCCTTTTCACTCCGATGTCATGCACCATTTGAGTAGTGCTGTCTGTTAGCTGAGGACTGTAACTAATACCGACCCAGTGCACCGCCGATTTGAATTATAAAAAAGCCCTGAAACTAAAATAACATAATTCACGTATTCGTTATTACCACCATCTTCAGTCCCACACGCAAAAACTTCCAGCATACTTTCCCCCAAACATATTCCATCTTCAGAGTATGTTTGCCTCTGAAAACTCCTCTGAAAAACTTGCTGTACATATTTCAGCAAAAGCTATTCTCCTAAAACCCTAACACCATATAAAAACTTTCTCAATTTTACCATTCATTTCCTCACTTTCTAAACTATAGCCATTTTCTTCAACACTCACAAAATATGTACTACATCATACTAAGTACAAAAAAATTAAGTAATTCTAACTACTCCTAACCACTCCTCCCTTCCCCTTCAAATGCCCCTCACTCCAAAGAGCTTACGAAAAACATCCCCCCCCCCCCCCCCCCACACACACAGCCACAAAATAGCTACCAAACTTCCAAAGAACGTGGCTTTAAAATTACAAAACCATTTACCAACACTTTCAACAACAACCCTCCAAATATTAAATAATTTCAGATCTAGGTATAGACTGGAAGGAGAGCTGTGTACCAATCCCCAGTAACGATGCATGGAACTGGCCAGGTCTAGCGCCTAATGTCCGCCCCTGCCTTCTCGAGATGCAAGCTGGTAGTACCTTTCAAAAGAGATATTCTCTTTTGGATGGGAACAGAAGGGAGGGCTGCCAGTACAGTGTAGCATACTGATCTGGTAATCTATGACCACTTTTTTTTCCAACCCTGCTGAGGAGTGGTCAACTTCATGGGGTCATGGTGCTGACCTTGTATACCCACTGGACTGGTTCATGGATTTGAGCTTGATTATGGATCCTGGACTTGCTGCACTGGTGGGCCTCTGTTGAGGGAGAATCTGCTGCTGTGTTTTCTGTTTGCTTGTGGGTTGCCAGCCCTAAGTGAACGGAGGCATGGGATACCTTATATCAGCTGGTGGATAATCCTGATCAGAGGCCATCACAGGTACCTCTGAACCCTCTCTTAGCTGATTGGGCATCATCAGTCGTAAACTGGAGTAATGTGTCTCAGGCAGGTCTATGGCTCTTGAAAAGGTGGGCCTGAAGTTCCTACCAACATGGGTGGCTTCAGCCTTTAGCAGTGAAAGAACTTCAACCCTCACTTAGCTAGTTGGGTTCCCCAATCCTAAACTGGAGTAATGTGTCTCAGGCAGGTCATATGGCTCTTGAAAATGTGGTGCCTGCAGTTCCTGCCAGCATTGGTGCCTTTAACAGAGGAGAACAAGTTTTTACCCCATGCCTGCGAACAGGGGACTGTATGAGATTGTTGGTCCTACCTCTTTCCATAAACCTAGTTTCTTTAAAAATACTACTAATCATTTTCTCTGCAGGTGCGTGGAAATTAGGATGTTATATAGAGATTATTCTCGTGATATCCTCATGCAGGAATTCCAGCGTTGTAACTTAGATATGGAACTTATTATTTATCTGTATTAGCTATGGACCTTATTTCTGAAAAAGGTGTGCAGGATTAATATGAATCAACACCCTACTAGTCCTGACAGATGGCATTACGACAACTCGGATGGCCGGCCTACAACTTGTTGCTGTGGCTATTTTAACATAGCATTAAGCTGAATGATAATTTTTATTATTTATTACTTTTCCAGTAAGACTTTGATGTGATATTTTCTGAAAATAAATGAGGTCTTGGATATGGAAGCAAATTCAGTTCTATGGATTTATTTATGTAAGTTAGCGATCTTTCGGTTAGCTAACTTATTGATCTTTCTGAATTATGCTACATTAAAGGTTGGCTTAAAAGTTGTTGCAGATATTTTATTTAACATCCCATTAGGTTATATGTAATTTTTCTTTCATTATTTCTTGTTTTTTTTTTTGTTTTTTGGTAAAAAAAAAAAAACTTTGAACTTGTACGGTTTTCTGAAAATGAATATCTTGGATACAGAAGCAAAATAGACTTCTTTGCTGTGGAAATCAACCCGTCATATGGGAGGGTAATTTCGGGAAGGCTTCCCCTCTGTTAAACTTACTGTAAACATTTCATCCCTCTCCCCCTCTAGAAAAATAGCTTGTTTTTATGTTTATATTGGATGATTTTAAAGGCAATTATCTTGGCTGTGCTACTCAGAAAATGTAATACTTTAAAGGTGACAATCACAGTGTTACCTAGGTGACATTTTAACGTCAATATATCAATAAATATTTTGTGGAAAAAATTTATCAATGTAACACTTGTTATTTTTTCCCTTTGTGCACCAACCTTTCAGCACTTAGCCAAGATCGCCAAACTTCAACACCCAAATTAAAAATTCATAGTGTTTATAAAAAAAAGCAGCCAAGAAAGTTTTTTTTTTTCTGTTTCATAACCAGTTCAGAAAATCCCGTGAATGTGAAAAGTCCAAATCACTTTGTATAACACTGGCTGTGTTTAAAATATACAATACTGAAAAAAATCATTAATAGAAATAAAAATCATATTTCAGGTTGAATATTATTTGGGAGGAAATTTCCTTTTGATTAATATGTAATTTAACTTTTTATTCATCATGTTTTCCAAAAATAAAAAACAATACTCCTTCAAGCAGCTGCTTGCTACAGAGGTCTGAGAGAGCCTTGTCAGTTTATACACCATAGTAGAATGTCAGAGAGGATGGCGGGACCTCAGCAGAAAAACAACACAAACATCTATGCCTTACCAGGTCCCTTAGATCAGTAGCCAAGCGTGTAAACCACTCAGCCATGTAATGGCTCTGAAGCCTTAATTGTATGGTGCAATCTTTTCTTCCCACCATATCACGTTGAAAAATAAAAAAAAAAATTGCGGAAAAAAATTTACGTTGACATACGGGATTTGAACCCGCATCTCTCCAGAAACATGCCAGAGTATTCTCCCAGTTGAACTAATGTTGGCTCCTCTTTTTTCCGCTAATTTTAAGACTAAACTCTATCACCGAGATTTTCGGGTGAACCATTGGCGCCATCTTTGATCTCGGGTAACAACTATTACCTTTATATTGCACAGAGTGAGATGGAAATAAATAAGTCTTATCACACTATTTTAGCCATCCCGTGGCCGAGTGGTTAGTGCGCTTGGCTACTGATCTACGGGACCTGGGTTCGAGCCCTGGGTAAGGCATGGCTGTTTGTGTCGTTTTTCTGCTGAGGTCCTGCCATCCTCTCAGATCTACTACTGTGGCATATAAACTGACAGGCTCCTGTCAGACCTCTGAGTGTTGTGCCTTCTGAGTGTTGCACTTTTTGCTGTCAAGATTGATTCTATTACTAGACAGTTTCCTTCTTCTGTAGGCAATGTCCTCTATGTTGACGATTTTAGCACCTTTTGCTCTTCATCTAGCATGAGGGTCATTGAGAGACCACTGCAAATTGCCCTGAACAGTCTTTCGGTTTGGGCAACGGCAAACTAGTTTTGGTTCTCCCCACAGAAGACTGCTTGTGAGCACTTTTGCCGCAAGTGTAATCTTCACCTGGATTCTGAGCTATGGCTCGGGAGTAACATCATTCCAGTTGTGGCAGAAACCAAGTTTCTCGGTCTCATCATTGATCAGAAATTGACCTTTTTACCACACGTACGTCATCTCAGGTCGAAGTGCATGCGGGGATTGAACATCATCAAGGTCCTCTCTCTCATGGGGACCATTACCAGTGTTCTCTGCTCCGCCTGTACCGTGCACTTGCCTGGTCGAAACTGGACTTACGGATCCCAGGTGTAGGTCTCTGCCTGGGGTTTGGTGGTGAAGGTGCTGGACTCCCTCCATCATCACGCCCTCTGAGTTTGCGCAGGAGCCTTCTGCACCTCACCTGTCCAGAGTCTTTACGTTGAGTCCGATGAACCATCTTTATCTCTTCGTTGTCAGCAGTTATCCCTGCAATATGCATCTAAATTGCAATCCCTGCCTGACCATCCCACTTGGGATTGCATTTTCAGTCCAAAGTGGGAAATGCTTTACACAAATCGGCCGACTGCCATTCATTCTTTTGGTTTGCGAGTCCTAAAAGACATCAACACCAGTCTCGATAGCGTTGCACAGTCGATAGCCGAGCCACTTCCACCGTGGCTTGCTGTTTCCCTTCCTGTGATTTTTCCCTGTGCAGGACAGGGAAGGCCTTTTCACCCGACTGTGCGTACCGGCAACTCTTTGGATCCATTGTGCTGAGTACCCGGACTTCTTGCCTGTCTTCACAGATGGCTCGAAGTCTGGTACATTAGTGGGATCAGCCATGGTCTGCTGTAATGTAATCATTGCAGACCGAATCCCACTACAGTGTTCCATCTTTACTGCAGAGTTGCATGCTATCAGTCTCCCTTGGACCACGTGGCGGCTAAGTATCATTGTCTGTGTGTGCTTTACACCGACTCATTTAGCTCGCTACAGGCTTTGATCTTGGTGAGGCATTAGCCTCACCCGGTTCTTTCTAAGATACTCCAGCAGCTACATTGTCTGGCAGCCACAATCACCATCCATTTCTGTTGGGTGCCTGGTCGCATCGGTATAAGGGGCAATGACTTGGCAAATGCTGCTGCCAAGTCGGCCATGCCCCTGTCCGGCTCTCCATTGCCAGGTCCATATCTGGACTTCCAGCAGCATTTTACCATCGAGCTCCGGACACGGTGGCAGAGATCTTGGTCAGAACAGCTTACGAACAAGCTCTTTGAGATCAAACCTATCATCAAACCATGACAGTCATGTTATCGCAGGAATCACAAGGAGGAAGTTGTACTTGCTTAGGTCATTCGTTTCTTCTTCGGGTGGATGACAAACCTAAATGCGAGTTTTGTGACACCATTTTTAGTATTAAACATATTTTAATCGAATGTCCTTGTTTTAAATTTGAATGACACACGTTTTTTTAGCTTTCACAATTTTACATCCAAGTCCCTTATACTCGGATACCTTTTATCAGATGAATTGATTTTAACTCCTCTCTTTGAATTTTTATGTTTTTTGTGGCTATTTTGACTGATTATAACCTTTTACCATTGTTATTTTTTACATGGGCCTTTTACACCCATTGTTATTTTCAAGGTGGTGGTTGACCGTTTAGATACTCTATTGTTATTTGCTTTTGTGTTGTATTTTATCACCTTTACATTTTATTTTTTGCTTTGGTTGTGGGTTTTCATGATTTCTATCTTTTTACTGTTTTTTTTGTCTGGCACATTATTGCTTTAGTAGCCAATGCACCATTAAAACCAAAACAACCAACCAACCAACCAACCAACTAAAGGTTTAACAAAATAAAAAGGTGAAACATGGTAATATACAGCATTATTCAGTTCTGATCAATCCATGTATTGTTTGGAAAATTATATGCAATAATTAGGTTCAACGCTATTGTAAATTTCCTAAAAAAATTAGTAATCGCTGTGAGTTTCATTCCCGAAACCAAAAGCCACTTTTTTTCTGCATCACACACAGTCGTCACGTAACATATGGCCTTCTCCATAGAGAGGGCTTTGGCTAAACTCACTGTGAATGTTTCATCCCCCCCTCTAAAAGAATATAATTTTTTTTTTAAATTAAGAGTTTTTATGTTTATATTGAATGATTTTAGAGTCATCCTCCCTCAATACCTTGGCTGTTTTTTTTTGTGCACAAACCTTTCTGCACTTAGCCAACATTGCCAAACTTCAACACCCAAAGAAAGAATTCATAATTTCTAGTAAAAAAAGCAGTTAGTTATTTTTATTTATTTCATAACCAGTTTAAAAAATCCTATGAATGTACACTTTGTATAACACTGGCTGTGTTTAAAATATATTATACTATAAAGAATCATTAAAAGAAATAAAAATCGTATTTCAGGTTGAATATTATATTATTTGGGAGCAAATTTCCTTTGAATTAATGTATAATTTAACTATTTTTATCCATCAGGTTTTCCAAAATTCCATTTAATTTGGTATATGACATGACCTATTTCTGTTGATTGGTTATTTTTTTAAAAAAATTCTAAAGTTTACTTGTTTATCTGACTCAGCACAATTGGCTAAAAGCCTGGAATTTTCTCAAAATATGGTACTGAGAAAAAAAATTACGAAACGAAAGAAATGTGTATTTGACACCAAAAAAATAATTTTTTTGTTACTCAGAAATAAATAAGTTTTCTATTCATGTGCATTATAATCATTTCTGTCTATTAGTGTTGTTTAAATAAATTTTTATTTGTGCTGCCAGATGCATTTTTTTACTACATGACTCTAAAAAAGTCCTATTTAAAATAAGACTTGTCTTCTTTGTTGGATATTTTATTATCAGAAAGTCCAGAATTAAATGCTGATTAATTTGGCACATAACATGCCATAATTCCTTTCATTAGTTATTTTTGAAAAACTTCTGAAGTTAATTTTCTTGGCCTCTGGATGGAAACGGGAAGGATTAACCAATACCCTACTAGTCCTAATAGAAAGCATTACTCAGAGCTTAATAAACATGTAAATGATCAGTTAGCTGCTGATAAGAATCTTTGGCTAGATGGCTTGGCTGACAAAGCCAAACAAACAGAGAGCTGTAGCAGATAGTTAATGTTTTGTGTGGGAAGAAATGGACAGGTACACAGGGATTGAAAAGATAAACAAGGTAAGATTATAGAAGGTGAGATTCCTGTCATGGCTAGGTGGGGTGAGCATTTCAGTGATGTTCGAAACAATGTGGTTAAGTTAGTTTGGCAATTTCCAAACTTAAACTATATAAAGCACTATGGGTAGATGAAATTACTACGGAAATGCTTAGAGCTGAGAATGTTTCGGTTACCACATGGATGACTGAAATTTTGAATATCTTTTATGATAAAAGCATGGTCTCTAAGGATTTTACCACAACTGTTATTATTCCTATTTTTTTTAAAAAGTGATCGCAGTTCTTGTGATAACTATAGGAGTATCTGCCTACTTTTTCTTCCAGTGAAAGTTCTTTGCATGATTGTGCTTAATAGAATTAAGAATCTGGTTGAGAGGCAATTGCATGATGAGCAATGTGGATTCAGAAGTGGTAGGGGGTGTGTAGATCAGATATTTCCACTCAGGCAGATTCTTGAGAAATGTTTAGAGTTTCAGAAAACTTTTGTTGCTAACTTTGTTGATTTCAAAAAGGCTTTCGACTCTTTTGATCGTCATAATTTGTGGTTGATTGTGAAATTATATGGTATACCAGACAAGTTAGTTAACATAATGAAAGCTCTCTATAATAACATTGAGTTGTATGTGAGAATTAGTAAGTCTTTAGTGTCGGCCCTATAATACAGTCTGAAGTTATTATGGCTATTTCTAAACTTAAACTACATAAATTCGCAGGGGTAAATAAAATTACTACTTAAATGCTTCATCCTCCTCCTCAAGAAGCCATAAGCTATGGAGGTCCAACCAGACCGTGCAATTTAGTTCTCCAAGCAAGTCTGTCCTGAGCTACATCTGCTGTATTAGGCCACTGCACACCAATTCTAATAAAGTCCTGTTTGACATTGTCAGCCCATCACATCCTAGGTCTCCCCGTCTTTCTGAGGACTTTAGGCATACTGTTACTTATTCGCCAATCTATAATTATCCATACGGGCAACATGGCCAAACCAATGGAGTCTCTCTGTGCACAATATGCTGCTTAAAGGAGGTTGTCAACTCCTTTGCCTAACATCATCATCAGATACAAAGTTGAACCACCTAAATCCCAAGATACTGCGTAAGCATCTAGAATCAAAAGCATATAGTTTCCTGTTATCTTGTTTACAAAGTGTCCAAGTTGCACTACCATAACCAACCCTAGAAAGAACCAAACTATTATACAATTTCTAATGTATACACCTATTTCTCCACACTCTCCATAGATTCTTAAAAGTCCTGGCAGCAATCCTGATTTGTCAGTTAATCTCATGCTGCACATCACCTGTATCTGTTACATAGCTCCCAACATAATTAAACTCACACCTGCTCAAGACTGCAACTATTCAGATTAACTGAATCACAGCTTGCCTGACCAATTTTCATCACTTTAGTTTTCTCTCTGTTTATAACCAAACCTACTCTACAGTCTCATCAACAGCTCGAATGAAAGAGTTCATCTCATCAACATCATTTGCCAAAAGGGTTAAATCATCAGCATAATCTAAATCAGAAATTTTCGTATCTCCAGTCCATTTAAGGCCAAAATCTTTCCCTAGAAGTGAATTTCGCATAACATAATCAGTATCCAAGCTAAAGAGAAAAGGAGACAAAATGCACCCTTGTCGAACACCAGAAGTAATGCTAAACCAATTGCTACAAGCCTTATCAACTCTCACACACGACTCAGTGTTATTATAGAGAGCTTTCATTATGTTAACTAACTTGTCTGGTAAACCATATGATCTCACAATCAACCACAAATTATGACGATCAACAGAGTCGAAAGCCTTTTTGAAATCAACAAAGCTAGCAACCAAAGGTTTCTGAAACTCTAAACATTTCTCAAGAATCTGCCTAAGTGAAAATATCTGATCCACACATCCCCTACCACTTCTGAATCCACATTGCTCATCACGCAATTGACTGTCAACAAGATTCTTAATTCTATTAAGCACAATCATGGAAAGAACTTTACCTGGAACAGAGAGTAGGCTAATACCCCTATAGTTATCACAAGAACTGCGATCACCTTTTTTGAAAATAGGGATAACAATAGCTCTGGTAAAATCCTTAGGAACCATGGCTTTATCATAAAAGATATTCAGAATTTCAGGCATCCAAGTGGTAACCGAAACATTTCCAGCTCTAAGCATTTCTGTAGTAATTTCATCTACCCCTGGGGATTTATGTAGTTTAAGTTTAGAAACAGCCAAAGTAACTTCAGATTGTGTTATAGGGCCAACATTAAAGCCACCAATGCATCCATCATCACTGCAAACAATGCGAGCAGAACCAACTTCATTTTTTAGAACATCACTGAAATGCTCAGCCCACCTAGCCATGACAGAATCCTCCCCTTCTATAACTTTACCTTGTTTATCCTTCAATCCTTGTATGCCTGTCCGTTTTCTACCACATAAAACATTAACTATCTGTTACAGCTCTCTGCTGTTGTGCTGTCTAACTGCCTCCTCGGCTTTGTCAGCCAAACCATCAAGCCAAAGACTCTTATCAGCAGCTAACTGATCTTTTACACGTTTATTAAGTTCTCTGTAATGCTTTCTATTAGTACTAGTAGGGTATTGATTAAGGACATTCCTGCAGTTCTTTCTTACCGAAATAAGCTCAAGTGCCTTATCACTCAGATAATTCTGTCTCTTCTGCTCCTTTTTTCCTAAAAGAGTACCGTTAGTGTCCAAAAAAGCCTGTTTAAAATGATCCCATTCTTCCTCAACTTCAGTAGTAAGCATACCATGACTGTCATAATGACTAAGTAACCTATCATGGTAAGCTTTAGCTATAACTGGGTCTTTCAGAGCTTCAGTATTAAAGGTAAATTTTTTAAATTTAGCACAAGACTTTTTAAGTTTAAGTTGCAAGACACTTAACAAGGATCAGATTAACAGATCCAATTTCAGCTTCCGTATATGCCCTGGTATTCCTAACAGAACTAGCCCATTTGCTGTTAATTAATATGTAATCAATCATATTCTTATGCAGCCCATCAGGTGAAACCCATGTGTACTTATGTATGTCGCGGTGTTTGTAATAAGTGTTAGTTATTCTGAATCCATTGAGTTACTTACCTGTAGGAGACTTTGCCCATTGCCATTGCAGCTACCAATACCAAAAGGGCCTATTACTCCTCCCCAAAGGTCGGAGTCAGTACCAACTTTGGCATTGAAGTCACCAAGAACAAGGGTAATATCTCCTTTCTTGACAGAATTCAAAATATCCTGAAGTTGTTCATAAAACCTATCCTTCTCGTCCTCATCGGCATCCTCAGTGGGGGCATAACAGCAGATGACATTCATGTCTTTAACGCTTGTCTGAAATTTTGCTCTAAGAAACCTTTCATTATAATGCACTCATATTCTAGAAGAGCATCACTAGCGTGTCTGCTGAGAAGCAGACCCACGCCTTGGTGATGCTTATTGTTGTCCCTCCCTGAAAAGAGAAATTTAAGATTATTTTTAAGAATCTGACCTTTATCTGTCCATCTGGTCTCTTGCAAGCCGAGAATATCTAAATTATAATGGTGGAATTCTTGTGTGAGGACAAGAGAAAAAGCTCTGTGCAGAGTCCTCACATTCCAACTACCTATGGAGAGAAAATGGTTAGTGGGATTTTTAAAGAAACTATGTTTATTGAGAGAGGGAATGCAGACATGGGGCAAAGACCTTTTCCCCCACCACTAAAGGCTGAAGCCATCTACAATGGAAGACTTCCTCCAATGTAGAATTTGACAATGCCAATAGAAGCAAAGAGTTCAGGTGCCTGCGATGACCTCTGCTCAGGATTATCCACCAGCTGATAAACATATCCTGCGAATCTATTCACTTGGGGCTGTCAGCCCACAAACAAACAGAAAACACAGCGGAAGCACACCAGTGCAGCAAAATCAGGATCCATAATCAAGCTCAGAGCCATATATCTGTCCAGTGGGTTTATATGGTCAGCATCAGGACTGTGTGGTTGACCACTCCTCAGCAGGGTAGAAAAAAAGAAAAGTAGCCATAGTTGTCCAGATCAGTAGGCCACACTAATCTGGCAGCCCCTCCCCTTCTGTTCCCTTCCACAAGAGAGTATCTCTTTTGAAAGGTACTAACGGTCTGCACCACAAGAAGGCGGGGTCAGACATTAGGTGCTAGGCCTGGCCGGTTCTATGCATCATCACAGGGGATTGGTGCATAGCTCTCCTTCCAGTGACTACCTAGCTACCATTTACAGACCTATGACGATCAACAGAGTCAAAAGCCTTTTTGAAATCAACAAAGCTAGCAACCAAAGGTTTTTGAAACTCTAAACATTTCTCAAGAATCTGCCTAAGTGAAAATGTCTGATCTACACATCCCCTACCACTTCTGAATCCATATTGTTCACACAATTGCCTGTCAACCAGATTCTTAATTCTATTAAGCACAATCACGCAAATAACTTTACTTGGAACAGAGAGTTGGCTGATACCCCTATAGTTATCACAAGAACTGTGATCACCTTTTTTGAAAATAGAGATAATAATAGCTCTGGTAAAATCCTTAGAAACCATTCCTTTAACATAAAAGAAATTCAAAATTTCAGTCATCGAAGTGGTAACTGAAACATTCCGAACTCTAAGCATTTCCTTAATAATTTCATCTAACCTTGGGGATTTATGAAGTTTGAGTTTAGAAATAGTCAAAATAACTTCAGAATGTGTTATAGGGCCAACATTAAAGCCACCAATGCATCTATCATCATTGCAAATAATGGGAGTAGAACTAACCACATTGTTTACAACATCACTGAAATGTTCATCCCACCTAGCCTTAACAGAATACTCACCTTTTATAACCTTAACTTATTTATCTTTCAATCCCTGTATGCTTGCCTGTTTTCTATCACACGAAACATTAACTATCTGGTACAGCTATCTGCTGTTGTGCTGTCTAACTGCTTCCTCAGCTTTGTCAGCCAAGCCATCAAGCCAAAGATTCTTATCAGCAGCTAACTGATCCTTTACACGTTTATTAAGCTCTCTGTAATGCTTTCTATTAGGACTAGTAGGGTATTGATTAAGGACATTCCTGCAGTTCTTGCTTTCTGAAATAAGCTCAAGTGCTTTATCACTCAAATAATTCTGTCTCCTCTGCTCCTCTTTTCCTAAAAGATTACTGTTGGTTTCCAAAAAAAGCCTGTTTAAAATGGTCCCATTCTTCCTCAACTTCTGGGGCTGTGGTGGCTCAGTCGGTAGTGCGCCAGGCTCGTAATGTGTAGTCCCAGCTGGGTCAGCGTTCAGATTTATCTCCGCAAAATTCCCTGTCCTGCCCGCGGTCAGTAGGGGACACCGATGGGCTTGGAAAGGTCACCGTCCGGATGGTGACCTTTCCAAGCCCATCGGTGAAAATCTTTCCAAGCCCATCAGGATGGGATGTTAAGCCATGGACTGGTTCAGGAGAGCCATACCCTGTGCACATTAAAGAACACGCTGGATGATTTTGACGGGAGGCTACCATCTGTCTCCCCAGTGGTTCCCTCCCCAGACCTGGCCATTTAGCCCATGGTGTGCGAAAAATTGCCACTCAGAGGTAAAAACAACCCAACCTTCAACTTCAGTAGTAAGCAAACCATGACTGGCAGACCGCTTGGGTGGGCCGGTCCAGTCAGCTTATTGACTTGTCTCCCAGCAAAGCTGGGGGTTGCAGCCTTGGTTGAGGGGCCGTACAAGGGCCTCGGATGGGGCTTAATGGGGCCCCATCTTCTGCAGGCCCATCGGGGAGTACTGCGACTGAGTTGTACACCTCTTCGTACACTCATCCGTGGGCTCTCTGGTGCGGTCTCTGTGATATTGAAGTGGATGGAAGTTCAGCGGGTGCTTCGGCCCGGGAACAATGGAGAGGTAGAAGTTGGAGGCTCGCGGCCCGGGTGGGCCGCCTGTGGCCAGCGGGCTTATCGATGGAACGGCCAAACTAAGAGTCCCACATGAATGAGATTTGGACTCATGGCTTTTGCAGTGGAGGAACTTGGTTTCCTCTGCAAAGTGGGATTCGGGTGCTGCAGTGTTGTAAGCCCCGGTAGGCGGAGAGCTTTGTCTTGGTCGTGGGAGGGTCGGGACCGGTTTGGCCAGCCTGGTCCAGTGTTCCCCGAAGCGGCCCTGGCACGGTGCAGAAGCTGAGACGGCGAGCTCGCTGTGGTGCCCAGCTCGATGGAGAGGACGAAGTTGGGGGTCATGCCGAGAGATTGGGAGTCCCGAGAGGTGTGGCTTTCTGATGGAAGTACCTAGGAGCCTCTGCTGCAGAAAACCCTAAAAGTTAGGACTTCTGTTTAATTTCTGGCTCAAAATTCAAAAGACTAAGATCTTTTTATTTATATATTGGCATGGCATATTTTGGCTAAATTCAGTGAGTGTTGGGCATATTCCTAGGCAGCACTCAAAATTTCAAAAGATCCCACTCTCACTGCACTTCAATGATTATATCTTCAAGCAGACTATTAAAACCCAAGTAGTGCTTCTCTCTTCACATAAGTTCTTCTCCCGCTGTATGTAGGCAAATGTAAGGCAAGCTAAATTGATAGGAGCCTTTTTAATGTTTAGTGGTTTCAGTGGCAATCCCTTAAGGTGATATGCAGTCACAGTACTGCGGTGCATCGGGGTTGTCGCAAATCTTATTCGTTGTCATAATGACCAAGTAATTTATCATGGTAAGCTTTAGCTCCAACTGGGTCTTTGAGAGCTTCAGTATGCTATTAATATTCTGGCCATCCTGTGGCTGAGTGGTTAGTGTGCTTGGTACTGATCTAAGGAATAGCTTCTTAAACTATGGGTCGCATAACTGGATGTGGGGGTCGCAAATAGTCAAAGTTTAAAACATATTACGCAAAAAGGAGGACATGGAGTTCTTTTCACCTGGTTTCTCTCTCTCGGTAGGTAAACGGCGATACTATTTTTGATGAGTACCAAACAAGGTGGTTTCATTTAGAATACCGAAATAATTGACAGACTTACTAATTAATGTTTAAAGATATTTTGCCACTGCCTTCATTAACCAACGTATTAAAATTCAACACCTGAAAAAATTTTAGGTTTTGCGGACCACGTGCGCCATGCAATTCGCTCGCACCTTGTACCTCGCTCGGTGGCTACTGCGCCGCGTTTGCACTGACGAAGTGTCGCGGGGGTCTTGGGAGGGTGCAGCCTTCAAATGTTTGGTGGCAATGGGGGACGCACCTAATGGAAGTTTGACGCGAAACTCTCTCCCTTACAGTATGGTTCTCGCACAGGGAAAAACTTGGTAGAACATAAATACTCATTGTCGCTAGTAGTTTACTTCCGAGAAGAAAAGTGCAGTTCGGGATATTTAAAACTTCTTTGAAACTTATATGTGCATGAACTTTCCTTCAACAGGGGATGAAAGTAAACTTGGTTAGAAAATCCCCCCCCCCCCCCCGATAGATAGCGGAAAGAATAAACAAAATTATGGAAAACCGCGTTTGCCAACCTAGAGAATGTAGTATTATATGTCATTTCATGTAAAACTTTTCACGTAGTACAGTAGAACCACATTTTGTTCAAGAGAGAGATAGCCTTCAGTGTAGTGTTTATTTCTAAGTAGCAAATTCTTAAAGAGATAACAAAATATATTCTGATAATTGACCAGTGTGATGTAAGTTTTTCGCAGGCACATGTACTTGGTTTCATATAAGTTTGTCATTCGTAACATTTGACAGTTATAAAATAATGATTGAGGTGTTTAAAAATCGATTGTGCTATTGGAAATTTTCACTTTAAAACATTGTAAATTTTCCTGATGTTTGCTAAGCTTTCTTCCTTGATACATTTGGAAAACGTATAACATTGTAAACGGCTTAACGTCCTTTCTACACTAGCCTTAGAAAAGCATTTCTTCTTCAGGAAAATCTCACATAACCATAGAGAACAGTAAATCGTATGCTTCACATCTTTTAAGAAGAAAAGTTAGGTTTTTTCTTTCATATTTGTCTCTTACCACATCGACAAAATGTAATTTGAAATGGTAGCAATCAGTTAGTTCACTAAACACAATGCATATTATCCAAACAGTGTACCATAGACCATTCACGAAACCCTCAGCTACCTCGTAAAGACACACAGTTGAACAGTTAAGTTCATGTCTTTTTACTGAAAGCATGTATAAAAGTGATTCATAACACTTCTGTCTAGTTCACTTGCAATGGAGGGAAATAATCCTTTGCATGTTTTGCGAATCCGGAAAAAACATCTCTCTCTCCAGTGTTAATGTGTCAACAGCTTTAATCATGTTGTGTCAAACACACTTTTAGTTACACCACTGTATGAGTCGGGCTAGTCTTGAAATTCAGTTTCCTCACTGACGAGTAAAATGAGAGGGGCGCTAAGAAATTTTTCGCTCTAATGGTCTCCAATTGCGAAGGTATAGAGGAACAACTCGATCAACACTGGGCACCCCTTAACTACAAAATGATGATCATTTTCTCGACAAATTACTTAGTACTGAAAATATGCACATTAGTACCCTACAATTGGTCAAGATTTGAGACAAGATGGAAAATAGCATCTTCTAGTTTCGAATTTTGGAACATTACATTGGTTAATGAAAGCAGTGGCAAAATATCTTTAAACATTAATTAGTAAGTCTGCCAATTATTTCGGTATTCTAAATGAAACCACCTTGTTTGGTACTCATCAAAAACGCTGTTTACCTACAGAGAGAGAGAAACCAAGTAAAAAGGACTCCGTGTCCTCCTTTTTGTGTAATATGTTTTAAACTTTGACTATCATTTACCGTGAATGCTAAAATAAATGTTTTGAAAGTTATTATTTTATCTCAATATTAGCACTTTACATATCTGATTTGAAAATTTTACTTCCGCTCATGGATAGCAGTTTTATTTACAGTATAAAGTGCAGCAATTACACCTATGCCAGAGCTTTGTGTAACGTAGTCCTCGATTGTTTTCCAAAATCGTTAAATCGAATAATTATGTCTTTTCCTGATTGAGCTGTTAGTAGGTAAACGTATTTTACACTGTGTTAGCAGAACCAAAACATATAACAGTATATTAATTTCCTTGGTAACGTTTGATTTTAACGATCAGAGAGTGTATTATCGTCTAAATATTTAACCAGAGAGCCTTTGCTTTTTTCAGTCCAACTTTAGAGATAATATTATGAACAATTTCGTACAAAGACGTGTGCACTCTATTGGTGGATTTAAATTTATTGATCCGTGAAAAAACACGCTGTGAATGGGTTTGAGAAAGAATTTTTAGTCCCTGGGGTGGTGCGTTGGAGTGCTTTGTTGCAGGGAAAGCACTCCGTCTTCGATACAGGAACCTACATTAAAGTTATATTATTTGAGAAAGATTTTTTAGCCCCTGGGGTGGTATGTTACAGGGAAATACCTGTTTGCCTCGCCTGCCTAACATGAATTAAAAATTTAACCCTATGCACTGGTCTCGTGATTCTGGCGGAAAAATCAATTAGTCTCTCAAAATGTAGAGCCCTCTATTACCCAATGTACATGAGAGTGGGGAAAATCAGTTTTATTAACACCATAATCAATACATTTTCAGATCATTGTCAAACCTCATAAACATAAGAATGAAAGAAACATAACAATACGTCATAATGAAATCTTTTTAAAAATTAATTATGAAATGTATACTCACACAAAATGTAGAAAATTTGTTATAGTGATTATGCCTTGCATGATTATAGTGTCTAAATATACTTTTTGATGAGTCATATTGTTAACGGGTTTATTATATGTCAGTGTTAAGCTGTCACTGCTGCTTTAAAATACTTTGTTTTCTTAATATCTCCACAAATGCACTTTTGCTCCTGAGGAGTTTTGTATTTTAAAAATTGTCTATTTGCTTTGGAAAAACATTTATTCCTATTGTTATTATAAGTTCCGTCATGTTTTCGCTAGGAAGTAGTTGTTTCCGGTCATTCGTTTATTACGACGGGATCCTAAGTTCATCATCATCATCATCCTCAAGCAGCCATGGGCTACGGAGGTCCAACCAGACCGTGCAATTTAGTTCTCCAAGCAAGTCTATCCTGAGCTACATCTATTGCATCTGGCCACTGCACACCAATTCTAACAAGGTCCTGTTTGACATTGTCTGCCCACCGCATCCTAGGTCTCCCCTTCTTTCTGAGGCCTTTAGGCACACTGTTCATAACCCTATTCGCCAATCTATAATTATTCATACGGGCAACATGGCCAAACCAACGGAGTCTCTCTCTGCACAATATGCTGCTTAAAGGAGGTTGCAAACTCCTTTGCCTAACCTCATCATTAGTTACAAAGTTGAACCACCTAATGCCCAAGATACTGCGTAAGCATCTGGAATCAAAAGCATCTAGTTTCCTGTTATCTAGTTTACAAAGTGTCCAAGTTTCACTACCATAACTAACCCTAGAAAGAACCAAACTATTATACAGTCTAATTTTAGTCTTTAGGTGTATACGCCTATTTCCCCACACTCTCCATAGATTCTTAAAAGTCCCGGCAGCAATCCCTATTCGTCTGTTAATCTCATGCCGCACATCACCATTATCTGTTACATAGCTCCCAAGATAATTAAACTGTGACACCTGCTCAAGACTGCAACCATTCAGATTAACTGAATCACAGCCTGCCTGACCAATTTTCATCACTTTAGATTTCTCTCTGTTTATAACCAAACGTACTCTACTACCAGTCTCATCAACGGCTCGAATGAAAGAGTTCATCTCATCAACATCATTTGCCAAAAGTGCTAAATCAGAAATTTTCGTATCTCCAGCCCATTTAAGGCCAAAATCTTTCCCTTGAAGTGAATTTCGCATAACATAATCAATAACCAAGCTAAAGAGAAAAGGAGACAAAGTGCACCCTTGTCGAACACCAGAAGTAATGCTAAACTAATTGCTACAAGCCTTACCAACTCTCACACATGACTCAGTGTTATTATAGAAAGCTTTCATTATGTTAACTAACTTGTCTGGTATACCATATGATCCCACAATCAACCACAAATTGTGATGATCAACAGAGTCGAAAGCCTTTTTGAAATCAACAAAGCTAGCAACCAAAGGTTTTTGAAACTCTGAACATTTCTCAAGAATCTGCCTAAGTGAAAATATCTGATCTACACATCCCCTACCACATTTGAATCCACATTGCTCATCACGCAATTGACTGTCAACCAGATTCTTAATTCTATTAAGCACAATCATGGAAAGAACTTTACCTGGAACAGAGAGTAGGCTGATACCCCTATAGTTATCACAAGAACTGCGATCACCTTTTTTGAAAATAGGGATAACAATAGCTCTGGTAAAATCCTTAGGAACCATGTCTTTATCATAAAAGATATTCAGAATTTCAGTCATCCAAGTGGTAACCGAAACATTCCCAGCTCTAAGCATTTCGGTAGTAATTTCATCTACCCCTGGGGATTTATGTAGTTTAAGTTTAGAAACAGCCAAAGTAACTTCAGATTGTGTTATAGGGCCAACATTAAAGCCACCAATGCATCCATCATCACTGCAAACAATGCGAGCAGAACCAACTACATTTTTTAGAACATCACTGAAATGCTCAGCCCACCTAGCCATGACAGAATCCTCCCCTTCTATAACTTTACCTTGTTTATCCTTCAATCCTTGTATGCCTGTCCGTTTTCTACCACATAAAACATTAACTATCTGTTACAGCTCTCTGCTGTTGTGCTGTCTAACTGCCTCCTCGGCTTTGTCAGCCAAACCATCAAGCCAAAGATTCTTATCAGCAGCTAACTGATCTTTTACACGTTTATTAAGTTCTCTGTAATGCTTTCTATTAGGACTAGTAGGGTATTGATTAAACACATTCCTGCAGTTCTTTCTTTCCAAAATAAGCTCAAGTGCCTTATCACTCAGATAATTCTGCCTCTTCTGCTCCTTTTTTCCTAAAAGAGTACTGTTAGTGTCCAAAAAAGCCTGTTTAAAATGATCCCATTCTTCCTCAACTTCAGTAGTAAGCAAACCATGACTGTCATAATGACTAAGTAACCTATCATGGTAAGCTTTGGTTATAACTGGATCTTTCAGAGCTTCAGTATTAAAAGTAAATTTTTTAACCCTAGCACAACACTTTTTAAGTTTAAGTTGCAAGACAGTTTTAACAAGGTAATGGTCAGTTCCAATTTCAGCTCCCCTATATGCCCTGGTATTCCTAACAGAACTAGCCCATTTGCTGTTAATTAATATGTAATCAATCATATTCTTATGCAGCCCATCAGGTGAAACCCATGTGTACTTATGTATGTCGCGGTGTTTGTAATAAGTGTTAGTTATTCTGAATCCATTGAGTTTACTTACCTGTAGGAGACGTTGCCCATTGCCATTGCAGCTACCAATACCAAAAGGGCCTCTTACTCCTCCCCAAAGGTCAGAGTCAGTACCAACTTTGGCATTGAAGTCACCAAGAACAAGGGTAATATCTCCTTTCTTGACAGAATTCAAAATATCCTGAAGTTGTTCATAAAACCTATCCTTCTCATCCTCATCGGCATCCTCAGTGGGGGCATAACAACAGATAACATTCAAGTCTTTAACGCTTGTCTGAAATTTTGCTGTAAGAAACCTTTCATTAATGCACTCATATCCTAGAAGAGCATCGCTAGCGTGTCTGCTGAGAAGCAGACCTACACCTTGGTGATGCTTATTGTCGTCCCTCCCTGTAAAGAGAAATTTAAGATTATTTTTAAGAATCTGACCTTTATCTGTCCATCTGGTCTCTTGCAAACCAAGAATATCTAAATTATAATGGTGGAATTCTTGTGTGAGGACATCAAGAGAAAAAGCTCTGTGCAGAGTCCTCACATTCCAACTACCTATGGAGAGAAAATGGTTAGTGGGATGTTTAAAGAAGCTATGTTTATTGAGAGAGGGAATGCCAACAATATCAAACAGCCCCCTAATCGCAGACATGGGGTAAAGACCTGTTCCCCCACTACTAAAGGCTGAAGCCATCCACACTGGAAGATTTCCTCCAACGTAGAATTTGACGATTCCAATAGAAGCAAAGAGTTCAGGTGCCTGCGATGACTTCTGCTCAGGATTATCCACCAGCTGATAAACATATCCTGTGAATCTATTCACTTGGGGCTGTCAACCCACAAACAAACAGAAAACACAGCGGAAGATTTTCCCTCTACAGAAGCCCACCAGTGCAGCAAAATCAGGATCCGTAATCAAGCTCAGAGTCATATATCTGTCCAGTCCAGTAGGTTTATATGGTCAGCACCAGGACCCTGTGTGGTTGACCACTCCTCAGCAGGGTAGAAAAAAAAGAAAAGTAGCCATAGTTGTCCAGATCAGTAGGCCACACTAATCTGGCAGCCCTCCCCTTCCATTCACTTCCATAAGAGAGTATCTCTTTTGAAAGTTACTAACGGTCCGCACCACGAGAAGGCGGGGTGGGACATTAGATGCTAGGCCTGGCCGGTTCTATGCATCATCACAGGGGATTGGTGCATAGCTCTCCTTCCAGTGACTACCTATGATACCATTAAACATATTTTGACTTGAGCGTTCTGCTTTTAATCTTCAAAGGAGTTTTTATTTTGCGTCCTTTTTTTTTTTACAAAGACTCCTTTATACCTTTTTACTGGATATTTTACCGTTTGATTTCCTTCATTTTTATTATATATATCCAATACTTTATCTTTTCGGTGTAATGCTTCCATCATTTGCATTTTAACTAGACTTTTGCTTCGGTACCGAAGTTTTATGTCACCTCTATATCAAACGTGTTATGGTGAAAAACTATTTTTCTCCCCTGTGAAATATGAATTAAATCAAAACTGGAAATTTTCCTGTATGCACACGCCTGGTGCACTTGGGCTCGTAAGGAATGATTCTGCATGGTAAAATCAGCCTCTTTTTCAAACCGTATACCACACTATTTTGAAAGTTGCAGTGGGGGATTAAAATCTTTTCAGTAATGCAATTCACTGGAAAAGTCAGTTTTATTACGTAGGGTGCATAACTGTGACCCCGTTAAACATATTTTACGTGATTGCCCTGTTTTTAATCTCGTATGCAGTTTCTATTTCGCGTACCTTACATTCAGTTGTGTTTTTTTCCCAAAGACTCCTTTAGGCCTTTTTACTTTATTGGTTAAACGTTTCCATCTTATGCATTTTAGTTATGACTTTTGTCCTTTGCACCTTTTTTGGAGCATTATGTGAACCTGTTAATCGTTATAAAAGCCTGATTACAAATTAATTTTTCGTAAAACGCATAAGTATATTCCACTTTTATTCTATATGTTTGTTTCGAATTTAATGAAAACTTTCTTCGTCTTGAGTTATACAAAATCTCCTTGTCTGATGTTTTAAATCTATTTTGAAGTTTGTTGATGTTCCTGTCAGACTTGGTCCGTGTTAAATGAAGGCAGTTCCCTTTTGATGCCTAGGGGTCTTACCTACTGCTAATGCTTCATTACAATTCTGCTTTCCGAATAACTGCTGCATTTCCACGCCGTCTTTGTCATTGCAAACCACTTGTTTGCAAGTATACGGCGGGTGAAGGGATGCATTCTCCCTGATGTGAGTTAAGGGTTTTTCGTAATAACCTCCCCCACTTCTGTTGTAATGGAGCAATGCTCAGACAGGAAGAGCTACCCTTGGGGCTTTCTTATCGCCAACCCAAGACTCCCATTCATTGTCAGTAGCCTCCCTTCTGTTAAATGTAACGTGTCATTGGGTAAGATTCGGTAACAAGTAATGACCCTTCCAAGTGGACGTTACGCCTCTTGAAGGACCCCAGACTAAGAAGCATCCCAAAAGGACATTGTTATCAGTGCACATATCTGGCTAAGTGTCAGTCCCCTGTAATTATTTCTCGACAGAACAGGCTTTCTGACATACCTCCTTTAGCACTCTCACATTGTCATTCAGCGTCCTGGTTTATTGTACATCCACTTGTATTACCTACTGCACCTGACCTCCAGCGAACACTTTCTTCTTCTTCTCTTTCCTTTGGTGACGTGAGTTACGGAACTTTTTCGTCAACAATCAGATACTAGGCGACGGGTATGGGCACTGTTCAGAGACACACCTACTTGGGCTGTTACATTCGCGCTTATTTTCACCTTTACGACTTGAACAATGCAACCCTTACTGCAGGGACCCCAAAGGACATTGTCGCCATCCCTATTATTAGGCTTACGTGTCTAAGTAGCAGATAACGCGTTGACTATAATTATTTTGTCAACAGAGCCACCCTCGAAGCAATTCGGCCACAGCGACTATTCAGAGACATGCTTCCTTCCAGAGCATTGTCGTAGGGAGCTGTTACATTTCCTAAGTACAATACCCCTTCCCAATGCCTCTCAAAGCACCTCGCTCTTGAAAGAGGTAACCTCCCAGAATAGGAATGACACTCAAGAAAAAATAAGAGTGATAGAATCAGGACCATTAACCTACCTTTCAATATTGACATTTTCACTGATGCTATCGCGTTTAGAGACCACCTGTGTGAACCGTTCGTGAAGGGGGGAAAGGGGGTCAACCCATAAAATTCACAGCTCCATCCTGGGCTGTCGAACTCTACACCGACCCAAGTTAGGACACTACTGGGGGACAACCTTGCAACAGAAAACATCCAGCGATAACGTCATTTCGACTACGCCCCTCCTAAAAAGTAGGAAACGTAGCAACAGAAAGCATCCAGCGAACGCACAGAGGAGGGGGGAAGGAACTGCCATAAAAGTATTCATACTACTTCCTTGCTTGCTTCAGTATGGAAATGTTCCGTAATCACTGGATGACTTCATTGGCTGAACCTGCTGTGTGTTCTGTAGGAGGGAAGTATTTTGTCGAGAATTTTTTCAATGTTTTCTCTAGGTTGTATGTAGGTGAGCAGTACTAGATATTAAGGGGGTAAATTGAGATTTTCCTTGTGAGTCTTGATCTTGAAAAATATTTGTGGGATATGTGAGGCGGTATGTGCTTTATTGCCTTTTTTTAGTCCATAAAAGGATTGTTTTGAATTTCATTTACTTTTCCTCTTTAAATATTATGTAGGATCTTGAATCAATGTCTTAATTCTTAATTCTTGAATTGCTTTCTCACCTTTTTCATTAAAGTCTGTTTTGTTAAATAAAACTGTTTAGTTCCCCTTATCAGGTGATAGAACTGTGAGATTTACTTCCTGTGCATTTCGACATTGAAGACTACATCTCACAACAACAAGTTTTTTATTTCTTTGATGGCCCTATGAAACATGCATGTCTGATTGTCCAGCGATGTAAGTGAAATTATTTCTTTTTTTTTTATTGGCCTGAAAATTTGGAATCTGATTTTGTCCCTGTCTTTTTCTGGTAGGTAATTCAGACTGCATTTCAACTTGGAGATGTAGTCTATGATGTCGAAATGCACAGGAAGTAAATTAAATATAGGCTCCAGTTCTAAATGTTTAGAGACTTGAGGCAAAAGTTCTTGGTTTGAAAGGTTCAGACAAAATATGGGTTATTTCCCATTTCCTTGTTTGTTGGGCAGTTAAATATATTCCTAAGCCAGAAACCCTAAAAGCAGAAATCGACTTCATTCTTCATACAGGAAAAGAAGCAGGGTACACTAACAGGATTATCAGTAAAGTTTACAGAAACACCAGAAATGAAATAAAAAACCCTAACATGCAAGCAGAATCCAAGAGCGAGTCCAAATTTCCAACAGCAGGGAAATGCAGAATGTTTTTCTCTATAAGAAACCTTGACAAAAAAAAACAGGTAAACGTTCTTTGCAAATCCTAACCAAACATATTAACAATGATTAAATCAGATCTTGATCCTCTACCACATATAGAAAGAAGCAGTGTATATGGCATCGCTTTGAAACCCCTTCAGGAAATCAAACCCCGATATATATTGCATGTACAATTCAGACCCTAAAGCAAAGAATGTACGAACATAAATTAGAAATCAAAAACCCAGCACAGGATTATCCAAATTAGCACTAGAAAGAAAGGTTGAACCTCTTTTCGATCAAGCATACGTAATTGCCAACCCCACCACTAAAGGACAAACTCTAACCAGAGAAATCATAGAAATTTACCACAATCGGGGAATTGTTACTTAATATGTAGTATAGATGATAATGTAATATATGATGATATAGTTAATAATGTAATATACACTGCTGGCCATTAAAAGTGCAACACCAGGAATAACTCGTCAGATTGTCCCAAAATATGCAAAATGGGTAGCCCATGGGAGAACATGTAAATGATTCAAAGCGCAGCACATTGTGTGACAGTAACGCCCTCTGGAAGTGGTATAAGAGGAGATTACAAAGAGCCAGTGTAAAGCACTGGAATTGTGTTTGCTCGCAATTCTTGCACACTAAAGGATCAAGTATGCCCTGTCGAAGAGCACGGCATCCATACGACCAGGTTTCTGAATTTGATCAAGGGAGAATTGTGGGATTACGGGAAGGCAGATTTTCATGCCGGGACATCGGTGCTCATGTTGGACAGCACCGACATGAGGAATCTCAATGGCCCTGTCAGACACAAATTAGAGAACAGATACCTCGTGTGCATGGCTATGAATAATCATACAGCCACATCAAACGCCAGGGTGTGTTGCACATCAGTCTCCGCATGTACTGTTCAACGTCTGCAGCATTGGAGTGTCTTTGCTAGGTGGCCATTGCTTCAGATACTATTGACTCTACAACACAGGCGTACGTGACTGCAATGTTGCCAAGAACATCACACATGAATGTGTGAATGGCATTGCATCGTCTTTTCAGATGAATCCTGCTTCAGTATGCAGCACCGTGATGGACAAATTATCTGGTGGTACCGTGGCAAAAGGCTCAGTGAGACATGCATGATGCAGTGCCATACAGGTCTGGCCCCTGATGTTATGGTATGGGATTCCATTGGACTCCACTCACCATGCGCCTCGTGCACATTATCAGTACTTTGAACAGCCAGCATTACATCACTAAGGTTTTGAAGTCTGTGGTCGTACTTTATCTTCAAGGGCTCTCTGGTGGCTTTACCAACAGAACAATGCCCAACCACGTGTCATGCATTGTCCAACAATTTCTGGATAGCCACCATACGACATTTCTGCCTTGGCCTTCGCGTTCACCGGATCTGTCCCCAATTGAACATGTCTGGTCCATGATCTCACGACGACTAGCACACCAGACACCAGCAGCTGCTACAACAGATGAACTTTGACTACGTGTCAAAACTGCATGGACTGACATTCCCCAAACACACATCCGATGTCTCATCCTCTCAGTGCTGGACCATGTAGCAGCGGTTATTGCCATTCATGTTGGCTACACAAGATACTAATTTCTTTGTATTCTACAAGTCTAACCGAGTTGTATTTCTAATCATTTGATTCTTGTAATATAAGCTATGTATTCATTAAATATGGCTTTGATATCCCTTGTCCTTCCTGGTGTTGCACTTTTAATGGCCAGCAGTGTAGATGCATCACTCCCTCCAGCAGCATGGCAGATGACTGATCCTGCAAGAAGCAAAGAATCCCCACACTGAAATAACTGCTTCCAACTCATAAATACACAGGTGGCATGCCAGGCCAAGATGCACACATGTGTAATATAGGTTATCAAGTCGCAATAATATCCGCATTTGTGAACAGTGATCACTTCATTTAAAGATGCACCTATAATTATGTGGCCGACTATGGAAGATCCAAAGAACTTAAGTAAGAACTTTTTATTTTATGGAAAAAAAAAAAAACAGAAAACCATGTAGCAACTATAGTTGACAAGAAACATGCCTGAAGAAGGTGACAGCAGTGTTGACCACCCACTCAACGACAACGAGTGGCAGCTAATGTAAGGCCGCAAATGAAGAAGCCTGATATTGAAACGAATAAGACTTCAAGGGCGATTTGTAATTCATATTTTTTTTTACAGGTTATTCGCAAAACGCATTATTTAACAATAATTTTTGAAGGAAAAAATCATTTTTACTTCAATTCAGTGTTCCCCCCCCCCCCCCTCCACTCTAATTGTTACCCATATCTATGTACTTTGCCTAAGCATTCTAGTGATATTTTAAAACTGAGAAAATTAGGCCTAAAATATGTTTACTTTCTTTTTATTCTATTGCGATTATAATATATTTATTATGTTGAACTGAATTACTCATAAATTATCACATGAGCAGTGTTCTATTTTGGCTATATTAAATTTACAATGTTAATTTATTATCTATACATTTTATTACTTATATTAATTTATTTTACAAGTAATTCTAAAAAAAATGTGATTATAAAATGAATTTTAAAAAAAGATTGAAAAAGAAAATAAAACTATAATGACAGTAGCTGGGATTGAACTGCAGACCTTTAGAGCAGCAAGTCAAAAAAAAAAAAGCTGTGCATTTAGACGACTGCCCAATAAACTGCTGACAAGGTCTTAAATTAAAATATATTATTATCCTTCTCTTGTAAATCAAATGGTCAACATATATATATTTCCATATCTAATGTTCTCAAATTATTCATACATAAGTATCCTTCCTTGGCAACATGTGTTGGCAACTGAGTTCAAACATGTCAGGAAAGTTTAGGCTTGTTTACCCTGCCGCAGTCAGATGAAAATATTTGCTAAGTAACAAGATCTTCGTCTATTGGTTAGGGTGATAGAATCAGCCAATCAGGTGTCCATCAAAAGCCCTGCAGTTCAATGCTATTGTATTTCAGCTCTCGTACATTTGTTGTCATCGCTAAAATAGATAATGCTAAGATTCTGGAAGGTGGCCGTAGTGTTAAAATTCATATTGAAAATACAAAAGCCTTGTAACCCTAATTTGCAAAGTAAATGCTGTGATTGTCTACATAACACGTCAAATAATGATTACAAAACGAATATACCGTATTTCTTCGATTCTAAGACGCACTTTTTTTCCCATATCAACGTCTCTAAAAACGGGGTGCGTCTTAGAATCACAGTTTTTTTTTTCCGAATTTTCTCGCGCTTTGCACACTGTACCACACGTTTTGTTTTTACGCGGAAATCCCACCTCCAAGTTTGACCGTTATCGCATTCTTCAATTCCATTGGAGAATAAAGTGGCGTAGATGTTTTCCCAATACCGTTACCATTAAAAGACCGTTATTTCATTATAGTGGATCTCGCTCAGTGACAAAAAGTGCAGTTTTTGGTTGTATCTTCGAAAGTACGTAAGAAGTTGAGTTACTATATTTCGTTCATTTTCATCTGTTATTGCACATCAAAACGTTGTCAAAAAGATTGCACTACGAAGCCGCATTGAAGCGAAAAGTTATTGTTTATGCAGAAGAACATGGAAATAGAGCTGCGGATCGACATTTTGACATTTAGTGAAGCAAATGTTCGTCGTTGGAGAAATGATCGCAATTCCATATTTTCGTGCAAAGCAATAACCAAGTGCTTTTGCAGGGCCAAAGAAAGGAAGATTTCCAGAAGTCGATGAAGCTGTGATACTTTTTGTAACGGAGACTCACGCAGAAGGATTACCCATCACTCAACAAGCCATGCAATTGAAAGCCGCAGAAATTGCCAAGTCCCTCGGAATAGGGGATATAATTTTTAAAGGCAGTCACGGTTGGTGCGACAGACTCCTGTGTTGTAGCGGGTTATCGTTAAGGCGCCAAACATCTATCTGTCAAGAAATTCCTGCAGACTTTGAACAGAAGCTGATTAACTTTCAGAGTCGTGATCAAATTAAGGAAAAAAAGAAACTATGAGTTTAGTCAAATTGGAAATGCTGACGAAACCCGGTCTTCGATATGCCTGTAAATTACCCATCAACGCTAAAGGTGCTAAAGAAATCAAGATTATAAGCACGGGCTACAAAAAGCATCATATCACTGTGATGCTATGCATCACCACTAATGGTTGAAAGTTGCCACCATATTTAATTTTAAATTGAAAAGCCATACCGAATAATGAAATTTTTCCCAAAGATATTATTGTGCGTGCACAAAAAAATGGATGGATGACGGCAGAGCTTATGGATTACTGGCTAGATGTGTGGAATAGACGTCTTGGAAGTCTTCGTAACTCACCTAGCATGCTAGTACTCGATGCATTTCGTGGACATTTGTCTGAACGGGTCAAAAATAAAATCGTGCAAAAACGTGGTGACTTGGTTGTGATTCCTGGTGGCATGACTAGCCAACTGCGCCACTCGATGTTTCAGTGAAAAAACCATTTAAGGATTACTTGAAAAAGGAATATGAAACCTGACTGTTGACTAACAACCTTCCTCTGACACCTTCCGGGAAAAATAAGAAAGCACGGGCATCAAAATTGGCGGAATGGATATCAACAGCTTGGAAAAAATGGAATCAATCAATGGAATGGATATCAACAGCAAAAAAAAAATAGTGCAGCACTCATTTAAAAAATGTTGCATCACCAAAGCTCTCGATGGCTCAGAAGATATATTATGGGATAATGAAGATAAAGACAGCTCAGAAGAATCTGAATGTGAAGTAGACTCTGATATTGATTCAGAAGGAATAACATACGTACTGATAAACAGAACTACTGTTTTAATAAGTTGAATTCTATTATAATAAAAATATTTATTAGATATATTTTAGCGTTTTATTTTTTTCTTAGAATCAAAGTTTTTTTTTCTGTTGGAGGTACTGAAATTAAGGTGCGTCTTAGAATCGAAGAAATACGGTAAAAGTGACATTATATTGATTTAAATATGACAAATTGACGAATTTCAAATTGAGACAAATTTGTATTTGTTGTTATTTTTGGTGGGGCAATGTTCCTGAATACAACTTGAAATATTGATTTACTAGATACATTAGGAGCTAACACAATCATCATCGAAACTGACCAAAAGATGGGTCAATACATCATGCTATTCAGAGCTCTGCTGTCGAGTTCTCTCAGCTTACTCCTGTACTACTGAGCTCAGCTCCCTTGAACTCGCTGCTTCTACTTAAGATACCATCTAACGTGTCTAGGAGGCACATTTATATAATACAATAGCATTATTGGTGCAGGCAAACCATCACAATAAAGGCAACCACAAATTGGTGAGCTTCAAATTTTTATTTCACAACGCTGTTTATTACTATCGATGTAAATATGTATCATTGTGAGTACCAAAATTATATCAGGGCACATTTAATGTATGGGAGCAGATACATTATTAATGCATAAACGAGTTATTAATGGTGAAATATTCAAAATTTTAGGAAAATTAACCAGTTATTCATTACAGATTCATATGAGAACCTTTACAAATCTAGCGTGGATTAAATCATCAATTCACATTTACCTTATTGATTTTTTAAAAGTGATTTTGGGGCCCCATAAAGAACCATTGCACCAGGCCAAAGCCGTCTTCAATTTGCTATTATTTAATGTGTAGTGGTGTGCTACATGCTTTCTTCATCTGGTATTCGATCTACGTTATGTGTTTGTTTTTAGCCGTTTTATTTTTCCATCGTCAGCCTGTTATACAGATGTCATGCTGCATTCACCCTGCGGTGTGCATTCAATAAATTATATGTCAAGATATTTTGCAAAAACATTTTACTGTTTCTTATAGCGAAGAACAAATATTACAATATGGTATAGCATGTAGAGCTGCTTTGCATGTTCAAATCACCAATAGTGCCATTAAGGATCATTGTTTTCACCTTTGACATCATCTGGTTTTTAGTTTATTAGGTTCGTTTTAACGTCATCTAACACGATTATTTGAGACTCCCAAAAACTTCAGAACTTCGTATTGACTGGACAAACATTTACTTGATTTAATTTTATGTTTGTGAATATATAACTAGCTCCTCCATGAGTGATTTTACTACTGCACTAGATACATCCCTTTAACGGCTCAAAATGGCCGACATTTTGAAATAGACTTGTCCAAATAGTGCCATTTCTTTGTCTTTAATACATTCTACCCTTTTCTGAAATTTCCAGGGCATTAAAGAGTTATCATATTATACATATATACAGAAAAATCATATTATATAATAGACACATTAAGGATAAACATAGGTATGGGTACAGGGACATGTGTATATCCTCTGTGACATCACTGCATGGCGACAGTTTTCGGTACTTTGTAATCGTGCTCTGTTGGTTTGAGAAATTTGGTTCCTAGCTTTAGTGTGTCCGGATTAAACCCATTGCAAGTGTTTGAAATCTCTGGTGGGAACTGCTGTCCCCTAGGCTACCTTGGAAGTAGGAATGGAGCTGCATTGATACGTTCACAAACTTAATATTAAGTAAATGTTTGTCCAGTCAATACAAAAGTTTTTGGGTACCTCACTGGATAGACCTTGTGCACAAGCATTAAAGAGTTAGCCTAGGGGACAGCAGTTCCCACCAGAGATTTCAAACACTTGCAATGGGTTTAATCCGGACACACTGAAGCTAGGAACCAAATTTCTCAAACCAACAGAGTAGGATTACAAAGTACTGAATACTGTCGCCATGCAGTGATGCCACAGAGGATATGCACATGTCCCTGTACCTATACATATGTTTGTCCTTAATGTGTCTATTATATAATATGATTTTTCTGTGACCATGATCAAAATTTGTTCTGGAACATGTCCGGGGAATACGCATATTTCGGGAGATGTTCAAGGGAATTAACAAGCTACACTGTATATTAGTAGTGTGCATTTGTGAGTACAAGTTTTTTTTGTTTTCATTGTAATTATATACTGTCTATTTTCAGTTACAAACGTAGAAGATTACGGAGCGTTATTGAAAATTATGTAAATGGAGGAAACCGTGAATGATACTGTAAACTTTTTAAAAGTCTGCCGAATAAATTCCTTGATTCCAAGTGTAACAGAAAGATATTTTAAACCACGATTTTTCACTGAGAATGATAATAGCCAATGTATTCTTGTGCATTCAAACAGACTCTGTATTGTTACTGTTGGTCCTATGCATCCGATAGTTGAAAAGGGAAAGACCGTTATAGCAGTTGACTTTGAAAGTATTGGTACTGTAAACCGTTTAAACAACAAAGTTTCAGGAAAATTTAAAAGAGGTGGTCAGAAATTAAAACAAAATTCACCATTGTGTATTGTGCATTGCAATGATAAATCAAGTTACACACTTGTGAGTTGTGTATCTGGAACGTTAGTAGAAGTCAACGAACGACTTGTGAAAGAACCTCACCTTTTAAGCAAAAAACCGTGGTCAGAAGGTTATATTGCTATAATTTTACCACCTTTCGAATCCTCAGAAAAGAAGATAACCCTCGATTTACCTGTAGGTTTGAGCTGCGATGCAAATTGTGAAGAAATTAAAATTGTTGATTAATTAAAATGACTTTGTACTCTTTGTTTTAAATTTATTTTTGATATTATTCCATTGCAGCTTAAAATTGTTTAAACTTACTTGAAACAGAACACACGGTATAAGCACACTTCTGCATAAAATCAGTAACAGCCATAAGGTACTGAAGTTCCAACCAGAATACAATTTAATTTCTTATTTAAGTCTTTCTAAGCTATTACTGTTAAGTTTGGCTACAGCAGTCCAATTCCGAAAAAAGTCTTGTTGAGGTCGTAAAAATGTAGAATTCAGGTCGTTAAATGTATTTCTGGGTCTTGAAACACTAATCTGTAGTCCTTCATGCAAACCAACGGAATGTTACTACACAAAGATCAGACAACAAAATATCGTTCACTTATAAGGCAATATTTTACACCTCCTGATGGAACGCAAGAATGGATTCGAGATACCACATTTGATTTGGAAAAATATAAGCTTCCATTGTCCAATAAAGAAGAGTTGATTGAGATATCTTGTGACAATAGTTTATAAAGTCATTGATTAGTTTTTGGAATGGAAATGGAATATCCGACTGTCAAGAATTGCAGTCAAATATTTGTTACCTTTCCTGCCATCCTCACAGACTACTATGGCATATAAACTGACAGGCTCCTGTCAAACCTCTGACAAGCAGTTGCTTGAGGGGGTATTTTTATTCACGACAACTTAGTTATGGGAAACTATTTTTCATCTTTAACTGCTGTAAAAAAATATATAGGAATATGTTAGGTGTTGAAGATGACTTGCGACTCTACCTTAGCAAGATAACCCCAACCATTGAAGAACTTGTGAAAGTCAACCATTTCACTGATTACCCAATAAAATGTTTATAATTTAATAAGATTTGTTAAATTGTTTGTCATTTTTTGTGTTTACGATATATGTAATTTATGAATACAAAATTTAATGTGTATATATATATGTTTTATTCACATTGTTATGCTATAACTATAGTTTACCTATATAAGGGGTACGCCAGTTGCCTACACATTTCCAGGGGGTACGTGAAGCATAAAAGGTTGTGAAAGTCAACCATTTCACTGATTACCCAATAAAATGTTTATAATTTAATAAGATTTGTTAAATTGTTTGTCATTTTTTGTGTTTACGATATATGTAATTTATGAATACAAAATTTAATGTGTATATATATATATGTTTTATTCACATTGTTATGCTATAACTATAGTTTACCTATATAAGGGGTACGCCAGTTGCCTACACATTTCCAGGGGGTACGTGAAGCATAAAAGGTTGAGAACCACTGGTCTAGTCAGTGACAGATTACCCATGAGGCGCTCACATAGGGCCTCGACTTTAATGAGGGACCTCAAAAAGCTATTTTTTTTTTCGAAAGTTTTGCTTGAAAAATAGTTTTCTAATATCTACTAATGTACGTTCGTGCTATTTCGTGAGCGATGCTTCCTGAGTTTGGTTCTGCATCTTTCGTTGCTTTGTATTTTGTGATTTTCTGAGCTTATATTTTGACTTAAACTTTAAACCGTTAAGCTTCGTCATTGTAGCTGATGTTCAAGATAATGACGGATTAAATCGAGATGCACGAACTGTTGGTGAGAGTGGTGAAATGAAGTTTCTGGCATCCGTTCCTGGGAGGCATGCAGCAGCCCATTTTCCAGCATGACTATGTCCGTGTACACTGCTAGGGTCTCCAGACAATATTTTCAACATGCTCAAGTATTGCCATGCTCAAAACGATCTCCAGATTTATCCCCAATAGAAAATCTGTGCGACCACATTAGACAAAGTGTGCAATCCTCTTAACAGGCAGGCGCAGTCTCGATAAATTATGGGAGCAAGTAGACGCTGTTTGGTGTGCAATTCCTCAGGACCATATCCATCGACTATGACTCCATGCTATATGTTCACGGCGGTGCAACAACCTACTGAGGTAGTCACATTGTGCTGCATTATCTCGACTTCTAACTGCTGTAAGTGGCTGAAAATTCATGGTATGCCAATTTATGTGTGCTACATTTCACGTCTATTACCTCACTCTGGGTGGGGTAATTTCAATGTGTTGTGCAGTGTATCTCAAGGTTTAGGATGCCCCCAACTGTCGTGGGGTGGAAATATTTCTTACAAGAATGTAACAAATGCATACAGTAGGTTAAACTGAATTGCAAAAATAGAAAATTTGCTATGTAGTTTGTATAAATTTAAGTGACAGCAGCTCTAGTTACAATTTCATCCGCTGTTTTGTTTGCTTCGTAAAAGTATACGTTATTACACTGTTTACCGCTAGTTTTAAAATTGGATTCTGATACGGTTTTGTTCATATATAATTTATTTACTATTCTGTCTACTTTCTGCCGTCTTTAACTAGAAGTCTAAGTCTGAAAGACAGTGTGATGTTTTGCAGAAGCGAAATTTATGAAATAGTTTCTATCGAATCCCTTCCAAGCTTAATCTGCGAGACAAGAGAGCAAATCAATATGTCGACATCGTAACATTGACATGAGCAATTGGAAAGGGTTTCAGAGATCACCTTTGAATAAATATTTTGTAATCGAAGTAATTGTGAGCAAAGGAAAGTTATTCCCATTAGCTCAAAACGATAAATATCTTTACAATATAAGGAACTTTGGTAAAGGATTGCCCTACGAAAGTATTGGAGAATTTCCGTGTTATGGAAATCTAACTTCAAAGCTCTATAAATTTTAAAATATTCATTTAATGGAAAAAAGGTTTCTGAAAAAAAAAATCTAAATCTTGATTTTCAACAGCATTTGTCTAGTATTTAAGGAATTATGAAGGCTAGAATATTTCACAACACTAATGGGTCATAAGAATTTACCTCAGATATTAATTGAAACTTAAATATGTATTGTTTCAAATCATTTAATGAAATATAAATTTTAAAAGTTTGCATAATGATTATGTAGATATTAGATAATTATGAATGAATTTTATAAAACAAGATAATTTAGTATTAAACATTTCCACTTAACTAACTCTTTAAATACTGAATGAATATTGATGATAAATCGAGATTTAAATAAATTTGGTTATCATTAACTTCAGTCTGTTTTTCATTAAATGCATATATGTAAAATCTGAGTCCACTAGTTACACTCGGGAGCGAGAAAGGATTATCTGCCAACGGATCAGTCATCCAGTGCAGTGGTTCTCAAACTTTTATGCTTCACGTACAGTCTGGAAATGTGTATATAACTGGCCTACCTCTTGTATAGATAGTTAAAACTATAGTTATAGTATAACAATGGGAATAAAATACACATATCTAGCGACTTTTGTTCTCACGGCATACGTTGAGAACCCCTAATCTAGTGGGATTCTCCCATCTGTATAATACACATGTCTTTCACTTCTAAGGAAAGTGAAAGGTGGGCACAGTTCACTGTGACAAGTAACTTTCGATAGTTGGGCTATACCTCGAGAGTTGCTCCGAATTAGGTTTTATATCAGATTTTTCAATTAAATCCATTATTGGTCATATTTTTATCATCTAGTTTGTCTAATTTCTATCGGACTCCAGAAGTTGGGAGTATCACTTTTCTTGAGTCGATGTTATTTGTCTTGTGGGCATTACATCTCTACTACCACATTTCAACTCTGCATTATAGCAATGCTTATGTCAATACATGGATGTCTGGAAAGTGCATCTGCATTCTTATGCATTTTGCCACTTTGATGCTCGATGGAAAAATTTTATTCTTGTAACCACTGTATCCATCTAGCAATTTATCCTTCAGGGTTTTAAAAGTTTAGTAACCACCTGAGTGCAGCATGATCAGCGCGTATAAGAAATTTCTGGCCATAGAGATAATGATGAAAATGCTCTATTGATTTTACTATTGCTAACAGTTCTTTTTGTGTGACAATAATTTCTGGTTTGGATAGAGTTTTGCTAAAGTATGCAATTACTTTTTCTTGTCCGACTTGTAGTCGTGAAAGTGCAGCACCAACTCCTGTGTTATTTGCGTCAGTATCTATTATGAACTGTTTTCCAGTTTGTGGATATGCTAACACTGGTGCTGTGGAAAGAGCCTGGTTCAACTGTTGGAAGGCTACTTAACATCCGGTGATCCACATGAATCACTGGCCCTACTCTGTCATACGATGTAATGGCCTTGTGATGGTGGAAAAACCCTTGACAAATTTTCTATAGTAGGTGCAAAGTCCAATAAAACTACGCAGTTGATAAACATCTTGTGGTGGACCATGGCCAAGTGGTTAGTGCGCTTGGCTACTGATCTAAGGGACCTGGGTTCGAGCCCCAGGTAAGGCATGGCTGTTTTACTACTGAGGCCCTGCCATCCTCTCAGACCTACTATGGCATATAAATTGACAGGCTCCTGTCAGACCTCTGTGGCAAGCAGCTGCTTGAGGTGGTATTTATTTTTTATTTATTTGTGGTGGAGGCCAATCTTTTACAGCTATCTGACTAGGATCAGTCAATCCCTGATGTAGGGATGACATGACCAAGGTAATGAACTTGTTGGAAAAGTTTACACTTAGTCCCAATTTTAGCTTGGTTGTCCTAAGATTTTCAAACACTTAACGAAGATTTCTCAAATGGTTTTCAAAAGTTTTTCCAAGAATGATGATGTCATCCAAGTAAACCACGCACACATAAAAGATACCTTTGAGCACCAACTCCATTAGTCATTCAAACGTTGCAAAGTCCAAATGGCATAACTTCAAATTGCCAAAGTCCATTACCTGTAGTGAAAGCTGTTTTCTCATGGTCTTCAGAATGTATACCAACTTGCCAACAGCTGCTCTTCAAGTCTAATGTCGAGAACCATTCTGACTCAGATAGAGTGTCTATCATCAATCCTGCGTAAAGGAAAGCAGTCTTTCTTTGTTATATCATTTGATCTGCGGTAATCCACATAAAATCGTATAGATCCATCCTTTTTCTTGACAAAAAACACTGGCGATGTCTAGGGACTCGATGATGGTTCTATAATGTCTTGAGCTTCCATGTCCCTTATGAGTTCTGTCCCCTCTCATTTTGCCAATGGAAGTTTTCTTCCTGGTAGATGTCACCAGTGTTGAACTTGTATTCTGTCGGGTTAGTACGACCATAATCATTTGATGTAGAAGAAAAAATGTTGGAAAACTCGGCATGTTTTCGGCCTTAGTAGTTTGGTCTTCAGTTAATATTCTTGTTTTTCCATAAGTCGGTAAAATGAGATGGGATGTCTGTATGGTGTTGGTTTGAGTCCGTAACTTCTATCGTGTTTATACTTGTTATCCAAGTAACAGATTCACATATTGCTGATTCTTCACACTTTTTCAATATTCTATTGGATTTGTTACACTTCATCACTCTGATAGGAATCTGTTCTTTATCTACATTGATTAAAGTCCTTGCAACCAGGATACCATGAGCCACAGCTCCTTTACCAGGGGCATCAGTGACTGCCAAGCGGAAAGTCCCAGAAGTCCACCTGATGTCCTCTGACTATAATTTCACTTTGTGCTGGGACACCTGTCTTCCGTCACAAATACTGTGGTCAGACGATAAAGAATCGGATGTTCAGCTAAGCAGAGGGATCTCTTTTGTCTTATAGATGAGTAGGCTGTCACTGGATCTAATGCTGAATCCACTTTTCTTTAGGAAATCAAGGCCTAATATTCATTCATCGTAGATGTCAGCGATGTAAACAGGATGGCGTACCAGACAGCTACCAACTATAATGTTGAGTTCTATCTTTCCATGGACTTTAGCACGATCTCCGGTGGTTGTTTGTAAGGTTATATTAGACTCTAGCTTTCTAATTTGGATGAGGTATCTTCTTTTTTATGTCTGTTCTGAGTAAAGTTACATTTGCACCAGTGTACTATCATACAGCAAGGCACTCCATTCATGGTTCCATCAGCTCTTAATCTGTTATCTTTACCATGTACTGCTAAAAAGTGGGCGACTTCCCCTATGGCCAAACAACAGCCAGCTTTTGCTCTTCACCTTGCTTCTGTTAGTTTTGTTGTCTACTAGACGTACTTGAACTGTATGTTTGTAGAAGTTCTTGGACCTTTAATCTTTCAAAACGGATAATATGGCTTTGGTTAGTTCTTTCATTTCACTATCCTTTACTACAGTTTCTTCTGCATTCATAAATCTCACTGTGCATTTGTTTGCTCAGGAGGAAAGCCTGGAGTACTGGTACTTTATGGTATGTACCACAGCTGACTTTAAGGTTTCACCCTCCAATATCAGAAACTGTTGTGTCTCAGGGTCAGCAATTGTATCAATAAATTGTAATTGAGCTAAGTTATCTTGAATATCTGGGGGACTTTTACTATAAGCCAATCTAGCTAGACGCTCAATATCACTAGCAAGTTCTTGCAAAGTTTCACCACTCTTCTGCATACGATGTTTAAATTAAGTCGTATAGTATTGTTTTAAATAACTATCGCCAAACCTGAGTTCTAATGCAGAAATCAGACTTTCATAATCAATTCGTTTTACTTCTGGAACAGACTGTAAAACTTCTACAGTAGAGTTTCTTAAGGATCTGCAAGAAAACTGGCCTTTTGGAATTCATTCCACTCATTAGCTCTAGCGATGACTTTAAACTGTGTTTTGAAGACTGTCCAAGGCCGCCATATGTGGAAGGTTTAGTTGCATTTGTAACGATATGTGTAAAACATTATTGTTAATAAAATTACCATTATCACAAGAAGAAGGTAACATTTCCTTTCTTAAAATCTGAAACTGGCGTTCACAATCAGTTTTTACAGTTTCAAATTAAAGTTTATAATGTAACAACACTATCAAGATCATCTTTTACACTGTTGAGTTCGGTCTTAATGTCTTTACATTGATCAGTGATTTCACCGATTTTCAGATTCAGATCATTTTTTTGATCAGTAATTTTACTAATTTGAGAAGCCACTTCAGCTCTCAACTCATTACTTTGTGTAGCCATTTCGGCTTTCAAGTTATCATTTTGTGCAGCCATTTCGGCTTTCATCTTTTTAAGAGACTATTTCAGCTCTCACGTCACCAATTTTACTGTTTATGTCATTATTTTGACTAGCAAGTTCACCAATTTGATCTCATATCAGTCATCAGCTTTACTAATTCATTCATACTTCTAGTAAACGGCATTCAATATAATAATAAACCTGTACTCCTGACACCAATTGATATGAATTCAAACAGATGAAAACTTAGCGTGAGTGCAAAAATAATAAATCTAAAATAATGTAATTAAAAACTATGGATAAAAACAGGCATATAAACTAAATATACCAATGTTTATCTTATGTGTGAACAAATTTTTAGCGAGAATCATATATGTGAATACTTGCAATATCTTGTATAAATTAAAACTACCTTTGAATATGCAAAATACATTAGTAATCAACTGAAAAAGATATTTCCAATTGTCTCTTAAAACAAAACAGTTCCGTTTCTTACCTACCTTGGGCTTAGAGTCAGCTCATTGTTGTCAATGGAATTTTCAGGACTGTCACATTCCACGACCAAAATTTCTAGCATAACTACATCGTTTCAAATTTTTTCGATTTTTTTTACACCGGTAGCGGGCGCCATTATAGTTTTAGGGAAATTCGCAAAATGCAAATTGTAATATTTCATCAATACCTATCCAACCCAAAAAAGGATTTTTAATTTATCTCTAAAAACATACCCTTTTCTGTTAAAACAAAAAAAATAGTTGCATTCACCTCTCCCTCTGGGTATAAAGGGTCAAGTGATTGTTGCCAATGGTAGCTTCATAACCACATTTCAACACCAAAATTTCTAACCTAACTACATCGTTTGAAATATTCGTTTCATATTTTGGAATTTTCAACTTTTTACACCGTTAGAGGGCGTAGTTATAACTTTCGGGAGATTCGAAAACTGCAAATTGTAGTATATCATTAATATCTATCTAACACAAAAATAATTTTTTATTTATCTGTGTAAACATAAAAGTTCGATGTCTACAGATGGGCAGACAACAAAGCAAAATTATATCTTAAAAAAAAAAACCTAAAATTAACTTTTCCTTTTTTAGCCGGTTTCTAAAGTGCTTCCAATTATGAACATTGAAATCTGTATCAAATATTAGTCTACCCTTTTCCGCAATCCATAAATATCTGTGCAATACCATTCAGCTTTGCACACAACAATCAGAGCAACAACAAAACATGGCGTCCAATTTTGAGATGGCCAACCTCTACCTACATAGGGCCTCTAGTGATAAGGAGGTTTGGCTCCCTCGAAGACACCGGCTAGTGTTTTTTTTTTTTCGTTTCGACAGCTAGCCAATTTTCTTTCAAAAAGAAAATCCCCTGACTCCTTCAGTACCCCATATGAAGGCAAATGTAAGGACATATAAAGGATTTTGTACTCCAGATATGACACTTTTCACTACAAAATCCTTCGCATGTCCATAAATGGCTGCCTCCAAGATTGAGACATAACCGCTCGCACTACCGATAGCCAGAACTTACAAACGAAGCCCCCACTCCAAGTGACCTTGTTGATAGCCACTGCACAAGCATCTCACTGGAATGTGCGAGTTCGGTTGAGGGGGTGGGGGGGAGCGTTGGCACAGTGGTGACATATTTATTGCTTTGGTTGTGGGAACAGAGGTCTGATGTGCCTGGGGTCACTTGATCACTGTGAGATCGGCCTTCTTCTTCTTCTTCTTCTTATACATCCTTCTTTCAAAGCTGGACCTATTTGTAAAGGGGGCCTCGGCCCCCTTATCATCAGGTCCATACGCATAAAGGGCAGTGGGTGCGGATGAAAACAGCAAAGACTGGCCAGCACAGTGAAGGCTGGCAATCGTACATATTGGCAATTGGGCTTTAGGCCGCAGGCCGCCCAGTGGTGGAGAGGCAGATGTTGAAGGGTGAAGGAGAATAAATACCAGTTGCATGTCATGTGAAGGGGGGGGAAGGGGGGGAGAGAGATAGAGGAAGAAGTAGTGTATATATTTTTTTATAATTTTCCGAGTGGCGAATGTTATGTTATTTTATGAAGTTGTGGCCATGGTTGGTTGGCAGTATGGTAGATTTGAGTCAATCAAAGGGGGATGAAATATTTGGTGGGGGAGCAGAGACGGTGGGATAAGTAAAACTCCTTTGTCAGGAAGATGGAGAAGGAAATATTTATGGATGCTTATCTAACACCAGAGGTTAGCATTGGGTTGCCCTGCTATGCAGTGAAATGTTGCGCAGGGGTGGATCAGGGAAAAGTCATAGATCAGTGACAGCCATATATATGGGAAGGAGTATGATAAAGATAATCTTTTATTTTGGGAGGAGAAGGGAGGAAAATGATATAGCAACGTTATATGAGTTGGAAATCAAATTTATGTGTTCAGTGTGTGGTGGTCAGTGTTTAAATTTTATAGAGCCAGTAGAAAGTCAGCCATGAGCTTGGGGTGTGTGGCAGGAGTGTAGTTTAAGGTTCCCATCAAAGGGTAGTGGGAGATGTGAGATTCCATATGTATATTAGGTATGATAATGTGTATAGAGATGTTATGTTCTGGGAGAGATTCCATATAAGTTATTGGGTTAAAGAGAAATATAAAAGTTTCCAATATGGAAATAAAGTTTTCCTTTATGTGACTTTATTTTTGATAGTTAGATTGATTTTTTTTTTGATGATTTTATACTATATATATATTTTTTTTTAGTTTCTATGGAATAAGTTGTCCAAAATGCGTCTTTTGATGTCCTATGGGGATCTTTTATTGGCATCTGGATCTTTTAGTGTCCCAAGGATCTTTTAAAAGAGAGGTAGAGGCCTTTGGAGAGGCAGAGAGGCTTTAGGGGAATCTCCCAGTGCTGTTGATATATTGGGCCAAGGCCCTATAGTGGCTTTTTATATTATTATGAGTAGGACCAAGAATTGTATGGGATGAGAAATAAGTGGTTCCCAGTGTGGTGAGTGTCTGGAAGAGGGTAATTCTATGTATTGTGTATTTGGTGCAGTGTAGAAGGTAGTGTGGAATGTCTTCTATCACATGGCATGTAGTGCAAAGAGCAGATGGTACCTTTTGTATCATGAAAAGGTCCTTGTTGAGATTTGTTCTGCCAGTGCGTAGTTGATGAATTGCTGTTTGGGCTCTTCTTGATAGGTAGTTGAGATTTAGTGTGTGTGGGATGGCAGCAATGGTGGCTCTGAATGTATTTTTAATTGTGGCCTGTTGGATCCAGTTTTGTATCCATGTGGAGTGGAAGAATTTGTTGATTTCAATTAGGTGATGATTATATGTCTCAGGGGTGTGATAATTTGGTGTAGGGATATTGTGTCCTTGTTTAGCAAGATGGTCAGCAGTGTCATTATGGGTTATGTTACAATGAGAGGGTATCCAGTGGAATGTTAGTGTTTTGTGAGTGGCAATTATATTGTGTGAAATTCTGTGAATATGGAAAAGAGAGTAATTTTGTGATAGGTTGTATGTATGTTTGTTGATGCTGTGCAAGGCAGATTTTGAGTCAGTGATAATATGTATGCTGTGTGTATTTTGTGTGGAGGACCATTCCAAAGCCATATGTATTGCAGCTAGCTCTGTAGCAGTACTGTTTTCTGCATGGTTCATTTTGATTATATGTGAGAAAATTGGTTGGGTAGAGTGGAAGGCAGCAGAGCCATTTGTTGTGTGTGGGATGTGGGAGCCATCTGTGAATATAATGAGGTCTGTGGTAGGAATGTTTGTGATGAGTTGTTCCGCTGCAAATTTTAGTTCTTGTGGGAGGTGTTTATATTTTTGGGTGATGTGTGGTAGTGTGAGATTTATGGAGGGTTTTTTAATAGTCCAATAGGGGATTGTGTATCTAGGGTTGAAAGGTTTGATTTTTCTCCATGTTGAATATAGTGGGTGCTGCTTTATGATATGTGCAGTGGGGGATGTGTTGGTAGGAGACTCAATTCTATTTATAGTGGGGTGGTTGGGGTTTAGATGTTTTAATTTGACATAGTGTTTGCAAGTGAGTTTGTGTCTGATGTTGTCGAGGGGAGGCATGTTGGCTTCTGCCCATGTGGCCAAGTTTGGGCAGCCAGTTTTAAGACCCAGTGCAAGTCTGATGGCTCTGGTTTGTATGGTTTCAAGTTTGTTAAAAAATGTGGGTGAGGTAGTGTTTAGAGCTAGCAGGCCATACTCCAGTCTGCTGTTGATAATTGTTTTAATAAGGGTGATCATAGATCTGTCACTTGCACCCCAGCTAGCTCTTGTGATTGATTTGAGAATGTTGAAAGCTCCATTACGTGTGGATTGTGTATTTGTGATGTGTTGTTTCCAGTTAAGCTGTCGGTCTATAGTTAGCCCTAAATATTTGTAGTGTTTAACTAGGGGGATGGCGTGGTTGTTTATAGTTATGCTGAGTGAGTTGGCGGGGGGTTGTTTATGTGTTATGGGTAAGACCGCAGATTTAGGTGCAGAGATGGCTAGTCCCCATTTGTTTGTAAAGTCAAGGACCTGGTTGACTGCTGTTTGTAGGGCTGTTTGTATAATGAGGGTATCATTTCCTTTGGTCCAAAGCACTATGTCATCAGCAAATATGGAGCAATTAATGTCCTTTTTAAATACTGTTGGTAGATCATGTAGAAGAATGTTGAAAAGTGTAGGTGATACCACACTGCCCTGTGGCAATCCCCTAGTTAAATTGTGGGGGTCAGAGAGAGTAGTCCCCAGTTTGACTTTAACCTTTCTCTGTGTGAGGAAATTTTTGATATATTGCAAGATGTTTCCTGTGATTCCTAGTTGGTGTAATTTGAAGAGTATACTGGTGTGTGAGGCAGTATCAAAAGCAGAGGTTAGGTCTAGAAAGACACAGCAAAAGATTTCTTTGTTTTGAAGAGCAATTTCTGCTGAAGTGACAAGGTCAAAGAAATTGTCTGTGGTGGACATGTGCTCTCTGAATCCAGTTTGGCATAAGGGGAGTGTTTTTTTGGTTGCTAAATAGTATTTGAGTCTGGAGAGCACCATTCTTTCTAGAACTTTGAGGACACATGATGTGAGTGCTATGGGTCTGTATGAGCTGATTTGAGATGCTGACTTGTGTGGTTTGAGAATGGGAATTATGTGAATTTCTTCCCATTGTGTGGGGAATGTGTGTTTTTCCCAGCAGTCATTGAATATGTGAAGTAGAGTATGTAAAGCCTGTGTGCCTAGATTTTTAAGTGTACTATATGTGATAGAATCAGGCCCAGGTGTGCTTTTTTTATTTGCCTGATGAATGGCAATGTTTAACTCATGTTGTGTGAATGGCAAGTTGATGGCGGGTAGTTTGCAAGGTGTATCATGTGTTAGTATCTGGTTCATGTGGTGGCAATGTTGTTGGTATATGTGGGAATTTGCCAGATGGTTGGTAGTGATGAAGTGTGATGCTATGTGGTTAGCCCCTTGCTTTGTTGAGAGGTTATTGGTCCACAGTATGGTGTGCCAAGGGGCTAAGGGCTGAGCCTGGGTCCTAAATGTTCTTATTGTTGACCAAATGAGGGTGGAGTCAGTTCTTGGGTTGATGTTGTTACAAAAGTTTCTCCATTCTTTTCTTTTGGTGTTTAGTCTAATTCTTCTAAGGATGGCATTTTCTTTGTTAAAAATAGTGATGGCAGGTACAGTGGGGTGTCTTCTGGCTGTGTCCTCTGTTTTTCTCCTTATTTGTAGTTGTTTGGTTATTTCAGGGTGGTTTTTGGTGAAACCAGTCATGTGTTTGGTGGTAAATTTATTGTTTTGGATGCTGTGATTAACACATGTGTAGAATGAGGTTAAATTGTCTGGTGTTTGTGTGGTGATACTGGTTTCACAGTTTGCGGAGAAGTTGTGCCAGTTAATGTGTGTTTTTGTTGAGTATGCTGTGGGTTTAACTCCTTGAAGGGTGAGGAAAATTGGATAATGGTCACTAGCCCATGTGGAATGGTGTACTTGCCAATTTATGATGGGGGAAATGTCTGATGATGAAAGGGTGAGGTCAAGAACTGACTCATATGGGGGCTTGGTGAAGGTGGGTGAACCATCATTGTGTATGGCCAATTTGTAGTGTAGAATGAAAGTTTCAATTGTGCTTCCTCTATTGTTTGTGTAGTTGCTTCCCCATAAGGTATTGTGTGCATTGAAGTCTCCTACAATGATGTTGGGGCCAGGAGATAGAGAGAATATGTGATCAAAGTCTTTTATTAATGTTTTGATGTTGATGTGTGCATTAGGGTAGAAGTATACATTGTAGAGGTTTAAAATTGTATTATGCAATTTAATGTTCACTCCTACAATGTCCATGTAGGTGTAGGTGATTGGGTTAGGAATAAGGCAGTGGGGGTATTTTTTGTGGATCAAGGTGGTTGAGTTAGAGTGATTTTTCTTAGTATTGGCTCTGTGTATAATGTATGGTTTATAGTTGAAATTTTCTGGTATTCTGGTCTCATTTAAAGCCAATATGGGTATTATGTGTAGATTTCTGATTGTTTTTAATTCGAGGATTTTGTTGGGAAGGGATCTGCAATTCCATTGGATGCAAGTGCATGGGGGTGAGATCGGCCGACTGCCGATTGAATATATCAGTGGTTGTACAATGTGACTTTTCGAACACATATTCGTATGTAAAGAAGCATACAATATAGAATCTATGTAATTAAGTTTATAGATTGTAATGAACTTGACTGCTGTTCATTTTTTGAGAAAAAGTGATTAGAAAATAAATTATGCTCATAAAATATTGCGTCTTACAGTAATGAGATGCTACAGAAGGAGTAGTAGCGCCATGTAGTGTCTCTAAGGGGACATATTTTGTGGTTAAATTAATAAAAAAAAATTCAAGTGAAAAAATATATCTGAAAATATTTTCTCTTCTTGACTTAGCTCCTAATGTCCGACCCGCCTTCTCGTGGTGCAGACCATTAGTACCTTTCAAAACAGATACTCTCTTGTGGAAGTGAAAAGAAGTCGAGATCTGCCAGAATATTGTGGCCTACTGAACTGGACAACTATGGCTACTTTTTTTTTTCTACCCTACTGAGAAGTGGTCAACCACACAGAGTCCTGGTGCTGACCATATAAGCCTACTGGACGACTGAATTAAGGCTCTGAGCTTTATTATAAATCCTGAATTTGCTGCACAGGGGGGCTTCTGTGGAGGGAAAATATTCCGCTGTGTTTTCTGTATGTTTGTGGGTTGACAGTCCCAAGTGAATAGATTCACAGGATATTTTTTATCAGCTGATGGATAATCCTGAGCAGAGGTCATCGCAGGGACACCTGAACTTATTGCTTCTACTAGCATCGTCAAATTTTACATTGGAGGAAGTCTTCCAGTTTATATGGCCTCAGCCTTTAGTGGTGGGGGAATGGGTCTTTGCCCCATGTCTGAAATTAAAGAGCTGTTTGATATTGTCGGCATTCCCTCTTTCAATAAACACAGTTTCTTTAAACATCCCACTAACTATTTTCTCTCCATAAGTAGTTGGAATGTGAGGACTCTGCACATAGCTACACAGCTTTTTCTCTTGATGTCCTCACACAAGAATTCCACCGTTATAATTTAGATATTCTCGGCTTGCAAGAGACAAGATGGACAGATAAATGTCAGATTCTTAAAAATAATCTTTAATTTCTCTTTTCGGGGAGAAAAGACAATAAACATCACCAAGGCGTGGGTATGCTTCTCAACAGACACGGTAGTGATGCTCTTCTAGGACATGAGTGCATTAATGAAAGGTTACTTACAACAAAATTTGAGACAAACGTTAAAGACTTGATTGTTATCTGCTGTTATACCCCCACTGAGAATGAGAAGGATAGGTTTTACGGACAACTTCAGGATATTTTGAATTCTGTCAAGAAAGGAGATATTACCTTTGTTCTAGGTGACTTCAATGCCAAAGTTGGTACTGACTCTGACTTTTGGGGAGGAGTGATAGGCCCTTTTGGTATTGGTAGCTGCAATGGGCAACATCTCTTACAGGTAGGTAATTTTAGTGGATTGAGAATAACTGACACTTATTACAAACACCATGACATACATAAGTACACATGGGTTTAACCTGATGGGTTGCATAAGAATATGATTGATTATACAGGGTCATTCAAAAAGATGGACACAGTTTCAATTGGTTATATTTCCTGAACTAAACGTTTTATTTGAATTATGTAAATTACATTTGAAAGAGGATCTTGTAAAGTTTCGAGTACTACCGCTAGAGCACTCTAGTGCCGCACAGCAGCGTCAGTTGTAAGTAAGATGGCTACTATGCAACACCAGATTTTTTGCATTCGTGAGTTCGGTAAAAGTGAGTCTGCGACCGTGGTGCAGCATGCATTTCATTGTACGTTTAACATTCAACCTCCAACGAGGAAGAGCATTTGACGTTGGAATAAACAATTTGATGAAACTGGTTCTCTGTAAGGGTAAAAGTCCGGGCCAACCACGTGTATTGGAGGAGAACGTGGAGTGCATTCGAGTGAGTTTTGAGCTTAGCCCAATGAAGTCAACTTGTAGAGCGAGTAGAGAACTTGAACTACTGCAAACAACTGTCTGGCGTGTGTTGCGGCGCCGGATAATGTACAAACCATACCACCTACGACTGGTACAGGCTCTTTGCACAAACGACAAGGTAAAGCATGTGTGTTACTGAACTCACAAATGCAAAAAATCTGGTGTTGCATAGTAGCCATCTTGTTTACAACTGACGCTACTGTACGGTGCTAGAGTGCTCTAGCGGTAGTATTCGAAACTTTACAACATCCTCTTTCAAATGTAATTTATATAATAATAATAAAATAATAATAATAATAATAAATACCCCCTCAAGCAGCTGCTTGCCACAGAGGTCTGACAGGAGCCTGATCAGTTTATATGCCAGAGTAGAAGGTCTGAGAGGATAATTAAAATAAAACGTATAGTTCAGGAAATATAACCAATTGAAATTGTGTCCATCTTTTTGAATCACCCTATATATTAATTAGGGCTAGTTCTGTTAGGAATATTAGGTCATATAGGGGAGCTGAAATTAGATCTCACCATTACCTTGTTAAAAGTGTCTTGCAACTTAAACTTAAAAAGTGTGCTAGAGTTAAAAATTTTACCTTTAATACTGAAGCTCTGAAAGACCCAGCTATAGTTAAAGCTTACCACGATAAGTTACTTAGTCATTATGACAGTCATGGTTTGCTTACTACTGAAGTTGAGGTAGAATGGGACCATTTTAAACAGGCTTTTTTGGAAACTAACAGTACTCTTTTAGGAAAAAAGGAGCAGAGGAGATAGAATTATTTGAGTGATAAGGCACTTGAGCTTATTTCAGAAAGAAAGAACTGCAGGAATGTCCTTAATCAATACCCTACTAGTCCTAATAGCATTACAGAGAGCTTAATCCTTTCGCTACCGTACCGGCGAATCCCTTTCGCTACCAAACCGGCCCGTCGGCCGGGAGAAGGTAGGTTGAACGGGTGAACTCTCCCTCCCCTCTTTGTGCATCTGCCGCTCAGAGGGTTCAAACTACCATCAGTCAACGTCTAATTGCCTAACTGCCTGCATCCCTCCAGGCAACAGGGGGACTCTAAGAGTCGACTGCAGAATGTGGGTTGTTTATTGCTTCTTGAAACTTACATTTCAGCAAAAAGCAAAGGAAACATGGAATAATTTTTTTTGGATTTGAAGGGAAGTGAAAAAAGTCTTAGAACTGAATAATATATTAATGCTTTCATAGGTTCTCAACAGAAAGTAGAAACAGTTGAAATAGTTAAATGTTTGATCAAGAGGGAATCAAATTCACAATTCTACAATTTCTTAAAACAGATTTTTATGGAAAAATGTGATTATTAGCAATCACATTTGAAGATCTGACTGCGGTCTGCCTAAATACCTACTTTTGATATTTTTAATATTTAATGAGTTGCAGAATCTGGAATATTTAACAGTAACTTGCCTTATTAACCAAAAATCATTCAAAATTCATATACTGTTCAATCATTATATATGCTGCTAAAATATACATTTTTATTAAAGTTTGCAGAATGTTTCTTTTTCATTTTAATATATTGAATTAATTTTTCAGGTTTTAATTGAGTACATTTTCCATCTTACAAAATTATTTGGATACTGAACAATTATTTGTGAATGATTCAACATTTAAAGAGATTTGATAGAGACCTCAAGTATAACTTTAGTCATATTTTGTCCAAATTAATATTACTTAAGAAGTTTTGAAATGAAATGTTTTTTCTGTTCAGTACCTATGTATATGTAGATCGTATAATCATATTCGATGTACCGGGTAATAATTTTACCCCTAACCATCTCCATCATAAAGATATGCCTATTTGGCATGAGTAATAACAAAATATGTAAGTAAACCACCCTTAGGTGGGCCCCCTAAGGGCAAACGTAAGAAAAGCTAAAAATGGCAGTAAAATTGTATTAAAAAAAAAATAAATAAATACCCCCTCAAGCAGCTGCTTGCCACAGAGGTCTGACAGGAGCCTGTCCTCAGAGAACGCTACCGTTTTAGGCTTTTTGTACTTGTTCAAAACAGTATGATCGCAAAGAATCAGAGAAGAAATAATCTCATTGAGATTATTGCTTACAGCCTCAAAAAATATTTTCGAGGTGTGTTTTATATGTGTATATATATGGTCGATGCCCAGGTCTTTATGGAGTTGTCTGTTAGTGACAAACCCCAGGGGGAATCGACCGCAGTTCTCAAAAACTTTTTCTGTAGGACCTGAATCTTACGAATATTGGTGGGTGTAGTATTCACCCATATGGGTGAAGCATAGAGGATCATCGGTCTGATGATCATACGTATATGTATAATGCTTAAACAACAATATAAAAGAATTTCCACATATTATTAATCGAATGCTAACTTTTGAAGCTTTCTAACTTAAAATATAAGACTTTATAGTAAAATGTTACAACAACAAAAAAAATGAAGATCTACATGTAGTGGAGCTAATTTTTAAATTTCAATAATATTCTCTTACTATTTAAGGAGTTGCATATGCTGGAATATTTAACAGAAGCAATGCGTAAGGAACTTATATAATCTTTATTAACAGAGCAATAATTATTTATACAAACTTCCAAAATAAACAATTATATGATAAAATTGGTTACATATTTGTTTCATATTATTTTTCATTCATTTTCATTTATTATTGCGGTCGTGGGGAGGGCATGTCCCTCTTTCCCTCATCTTCAGAATGTTAGTAATCGGATTGGAGATGAAAATAATATGAAACAAATATATAACAAGATTTTTCAAAAAAAAAATTTAAGACCACTACAACGGAGTGGCAATTTTATACTGAAACACCAATTCAGTTATTTTCCATCTTTCATTTATTTCTTTTCCGGTTCGATCCAGTTAATTGCCCTTCCCATATATTTTTTTTCTAGATCCGACCTATATAAAACTATTATATAGTTTTAAACTACTTCTAGAATAGATTTCTGATACAATGAGCTTGTTAAATATTTAAATTTCTATGATCTAAGGGACCTGGGTTCGAGCCCCGGATTAGGCATGGATGTGTGTGACGTTTTTCTGCTGAGGTCCTGCCATCCTCTCAGATCTCTTACTGTGGCATATAAACTGACAGGCTCCTGTCAGACCTCTGTGGCAAGCAGCTGTTTGAGGGGGTATTTATTTTTTTATTGTTTTAACCCTTTAAATATTCAGTGAATTATGTTGAAAATATAGAATTAAAGAGTCCCGTGTTATGATGACTAATTTATCTTTAATAAAACACTTTACACTAAAATTTTACTTTACTTACGAATATGCTTTCCTTTCACGTCATGAAATGCTCTTTCTAAATCGGCAATGGATATATTACTGCAAATGGCGACATTCCTAAAAGTCCCAACCCACTTTTCCTTCACCAACCCACTTTTTATTCAATGATAACCAAAGGCTATGGGAATATGTTATACATAACATAAGTTTTGTGCTAACATGCCGAAAACGTGCTCCAAGAAAATTCTCTGATAAAGCTAAGGTAGTTAGTATTATTTATTAAAAAAAATAAAAAAATATATATATAGCACACTAGAAATAAATAAAATATTAAGTTATTAGAGCAGCCTGTCACAGATATCTGAGAGAAGCATGTTAATACGCATGAAGGCGAAACATCAGTAGAAAGACAACACAGAAAAAGAAATATCCATGCCTTATCAGGGATTCGGACCCACGTCCCATATATATACCAATATACCAATGGCTCACAAAATTCCAAAGCAGGAACAAATTCCAAGAAGGAATTAAAGGGCAACATCCATTGAAAATGAGCACCAGTAGCTGTAACAGATGAGGATGTGAAGAACATCATGGAAGCTGACCCACGGCAAAGTGTCTGTGAGATGGCAGAGAAGGTCCATGCGAATCATTCGACCATTGTCCAGCACCTGGTGGCCCTGGAGAAGGTGAAAAAGGACTGGATGCCACACGAATTGACAGCAGCTATCAACAAGACACTCAGTTTGGAGGTGTGCATTTCCCTCATTGCCCAGAACAAATGGGACAGAATCTTGCATCAGATCGTAACCTGCAATGAAAAGCGGGTCTTCTATGATAATTGTCATCTCAGCACAGTGGTTGGATACCAGGGAGCCATCAAAACATCCAAAGTCACCCCTATACTCGCAGAAAGTGCTGGTTCTCGTATGGTGGTCTGCTGCCGGAGTGATCCATCATTCTTTTCTTCAATCAGGTGAGACCATCAATTCGGACCACTATTGTGCTGAAATGCTGCAGATGCATGGAAAGCTCCATACCAAACAGTCAGTTTTGGTCAACAGGCATGGGGTCCTCCTGTTGCATGACAATGCCTGCCTGCATGCCTCACAAAGGACTAAAACAAATCCACCAGTTGAACTACAAAACATTGCAGCACTCAGCATATTCCCCTGACCTTGCTCTCAGCGATTATCACCTCTTCCAGCATATGAACCATTTCCTGGTGGAGAAGACCTTCCCAAACGACCGAGATGTGTGTCAAGCCATTGCCATCTTCTTTGCCTCACAGATTCCAGAGTTTCATCACCGTGGGATCCACAGCCTTGTAACCTGTTGGCAGAAATGTGTCGATGCCAGGGACTACTTTGACTAAGCAGGTAAATGCTTCCTATTTTTATGAGATTTGCAAGTGGCACTCTCATTTCAGACATTTTATGTGCACCAACCCAAAAGCATCACTTTAGGTTATGCTTTCATTCTGCCGTACTAAATGCAGATTATCTCAGTTATAATTTCCAATATTCTGATCTACTTATTGCTCTAGCAGAGTTGTGATGCTTTCTAAAATTTTAACATAAGATATTGAATTTATTATTACTGGAAGTTGCAACATCCAGGAACTAAGCACATCACTTTCAGTCAATATTTTAGCAAGCTTTTGATTTCGAAGACTTTTTTTTTTATTCTAATGCTTCTAGAATTATTTTTCATTGCTTCTCAAATATATGCTGTGATTATAAAGAATAATTAGTTTGAAATGATCAAAATGAAACTGCTAGTGATCTCTAATGGAAGATGTTAGAAGAATCAAAAGATTAAGAAATTAGCCTAAAAGTGCAATTTTTAATAGGTAGAACTTAGTTTAAAAAAATTATACTCCCCTCAAGCAGCAGCTTTCCACAGAGGTCAACAGGAGCCTGCCAGTTTAATATGCTACAGAGAAGACCCATGAGGAAGGTGAGACTTCAGCAGAAACACAAACATCCATGCTTTATTCATGGCTCGAACCTAGGTCCCTTTGATCAGTAACCAAGTGCGCTAAGCACTAGGCCATGGGATAGTTTTAGTTGGTTGGTTGGTTGGGGTTTTTTGGCGCAAGAGCAACAAAGGCTATAATACGCTAAACAGAAAAAAAGAACTAAAAGACAAGCAACCCACAACCAAAGTTAAAATAAACACAAAAACGGTAAACAAAGACACAAAAAGAAAAGGGTAGAATAAAAATGGTAAAACAATTGAAAGAATAAAAACCAACAATAGAAGTATAAGTCAACGATAACAATGGGTGTATAGGACCCATGTAAAATCAAAAAGGCAGAAAATTCAGGAAAAACGGAAAAATTCAGAAACGAGTAAAATAACCAGTAAAACGTAAAAATTCGAAAACAGGTGTTAAAAGCGATTCATCAGATAAAAGATGGCCGAGTGTAAGAGGTTCGGACATAAAATCGTGAAAGGTAAAAAATAAATGACGTTCAAGGTTAAAAGCTGGACAAAAGATTAAAATATGCTTAATGGTTAAAATGGTGTCACAAAACTCGCACTTAGGTTCGTCGTCCACCGGAGAAGAAAGGAATTGTTATAAACAAATAACCTAAGCAGAGCCGAGCAAGTACAGCTTCCTCCTTGCGATTCCTGCGAAAACAAGTCTGCACGGTTTGAGAGTTCAGACCAAGATCTCTGCCACTGTGCCTGGAGCTCGATGGAAAAATGCTGTCGGAAGTTCAAATATGCAACCGACAGTGGAGAGTTGGAGAGGGGCTTGGCTAACCTGGCAGCAGCACCTTCCAAGTCATTGTCCCTGATCTCAACATGCCCGGGCACCCAACAGAAGAGAACAGTGGTCGTGGCTTCCAGACGATGGAGCTGCTGGCGGATCTTGGAGAGAACAGGGTGATGCCGAATGTCCAGGTGTAGAGGACACACCGACAATGATGCTTAGCTGCTCTATGGTCCAAGACAAAGCTGATAGCATGCAACTCTGCAGTGAAGATGGAACATTGCTGTGGGATCTCGCTTGCAATGATTACATCACAGCAGACTATGGATGATCCCACAGATGTACCGGACTTCGAGCCATCTGTGAAGACAGGCAAGAAGTCCGGGTGCTCAGCACGATGGCTGGCAAAGAGTTTCTGATACACACAGTTGGGTGTAAAGGCTTTCTCTGTCCTGCAAAGAGAGAAATCACAGGAAGGGGAAACAGCGAGCCAAGGTGGAAATGGCTCGGCTGTTGAATGTGTGATGCTATCGAGACTGGTGTTAATGTCTCACAAGTAACCTCGGACACACAAACCGAAAGGACAAATGGCAGTCGGCCGATTCTGGCATAACATTTCCCACTGGGAACTGAAAACGCAGCCCCAAGTGGAATGGCTTGGTAGGGATCACAATTTTGCTGCGTACTGTAGGGTCAACTGCTGACGGTGAATAGATAACGATGGTTCGTCGGTCTCTACATAGACTCTGTACCAGTGAAGTGCGGAAGGCCCCTGTACAAACACGAAGGGCCTGATGGTGTAGAGGATTCAGCACCTTCACCACCAAATCCCGGTCGGAGTCGTACACCTGTGATCCGTAGTCCAGTTTCGACCAGACAAGTGCGTGGTAGAGGTGGAGCAAAGAACATTGGTCCGCCCCTCCCCGAGAGGGAGGAGAGGACCTTTAGGATGTTCAATGCCCATGTGCACTTGGACCTGAGATGTCGGATGTGTGGTAAAAAGGTCAATTTCAGGTCGAAGATGAGACTGAGAAACTTGGTCTCTGCCACAACTGGAATGATGTTACTCCCGAGCTGCAGCTTGGGGTCCAGATGAAGATTACGCTTGCAGCAAAAGTGCAAGCAAGCGGTCTTCTGTGGGGAGAACCAAAACTCATTGGCCATCACCCAAACCGAGAGATTGTTCAGGGGAGTTTGCAGTTGTCGTTCAATAACCCTCATGCTGGACGATGAGCAAAAGATGCTAAAGTCACTAACATAGAGGGCATTGCCTACAGTCGGGGAAGTTGCTGTGTAATGGAATTTATCTTGACAGCAAAAAGCGTAACACTCAGGACGCAGCCTTGGGTGCACGAGAAGTGTGCAGAGCAACGTGAAGCTCCTCCCCTTTTCCTGCGGGAAAGGCTGCATCAGTGTTGCTGACATGAACTCGAAATTTATGAGTTGATAAAAAATTTGCAATGAAGATCGGCAAGTGACCTCACAAGCTGAAGCTGTGGAGGTCACGAAGAATGCCGAATCTCCATGCTCTCTGTCGTACGCTTTTTTGATGTCGAAGTAAGTTGACACCAGGTGCTCTCAATGTAACAAAGAATTTCTGATTGTTGATTCCAGGTGGATCAGGTGGTCTAAAGTAGACCTGTGCCTGTGAAAGCCACACTGGGTGTTGGAAAGAAGGCCGTGATGTTCCAAATACAACACCTTGCAGACACAGCTCGTCAGGGCAATTGGACGATAATTCGAAGGAATCTTGGGATTTTTGCCTGGCTTGGGGAATGCCAAGACGATGGTCTCCCGCCAGTGTCCGGAAACTGTTCCTCAATGAAAATACGGTTGAAGAGTCGGAGCAGTCGATCCTTACTCGATGGTAACAGATGTTGGAGCATAGCATAATGGACATTGTCTGGCCTGACAGCAGATGCACGAGAAGTGTGCAGAGTAAAACGAAGCTCCTCCACTGTGAATGGCCTGTTGTAAGACTCCAGCCATTCGAATGGAAGGCCATTCGAATGGAAGGACATGGGAGAGCGTTCAGCTCTGCTCTTCTAGGCCAGAAACTCGGGGGAGTAGGAGGATAAAGAAGAGATGGAGGAGAATGACTCCCCAGAGTGTCGGCAATTGCTTGAAGATCAGCAATTGCCTGTCCATTGTGCTTCAGGATCGATAATGAGTGGGACATGTACTTTCCACTTATTATCGATCTTGTTATCTCACACATTATTGACTCATTATCGATGAGAACTGGATGTATATTTGATACATCCAGTTCTCATCGATGTATATTTGATCCAAGATTCTTTCTGACTCTGGCACCGGACAAAATGTGCTTTAGCCCTGGCGCGTTCGAATGCTTCAAAGTTGGGGGACTTTGGATATCTCCGAAACATCCCCCAATCCTTGTTCTGAGCCATACAAGCTGCGGTGCAGTTGAGATTCCACCACGGTTTTGGGGACTGTGGAAACAGAGTCGAGGTCTGAGGAATAGTAGAGGTAGCTGCATGGATGATGCAGTCTGTCATCTCCGCTACTGCAACACTGATTGGCTCCTGCCTGACAGAGTGCTCATCGAGCTCATACAAGAGCTTGAAGCCACTCCAGTTAGCCCGATCAAGCCTCCACCGGGATACATGTGAAGGGCTGCAAGGCCCCCCATGGGAGATGGTGCACACCACGGGGAGGTGATCACTTCCATATGGATTGTCCTCAACTTGCCATGTAAAGAGTGGAATGATCGAGGAGGAGCAGATGGTAAGATCAATGGCAGTGAATGTGCGGGTTGGGGAGTGGAAGTATGTGCTGACACCGGTGTTCAACAGGAAGAACGAAGGATCCAGAAGCCACTGTTTGAGGACCCCACCCCTCCCGTTGGTGTCAGCATTGCCCCATAGTGGACTTCAACGGAATGGAAGACGGGATGGGGTGTTCATTCCGGGACGGAAGACGATGCTTCTGAGTGGTAAAGAGACAGAATAGACAGTTAATGAAAATCCCACAAAGAGGCAGGTGGCAACTGCCTCTAAGTTTGTGGTGAGGGGAATGACTTGGAATGGAGAATGGTTGCTCACTAGGATGGCGACACCCCAGTGAGCTGGACCATCTCCATCCCGGTGAACAAGAGAGAAGTGTCAGATAGTGGGATTCTTGGCTGTCTGTAAGAATGTCTTCTGTAGGCACACGCAGATGGGTTCATGTGCCCTCAGGAGGACCTTGATGTCGTCAATATTCCTCTGGAATCCACGACAGTTCCATTGCAGGAGTGTGGTAATCTTAGGTCTTGGAAGAATTGGCGGACGACTTTCGATTTATTTTAACCATTTCCAGCAATCGTTTTGGAAAAATTGGGTGGTCTGTGTCCATGTCCTCGGAGTTGTCCGAGTAACACGGATCAGAGTCCGCCGAAAGAGAAGGTGTTATAATTTTCTTTCTGGGCCCAGGCGGGGGTCCCTTGGGTTTGGAAGGTCTTGCTGTCTATTGGCGGGGTGGAGAAGTCCTTCCAGAGGTGGAAGTAGAAGGCACAGATGCAGGAATAGAAACGAGTCGATGTCGAGATCAATACCGACTGTGGCTTCACCTGGGTCAAGAGGTACTTGGCAGCAGGCGAGAAAGATTCAGCTGGTGGGACTCTGATGTCGGTCTGCACCACTACAGAAGCCATCTTAACGACTGGCTTTCAATGACTGCACTGGCATAGGAGACTTTGCCAGGTGGGGGGGGGGTGCAGCGAGCTTCCTCGCCTTTGGATAACTGATGTTATGGAGGATCTGTAGGCGTACCTCTTTCTCCTCCAGCCACTTTGGACAGTCGTGGGAGTATGCTAGATGTTCGTCATGTCAGTTTACACAGCATGCCTTTTCTGCTGTGCAGTCAGGTTCTAGATGATCCTGACTGCCACAATGAGCACAGGTGTGCTTGTTACGTATACAGTGTGGGCATGGCCAAACTTCTGGCATTGAAAGCAGAAAGTTTGGGGTTTGGTATAAGCAGAGGGTTTGGTATAAGTGGCCATACCTCGCAATGTAAATACCTGCCTTGATGGAAGTAGGCAGTTGTGGTGTGTTGAAAGTTATTATTAGTACCCGGCTACTACTTTCCATCATGGCGTGTCGAAACCTGGTGGACTGCTATCACACTCTGGGCTGAAAGCTCCGAGAGGATTTCTTCCTCAGAAAGTTTGAGGAGGCCCCACTTGGAGATCACTCCCCAGGAGGAATCAAGTGTTTGCGTGGAGTGACTGTGATGGCCACTCCCCCAATTGCTGTTACATTCAACAGAAGCTCCGAATATTTGGAGCAAGCAATCTTCATCTGCAAGTCACCGGATCTTAGGCGTTGGACATATTTCGGTTTCCCGCAAGACCTTTCAAACCCTTGTTTATAAAAAAGGGGGACATGTCTCCAAGAACCTGATCACCCATAGAGTGGATGACCAGGAACCTCGGGAACGAAGGAAGACACATGATGGTGACGATGACAACGAAGACAGAGGCTCGTGGCAAACTCTTTTAGTGGCATTCTCCAGTGAATTTTCCTTTTTGGAACTCGTGTTTGGGTATTGAGTTTCAGTGCCTGTTGTTCTACCCACCACGGAGTCCAACAAGGGGACGCCCAATTGGGCGCTTGGGCTGCCCGGCCATTGTACCCACACAGCCAGTGAGCCAAGCCCTCACAACTAAACAAAAGGAAATGGAAAAGAGAAATGTGAGAATCCAAACCTAGGTCTCACAAAAGAAAAAAAGCAGAAAAGTAAGGAAAAGTGAGAAACAACTCGTTCTCACAAATGAAAGAAAACTACAAAATTAATAAATCTGTGGGAAACTTGTAAACTGTTGCCCAACAAGTTGGATGACGTAAACTGTTGCAAGAATATGTTGCTCGCTGTTCTGCACGGCTGACCCTAGCAGGACCTGCCCACCAGCCAATTGATCCTGAGGGGGCCGCCCCAGGACCTCCCATCACCTGAAGCAGAAGCCAAAGCAGTGTATAGCAACAACCCCGAATTCACTGCCCAGCCCAGCAACAGACAGGTTCCCCAATGGCAAAACGGCCAAAGGGGACCAGTCATGAGCTGGGGAGAGAAGATGGAGACCCCCGAGCAACTGCCAGGATCCTTCTTTCCAGGGACATGGGTCTCTGCACGCGGCAAACAGGCGGGCAAGCGTTCAGGATCCTGTGAAGGTACCCGAGCCAGCAGAACCTTCGCAGGGTGGTCCCCTCACCATGGACAGGAGCTCGCATATGACCATGGACAGGAGCTCGTGAGATAGTTTTAGCAAAACTTTTAATTATATTTCAACCAAATGCACTAATTAATGTTAGAAAATTGCATTTTTTAAATTTGTTGATGCAATTTTAAAATTAAATATATCTATTGCATTTATGCAGCTTTAAACTAAAATGATTCATTCTCAATTTCAGTGTTTCAGTTAAACTTCAAATGCTTTTCAAATATTTTATTCAATTTTTTTTCACAATTCATCTATATTTAAATATATTTTAAAGTTTTTATTTGTATTACCTTGTGTTTAGAGCAAAATTAATTTTTGTGACACTAATATTCTTAGGTTTAGAGCAGGCGTTGGCAACCTATGACCCGCGGGTCACCAAGTGACCCATTTAATAATTTCAAGTGACCCACTTGAGTTCCACAAATAAAGTATAATATATAAAAAAAAATTATAAAACATAAACATGAAACAAACACTTTGAGAAAGTATAAATAATAAGATTAACATTTTCGTTTGATTACAAAGTTATTCGTTTATTCACGTTAAAGATGAAGTAGATGTAAAGTAAACAAGAGTAGATGTGTGATCAGGGCTCCTATTGGTCGGCTGGGCTCTCTGTCTGCGTGCCACCTGCAGCCGACCAATAGGAGCCCTGCCCACCTGCTGATCACGCATCTACTCTTGTCTACGTTTACTTCGTCTTTAACGTGAATAAACAGTAGTTCAGAAGCGCGAGAACAGTTACCTAAGCGAAATAATTATTATTTTTATTACCATGGACAAACAAAAAGCAAAAAAGAGATTATTTCAAGATGTGTGGACTGAAAAGTATGGATGTATGGAAAACGGTGACAAATTGATATGTACTTTGTGTATAGATATAATTACCGCCAGGACTTACAATATTGAGCGACACTTTTCTTCAAAACATAAAGATGTGAGTGAAATGCCAAATGATGAAAAATATGAATACATTGCTAAACGTGTATTAAATTATGGTAAACAAAATAAATTTTTGAAGAGATTTGTTACCAGCCACAATTACGCTATATCTGCCAGCTTTATTGCAGCTCTTAGTATTGGTACCAACGGAAAACCGTTTACAGACGGCGAATTTTTGAAAAACGCATTCATAAATTGTTCCGAACACTTATTCAATGACTTCGCAAATAAAAAACAGATAATTGAGAGAATTAATGAAATGCCAATGTCGGCCAGAACAGTTCAGCGTCGCATTGAAGATATGGCAAAAATATTGACGCACAAGTCAAAAATGATTTGTTTTCTAGTGACATAATTAGCACTGCACTCGATGAAAGTACCGATGCAAATAGTATGGCTAGGCTGGCAATTATTATTAGATTTGCATCAATAAATAGTTCACGTCAATGAAGAATTATGCGTTCTTGCTTCAATGAATGACACGACCAAAGGCATTGATATTTTCCGTCAAGTACAAGAGTTTACAAATTTCAAAAATGGGAAAATATTGGATTTAAAAAGTAAATTGTTTTCCATAACAACTAATGGTGCTCCGGCTATGAGAGGAAAAAATATTGGATTTGTGAAACTAATGGAAAATGAACTTGGCCGCCCACTTTTATCGTTCCATTGTATCATACATGAAGAAAATTTATTTGCAAGGGCATCTACGCAACAACTTAAGGATGTAATGGAAAAGGTTGTTAAGATCGTAAACATAATAGTAGCACGATCTGCATTAACACACAGGCGCTTCAAAGCTTTTTTGGAGGAAATTGAATCGAAATATGGAGGTTTACTGTTACATGCTGAAGTACGATGGTTAAGTCGAGGCAAAGTTCTTAATAGATTTGTAGAGTGCTTTGATGATATGCAAATATTTCTCTACGAAATCGGTGAAAATGATCTCGAGCTCAATGATAAACAATGGTTTTAAGACTGTTCTTAAAGACATAACGAACCATTATAACGATTTCAACGTACGACTCCAAAGAAATAACCACACAATTTTGAAAATGTACGAGGAATGGAAGAGTTTTTGTTCGAAATTAATATTATTTGAAACTGACATAAAAACTAAAATATTTCTTTTCTTTCCCTTATTGGAAAGCCAACTTGAGAAAGAAAATATCGATGAAAGCAATCTAACTATGTTCGAAAGTTGTATTCTGAAGATTAAAAGTGAATTTGAAAGTAGATTTCAAAGTTTTAAGAAGCACGGCGAAATGTTTGCATTTATAATAAAGCCCGACGAAATAGAGGAAAATGTTTTAGATTTGCAGTATTTTGAATATCTTAAAATTGACAATTTAAGTTTAGAAATGATTGATTTTAAAAGTTCAACGTTGTGGACGGACAAATTCAAGACATTGCGGAAAGATTTAGAAAACACGGAAGATAATCACCTTCTCATGATATCATCGTGTTGGCCATCACTTCCTACGCAGTTTTCATCTTTGAAAAAAATTGGCTTTGCCATTTTGTCCTCGTTCGGTTCTACTTATAAATGTGAACAAATATTTTCACACATGAAATTAATTTTAAGTAAGAACAGGAGCAGATTAACTACCGAAAATTCAGACGCTTGTATTCGTCTTAAGGTAACTAAGTATGAACCAGACTTGACTAAATTGACGTCACAAATTCAGCATCAAGGGAGCCATTGAAAACGAAGAGAACGCTTATAAATAAAGATCATAAATTATTAATGAACTAAAACTTGACAATTATATTTGTTTTGTAATAATTAGAATTATAATTTTTTTATGTTTTGAGTTTAAAAGCATATTGTAATAGTTTTCTCAATAAAATTTATCTTATTATTCACTAACGGACTGTTTTAAAATGAAAATACCCATTGCCCCGAACTGTCTTCTTAATAGTCACATTTTGGTTGATTTTGACCTGCAGCCAGAAAAGGTTGCCGACGTCTGGTTTAGAGTTTGCTGATCGACATTCTAAGAATATGCATTATACGTTATTTGCATAAATGACTAAAAATTTTAGAAAAAAACTAAATAAATGAAAGAGTTAAGGCATTAATAGAAATATTATAACTATTTATATTAGAATAAAATAATTTAGGAAATAACGGAAATTTCTTTTAAGTTTACTAAAGTTAAATTGTTGATTTCAAAAAGGTTTTTTTGACTCTGCTGATCGCCATAATATGTGATTGATCGTGAGATCGTATGGCATACCAGACAGGTTAGTGATAATATAATGAAAGCTCTTTATCATACCACTGAGTCATGTGTGAGAGTTGGTAAGACTTTTAGCAATTGGTTTAGCATTTCTTATAGTGTTTGGCAAGGGTGCATTTTGTCCCCTTTTCTTTCTAGTTTGGTTATTGATTATGCTATGCAAAATTCACTGCAAGGGAAAGTTTTTGGTCTTAAATGGTCTAGAGATCTGAAAATTTCCGATTTATATCATTCTGATAATTTGGCCCATTTGGCAAATGATGTTGAGCCTGGTAGTAGAGTAGGTTTGGTGATAAATAGAGAGATAACTGAAGTGATGAAAATTTGTCACGCAGGCTATGGTTCAGTTAATCTGAATAGTTCCACTCTTGAGCAGGTGTCTCAATTTAACCCTTCCTGTGTCGCATCCCGAAGAATCGCTTTCGCTTTTCCCATTCTAAAGGTCAGAGACTGAAGCTTCGCTCCTGTAGTATAAGGTTGTGAAAAAAAATTTTTTTTCGAATATAAATCTGAAGTTTTTTTCAACTGTTTCCAATTAAATATCACAAATAACATTTAAATCTATGATATAAATTTTTTACCCGTTGATTCCACTTGAAAAAATTATGCTAAAGTTTAAAAATAAATCTATTTGAGTCAGAATCTATTTGAGTCCTTTAGTCACCGTAAACCACATCAAGCAGCGCAGATTCAGTTCATGCCTCTCTTCTGCTGTAGCCTGCTTCGATTATCAAGCAGTTGTGTTTCCCACTCTTTTCTGCTATTTATAGTTTATTAGAGTAAATGCCGTCCCCTGGCCGAGTGGTTAGCACGCTTAGCAATTGATCTAAGGGACCTGGGTTCGAGCCCCGGATAAGGCAGGGATGTTTGTGTCGTTTTTCTGCTGAGGGCCTGCCATCCTCTCAGACCTTCTACTATAGCATATAAACTGACAGACTCCTGTCAGACCTCTGTGGCAAGCAGCTGCTTGAGGGGGTATTTATTTATTTTTATTTTTATTTAGAGTTGTAATGCTTTCTAGACTTTCAAAGTAAGGATATTGATTTTTTTATTACCGAAAATTGTCAGCTGGAAACTATGCACGTCAGCTTTCGATCAATATTTTAGCAAACTTTTGATTTAAAATTTTTTTTTTTTACTTTAATGCTTCTAAAATTATTTTTTATTGCTACTCAAATGGATACTGCAATTATCAACTATAATTAATTAGAAACGATTGGGAATGAAACTGCCAGCGATCTAAAATAGTGGCAATCAGAACAAGAATTTTTTAACGGTAGAACTTCATTTATCAATATTTTAATTACATTTAAAGCATATAAACAAATTAAGGTCAGAAAATTTCATTCTTTAACCAAAATTTCTGCCGGAATTTTAGAATTAAACCTTTCCATAGCAGTTCTGCAGCTTCACGATAAAGCGACTTCTTCTCAAATTCAGTGCTTCAGTTAAACTTTAAACACTTTGAAACATTTTTAATTTTTTTTCATAGTTCATTATCACTTTTCTGATATATTTTTCATTTCTTATTTAAATTATCTAGTTTTAAAAGCAAAATTATTTTTTGACATTGCTTTACTTAGGCTTAGAGTTTGCTGATCGTCAAAAGTTCAAGAATATGCGTTATGCATTATATGCATAAATGACTAAATAATTTAGAAAAAGCGAAATAAATGAAAGTTTTAAGCAATAACTGAAATATTATGAACTGTTTATATTCGTATAATAAAATAATATGGAAAAAACGGGAAAAGTATATATATATTTGAAATTTTACTAAAGGTAAAGTGGGAAAAATACAGTAAAATTTTGCAATGTTTAAAAAAAAGCTTAAATAATTTAATTTACCATTTTTTTCTGCAAAGTTTTGCCATTTTATTAAGCACAATTAAATGATCTTTCTTTTGGTATATAACATGATATATTTCCATCCATTATTTACCTCAGGATGAGGTTCTAAAGTTGTCTATTTTATTTTCTGAAAAACTTTAAAATAAATCCAGCCACTTACAGTGAGTTCAGCTTCAGAAACCTGACACTGTAAAGGTTAATTATTTTGGGAGCTTTGTAACAAATACTGGTGACGTGCACATTGAGATTTAACAAACAAATAGGGATTGCTGCTGGGACTTCTAAGAATCGATGGAGAATGCGGAGAAATAGGCGTATACAGCTAAAGACTAAAATTAGACTATAATAGTTTGATTCTGTCTAGAGTTAGTAATGCAGTGAAACTTGAACTCTTTCTAAGCAAGATTACGGGAAACTTGATGTTTATGCAGTATCTTGGGCATTAAGTGATTCAACTTTGTAAGTAATGATGAGGTTAGGCAAAGGAGTAGGCAACCTCCTTTGAGCAGCATATTGTGCAGAGAGAGACTTCGTTGGTTTGGTCATGTTGCCTGTATGGATAATTATAGATTAGTGAATAGGGTTATGAATAGTGTGCATAATGGACTCAGAAAGAGGGGGAGAACACAAGATGCGGTGGGCAAATGTCAAACAGAACCTTGTTAGAATTGAGGTACAGTGACTAGGTGCAGCAGATGTAACTCAGGACAGTTATACTTAGAGATCGAAATTGCACAATCTGATTGGACCTCCATTGTCCTTGGCTGCTTGAGGAGAATGATGAGGATAAAAATGGAAAAAAACATGATAAAATTTTGCAATATTTTAGAATAAATAAATAAAAAAAAACCCTCAAATAGCTATGTTTAAAAAATTTAATCAACCTTTTTTTTTTCTCCGAATTTTTGCCATTTTATTAATCCCAATTAAAGGCTCTTTCTTTTGGTATGTAACATGACATATTTCTATTCATTGGTTACCTCAGGATGAGTTTCTGAAAACACTATAAATCTGGCCAGTACAGGGAATTGTTTCAGAAACTGACACTGTAAGGGTTAAAGAAAGGAAATGTAATCTTACCAGAATTAGGTAAGCATCAATGATCTTTTAAGTGATCTTTTCAATGATCTTTTAACATTCTTTAGGGAATTCCAGTGATAATGGATCTTCATATTAAGAAGATTACATACTGACAACTTCATAGCATAACAATCATAGTCAACCACATCCTAAAACGAAAATATATTTTATAATATTGAACATATAAATGTTAGTAGTACCATCACAAATCAACAGAACTGTTTGATTATCTTCAATTTTTTTATCTTCCAGACAGTAAAATTTCTGTGAGAAAACTTTAATTCCTGTGATGAGTCAATGAAGTGAACTGAAAATGTTACTTAATTGCTGCTTCTGCATTGTCAGCCAATCTATCAACATTCAACTGATCCTTTAAACATTTACGAAGCTCTTTTGTAATGCTGTCTATTAGGAGTTGCAGGACTAGTAGGGTGTTGATTCAGTTTACCTCTGCAATTCTTTCTTTTGGAAAAAAGGTTCATTGCCTTATCATTACAATGATTTTGTCTCCTCTGCTCCTATTTATGTAGTACATTTGGTTTCAAAAATAGTCTGTTTCAAATGGCCCCATTCTTTCTCATCTTCAATCATAAACAAACCACATTTTCGTTATGACTAAGTACCCTATCATAGTAGCTTTGGTCTTTTAGAGTGTCAATTTAAAGACAATTCCATTAATCATAAAACATTTCTTAAGCATCAATTACATGACAACTTTAAAAATTTAATGGATAGATCCATTTTTGGTTACTCTATGAAATCTGTTGTTCCTAACAGAGTTGTTTAGTTGTTTTACCTCTGAGCAGCACTTTCTTGCACATAATGCCAGGTCACAAGGATCCCGAAAGCTCAGAGAAGGTTGGGCAAGGGTATCCACTGGAACAGCTGTTGGGAGACAGATAGTAGTCTTCCATTAAGGCCATTCAGTGCATTCTTTAATGTGCACAGGGTATGGCGCTCTTGCACAATTGCCATGCTTTAACATTCCATTCAATGGACAGCGGCCTTTCCAAGCCCATCGCCGTCCCCTACTGACCACTGGAAGGGCAGGGAGTTTTGCAGAGATAAATCTCAATGCTGGCCCAGCTGGGACTTGAATCTGAGAACTGCAGATTACAAGCCAGGTATGCTACTGACTGAACCACCCTACCCCTCCTAACAGAGCAAGCCCATTTGCTGTTAACGAATATAAAATTGTTCATATTCTTATGAAATGTGCCAAGTAAAACTCATTTGTTTAGTAATATAAATATACAGCATATTTCCTTTAAATATACCTGTGTAATAAGTCAAATTATTCTCAAACCATTAAGTTTGCTTATCTGTGGGATACATTCCCCATGTTGCAACTGCAATGCCTAAAGGACATGCCACTCCTGCTGTAAAGTCAGAGCCAGCACTGACTTTGGCATTTAAGCCACCCAAAACAAGAGTAATATCTCTTTTGTTGATATAACTCAATTTCGCTTTAGAAACCTCAATATAACAACAGATAACATTTAAGATTTTAAACCTTGTAATAAAATAATAATCAATTAATTACACTGAACAACAAATTTTGACCTTTGGTGTGTTTTTGTGTATCCCAGTTTGTGATATGAGGACAGCAGTTCTTCCACAAGGTCCTTGCAATTTTCTGCTTTTTTATTCCCTAAGAAGCCGACCACCTGTAAGAAGGCATATCACCAGTGATGATAGGATCAAATATCTCATCATGCAACAGGGTCGAATATCTGAACCAGCAAAATTCTGTCGAAAGTACAGAAAAGCAGTTTGTGTCAGATTCATAGCCTTGACAAAATTCTTCATTAAATCCAATTTTATGTGTAAAGGAGGCAACAAAATCTTTGTGGATTGTACCAGTGGATGAGGCTGTATGTTCTTCTTCCCTGGATCCAGTGATTGCTGAGAAGGCCAAATCCTCTTCACATAATGAAATGCTTTGTCTCTGATATTGCATTCGCAAAGGAAGCAACAGAACTTTGTATATCTAAGCTCTAGTCCAAGCAAAGGAGCAATGACTTTTAGGTCTGCACAAATATGCCACTTGTATGTAATGTATTTGTAATGTATTTGTCATAATTTATGTATTGAAGTAATTGTTTCATAATTGTCATACGCTTCATTCATATTAGCAGCATGACCTACTGGAACAGAAGGCAACACATTCCAAATGTGTCCAAGAACGGCTTTCATACTTCGAGGAATCTGTAAATGACCCCATTCTTCTAGAGTATGTGTCATGTGGAGGGATGTGAATAAACTGTCAACGTCTTTGAAACAGCCAGATACCTGCCATGGTAAAGAACAATACTAGATCTTTTTGAGGCTACAATACACACTTCCTTTTACATTTCATCAAGGAGATGCTGCGCCCTAAGAGTTCCGCCTTGCTCTTTGACAGGCCCAGATCTCTAAAAAGATCATTCAATTTGTTCTGGTGATTTTGTGTGGTGAATCTGATGTTTTGGGTGTGAAGTCAGGATCTACAGATGCTATTTCCTGTGTTCCTGTATCTTTCATTAATTACAATGTTAACTACAATATTCAAAATCACAGTGTAATTTTGTAGTGACTCTAGGACAGGCAGGGTTTCCCCATGTGGCCCTGGGTGGATGGCAGGTGGTATCTTGGGGGTAGTTTGTCTGCGTTTTTTTAGTAATACCATTTCCGGAGTGGAGGTGTCATACAAAAGCAACAATCACTCTCATGGTTGGACGGTTCCCGTCGTATCATAGCAATGACAGCTGCGAAGATGTATTGTACAACTATTACACACTATATGTGGAGCCCAGCGGCTTTGTTGATCTCCAATCTCACACCAAAGTAAAAGTGGTAGGCGTTTCGATGATAAGTGTTATTTCACATTTCTGTGACTGAAAAGGAACTTTGCCATAAATGTAACAAAAATGGCCTGCATTATTTTAAGTAAGTGTTTAAGGGGCATATCACTCACAAACAGCATCTGCATACAATCATGACCAAATAACAGGATGGGTAACACCAGAATGATGCAATAGCTCTCGGGTATTATGTTGCCTTGAATGATGCAATAGCTCCCGGGTATTGTGTTGCCTTGAATGATGCAATAGCTCCTGGGTATTGTGTTGCCTTGAATGATGCAATAGCTCCCGGGTATTGTGTTGCCTTGAATGATGCAATAGCTCCCGGGTATTGTGTTGCCTTGAATGATGCAATAGCTCCCGGGTATTGTGTTGCCTTGAATGATGCAATAGCTCCCGGGTATTGTGTTGCCTTGAATGATGCAATAGCTCCTAGGTATTGCACTGCCTTGAATGATGCAACAGTTCCCTAGTATTGTGTCACCTTGGTGCTTCATACAGCATGTAATAGACTGAAATCAGTATACACTGTATATGGACGTAACCTCCTGTATTTTAAAAACAAGAGCCAATCACCAATTTTTAATGTCATAATCGTTTAGTGCCTCAAAATTAGTAAAAATAAGGCTGTTTTAATTTCAGAAACATTTTCAATGTTGTACAGTGTTATTGATGAGATGTATTGGAAGAATGTGGAAAACACTGAACTACATAAGGAATGAAAATAAAGAAAAGAATCATTACAAAGAAATATTTCAATTGCATCAAAAAGATGGAGATGAAGTTAAGAAAATTGATAATGGGCAATAACAAAGATTAATACAAAAGGAGTTGTCTGAAACAGTGTGCAAGACTTTTTTCATATTGTTTTTTAAAAACTACAAAATTAGCTAACAAATATATTAAAATCTTACATTGCAGTATCAATTGGGAAACATGTATCTTCAATGAATGCTATTTGATCCAAAGCTTCTTTATGGGAAATTTTTTATTTCACAGAATTTAGGGATACAGCAAAATTATCTTTTCTTACAACAATAAAATGATCTAGAATGAAAATATGCACCACACATTGAAATATCTAAGAGAAATAAAGCAAAAATGTTTTCTATAGGCAAACAAAGGTAAGAATATTATCTAAATATGCACACACTCATATATAAATGGGCTGAGGAAACAGTGCTAAAATCTTGTTTTATGAAATTGAGACTTAAGTCTCACCAGATCATTAAGATCATTAAGAGAAGTACATGGTGATATTCGGGAATTATCATTTTGCAAGTAGACAGACTATTCTGCTATCATGTATTTTTTTGCTATGCTGGTTTCCATAAATTAAGGAACAAATGGAAAAAATGTGATATCATAAAACTCTGCTGATAGAAATGCACAGTAATGTAAGTATGTAAAATACAACTACAAGATTGAGGTATGATATGCAAATGAATGGTGCTGGCAGTAATATACGAAAATCTGTTGAGATTAAAAGCAGATGTTTGATGGCTGTTTTCCAGTTCTCCTGTAAAATGCAAGATGGAGTCAGCAGATTTGTCAGCTATGTCTACCAGATATCATTTGTCAGAAGTGGGATGGCAATTCATAGGTTAGCTCATGGCGGGCCAAAGTTGAGCATATGTTGCCAAATGGCTTAATGCAAGTTGCTCATTGGTGGTGCATAGACTATATTAGATAAAGGCCTTAACTGGCTTAGTGGTTAGGGAGCTAGCGACTATTCCAGCAAGGCAAATTTTGTGTGCTCTGTTAGCTCTAACTGAGGCAGTAGTTAGCAGTAACTTCGGTCTTAATAGGGCATGTCCTTGTATGTGAAGGCCTGTAAAAGCTAGGAGTAGCTTCTAGGATTCTTCTCTGTCCTGTACGTTACAAAAAAAAACCAAAAGGGACAGTGTGCATACCGACAATTTACTAAGGTAGTACCATTATCTGGTGTTATGCACCCAGAGGAGCAGGATGCCAACTGCAATCACAGCAGTAAGTATAACAGCAATATCTGCTACCAATATTATATGTTGAAAACTTCATGAGGTGTGTCTGTACTGTAAGCAGCCAATGATGTATATATTCCCATCCCAATGCCACAGGAGAGACCATATAAACTGGTGTAGACATCATGTCAACTGTATCTAGGAGCAATAGTAATCTGCTCTTCATGGATGAAGAGATTTGCCTTCCTTAGCAGTTCACTGCATCAGTTGATATGGAGGGAACCAGGAACATGCTATTATGCCATATACATATATGTGAATGTGACACCTATGGTGTGGTAGTGTCATGATTTGGGAAAGGATATCTTTGGGCAGCCACACTGATCAGTTCATGCTTCCAACAGGCTTTGTTGCTGGTTGTAGGAAAAGAATGTAGTCTTGGACCCTTTGGTGCAATTATATATGGGTGCAATAGGTGATATCTTCCTTCTATAGGCCGATAGTCTCCACCTGCACTATTGCAACCTTTCAATTGCCACGTGGAGAATAGCACTAATAATCATATGGAGTGGCCAGCCTGGTCTCCTAATCTAAATCTGATAGAACATGTATGGAATGCTCTCAGGAGACAGGTTGCTCCCATGAATCCAACTCCTGCAAGTCTCTTGGAAGCTTCAACATGCTTTGGAGGAGCAAGAGATTACTACCCATAGCTGCACCATCCCACACTGCTGTGAGGCCGGCCTATCAGTGAAAGGTGATCAAACTCCATTTGAAATAGTTAGGCTATCAGTTGACCTTCACATTTTTACCATAGTCTGTATTTTCATGCAATTTATAAATAAATATATAATATTTTCTCAGATGTATGTGCTCCCAACAAATGATGACGTCCATTCATAAATTTTAGAATGCTGTAGAGTGTCAATAGCATTCTAAAATGTAATATTTAACAAGATAATAATAATATAATTATATATTAATTTAATATTTGATAGTCATTTTTTAAACAATTTGGATGGTGTAACATAGTGTTATTAGCATTATGTATTACAAAATGTATTACCAATGAATTTCAGCAATTCAAAATAACAGTAGAATTTCTTAGCTGTGGATAAATATATACTTTTGTTTTAATTATGGTAAGCTAGGGTACTCAAGATCCAGTAGTAAATACTAAAATAAGAAAATTCACTTAGATTTTTAAGGAAACATATTTTATACATTTAAAGTAACTCTAGTACAGTGAATAGCACATACCTAAAATCTATTTATTATTACTTACACTTATAAAAACATTTAAAACTTTAGTTCTTCTGAAAAAATTCAAATAACACTAAAATAAAAACAACAAACAGAAAAGATTAGGAATTTTAAGATGCCCTGGTATCATCAAATTTGTAACTCAAATTGATATCCATAGAGTTTGCTCAATGAAAATACAAATCACATACACTCATGCCATATTCATTAGCTCCTTATTTGATGCACTGAAAACACTCACATTATCAGTCAGTTCAACTTTCAAAATCTTTGGCTCTGTGCTCCATGCAGATTGCCTTATGACGTCATTTGTCCTTTTCATATTACCATATTGTTTTTTCTCTTTTTATGCCTTTAACAAGATATCCAGGTAATGCAGTTAAGAATAACAAAAATATGATACACTGAAAAAAATTGGTTTTGCCGTGAGTGGGATTATAACCCACGTCTCCTCGAAACATGCCAGTTATGCTAACCACTACCACCATCAATGGCTAACCTTTTCTCAGCTTGTGTAGCCATATAAACTTTCTGGATTTAATTTATTTGATTTGCAACAGTGGTGCCATCTATCCAAGAAAGTGGACAACTGTGTTAAACGTTTTCAAGTGGGTGCAAAAATGTTACTTTACTCAGAGGTAAAAGTCCCAACTCAACTAGTGATGATCAACATCTGTTCCCCAATTTTGGAATGCTGTACAGTGATATTTTGTATGAATGCTGATACACACAAACACAGATGGGGCAAGAACATCATCCTCATAGTTTTTCCTCATTCAAGATTTAATGAAGACTGAAAAAAAATGATACACTGAACTATCAATTTAACAGACCAGGGGAGGGGATTGGGTTGTTTTACCTTTGAGAAGCACTTTTTTGCACAACATGGGTTAAATGGCCAGGTCACATGGACCCTGAAGGCTCAGAGAAGGTTGGGGGAAGGGACCCACTGGAATAGCTGTTGGGAGACCGATAGCAGCCTCGTGTCAAGGCCATCCAACGTGTTCTTTAACGTACACAGGGTATGGCTCTCCCGCATATGGGGTCAAGGCTTAACAGCCCCTCCGACAGATGGTGGCCTTTCCAAGCCCATCAGTGTCCCCTACTGACTATGGGCAGGGTGGGGAATTTTGCGGAGACAAATCTCAATGCTGACCCAGCTGGGACTCGAACCTGGGAACTAGAGAATACGAGCCTGGAACAATACCGACTGAGCGCCCACCAACCCCTGCCCCCCAGGGGAAGGGGGATATTCATTAATGCTGCAAGTCCATTAAATACACATTATGTACATATTATGTACATATATGTACATATTAAGCACAGTATACCATTAAACAGACTAATACATATATCTAATGCCTGTAATAGCAATAAAATCACTAAAATAAAAAAATGCTGTAAATTATACAGAAAAACTGTTATTCAGTCTGAGGAGTTATCATGGTCTTTTAGTTGTAGAGGGTTGTGGGGAAGGAGATTTGGAAGGAATAGCAACAGGCTTGAAGAACTTATGAGTAAATTGTGGTTTTTAAGAAAAAAAAAGCAGATCAAACCAGTTTGGCATATGACAGAAGGATGCGGCCTGCAAAATCTGAAGTATGTAAAATCAGGATTTTATTATATTTGTCTAACACCAAAAAATATGAATTTGTAAACAGCTAAAAGAATGGTATTAAACTTTATTCAATCACATATTTTGCAATGAAAATTTAAAGCAACAAATCAAAGTAATAAAATAACTGAAACAATCATGTGACAGAGGAACTAGAGATATATAGAACAACAGTGAAGCAGTAGAGAGAGTTCATGGGCGATCTGATCCTCCCTGGTATGGGGCTCTGGACGGTGATGTGGTATCAACACTCCGAGTCGAAGATATGGCAGATATCCTTGGGGATATGCTGTACGACATGATCGAGAAAAGAAGATATAGACTAGGAGCCCAGTCAACAGGGGCCGATCACTTAGAAGACACACTTGCTGCATTCGAGAATATGACTGACCCATTGTTACCATATGGCCCCATGGCAAGGAGGAAGGGAGTGTTGCAAGGGGCTCACAAGCTACAGGACGGGGCACTTATACCATTTGAAGGAGGGCCGTTGCTTATAACCACAGCCTTACTAGCCAGTGACCAGAGGGGGGGGGGGGCTAAGGGAGTTGATGACAGGGTGCATGCAAGTCAACTCCAAAGGCGAAAAATGAACTCTATAATAAGGCGTAATTGCTTTCAAGGAAGCAGATGCCATTGCACAATCTATAACTAGAGGTGCATTTAGTCAACAGGGCTCTGACATCGACTTAATCTTCACAGCTTACTTCTATGTCTTCAAAATACTGAATCTAACGCTTCCCCAGTTCTACAAGTGGCAAAGAGTAATTTTCGTGTTTGGCAGAAGGGTAAGAGGAGCAAATGCATCTTTATCACTGTTGAGACTGCTTGAACATGTACCAGGGATCACTACCATGCTCGAGACTACATCCAAAAGTACAGAAATCTACTTGCCACCCTGGGTGATAAGTACATCTTGATACCATGATTTGATTGCTGCTTTCAGACCATGTGACTAAAAATGTATTAACTGCATGTATGCCAGCAGTATCCTTGTCCTATGTTTTAGGCCTCAAACGTGAGAGTCTGCTCAGCCTCCACCTAATCACCACCGTGTTCGGATTGGAGTACATGACCAGAGAGCCTAACGAGCCGCGTGACAAAACCATTTATCAGTCAGAGCACATGCTACATCAGCTGCTTCTCAAAAAAAGATCCCCGTTCGAGAATATCCACAAAATCGTATGCAACGCCCTAAATGTTCACGTAATGCAATAAGCCAGATGAATATATAACCCCATATTAGCTTTTTGTTTGATCTTCATATAGTATAATCAATATTTCGCTTAATATATATTTGTTTTGTTTTAAACATTTAGTCATTTAGTATAAAACTCAGCACTGACCACAAATAAAACTGTCAATGCTACTTCTCAATATTTGTATAAATGCATAAAGACTTCATTGGCTATTAGTATTCCATTTATATAAGAATCTGCCTACAGACCAGTTTGTACTTGTGGTTTGAAAAATAAACTGATAGGTTGAAAATTTGGATATGTTTTTTAACACTGAATTGTTGACTACAGATAAAATATATAATACAAAACATATGACCATCTGTTTCAAATATGAGTCACTAATTGCAGGCCTGGTTTCCCATTAAAACTACTGGGTTTAAATTTAGAGATAAATTTCTATTTATATTAAAACAAAATTCTGGGATAAAACAAAGAATGCAAAGCTTTTTCAATTAATAAAATTAATACTTTAAGTGTAAAAAAAAGATTTATTTTGTGAATTAATTTAGACATGCATTTAACCATTTAAGAAAAATATATATGGAATTCTGCTGTCGTATCATTAGTAAAAATTCTGTCACAATTAGGGGAGGACACCAAAGGGAGGACATAACCTTCCTGCATTTGCAAAAAACACGAAAATGTCAGAGCACCTGACATGTCATCTGGAAGTCGTGGGTTCAGATTCCACTCATATCAAAACAATTTTTCCTCTGCAATCATCTTCACCCTATTACTTAAACTGCCTAATAGTGATTAAATACTTAATAAATATTTTAAAATTTCTGATGTAGTTGATGCAAATGATTTGGCCCTGCTGGCTAATGATACTGATGAGATGAATTCTTTCATTAGGACTGTTCTTGAGACTAATAGTTGAGTAGGTTTGGTGATAAACAGACAGAAACCTGGAGTGATGAAAATGGGTCAGGCTGATTGTGTTTCAGTTGTTTTGAATGGTTACATCCTTGAGCAAGTTTCTCAGTTTAACTATCTTTAGTGCTGTGTTACAGATAATGGTGATGTGCAGCATTACCTCCCCTGGAACAGAGTCAGCAACCACCTCTGAGTAGCATATTGTGCAGAGACTATTGGTTTTTGTTATGTTACACATATGCATAACTATAAATTAGTGAATAAGGTTAAAAAAGTGTGCTTAAAGGCTTCAGAAAAAGGGGAAGACTTAGGATGCAGTGGGCAGGCATTGTCAAACAAGTTGCACCCCCCCCCTATCTAAAGGGGCAAGTGTTTGTTGTCAATGCCACAGCCTTACTAGCCAGTGACCACCATCGTTTGGAATATTCGTTTGATAATTTGGAATTTTCAACTTTTTTCACCGTTAGAGGCGCAATTATAACTTTTGGGAGATTTGAAAAATGGAAATCGTAATATATCATTAATATCTATCATACAAAAAGTTTTTTTTACCTTTCTGTATAAACAAAAAGTTCGATGTCTAGAGAAAGAAAAATGTCAAAGCGAAATTGTCATCTTTAAAAAAATCTTTTAAAAAAAATAGCCTTAAAATTTGCTTCTCCTTAACCGTTTTCTAAAGTGCTTCCAATCGTGAGCACTAAAATCTGTATTAAATATTACCCTACCCTTTTCCGGAATCCATAAGTATCCGTGCAATATCATTCAGCTTTGCATGCCAAACAATCTGTGCGACGACAAAACATGGCGTCTAAAGCTGGCCATCTCGGTGATTGACTGCCATTGGTTGATGGGCGCCATGTTTTGTTGTACCGTGAGACTAAAGGCTATGAGTTTAGTGTGTGTACTAGTTAAAGATCCTCAGTTGCTATAGTGTTATGCATTTCTACCAATTTTTTGCCTATTAAATCTTCCATATTTTATCAATATCTCATCGCTGCATTTGGGCGTAAAAATTCCATTCATAGAAATAAATTAATGAATATTTTTTCGAAGAAACTCCATCAGAAGACTGCAATCGGCTACAAAAGTGAAACGAGCTAACTGAAAACGAACAAATAATTTTTAAGGTTCGTTTGAAACGAGCTAATATTTTCACTTTGTCGTCTTCCTATGCCAATGTTTGTTCGTCCGTCTGTCCGCTAATTGTTGTCTGTCTGCCTGTCTTTCTATCTGTCAGTCCGTCTATAGACAGTCAACTTTCTCACTTTTAGAGATAAATGAAAAATTATTTTTGGGTTGGATAGGTATCAAGAAATATTGCGATTCGCAATTTTGAAAATTTCCAATAGCTTTAATAGCCCCTCTAGGGGTGGAAGAGATGGAAAATGTTAAAATTTCAAACGAATATTGCAAGAAAATTATTTACAATGGAAATCTGAAATTTTGGTAGTATAGTGCTACGGTCAGATTTACAATGGCAACAAGGCTTTGCTCTCTTATCCACTCTTACCCCCCAAGAGGGTGGCAAAATGAAACTTTTTATTTTAAGAAATAAACGAAAATTTCTTCTTTTTTTTTGTTTTACATGTACTAACGAAATATTAATATTTACATTTCTTGAATTCCCATTAATTGGAATTTCCACTGTTAGAAAGTGTTAAAGATATTAAATAAAAACTCGAAAGGCGGCCTCTAACGGCAGAAAAAGCTAAAAAAAATGCAAAATCTTTAAACAAATATTACAAATGATCTATTTATGCTAGAAACTTAAAATTTTGGTGAATGCAATGGTTAAGTGGTTTACACTAATAGTAATGATTTGTCCCATTAAAAACTTTTCTACTTTAAGAGATAAATGAAAATCTTTTCTGTGTTGTACGGGTACTAATAAAATATTAATAGTTTATTTTCCCAATTATGCAGTGGTTAGAATTTCCACTGTCAGAGGATACTGAATATGTGAAATAATTAGCAGCATGCATATCGCCTCTGGCGCATACGGAATTTCGTTTTCAAAGAGAATGACGTTCTTCCTTTGCCTAAATTTTTACTCCTTAAAAGTTTTAATTATGGATGTTTGTGTTGTTTTTCTGCTGAAGTCCAGCCATCCTCGCGGACCTTCTACTATTTCGTATAAACTGACAGGCTCCTGTTAGACCTCTGTGGGAAGCAGCTGCTTTAGTGGTTATTTATTTTTATTTTTTTTAATGTATGATGGGGTAAAATGCACATAGTAGTATTTTATTAATAATTATCAACATAAAAAGTATTTGTTTTTTAGCTCTTAAATTTAAAAAGTTGCTTTTTTGCCACCCCTCTGAAAATAGTGGGCAGATCATTGCTGTCAGAGGAATTTCTTCCATAACAGAACTCTACCGTAGAAATTTCTACCACAAACAGATCAATTGAAACTTCGTTAAAAGTATCGCCATTTGAATATTTAGTGTTCTCTATAATATAATTTAAAACTACCTTTGAAAATGCGAATTATATTTCATTAATACCAACTAAAAAAATTTCCAATTATCTCTAAAACAAAACCGTTCCGTTTCCTACCTACCTTGAGCGTAAGGGTCAACTTTTGTCAATGAATTTTCAAGACTGTCGCATTCCACAACCGAAATTTCAAATTTCTTCCATAACTACATCGTTTGGAATATTCGTTTGAAATTTTGGAAATTTGAACTTTTCCCACCGTTAGAGAGTGCAGTTATAACTGGGAGATTTGCATTTTTGGGATCTCCCAAAAATGCAAATCGTAATATATCATTAATACCTATCGAACACAAAAGGAATTTTTATTTATCTGTATAAACGAAAAGGTCCGATATCTACAGATAAATAGATGGCAAAACAAAAATTATTAACTCTTTTTTGAAAAACAAAGTCCTAAAATATACTTTTTCTTCTTAGCCGTTTTCTAAAGTGATTCCAATCGTGAGAACTGAAATCTGTATCAAATATTACCTACCTTTTTCCGGAATGCATAAGTATTCGTGCAATACCATTGTGCTTTGCACGCAAAACAATTCGAGCGACGACAAAACATGGCGTCCAATTTTGAGATGGACATCTCTACCTATATAGGGCCTCTATACAAACAAACCATGTTGTCTGCATAGGTTTTCACTGAGTGCTTTCTGCGTGGATTTAAAACTGCGATCTTTTCAAAACTAAAAATTTTTAATACGCAATTTTTCAAATTTTCTCTGGTAAGGAAAGGCTGTTTGTGTCGTTTTTCTGCTGAGGTCCTGCCATCCTCTCAGACCTTCTACTGTGGCATATAAACTGACAGGCTCCTGTCAGACCTCTGTGGCAAGTAGCTGCTTGAGGTGGTATTTATTTTTTTTTTTTTAAAGATGGTGATATGCTGTTTTCCGATATGTCCGTCCAGAACAGGTGCGTATGATATACAAACAAAGGGACAGGAATTGAAGATCAAAGGTCACATGAGCTACGTATCACATGTTCAAAGGATGTGTAAGAGTTCAAATGGATAGGGACTCCCCCCTCCCTCCCACGTTAGACAACTGACTGCAAATTGGATTACCTTCAGAACCCCATGCCTTGAAGCTGCGGGGTGAGGGAGAAAGCTGGGCCATGGGTCACGTGGTATATATCCTTGCGCCTCTGTTTACCTTCGTTCTCTTGGTAGAGAAATTCGATACTTTTTACAAACAATCAATGGGGCTGGGGTGGCTCAGTTGGTAGCACACTAGGCTCATAATCTGTAGTTCCCAGGTTCGAGTCCCAGCTGGATCAACGTTGAGACATCTCCGCAAAACTCCCCGCCCTGCCCATGGTCTATGGGACACCGATGGCCTTGGATAAGGCCACTGTCCGTTGGTTGCACCCCGCGAACATTAAACAACACGTTGGATGGCCTTAATGGGAGGATACCATCTGTCTCCCAAAAGCTGTTCCAGTGGGTCCCTTCCTCCAACTTTCTGTGAGCCTTCGGGGTCCTTCAGACCTGGTCATTTAGCCTATGGTGTACAAAAAAGTTCCACTCAGAGATAAATACAACCCAACAAACAATCAATTTTCAAAACGACTATTAACTATATCAATTTGAAAAAAATCAGAAAGACAGCTGAAAGTGCATTGTAACTTTCAGATAAAAACCAGAATGATGAAAGAAAAATAGCATGAGAAATTAAATCGAGAAAAACGCCATACTGAGTGCGTGGCATTCAAGGGCACAAAATTTCTCCACTCAGATGCTGAGCTCGTGCCACTGAACAGGTTAATCGGGAGAAAGGAAGTCATGTTTTTTTGCATCTTTCTGGCCTCAAATTTCTTTTGTCTCTAGTGCATAGAGTGTTATACTCACAGTAATGATTCAAATCACTAACTGAAAGTAATATCTAATATATAGTCAATTGTGCATGATTGCCTAACAGGGGATCACGCTAATTCTAACCTCGGAAAGTGTAAATCGTGATATTTCATCATTAACTATGCAACACCAAATAATTTTTTAATTTATCTCTATAAAGGAACAATATTCTCTTAAAACAAAAATATTACATTTTTCCACCTCCTTGGGGCTAAATGTTCAACTCATAATTGCCAATGGTACCACGTGACCTTCACATTCCACCATCAAAATTTCGAAGTTCTAACATAAATACATCATTTTCAATATTCATTTGAAATTTTGGAGTTTTCAACTTTTTCAACAGTTAGAGGGCGCATTTATAGCTTCTGAGAGAATAGGAAAGTGAAAATCGTAATATTTCATCAATACTCCAATGAAAAAAAAAAGTTTTATCTCTATAAAGAAGTTTTTCTGAGAGCAAAATAATTGTTTGCTATGGAAACTTCAGGACATTCACTTTCCACCACCATAATTTCGAATATCTAATCATACATTGTTTGTAAAAAAAAATAAGAAAAAAACCTAGTATTTTAGTTATTACGGTATACAGAAGCGAAATCACCAAACTTATGATTTTTTTAAATCCAAATCTATACGATTTTTCTTCCTAAAAACACTTTCCGTGTAAAAATGTTAAGAGCATATAAGTTACAAACGTAAATGTCGCATATTTTGTTTCCCAGGTTCTTCACATTCATGAAATTTGAAGTTTTACCTCGCTACTTTAACACGAAAACGACTGTAGAGAACGGTTTGTTTGTCAAGTGTTTGCGCGCTAACTAGTGAGATTTTATATCATAGGAGGATCGCATAAAGGTACCTTTTTCCAGCAATTGCGCAGGCCTGTAGTCTATTATTGTTTGCCAAAGTTTTGGTCTATTTGGGATTTCTTTTATTGAATGCTAATTTCTGGAGACTTCCTTAAAAACCATATGGTACTCAGATCCACAAGTAAGGGATTATAACCACAACCTTCTCTCCCCCCACCAACATAAACACACTTGAGTTACGCCTAGGTTTGCCAACTGTCCCGCATTATCAATATTTATCCCGCTTGCCGTACCCACTCCATACGGACTCCGCATCGACTGATCCGAGAGTACTGCCGATCACATGACGTGCATTACGTGATCGAATATATGAAATGAGCCTTAGGGACAGGGCAAACTCCACTTATCACTACAACTCCACTCTTTCAATAGCAGAAACTCTCTCGAATTCAGATGAAGAATCATCCAACTAATTTTGGTTAATTGTGATCTTTGCTGATTGTGCACGAGCACCATGTGACGATGCTAACCTCTCATCACAAAGATACGATATTCTGACCCGGAAATTATAATTTAATATTTAATTTGAATGGAAAAAACTGAATGGTCATTAAGAGGAAATTGGAAAATTAAATTTTGCATTTTTGAAAACAATATTCAACATACTATTGATAATGGATGGGAAAACATTAAATGAAAAATGAAGGTCTTTTGCTGCTTTTTGAAATAATGGTAAAAATATATTTTAGCTAATTATTACTTTTATATTAAGTATACGGGCCTGAGGCTGGATCTATGGATATGGAGAGATATATAGTCCAGCCAGGCACGTGTGCAGGGTTTAGTTTCGATCGTGGGTGTCCGAGAATTCAGTTTGGGGGAGGCTCCAAGAATTTAACTTCGGTGGAACAAAATGTTTGAAGTTTATGATTAAATTCTACCTTAACTATATATTACGAAGCTCACCGGACAAAAAAGTTAGTCACCTGATAAATAATGAGATAAACTCGACTCTTCATACATCCACTAATAAATCAGCATTTTGACGTCGATTTAAATGTTAGAAGAAAAATTGTCTTGAGCCGGGTGGTATATGAACCCACGACCTCCTGATAACATGTCAGGTGCTCTGGACCACTCAGCTACCTCCCGCCGATCAAGATCTCCTCTAATTAACGCTATGAACGTTCCCTTTGTATCACAATAGGTGCTGTTAAGGCAATTTTAGCCACAAGTGGCTTTCTATTTGCCATATACATGGAAAGCATGTCACAAGTATGCTAATGATGATAAATAATGAAATAAACTCGACTGTTCAACATCCACTAATAAATCAGCACTTTGACGTCGATTCTATTTGCTGATCCACGAACCACGACAAGAAGTCGTGTGTTCGTATCCCGGCTCAAGACAATTTTTCCTGTAAAATTAGAATCTACGTCAAAGTGCTGATTTATTAGTCGAAATTAGTCACCCCTGGCTGAATGCCACCTAATAGTGCGTAATGCCTCCATGCGACCAAAGAACAGCAGAAATCCTGTCTGGCATAGATGCCACCAGTCTGCAGATATAGTGAACATCAATATTCATTCACTCTTCCAGCAGCAAATGCCGCAGTTCTGCCAGATTGGCCGGATGGCTGAGACAATGCTTCACTAAATGCCTCAAATAGTCTCACAAGTTTTCTATGGGGTTCAAATCCAGGGATTTGGCAGGCCAGTCGAGATGTTCGAAGGCTTCAGAATGTTCATCATGCCAATCTGACACACTTCGAGCACTGTGAATGCGACAATTTTCATCTTGGAAGAATGGGGTATCCTTCTGGTGTTCACTGTGGAGATGCTGCACAAAAGGCAACATGTGGTCGTCCAGTAGATCCATATAGCTATTCTGGCTCAAGTGCGATGTCACCGCAACCAAAGGACCCATTTCCTCGTATGTGAAACACCCCTAGAACATCACAGAGCTTCCTCCAGCTTGAATAGAACCTTGTACACAGTCCACATTGGAAGGCTTCATGAGGCTTACTTGTACCCGTTGCCTTACATCATTCGAATACAAGCAAAAACGTGACTCATCCGACCAGACCACTTCCAATAGTCGACAGTCTAGTCTTTGTGGTGCCACGCCATTGTAGATGTGAAGCCTTGTGCAGAGCTGTTAATGGGTCTCTTCCACGGTATTCTGCTCCAGATATCCATGGAATGCAGTTCCCTTCAGAGTGTTCATTCGGAAACGGCTTGTTGTAGGCCTGCATTGACTGACTGGAGCAATTCCTGCCTCGTTGCAAAGTGGTTTGCCCTAACAGTCTGTGACACACTGCGGTGGTCCCTATTGTTGAGCACAGTCTTTGTGCCGCAATTCTGGCGATGATTAGCAGTGGTCTGCGCTGTACGCCACTGCTGGAAGACCCTTTGCACAGTACGTTTCGACACACCTGCAAAGGCAGCAGCTCCTTGTACATTATGCCCTTTGGCTCGGCCATACGCAATAACACCTTTTTGCCACTCATTCACATCTTTGGTGAGACCCATGTTTCACAGAGCAACGAACACATACGTGGCACACACCCACTTCTTGTCACTGTATGAACCCCGTAGTGCATGGCACAGCTATTTGTAGGGCGTGTTTATTACTGGTGCACCCTCTGTTGCTTTCAAATGGATGTAACCCTCTTACGGCGGGAGACGACTAATTTTTTGTCTGGTGATCTTATTTTAGTAGAGGAGATGCATATGGAAATAACATAAAGCCTTTAATTTTGTCACAAAGTCATGTAATTAAATGCATTAGTGAAAACAAAAACATGAACGTGTAAGAAGCATTGTGATGAAGTAAATATTTTGCCTATTAGGAATTAAAAAAAAATTTAATTGCTTATAATGTTCTACCACAGGGTTCTATATTTGTATACTAGACATAGCTGTGGCACCCGTACCATGAGCCATAATGGAGAGGAGCTAATTGGACAGAAAGGAGGGGGGAGGCCTGGAATGAATTTTCAACGTAGTGACTTGACAGCCAACTTTTGCAGTTGTTACATAACGTGGTACAGTCATGGTACTGCCGTATTCTACAGCAGAAGAAATCCATGTTATGGTTCTGTTCTGCTGTAGAATGCAAAAATCGTCACAACCAAGATAAATCTCTTAATTTCTTCAAATAAATTCTCTTAATATCCTTTTTTAAATAAAAATTTAATCTGTGTTTCACTTTCAACATTACATACCCTCTGTAGGTTTATTCTGTTTCCAACAATTTTCTCTCATAATTTTAATTTATACGACACAAATTTTTGAAAGCTATATTAATAATTAAGTTGATATGCTAAACCAAAATGATTTTCTTTGATTCCAAGGGAGATATTGAATAATAATATAATAAGGGTTGAACCAATACTCGATACCGATGGTTAAATATTGATTCTTGTGTAGTCATATAAGCACTCGTTCTGAAGGTCTCGACGAGACCAATTCATTTCAGGTATCGTATTCGACCCCACTTTTAGTTTTTTAGAAATCCGTCATTTTACGTTTTCATTTTTTTTAAGCTTTGAGAGTTGAGTTTTGTAATTGATATGTAGTTGGAACAATTTGGTTCAGATACGATTTCAAGTAGTTTCGAACCTGCTATCTCTCATGCGTCATGTGTTATTCACAATTTTTACTAACCTCACTTCCCATAGGATAACATTCCCCTTTTCATTCACCGCTTCCTTATACTTTTACTCTTAAATATATTTCTGCATTAAGAAATAATACCTATCTAGTAGGCCTGGATCTATAAATAAATATTGCAGTGAGATGTCGGTGTCGGAGCTAGAGAATGGGTTCTCATTCCACCCCAGGGGTGTGCAAAAACTAGAATCAAATTTCTCTCTGAGGTTTTTCATATTGTCTTCTATTAATCAGGCCATTACTCCAAAACTGAAATCAGGTAACCTAAACATTATCATTTTCAATAGCAAAAGTATTACAGAGTAACCGGTCGATCAGCACAGACGAAGAAATATTGTTCGAATTAGCGCCACCAATTTAGTGTTCTTGGGGTATTGTTCATGGTCATGAACCACGACACAGAACCTGGCCAACCTCGAGGCATTTAACATCTCAAAAACGTCTCTTATCACCATCTGTAATGATGACAATTTGTGTCTCGCACATAATCTTGTAATGGGTAAGGCCTTATGTCTGAAAAAGAAAGGTAATATGTCAGAGCAAAACTTCAAGTACATTCGAGACTGTAGACACGTCCGGCAAAGGAAGGAATCTGTTATCCTCTATCGAGAAACTGGTGTGCCAGAGACAAGTGCGGTTTGTCTGAACTTAAAAAAATTACAAATGTGCCTTATACCTTGAGTATAGAACTATAGTATTCGGAACACAGGATGATTTTAAAATTATCTTTGCAGGCAAGCAGGAGGCAGACAACACCATTTACTTTCTGTACGATCACGACCACTTTTCAATGATCGCTAAATCGTCAGGTTACTTCCACTGTTTAGATTTTTGTGATTCCTGTTTAAAAACATTTCATCACTTACCGCATTTTTTGTAAGAATGTGTGTCGTTCGTATACGACCAAGTCCTTTGGAAAGAAAGGGACTTCTATTTTTTGTCCTCTCTGTAAAAATTATTTTAGAGGACAATAGTGTGTATCAGCACACCTCATCAGTGGCACCTGCACCAAACGACACAGGTGTACAGATTGTGGTACAATGTTTGAAAACGCCAAACCCCACAAGTGTGCAACGAAAGTACTGGGCTTTGTAAAAATTGCCAAGGAGGGTGAAATCTCAGGACAAAGGATGTACTTCGACATTGAAACTACAGAGAAGAAAGGAGGGTTGCTTATCCCCATCCTCTGCATCGTCAAATACCAAGACGATGGAGCTTTCTGGAAGTATGAGGAGTTCCCTACTGTTTACGATTTCATGGAGTGGTTATTATCTACAGAGAATGGCGAACAAAAATTTAGAGATGCACTTTGCTTGAAAATAACTGTAGAAGATTTAATTTATACATGCATTGAATTTCCTCTACGATCACAAAGCCATTTATGAAGGCTATAAAATTCTCAAAATTTACGATCTGACACTACTCTGAAACCATTAGTTACTCTGAAAATGACACCCAATTTATTTGGCAATTATATATAGAAACTTCAATTGAGGCCAAACAAAAAAATTCTGTTTTGTGATGATAGTTTTTCTGATCACTTGCAAAAACCAAAATCTTGTTCCAAACTTCATTAAAATTAACTACACTAGGCATATATTTTCTAATCAATCTAAAATTATTCACGTAGCAGAAATGAAAATATTGAAAGATTTAATTAGAAAACAAAGTTCCAAAATCAATATCATTGAAAATAATACTTATATTGAACATATGAAGTTTACCAAAAAATGTCCTCAAAATGAATTATATCTTGTTCATAGCAAACTTAACGCTTTATTGTAAAATAACTCAGCTATTATTATGAAGAAACATAAGTCTAAACTAGATAATCCGAAGACAACTTCTGATTCTAACTATGAAAATAAAAATGGAAATACAAAACGTATACATTTTGCTAATTTGTAATCTAACATCAATCTATCCAGTATTGAAAAAAAAAGCTCTTAGTAGAGATAAAAATTTGCTTATACAAGGAAACTTCCACCTTTACTTTTTTTGATATCTGATCTTGAAGAAATTATATACCATATGTTCCTCATAATAAACAAGACACAGAAAGGTTTAGACTATACAGATCTATAAACAATTGTTATAATCATCCCAAAAAAAATTACATGGATACGTTGAAGAAATACACTGAGAAGCCAAAAGTCATGGGAATAGCAGTTAAAGTAGAACTAGCACACTGTACACGTAACCGATGTGTTGGTTGTCAACCGCAGAATGGCGCTGCAGTAGCCTACAAACCCAACATTCATTTCAGAGTAGTTTTTATTTCAGCATGGCTGCACGTCTTGAGTTGTCTGACTTTGAACGTGGTTTGATCGTCAGTGCCAGAAGGATGGGTCATGCAATATTCGAGATCGTGCAGGAATTCGATTTTCCCAGGTCTACGGTATCAAGAGTTTATCATCAGTATCTTATTGATGGCATTTCGACACACGTAAACCAGCGAACGGGACGGCATTGTGCAATTGAAGAACGGAACTCCTGTCAGCTGTCACAAATGGTAATGACCAAAAGACGGGCTACAGTGCATGAAATCACTGCCAATTTGAAAGCGGGCCAAACACCAAACGTTTCTGAAAGGACTGTCCGTTGCCACCTGCACTCCATTGGATTTGGTAGCCGAAGACCAACTCTGTCCCATTGCTTATATGTCATCACAGAGCTCAATGACTGGAATGGGACCAAAGACAAATTGGACAGTAGAACAGTGGTGTCAGGTAGCATGGTCGAATGAATCAAGGTTCCAGTTGTTTCGTGCTGACAGGTACATTAGAGTGTGACGTAAGCCCAGTAAAGCCATGGACCCTTCCTGACTGCAAGGTACTGTTCAGGCTGGAGGCGGCTCTGTGATGGTGTGGGATGTGTTTACGTGGTCTGCATTGAACTTTCCTATCCGTTTGGCACAATCACTGACAGGTATGAGATACATGGACATTCTCGCAGATCACCTGCAATGCTTCATGACCTCCAGTACCTTATCGTGAAGGGGTATTCCAACAAGATAATTCAACGTGTCACCAGCCTTTGGTTGCTAGGAGGTGGATCAAGGAACACTCCACGGACTTTACCACCATGAATTGGCCCCCACGGTTCCCCGTGGGGGCCAATTCATGGATCCCTTGCAGCATCTGTGAGACACAATGGAAACAAACTTACGATCCATGAATCCAGCACTATCCAATGCAACACAATTATGGTCTACACTGCAGGATGTGTGGGCCGCCATCTCTGAAGAACAGTACCGTCAAATCATTGACTGCATGACTCGATGTGTGGCTGCACAGCTGAGGGCACGAGGAGAACCAACCGGTTATTAGGCAAGTATCTCATGACTTTTGACCTCTCAGTGTAAGAGCACTACAAAAATTAAAAAATAACTCCAATATAAAAATATTATCAGCAGATAAAACATTTCAAATCGTTATTCTCTCCAATAAACAATCTGAAGATAAAAAGGTCAAAGTTAATCAAAGATCTCAACTACATTGAATTAAAAAAGGATGCAATTATATTTCTCATAAATAAATTAAGAAATCTTCGCAGCAAAAAACATCTTCCTGAGCATATCCATAATGCTTGTATTCCACCTATGTATTATAGCCCTCCAAAACTATTCTTCCAAGTCAAGCTGCACAAAAATGATCATCCTGCCAGACCACTAGTTTCTAAAAGACTTTCGCCTCCCTATAAACTAGGAAAAGACCTTATTCAATGAATTAAGCCAATTATATCCAGATACTAAATATACTGCGAAATCAACCATTCATTTTCTCAACTGCATTAAAAATATAATTTTTACTGAACATTGCTACATGTTATCTCTAGATGTAGTTATCCAAACACTCCTAAAGATAAAGCGATTGAACTTTTGAAAAAACAAGCTAAATCTTCGAATAAATATCAAACAAACCAAATCAAAGTAATGATTGATGCCTTGTATTTAATAACGAATAACAATAACTTTACATCTAATAATATACCAACAGACTAAAGGCATTCCAATGGATTCACCTTTATCAAGACTTTTATCTGACATAATTATGCAAGACACTGAACATCAAATAATAGCTAAAATAGACTTGAAACCATTACTGAGGAAACGTTACATTAACGATATATTTGATGTTTGGCAAATATTCTACAGCTTTGTTAAATGAATTTCTCATAGAATAAATTCAGGCCTACAACTCAATAAATTTTACTGTTACCCATGAAAATAACAAAACAAATTTGTTTTCTCGATATTTTAATTCATCGCACTAACTCCAGTTTTCAAACCACAGTTTATAGAACACCATCATTTATCAACAACTTAAAACTTTTCAACTCATCTCACAACAGATCTTCACTTTCATTATTCTACAAAGCCTATAAAGTCTGCAGCAACAAGTAATTTTTGAATAAAGAACTTTCCTATATATATATATTCTCTATTGTCGAGATGCAGTATATCCTCAGCAATTCATAAAGAGAATTCACCTCTCCACCAGAAATAAAATCAACAACTTCCGTTTTCAAGACAACTCTTCTCAAGATGTAAAACATACCGCATTCATTTTACATTCTCCAGCCATCAACAATACCAACAACATTATGAAAAATTATAATTATAAAGTGCCTGCCAAATCTCCTACCACTGTTTTATCTTTTGTAAACACAGGTGGTGTATATCTTGTACCCATCACTTACCCTAAATCAGACCCTTGCAATCCTTCCAAACCTCTCGGCTACATAGGACAAACAAAAAGAACTCTCCAAGAAAGAATAAAGGAACGTCAAAGAAATATCAAATTAATGCAAACTACTACATCCCTTTCATCTACTGTTATTCTTGGAGGAGCTAAACCTCTATTCAACCAAACTTTCATCATTAGCAGTTCTTCATCCATTTTCAAAATATCGTTTACTGAAATCTACTAATTTTTATCAATAAAAACTGTTGTTGTAATACCACCAACCTCAACTAAATCCCGCGTGGAAAATTCTGTTACAAAATATTCCACAGAGTAATATGTTTCTGCCACAGTTATTAAACAAAAAATTCATCAACCAGCCACAACTTCACCAATCACCAGCACCTCTCGTGACAGCTGATCGTGCATATCATTCTGCGTGACTTGTGCCTCTGATCTCTGTACAACTATAATTTGAAGCAGAAGTTAGAAATTTACCTCTGTTTTTTAATGTAATTTCTAGTCATTGTAATGTCTGAATAAGTCCTAATAGGACGAAATCGATCACATCTCTTACGTATTCTGTTGCACTATTTGACAATCAACTCATCTTTTAATTTTATACAGGGTGATTCAGTTAAGCGTGTACAAACTTCTGGGAGGGGTAGATTGCACAAAGATGAATCGAATCATATAGCAATGCAGGGTCGGTAGTGGCATCAACATGTGCTAGTGTACAGAGAGGACGTGAATGAAAGAGCAGTACATAAGTGAACAAAATGCTTTTTATTAATCACAATAGGTACATTTGCGAAATGCACAGAGGTCACAGAAGGTGTTCAAAGTTGCAAACACGAGCTGTAACACAGGCCTGACATTGTCGGCGCATGGAATCACGTACACTCTGGAAGATTCCTGGCATGTCTCGGACTTCCGAGGCAGTTACGGAGATGCGTGCGACAAGGTCCTCAGCACATTCAATGGAGGTGTCGAACACCAGTCCTTTGATGTAACCCCAGAAGAAGTAATCAAAGCATGATAGGTCCGGCGATCTTGCAGGCCAATTGCAGGCTCTCCACTCCCAATCCACTGTTTTCCAAATGTCACGTTTAAGTGTTGACGAATTTCATGGCTGTAATGGGCGGGGACCCCATCGTGCTGGAACCCCATTGCACGGCGCAGCGACTGAGGGACCTGTTGTTCATCCAAAAGTTCTGGCAAATTGTCTTCCAAAAATATCCAGTAACTCCTTCCATCCAGACAAACAGGCATGAGGTATGGGCCTATTAAGTGGTCCCCGACAATGCCAGACCAAACATTTACAGCAAAACGGTTTTGTGCTGCACGTGTTCGTGTAGCATGGGAGTTCTCCACTCCCATGCTGCACGTGTTCGTGTAGCATGGGAGTTCTCCACTCCCATGCTACACGAACACGTGCAGCACAAAACCGTTTTGTTCCATGCACATAATGCGCATGCATGGAAGGTAGCTTTCATGCATGCGCATTATGTGCATGGAAGCTACCTTCCCTTGTGAACAGCACAGAAGCAGGAAATTAGGGTTCTGCCGCACTCTTCTGCAGGTACCATTGCGCAAATGCAATGCGCTGTGGATAATCCTAAGGCTTCAGTGTCTGGATGCACTGCACATGATATGGATGCAATTGGTTATCGTGCATAATCCTCCATACGTGGATTGGGAAAGACCGACCCGGTGGGCGATTGTTCAAGTACTGGCACTTGGAGTGTCTTCTGTATGACGTAGCACATTCTTCTCCATGTCAGGGGTCCATGCCCATCGTTCCCGACTCCTGGCAGGTCTCTGGAAGAAACCAGTGTCACATAACCTCTGACGCTGCCGTGCAAACATCTGGTAGTTGGGAGTACACCTCATCGGATATCATTCCTGGTACATGCACACAGCGGCTCGCCCATTGCAGTCCTCTGCCCTGTATGCGAGATACATATTGACCAACTCTTTGTTTGTGTAATCGGCCATCCTACTACCTCTGCGGGCAGTTCACGAATGACGGTTACCTGCGAGGACGTTGTGCAGTCCCGCGGCCGTACAATGCCATCTACCGCATGAAGATGCCGTTACCAACCCTGCATTGCTATATGATTCCAATTCGTTTTAGTACAACCTACCCCTCCCAGAAGTTTGTACACACTTAACTGAATCACCCTGTTTATTTTCAAGATTAGTGTACAAAAATTAGTTATTATAAACTTCTAAAAAAGTTGTTTAGCCTACTTATAATTCCATCTACTACACTAGTCAACAAGAGACTGTGCAATATCGACACATAAACCAACTATAGTGAAACAAACAAAGGGACTATCATATATTTGATTAAAAATTCTGGCTACCTTTCCGACATCACCAGGATTCTTAAAAAAATAGAATTTTGTGAAAAAATTTTCCAGGTTGAGGGTTGATTTTTCCATTGTTGGCAATGGAAACATAATTTCCATTGCCAACAATGAGTTGACCCCTTAGACCCAGAGGGGGGGGGGGGGAAACACGCCTGTTTAGTTTTAGCAGATAACTGTTTTTAGACATAAATGTAAAATTCTTCTTGGGTTAGATAGGAATTGATAAAATATTATGATTCACACTTTTTAAATCTTCCGAAAACTATAATTGCACCCCCTAACGGTGGAAAATTTGCAAATTCCAAAATTTCAAACAAATATTGTAAACGGCGTATTTAAGCTAGAAATTTTAAATTTTGGTGGTGGAATGTGAACGCCATGATGTTTCCATTGGCAACACCCAGGGCTGGGGTGGGGGAAACATTTTTTTTTTTGTTTTGGCAGATAATTATTTATATTTAGGGATAAAGGAAAAAATCTTTTTAGGGTTAGATAAAATATTATGATTCGCACTTCAGGAATCTTTAGAACAATTCAATTGCGCCCTCTAAGTTGAAAGATTTTGAAAATTTCAAAATTTCAAACGAATATTGCAATGATGTATTAATGATAGAAATATGAAATTTTGGATGTGGAATGTGAACGTCATGAAGTTTTCATTGGAAAACATAAAAATGGCAATTAGAAAATTTTTCATTTGATTGATACTAATGAAATATTATAATTCCATTTTTCAAATGCTTAGTCGATACATCTTTACAGATCTTTGAAATGATGAAACGGCGGAGTTGTTATGTAGATCGTATAATCATATTCGATGTACGGGGTAATAATTTTACCCCTAACCATCTCTATCATGAAGATATGCCAATTTGGCATGAATAAGAACAAAATATATAAGTAAACCATCCTTAGGTGGGCCCCTAAGGGCAAACATAAGAAAAGCTAAAAATAGCAGTAAAATTATATTAGAAACCTAAAACGGGTAAGTCTCCTCAGAGAACGCTACCGTTTTAGGCCTCTTGTACTTGTTCAAAATAGTATGATCGTAAAGAATCAGAGAAGAAATAATCTCATTGGAATTATTGCTTACAGCCTCAAAAAATCTTTTTGAGATACGTTTTATATGTATATATATATATATGGTCGGGCTTGTAAATGGTAGATAGGCGTAAACTGGAAGGAGAGCTGTGTACCAATCCCTAGTGATGATGCACAGAACCGGCCAGGTCTAGCACCTAATGTCCGACCCCCCCTTCTCGTGGTGCAGGCCGTTAGTACCTTTCAAAAGAGATATTCTCTTTTGGAAGGGAACGGAAGGGGAGGGCTGCCAGTTCAGTATGGCCTACTCACCTGGTCATCTATGGCCACTTTTTTCCTTTTTTTTCAACCCTGCTGAGGAGTGGTCAACTTCACAGGGTCCTGGTGCTGACCATTTATACCTACTAGACTGGACTTGTTTATGGATTTGAGCTTGATTATGGATCCTGGACTTGCTGCACTGGTTGTCTGTTGAGGGAGAGTCTGCCGCTGTGTTTTCTGTTTGCTTCTGGGTTGCCAGCTCTAAGTGAACAGAGGCATGGGATACCTTATATCAGCTGGTGGATAATCCTAATCAGAGGCCATCGCAGGTACCTGAACCTTACTTAGCTAGTTGGGCATCGTCAAGCCTAAACTGGAGTAATGTGTCTCAGGCAGGCCATATGGTTCTTGAAAAAGTCCACTTGAAAAGGTGGTGCCTGATGTTCCTACCAGCATCGGTGACTTCAGCCTTTAGCGGAGGAGGAACAGGTCTTTGCCCCATGCCTGCGATCAGGGGGCTGTTTGATATTGTTGGCCCTACCAATCTCAATAAACCTAATTTCTTTAAAAATCCTACTAATCATTTTCTCTCTGCAGGAACGTGGAACGTGAGGACATTACATAGAGATTATTCTCTTGATGTCCTCATGCAGGAATTCCAGCGCTATAACCTAGATATTCTAGGCTTGCAAGAGACCAGATGGACAGGTAAAGGTGAGATACTTAAAAATAACTTTAAATTTCTCTTTACAGGGAGGGAGGATGGAAAGCATCACCAAGGCGTGGGTCTGCTGCTCAGCAGACATGCTAGTGATGCTCTTCTAGGATATGAGTGCATTAATGAAAGGTTTCTTACAGCAAAATTTCAGACAAGCATTAAAGACTTGAATGTTATCTGCTGTTATGCCCCCACTGAGGATTCTGATGAGGATGAGAAGGATAGGTTTTACAGACAACTTCAGGATATTTTGAATTCTGTCAAGAAAGGAGATATTACCCTTGTTCTTGGTGACTTCAATGCCAAAGTTGGTACCGACTCTGACCTTTGGGGAGGAGTAATAGGCCCTTTTGGTATTGGTAGCTGCAATGGCAATGGGCAACGTCTCCTACAGGTAAGTAAACTAAATGGTTTCAGAATAACTAACACATATTACAAACACCGTGACATACATAAATACACATGGGTTTCACCTGATGGGCTGCATAAGAATATGATTGATTATATATTAATTAACAGCAAATGGGCTAGTTCTGTTAGAAATACCAGGGCATATAGGGGAGCTGAAATTGGATCTGACCATTACCTTGTTAAAAGTGTCTTGCAACTTAAACTTAAAAAGTGTTGTGCTAGGGTTAAAAAATTTACCTTTAATACTGAAGCTCTGAAAGACCCAGTTATAGCTAAAGCTTACCATGATAGGTTACTTAGTCATTATGACAGTCATGGTTTGCTTAATACTGAAGTTGAGGAAGAATGGGGCCATTTTAAACAGGCTTTTTTGGAAACTAACAGTACTCTTTCAGGGAAAAAGGAGCAGAGGAGGCAGAATTATTTAAGTGATAAGGCACTTGAGCTTATTTCAGAAAGAAGGAACTGCAGGAATGTCCTTAATCAGTACCCTGCTAGTCCTAATAGAAAGCATTACAAAGAACTTAATAAACGTGTAAAGGATCAGTTAGCTACTGATAAGAATCTTTGGCTTGATGGCCTTGCTGACAAAGCTGAGGAAGCAGTTAGACAGCACAACAGCAGAGAGCTGTACCAGATAGTTAATGTTTTGTGTGGTAGAAAACGAACAGGTGTACAGGGATTGAAGGATAAACAAGGCAAGGTTATAGAAGGTGAGGATTCTGTCATGGCTAGGTGGGCTGAGCATTTCAGTTATGTTCTAAACAATGTGGTTAGTTCTACTCCCATTGTTTGCAATGATGATAGATGCATTGTTGGCTTTAATGTTGGCCCTATAACACAATCTGAAGTTAGTTTGGCTATTTCTAAACTTAAACTTCATAAATCCCCACGGGTGGATGAAATTACTACGGAAATGCTTAGAGCTGGGAATGTTTCAGTTACCATTTGGATGACTGAAATTTTGAATAACTTTTATGATAAAGGCATGGTTCCTAAAGATTTTACCAGAGCTATTATTATCCCTATTTTCAAAAAAGGTGATCGCAGTTCTTGTGATAACTATAGGGGTATCAGCCTACTCTCCGTTCCAGGTAAAGTTCTTTCCATGATTGTGCTTAATAGAATTAAGAATCTGGTTGACAGGCAATTGCGTGATGAGCAATGTGGATTCAGAAGTGGTAGGGGATGTGTAGATCAGATATTTTCACTTAGGCAGATTCTTGAGAAATGTTTAGAGTTTCAGAAACCTTTGGTTGCTAGCTTTGTTGATTTCAAAAAGGCTTTCGACTCTGTTGATCGTCATAATTTGTGGTTGATTGTGAAATCATATGGTATACCAGACAAGTTAGTTAACATAATGAAAGCTCTCTATAATAACACTGAGTCATGTGTGAGAGTTGGTAATTCTTGTAGCAATCGGTTTAGCATTACGTCTGGTGTTCGACAAGGGTGCATTTTGTCTCCTTTTCTCTTTAGTTTGGTTATTGATTATGTTATGCGAAATTCAATTCAAGGGAAAGATTTTGGCCTTAAATGGGCTGGAGATATGAAAATTTCTGATTTAGATTATGCTGATGATTTAGCCCTTTTGGCAAATGATGTTGATGAGATGAACTCTTTCATTCGAGCTGTTGATGAGACTGGTAGTAGAGTAGGTTTGGTTATAAACAGAGAGAAAACTAAAGTGATGAAAATTGGTCAGGCAGGTTGTGATTCAGTTAATCTGAATGGTTGCAGTCTTGTGCAGGTGTCACAGTTTAATTACCTTGGGAGCTGCGTAACTGATACTGGTGATGTGCGGCATGAGATTAACAGACGAATAGGTATTGCTGCCGGGACTTTTAAGAATCTAATGAGATTGTGGAGAAATAGGCGTATACACCTAAAGACTAAAATTAGACTGTATAATAGTTTGGTTCTTTCTAGGGTTAGTTATGGTAGTGAAACTTGGATGCTGTGTAAGCAAGATAACAGGAAACTAGATGCTTTTGATTCTAGATGCTTACCCATATCTTGGGTATTAGGTGGTTTAACTTTGTAACTAATGATGAGGTTAGGCAAAGGAGTCTGCAACCTCCTTTAAGCAGCATATTTTGCAGAGAGAGACTAATAGGGTTATGAACAGTGTGCCTAGAGGCCTCAGAAGGAGGGGGAGACCTAGGATGCGGTGGACAGACAATGTCAAACAGGACCTCGTTAGAATTGGTGTACAGTGGCCGGATGCAGCAGATGTAGCTCAGGACAGATATGCTTGGAGAATTAAACTGCACGGTCTGGTTGGACCTCCGTAGCCCATGGCTGCTTGAGGATGATGATGATGATGATGATATGGTCGATGTCCAGGTCTTTATGGAGTTGTCTGTTAGTGACAAACCAGGGGGCATCGACCGCAGTTTTCAAAATCTTGATTTGTAAGACCTGAATCTTACGAATATTGGTGGGTGTAGTATTCGCCCATATGGGTGAAGCATAGAGAATCACAGGTGTACAGAGTTGTTATGAATTTTACAAATAACATGTGTAGAATAGAAATTTGAAAAATTAGTGGTAGTTGTTAAGAAATATTCTACTGACAGCAATAATCTACCCACTTTTCTGAGAGAGGTGTGGGAAATGCAACTTTTTAGATTTAGGAATTAAAAGACGAATACTTTTATGTTGTACAATTACTAATGAAACATTAGGTGCATTTTTTCCCATCATCCACTAGTTCAAATTAATAATTTATGGAATGAAACAGTGGCAAAAGGAAAAGATTCTTGCTCTTTGAAAACAAGATTTATATGCGCCCGAGGCGATATGTGTCGTGTTAGTTTTTTCAGATTTTATAAGAAATATCACTTACCCAAATCGCATCTATCTAGAAAAAAAAAACCACAAAAGGGAAAATTCGCCTGAAAGGTAAAAAATATTAATTAGTGCGCTCGCGCCATTATTGACAATCACTTTATTGTAATATAGTGGCCTTGAAACAGGCCTTTGAATATAGAGATATGTAGACGTTCAATTCATGCATCTGTGCAGCACAGACAGTGTCAGTAAGTTGCCATCATCGAATGATATTGTAGAGGACTTTAATGGCGGATTATCGGGTGATGTAAACAGGGGCGTAGCCATGGTGGGAATGGGGGTGGGGGGAAGGCTCCCCCCAAGTTACTCGGAGTTGGCAAAATTCGAAGCGACTTCGTAAAATCTAGGTAAGTTGTGAAAATTTGTATTTTTTTGGGGGGGGGGGGAAATTAAACGGAGTTGTCAAAATCGAGGCAACTTGGCAAATCTAAGACAGTTTAGAAAATGGGAGAAATGGCAAAATTTAGAGCAGTTGTCAATATTAGAAGCCCCTTAGTAAAATACAGACAAAATCTTAGGGAGTTGGCAAAAATCGGAGTGACTTGGTAAAATCTTCGGGAGTTGGCAAAATCTAGGGGAGTTGGCAAAATTCGACGCTACTTTGTAAAATACAGGGGGGTTGTGAAAATTGTGCCTTTCTTGTGCAATTAAGGAGAGTTGATAAAATTCGAAGTAACTTGGCATATCAAGGAAGATGTAAAAATTGCGATTTTTTCTGTAAAATTACGGCGAGTTGGCAAAATTTGAATCTACTTCGTAAAGTACGAGAGAATTGTATAAATTGCGATTTGTTTTGTGAAATTAAGCAGAGTTGAAAAAACCAAGAACTCTTGGCAAACTCTAGGGGATTTTGCAAAATTCGACGCCACTTGGTAAAATACAGCGGAGTTGTGAAAATTGTGCCTTTCTTGTGCAATTAAGGAGAGTTGATAAAATTCGAAGTGACCTGGGAAATCAAGAAAGATGTAAAAATTGCGATATTTTCTGTAAAATTACGGCGAGTTGGCAAAATTTGAATCCACTTGGTAAAGTACGGGTGAATTGTACAATTTGGGATTGGTTTTGTGAAATTAAGCAGAGTTGAAAAAACCACTGAATTAATTCTGTCTCCTCTGCTCCTTTTTTCCTAAAAGAGTAATGTTACTCTCCAAAAAGCAGCTGATGTAGCTCAGAACGGATATGCTTAGAGAATTAAACTGCATGGTCTGGTCGGACCTCCATAGCTCATTGGTGCTTGATGATGATGATGATGATGATGATGATGATGATGATGATGATGATGATGATGATGATGATGATGATGATGATGATGATGAAAAAACCAAAAACTCTTGGCAAAATCTAGGGGAGTTGGCAAAATTCGAAGCCACTTGGTAGAATACAGGAGAGTTGCGAAAATTGTGCCTTTCTTGTGCAATTAAGGAGAGTTGATAAAATTCGAAGTGACTTGGCATATCAAGGAAGATGCAAAAATTGCGATTTTTTGTGTAAAATTACGGCGAGTTCGCAAAATTTAAATCCACTTCGTAAAGTACGGGAGAATTGTATAATTTGGGAATGGTTTTGTGAAATTAAGCAGAATTGAAAAAACCAAGAACTCTAGGCAAACTCTAGGGGATTTTGCAAAATTCGACGCCACTTGGTAAAATACAGGGGAGTTCTGAAAATTGTGCAATTAAGGAGAGTTGATAAAATTCGAAGTGACTTGGCAAATCAAGAAAGATGTAAAAATTGCGATTTTTTTTTCTGTAAAATTACGGTGAGTTGGCAAAATTTGAATCCATTTGGTAAAGTACAGGAGAATTGTATAAATTGGAATTGGTTTTGTGAAATTAAGCAGAGTTGAAGAAACCACTGAATTAATTCTGTCTCCTCTGCTCCTTTTTCCCTAAAAGAGTAATGTTAGTTTCCAAAAAGCAGCTGATGTAGCTCAGAACGGATATGCTTGGAGAATTAAACTGCATGGTCTGGTCCGACCTCCATAGCTCATTGGTGCTTGATGATGATGATGATGATGATGATGATGATGATGATGATGATGATGATGAAACCAAAAACTCTTAGCAAAATTCGACACCACTTGGTAAAATACAGGGGAGTTGTGAAAATTGTGCCTTTCTTATGGAATTAAGGAGAGTTGATAAAATTCGAAGTGACTTGGCATATCAAGGAAGATGTAAAAATTGCGATTTTTTCTGTAAAATTACGGCGAGTTGGCAAAATTTGAATCCACTTCGTAAAGTACGAGAGAATTGTATAAATTGCGATTTGTTTTGTGAAATTAAGCAGAGTTGAAAAAACCAAGAACTCTTGGCAAATTCTAGGGGATTTTGCAAAATTCGATGCCACTTGGTAAAATACAGGGGAGTTGTGAAAATTGTGCTTTTCTTGTGTAATTAAGGAGAGGTGATAAAATTCGAAGTGACGGGAAATCAAGAAAGATGTAAAAATTGCGATATTTTCTGTAAAATTACGGCCAGTTGGCAAAATTTGAATCCACTTGGTAAAGTACGGGTGAATTGAATAATTTGGGATTGGTTTTGTGAAATTAAGCAGAGTTGAAAAAACCACTGAATTAATTCTGTCTCCTCTGCTCCTTTCTTCCTAAAAGAGTAATGTTAGTCTCCAAAAAGCAGCTGATGTAGCTCAGAACGGATATGCTTGGAGAATTAAACTGCATGGTCTGGTCGGACCTCCATAGCTCATTGGTGCTTGATGATGATGATGATGATGATGATGATGATGATGATGATGATGATGATGATGATGATGATGATGATGATGATGATGAAAAAACCAAAAACTCTTGGCAAAATCTAGGGGAGTTGGCAAAATTCGAAGCCACTTGGTAGAATACAGGAGAGTTGCGAAAATTGTGCCTTTCTTGTGCAATTAAGGAGAGTTGATAAAATTCGAAGTGACTTGGCATATCAAGGAAGATGTAAAAATTGCGATATTTTGTGTAAAATTACGGCGAGTTCGCAAAATTTAAATCCACTTCGTAAAGTACGGGAGAATTGTATAATTTGGGAATGGTTTTGTGAAATTAAGCAGAATTGAAAAAACCAAGAACTCTAGGCAAACTCTAGGGGATTTTGCAAAATTCGACGCCACTTGGTAAAATACAGGGGAGTTCTGAAAATTGTGCAATTAAGGAGAGTTGATAAAATTCGAAGTGACTTGGCAAATCAAGAAAGATGTAAAAATTGCGATTTTTTTTTCTGTAAAATTACGGTGAGTTGGCAAAATTTGAATCCATTTGGTAAAGTACAGGAGAATTGTATAAATTGGAATTGGTTTTGTGAAATTAAGCAGAGTTGAAAAAACCAAGCACTCTTGGCAAACTCTAGGGGATTTTGCAAAATTCGACGCCACTTGGTAAAATACAGCGGAGTTATGAAAGTTGTGCCTTTCTTGTGCAATTAAGGAGAGTTGATAAAATTCGAAGTGACCTGGGAAATCAAGAAAGATGTAAAAAGTGCGATATTTTCTGTAAAATTACGGCGAGTTGTCAAAATTTGAATCCACTTGGTAAAGTACGAGTGAATTGTATAATTTGGGATTGGTGTTGTGAAATTAGGCAGAGTTGAAAAAACCACTCAAATAATTCTGTCTCCTCTGCTCCTTTTTTCCTAAAAGAGTAATGTTAGTTTCCAAAAAGCAGCTGATGTACCTCAGAACGGATATGCTTGCAGAATTAAACTGCATGGTCTGTTCGGACCTCCATAGCTAATTGGTGCTTGATGATGATGACGACGACGACGACGACGACGATGATGATGATGATGAAAAAACCAAAAACTCTTGGCAACATCTAGGGGAGTTGGCAAAATTCGAAGCCACTTGGTAAAATACAGGAGAGTTGCGAAAATTGTGCCTTTCTTATGCAATTAAGGAGAGTTGATAAAATTCGAAGTGACTTGGCATATCAAGGAAAATGTAAAAATTGCGATTTTTTCTGTAAAATTACGGCGAGTTCTCAAAATTTAAATCCACTTCGTAAAGTACGGGAGAATTGTATAAATTGGGATCGGTTTTGTGAAATTAAGCATAGTTGAAATAACCAAGAACCCTTGGCAAATTCTAGGGGATTTTGCAAAATTCGACGCCACTTGGTAAAATACAGGGGAGTTATGAAAATTGTGCCTTTTTTGTGCAATTAAAGAGAGTTGATAAAATTCGAAGTGACTTGGCAAATCAAGGAAGATGTAAAAATTGCGATTTTTTTCTGTAAAATTACGGCGAGTTGGCAAAATTTGAATCCATTTGGTAAAGTACAGGAGAATTGTATAAATTGGGATTGGTTTTGTGAAATTAAGCAGAGTTGAAAAAAACCAAGAACTCTTGGCAAACTCTAGAGGATTTTGCGAAATTCGACGCCACTTGGTAAAATACAGGGGAGTAGTGAAAATTGTGCCTTTCTTGTGCAATTAAGGAGAGTTGATAAAATTCGAAGTTACTTGGCAAATCAAGGAAGATGTAAAAATTGCAATTTTTTTGTGTAAAATTACGGCGAGTTGGCAAAATTTGAATCCATTTGGTAAAGTACAGGAGAATTGTATAAATTGGGATTGGTTTTGTGAAATTAAGCAGAGTTGAAAAAACCAAGAACTCTTGGCACTCTCTAGGGGATTTTGCAAAATTCGACGCACTTGGTAAAATACAGGGGGGTTGTGAAAATTGTGCCTTTCTTGTGCAATTAAGGAGAGTTGATAAAATTCGAAGTGACTTGGGAAATCAAGGAAGATGTAAAAATTGCGATTTTTTCTGTAAAATTACGGCGAGTTGTCAAATTTGAATCCCCTTGGTAAAGTACGGGTAAATTGTATAAATTGGGATTGGTTTTGTGCATTTAAACAGAGTTGAAGAAACCAAGAACCCTTGGCAAACTCTAGGGGATTTTGCGAAATTCGACGCCACTTGGTAAAATACAGGAGAGTTGTGAAAATTGTACCTTTCTTGTGCACTTAAGGAGAGTTGATAAAATTCGAAGTGACTTGGCAAATCTAGGAAGATGTAAAATCGCGATTTTTTCTGTAAAATTACGGCGAGTTGGCAAATTTGAATCCCCTTGGTAAAGTACGGATAAATTGTATAAATTAGGATTGGTTTTGTGAAATTAAGCAGAATTGAAAAAAACAAAGAACTCTTGGCAAACTCTAGGGGATTTTGCGAAATTCGACGCCACTTGGTTAAATTCAGGGGAGTTGTGAAAATTGTGCTTTTCTTGCGCAATTAAGGAGAGTTGATAAAATTCGAAGTGACTTGGCAAATCAAGGAAGATGTAAAAATTGCGATTTTTTTTTGTAAAATTACGGCGAGTTGGCAAAATTTGAATCCATTTGGTAAAGTACAGGAGAATTGTATAAATTGGGATTGGTTTTGTGAAATTAAGCAGAGTTCAAAAAACCAAGAACTCTTGGCAAACTCTAGGGGATTTTGGAAAATTCGACGCCACTTGGTAAAGTATAGGGGAGTTGTGAAAATTGTGCATTTCTTGTGCAATTAAGGAGAGTTGATAAAATTCGAAGTGACTTGGGAAATGAAGAAAGATGTAAAAATTGCGATTTTTTTTCTGTAAAATTACGGCGAGTTGGCAAAATTTGAATCCAATTCGTAAAGTACGGGAGAATTGTTTAAATTGGGATTTGTTTTGTGAAATTAAGCAGAGTTGAAAAAACCAAGAACTCTTCGCAAACTTTAAGGGATTTTACAAAATTCGACGCCACTTGGTAAAATACAGGGGAGTTGTGAAAATTGTGCATTTCTCGTGCAATTAAGGAGAGTTGATAAAATTCGAAGTGACTTAGCAAATCAAGAAAGATGTAAAAATCGCGATTTTTTCTGTAAAATTACGGCGAGTTGGCAAATTTGAATCCCCTTGGTAAAGTTCGGGTAAATTGTATAAATTGGGATTGGTTTTCTGAAATTAAGCAGAGTTGAAAAAACCAAGTACTGTTGGCAAACTCTAGGGGATTTTGCGAAATTCGACGCCACTTGGTAAAATACAGGGGAGTTGTGAAAATTGTGCCTTTCTTGTGCAATTAAGGAGAGTTGATAAAATTCAAAGTTACTTGGCAAATCAAGGAAGATGTAACAATTGCGATTTTTTTGTGTAAAATTACGGCGAGTTGGCAAAATTTGAATCCATTTGGTAAAGTACAGGAGAATTGTATAAATTGGGATTGGTTTTGTGAAATTAAGCAGAGTTGAAAAAACCAAGAACTCTTGGCAAACTCTAGGGGATTTTGCAAAATTAGACGCCACTTCGTAAAATACAGGGGAGTTGCGAAAATTGTGCCTTTCTTGTGAAATTAAGGAGATTTGAGAAAATTCGAAGTGACTTGGCAAAAGAAGAAAGATGTAAAAATTGCGATTTTTTTCTGCAAAATTACGGCGAGTTGGCAAAATTTGAATCCATTTGGTAAAGTACAGGAGAATTGTATAAATTGGGATTGGTTTTGTGAAATTAAGCAGAGTTGAAAAAACCAAGAACTCTTGGCAAACTCTAGGGGATTTTGCAAAATTCGACGCCACTTGGTAAAATACAGGGGGGTTGTGAAAATTGTTCCTTTCTTGTGCAATTAAGGAGAGTTGATAAAATTCGAAGTGACTTGGCAAATCAAGGAAGATGTAAAAATTGCGATTTTTTTCTGGAAAATTACGGCGTTGGCAAAATTTGAATCCATTTGGTAAAGTACAGGGGAATTGTATAAGTTACGATTGGTTTTGTAAAATTAAGCAGAGTTGAAAAAAACCAAGAACTCTTGGCAAACTCTAGGGGAATTTGCGAAATTCGACGCCACTTGGTAAAATACAGGGGAGTTGTGAAAATTGTGCCTTTCTTGTGCAATTAAAGAGAGTTGATAAAATTCGAAGTGATTTGGGAAATCAAGGAAGATGTAAAAATTGCGATTCTTTTCTGTAAAATTACGGCGAGATGGCAAAATTTTAATCCATTTGGTAAAGTACAGGAGAATTGTGTAAATTGGGATTGGTTTTGTGAAATTAAGCAGAGTTGAAAAAACCAAGAACTCTTGGCGAACTCTAGGGGATTTTTTGAAATTCGACGCCACTTGGTAAAATACAGGGGAGTTGTGAAAATTGTGTATTTCTTGTGCAATTAAGGAGAGTTGATAAAAGTCGAAGTGACTTGGCAAATCAAGGAAGATGTAAAAATCGCGATTTTTTCTGTAAAATTACAGCGAGTTGGCAAATTTGAATCCCCTTGGTAAAGTGCGGGAAAATTGTAAAAATTGGGATCGGTTTTGTGAAATTAAGCAGAGTTGAAAAAACCAAGAACTCTTGGCAAACTCTAGGGGATTTTGCGAAATCGGCGCCACTTGGTAAAATACAGGGGAGTTGTGAAAATTGTGCCTTTCTTGTGCAATTAAGGAGAGTTGATAAAATTCGAAGTGATTTGGCAAATCAAGGAAGATGTAAAAATTGCGATTGTTTCTGTAAAATTACGGCGAGTTGGCAAATTTGAATCCATTTGGTAAAGTTCGGGTAAATTGTATAAATTGGGATTGGTTTTGTGAAATTAAGCAGAGTTGAAAAAACCAAGAACTCTTGGCAAAATTCGACGCTACTTGGTAAAATGCAGGGGAGTTGTGAAAATTGTACCTTTTTTATGCAATTTAGAACAAAAGTCACAGGAATCTGATATTTCGTGTTCAATGAGTGTGTGTAGCTCATGACCATATGGGTTTCGAGGTGAGGGAATGCTCAGCTTAATGAGAGTCAATTTACGGCGTGGACGGGAGCTCTGCTGCGATTAATGGTGATGGAAGGAGGGATGACAAACTACGAAGAGTGCATTTTATAACTCGGCCGGTATTGTATTCTGAGGTACTTCGTTTTTGAAGACCTGTGGAAGTTAAAGGGGCAATAAACGTGTAAAGGATCAGTTAGCAGCTGATAAGAATCTCTGGCTTGATGGCTTGGCTGACAATGCCGAGGAAGCAGTTAGACAGCACAACAGCAGAGAGATGTACCAGATAGTTAATGTTTTGTGTGGTAGAAAACGGACAGGTATACAAGGATTGAAGGATAAACAAGGTAAGGTTATAGATGGTGAGGATTCTGTCATGGCTAGGTGGGCTGAGCATTGCAGTGATGTTCTAAACAATGTGGTTAGTTCTACTCCCATTGTTTGTAATGATGATAAATGTATTGGGGTATTTAATGTTGGCTCTATAACACAATCTGAAGTTATTTTAACTATTTCTAAACTTAAACTTCATGAACCCCAGGGGCAGATGAAATTACTACAGAAATGCTCAGAGATGTTTCGGTTACCACTTAGGTGATTGAAATTTCGAATATCTTTTATGACATAGGCATGGTTCCTGAGGATTTTACCAGAGCTATTATTATCCCTATTTTCAAAAAAGATGATCGCAGTTCTTGTGATAACTATATGGATAAAGGCAAAGGATTTGGCAACCTGCTTTAAGCAGGATATTGTGGAGAGAGAGACTTCGTTGGTTTGGCCGTGTTGCCCGTATGGATAATTATAGATTGGCGAATAGGGTTATGAACAGTGTGCCTAAAGGCCTCGGAAAGAAGGGGAGACCTAGGATGAAGTGGGCAATGTCAAACAGGACCTTATTAGAATTGGTGTGCAGTGGCCAGATGCAGCGGATGTAGCTCAGGACAGACTTGCTTGGATAACTAAATTGCGGAGTCTGGTTGGACCTCTGTAGCCCATGGCTGCTTGAGGATGATGATGATAAAATTATTTTGAAGTTTCTGTAATTCATTACAATTTCTCTATATCGAGCAATCTTTCATTTCTGTGTAGTTTTGACCCAAAATATTTACCATATGGCTTTCACTTCCCCTTAAAATGTTTTGGTAATGGAAGTTATAATGAACAGTAATTTGATATAAGTACTTATTACAACTACTGGGCGAAGGAAGTAATCAAGCAGGCCTATGACATCATTGAATGGATGAAACAGGTTAGCCAGATTTTTTTTTGTTTTCCCTATTGTAGCATGTTTCTTTCTATGCCTTTCTCCCATATTAGTCTCAGAAGGCAGTTGATTGACTGGCTTTGTAATGTGTCCCGATTGACTACATATCTTTCTCTATATGTTCCTATCCACACAACCACAAAATATCCATAAAACATCTAAGATGACCCATAGATATCTACTGGTCATCTTAGATATCTTATGGATACTGCATGGAGATTGTGTGGGTTCCTACTATGGGTTCACGCCTTAGAAACAGGTGGAGAGATATTAAATGTATGTTATACAGCTTTATAATAAATATTAATTAGATTTGGTGCTCAGATGTATGTGTTTGTAGGTTCCATTGGGTTGTTTTACCTCTGAGGGGCACTTTTTTGCACACCATGGGCTAAATGCCAGATCACATGGACCCTGATGGCTCAGAGAAGGTTGGGGGAGGGGACACAATGGAACAGCTGTTGGGAGACAGATGGAGCCTCCCATCGAAGCTATATGTGTTATTAGTTTTAATAATAAATGTGTGTTATATTAAGAAATTGAACCCGGTATGGCTCCACCAATTTTTGTGTAACATGATTCATAATTTCATTCCTTCAACCGAGGGCCGAGGGGACCAAAAAACAAGGTCCGCCTAAAAAATGGCAAAGATAAATAATTATAAGTATTTGTATTAACCGTATGTTTAATATACGATCATTTAAACTGGAATTAAAGTCACAACGCAATTAATCACCCCGAGTTTGTTATTCCCCTGCTGTTCCTCCTTTTAGCTATGCATGAACAGGGGTGTGCAACACAATGACAGTCTTAATTGTGATCTTAATCGAAAGTTTGTTGAAGATATCATCAGGGTTGATTTCAAGAGAATCAAAATAAAAAGCTTCTTGATATGGGTGTAAATGCGATCTATTTCCAGATCTTTGTAGGTACGTCTGTTGGAAACAAACTATGGCCTGTTGACTGCAGAACGGATGATTTTATTTTTCAAAATCTGTATTTGTTAATGTTCGTCTAGTGGTATATTCCCAGATCTGACAAGCATATAAAAGAGTTGGCCTAATTATGGCTTTGTATAGCAATAGTTTGTTCTCAGTGGAAAGTTTGGAGTTTCATTCCAGCAATGGATTTGCAACGGCTGCAGGCATTACCTCACTGGAAATATTCTCCACTACATTGTCTACGAGCAACGCATAATAGCTTGGAATGTCACCCATAGTTTGAAGAGGCCGCATTTCCCTGTTTGCTAATGCTGCCAAGCCCTAATCCCTTCAATGTCATGGCCTCTGCAATACTTCTTTTAAGTGAGTTGACCACTGCTTATGCTACGCACCCAGTTAAATAAATCAAAGATTCCCACGGCTAATCTCTCCAAGTATGCAATGTAGCAGAAAGAACAGTAACTGACACTGGCGGTGCCATGAATCCTCACCAGCACAAAGAACTAAACATTCTTTATACCATTGTTCTAACCATGTCTGTAAATTAAGCATACCACACCCCAGCTCGTCTAAAGCCTGTCCCTCAAACAGTAACCAGTCAATGTTTCCAGTCAGCCACTTGGTCATTCGCGGTCTTGATGAAAGGGTTCTGTTCTGCGAAATTGTTTACCGTATTTGCCGGCGTATAGGACGCACTTTTTTCCCCTCAAAATACCCCTAAAATATGGGGTGCGTCTTATGCACCGGTAATCAAAATTATGAGTTGAAATTTCAGTCGAAAACTTTTGGTTTATATCAATATACATATACAGGGTGAATCTGAAAAAGTGGGCAAAACTTTACTGGGTGGTAGAACGCAGCTATACGAGCAATATTCGTCATAGAATGTATGGTCGGAACGCAAGCGGTGAGAAGTTAAAAAGTAGTTTTCCACCGTCACATTTAAAGAATGAACACAAGAAGGAGAGGAGATACTTCAGAAAATATTTTATTAACAGGAATGTAATTGAGGTACATGCTCAAAGAAATTGCTCAAAAGAGCTGCCGCCAGCTGTAATGCAGGCTTCACACCTGCGGAATAGGGACCGACGCACATTTGCGAAGACACCAGGCATTTCCCGAATATCGCTGGCAACAACGGCGATCCTGGCGACTAGATCCATATCGGTTTCAATGGGGCACTCGTAGATTAGGCTTTTCATATGGCCCCACAGAAAAAAGTCCAAACACGAGAGATCCGGCGATCTTGGTGGCCAAGCTATGGGACCACCTCGACCAATCCATCGCCCTGGGAACATTGCATGTAAAGTGTTCCGCACAACTAAGCTGAAGTGTGCAGGCGCACCGTCGTGCTGGAACCACATTCTCGACCTGCTGGGGGTGGGAATCGGACGCAGCAGCTCCGGCAACACCTCTCGTAGAAATGTGTTATACGATTTGCCGTCCAGACGGTGTGGCAGGAGGTATGGGCAAACCAAATGGTCATGGAGAATCCCTGCCCAAACATTTACGGGGAACCGCTGCTGGAACGAATGAGGACGTGTGGCATGCGGGTTCGTAGATGCCCACGTGTGTGAATTGTGGGTATTCAAAACGCCCTCACGGGTGAGAGTGCACTCGTCCGTAAACAGAACATGTGCACCAAAATCCGGCTGCGCTGCATTCTGCTGGAGGTACCAACGTGCGAAATTGACACGTGGCTGATAGTCCGCCGGTGACAACGCTTGTACTTTCTGCGTACGATAGGGGTGCATTCCTTCCTCCTGTAGCACACGGCAAACCGACATTTGGGACACGTGTACTGCACGGGAAACCGCTCGCGTGCTACATCCTGGTCGCTCTTCCACCCTATGCAGAATGTCCTCTGCAAGTTGCAGCGTCCTGACACTCCTTTCACACCCTGCGTCTTCCTTGGCCGCGGCGAAGGATCCTGTTTCACACAGCTGCCGATGCAAACGCTCGGTTTTTCGATCTGGAGTGCATCTCATCGGAAACCGGTCACGGTAACGTCTCTGTGCCTCACTTGCATTCCCGTCCGCCGCACCGTACTCAAAGTGCATATCCGCCATTTCGTGGTTAGTATAACCAGCCATCCTCTCGGCAATCCACGGTAGAAATGCCGTTGGGTGTGAGGACCGACCCTTTTATACCATTTCCAATGCCACCTAGCGGCTCGCCGTTTGCGTTCCGCCCATACTTTCTATGACGAATATTGCTCGTATAGCTGCGTTCTACCACCCCGTAAAGTTTTGCCCACTTTTTCAGATTCACCCTGTATAAGTATTCTTTTGCATTTTGTCCTTTTGTGAAAGAGTGGTTTCAAATAAATCGCTTCCATATTTTTTTTTGTTCTGTTAAAATAATAAGTTGCGTGATGTATTTTATGTTTCACTACTGATAGGGTTGGGTTGTTTTACCTCTGAGTGGCACTTTTTTGCACACCATGGGCTAAATGGCCAGGTCACATGGACCCCGAAGGCTCAGAGAAGGTTGGGGGAGGGGACCCACTGGAACAGCTGTTGAGAGACAGATGGTAGCCTCCCGTCAAGGCCATCCAGCGTGTTCTTTATCGTGCACAGGTTATGTCTCTCCCGCACACGGGGCCACGGCTTAACATCCCATTCGACGGACGGCGGCCTTTCCAAGCCCATCAGTGTCCCCTACTGACCGTGGGCAGGGCGGGGAATTTTGCGGAGATAACTCTCAACGCTGACCCAGCTGGGACTCGAACTTGGGAACTACAGATTACGAGCCTGGCGCGCTACCGACTGAGCCCCCCCCGCCCCCCACTACTGATAGAGGGAGCATTCCAGTAAAATGGACATTCCAGAATAATCCACCGACAGTAAAATGTCAGTGGATCTGACACTTCAGGTGTCAGATCCACTGACACCTGAAGGTTACGATTCATCCAATGTGCGCATGTGTGATCACATTTCACCGGCAAATGTTTTTGAAAAGCGCGAGCATGGTGCGTCGTTACCGATTACAGCGTCTCAAGGCAACCAAAACTTACTTTTAGTACCGAAGAAGCGTTCTCGTGTTTTTGCTGCGAAACATGGCTCAAAAACAACGCAGATTCTGCTATGATATTGCATTCAAGCTACGAGTGATTGAGTATGCTAAAGAACACGGAAACAGGGCAGCAGAGAGGAATTTCGGATCACCGCCAACAGAAAAGATGATAAGAACTTGGAGAAGACAGGAAGAAGACCTAAAAAAAGCTATGCGTAATAAACATAATCTGCGACATGGAATTGCAAAATGGCCGAAACTAGAATTAAAAACTTGGTTATTAGTCCACAGAAGCTCGGGATTTTCAGTTTCTACAAAAATGACAATTCAACAAGCAAGAGTGATAGCTAATAACAGAGGCATCGCTGATTTTACAGGATCAATGTCATGGTGTTCTAGATTCATGAAGAGAAATGACTTACGTATGTGGACTAAAACAAAAATAGCACGAAAGATGCCAACAGAATATGAAGACAAGATTATCGAGTTTCATAAAATTGTCATTAATGCAAGTGGAAATTTTGAACTTTCACAAATAGCAAACATGGATGAGGTCCCACTGACGTTCGATGTACCCTCAAACAAAACAGTAGATTCCAAAGGTGCAAGAAGTGTTATTGTTAAAACTTGTGGACATGAGAAAATGCACTACACAGTCTTGTTGTGCCAATGGAACAAAATTGCTGCCTCTTTTGATTTTCAAAAGGAAAACCTTGCCCAAGGAAAAACTGCCTAAAGGTGTGTTTGTGCACGTTCATCCTAAGGGCTGGATGGATGAAGGGGGGATGAAGTTGTGGATAGACAATGTGTGGTCTAGACGTCCTGGTGGACTGTTAAAGAAACCTGCCTTGCTAATATGGGATCAGTTTCGGAGTCATAGAACAGAAGCTGTAAAAAATAAAATCAACCAACTGAAAACCCAGTTAGCTGTAATTCCAGGCGGACTAACGAGCCAGCTTCAACCTTTAGATGTCTGCATTAATAAACCATTTAAAGGATTCATGAAGGAGAAATGGAACAGTTGGATGCAGTCTACAGATTTTGAAGTGACACCATCAGGAAGAAGGAAGAGTCCTAGCATTTTGCAGATTTGTGAATGGGTCAAAACTTCATGGAATGCTGTGAAACATGAGACAGTTGTAAAGTCATTTAAGAAATGTGGTATTAGTAACTCACTTGATGGCACAGAGGATGATTTGTTATACGAAGACTCAGTTTCTGAAAAAGAGGCTTCAGGTGATTCTTCATTTAGCTCTGGAGATGAATTTCTGGGTTTTGAGGATGAACATTAAAAGGTACCTAACTACAATGTTCCCTAGTTACATTTTTTGTATACATAAATAACTATAAAATGACTACAGCAAATCTTTATGGAAATTCATGAAACAATGTGGAAATTTTTTTCCCTTAAAAATGTGTCTAAAAAAGGGGGTGCGTCTTATACGCTGGTGCTCCTATACGCCGGCAAACACGGTAATTGCTGTAGCTTACAGAGTAGAAGACAACTCTTAAAAATAAAGGAAGATGGCAAGAAGATTTCAGTTATACTAGCTTCGAAGCAGTCATGTACATTACAATAATCGAAATCTGTCTAAAAATTGCATATTGTGGAAAATTATCATTGTCCTATCTAAATTATGCATGTTTAACCATTTGCTAATAAGGTTCCATGTTTGCCGCATTTAGTATTCTAAGATTCACACTATAGTATAAATCCAGAAACTTCAAAAATTTATCTGCAGCAAATGTGAGAGTAAATACTTTAATCCATCTTTGCTATATATAGTACCGAGAAGAAAACTTCTCAAAATCAAATGAAATCGACGAGAAAAAAAAGTATCCGTGCAACAACGGGTTAATATGTATTCTTCATGCATGAAAGAACGAAATTTTTGTTTTAAAACATCTTTATTGGTAACACACTCTAATATTGTATTCTCAAAGCCAAGTTGAGAATGAAACTGGAGACTTGTATGGGGTGATAGAGGATTGTCATTTAATTTATAACTTAATAAGCTTATATGAACCTCAATATTTCAAATACCTATTCATAATTCCATAAGGAGAGAGTTTAACCCTTTCATTTCGAAGAATGGAGCATTTGACCAATTTTTTTTCCTAAAATTTTCGGGCATTTAAAATTGTCAAAAATTTTGTTTAAAAATTGTATGTCTCAAATAGTGTATAATTTAAATTTTCTTATGTTTGGTTAATAAATGTAAGCATATTTTGTTAGGCGCTTTTTGTTTCCTCTTGGTATTCCACAAAACCATAGAGATGAGAGTAAAAGTGCATTTTTTTTTCTAAAAGAATGCATTTTTCTTCAGAAATATTTCTTTCTTTTAGGCTTCAATTTCAACTAGGATTTGCTTTAGTTGGTAGCACCAAGAAATTGCCATATTACCTCTGCTAGTACAACGATACTTGGGTAAATTGCATAATTGAAAACAAATTTACCTTTATTATTACGTATAAGCATATTCTGCTTTTATAAGATTCTAACCGTTGATTCAATAGAAATTCGATTAAAACACTGAGGGTCGCAGCTATGGGGGGGGGGGGGGGAAGCTCTCCCCTAAGTAAATCGAAGTTGGCAAAATTCGAAGCAACTTGGTTAAATCCAAGTGAAAAATTATGATTTCTTTTGTAAAATTAAGAGGAGTTGGCAAAATCGAGGCAACTTGGAAAAATCCACGAGTTGGCAAAATTCGAAGCCAGTTGGTAAAATACAGTCGAGTTCTGAAAATTGGGACTGATTTTGTAAAATTAAGGAGAGCTGGCAAAATCTGAACAACTTTGCAAAATCTTGGGAAGTAGGCAAAAATCGAAGTGATTTGGAAAATTTCAGGCGAGATGTAAAAATTGGGGTTTTATTTTTGTAAAATTTTGGCGAGTTGGCAAAATCTTGGGGAGCAACTTCCACTCGAACTGAATCCTGGGTACGTCCCTGACAGAGACATAATTAAATTTATGTACTTATTTTCTCAGTTAGCAAAAAAATTTTTCCGAGTTGGAAAATTTTCTCAGTGAATAAAAGAAAAAGAACGAGAAAAATACTGCCTGGTGAAAATGCTAATGATGAGTCAAAAGCAATATCTATAGATAACAATGGACTAAAATTTTATTAAGTCTTATTAAGTAACATTATTAATTTATTTTACAAAGTTCTTGATGTTGTAATAAATCAATCACTAGATTTGAATCCATGAACCCAAATATCAGTGCGATTTGACTTCCTCGCAGGAAAACCTTTAGCATCTTCATCTGTAAAAGAATTAAAAAAGGTTGTAACGGATTTGTGCATCGAGTATCCAGAGTCTGACCGGTGCCTATATAATAGGAATGGCTGCCGATTTCCACGAATCTCCGTGTTAGCAAGCGCGCATAAGAACCGTTCCGTGGTAAGCTAACCTACGTTAACGGTAAGTATATAGCGATCTGGTCGAAGTCATATGGTAAAGAAACAGACAGATGGTTAATGAAATATAATAAACTAGAGTCTTTTTTAGAGATACAACGGGAAAAATGATTTAAACTCTCCGTAAAAAAAAATACGTTTAAAAATAATCGTGTTACATTGAAAATTATTACTCATTAAAATCCAAAATTTTCAAGTGTTTGCCCAAAATATTATTTAACGGTAACGGTAATGTTTTTCCAAAGCAATTCTTTATCTAATTAATAATTTTAATTGACTATTGCAATAGAGCTTATTGTTAAGGGAAATGCATGCAATGGATTTAAGCAAGATTATTTTGATATTATTACCCGATTTTTTTAATTAAACATTGGAAAATTTGGTAAAAAATTAATGATTCAAAATAAGTTTTTAAATGCAATAGGCGCCAAGTTTATGCTGCAGTACAGAATTGACTCTTGACGATTTTACATAAAGTAGTTGAATTTTAATTATTTTTCAGTTTAGAAAGATAAAGGAGCTCCATTTAGAATATAGCTCTAAGTCTCCTCTTTAGAACTTTGTTCCAGGGCACCCATTTAGAACTTGGCTCCAGGTCTCCCAATTGCTTAATCCGCTCTGGTTCATACAGATATTTGTGCAGTTCGAAATGCTGGACAAACTGTTATAAACTTCCACATTCCATTAGTCACATACAAGTCTGGTTAAAGAAACGATGTGGGGGGGGGGGGGACAAAGGTGTCCTGGTCCAAAGAAAATGGGCAATATTTTTAATACTAAAGCTACACTATTTTTTCGAGTAATACAGCATTTGAATTAGTGAAAAATTTAAATTGGTAATAACAATATTATGCTCAAAGAAAGCTATAGCATTATCTTTCCCTGTTATTTCAATGGGAATCTAAATACGAAGCTCTATAACAGGGAGGGCCAAACTTTTAGACTCTGCGATCGACTTTTACGACAGAAAATCTTTCGCGATCGGCCATAGTATATAAATCATAATAATGATTTACACTGCTTGACCAGCTAAGCATAAAACAATTTAGCATCAAACATATTGTTGCAAATTTTAAATGTATAGGCACTGACGTGAGTATCAATAAGTATATTTTCAAACAAATTACAATACAAATTATTACAAAAATATGGATGAAACAACTTATAAACAAACTAACTGCTATCGTATATAAATTAATAATCCTTTTTCTACAGAGCATACAAGACCAGCTCTGTCTGTTCTACTAAATTACTACCTCTTCATTTTGTTTGTCATATCTCTTGAATACCTTCACTTCAGCGTAAACAATCCTTCGTCTTTGGTTAGATCACTAGATTTATCACACTAGCAAAACAAACCACCCACGCACACACCACACAAAGATATTTCTTGTTTTTACTTATAGTGCACTGACTCAGACTATCTAAACCTTCTTTTTGATCTGCACAACTTTAACATTGTAATTCTATCATTCTCTTTTTCAGGTCGGTTTTACATTCAAATTCGTTTGTTGTATAATTCTCACGCACAAACAAATGCGAGCGTTCATGCCACGAAGTCACTTCATCTGTCGTAACAATATTAACGTGACATTGCTACATTAAGATGCTTTCCACCTAAAACTGGCAGCTACGCGATCGACTGTTTGGCCATCTCTGCTCTATAGCATCTAAATATTCATTTAATAGAGAAATGTGATGAAGATTGTAGACCCATCAGAGCTAGATTCTTCTCGAGCCGTTCGTGTGTGCAGAAGGGTACTTGTCCCCACAGATAACAAATAGGTAACTCCCATGGTTATAAAAAACGTTCGCAGCGCCTCTATGAACAAGGCCCAGAAGTTCCAAAGAGCCTACCACGAAAAAAAAAAAGCGCCTACAGACGGTTTCGAACCGGGGACCTCTGTGTCCCTGGTCTAGCGACATCGCGCGACGCCAAGGATTGATGCTGAATTCGTTTTTTAGTATTTGTATTTCACTGTAAACTAAATACCGAATATATTATTGTATTTTAGTAAGTCAGTTTGTTTTTGTGTTATAGGGAGACTCAGATTGTATGAGCGATTGTACAAAAATAGAGAAACTAGTTTGGTAAGATGTTTTCGCTACTTCAACACTTGACGGCACTTCACCACCGAGTACCTTTTCCGTCTTTTTCCTAGAATAATTAGAGTGTGATTTGCATATTCATTTTTACATATTAGTGAAGTATCTAGTTTAAAACTTTTTTTTCCTTTCCCGATATTTTACGATATACCAACATATCTTTCGTTCTTCTTTGAAAGTTACGAAACGAGACCGATTAATGGCGGTCTTAGCAAGGCGTGAGCTGAGAGAAAATGGCCTCACGTTAGGTGGCGCTGCGTTACATTTTCACAGAGTAAACTATCTGTACTCTCCCTTGTCAGGATGCTGCTGCTCTCTAGGTGGCCGATAAACACAAACTCAGATTTCACATAAAACATTTGATTTAATGAAAAACTCTGACTGAAGTTAACGATAACCAAATTTATTTAAATTTCGATTTATCATCAATATTCGTTCAGTATTTAAAGTGTTATGGAAGTTGGAAAATTTAATATTAAATTATCTTGTTTTATGAAAATTATTCATAATTATCTAACATCGAAATAATCATTATGCAACTTTTAAAATTTATTAAATGATTTGAAAAAAATACTTATTACTTAAGTTTTAATTAATATTAGAAATAAATTCTTATAGCCCATTATGTTGTTATATTCTAGCTTCCATAATTCTTTAAATACTACACGAATGGTGTTGAAAATCGAGATTTAAATAGATAAGAATATGATCTTTATTTTCAATAACATTTTTTTCATTAATAATTTAGAAGTTACAGAGCTTCGACGTTAGATTCCCTTCACATAACACGGAAATTCTCTAATATTTTGTTAGGGCAGTGTAACTCAGTTCCGTATATTGTAAAGATATTCATTGTTTGGAGCTAATGGGAATAGCTTCCTCTTGCTATTCCAAAATATTATTTATTCAAAAGTGATCTCTGAAATTTTTTCTAATTACTCACGTGAACGTTACATGCCAACATATTAGTCTGGCCACTTGTTTCGCAGATCCAGTTTGGAACAGATTTGATAGAAACTGAGTTTCGTTTCACCAGTTTCGCTTCTACAAAACATCACACAATACTGCATCATCGTTCAGGCTTCTAGTTGAAAACGGCAGAAAGTAGACAGAATAATAAATAAATTACATATCAACAAATCCGTATCAGAATCCAATTTTGAAACTAGTGGTAAACAGCGTAATAACCTATACTGCTGCGAAGCAAGTAACAAGCAAAATAGCGGATCGACATCTCCACAGCGGAAGATATCTAAGTAGCGCTGCTGTCGCTTTATGTCTTGATATCGGCAGGCACCGGTTAGACTGTTTGTAGATGCAGAATGAAATAGAATATTCTAAATATCAAAGAACTTTTCTCAAATTTAAACAACTTGCATCGCTTTGAAATTCATTGTAAAATTAAAACTGTGCGAATCGTATCCAAACCTATTTATAGCTTTGAGAATACTCTTACCACTTCCAGTACCGAGTGATAAAAGGAGTTTTAATAAACTCAAAATAGTAAAAAGTTATTTACCGTCTACCATGCACCAAGATAGACTAAGTGAATTAGCAATCGTATCCATTGAATGCGATTTATTTGAAGAAACAAATATCTCTTTAGTGCGACGATTTATTTTATAGATGCAAGAATAATCATTTATAAATCTATTGGGATTTTTTGTTGAATGCCATACCTAGATTTCCTTCTATAAAAAAAATATTTTTAATTTTAGAAGTCAATACCTTAAAAAGGCACATTTCCGATTTTTGCCACAGGCACCATGAACCCTGGATAGCTCTGGTGTTATGAAACATGGAATCAGGGGCGGGGGGTGTTCGACCAAGTCTAATGTGTTGTTGTGATCTAGAAGCGAGTATGCCTTTAAAATTCAGATAAAACAACGTTGCATAACTTGTAGATTATTTTCCCCCAGTAAGAGAAAAATATGAAGAAAATATATAATACTGCTATAACAAAATTTGGTTATATTTCATGCAATGACCCTTTGGTGATATAATAAAGTAGGATTATCACAGCTCAGTTGAAAACTAAAATTATTACGAGTTCAGACTTTTTCCAAGTACGTCTTCAGATTGTCGAAAAAAAAAAACGTAATTTAGTTATTTTGTTTAAGGCGAGATGTCTATAAGAGCTGAACAGCTCGAGGCCGTAGTAGTGTCACCTCTAATACGAGTGTGATTTTGTAATAAATTGCATCTCTAATATAACGCGGTGTTATGATGCTTGTCGATTATAGGTTGAAGGCAGTGGTGGATTTAATTTTAGACACCACAGGCACGGAAATTATTTCAAGATGCCCCCCCCCCATAGGGAGATTGGTTCGTTAAAAATGGCAATCTTGAAATTATTTCAAGATGCCCCCCCATAGGGAGAATGGTTTGTTAAAAATGGCAAACGTGAAGGCCACTGCCTTCACGTTTCATGATGAAAATTCTAAACTCAAATATTCTGTTTTATGTACATAGTATGTCGAACATAGAGAAAATACATATATTTATATATTTCCGTATATAAAGAAAAAAGTGATCATAAAATGCAAAAAAAAATTGGATAAAATAGAAACAATGCAAAACATACACTTACGAAAATTCAATCAGTCTTTATCTCAAATTTTTGACCAGCAACCACATAAATTTAAATAACATTGTTTTTAGCAAATAGTAAAGATAAATGCCGCCCTTGCCTATCCTACTTTAAAGAAATTTTCAATTTATAAAACTCAATATACAGGGTGTCCATAAATTCTCTTTACAATTTAAAAAATTTATTACAAAGGCAATTGATTAGATATCTTAATCAAATTTGTTCTATGTACTAAGTGGTTATCAAAGTTTTTAATCACATTGCATTTGTGTATTTCAGGTACCACGTTGATGAAAGAGGTATTTTTTAAAGAAACTCTAAAAAATGGCTACTCCTCAAGAGAAGGCACAATTTGTATCATGGTTTATTGAAACGAAATCGGATACGAAGATTCAGCGAAAACTAAGTATGGAAGAGATCCACCGTCACGTCCGTCAATTCGTGCATGGCACAAGAAATTTATGGAGACAGGGACAGTGTTGGATAAAGGGAGGAGTGGACGACCAAGAACATCTGAGGAAAACATCAGTCGTGTAAGACAAGCCTTTAGTCGATCTCCCACAACGTCCATCCGTACTGCTGCCAGACAGTTAGAGCTACCACGTTCAACAGTGCACAAAGTTCTACACAAGAACTTGCGATTGTACGCTTACAATTTGCAACTCTTACAGGCACGCGAGCCAAATGATAAACCAAGACGAAAAGAGTTTGCAGTTAACAATGCTGGAACGAATTTCTGAGGATGAAACGTTCCTCACCCGAGTTTGTTTTAGTGATGAGGCAACCTTTCATGTCTCATGGAAACTGAACACACATAATGTGAGAATCTGGGGATCAGAACACCCCCATGTGACTAGTGAACTTCACCGAGATAGTCCAAAGGTTAATGTGGTGTGGGATCATGTGCAATCGAATCCTTGGTCCATTTTTCTTCAACGAGACATCAATTACGGCAAATGTTTACTTTGACCTTTTGACTGAATATGTAGCACCACAACTAGATGACCTTCAACCAATCATCATTTTCCAGCAAGATGGTGCACCACCACATTGGGGACTGCAAGTCCGTGGGTTCCTAAATCAAACATTTCCAGACCGGTGGATTGGAAGGGATGGCCCAATTCCCTGACAACCTCGTTCACCAGATATCACTCCCCTGGACCTCTTTCTATGGGGTTATGTTAACGTTATCGTGTATCGAACAAAGATATGGGACATCATTGACCTAAAGCAAAAGATCACCGATGCCATTGCCACCATCGATGAGGCTATGCTACAGCGATCATGGCAAGAAATCGAGTACCGTCTTGATGTGCTTCGTGCAACTAATGGTGCCCATATATAGGTGTACTAAATGATTGAAAAAAACTTCAATATCCACTTCTCATTTTGTAATAATTTCCAAATATTTATCGTTTCATTTGATTTTTTAATAAATTTTTTAAATTGCAAAGACTTTATGGACACCTTGTATTGATTTTCTACTGATAGACAAACAGACGAGAAAACGAAAATATTAACGCTCTTTTTTGTTGCTTTTTCTTTTGGGTAAATGAGGTTAAAATGAATGGCAGGTCCCTGGGGGAGGTCTCAGGGACAATCCCATTGTACTTCTCGCCTAGGACAAAATTTGTTTTAGGATCGATCTCTGCCGTATGATTTTCATGCATTTCCCCGGGCCGTTTTTCGCTCCCAATCCGACCCTGCATGCAATGGAATAATAAATCTTTGCGAGTTAAATTGATTAAAACTAATACCGAGGAACGGATCTCCGGCGGGTGGTAAGATGTCCAGCTGCCACGCTCTTTAGAATGTTAATAGCCTGAATGGACGAAAAAAAAAATAGTAAACTTATAAATATCACACATGGTTTGCAAGAACATTTTTTAAAAGTTAATTAAAACGGGAGGAAAAATTATGTACGGGAGAAATGTTTCCGATCAGTTCCAGATCAATTCAGTCACTTCCCATTAATTTTTCGAGATTCATCAAACCTTATATCATCAAATTTCGCTCCCCTCCCTAAAAATTCAAAATGCTTTTACTAAAGTTTCTGAACAATTTATTTGTTGTTTTTTTTTTACCTCTAAGGGACATTTAATGCTCACATAATGAGCAAAATGAGCAGTATTGGAGCACAAGAATCCCAGGCTTAGAGTTGTGTAGAAGGTACCTGTGGACAGCTAATGGAAGACAAGCAGGTCATCCTGTGTTTTTAGGTAGGGTCAAAAGTGTATGGATCTCGTGCTCCGCATCCGAGGGATGGCAGCTTTTCCAAGTCCGTTTTCAACGTATGCACTTGCAGTCCACCAGTCGGCCAAGAAATCTTTTCAAAGAGTTATATAGCACATTACTTTGAAATTTCTTTTAGGTAAAAATAAGAAAAATTTATTTTTCCAAACACATTCATGCCATAAATGAATAATTCGAATGTTGAAATCCTCATAGTTGTATTTCGAACGCTTAATCATTCCTCATTGTGAATGCCATGGTGTAATTAAAACTAATTACATTAAGTAACAAATAAACTAAACAAAATGTATTAATCCAGAAATTTTGCTCTGTACTTAGTGAGTCTACATTGTCATTCTGTATTTTTCCAATGTCTAAGGGTCTCGGAAAGTGCTATTCTTTTTTGCTGGTCCACCAAGAAAAAGTTTGAAAAATCCTATCATACCATTCAGATGGCAGAAGGCAATTGGCTGAGAATTTTCTCAATGCAAGCACAGTTAAGACTTGAACTTGTCAGCACCATCTACCGACCGAGTTAATTCCTGCCGATTTCAGAGAGAAGGGCACTGATACTGTATGGAATTGTCAACGAAGAAAGGAAATGGAGGCAATATCAGTTTATATTGGCTGGAAAAAGCACTTAATATTTCGCTTTAGAACCAATGGTGGTCCCAAGAGGGGTACCTCCCCTCTTGGGACCACCTTTTACACGAAAGGCTGAGAATGAGTGAGAGAAAACATTTCGAAATTCCAATGAGTTCCGATTTTGAGAGTTGCTCACATCTCTCCCCCCCCCCTCCCAGTTTACAACAGGGGTCTCAAACTCAAATCATATAGGAACCAAGGGAAACATGATTATTTACATTGCCATTTTAGTACTTAAATATTACATACTTTCAGTCGTTAACGCCATTGATATAAAGAAAAGATCCTTATTCAATTTAATTGGCAAGAGAAATTACCTGTTGCCCGATCCAATAAAAACGAATGGAATTTCTAACTAAATATTCAAAATTATTTTTGGATAAGCTAAAATTTCGAAATCGCGATGTGGCAGGGCTGTCATTTCTCTAGCCTCGCCCCAGACTGAAAGTAGAATAACTAACAAATGCAGTACGAACGAAAATTTTTGCAGTACTTAAAGAATGGCATCGTAAAAATTTCAAAATCATTAGGTGGGGTACTGATGGTTCACCACTCTCCCCCCCCCACTTTGAAGTTGAATAACTTTTTAATAAATGTAGTATAAACAAATGACATTGCTAAAATTTCGAAAATGCTTCGTGGGGGGGGGGGGAGGTGATAGGGACATATCCCTTCACTACCCTTGAGAATGCTAGTAAGGGTAATGGGGGCAAAAAATTATTAAACTTGTGCATATTTCATGCATTTTTTAATAATTTCTTTAAAGACCTTTAAAATGGAGGCAATGAAATCCAATCTCTTCCCCCTCTCCTTTATTTTTCTCTAGATCTGGGCCTGGCAGCCAGTATACTATCATTGCCAGCAAAAGCTCTTAGTTTGAATCCTTATCACCTTCTAAAGCTAAAAAGATTGATTAATTATAATTATGAGCCATAGCATATCTTTCCTACTAAACAATTTATTTATACATTGAATCAAAAGGAACAGAAATGAAATAAAAGGTCTTGATTCACATTTCATCTCACTTCAAGTGCAGAAGTGATATAATGGAAAAGAAAAAGTGTCTATAATATTCTCCATCATTTCATAAAAATGATAAACACCGTTGTTAAATTTTAGGACACACTGAGTGCAAAGAAGTTTACAATATGACTACAATTACAAATTAGTTTAACCTTCTGAACAACTGTTACTTGCACAGATTACTCGGGAAGTAGGTCATCACCTAGTTCTTCATTATCAAATTCATCATCAATATCTTTTCTTCTTGCAGCTGTTTTTGGACGTTCTTCTTGGGGGCCAAGAGGATCTTCATAAGATGCATCTACAATAAAACGCCACAAACGTTAGTCACTGCAAAGATTAACATGGAAATCACAATATTAGACTGTCTAAATAAACATTATTACATATTAATTAAAGAAATATGATTATGAAGTGTGTGTAAGGCAGTAGCAGATCTCATGCTAACGAGTTCTGTCTGTCAGACAGAATTTCAGAGAGTAGGTCAGTGTGAAAAATTCATCTCTTTACTTGGTTCAAATTCCCATCTTCTGCTCAATGAAAAGTTCCTGGTAACTAGGGTGTAAAAATGTCACCCAGTTCTTGGAATGTTGCAGGCATACATGCACACTTCCGCCCTTCTGAGAGTCTAAGCTACGACAAGTTTAAGAGGCCCCAAAAATTCGAAAGTGGAAATACAATAAGGGTCCAAAAAAACTGGACTGCTTGGGGATTGGTGGGATGATCTGGATTTCTGAATATTCCTGATTCTCAGGAGTAACTCTGAGATTCAAATTTAAGGAGGAGGGACGAAGAAAAAGAAAACTAGGAAATCATGATAATGTTTTTACTACCAAATAATACAGTGCGAATTTATTCTGGAAATCATTCACAAAAGAAACATTTTTATTAAAAAAACTAAAAGAATTTATTCCTTCATTTTGACGACTTCATGCATATCTGGTCCATTATTTGTGGATGGAACACTTGTTCTATCGGTAGACATTTCTACAGCTTTTTTAAGAAAGTTTCTTATGTTTCAATGTTTTCATTCAGTTTAAATGTGGTTTTCTTTCTTTTAACACTACGAACTCTATCTACTTTTGGAGCCATTATTTTGGAGTTAATAAAAATTTGTAAATAGTACATGTAAGTAATCTGCATAAGTAAATGGACTAGGACAGCAAATAATACACTACCACAGATCGAGTTACTTACACATTTCAAAATCGTGAATCATCGCAGATGAAAAGTAGAGTTGCCACATAGCACCATCAACCAGAATTCTCTAATATGCCGAAAAATAATAGACTGCGAAATTCACAAAGTTTGCTAGTATTTTAAAAAGTCCGGATTTTCAGACTTTTACTGTATATGACTCAATCAATAGTAAAAATACCGATTATTTGTTGACATAGAATTCAACCTGGCAAGTAACTGGGAGGCATGGGTTCGAGTCCCACTCATCGGTGAAACACAAGTTTGTCAAAATATATATTGTATTTATTAATCTGAATGAAGGGATCATTAAAAATAAATACGATATTGATGTGATGAAAATATTATACTAGCAATGGTATACAACATTGATTGTGTAAAGCTGAGATAAACAGTGATTTGCATAATAGATTAATTTGAAAAAATTCGAGACACAGTAAACTTCAAACTTAGTGTTTGAGGCCCCTTATAATCATGAGGCCCTAAGCTGTAGCTTAGTTAGCTTATGCATAAGTCTAGCCCTTGTGCACAAGTCATAGGCTCTACCTGCTCCCTAAGTCCATCGTACAAAATTTTAAAATAAGGTGAAAAAATGAATTTCTGTAAATAAATAAATAACAGCTTTTTACTATTAGATTACACATGTAGTTCTCAGTGGTAGCATTTGCATGCATACATACATATACATACAAAACCCTCAACCAACCATTGACTACAGAGGTCCAATCAGGCTGTGTAATTTAGTTCTCTAAACACATCTGTCCTGAGCTACAGCTGATGCATTTGGCCAGTGTAGGCCATTTTAACAGATACTATTTGATACTGTCTACCCACAGCATCCTAGCTCTCCCCCTTATAGCCTTTAGGTACAGTGTTTATAACCCTATTTGCCAATCTATAGTTGTGCATACAGGGAAGAAGGGAAAATGAAGTCTCTCTCTCTCTCCACAATACGCTCCTCAAAAGAGTGAAAAAAAAAAGGCCGATGACGCTTTTGCCTAACTTTATCTTTATTTACAAAGACAAACCACCTAAAGCCCAAGATACTGGTAAACATCTAGAATCAAAGGCATTGTGTTACCTGTTACCACCCCTACAAAGGGTCCACATTTCACTACCATAACTAACTTCAGAGTGCCAAACTATTATATAGCCTAATGTTAGTCTTTTGGTGTATATGCCTAATCCTCCACATTCTCCATAGATTCTTAAAAGTCCCAGCAGCAATCCCTATTCCTCTGTTTACCTCATGCTACCCATCGTCATTATCTGTTACACAGTTTCCAATATATTCAACTTGCTGAACCTTACTATTTTTTTTTATCATTTCAGTTTTCTCTCTATTTATCACCAAACCTACTCTACTACCAGTATTGTCAACAGCTCTAATGAAAGAATTCACTCATCAACAGCAATTCCAAAAGGGCCAATTCAATGGCATAATCTAAATCAGAATAAAACCAAAATCTTCCCGTTGCAGTCAATTTCATATAACATAATCAATAACCAAACTAAAGAGAAGACAAAGTACACCTTTGTCTAACTCCACCAGCAAAGCTAAACCAATAATAGCATAACAAGTTTACTGTCATCTCTCCTATAGTACTAAGATATAGAAAGAAAGTAACTTGATCGGTTCACATCACCGTCATAGTATTGTAACAGTGATTATGTGCAAATGAAATATAAAAGTTGGTTGATCATCTAAAGCAGAGGTTCCGAAACTTATTTGTCCTACTGCCCCCTTTTCAGAAAAAAAAAATTACTCAGCGCCCCACTGAATTCTACCTTCTTTAAGCGAACAAAGAGAAAGATGCAGTGACAAATCTGTGTTCTTTTATGTATCTATATTTCTACTTACGTTCTACAACATAGTAAAGAAAGATGTTGTAAATAAGACACCTTGAAGCTTGAAATTATAAAATTATTTATTAAAATCAATCATAGTAACATTCGCATTACACACAGAAAATTAAGATAACGAAGGATAATTTTATGTGTTTATATGGAAAATAAAGTAATCACTATGACTTGAACTCTATATTACACAACAGATGAAACATGTACGAACGGTTTTTCAAAATTTTCTTATCTTCCCTTCTTTATGCTTCCACCGCTCCCCAATTGCACCCGATGCTACTACTGACTCCCTGGATCGTTCCAGCGTCCCCTAGGGGGCGGTATCGCCCACTTTGGGAAACATTGATCTAAAGGGAAATGAAATAAATACAAATTGGAACCCTATTGATAATATTAATGAAATATGGGCATTCTTTAATTATGAGAATTTCAAAACTCCCTCGTTAAAAAGATTTCTTTTCTTTTGGGCACATTGGACAGAGTAAAATACTATAAGCAACTCCTAGATTTTACACTATTTCTACTGTTTTTCTTTACGTATACAAGGACACGATCTACTACGACCAAAGTCACTGCTGACCACTGCCTCAGTTAGAGATCGCACAACACACAAAAATTTCCCTGCTGGAACTCCCTACTATGCCAGTTACGGCTAAATTTAAAGGGAAAAAGTATATCTTTGTTCTGAAAATTCCATTTTGAGAAATCAAATGACCAAAAGTACCATGCTTCTTGATCATTTTTTGATATCCTTAGGAATTTTCACCTGTCTCATCGACGTTTTCGGCAACAATGAGCTTATACGTAATGCATTCAAATAGATTCGTAAATGCAAATCAAATTTTTCCTGTTTTTGGGCTCTAGGGGGGGGGGGGGGCAATCGTCCCAATTACCCTTCCTGGATCTGCCACTGAATGCAACTCAAATTTAAAATATTGTAATGAAAGGCAAATATGCAATTTATTTAGAATAATTTACTGATGTTTTCAAGAGGGTTCTGGTAAATTTGAATTGTGGTAAATAGGTGTATTTCACAAAGGTAAAAAGTGGATCCTGTATGGGCTATCATTAGTTGTGAAATTTGTAAGATCTTTATAATGGATTTATTTATTGTGGTAGAATATGTGGTTAATATACAAATATTAATTTTATGCACAGTCTATGGATCTGTGTGTTGTTTGGAAGTTAATATAGGTGCATTGACATGGTATTATGAACTGATACAATTCCTTGAGTTATAATGTTGTCAATGCTATTCTGTAAATTTGTGTTTATTGTGTGTAACGACAAGAATTATTATTCATTAAAACAATTTATTCCAAGAAATCAACTGCTTTGTGATTAGATTATTTAGTTTCAGTGATTTTCTTAAGTGCGGAAAGGAAGTGTCTTGTTTACGAATTTGCATTATGTGGACTAGTTGTCTCTGATTGGATTAGTCTATACGATGTCACAAGGCAGCTCTGTTCCACATTTGAAACCATTGAGACCATACGAATCTTTAGAACATTAGTAATTTTCTTGAATAAATTATGGCAATGAATAAAAGCTGTAAGTCAATACAGACAACCAATGTAAATTTACAGTTTCTTTCGTAATAATCATTACTGGAATGGGATTTTTGAAATAGAGGTACCGCAAAATACAATTCTTTGTTGACCCCCCCCCCCCCCACAAAAATTATAAAAATAAAATAAATAACTGTCAAAGTAGCAGACCAAAGCCGAGGGTAGCATCTTGTTTTCTTTTTCCTTTAGTTTTTCTAAATCTACCTCTTTTCATCTTCAAACTAACGGGATGCCAACCTATTATGTCCCACCACTAGTAATATATACTGTTACGGCAAATGAAAGTGCTACAATAAACTTGTGATATGATGTATCGTCTTGATACTCGCGTGAACTACAGTGTGAGAATTACATCACACTCTACTTCGAACGAACTTAAAAAAAAATAAGTTTTTGCAATTAAGAGGAATTGGAGTGCGGAGGAAAACGTAGTTTTTAGTCTCTGCGGTATAGTATAAAGAAGAAACGTTTCTATTTGGTGTGTTCATGAGAAGTTAAGTAAGTTTCTGTTGATCCTGCTGAGGAGGTTTTATGTTAGTCGAACAAGCAGAGCTGATCTCAACTTTTCTGTAGGAAGACTTCATCATTTGATGCATAGTTATCTTTAGTTTGTTTACAAGAATTAGTAAAGTTATTCTCGATAGATTGCAGATTGTTCACAAATATGATTGTACCACTTATCAACTATTGTAAAACGCCTTAATTTTATGCTTTGAGTGTATATAGTAGGAATTATTGAAGGAACATCTCTTTGTATGAATAATAAGGTGCTAATTCTCCTGAAGATTTATTTTCATACCGATATAGATTTATGTTAGTTGAGTTTACATAAATGTTTTCATTCATAATTTGTAATAAATTATATTATTTTAGAATTATAATTGTTAAATACAATTTTAAAACTCAGGTTCAGTTTCCATCCGTTTAATTCATAACAATATTAATTCAACCCAATGTAAAACTGCACAATCCTGTACGAATTATATTCCTTCCTTTATACCAACTCAAATTCGAAGCAGCAGCAGTGTTTGATTTCTTAAAACCTCAGCTTATATTTATAACAAATTTATTTCCAGAACAATAAAAATGATTTTGACAGAAAATGAGTTCGTAGAAGCACAAAATACCTACAAGAAGGGCTAGTGCAGGTTAACCAACCATCTTATACAAATATTCACTAGTCTAGTATTAATAGCAAATTTCGAGACTTTAATTTTTAATGCAATACAGAATACATGGTGGAAAGCCATGTAAAAAATCTGGGAGCAATACAATAGATGTGAGAAATTATATAATAAATATCATAAATGAATTATATATATATACACACACACACTAAGTGAAAATATTTGCAATGCAGTCCCTTCTGCTTCTGAACATAAAGAAACTAGTATAGCATAAGCCACAATATATAATAGAAATTTTATTACACATGTATATATATATTCTTTTCCAAGACAATCAATGTTCTTTTTGTCACCAAGGGCAGTGTCAGGGGTTAGGGAGAAAAATCACCAACACCAATCCTGTCTAGTTGGTTTCTCTATATACAAAAATGTACTGCCCACCTATTTAGAAACCCATGAGCCACCACATTAATTAGCATTTAGAATTTGTAATTTTTAAGTCAAGTTTCTGCTGTTCTTGCAAAGTTCAATTTTTCTTAGTAGCCAGTATATAATGCAAACTGATCTGGAAGGATTCAGTCTCAATTTCAGTGATTAAAATAAACTATATTTGCTCTGAAAAATTTTTATTTAATTTCTTAACAGCTGTTTACCCATTTTTAATTATATATTTATCAGTTTTTCTTTAAATTATCTGTGTTTCAAAGCAATATAATTTTTTGTAATACTACTACCTTAGTCTTAGAGTTTGCTGATTGGAAAAAAAATCAGCATTGCATAAATCACCAAACAATTTTGAAAAATTTAAATATATAAAAGATATGAGCAATTAGAGAAACATTTATGAATTATATATATATTAAAATAATTAAATGCTTCACAAAATACAGCAATTAAAAAAAAAGCTTATAAAATTTTACTTTCCTTTTTCAAATTTTTTATCCCCAATTAAATGTTCTTTCACAGCTGGGACTTGAACCTGGGAACTACAGATTACGAGCCTGGTGCGCTACCGACTGAGCCACCCCTGCCCACACATGTCTAAAGAAATGCACCATTAAAACAAAAGTTCTCTTTTCATTAAATATTTTATTTTTTAGAAAATCCAAAATTAAATGCTGATTAATTTGGCATACAACATGACATAATTCCTTTCATTAGTTATTTGACAAAAGGGTTAATTTTTTTTATTTTGATGGAACACAAGTTGAGAAAAAGCCTTGCCACAGCACACAATTCAGTTTTTCAGGCCTTGCATGGTAAGAGTTAAGGGCAGTGGGGTGCTGCAGCTGGCTCATGCGAGCTGATTGTTAAATTTTCAAGAATTTTGTGAGCCAGTTGTTAAATCGATTATGGTTACAAACTATAAAGTGTAGAAGAGCAGTGCACACTTCAATCCATAATGGCTAGTGGCATTTGAGCAATAAATTTGTATATGATGATACAGAAAATCCAGCCAGGGAGCACTTATATTAGCATTCTTTGTGCTTCCTTTCCCCCACCCCCTTTTTCCTATGTGGCAGACTCTATAGGGATTATCTAAGAAAAAGCAGCCCAGGAAAAATTAAGCGGATGTTTGTTGATAATTGAATTCATTTATACTTTCAGGGGGTTGTAATTCTCACAAAGGAAGAACCCACTACATAGTTTCCAGAGAAGGTGGAGGGCAGGAGGAAGCATGATTGATGCCGTTCACACTACAAGTATATGACCAAAGAATAGTATGACACTCTCTAACACTAGGCAAATTATCTAAGCAATTCTCTACTGAGAAGTACTGGCAAATTCTGGGCAACACTTTGGCAATAGAAGTGCCATTGGACTTGACTTAATAACCAACTCGACAGCCATCTGAATTTCAGGAGCAAGCAACAAAAACACTGTCCAGAAAATATCAGCGAGCGTTTAGTGGTGCAGAAAAATACAAGGTAATCACTAGTTTTTTTTAATTAAGCAACGAATTTCATTTATCTCATCTACTTATTTTTATTATATATAAATTAAATAAGTATGTATTAAATATATATATATAACTACTATATTAATTGCATTAAAAATTAATCATAAATGATTTTTCAGATTCTAATCCCAAAAATGTTGCAACGACATAGTGATTTATTTTTTTAAATGTGAAGAAGGTGAAAATATACGCAGAAAATAAAGAGAGTAATGAAAATCATTGTGGAGCATCAAAGTAAATAGAACCAAATTTCGAATGAGTTGAAAGAAATGTTGAAAATTGGTCACCAATGCAAAGTTCGTGACTTTCATTATTCACCAATTATCTTCCAAATTTGTCAGTTAAGAAAAACCATCATGCTTATCATTGAAAGAAATAGATAATCTATTCTTCCCGGATTTTTGTAACGAAAAACAAGTGTGTTTACAAAATAGTACAAATGGCTTGAAGTAAAAAAAATGTAAATTAAGAGGTAAGAATTGTTCAAAAGTATTTTGGAGCAACAGCAGAAAAACATGTCAAGTGTCCAAAGAATGGTGAGTATCTTTAATAATTCCCATATGGCAGTAAAAGAATTCTCAGCAAGTTTCTCTACGAAAAACAAAATTTGGGAATGCAATGTTTCTATGGTCCATATTAAAATTCAAGATTTGTGAAAAGAATCAGCTAATGACTCAATTTCAAATTTAGCACCCAAATTAAATAATAAAATTATTGATACTACCATAAAAGTTTTCAATACTGTTTATAATTTGGTAAACGTAACAGGCCTTTATTCGATTGAATTTAATGTTATACGATCTTTAGCTGTATTACATTCTTAAACTAAATGTCTTGAGGCAGTTATCAACATTATTTCATCATCTAAGGTATATTAACTCTTGTGCAATATCCTGATTATATCTATTCTATTTTCTAGTACCTTAAATTGTCCTTTACAAGCAAAGGTGATGAAGGATACGAAAAGTTACTACCATTTCTGAACATGGACAAACACTGGTTGCCTCCAGATGTTAATCTTTTTAGGTTACTGTTGTTCCTTTTTCATCGTTTGAAGATGACGCTTTTTCTAAGACAATTACGTTTCCCAGTCCAGTTTGGATTCTCTCATGCACTTGACATTGAATATTCTTCAACTGATCTTTTGTTGAGTGTATAGCTGTGGTGCTTGATGGTTTTGGTTGTTAACTCATGCATACCTTTTAAGTTCCAGCTCAGATTGGTTGAAGTTAAGGTGACTGTGGCACACTCTCAAGAACTTTTAAAACTTTAAAAAATGTAAAGAATCATTAAGGTGCATTCAACTCAACAGTAAAACATTTTAAAAACGCCAACTGACTTCACCACACGTTTCACCCCCTCCTTTCCTGGGGCTTCCTCAGGTATGACTGCAGTGCCATGGTAACTAGAACTAGTTCGCAAACAAACTAGTTCACGCAAACGATTCCCTATAGTGAACAAGTTCGTCTGTTGGAGAAATAGTTCTTTAGTTTACTAATTCCTGTTTCAGACGATAGATGGCAGTGCTTTTTGTTCTCGAACTAAATGGTCTCTAGTTCACAAAATCATTACAGATAGCAGTGTTTCAGTTCACGAACAAAACCGGTGACTAAACAGTCTCTAGTTCACTAATTCCTGTTTCAATCGATAGATGGCAGTGCTTTTAGTTCACAAAGAAGTGGTACGAGATGTGTGGATCAGATAATTTCACTTAGGCAGATTATTGAGAAATATTTGGAGTTTCAGAAACCTTTGGTTGCTAGCTTTGTTGATTTCAAAAAGGCTTTCGACTCTGTTGATCATCAGAATTTGTGGTTGATTGTAAGATCATATGGTATACCTAACATAATTAAAAGTTAACATAATGAAAGCTCTCTGTAATAACACTGAATCGTGTGCGAGTTGATAAGGCTTGTAGCAATTGGTTTAGCATTACTTCTGATGTTCGACAAGGGTGCATTTTGTCTCCTTTTCTCTTTAGTTTGGTTATTGATTATGTCATGCGAAATTCACTTCAAGGGAAAGATTTTGGCCTTAAATGGTCTGGAGATATGAAAATTTCTGACTTAGATTTGCTGATGCTTTAGCCCTTTTGGCAAATGATGCTGATGAGATGAACTCTTTCTTTCGAGCTGTTCATGAGACTGGTAGTAGAGTAGGTTTAGTTATAAACAGAGAGAAAACTAAAGTGATGAAAATTGGTCAAGCAGGCTGTGATACAGTTAATCTAAATGGTTGCAGTCTTGAGCAGGTGTCACAGTTTAATTATCTTGGGAGCTATGTGAGAGATAATGGTGATGTACGGCATGAGATTAACAGAGGAATAGGGATTGCTACTGGGACTTTTAAGAATCTATGGAGAGAGTGGAGAAATAGGCGTATACACCTAAAGACTAAAATTAGGCTGTATAATAGTTTGGTTCTTTCTAGGATTAGTTATGGTAGTGAAACTTGGATGCTTTGTAAACAAGAAACTAGATGCTTTTGATTCTAGATGCTTACGCAGTATCTTGGGCATTAGATGGTTCAACTTTGTAAGTAATGATGAGGTTAGGCAAAGGAGTAGCAACCTCCTTTGAGCAGCATATTATGCGGAGACTCCTTTGGTTTGGTCATATTGTCCATATGGATAATTATAGATTAGCGAATAGGGTTATGAACAATGTGCCTAAAGACCTCAGAAAGAGGATGTAGTTGGCAGAAATGTCAAACAGAACCTTGTTAGAGTTGGTGTGCAGTGGCCAGATGCAGCAGATGTAACTCAAGACAGATATGTTTGGAGAACTAAATTGTGCAATCTGGTTGGACCTCCATAGCCCATGGCTGCTTGAGGATGATGATGACTATTCAGTCAAAACTCTTAACTCCTGTGAATCATTCATTCTCGTTTACATGTTTCTTTTTTGAAAGAATTCGTTTATCTCGTGATAAACGATATTCATTTTTCACAATAGAATAACACCTGAGCAATTAACAGTAAGACTAATTGAAGCAGTTTATTTAAAAATGAAGGAAATAAACTGTTTAAAATGCTATCTAATGGGAATGGAAAGGAAATTGGACTATAGGGTTGAAAATGGAGAGAGGAAGAAATGAAAGTTGCATTAATTAGAGTGGAATCAAAATAATCGCTGTGAATGATAATTATTATTTAAATATTTAAAATAAAATGTTTTATAAGTATACTTTATATTTATTAAACTTAATCATTTTTATATTTCTGAAATAATTTAAAATAGTTTACCACGATGATGTTGCCACGATTGATATTTTTCAGCTAACTGGGCCTTGGGAGCTATTTTTTGTTACATTGCTGCTGTTTTGAGCTCGTTTTAAGGAGAACATTTACCCTTCTGTTTTAGAGGGTAGTATGTAGAGTTGTTGCTACGGATAAATTAAAAATTCTTTTTTGGATGGATAGGCATTGTTGAAATATAATTAATCGCACTTCAGTGCTATAATTGCCTCCTGTAACGGTGAAAAAAGTTGAAAATGGAAAAATTTAAGCAACTATTTCAAAACGATGTAATTTGGTTACAAATTTGAAATTTTAGTGGTGTAATAATGAAAGTCACGAACTTTGCATTTACGACCAATTAATTTTACCCTTTACCCTTTTGAGAAAGAATCAGAAATTTTTAAGGGATAATTGTTTGTTTCTAGAGATAAAATTTTTTTGGGTTAAATAGGTATTGATGAAATATTACGATTCACACTTTTGGAATCTCCCAATAGTTTTATTTGCGCCCTTTAACGTTGGAATGATTCTCTCATAAAACACTGGCATAATTTTTTTAAATATTTGGATGCCTTAGCTTTCTATTGAAAAATGCAACCATCAAATATGCTTTGTCAGGGAGGAATCTGGGGGGGGGGGGGGGGATAATGATCTATTCTCCTTACCAACATTCTCACTGGGTGAGAATGTTGGTAAGGAGAATAGAGGAAAAACTTGTTAAAATTTATGTACATTTAATGCATCTTTAAAGAATTTTTTCAAGACCTATAAAATGGAGAGGAAAATGTTATTCCACAATTGAAATCCACTCTTCCCCGCCCCCTTTCATTTTTATCTACATTAGAGTCTGCACTCTTTATACAACAGTCCATTCCGTAATTACAGAAGTTAGTAGGAGATTAAATGTTCTGAGAAGCATTTTTCTAATCGAAAATTTATATTTTTCGTTTAACAAGTGCAAAAACATTTTTTTTACATCTACATAAACATTTCTGTTTATAACATTAAATATTAATACCTTCTCCAAAATGGAAATTGAACTGAAAAACTCCTTAAGTGATGTAAAATATATGCCATCGTTATAGTTTCAGAAAAATTATGAAGTGCAGTTGGAAAACCAGAAATGTGATGCACTTGTTTTCTCCTGACGAAATTTACATAGGTCACATTCTAATAATTCATATGACTGGTACCTTGTGTCATGAATTAATTCGTTTCAAACTAGTTCACCTTAGTGAACTAGACTTCCCATTTTTAATGGTAACTGCTAGTGGTTTTGATCTCTAACTCATTGAGATGGTTCTGCACATTCGTGTTGTAGCTTGTTCACGCAACAGGAGATTCCATGCTGCAGGCAGGGTGGGTATCTCTGCATTGCACAGTGTTTCTTTATGTAAATTTATCATTATAGTTTCGGCATACTGCAACTGAAATTTAGTTGGAGGTGCTATTATGGGTTTGTATTGAAACTTGTTTACTTCAATATTATTGTTGTAACGCTCCAAACAAATGCAAAATACTTGAAGTTTTATGCTCTGGATAGCTTAGACGGGCGCCAGGCAATAATTAACAAATTGCCAAAAGCAGAATAAGTTGATAATAAGTTGATTTAGGATTCAAATACCAGCGAACGTTTATGAGTAAGAATCAAAATAATTGTCAAGTAATATAAAAAAAATCCTTAATTCGTGTTGCTCAAGAGAAAAAACTGTACAGACTCAAAAGGTTTATAACAAAACAGATTTATTTCCAAAATAATTCAACTCACCAGTACATCAATGAAGAACACATAACTCCAACTCCTGTGCTACACGCACTGTGCTTGGTGCTACGCACCTTGTGCTTGTGCACTCACTTGTGCTTATGCTACTCTTTCTACTACTCTACTGCTTATGCTACAGCTTAAGCGACTCGTAGGTCACCGGTTTTTTGACATGAGGCCGGCGCATGCCGGGAAAGACATTAACATACTATGACGAACGACGCAAAAGCTATGATGCAAGAGGGGGCGTGTCCTTGGCACGCGCTTTAACGGTACAGTCGGAAGATCGGAGTTGCAGCGCATGCGCAACTCCTAGAAACTTGGAAATGAGTGATGCGATGCCAAAAAGGAAATAAAAATCCCCAAAATGATAAATATAACGTAAATTAAACAAAACTGGTTAAGGTAAAGCAAAAGTGAACGATGGGGCATCACATTGTCCAATATTATTTGTGCAAGGGCTGTGTTCGGTTTTTATGCTGAATATCATTCCAATGTTCCATCATATGCTGCTCATATGTTCGATAGGTTTATCCTAATTATTTTTTCTTTCTAACTTGTTTGTAGGATCAAGTATATTTATGTTATATACTCCCCCACCCCATAGTTACTTTATCCCTATCATTAATTACCAATTATTGGGTATTGTATGTGGCAATTATATTTATTTTTTTAATATGAAACTTAACGTTTATAATATAAAACTTAACGTTTTAGTAATTCCAGTTGTATATGGTAAGCTATGTGCATATTTGTAGTGTTAGTTTGCTGGTTAGGTTGGGGTTGTGAATCCCGATTTTTTTTTCTAAACTTTGCATTTCTTTCTAATCTCTGTATTAATTTCCTGGGATATCCTGCTTCTTCAGCTATTTTATACATGAATTCCAGTTCCCTTTTTAATGCATTTTTTTGTGTACTATACTGATTTGATATTGAATGGTATTGGAATTACAAGAAAAAAATGACGTAAATATAGTATTTGCATATACGATACAGTGCAACAAGAGTAGTAGAACATATCACAAAAGAAATTAAAATGAAGATATTTAAGAATATTATCGAAGAAAATACCAAAATCTGTATCATAATTGGTAAGGCATCTACACTTAAAAAAAAAAAGCACCCCTGTGATTTATCTCCAGTGCACAATTCAATCCTCTCCCATATCAGTAACGTTATTTGTTACTTTAAAGAATTAGTGTTTACTAAGCAGAGTGCATTTTTAATACATTATTATCCACTGTAAATAATTGTGACTTTAATAATGAATATTTGAAAGTGAATTTAATAATTAATTAAATTATTTCTAACTCACTGATACACTATAAGTGTATCAGTGAGCCAATACTTTAAAACCACCTCTTTGTTATGCAAAGAAGCACACATGCAGCCAATCAGTGTCACATGCCAAGGTTGTGAATGATATACATAATACCTGGGTCAGAGCTCTAACAGGCAGTATTTCGTTTTGTCTCAACATAGAAAAAGCAAAGGATTTATCTGATTTCGACAAAGGTTCATTATCATTATGGCAAGATGCCTTGGTAAGAGCATCTCCAAAACAACAATGCTGATAGGCTGCTCACACTATACCTATCAAAGATGGTCCGAAACAGGCGACACTTCAAGCTGTCAACAGGCGAGGGCCAGCCACACCTCATTGATGCCAGAGGTCAACACAGGCTATCTCGTCTTGTCCGCAGCAACAGAAGGGCTACTGTGGCTGACATTATCCACAATTTCAATTGTGGTAAAGGACCCAATGTGTCCAAGTTCATGTAAGCTCTTGGATATGAGTCTCCGCAGCCGCAGACCCATTCATGTGCCTATGCTTACAGTCATCAACACTTGCAGTGGGCACATAATCATCGACATTGGACCAGAGAAGACTGGAAGAGGGTTGCATGGTCAGACAAATCCTGTTTCTGTTACACCATATGGACGGATGAGCTCATGTGCAACATTTACCCATGGAAGTCTTCTCACCTGGATGCATTGTGAGATGGATCCAGGTGGCTGGAGAAGTGTGATGATCTAGGCAATATTTTCTTGGGAAACACTTGGACCAATTATCCCTGTAGAGCAAACTTTGGTAGCTATCATCTACCTGAACATCGTGGCTGACCAAGTACACCCCTTTATGGTGACTGTATTCCCTGCTGGAAATGGTGTCTTTCAACAAGACAATGCCCCATGTCACACTGTGAAGAAGGTTCAGGAATAGTTCCTAGAACATGATGAAAAATTCCATTTATTGCCATGGCCTCCAAATTTACCAGACATGAATCCTATCGAGCATCTGTGGTGTGATTTAGAGTAATGGGTACGACTAGCATCACCCCATGTAATTTACGGGAACTGTGAGATCTTCTGCTGCAGTAATGGTAACCAAATATCAAGCAACACCTACCAACATCTCGTTGAATCTATGCCTCATTGGGTGAGAGCTCTTTTGGCGGCGAGAGAAGGACCTACATCATATTAGGAAGGTGGTTTTAATGATTTGACTAATCAGTGTATATATATATATAACTCATCATGCACTATAAGTGTCCCGTACATAAAATGCTTCTCTCAATTGATTAATAAAATTCTTCAAACATATAATTTAAATAACCCTAGTACTAATACTATAAAATTATTAACGATAAATTATTGGGACAGAATGTACCCCTATGATGGAATTTACTTGGTACAAATAGATGACCCTCATAATATATTGAGAACAAAAATCAATATATTGGTAGAACATATAGAGCCATAGAAAAACGAATAGTGGAACATAAATATGACATTCAACACCAAAAATGCCATACTGCATTATCCCAAGCTATAATACAATATAAATTACTCATAAATAAACTGGATTATAAAATAATAGCCTCCCCCACCCACTCAATATCAACTAAACTTTATGGAAAGTCTAATAATACATTTGCATAAATAAATCTTATGTAATACTGATGCAACCTCTCTACCGGCAGCGTGGAACATCCTTATGCATAATTACCAGTTAAAGCACAACTCACTGCTAGAAGATTGCCTTATATATATATATACACCTAGCTCACTTTGGAACAGTTCACTGTCTGACGACAAAACACGTTTCAACACAGGTTTTTTTTAACTGTTAATATGTTTTAATAAAAAGTTTGATGTATTCAGTTGAAAAGATTTGTTTTTAACTTTCAAATGGCTTTAAATAACAATTATGCTCGAGCTTTAAACCTAGAACTAGTGATACTAAATGGAATAGCTGCATGTTAGTATTGAGTATAAGTCAACAGCAAGTACCTGTAAGATAGTAAAAACATCTAAGGCAACATCAACTCTAGCATCTAGTAACGAGCATAGTGCTTACCTAAAATAGCAAAGTCGTCATGTGTCAAGCATACTGTGAACAAACAGGACTGTGTTTCTTCATGAATGTGTTGAGTGTACCAGCCAAGTTTACAGAACTGCAAACATCTGCTTCAAAGGACATACAACTAAGCAAGCATAACATGCCAGTAGAAAATATGCGAGTATAAATAAGAACTTTTAAATACTTGAACTAGTATCACTTAGCACTTCTTATGCAGAAGTACTATTGTACTTAGGATAATAAGCTAGAACTACTACACATTGCATATTGCAACGATGTATGTTAAAACATGCTAATGAGTAACAAGGGCATTTGAATTTTTTTAATGTGCAATAAATTTTTTTCTGGTGGTGCTAATACAATATTGGGAGGAAAGTCTGGAGTAGCTACTAAGTGTGTTAGAAAATTTTCCTAAGAGCGTCCTTTGGCACTGTTTAAATCATCAATTGCAATTATCACTCGATGATGCAAATATCTAAAATAAAACAAGTTCATCATTTTAAAATATTTTTAGATAAAATTTATTCTATTTATCACCAATTTAATAAAAATCAAACCAAGCTGGAAACTAATTACAGAACTTGAAATTGAAATTATTAAAATTTGTTGTGTACTGGGTTCACAATGAGTGGCATGCAGTTTATGAGCTGCTACAGCTATATAGCACGCATATCCTGCACTATATATGCATTTTCAAGTTCTTATTCTGGTCTGGCAGAGAGATCAGCTAACATTAATTTTTTGCAGGGCGTTGCTTTAATGATAGACATTCTTGAAGAATTTTCATTACTTTCAACTGCACTTCAGTCAAGATCAACTAACATTCAGAAAGTGCAAAAATTAATCAAATGCACAATAAGAGAGTTGAAAATTTTAAAGGTTGGTGTTAGAAAACATGAATCTGAAGTTAAATATTTGATTAAATCAAAAAAGTTTAAAGATATTCCATTTAATAAAAATAATAAATTCATGCTTTTCCTAGGAATATGTTACTAGAAAATATAATTCAATGCACGAATTTATGTCTTTCATGAAACAGATATAATGACGAAAACATTGTAAATTATTTCGATTTATTATAATTCATAAGGCCTATTTGGCCTTATGAAGAATTAACTTCACCATGGATAGTTGGAGAAAAACATTGAACCATTTAGATTAAATTTTAAAGTATGAAATTCATTTGAAGGATTTTTGCGATTTTGTAGATAGCATTGTAGAAGCAAAATATGTTTCAATCCCTGCAATTATTCGAAAAGCTAAAAATATAGTTATCACTATTGCAGTAGTGCTGAAGCCAAAAGAGGTTTCAGTTTAATGAACATAATTTGTACAAGGGTGAGAAAAAAGTTTAACAATAGATCACATATCAGATTTAATGACGACAAATTTATTGGGAAAAGAATTAGGGATTGAGATGCAACTCCATTTGCCAAATCATGGTTGAATCACAACCACAGATTAGTTACGGAACAAGAGCTCGGCAAAAGTCAATGAAAATATTTTGCAAAAATTAATTGGCTATATGGAAATTACAATAAAAAAATTAATATTTCATTATTGTATTATCAGTATGTATTCATAAAGCTTACAATAAATATATACACACATTTTCTTGGTCTGTTTAGCAAGCTGGTTATTAAAAATTTACCAACACATCACTGGTTAAGAGCAACACACATTGCAATATGACACATTTAACAATGTCAGCTTCAACTGCATATCATATAGCTTATACAATTCTATTGTGACCCAAATCGTTTTTTAAATATCTTCACCTTTATGTTGACATAATAAAAAGAGTTCTGTGGCTAAATGTGTATAATTATTATAGGGAGGGTAGAGGTCTGAAATTTCTGCCTTAAAATTCTCCAAATATTCTAACTCTCATAGACTTTGAAACACTGCTCTATCATTGTTTAGTGCATCCACTTAAACATGACACTGCACAAACTATTTTTTGGTTACATGATAGTTCACAAACAGAAAATGCTCTTCTAAAAGTCATATAAATGTCCATGGTGACTAATATTTGGAGCTGTCAAACCTTATCTCAGGCAAAGAACAATGAACTGTGAGTCTATACTGACTAACTGGTTCGAGAGGGTACATAATAGTATGTTTTATCACTCACTGCTCTTTCACTATTTTCTGTTGCAACAGATCATTCAAAGTTTCTTTCTTTGTTTGCTAATCTGTCACTATCAGTTAAGTTCTGAACTTCGGTTGGTGTTGTTCCCCTTACAGGACTATATTGGTTAAGTAAGTCCTCTATAATTTTGGCTTCTTTCACTATGTCTTGCAAACTTTGCATTAATCTTCCTACAACTTCAGGAATCATCATGTTGAAGCCATATTAGTAGTAGCAGACATATTTGCAATCTGCTAATTTTTGACCTATCAAATTTAGAATTTTTTTGTTGAGCAGTAAGCTCAAAAGTACTATTGTACAACTAAGCACTAGCCTTTCACTGCAATTTTGCTTATAGCTACTATATTCTAGTGAGTGCTCTTAAAAACACTCAACAATAATATAAAATCTCTAAATGCTTATACTAAGCTTGGGTAATAAAACTGCTAAATAAAAGGTTGTGTTCAGACATTTTTCACTCACTCACAAAAGTTACTTTTGTGAGTGAGTGAGTGAAAGTTACTTTTAATACAGTAAATGCAATATTTAATTCAGCTACAGCAATTGTTGAAAAATTCAATTCCTTTGATCTTAATAAAATGTTAAGCTTCTTGGCTCAACAATTAATAGCAGCTTAGTCTGCCATTAAATCTAGAATCATTAACACCTATGAGTTCTCAAACACTTATTAAACTTGGACAATCATGCTACTTAGCAAACATCATCATCATCCTCAAGCAGCCATGGGCTACAGAGGTCCAACCAGACCGTACAATTTAGTTCTCCAAGCAAGTCTATCCTGAGCTACATCTACTGCATCTGGCCACTGCACACCAATTCTAACAAGGTCCTGTTTGACATTGTCTGCCCACCGCATCCTAGGTCTCCCCTTCTTTCTGAGGCCTTTAGGCACACTGTTCATAACCCTATTCGCCAATCTATAATTATTCATATGGGCAACATGGCCAAACCAACGGAGTCTCTCTCTGCACAATATGCTGCTTAAAGGAGGTTGCAAACACCTTTGCCTAACCTCATCATTAGTTACAAAGTTGAACCACCTAATACCCAAGATACTGCATAAGCATCTGGAATCAAAAGCATCTAGTTTCTTGTTATCTTGTTTACAAAGTGTCCAAGTTTCACTACCATAACTAACCCTAGAAAGAACCAAACTATTATACAGTCTAATTTTAGTCTTTAGGTGTATATGCCTATTTCTCCACACTCTATATAGGTTCTTAAAAGTTCCAGCAATCCCTATTCGTCTGTTAATCTCATGCCGCACATCACCATTATCTGTTACATAGCTCCGAAGATAATTAAACTGTGACACCTGCTCAAGACTGCAACCATTCAGATTAACTGAATCACAGCCTGCCTGACCAATTTTCATCACTTTAGTTTTCTCTCTGTTTATAACCAAACCTACTCTACTACCAGTTTCGTTAACAGCTCGAATGAAAGAGTTCAACTCATCAACATCATTTGCCAAAAGGGCTAAATCATCAGCATAATCTAAATCAGAAATTTTCGTATCTCCAGTCCATTTAAGGCCAAAATCTTTCCCTTGTAGTGAATTTCGCATAACATAATCAATAACCAAGCACTTTGCAAACACAAACACACTTATAACTCCAAATTCTTTAGGTCATAAGCAAAAAATAGAGGACATGAGAAGGCAAAGTTATTTTAACTCCATTTAAACAAATGTAATTAGAAAAGGAAGAAAATTTTACTTTCCATAAATTTTGCCACACTAAAAACTTTTTGTATGATTATATTCAATAAGAAACAATATTCAAAGATACACTGATTATAATCTTGATATGAGTGAAATGTATCACAAGATATATCTTTCATATTATAGTGACTGACTGTAGTCTTAATGAATTGCACTGTTAGTAGGTTACTCTAATTGGCTCACAAAATTATTATAGTTTTTCATATATTTTTCTATTATTCATATAGAAACAATAAAATATACTATTTGGTTACTTATGGTAATGATGTGAACAGAAAAATAGCATCAAGAAGTTATAAATCATTTCAGCAAATATGCATCAGTCAATTGGGCTTGAATGGTATCAACACAACATGGCATGCTTATGTTTCCTGATAGAGCAATGCATCAAAAGAAATTAATTTGTAATTTGAAAGGAGTGAAAGCTGGACATAGGACAGTAATGAAAGATCTCCATTTTCCTTTACACTTTCTGATCTTTCAAAAAAGAAGTCTGCACTTACCTTTGATGAACTGCTGATACATCTCGATTCTTGAATGATACCACTGATAAATCCATGCTCACAACAAAAAACAAATGCAATGACTTCCCATCTATTATAAAACGATTAATTAAAAATGTGATTCATCATAAAAAAGTTATAAATGAAACCGGCTTTAATTCGTTGTTGACACTAAGCTGTACATTATTTCACTGGAATATCTTTTTGTGTGATTAATTGTTATTGCTCAATCAAATTAACGAATTTAATTTCTTAGAAATATAACTTATGAACATGAAACCTTCATCGTGATTTCTTTTAATGTTACAATCACATAATTGCTTTTTCATATGGACAATTTTGCTGATGCGACTGTAAATGTCTTGTGTCTTGAGACCTATGAAAATATGCATTTTCATCATTCAGAAAGTAAAGAATGTTTGAGCATAGCGTCTGCGCAGGTTCCTGGCCAGGGCTCAATCAAGGTCTGCCAGGCCCAGTGCGGTATTGGCTATCTCCAGGCACCATTGTCAGGTGTGTATTATTCATTTGTGGTTAGCTACGATCTTTCAAAATGAACACATGCATTGAAAATCCCACTGAATGTGAAGTTCGATCAGTTGTCCATTTTCTCACTGCTGAAAACACCAGGCCTATTGACATTTATCGGAGACTTGTTCAAGTGTATGGAGAAGGTGTTATGAAATGAATCCAGTGTCAGAAAGTGGTGCATAGTGTTTAAAAACGGAAGAACAAACGTTCATGACAAGGAACGGTCAGGGCGTCCCTCTCTCATCACAGATGAACTAAAACGAAAGGTTTATGATATCATTAAAGAGAATTGACACTTTACAATTAGCAAAGTGCATGAAAAACGCCCTGAAGTTTCTCGTACACTTGTGTACCAAATTGTGACTGAACATCTGAACTTTAACAAAATCTGTGTAAGATGGGTCCCACGGATGCTCACAGAACTCAGTGACTGGGAGCTACATTGACGTTCTTAGTGTTACTGTCAAGATGGCAACAAGTTTATCAACCAAATTGTTACAGGGGATGAAATGTGGATTTTGCACAACACCTCCAAGAACAACAGACAATCATTTGAGTGGCATCCCCTCAAACATAAAAAAAGCTGCAAAAAGTCAAACAAAATTTGCTTGCAAAGAAAATCATAGTGAGTGTCTTCTGGGGCCAGAAAGGTGTCTTACTTGTCGATTTTGCGGAAAGAGGTACAACCATAAATGCTGATGCCTACTGTGCAACTCTAAAATGTCTATGGCAAGCCATTCAGAACCACCGCTGGGGCATGCTCACACAAGGAATCTGTTTCATACAGGACAACACCTGCACACTGTCTGGAAGACAAAGGAGCTGCTTGATGAGTTTCACTGCAAAGTTTTTGGGCATCCGCCTTACAGCCCAGACTTGGCACTATCAGACTACCATTTGTTTTTAACATAGATGAAAATCACAGTGTTACCTGCTGATTTTTTGACGTTGATAAATCAATAAATATTTTGTGGAAAAAATTTTGCTGACATATGGGACATGAACCAGCATCTCTCCATAAACATGCTAGAGTATTCTACCATTGAATTGATGCCCGCTCTGTCTTTTCCCCCGCTAATTTAAGACTAAACTCTTCACCGAGATTTTCGGGCCAACTGTTGGTGCCATCTATGATCTCGGGTGGCAACTATTACTTTTTATATTGCACTGAGTAAGATGGAAATAAATAATAAAGTCTCATCATGCTATTTAACATTATTAATGATTTAAACATAGATGACAATCACAGCATTACCTGCTGACTTTTTGATGTTGATCCCCAATTTAAAGCAGTTCCTTGGTGGACAACGTTTTGATGATGTGATATACTAAAAGAAGCTGTTATGGACTGGATGAAAGGACAGGCAGCAGACTTCTATGAGAAAGGGATACTTAAACTTATCCCAAGATATTACAAGTGCCTCAATGTCCAGGGCAACTATGTAGAAAAATAGACTAAGTTATAAATTAAAAATTGCAAATATTAGAAAATTTTAAAAGTACATAGCTTTTATAACCAAATGTTCTTTACTTTCTGAATGACCCTTGTACATTAATAAATAATGTAATATAATTTAATAAATAATTTCTAAAATTTAATTTGCAATAACATACCAATTTCTTTCCTTGTTGGTTGATAAGGCTCATCAACTTCAAGAAGTGGTACTTTATGTGCACTATTTGAATTTTTTGCTGATGTACTTAAGGATGTTCCTGAAAATGTTTGTCTTGGGCTACCTAAAGCTATACTAAAATCTAGGGAGAAAACAAAGGTACAACAAAATGAAAAAATCATTAACCAAAATTATCACACATGAGAATTATACTATGAAAAACAAATATATATATGTGTGCTTGCACAAAAACATTTACACCAGTAGTTACAAATAGAGTGCCTATCACAGTTTATTCAAGTGCTAGGCAAAAATGAACCCCAAAATACGCTTTGCATAATATGGAAGCAAAAGTATTTTGAATATATTGCCCTCTCAAACTTATATATCATCATCATCCTCAAGCAGCCATGGGTTACGGAGGTCCAACCAGACCGTGCAGTTTAATTCTCGAAGCATATCTGTCCTGAGCTACATCTGCTGCATCCGGCCACTGCACACCAATTCTAACAAGGTCCTGTTTAACATTGTCTGCCCACCACATCCTAGGTCTCCCCCTCCTTCTGAGGCCTTTAGGCACACTGTTCATAACCCTATTCGCCAATCTATAATTATTCATATGGGCAACATGGCCAAACCAACGGAGTCTCTCTCTGCACAATATGCTGCTTAAAGGAGGTTGCAAACTCCTTTGCCTAACCTCATCATTAGTTACAAAGTTGAAACACCTAATACCCAAGATACTATGTAAGCATCTAGAATCAAAAGCATCTAGTTTCCTGTTATCTTGTTTACACAGCGTCCAAGTTTCACTACCATAACTAACCCTAGAAAGAACCAAACTATTATACAGTCTAATTTTAGTCTTTAGGTGTATACGCCTATTTCTCCACAATCTCCATAGATTCTTAAAAGTCCCGGCAGCAATACCTATTCATCTGTTAATCTCATGCCGCACATCACCAGTATCAGTTACATAGCTCCCAAGATAATTAAACTGTGACACCTGCTCAAGACTGCAACCATTCAGATTAACTGAATCACATCCTGCCTGACCAATTTTCATCACTTTAGTTTTCTCTCTGTTTATAACCAAACCTACTCTACTACCAGTCTCATCAACAGCTCGAATGAAAGAGTTCATCTCATCAACATCATTTGCCAAAAAGGCTAAATCATCAGCATAATCTAAATCATAAATTTTCGTATCTCCAGCCCAATTAAGGCCAAAATCTTTCCCTTGAAGTGAATTTTGCATAACATAATCAACAACCAAACTAAAGAGAAAAGGAGAGAAGATGCACCCTTGTCGAACACCAGACGTCATGCTAAACCAACTGCTACAAGACTTACCAACTCTCACACATTAATCAGTGTTATTATAGAGAGCTTTCATTATGTTAACTAACTTGGCTGGTATACCATATGATTTCACAATCAACCACAAATTATGACGATCAACAGAGTCGAAAGCCTTTTGAAATCAACAAAGCTAGCAACCAAAGGTTTCTGAAACTCTAAACATTTCTCAAGAATCTGCCTAAGTGAAAATATCTGATCTACACATCCCCTACCACTTCTGAATCCACATTGCTCATCACGTAATTGCCTGTCAACCAGATTCTTAATTCTATTAAGCACAATCATGGAAAGAACTTTACCTGGAACAGAGAGTAGGCTGATACCCCTATAGTTATCACAAGAACTGCGATCACATTTTTTGAAAATAGGGATAATAATAGCTCTGGTAAAATCTTTAGGAACCATGCGTTTATCATAAAAGTTATTCAAAATTTCAGTCATCCAAGTGGTAACCGAAACATTCCCAGCTCTGAGCATTTCTGTAGTAATTTCATCTACCCCTGGGGATTTATGAAGTTTCAGTTTAGAGATAGCCAAAATAACTTCAGATTATGTTATAGGGCCAACATTAAAGCTGCCAATGCATCTATCATCATTACAAACAATGGGAGTAGAACTAACCACATTGTTTAGAACATCACTGAAATGCTCAGCCCACCTAGTCATGACAGAATCCTCCCCTTCTATAACCTTACCTTTTTTATCCTTCAATCCTTGTATACCTGTCCGTTTTCTACCACACAAAACATTAACTATCTGGTACAGCTCTCTGCTGTTGTGCTGTCTAACTGCTTCCTCAGCTTTGTCAGCCAAACCATCAAGCCAAAGATTCTTATCAGTAGCTAACTGATCCTTTACACGTTTATTAAGCTCTCTGTAATCCTTTCTATTAGGACTAGTAGGGTACTGATTAAGGACATTCCTACAGTTCCTTCTTTCTGAAATAAGCTCAAGTGCCTTACCACTTAAATAATTCTGCCTCCTCTGCTCCTTTTTTCCTAAAAGAGTACTGTTAGTTTCCAAAACAGCCTGTTTAAAATGGCCCCATTATTCCTCAACTTCAGTATTAAGCCATGACTGTCATAATGACTAAGTAACCTATCATGGTAAGCTTTAGCTATAACTGGGTCTTTCAGAGCTTCAGTATTAAAGGTAAATTTTTTAACCCTAGCACAACACTTTTTAAGTTTAAGTTGCAAGACACTTTTAACAAGGTAATGGTCAGATCCAATTTCAGCTCCCCTATATGCCCTGGTATTTCTAACAGAACTAGCCCATTTGCTGTTAATATATAATCAATCATATTCCTATGCAGCCCATCAGGTGAAACCCATGTATATTTATGTATGTCGCGGCGTTTGTAATATGTGTTAGTTATTCTGAAACCATTGAGTTTACTTACCTGTAGGAGACGTTGCCCATTGCCATTGCAGCTACCAATACCAAAAGGGCCTATTACTCCTCCCCAAAGGTCAGAGTCAGTACCAACTTTGGCATTGAAATGACCTAGAACAAGGGTAATATCTCCTTTCTTGACAGAATTCAAAATATACCGAAGTTGTCTGTAAAACCTATCCTTCTCATCCTCATTGGCATCCTCAGTGGGGGCATAACAGCAGATAACATTCAAGTCTTTAATGCTTGTCTGAAATTTTACTGTAAGAAACCTTTCATTAATGCACTCATATCCTAGAAGAGCATCACTAGCATGTCTGCTGAGCAGCAGACCCATGCCTTGGTGATGCTTTCCATCCTCCCTCCCTGTAAAGAGAAATTTAAAGTTATTTTTAAGTATCTCACCTTTACCTGTCCATCTGGTGTCTTGTAAGCCTAGAATATCTAGGTTATAGCACTGGAATTCCTGCATGAGGACATCAAGAGAATAATCTCTATGTAATGTCCTCACATTCCACGTTCCTGCAGAGAGAAAATGATTAGTAGGATTTTTAAAGAAATTAGGTTTATTGAGATTGGTAGGGCCAACAATATCAAACAGCCCCCTGATCGTAGGCATGGGGCAAAGACCTGTTCCTCCTCTGCTAAAGGCTGAAGTCACCGATGCTGGTAGGAACTTCAGGCACCACCTTTTCAAGTGGACTTTTTCAAGAGCCACATGGCCTGCCTGAGACACATTACTCCAGTTTAGGCTTGACGATGCCCAACTAGCTAAGTAAGGTTCAAGTACCTGCGATGGCCTCTGATTAGGATTATCCACCAGCTGATATAAGGTATCCCATGTTGATAATATATAGGTATTAACACGTTGACTGCCACAATGTTAAAATTTTTTCGAGTCATCGGGCAGTCTTTTTTTTTGTTAAATCAACCAAAATCGATCTTAAATTGCTATACAATATCAGTTTATATAATTTTTATAAAATTTTTGCTTAAAAACAAACTTTGAAAGTGTGAATCACGTGTGCTTCACATGGCCTGAGCATGCTTTTTTTTTATGTATAGGCCATGTGATACAAGGAAATAATAGAAAATATGCAGCTTCCAAAGCAACACAGACTCGCTGGAAATGTGTCCAATGCAACAAATATTATTGTGTTCCTTGTTTTACTGTTCCACACGAATGCACTGTATAAATTTTATTATTTGAGTATTCTTGACATATGCGAAGTAAAATAACAGTACATATTAGATTTCTGTGTTTTTAGTTTTATAATGTTTTTTGCTTAACTAAAGTGCCGGGGTTCTCAAAAAATAACAAAAGCAAAATACAGTATCCAAATGTGCTTTCAGCCATAAGGCCAGTTCCTCATGGAAAAGATCTTCCTATACCAACACCTCCAACCAACTAGGAGGAGACGGATTCACATTCATCAAAAGAAGACTTTGAAGCACATATAGATCCTGATGCTACGTACACCCCTAGAAAGTTAGATGAGCCTCATCTGATTCAGCAAAATGAACTAAATGATCTTGTTCGAGACCTAGGACTTTCCAAACAACAAGCTGAGGTTTTAGAGTCAAGACTTCAAGAGTGGAATCTTCTGGCCAAGGGTACCAGAATTCTCTGTTCAGAAAGAGAAATTTGGCTTTATCTGCTTAATCTGCTTTGTGTTTCTGCACAGATATTTCAGGGCTGATGGAAGGAATGGGAACTCATGACCCTAAGGAATGGCATCTATTTATAGATTCGTCAAAATAAATAAAAAAAATAAATACCCCCTCAAGCAGCTGCTTGCCACAGAGGTCTGACAGGAGCCTGTCAGTTTATATGCCATAGTAGAAGGTCTGAGAGGATAGGATGGCAGGCCCTCAGCAGAAAAACGACACAAACAGCCATGCCTTACCCAGGGCTCGAACCCAGGTCCCTTAGATCAGTAGCCAAGCGCGCTAACCACTCGGCCATGAGACGGCAAAATAAATAATACCCCCTCAAGCAGCTGCTTGCCACAGAGGTCTGAAAGGAGCCTGTCAGTTTATATGCCATAGTAGAAAGTCTGAGAGGATGGCAGGACCTCAGCAGAAAAACGACACATACATCCATGCCTTATTCTGGGGCTCGAACCCAGGTTCCAGGTCCCTTAGATCAGTAGCCAAGCGCGCTAACCACTCGGCCATGAGACGGCAAAATAAATAATACCCCCTCAAGCAGCTGCTTGCCACAGAGGTCTGAAAGGAGCCTGTCAGTTTATATGCCATAGTAGAAAGTCTGAGAGGATGGCAGGACCTCAGCAGAAAAACGACACATACATCCATGCCTTATCCTGGGGCTCGAACCCAGGTTCCTTAGATCAGTAGCCAAGCTCAGCTTAAAAGCTGTCCTTAACATAGAGGAAACCAAAAACCTTGACACACGCTGTGGGAATGAAGGAAACTTATGAGAGCATGGAAAAAACATTCACTGCTATAAAATATGACCAGTTTACGTGGACAATATGTGATGACCTTAAAGTTGTATCTCTTGCTTGGGCTTCTAGGAGGGTTCACAAACTTTTGCTGTTTTCTGTGTTTGTGGGACAGTAGGGTCAGAAAGGAATACTACAAAACAAAAGACTGGCCCAAAAGAGAAGTTTTTATTCCTGGAAAGAGTAATGTGAGGTATAAGCCACTAGTTGACCCCTCTGCTCCCACCACTACACATCAAACTGGGGCTTATGAAAAACTTTGAAGGAAAAATTTCCAAAACAAAGTGATGCCAAACTCAAAGAAGGGATCTTTGTTGGTTCTCAGATCAGGAAGTTACTGAATGATACTATCTTCCAAGAAAAAATGAATATGAAGGAACACATTGCATGGAAATCCTTCATATCTGTGGTCCAGGGTTTTCTGAGGAATCACAAAGGGGAAAATTACCATCAGCTCATTCAAGATCTTCTCAAAAACTATGAAAAATCTTGGCTGCTGAATGTCTTTGAAGATCCATTTTTTGCACTCGCATCTTGACTTCTTTCCCAAGAACTTAGCTGTCAGTGATGAGAAAGGGGAAAGATTTCACCAGGATATCCAAACCATGGATGAGAGATACCAAGGCAGGTGGGACTCAGCAATGATGGTTGACTACTGCTGGTTCTTGCAGAAGGAAGATACCTCAGCACATAAAAGACAAAAACGAACTTCTTGTAAATATAAAAGATCCTTACCCATGTTTTCTTATTTTGCGTATCAATATTATTTCATTTCTTACTTTATATTCAGTAGTCTATAACTATGATGTTGCTCATTTTTTCACTGTAATCATGTAATTAATTAATTAGATTTAATCTGAATTTAATAAAATAGTCAAATTTATTTTCATTTCCCAGATATGCATATTCATTGAAATTTGAAATACATCAGTCTGTAATAAAAAAAAAAACTGTACGTGCTGCAGATTATTCACAGCTACATTTGAATTCAGCATCCCAAAATTAGTTAAAAACATCCTATTTGACCAATGTTATAAAAACAAATTAAATTTGTTGTCTGGTGTAATTAATAAATGTTTCAAATAAATAATTTTAATAATAATTTTTTGTACCTTTACATTTTTTATGCATCTCAGACCATAGTTAATTTTCTTTTGCTATAAAGTACATATGCCTGGCAAATTGTATCTGATGATGTGATGGTCCACCCATTCACTTTTACTTTTTTTTAACCAGTTTTCAATAAATATTTTGTGGAAAAAGTTTCACCAAAATATGGGACTTGAACCCACATCTCTCCAGAAACATGCAAGAGTATTCTTACTGAATGAACTACTGTCGGCTCATATTTTTTCCACTAATTTAAGTTTTTAAATCTTTTCCCGATGATTTTTGGCACTAACCATTGGTGTCATCTATGATCAATGGGTGGCAACAATTTCTTTTATATTGCACTGAGTGAGATGGAAATAATAAAGTCTCTTCATGCTGTTTAACGTTATTAATGATTTAAACATAGGTGACAATCACAGCGTTACCTGGGCGACATTTTAACGTCAATATATCAATAAATATTTTGCGGAAAAAATTTTGCCGACATACTATATTTGAATCCACATCTCTCCAGAAACACACCAGAGTATTTTTACCAATTGAACTAATGCTGGCTCAACTTTTTTCCACTAATTTAAGACTTTAAATCTTTCACCGATATTTTTAGTGCCAACCATTGGCGCCATCTATGATCAATGGGTGACAACAATTTCTTTTATATTGTGCTGAGTGAGATGGAAATAATTGGCAAAATTTTTTCCACAAAATATTTATTGATATATTGATGTTAAAATGCCACTGAGGTAACGCTGTGATTGTCACCTATGTTTAAATCATTAATAACACTAAATAGCGTGAAGAGACTTTATTATTTCCATCTCACTCAGCGCAATATAAAAGAAATTGTTGTCACCCATTGATCATAGAAGGTGCCAATGGTTGGCACTGAAAATCATTGTAGAAATATTTAAAGTCTTAAATTAGTGGAAAAAAGATGAGCCGGCATTAGTTCAATTGGTAAGAATACTCTGGCATGTTTCTGAAGAGATGCAGGTTCAAGTCCTGTATGTTGGCAAAATTTTTTCCACAAAATATTTATTGACGCTAAAATGTCACCTAGGTAATGCTATGATTGTCACCTATGTTTTAACCAGTTTTAATTTATTTACATTATATTTATCATTTTAAGGATTATTATTTAATTTTTTTTTTGGACTGATGGCAATTCTCGTTTTCAAGCTGTGGAAGTTGCATATGTGCAACTCTGAACTTTTGATTGTCAACTGCTAATGCACATGTGTAGGACACGACCCCTCTTGCATCATAGCTAGAATGATCGTCAGATTATTCAAATGTTTTTCCTGGCATGCAACAGACACTTGCCGGATTTGTACGCAGCATGTTATAACTAAGAGGGGTTAGGTCACAGAGTCAGTGTAGTCAGTAGAGATGTAGAAATAGAATGAGTTAGTGAAGAGAAAGAGAATTGTCAGTAGAGATGTAGGAGTCAGAAGTATTATGAGAAGTATGTGTTGTGTAGATAGGAGTTGTTAGTAGAGATTTAGGTAGATGTGAGTTGTCAGTACTCCACTTTTGTATTCTTCCACTGATGGTGAGTCTTTGAATTTTTCGGAAATAAACTTTGTTTTAGAAACTTTTGAATTTTTGCTATTTTTCTCTTGAGCAACATTAATTGATTTTTGATTAGATTTAAACTTTAATTAAATTTGATAATCCTTTTCGAATTCTTACTCGATAAATAATGCTAGGCTAATACCCAACAAACTTATTTCAACTTTATTTGGTAAGTTAATATTGCAGGTGCCAACAAAGCTATCTGGAATTTTGAATAAATTTGGATCAGACAAAAGGTCCAACTTGAAAAGTTAATAATTTGAAGAGCAAATAAAGAAAGTGGTGCCCAAACTGGGACTGTATATATGTGTGTGTGTGTATAAATTTAACATGTTATTTAATGTGATTGTCAAAGTTAACAAATTTTTGAGCTTATCAGTTTTATGTACTATGCATAGATTTAACTGCAGCTTAAGCTGAAAAATTTTGCTGAGTAAGAAGCTTAACTTTTGTGTATTAGTCAAAGGTACTGAAGTTCCAGAGAAGTTATTGCTGATAATTAAGATCTTTATTGCATGTATGTAAAGGTTGTGTCCAGACACGATAGATAAACTTTTTTGAAAAGCAAGTTTATTTGGAAGCTTAATATAGTTTAGTATTGTATTGTTGTATAACAGTACCTTTAAGCGCTGCTCAAGATAAAGTTGCAAAATTTCTAAAATTTTGGCAGATCGCTAAACATGTCTGCTAGTAATATGGCCGATTCAGCCACAATGACTCCTGACTTAGAAAAAGTGCAAGATTGGTTGCAAGATGTGATGAAAGAAGCAGAAGTGTTAATAAATCTGCTTAGTGAGCCTAGGAGAAAAGGGGAACAACAATCCCTAAATTTGCTGACAATGCTACGTCAGTTCATGAATCAATAAACTTTGAACATAAGGTTCCATTTTTTATTCTGTCAGAAGTAAGTGATAAAACAAAGTATTATCAACTGCCTCAACAATGAGTTGCCAATCCATTTACTAACTATAGTCCTTATATTAATTGGCCTTTACCTGATTTAAAGTTTGACAGTTCGAAACATCAGTCATCATGGACATTTGTAAAGTCCATGGAAGAAATTTCCGTTTACATGAAGTGCCCATCAAAACAAAAAGATGGTTTTAGTAGTATCTTGCTTAATTGGATGTGCTAACTAAGCAATGGTGGAATAATACCGGATGTCTTCATGGAATAGAGTTTTGGTAAGATTTTAAAAGCAAACTTTTGGAAATATATACTCCTTATAACGACTTTACACAGTTAGCTACAGAACTGTTTTCACGAAGACAAAGCGAAGGAGATGATATCAAAAAATTCATCTGGAGTACAGTAGAGTTATACCAGCTGTAAGATGCTGATGCCGCTGAAAGTGACATTATAAACTCATATTGTCTCAATTACTTTTGCCCATTAGGGAATTCTTAAAAGTACGAAACATAAATTCAATTTCAACTTTAGTCAATTTGGCTCGGCAGTACACTGCAAGAAGAGAATCTGCAAAAACGGCATTAAATCAGCAATGGATGCAAACCTTGCCAAAGCAGCGCTATCAGGTTGAGTCTCGCAAAATGACTTCTGCACAACCAGAAGTTATACGGTCCCGACAATTTGAGGCGAAAGCGCCTACAATTATGCAGAACGAATGAAGCAGAGAATTTGTTCTGTGTCAAGCTTCGAACAATGAAACTAGACCTAAAACTTTTGCTAAGAATAATAGAGAAACTTTCAGATGTAATTTTTGTGGCCAACCAAGATACACGGAGCAATATTGCAACAGAAGGAATGACAATTCAGGAAACTTAAATTAGGATCTTTGAAGCGAGAGGCCAAAGTTCCTCAAGAAAAGCCCTCTCATGAGTTAGGTCTTGCTACTGTGGGTATGCATAATGTCCTACATTTAACTTTTGTGAAGCTTTATCACAACAAAAAGTTGTGAACTGAAATTGCAGCCGTGGTCCGTGGACCTTTGAAATTAGCTTGTGCTTCCAAGCAGTGTGTTCCACAAGGAATTGTTGAGTTACCTATCCCTTTAAATAATGTGGAAATAAGACTTGAATTTTTAGTAATAAATGAATTATTATATGACTCCTTGATAGGAATGGATATGATATGAAAACACTTGATTGAATTTGATTTTGCTAATAATACTATTTCGCTGAAAGCAACAATGAAAGAAAAACTTGATGTCGATGAAATAAAATTAGATATTAGAAAACATGCTAACAGCGCTCATTTAAATAGTAATGAGAGAGTTAAATTAGAAGCTCTGCTCAATGCTAATTACGAACTTTTTAACAACAAGCCTGGCAGATGTCAGATTTTGGAGCATCGTATCAACATGGGCAATAATATAGCAAACCATACAATTATCCTCCCAGTAAAGAAGAAATAGTCTCAACACAAATTAAAGAAATGTTAAAAGATGGGATAATAGAACCAAGTTTTAGCCCTTGGGCTTCACCAGTTGTCCTCATTAAAAAGAAAACTGGCGATTTGATATTTTGCGTGAACTATGGAAAATTAAATGCTGTTACAGTCCTCAATAGATATCCACTACCTATTATTCAGAACCCTTTGTAGGCACTTTCAATGGTGAAATGAGGTTAGCATTGGAGCAGCTTGTGGCTACGGAGCCACATTTTCAGCAGGGTTCGATGTACTGTGTGTTGTGACACATTACTCCCATCAATAGTATTCAAATTATGGGTGAGTTGTAGCATAGTATCCCTTCTGTTGTCTTGTGCCATACAGGACAGCTTTCGCTCACCTCTAGCATTGATGAGCCATGATCAGTCCACACCTTGCTGGCAGTTCATGGTTTTTACCTCCTTGGACCACTTTTGAAGGTAAATAATCATGGCTGACTGTGAGCACCCCACAAGCCTTGCTGTCTCGGAAATGCTCTGACACAGTCATCTGGCCATTACAGTTTGGCCTTTGTGAAACTCACTTAGGTCCGTTTCCTTTTCCATCTAAATAAGAAGAATAACACTGATTAATAGAGCTCAGTATCAGATGTTATTTATACCATTTCATGACCTTCACATGCACCATCGTTTACCTACAGTTGCTTCAATTTGCATAAAGACGTGCTGGTCATAATATTTTGGCTCTTCAGTGTATGAGCTTGTATGCTAGGTATAAGTATTAACACGTTATATAAATTATATTTTACTAAATACCTTTTCCTCTGTTATATAAAAATGTTATATAAAAAACTGGATCTCTAGCTATAATAGAATACAATTTCTCATTCAAGATTGTTAGAGGAGAAATTTGTTTCCATCCAGTCACATTTTGGCAGTTGATATAATAGTACATACAAATATTTGTAAAATAACAGAAAAATGAGAATGAATAAGAAAGTAACAAATGCATTTAAAAAATATTTGCCACCTTTTAAAGCTGTATTAAAGTAATAGTGCAGAACTACATGCATGTGGCACACAGTGTTCATGTTAGGCTACTGTCAAACTGTATTGAAGGTAAATTGGCATGCACAAAACAGTAATAACCACAGCTGTCAATAATTTTTCATTATATCATTTTCACTTTAAATTTTGTTCTCCATCAAGCCAATAGGCTCACTGGGTGAACCTTATGGCCAATCCACTCCTGAAGCTCATCTAAATATGAGACAATTACAAAGTCTCACCTGATAGATGGTGAGTTTTCTCTCTATTAAGTGTTCCATTTCACACTGAGAGAAGGGGCAGATAGTGCGAGAAATCTCAACTTTTCCAAGATGGGACATGAATCAGCTGATTGATATTTTTAAATAATTTTTTGTTGTGGCTAATATATATTTTATACAGTGTGACTAGAAAAATTTTGCACTTTTTTTTAAATGAATATGCAAATCAAAAGTTATAAGCCTAGAATATTATTTATGGAATAGTGGTGAAAATGAGTTGAGAACTCTTGACTAGTGTGTTTTAGATAAAGCAGACTTAAAATATTGCTACAATTTGATTTTGCTTCTCAATTTTTAGGTTCAGAGCTTTATTTAATTGCTTTAACATCATACTTTGTGCAAATGAAATATATTATGAAGTAAAAGAATAAAGAGTATCAATATAATTATTTACTTCATATTTAAAATAAATGAACAAAATAAAGCATGCAATCTTGTAATAACTTACTGCTTAAACTACTAGCAGAACCATCACGAGAAGTTCGACTACTGCTACGACGGCTTCCAGGACGGCTTCCACTGCTTGCTACTCTCTGATATATGCAAATTTTAAATATATTAAAGTAATATATTAAATATCATGAATATTGTCTCAAAAAATACTTAATATTTTAATACTGTATATGCTACATGAAAAATTTTTTCCTTTTGTAAATCAAATTTTCACTATTGCAGAATTAATACAAATAATTTGAATGTCAATATTATATAATAGATAATCAAAAATTCTATGCTTTAAATAATAATTGCTGTACAAAAGCTTCAGAATGTGCATTGATGGCATTTTATAATTTAAACATATTATTTTATGGATGCCTAATTCGTTTATATAAATTCCTACACAATTAAAAAGACCTTCTTGCTCAGAAATTAATTAAAAAACTTAAAATTCTTTTAACATGCAAATAATTTCAAGGATAAACTTTAAAATTTTACTGCTCAATGATAGAGAAATTTTCAGTTATTTTAATATGGATTCCTAATTCCGAAATATATACGTATATTTTTCTTTCTTTTGTGATTCTTTATTTCAGTGGTTCGCAACCTTGGGTTGTGTATGATTCTGATGTAATCATGATGGAAGTGCTTACCCTTCCAGTGTCCAGGTCGATTATACACATTGATAAAATCCGAAATGAGAGGCGGAAGATGTCTATGTCTGCTTTTAGTACAACGTATAAACTTTATTTTTTTGCACATATCTTATAAAAATACATAATTCAAGCTTGAAGAATAATATTTTGTTTTTTCATTTGATGCATATTTTATCAAGATATGATTCACTAGAAGGAGAGCTATGCACCAATCCCCTTGTGATGATGCATAGAACTGGTCATGCCTAGCACCTAATGTCCGACCCCGCCTTCTTGTGGTGCAGACTGTTAGTACCTTTCAAAAGAGATACTTTCTTGTGGAAGTGAACAGAAGGGGAGGGCTGCCAGATTAGTGTGGTCTACTGATCTGGACAACTATGGCTACTTTTCTTCTTTTTCTACCCTGCTGAGGAGTGGTCAACCACACAGGGTCCTGATGCTGACCATATAAACCCACTGGACTGGACAGATATATGGCTCTGAGCTTGATTATGGATCCTGATTTTGCTGCACTGGTGGGCTTCTGTGGAAGGAAAATCTTCCACTGTGTTTTCTGTTTGTTTGTGGGTTGACAGCCCCAAGTGAATAGATTCACAGGATATGTTTATCAGCTGGTGGATAATCCTCAGCAGAGGCCATCGCAGGCACCTGAACTATTTGCTTCTACTGGCATCGTCAAATTCTGCTTAGAGGAAGTCTTCCAATGTAGATGGCTTCAGCCTTTAGTGGTGGTGGAACGGGTTTCGCCCACATCTGCGATCAGGGGGCTGTTTGATATTGTCACCATTCCCTCTCTCAATAAACATAGTTTCTTTAAACATCCCACTAACCATTTTCTCTCTAAGTAGTTGGAATGTGAGGACTCTGCACAGAGCTTTTACTCTTGATGTTCTCACACAAGAATTCCACTGTTATAATTTAGATATTCTCAGCTTGCAAGAGACCAGATAAAGGTCAGATTCTTAAAAATAATCTTAAATTTCTCTTTTCAGGGAGGGAAGGCAATAAACATCACCAAGGCGTGGGTCTGCTTCTCAGCAGACACGCTAGTGATGCTCTTCTAGGATATGAGTGCATTAATGGAAGGTTACTTACAGCGAAATTTCAGACAAGTGTTAAAGACTTCAATCTTATCAGCTGTTATGCCCCCACTGAAGATGAGGATGAGAAGGATAGGCTTTACAGACAACTTCAGGATATTTTGAATTCTGCCAAGAAAGGAGATATTACCCTTGTTCTAGGTGACTTCAATGCCAAAGTTGGTACTGGCTCTGACCTTTGGGGAGGAGTGATAGGCCCTTTTGGTATTGGTAGCTGCAATGGCAATGGGCAACGTCTCCTAAAGGTAGTTAATCTCAATCCATTAAATTTACCTAACACTTATTACAAACACCATGACATACATAAGTACACACGGGTTTCACCTGATGGGCTGCATAAGAATATGATTGATTATATATTAATTAGGGCTAGTTGTGTTAGGAATATTAGGTCATATACGGGAGCTGAAATTAGATCTAACCATTACCTTGTTAAAAGTGTATTGCAACTTAAACTTAAAAATTGTTGTGCTAGGGTTAAAAAATTTACCTTTAATATCGAAGCTCTGAAAGACCCAGCTATAGATAAAGTTTACCATGATCAGATTACTTAGTCATTATGACAGTCATGGTTTGCTTACTACTGAAGTTGAGGGAGAATGGGACCATTTTAAACAGGGTTTTTTGGAAACTAAAAGTACTCTTTTAGGGAAAAAGGAGCAGAGAAGGCAGAATTATTTGAGTGATAAGGCACTTGAGCTTATTTGAGAAAGAAGGAACTGCATGAATGTCCGTAATCAATACCCTACTAGTCCTAATAGAAAGCATTCATCATCATCATCATCCTCAAGCAGCCATGGGCTACGGAGGTCCAACCAGACCGTGCAATTTAGTTCTCCAAGCAAGTCTATCCTGAGCTACATCTACTGCATCTGGCCACTGCACACCAATTCTAACAAGGTCCTGTTTGACATTGTCTGCCCACCGTATCCTAGGTCTCCCCTTCTTTCTGAGGCCTTTAGGCACACTGTTCATAACCCTATTCGCCAATCTATAATTATTCATACGGGCAACATGGCCAAACCAACGGAGTCTCTCTCTGAACAATATGCTGCTTAAAGGAGGTTGCAAACTCCTTTGCCTAACCTCATCATTAGTTACAAAGTTGAACCACCTAATGCCCGAGATACTGCATAAGCATCTGGAATCAAAAGTATCTAGTTTCCTGTTATCTTGTTTACAAAGTGTCCAAGTTTCACTACCATAACTAACCCTAGAAAGAACCAAACTATTATACAGTCTAATTTTAGTCTTCAGGTGTATACGCCTATTTCTCCACAATCTCCATAGATTCTTAAAAGTCCCGGCAACAATCCCTATTCGTCTGTTAATCTCATGCCGCACATCACCATTATCTGTTACATAGCTCCCAAGATAATTAAACTGTGACACCTGCTCAAGACTGCAACCATTCAGATTAACTGAATCACATCCTGCCTGACCAATTTTCATCACTTTAGTTTTCTCTCTGTTTATAACCAAACCTACTCTACTACCAGTCTCATCAACAGCTCGAATGAAAGAGTTCATCTCATCAACATCATTTGCCAAAAGGGCTAAATCATCAGCATAATCTAAATCAGAAATTTTCGTATCTCCAGCCCATTTAAGGCCAAAATCTTTCCCTTGAAGTGAATTTCGCATAATATAATCAATAACCAAGCTAAAGAGAAAAGGAGACAAAATGCACCCTTGTCGTAGAAGTAATGCTAAACCAATTGCTACAAGCCTTACCAACTCTCACACACGACTCAGTGTTATTATAGAGAGCTTTCACTATGTTAATTAACTTGTCAGGTATACCATATGATCTCACAATCAACCACAAATTATGACGATCAACAGAGTCAAAAGCCTTTTTGAAATCAACAAAGCTAGCAACCAAAGGTTTCTGAAACTCTAAACATTTCTCAAGAATCTGCCTAAGTGAAAATATCTGATCCACACATCCCCTACCACTTCTGAATCCACATTGCTCATCACGCAATTGACTGTCAACCAGATTCTTAATTCTATTACGCACAATCATGGAAAGAACTTTACCTGGAACAGAGAGTAGGCTGATACCCCTATAGTTATCACAAGAACTGCGATCACCTTTTTTGAAAATAGGGATAACAATAGCTCTGGTAAAATCCTTAGGAACCATGCCTTTATCATAAAAGATATTCAGAATTTCAGTCATCCAAGTGGTAACCGAAACATTCCCTCTAAGCATTTCGGTAGTAATTTCATCTACCCCTGGGGATTTATGTAGTTTAAGTTTAGAAACAGCCAAAATAACTTCAGATTGTGTTATAGAGCCAGCATTAAAGCCACCAATGCATCTATCATCATTGCAAACAATGGGAGTAGAACTAACTACGTTGTTTAGGACATCACTGAAATGCTCAGCCCACCTAGCCATGACAGAATCCTCCCCTTCTATAACCTTACCTTGTTTATCCTTCAATCCTTGTATGCCTGTCCGTTTCTACCACACAAAACATTAACTATCTGGTACAGCTCTCTGCTGTTGTGTTGTCTAACTGCTTCCTCGGCTTTGTCAGCCAAACCATCAAACCAAAGATTCTTATCAGCAGCTAACTGATCTTTTACACGTTTATTAAGTTCTCTGTAATGCTTTCTATTAGGACTAGTAGGGTATTGATTAAGGACATTCCTGCAGTTCTTTCTTTCCGAAATAAGTTCAAGTGCCTTATCACTCAGATAATTCTACCTCTTCCTTTCTCCTAAAGAGTACTGTTAGTGTCCAAAAAAGCCTGTTTAAAATGATCCCATTCTTCCTCAACTTCAGCAGTAAGCAAACCATGACTGTCATAATGACTAAGTTACCTATCATGGTAAGCTTTTTTTTTTCCCTAAAAGAGTACTGTTAGTGTCCAAAAAAGCCTGTTTGAAATGATCCCATTCTTCCTCAACTTCAGTAGTAAGCAAACCATGACTGTCATAATGACTAAGTTACCTATCATGGTAAGCTTTGGCTATAACTGAGTCTTTCAAAGCTTCATTATTAAAAGCAAATTTTTTAACCCTAGCACAACACTTTTTAAGTTTAAGTTGCAAGACACTTTTAACAAGATAATGGTTAGATGCAATTTCAGCTCCCCTATATGACCTGGTATTCCTAACAGAACTAGCCCATTTGCTGTTAATATATAATCAATCATATTCTTATCCAGCCCATCGAGTGAAACACGTGTACTTATGTATGTCGCGGTGTTTGTAATAAGTGTTAGTTATTCTGAATCCATTGAGTTTACTTACCTGTACGAGACATTGCCCATTGCCATTGCAACTTACCAATACCAAAGGGGCCTATCATCCCTGCTCAAAGGTCAGAGTCAGTACCAACTTTGGCATTGAAGTCACCAAGAACAAGGGTAATATCTCCTTTTTGACAGAATTCAAAATATCCTGAAGTTGTTCATAAAACCTATCCTTCTCATCCTCATCGGCATCCTCAGTGGGGGCATAACAGCAGATAACATTCAAGTCTCTAATGCTTGTCTGAAATTTTGTTGTAAGAAACCTTTCATTAATGCACTCATATCCTAGAAGAGCATCGCTAGCGTGTCTGCTGAGAAGCAGACCCACGCCTTGGTGATGCTTATTGTCGTCCCTCCCTGAAAAGAGAAATTTAAGATTATTTTTAAGAATCTGACATTTATCTGTCCATCTGGTCTCTTGAAAGCCAAGAATATCTAAATTATAATGGTGGAATTCTTGTGTGAGGACATCAAGAGAAAAAGCTCTGTGCAGAGTCCTCACATTCCAACTACCTACGGAGAGAAAATGGTTAGTGGGACGTTTAAAGAAACTATGTTTATTGAGAGAGGGAATGCCGACAATATCAAACAGCCCCCTAATCGCAGACATGGGGCAAAGACCCGTTCCCCCACTACTAAAGGCTGAAGCCATCTACACTGGAAGACTTCCTCCAATGCAGAATTTGACGATGCCAATAGAAGCAAAGAGTTCAGGTGCCTGCGATGACTTCTGTGCAGGATTATCCACCAGCTGATAAACATATCCTGTGAATCTATTCACTTGGGGCTGTCAACCCACAAACAAACAGAAAACACAGTGGAAGATTTTCCCTCCACAGAAGCCCACCAGTGCAGCAAAATCAGGATCCATAATCAAGCTCAGAGCCATATATTTGTCCAGTCCAGTAGGTTTATATGGTCAGCACCAGGACCCTGTGTAATTGACCACTCTAGAAAAAAAAAAGAAAAGTAGCTATAGTTGTCCAGATCAGTAGGCCACACTAATCTGGCAGCCCTCCCCTTCCGTTCACTTCCACAAGAGAGTATCTCTTTTGAAAGTTACTAACGGTCCGCACCACGAGAAGGCGGGGTCGGACATTAGGTGCTAGGCCTGGCCGGTTCTATGCATCATCACAGGATTGGTGCATAGCTCTCCTTCCAGTGACTGCCTAGCTACCATTTACAGACCAGAAAGCATTACAGAGAACTTAATAAACGTGTAAACAGGGGCAGATTAAGTCAGCTACGGGCCCCTGGTGGTAAAATTTAGGGGCCACTAAAAAAAAAAAGTATACATGCTACAAAAAGAACTAGGGCTCCACTATAACAAAAAATTAAACACACATAATTTGTGATTTAGTATTTGTATTTCAAAACTTTGCAATAACTTTTTCTTTATAACAACATTAGGCATAAAATATATAAAAAAAATGTAAAAATGAAAATTGCAACAAAACAATAAAATATTTTTAGAAAAAAAAAGGAAGAAATATATTTAAGTTGGAGTAAAAAGTTAAATAAATTTTTTCTTCAATTTTTCTCTAGCAAATTCATCAATTATTTTTGAAGTATCGATGTTATTTAATACTTCTTGTTCAATGTACAATAGCGCCATACTCTTTAACCTTTCTTCTGGCATCATACTTCTAGATAATTTTTTTTACATTTTTTAAGACAGAGAAAGATCTTTCTCCTGATGAATTGGAAATAGGAATAATAAAAAAATGATCTAACGATTTGAATAAACCAGATTCTTTAAATAGTATACACTCAATTGATTGCAGTGATTTGCTGGTAACATTCACTCTCTATAAAATAGTGTTCCAAATTGGTCATCAGTGCTGTTTCATATTTGTTCATTTTCTTTAACAAAAATGTAGATTCCACTACAGTAAATTTTTTTTTACGAATTTGAAGAGATGTCGGATAAGGCCTCATTTATATGGTTATAACCAATATTTAATGTCACTACGGCATCTGCTCTCACCGACTATCTAGTGTCATAAATTTTTTACTGTTAAAGCATTTTCATATATCTCCAGCTTTCTACACAAAATTTGCCAGCGATGAATGGATGCATAAAAAAAAAGAAATAATTTTCCACAAATATAAAATATTGAAGTGCAGTGTTACAACTTTCTGCAGCACTATTGCCAACTAAATTTAAAGAGTGACTAGCGCAAGAGATGTAGACCGCACTTGGACTGTAGTCTTTAATGCATGCTTGTAATCCTTAGTACTTTCCCAATATGTTCGCAGCGTTGTCATATGTTTGTCCTCGATAAAATTTAATATCTATGCCTAATTTTGTTAAAATGAGGAATACTTGTTCTTCCAAATATGATGATGTATGTTCTACAATCTGTATGAATCCAATAAATCTTTCTTTCATATCACCATTTGGCAAAACACATCTTATAACAAGTGTCAGCTGATCCATATGTGAAACATCAGGTGTAGAGTTGAGTATAAGAGACTAATAATTTAGATATAATTTCTTCTACTCTAAGTGCTGTCACATGTTTGCTAATGCCTATGAATTCATAGCAAATATTATGTGACAAATAATTAATATTTCCTCGTCCTCGATTACTCATTACAAAATTACTTATTGTATTTTTGTAAATGTAATTTCAAAAATTGTCATATTCACTTAGGTATTCCAAGGATGTCAAGTAGTTTTTTTTTTCTATTTGAGTTTTGAGCTTCGTCGTGACTTCTAAATGCTAGTCATAATCGACTATTAATCTTATAATTGATATTATTCTTCTCAACACTTCGTTTCAAATACTCTCTTCATGTTCTCTCTGCTGCAATAAATTATTATCGATTCTGTTTAAAGTTGAAGATCTTTTATATAAAATACACATAGATGACATATGCTCTTTTGAAAGTTCATGGTTGGGCAAGTGGTAGTAATAGTTTTCCTGCTTTGGAAACCACTAATTAATTTGAATTTCGACATGGGAAACAATTTGCAAGGGTAGCAACATACACACTTGCTTGTTTCTGAAAATGCAAGCCAATTTCTCTCTTCTTTAATTACATTTGTTTCCATATGGTAAAAAATGATCATACGAAAGATATACATTTGATTCCTATACACTGATTTTAAAGTTTCTATAATTCCAATATCTCTTGGTTTGTTTATAAGTATATGATCAATCATTTCATCAGATATCACTGTAGGCCAAAGAGCTATGTCATCATTTATGCAAGGCTCTAATTTGGTAATTCTCTAAAACTATCTTCAGATTTTTCAAAATCATCTTCTGTGGTATTTTTATTTTTGACATTTTCTTCTTTATTAGAGGACACCGTTTCAGTTTCACATTTATCTTTGTCTGCTTTTGCAGATAGCTTTTCAATGATAGAGTTGCATGATGAAGATGGGGATGGCTCATCTCTATTCAAGATGAGAAATCTATGCATAGCATTTTTCTGGTCTTCAATAATTTCTTGAATTCGCTTTAATTTTTTTCTGCACTGGATTGATATTGTTTGATGTTTTCACCCTAAGAGAAATTATGATTCTATTTATGCTTTCAAATTTCTAATATGTGAGTTTTATTTTTATTCAGGCATGAATGAAATTGCTAAAAATATAAAATAATCAATAGTTATAATAATAATAAAAAAATTAATAAATAAAGGTCTGTAAATGGTAGCTAGGTAGTCACTGGAAGGAGAGCTATGCACCAATCCCCTGTGATGATGCATAGAACTGGCCAGGCCTAGCACCTAATATCCGACCCCGCCTTCTCGTGGTGCAGACCGTTAGTATCTTTCAAAAAAGATACTCTCTTGTGGAGGTGAACGGAAGGGGAGGGCTGCCAGATTAGTGTGGCCTACTGATCTGGACAACTATGGCTACTTTTCTTTTTCTTTCTACCCTGCTGAGGAGTGGTCAACCACACAGGGTCCTAGTGCTGACCATATAAACCCACTGGACTGGACAGATATATGGCTCTGAGCTTGATTATGGATCCTGATTTTGCTGCAATGGTGGGCTTCTGTGGAGGGAAAATCTTCCACTGTGCTTTCTGTTTGTTTGTGGGTTGACAGCCCCAAGTGAATAGATTCACAGGATATGTTTATCAGCTGATGGTTAATCATGAGCAGAGGTCATCGCAGGCACCTGAACTCTTTGCTTCTATTGGCATCGTCAAATTCTACATTGGAGGAAGTCTTCCAGTGTAGATGGCTTCAGCCTTTAGTGGTGGGGGAACGGGTCTTTGCCCCATGTCTGCGATTAGGGGGCTGTTTGATATTGTCGGCATTCCCTCTCTCAATAAACATAGTTTCTTTAAACGTCCCACTAACCATTTTCTCTCCATAGGTAGTTGGAATGTGAGGACTCTGCACAGAGCTTTTTCTCTTGATGTCCTCACACAAGAATTCCACCATTATAATTTAGATATTCTTGGCTTTCAAGAGACCAGATGGACAGATAAATGTCAGATTCTTAAAAATAATCTTAAATTTCTCTTTTCAGGGAGGGACGACAATAAGCATCACCAAGGCGTGGGTCTGCTTCTCAGCAGACATGCTAGTGATGCGCTTCTAGGATTTGAGTGCATTAATGAAAGGTTTCTTACAGCAAAATTTCAGACAAGCGTTAAAGACCTGAATGTTATCTGCTGTTATGCCCCCACTGAGGATGCTGATGAGGATGAGAAGGATAGGTTTTATGAACAACTTCAGGATATTTTGAATTCTGTCAAAAAGGAGATATTACCCTTGTTCTTGGTGACTTCAATGCCAAAGTTGGTACTGACTTTGACCTTTGAGCAGGGATGATAGGCCCCTTTGGTATTGGTAAGTTGCAATGGCAATGGGCAATGTCTCATACAGGTAAGTAAACTCAATGGATTCAGAATAGCTAACACTTATTATAAACACCGCGACATACATAAGTACACGTGTTTCACCCGATGGGCTGGATAAGAATATGATTGATTATATATTAACAGCAAATGGGCTAGTTCTGTTAGGAATACCAGGTCATATAGGCGAGCTGAAATTGCATCTAACCATTATCTTGTTAAAAGTGTCTTTCAACTTAAACTTAAAAAGTGTTGTGCTAGGGTTAAAAAATTTGCTTTTAATACTGAAGCTCTGAAAGACCCAGTTATAGCCAAAGCTTACCATTATAGGTTACTTAGTCATTATGACAGTCATGGTTTGCTTACTACTGAAGTTGAGGAAGAATGGGATCATTTTAAACAGGCTTTTTTGGACACTAACAGTACTCTTTTAGGAAAAAAGGAGCAGAAGAGACAGAATTATCTGAATGATAAGGCACTTGAGCTTATTTCGGAAAGAAAGAACTACAGGAATGTCGTTAATCAATACCCTACTAGTCATAATAGAAAGCATTAAAAACAATAAAAAAAAAATACCCCCTCAAGCAGCTGCTTGCCACAGAGGTCTGACAGGAGCCTGTCAGTTTATATGCCAGAGTAACAGAGAAATTAATAAACGTGCAAAAGATCAGTTAGCTGCTGATAAGAATCTTTGGCTTGATGGTTTGGCTGACAAAGCCGAGGAAGCAGTTAGACAGCACAACAGCAGAGAGCTGTACCAGATAGTTAATGTTTTGCCTGGTAGAAAACGGACAGGTATACAGGGATTGAAGGATAAACAAGGTAAGGTTATAGAAGGTGAGGATTCTGTCATGGCTAGGTGGGCTGAGCATTTCAGTGATGTTCTAAACATGCAGTTAGTTCTATTCCCATTGTTTGCAATGATGACAGATGCATTAGTGGCTTTAATGTTGGCCCTATAACACAATCTGAAGTTAGTTTGGCTGTTTCTAAACTTAAACTTCATAAATCCCCAGGAGTAGATGAAATTACTACAGAAATGCTTGGAGCTGGGAATGTCTCAGTTACCACTTGGATGACTAAAATTTTGAATATCTTTTATGGTTCCCAAGGATTTTACCAGAGTTATATTATCCCTATTTTCAAATAAGGTGATCGCAGTTCTTGTGATAACTATAGTGGTATCAGCCTACTCTCTGTTCCAGGTAAAGTTCTTTCCATGATTGTGCTTAATAGAATTAAGAATCTGGTTGACAGTCAATTGCGTGTTGAGCAATGTGGATTCAGAAGTGGTAGGGGATGTGTGGATCAGATATTTTCACTTAGGCAGATTCTTGAGAAATGTTTAGAGTTTCAGAAACCTTTGGTTGCTAGCTTTGTTGATTTCGAAAAGGCTTTCGACTCTGTTAATCATCATAATTTGTGGTTGATTGTAAAATCATATGGTATACCAGACAAGTTAGTTAACATAATGAAAGCTCTCTATAATAACACTGAGTCGTGTGTGAGATTTGGTAATGCTTGTAGCAATTGGTTTAGCATTACTTCTGGTGTTCGACAAGGGTGCATTTTGTCTCCTTTTCTCTTTAGCTTGGTTATTGATTATGTTATGCGAAATTCACTTCAAGGGAAAGATTTTGGCCTTAAATGGACTGGAGATACGAAAATTTCTGATTTAGATTATGCTGATGATTTAGCCCTTTTGGCAAATGATGTTGATGAGATGAACTCTTTCATTCGAGCTGTTGATGAGACTGGTAGTAGAGTAGGTTTGGTTATAAACAGAGAGAAAACTAAAGTGCTGAAAATTGGTCAGGCAGACTGTGATTCTGTTAATCTGAATGGTTGCAGTCTTGAGGAGGTGTCATAATTTAATTATCTTGGGAGCTATGTAACAGATAATGGTGATGTGCGGCATGAGATTAACAGACGAATAGGGATTGCTGCCAGGACTTTTAAGAATCTAGGGAGAGTGGAAAAATAGGCGTATACACCTAAAGACTAAAATTAGACTGTATAATAGTTTGGTTCTTTCTAGGGTTAGTTATGGTAGTGAAACTTGGACACTTTGTAAACAAGATAACAGGAAACTAGATGCTTTTGATCCTAGTTGCTTACACAGTACCTTGGGCATTAGGTGGTTCAACTTTGTAACTAATGATGAGGTTAGGCAAAGGAGTTTGCAACCTCCTTTAAGCAGCATATTGTGCAGAGAGAGATTCCGTTGGTTTGGCCATATTGCCCGTATGAATAATTATAGATTGGCGAATAGGGTTATGAACAGTGTGCCTAAAGGCCTCAGAAAGAGGGGGAGACCTAGGATGCAGTGGGCGGACAATGTCAAACAGGACCTTGTTAGAATTGGTGTGCAGTGGCCAGATGCAGTAGATGTAGCTCAGGATAGACTTGCTTGGAGAACTAAATTGCACCGTCTGGTTGGACCTCCGTAGCCCATGGCTGCTTGAGGATGATGATGATGATGATGATGATGAAATAAATAAATAAAAAATATAAATAATCAAGCTCATACTTCATGGAATATTATTTGTATATTAATAATTAAAAAATATATAAAAATGAATTACAAAAAAATTGGAAAAAAATAATAATAAGGTTACTTGTTCTTAACTAGATGGTCACCAGGCTTATGACTGGGAGAAGATGAAGGTTGAAACGGTTTGCGGCATGCCAACGCTTCCTTTATCTTTGACTTTACAGAGGTAAAAAGGCAAATTCTACCTGTTCGTTACTCAGGAATTGTCTGACACTGGGTAAAAATGAAGGTAGCCAGCAACAATCTGGGTTCAACCATTCACTTCCCTTGGGATTCGTATATCCTTGCATTCAGTCAGGCAGGGGACAAAAAGCTTAGGCCTGCTCCTTTTATCAATAGTTGAAAAAAAAATGAAAAAAAAAATAAACAAATGAGACAATCCTGAGTATCATTAGGTAGAATTTTTTTTAAAGTGCGAAGATGGTAAAGGAAGCATTGACACTCTGGTAACTGGTTGAACGCTCATCATCCCCCATCGTAAGTCTGTGGCCATCTAGTTAAGCACAAATTTTTTATAATTTATTTAAAAAAATTTTCAACATAAAAAAAATTGATAGAATGTAAAATATCTTTTGTGAAGGATAAATCTGTAAATAATATATTTTTTCCATCCGCAAACAAAAATAAACTGAATTGCAGGAATGTTTAAATATGAGAGAAATTATTTTCCCGTAAAAAATAGCTTCCTATATTTGGTAATTTTTGTAAATTGTAATTAAATCGAAATTTTTATCTTATTCGCAAATGATATTTAAATATTATCACGAATCTTTATACTTACCAATTAAAAATGTCACAAATGTAAAGAAACAATGAGCAATGAACTTTAATTTTTTCACAAAAACTGATTAAAGTCACACGAGCACAAGTTGCAGTGATGGAGCCTATCAGAATGCTAACTGTAGCACTAGCTGTCATTGACGGCTTTTGTGTTTGTCGGCCAAACACAAAGTTTTGTATTTGGCGGGCCATAAAACACAAAACATAATAAATTCTAAGAACAGAAAAAAGGAAGGAGAAAGGGATTGAATTTTATTACATTCTTTTAAACAATGTAACAAAATTTAATGGTGTAATAATTTTCGTTCTCGATTTGTTATTTCTAAGCAAAAAATTGCAAAAAAAAATCAAATTGTTTATTAAAGTAATGCAAAATTTTTTTTTGCGTTACTTTAATAAACAATGTGATTGATTATGTTTCCTTAATTAGAGAAAAGTTTGCAGCCCCGGACAATTACGGGAGCTCCAGGGACTCCAGTCTTTTTTCCCCTCCCAGTTTAGGGGCCCCTTCAAGCTCGGGGGCCCTGGCGATAACTATAGGGGTTGGGTTGTTTTACCTCTGAGAAGCACTTTTTTGCACACCATGGGCTAAATGGCCAGGTCACAAAGACCCCGAAGGCTCAGAGAAAGTTGGGGGATGGGACCCAATGGAACAGCTGTTGGGAGACAGATGGTAGCCTCCAGTCAAGGCCATACAGCGTGTTCTTTAACGTGCACAGGGTATAGCTCTCCCACACATGGGGCCACAGCTCAACGTCCCATCTGACGGACGGCGGCCTATCCAAGCCCATCAGTGTCCCCTATTGACCATGGGCAGGGCAGGGAGTTTTGCGGAGATAAATTTCAATGCTGACCCAGCTGGAACTCGAACCTTTGAACTGCAGATTACTAGCCTGGCACGCTACGACTGAGCCATCCCTGCCCCCAACTATAGGGGTATCAGTCTACTCTCTGTTCTTTGCATGATTGTGCTTAATAGAATTAAGAATCTGGTTAACAGGCAATTGCATGATGAGCAATGTGGATTCAGAAGTGGTAGGGGATGTGTAGATCAGATATTTTCACTTAAGCAGATTCTTGAGAAATGTTTAGGGTTTCAGAAACTTTGGTTGCTAGCTTTGTTGAGTTCAAAAAGGGTTTCGACTCTTTTGATCGTCATAATTTGTGGTTGATTGTGTGATCATATGGTATACCTGACAAGTTAGTTAACATAATGAAAGCTCTCTATAATAACACTGAGTCGTGTGTGAGAGTTGGTAAGGCTTGTAGCAATTGGTTTAGCATTACTTCTGGTGTTCGACAAGGGTGCATTTTGTCTCCTTTTCTCTTTAGCTTGGTTATTGATTATGTTATGCGAAATTCACTTCCAGGGAAAGATTTTGGCCGTAAATGGACTGGAGATACGAAAATTTCTGATTTAGATTATGCTGATGATTTAGCCCTTTTGGCAAATGATGTTGATGAGATGAACTCTTTCATTCGAGCTGTTGAAACTTGTAGTTTGGTTATAAACAGAGAGAAAACTAAAGTGCTGAAAATTGGTCAGGCAGACTGTGATTCTGTTAATCTGAATGGTTGCAGTCTTGAGCAGGTGTCACAGTTTAATTATCTTGGGAGCTATGTAACAGATACTGGTAATGTGCAGCATAAGATTAACAGATGAATAGGGATTGCTGCCAGGACTTTTAAGAATCTGTAGAGTGTGTGGAGAAATAGGCGTATACACCTAAAGACTAAAATTGGATTGTATAATAGCTTGGTTCTTTCTAGGGTTAGTTATGGTAGTGAAACTTGGACACTTTGTAAACAAGATAACAGGAAATTAGATGCTTATGCAGGATATCTTGGGCATTAGGTGGTTTAACTTTGCAACTAATGATGAGGTTAGGCAAAGGAGTCTGCAAGCACCTGATTTAAGCTCAGAAGTTTAATTTGAATATTATCACCAAATTTTTTCCTTAAAGTTTCAAAAATCTCCTGAAAATTAACAAAAAACTGCTATTTTTAAAAATGGAAGATTTTGGAAGAAACTGCAAAGTACATACCTATATTTTTTTCATTTTATGCTCTTTTTTATCTTAAAGCTATTTCCATACACCTAGAATTATTTTCATTCCAGCATTCAACAGTGCTCTCTGGCTACTGAAACCAAACCACAACTAAAAATAACTTGCTTGTGCATAAACGGTGGTAAATATGTCACTGTCCAACAATATGCAGATGTCAGCAATTAGTGGAAAAGGTTGATTATGTGCACTCATATAGCATGATCAACAATGGATAACTTTTCAATTCAGTTAGTATTTTATCTGTACTTCTATAAATAAAACTTTTTCATTTCTATAAATGTATTATGATTTTATTTCCATAGATTTATATGTATCAATCTTTTGGAGTTATGCCACATCGCTAGGTATGGCAGTGTTAGAAAAATTTGTTTTGTTTATACTTCTGTAAATTTATTAATTTTTATTCCCATATATTTATGACATTATTAATCATGACACACTGCTAGCTATGACAATGGGTGGCTTACAACTTTTTGCAGCAGATATTTTTTTAATATTGAATTATGTTATACGATTTTTTTTGTTCCCAAAAAAAAAACTGATCCTTTATCATTTCCTGAAAACGAATGAGGTCTTGGATGCAGAAGCCTTTGCACTGAAATCATGATGGTTGAAAGGACAATTTCGTCAAGAGTGTTATACCCCCCCCCCCCCCAAAAAAAAAGAGATTAAACATTTAACATTTATTAGTTTTTGAGTTTATATTGAATTGAATAGATTTAAAATAGTTAACCTCTCCCCCCTCAATATCTTGGCTGTATCACTCTGAGGATGTTGATGTTATTTAGTCTTGGTGTGCCAACCAGTGATATAGCTACTGCCTGGGACGTCCAAGTCAGAGCAGGGCTCTGAAGAGATCCTTCCAAGCTGGGATACTCTAATTTATAGAAAGTAAAAGTATAAAAATGTACAAAGTTTTTCATTTTAATATTAAATTTAAATTAATTTTTGTATCAGTTACTTTCCAGGGGTATTAATAAAATATTAGGTTATTTTTTAGGTTTTTCAGTTGGTAAAAATACTTGTGATATTGTCTTAAAGGTAGTATTGCAAAATTGGTCACAGTAAAAGAAATTGAAAATTAGTTGATTATTGAAAAAGTTACACTTCAAGCCAGTTTCTCCGATGTGTGTGATATAGCGTGTACAGTTGTGATACTTTTACTAATGATACGGTAACAATTGTTACTGATGAAAGATTATTCCCAAAACAAAAATTTATAAAGTACTGACAAAACATGATGGGTCAAGAACATCTGAGTGGTTCAAGTGTTTAAAATCAGTTGAGAATGAAAATGCTCACCAGAGAAGAAAAAACCTCTAGAGCCATATATCACTCTTTGCAAAAACAAAAAAGAAAGTAATTTTAGGTGAGTACATACTTTGCATAAGCTGAAAATTAAATAGTTTTACTCATGGCTCAAGAACTTAAGCTCACATGGCTCAAGAATACTGCAGTATTCATGAAGCCAGGATTTGGCCACTACCTTGAACTGGTTTGTAGTAAAAGGATGACCATGGGTGCAGGGAGAGTGGCCCAAATGTGATCACCACTCTCTGGTGTTATGGCCAATGTAGTTATGAGACATACAGAGCATACTGCTTTACAGAAATCAGATTTAAAATTGTCACTGTACCTTCTGTACATTGAAAATATAGTAATTTTTTGGGATCACTCTATCACAAGTTCAAGAATTAATAATGTATTTATATATAATTATAATGTATTAATATATAAATATATATTAATGCCTACTATAAAATTTACTCATGAATTGGAAGTTAATTGAGAATTACCATATTTGGACATATTAATAAAGTGTACAAACCACAAGTGTGTAACTAAAGCACACAGAAAACTAATATTTAACCTAGCATTATTCCCCAAAACTTAGCATGTTCAATAAGTTATAAATAAAAATTGGCAATGAATTGAGAGTACAAATATTCTACAGAAAAATCACATTTAAAGAAATAGATTTCATTTATAATATTAGTATAGAGGCCAGATTTATAAATTTTTGCAATCTGTACATTTAGTTTTCCTTTTTTAATACATTCTAACAGTAGAAATTAAAATTACCTGGAGATTTAAAGAATCCAAAACATATGATTGAAATAGATTAATCTAACTCAAAAAAATTTTTTGAATTATTTCCAAAAAATATTGCATTTTGCCATCCCCTTGTGGTTAAAGGGGAAATCATTACTATTAATTTTCAACTTGTTCTGTTAGAGGACACAATTAAACTTTTGGAAGATCTGGAATATGTGAATAGTAATATTTCATCAATACCTATTCAACCTAAAAGGAATATTTAATTTATATCTAAAAACAAATAAAATCTAATGTCAGAAGAAAATTTAATGTCTACAGATGAACAGACAGATGACAATATGAAAACATTAGCTAATTTGTCTGGAAACAAGCTAAAAACCAAAAATAGTAAAAAAAAAAAAGCAATGATATGAAAGAATCATGGATGTAAAACTTAAGTAGTAGGCACAAAACAAGAATAAAAGAAAAAAGAAATTAAAATATGTGTAAACACAGCTGAAAATTCGAATGTTGTAACACTCCAAAGATTATCAATATAATCTTTGGAGTGTTACAACATTCGAATCAAAGAAAATAAAATATTCTTTTTGGGTTGTCTGATAATAACTTTTAATGTTGGACCTTTTGTCTGATCCAATTTTATTCAAATTCTGGATATCTCTACCAGGAGCCAGGCAATAATAACTTGCCAAATAAAGTTGAAATAGGGTTCGTTAATATATTTATCAAGCGTTACTTATCGAGTAAGAGTTAAAAAAATGATTGTCAAGTTTAATTAAAGTTTAAATCTAATCAAAAAATTTACGTTGCTCAAGAGAAAAAAATAGCAAAGATTCAAAAGTTTCTAAAACAAACAAAGTTTATTTACAAAGATTCAACTCACCAAACTCGATGGTCGAATACATTAGCAACTCACATCTATCTAAAGCAACATCTCCACTCCATGACCCATCGTCACCACTCTCTAACCACTTCACAATCTCACAACCTCATCTCTGTCTCAACAATCTAACTCTGTCTATCTACTCTGTGATCCAGCATCACATAGTTATAACAAGAGGCATACAAAGCCGGCACATGTCTCTTGCATGCTGGGAAAGACATTTGCATAAACTGACGATCGCACAAGCTATGATGCAAGAGAGGTTGTGTCCTGAACACGGGTGCTTTAGCAGATGACAATCAAAAGGTCAGAGTTGAGCATGCACAACTGCTATGCTCAGAACGAGAATTGAGATAGTCCAAAAAAAAAAATAATTAAATAATCCCCAAAATGATAAATATAATGTAAATAAAGCAAAACTGGTTAAGAAAAAGTAAAAGTGAATGGGTGGACCATCACAATGTGGGAGATTTTAAACAGATTACACAGGCATAGTAGTTTAGAAAAAAAAATGCAGTAAAATTTGCAAATGGTAGCTGGTAATTACTGATAGCAGAACTATGCACCAATCATGTCCAGAAGATAATATCAAGATCTCTATCAGTCGTCAACGACCTCACCTCATGTGACCCCCCCAAAAAAATTTCTTTTGGAGAAACTGAAATGGAAAACGACGCTACTTGCAACCTAACTCTGAGACAAGGCCTCAATGAATCGACTCTATCGATCGCCGAATCCACTGACTCTACTTCATCATCTCAAACTGAGGAAGAAAATCTATCTCCACAATGCAAGAAAAATGACAGTGACCTACATTATTTGGGAAAAAATATGAAAAATTCATCCAATACTCAACAAAACAGAAATGAGGACTTATCGCTAATTTTCTTCAATTCGGAAACCAAACTCTCGGACTTAGACGATGGCAAGGTCACTGTATTTTTCTTTCGATACCTAAATAGAGATATTAAAGGAAGATATACCAGAAAAGGGGACATCATTGTTTTCCCCACGAATATTGAAGAATTCAACAAACTCCAAAAATTGACCTCCATTCTGGGAATTACTGTTGAGACCAGGATCCCGTCCAAGGAATTTTCCATGGGCATGCTGGTCAATGTACATCTGAAATATGAAGACGAATACTTTCTCAAGTGCCTTTCCAGTTATGGAATCTACAAAGTTAGACGAATGTACCGATTCACACCAAATTCTACAAATCATGGAGTTACCAAAACTGCCACCACAAATGTGATAATCTATGCCGAGACCCTCAAACTACCTACCAGTGTCGAAATCGGCTTCTCTCACTTTAAGGTGAGAGAATACTTCGGCTCACCCTCACTATGCAGCAAATGCTTTCGCTGGGGGCACATCGCCACTTACTGTCGTGGCAAACTCAGGTGCAAAAGGTGCGGAGGTGAACACTCGCACAAGGACTGTCACAGTCAAAATCTAAAATGCCCCAACTGCAGAGGAGAGCATCCAGCTACATACCATGGATGTCCTGTTAAACGCATAGCTTGTCGTGCCATGAAGATACAAGCACAACTTCAGTGCAGCTGGTCAGCAGCCTTTGCGCAGGCAAAAAATGAATCCCACATGGATCCTCCGGCCACTCACCAACAGAGGACCACCAATGAACATCAACATCACAGTGCCATATCTACTAACTTTTCTTCATCTAACATAAAACAAAGTGACTGTGCCACCATAGATACTGAAGCAGTTCCAGAACTTTCAATCGAACATGCTTCCAGACCTTCCACCTCAGGCTACAAACAAGTAAATCCATCTACAAATTCTGTTAATCTCGCCAGTTCCTGTGCAAATAAGGCAAAAGGCAAAACCATTTGGAAACAAAATAGTATAGATATGCCAATACTAACTCCAATAGAAATTAGAAAAAATAATAATAATGAATATAACCAGTAATCTAATTATAGACCTAATACTAAATCTCCTTAAGTACATCAGTTTCCAGGATGATGACCTCAAACTTTTGCAGCATGTTCTCTGTAAATTCAAAACTTAAGAATTTTTCCATTCTACAATGGAATTGCAGGAGTTTCCAATCCAAAAAACAGGATGTTCTGCTTCTTAGCAAATATAAGGGCATTGATATTTTTGCTCTACAGGAGATACGTTCTAAAAAACATTTCAACCTCCCTAATTATCTTTCCTATATTTATTTCTCTTCCCATAGTACCAATGGGGTTGGCTTCTTAATTAAAAAATCTATCAACCATAAAATCCAAAAAATTAATTACAATTTCCATAATCTGGAAATCATTGCAGTGCAGATATTTATTAATAATACTTCATTTACTGTTTTTAATTTATATAACCCTGGTCTTGCTGTTAATAGTATCACATTTCAAAATATTTTTAAACAGATCCCTGAACCTCATATTATTTTAGGAGATTTCAATAGCCACCACACTTCATGGCACTCATACACAATAAATCATGCAGGCAGGCTTCTTTCCCAATACATTACAAATTCCAATCTAATAATTCTTAACTCAAAAGCCACCACACATGAAAACCCTAATAATAACTGATCAATCATTGACCTTACCTTCATATCTCCCCAACTCACTGAACTATTTAAATGGTCCATCTCACCTGACACCAGTCTCCAATATACAGGAAACTGATACATCTCAATAATTGGCCACTATTTAACAAAATTCTCACTCAATCACCCCCACCACATAACACAATTGATTATGACCATTTCATTCATCACATCATAGACATTACACATCCTGCCTTCACAACCATTCTCAACAAAATTCCAAAACTGACAAAAAATTTCTGGTACATGAACAAACTATCTGCAATCAGAAAAAAAGCTGAAAATAAAGCCAAACAAACAAGACACTTTGATGACATCAACAGATACAAAAAAATAAATGCACAGGTCAGAAAAAAATTAAAAGAACTTTATAAGGACAATTGGCAAACTTTTACCAATCAACTCAGCACAATTACTACAGCTAAAAGTCTCTAGAAAACATACAAACACATTAATAATCCAAAATTACAAACAACCCCTGCCTCAGAAATTGCCATTCATAATAATATTACCCTCCTTCACACTGCCAATAAATTTTTAAACAATCTTAAAAATACACAAACAACAACCCACACCAATTCTGAACTTAAATTCATAGATAATATAAACAAAAAATTACAAAATATACCACCTGCTTCCTTTATTATGGACCAACCTTTCTCTGTGAAAGAATTAAACAATGCAATCAATAAGTTGAATCTAAAATCATCTCCTGGACATGATCAGATATCAAATAAATTCTTCAAATATCTCCCTTATCAATGGAAAGATAGACTTTTAAAAATATTTAATTCAATCTGGGTCTCACACAAACTTCCTGACAGCTGGCTACACATAATAATAATATTCTTGTTAAAATATGGCAAACCACCTTTTGAATTAAACTCATACAGACCCATATCACTCTTACCTAATCCACTTAAACTATTTGAAAGACTCCTCCACAAAAGATTGAACTGGTTTCTTGAATCTGGGAAAATTCTCCCCAATAATTTCTATGGTTTCAGAAAATTCAGATCCTCAAAGGACTGCATTTCACATCTTCTCACTGATATACACAAAGCCAATAAAAAGAAAAAATACACTATTGCCATTTCTGTGGACCTGTCCCAGGCATTTGACTCAGTCTGGATACACGGCCTCCTACACAAACTTTTATCCATAAATATACAGGGAAACCTCTTACATTTTCTACATTCCTTCCTCCTACACAGAACCTGCCAAGTCAGGATTAACGATACATCTTCTAACCAACTTCCTTTCATACAAGGCCTATCACAAGGCTCTATTCTATCTCCCACCCTATTTAATATTTACATTCATGACATCCACAAAATCTTCTATAGGAGGGTTACTTACACATGTTATGCAGATGATATAACTTTCTGGGCCACTGACAACTCTATACCCAATCTCAATATTTTATTGCAAAAACAGCTAAATAAATTATACACCTACTGTCAAAAATGGCACTTACAAATTAATCTTCAGAAGACATTTTGCATTCCTTTCCACCATATCAGAAACCCTAAATCCACACTGCATTTCACTATTAACAATGAGACTATCCCACAACATAATACATGCAAAATACTAGGCATAAACTTGGACTCAACACTCACCTGGACCCCCCATCTGGATTATTTACACACTCAGGGACTTAAACTCACAAACACACTTAAATACTTCACATTTATTAATAATGGCACACCACAATATCATATGATCAGACTATATACAAATCTCATTAGAGCAAAACTAGAATATGGTATGGAATTTTTATGTGGCATATCAGATACCAAAATACAAAAACTTAATATAATTCAAAATAAATACATCAAAATTGCAATTGACCTCCCCTACTTCACACCCACTCTCTCTATCATTGCAGAGACTTCCCTACCCCCCCCCCCTCCAAATTAGACAAAAAATCCTTCTAATTAAATATTATATTAGACTACAGTACAAACTTCCATATCACCCTTTCCACACCCATTTTATAAGAAGCCCCTACTACAAGCACATTAAATCCACTCCTGACCTCCACACTTTAATGAAGAAACACCTACAGATCAAAAACTTTGGGGATATTCCCCCACTTATAGCAGACTGGAGCTTTATTAGTCCTACATTCTCCACCCACATACCCACTCTCACACATAAACATAACTTACCACATGATGCAGTAAAAACTCTCATTGAAACATACTTTGACACATAATACAATGAAAATATTAAAACTTATATTGATGGCTCTGTCATTCAAAACCCACCATCAGCCAGTGCTGCTATCCATATCCCACAATACAATACTTCATTATCTTTCAAATTATCCCCAATCTGCACCATACTACATACTGAAATTTTTGCCATTATTGAGGCCTTGGAATGGACTCTTAAATATCTACACAACAAAAACATTACCATTTTTATAGATTCCAAAGGAGCCATACAAACCCTCTCACAGGAATTTCTATACACCTCATATAATTACTACATACATAAAATCCTCTCTCTTACAACACATAAGCTCCATATAAAAATAATACAATTATTTTACAATGGATTCCCAGCCACGTTGGAATTCAACATAATGAAACTGTTGATAATCTCGCTAAACTGGCACACAACCTCCACATAGTATCACCTACCTACCTACCTACCACTTTCAATACTTCTCAGGAGATAAAACAACTTGAGGCACATCTCACCAATAAATACTTTCAGGTCCAGGCCTCTGTCCAAAACAACTTTCGATATAATCTTAACCATAATATATCAACAATTGATAACCTCCCCTTCCCTAGAAAACACATCAAATTACTACACAGATTAAGAACCAACTCCACAATTCTTAACCCTACTCTACATAAATTCAAACTCACACATTCTCCTAACTGTAGACATTGCAATGTTCCGGAGACGGTTCATCACATCCTACTTAACTGTGATAATACTGCCTCACAGAGACAAACTTTCTTCAAATCACTCATTGACCTAAACATTTTGGATATTCAAACGAATGTAATTCTGGACCCCTCCCCCCTCTAAACAACACCAAAATTTATGAATCTCTCTTTTCTTTCCTTCTTTCCACCTCACTTTGGAACAGAATTTAGTCTACCTTTCCTTTACCCTCTACTATCGTCTCTTCATGTCCTTCATAAAGATTTTTCTTCAATTCTCAAATCATCTCTCATATACATGTTCCCGAAGGGACCCTCATTCTGTTCTCTATCCAGACTCACACCAAAAATTCCATAAAATATAAATAAAAAGAAAAATAATGGAGGGACTATAGAAATAAGGGAACAAATATATATATATATCTAAAGTGGCTTGAACCCTTTAACTCAGGTCTTACTGGCCCAAATAACCACAAAACAGTCTGGATCAATCGTCTCAACCTAACTCCATAACCCAAGAATAAATTAAAACCACTCAGGGAAAAATAAAGAAAAATTATTAAATTGTAAATATAAGAATAATAATTAAAAAAAAATGCACAATAATAATAATTAAAAAAATAAATATAAATAAATTAAAAAATAAATATTAAATAATGAAATAAAAAAATAAAATAAAAATAAATAATAAAAATATATATATAATAATACATAATTAACCAAAAAAAAAAGAAAAATTATAAAAATATTTAAAAAATGATAAAAAAATAAATATATTATATAAAAAATATTATATAAATATATATTATATTTGGTCTGTAAATGGTAGCTAGGTAGTCACTGGAAGGAGAGCTATGCACCAATCCCCTGTGATGATGCATAGAACCGGCCAGACCTAGCACCTAATGTCCGACCCCGCCTTCTCGTGGTGCGGACTGTTAGTACCTTTCAAAAGAGATACTCTCTTGTGGAAGTGAACGGAAATGGTGGGCTGTCAGATTAATGTGGCCTAGTGATCTGGACAACTATGGCTACTTTTCTTTTCTTATTTTTCTACCCTGCTGAGGAGTGGTCAACCACACAGGGTCTGGTGCTGAACATATAAACCCACTGGACTGGACAGATATATGGCTCTAAGCTTGATTATGGATCCTGATTTTGTTGCACTGGTGGTTTTCTGTGGAGGGATAATCTTCCGCTGTGTTTTCTGTTTGTTTGTGGGTTGACAGCCCGAAGTGAATATATTCACAGGATATGTTTATCAGCTGGTGGATAATCCTGAGCAGAGGTCATCGCAGACACCTGAACTCTTTGCTTTTACTGGCATCGTCAAATTCTACATTGGAGGAAGTCTTCCAGTGTAGATGGCTTCAGCCTTTAGTAGTGGGGGAACGGGTCTTTGCCCCATGTTTGCGATTAGGGGGCTGTTTGATATTGTCGGCATTCCCTCTCTCAATAAACAGTTTCTTTAAACATCCCACTAACCATTTTCTCTCCATAGGTAGTTGGAATGTGAGGACTCTGCACAGAGCTTTTTCTCTTGATGTCCTCACACAAGAATTCCACTATTATAATTTAGATATTCTCGGCTTGCAAGAGACCAGATGGACAGATAAAGGTCAGATTCTTAAAAATAATCTTAAATTTCTCTTTTCAGGGAGGGACGACAATAAGCACCACCAAGGTGTAGGTCTGCTTCTCAGCAGACACGCTAGTGATGCTCTTCTAGGATATGAGTGCATTAATGAAAAGTTTCTTACAGCAAAATTTCAGACAAGCGTTAAAGACTTGAATGTTATCTGCTGTTATGCCCCCACTGAGGATGCCGATGAGGATGAGAAGGATAGGTTTTATGAACAACTTCAGGATATTTTGAATTCTGTCAAGAAAGGAGATATTACCCTTGTTCTTGGTGACTTCAATGCCAAAGTTGGTACTGACTCTGACCTTTGGGGAGGAGTAATAGGCCCTTTTGGTATTGGTAGCTGCAATGGCAATGGGCAACGTCTCCTACAGGTAAGTAAACTCAATGGTTTCAGAATAACTAACACATATTACAAACACCACGACATACATAAATACACATGGGTTTCACCTGATGGGCTGCATAGGAATATGATTGATTATATATTAATTAACAGCAAATGGGCTAGTTCTGTTAGAAATACCATGGCATATAGGGGAGCTGAAATTGGATCTGACCATTACCTTGTTAAAAGTGTCTTGCAACTTAAACTTAAAAAGTGTTGTGCTAGGGTTAAAAAATTTACTTTTAATACTGAAGCTCTGAAAGATCCAGTTATAACCAAAGCTTACCATGATAGGTTACTTAGTCATTATGACAGTCATGGTTTGCTTACTACTGAAGTTGAGGAAGAATGGGATAATTTTAAACAGGCTTTTTTGGACACTAACAGTACTCTTTTAGGAAAAAAGGAGCAGAAGAGGCAGAATTATCTGAGTGATAAGGCACTTGAGCTTATTTTGGAAAGAAAGACCTGCAGGAATGTCTTTAATCAATACCCAACTAGTCCTAATAGAAAGCATTACAGAGAACTTAATAAACGTGTAAAAGATCAGTTAGCTGCTGATAAGAATCTTTGGCTTGATGGTTTGGCTGACAAAGCCGAGGAAGCAGTTAGACAGCACAACAGCAGAGAGCTGTACCAGATAGTTAATGTTTTGTGTGGTAGAAAACGGACAGGTATACAAGGATTGAAGGATAAACAAGGTAAAGTTATAGAAGGGGAGGATTCTGTCATGGCTAGGTGGGCTGAGCATTTCAGTGATGTTCTAAACAACGTAGTTAGTTCTACTCCCATTGTTTGCAATGATGATAGATGCATTGGTGGCTTTAATGATGGCCCTAAAACACAATCTGAAGTTATTTTGGCTGTTTCTAAACTTAAACTACATAAATCCCCAGGGGTAGATGAAATTACTACCGAAATGCTTAGAGCTGGGAATGTTTCGGTTACCACTTGGATGACTCAAATTCTGAATATCTTTTATGATAAAGGCATGGTTCCTAAGGATTCTACCAGAGCTATTGTTATCCCTATTTTCAAGCAGTTCTTGTGATAACTATAGGGGTATCAGTCTACTCTCTGTTCCAGGTAAATTTCTTTCCATGATTGTGCTTAATAGAATTAAGAATCTGGTTGACAGTCAATTGCGTGATGAGAAATATGGATTCAGAAGTGGTAGGGGATGTGAGGATCAGATATTATCACTTAGGCAGATTCTTGAGAAATGTCTAGAGTTTCAGAAACCTTTGGTTGCTAGCTTTGTTGATTTCAAAAAGGCTTTCGAGTCTGTGATCGTCATAATTTGTGGTTGATTGTGTGATCATATGGCATACCTGACAAGTTAGTTAACATAATGAAAGCTCTCTATAATAACACTGAGTCATGTGTGAGAGTTGGTAAGGCTTGTAGCAATTGGTTTAGTATTACTTCTGGTGTGCGACAAGGGTGCATTTTGTCTCCTTTTCTCTTTAGCTTGGTTATTGATTATGTTATGCGAAATTCACTTCTAGGGAAAGATTTTGGCCTTAAATGGGCTGGAGAAACGAAAATTTCTGATTTAGATTATGCTGATGATTCAGCCCTTTTCGCAAATGATGTTGATGAGATGAACTCTTTCATTCGAGCTGTTGATGAGACTGGTAGTAGAGTAGGTTAGGTTATAAACAGAGAGAAAACTAAAGTGATGAAAATTGGTCAGGCAGGCTGCAATTCAGTTAATCTGAATGGTTGCAGTCTTGAGCAGGTGTCACAGTTTAAATATCTTGGGAACTATGTAACAGATAATGATGATGTGCGGCATGAGATTAACAGACGAATAGGGATTGCTGCCGGGACTTTTAAGAATCTATGGAGAGTGTGGAGAAATAGGCGTATACACCTAAAGACTAAAATTAGACTGTATAATAGTTTGGTTCTTTCTAGGGTTAGTTATGGTAGTGAAACTTGGACACTTTGTAAACAAGATAGCAGGAAACTAGATGCTTTTCATTCCAGATGCTTATGCAGTATCTTGGGCATTAGGTGGTTCAACTTTGTAACTAATGATGAGGTTAGGCAAAGGAGCTTGCAACCTCCTTTAAGCAGCATATTGTGTAGAGAGAGACTCCGTTGGTTTGGCCATGTTGCCCGTATGAATAATTATAGATTGGCGAATAGGGTTATGAATAGTGTGCCTAAAGGCCTCAGAAAGAAGGGGAGACCTAGGAAGCGGTGGGCAGACAATGTCAAACAGGACCTTGTTAGAATTGGTGTGCAGTGGCCAGATGCAGTAGATGTAGCTCAGGATAGACTTGCTTGGAGGACTAAATTGCATGGTCTGGTTGGACCTCCGTAGCCCATGGCTGCTTGAGGATGATGATAATATAAAAAAAGTATAAAAAATAAAAAAAAAATAACACAAAAAACTAAAAGAATAATAACTAAAAAAAGCATTAAAAAAAAAAAACTAAAAAAAAATTAATTCTCCAAACAAACTCTGAATGCTTCCCTGGAAGCATATACAGACATAAACACTCATAAAATCCTAAAATATCAATTTTCACTGGGCGACTATCTCTTACTTCTTTGCATGATATCAAATATAATTTTGATCACCAAAATATTAATATATACGCGAACCCTAAATTTAAAATAAAAAACATAATACCCACATACATCCAAAATTATCATTCTGAGAAAGGCTGTAGAAGGACCTCTCAATGCCATGTAACGTTAAACAACAACGAGTCCTAGCACCTAATGACATGCCTCTGACCCCATCTTCTCATGATGCAGGCTGTTAGTACCTATCAAAAGAGATACTCTCTTGTGGAAGTGAAAGGAAGAGGTGGGCTGCCAGATTAGTGTGGCGTACTGATCTATACAGTAGTTTATTTTCAATAAAATGCAGCTCATCATCCTCATGCAGCCATAGGCTACTGAGGTCCAACCAGACCGTGCAGTTTAATTCTCCAAGCATATCTGTCCTGAGCTGTATCTGATGCATCCAGCCACTGCACACCAATTCTAACAAGGTCCTGTTTGACATTGTCTGCCCACCACATCCTACGCCTCCACCTCTTTCTGACGCATTTAGGCACACTGTTAATAACCCTATTCGCCAATCTATAATTATCCGTACTGGCAACATGGCCAAACCAGAGGAGTCTCTCTCTGCACAATATGCTGCTTAAGGTACGTTGCTGTCTCCTTGGCCTAACTACATCATTAGTTACAAAGTTAAACTATCTAATGCCCAAGGTACTGCATAAGCATCTAGAATAAAAAACATCTAGTTTCCTGTTATCTTTTTTACACAGCGTCCAGGTTTCACTACCATAACTAATCCTAGAAAAAACCAAATTATTATACAGTCTAATTTTAGTCTTCAGGTGTATAAACCGATTTCTCCTCATGCTCCATAGATTATTAAAAGTCCCAGAAATCCCTATTCCTTTCTTAATCTCATTCCACACATCACCAGTATCTATTACATAGCTCCCAAGATAATTAAACTGAGACACCTGCTCAATAGTGAAACTATTCATATTAACTGAACCACAGCATGCCTGACAAATTTTCATCACTTTATTTTCTTTATAACTTTATTTTCTTTTTCATCACTTTATTTTCTTTTTCTTTATAACCAAACCTACTCTACTACCAGTTTCATCAACAGCTTGAATGAAAGAGTTCATATCAGCATAATCTAAATCAGAAAATTTCGTATCTCCAGACCATTTAAGGCCAAAATCTTTCCCTTGCATTGAATTTTGCATAACATAATCAATAACCAAATTAAAGAGAAAAGGAGGCAAAATGCACCCTTGTCGAACATCAAAAGTAATGCTAAACCAAATGCTACAAGCCTTACCAACTCTCACACATGACTCAGTGTTATTACAGAGAGCATTCATTATGTTAACTAACTTCTCCACTATGCCATATGATCACACAATCAACCACAAATTATGATGATCAACAGAGTCGAAAGCCTTTTTGAAATCAACAAAGCTAGCAACCAAAGGTTTCTGAAACTCTAAACATTTCTCAAGAATCTGCCTAAGTGAAAATATCTGATCCACACATCCCCTACCACTTCAGAATCCACACTGCTCATCACGCAATTGCCTGTAAACCAGATTCATAATTCTATTAAGCACAATCATGCAAAGAACTTTACGTGAAACAGAGAGTAGGCTAATACCCCTATAGTTATCACATGAACTGTGATCACCTTATTTGAAAATAGGGATAATAATAGCTCTGGTAAAATCCTTGGGAACCATAAAAGATATTCAAAATTTTAGTCATCCAAGTGGTAACTGAGACATTCCCAGCTCCAAGCATTTCCGTAGTAATTTCATCTACTCCTGGGGATTTATGAAGTTTAAGTTTAGAAATAGCCAAAATAACTTCAGACTGTGTTATAGGGCCAACATTAAAGCAGCCAATGCATCTATCATCATTACGAACATTGGGAGTAGAACTAACCACATTGTTTAGAACATCACTGAAATGTCCAGCCCACCTAACCATGACAGAATTCTCACCTACTATAACCTTACCTTGTTTATCCTTCAATCCATGTATGCCTGTCTGTTTTCTACCACAAAAAACATTAACTATCTGATACAGCTCTCTGCTGTTGTGCTGCCTAACTGCTTCCTCAGCTTTGTCAGCCAAGTGATCAAGCCAAAGATTCTTATCAGTAGCTAACTGATCCTTGACATGTTTATTAAGCTCTCTGTAATGCTTTCTATTAGGACTAGTAGGATACTGATTAAGGACATTCCTGCAGTTCCTTCTTTCTGAAATAAGCTCAAGTGCGTTATCTATCAAATAATTCTGCCTCCTCTGATCCTTTTTTCCTAAAAAAGTACTGTTAGTTTCCAAAAAAGCCTGTTTAAAATGGTCCCATTCTCCCTAAACTTCAGTAGTAAGGAAACCATGACTGCCATAATGACTAAGTAACCTATCATGGTAAGCTTTGGCTATAACTGGGTCTTTCAGAGCTTCAGTATTAAAAGTAAATTTTTTAACCTTAGCACAAAAAAAGTTTAAAAGTAGTTTAAGTTCTTAGGTTGCAATACACTTTTAACAAGGTAATGATCAGATCCAATTTCAGCTTCCTTATATGTCCTGGTATTCCTAACAGAAATAATGATGAAACAGATGTTAATTAATATATAATCAATCATATTCTTATGCCACCCATCAGATGAAACCCTTGTGTACTTATGTATGTTGTGGTGTTTGTAATAAATGTTAGTTATCTGAAACCATTGAGTTAGACTCTAAGAGATGTTGCCCATTTCCGATGCAGTTACCAATACCAAAAGGGCCTGTCACCCCTCCCCAAAGGTCAGAGTCAGTACCAACTTTAGCATCGAAGTCACCTAGCACAAGAGAAATATCTCCTTTCTTCACAGAATTCAAAATATCCTGAAGCTGGCTGTAAAACACATCCTTCTCATTCTCATCAGAGTCCTCTGTGGGGGCAAAACAACAGATGACATTCAAGTCTTTAATTTTTGCTTTAAATTTTGCTCTAAGAAATCATTTATTAATGCAGTCATATCCTAGAAGAGCATCACTGGTGTTAACCACAACAACTGACATACAAACTGCTGACATACAAACATACACCCTGGAGATGCTTTCCATCCTCCCTCCCTGAAAAGAGAAATTTAAAGTTATTTTTAAGTATCTCACCTTTACCTGCTCATCTGGTCTCTTGCAAACCTAAAATATCTAGGTTACAGCGCTGGAATTCCTGCGTGAGACATCAAGAGAATAATTTCTATGTAATGTCCTCATGTTCAATGTTCCTGCAGAGAGAAAATGATTACTAGGATTTTTAAAGAAACTAGGTTTATTGAAATAGGTAGAACCAACAATATCAAACAGCCCCCTGATCACAGGCATGGGACATAGACCTGTTCCTCCTCTGCTAAAGGCTGAAGTCACTGATGCTGGTAGGAACTTCAGGCACCATCTTTTCAAGTGGACTTTTTCGAGAGCCATATGTGGCCTGCCTGAGACACATTACTCCAGTTTAGGCTTGACAATGCCCAACTAGCTAAGTAAGGTTCAGGTACCTGCGATGGCCTCTGATCATGATTATCCACCAGATGATATAAGGTATCCCATGCCCCTGTTCACTTAGGGCTGGCAACCCAGAAAACACAGTGGCAGATTCTCCCTCAACAGAGGCCCACCTGTGCAGCAAGTCCAGGATCCAAATCAAGCTGAAATCTATAAACAAGTGCAGTCTAGTAGGTATAAATGGTCAGCACCAGGACCCTGTGAAGTTGACCACTCCTCAGCCCGGTTGAAAAAAAAAAAGGAAAAAGTGGCCATATATGACCAAATCAGTAGGCCATACTGAACTGGCAGCCCTCCCCTTCATTCCCTTCCAAAAGAGAATATCTCTTTTGATAGGTACTAATGGCCTGCACCATGAGAAGGTGGGGTTGGACATTTGGTGCTAGACCTGGCCGGTTCTGTGCATCATCACTGGGGATTGGTACACAGCTCTCTTTCCAGTTTATGCCTAGCTACCATTTGCAGACCAGCTACTTTTTTTTCTACCCTGCTGAGGAGTGGCCAACCACACAGGGTCCTGGTTCTGACCATATAAACCTATGGACTGGAATGAGATTCTGAGACTGATCCTGAATTTGCTGCACTGATAGGCTTCTGTGAAGGGAAAATCTTTGCTGCACTGATAGGCTTCTGTGAAGGGATAATCCTGAGCAGAGGTCATTGTAGGCACCTGAACTCTTGCTTTTATGGGCATCATCAAATTCTACATTGGAAGGTCTTTGCCCCATGGCTGCGAATAGGGGGATGCCCTCTCTCAATAAACATAGTTTCTTTAAACATCTCACTAACCATTTTCTCTCCATAGATAGTTGGAATGTGAGGACTCTGCACAGAGGCTTATTCTCTTGATGTCCTCACACAAGAATTCCACCATTATAATTTAGATATTCTCGGCTTGCAAGAGACCAGATGCACAAATAAAGGTCATATTCTTAAAAATAATCTTAAATTTCTCTTTTCAGGGAGGGAAAATAATAAGCATCTCCAAGGTGTAGGTCACACTACTGATGCTCTACAAGGATATGAGTGCATTAATGAAAGGCTTCTTACAGCAAAATTTCAGACAAAGGAGATATTACTCTTGTTCTAGGTGACTTCAGTGCTAAAGATGGTACTGACTCTGACCTGTGGGGAGGGCTGATAGGCCCTTTTGGCATTAGTAGCTGCAATGGCAATAGGCAACGTCTCCTACATGTAAGTAAACTTAATCGTTTCAGAATAACTAACTTTATTATAAACACCATGACATACTTAAGTACACATGGGTTTCACCAGATGGGCTGCATAAGAAGATAATTGGTTATATCTTAATTAAAAGCAAATGGTCGAATTCTATTAGGAATACTAGGTCATACAGAGGAGCTGAAATTGGATTTGACCATTTTAAGTGTCTTGCAACTTAAACTTAAGAAGTGTTATGCTAAAGTTAAAAAATTTACTTTTAATTCTGAAGCTCTGAAAGACCCAGTTATTATAGCTAAAGCTTACCAAGATAGGTTACTTATTCATTATGACAGTCATGGATTGCTTACTAATGAAGTAGAGAAAGAATGGAACCATTTTAAACAGGTTTTTTGGAAACTAACAGTATTCTTGTAGGAAAAAAGGAGCAGAGGAGACAGAATTATTTGAGTGATAAGTCACTTCAGCTTATTTCAGAAAGAATGAACTGCAGGAATGTCATTAACCAATATCCTACTAACCCTAATAGAAAGCATTAGAGATAACTTAATAAACATGTAAAGGATCAGTTATCTGTTGATAAGAATCTCTGGTTTGATGTCTTGGCTGACAAAGTCGAGGAAGCAGTTAGCATAACAGCAGAGAGCTGTACCAGAAAGTTAATGTTTTGTGTGGTAGAAAATGGACACATATGCAGGGATTGAAGAATAAACAAGGCAAGGTTACAGAAGGTGAGGATTCTGTCATGGCATTCTAAACAATGTGGCTAGTTCTTGTTCCATTGTTTGCAATGATAATAGATGCATTACTGGCTTTAATGTTGGCCCTATAACACAATCTGAAGTTATTTTGGCTGTTTCTAAACTTAAACTTCATAAATCCCCAGGGGTAGATGAAATTACTACAGAAATGCTTAGAGCTGGGAATGTTTCGGTTACCACTTGGATGACTGAAATTCTGAATATCATTTATGATAAAGGCATGGTTCCTAAGGATTTCACCAGAGCTATTGTTATCCCTTTTTATAAAAAAGGTGATTGCAGTTCTTGTGATAACTATAGGGGTATCAACCTACTTTCTATTCCAGGTAAAGCTCTTTGCATGATTGAGCTCAATAAAATTAAAAATCTGGTTGACAAGTAATTGCATGATGAGCAATATGGATTCAGAAGTGGTAGGGATGTGTAGATCAGATATTTCCACTCAGGCAGATTCTTGAGAAATCTTTAGAGTTTCAGAAACCTTTGGTTGCTAGCTTTGTTGATTTCAAAAAGGCTTTTGACTCTGCTGATCGTCATAATTTGTGGTTAATTGCGAGATCTAATGGCATACCAGACAAATTAGTTACTGTAATGAAAGCTCTCTATAATAACATTGAGTCATGTGTGAGAGTTGGTAAGGCTTGTAGCAATTGGTTTAGCATTGCTTCTGATGTTCGACAAGGGTGCATTTTGTCTCCTTTTCTGTTCAGTTTGGCTACTGATTATGTTATGCGAAATTCACTGCAAGGGAAAGATTTTGCCCTTAAATGGTCTGAAGATGCGAAAATTTCTGATTTAGATTGTGCTGATGATTCAAGCTAAAATCCAGTCTAGTAGGTATAAATGGTCAGCACCAGGACCCTGTGAAGTTGACCACTCCTCAGCAGGGTTGAAAAAAAAAGAAAAAAGTGGCCATAGATGACCAGATCAGTAGGCCATACTGAACTGGCAGCCCTCCCCTTCCGTTCCCTTCCGAAAGAGAATATCTCTTTTGAAAGGTACTAACGGCCTGCACCATGAGAAGGCGGGGTCGAACATTAGGTGCTAGACCCGGCCGGTTCTGTGCATCATCACTAGGGATTAGTGCACAGCTCTCCTTCCAGTTTACGCCTAGCTACCATTTACAGGCATGGGATACCTTATATCAGCTGGTGGATAATCCTAATCAGAGGCCATCGCAGGTACTTGAACCTTACTTAGCTAGTTGGGCATCGTCAAGCCTAAACTGGAGTAATGTGTCTCAGGCAGGCCATGTGGCTCTTGAAAAAGTCCACTTGAAAAGGTAGTGCCTGAAGTTCCTACCAGCATCGGTGACTTCAGCCTTTAGCAGAGGAGGAACAGGTCTTTGCCCCATGCCTGCGATCAGGGGGCTGTTTGATATTGTTGGCCCTACCAATCTCAATAAACCTAATTTCTTTAAAAATCCTACTATTTATTTTCTCTCTGCAGGAACATGGAACGTGAGGACATTACATAGAGATTATTCTCTTGATGTCCTCATGCAGGAATTCCAGTGCTACAACCTAGATATTCTAGGCTTGCAAGAGACCAGATGGACAGGTAAAGGTGAGATACTTAAAAATAACTTTAAATTTCTCTTTACAGGGAGGGAGGATGGAAAGCATCACCAAGGTGTGGGTCTGCTGCTCAGCAGACATGCTAGTGATGCTCTTCTAGGATATGAGTGCATTAATGAAAGGTTTCTTACAGCAAAATTTCAGACAAGCATTAAAGACTTGAATGTTATCTGCTGTTATGCCCCCACTGAGGATGCTGATGAGGATGAGAAGGATAGGTTTTACCGACAACTTCAGGATATTTTGAATTCTGTCAAGAAAGGAGATATTACCCTTGTTCTAGGTGATTTCAATGCCAAAGTTGGTACTGGCTCTGACCTTTGGGGAGGAGTAATAGGCCCTTTTGGTATTGGTAGCTGCAATGGCAATGGGCAACGTCTCCTACAGGTAAGTAAACTCAATGGTTTCAGAATAACTAATACATATTACAAACACCACGACATACATAAATACACATGGGTTTCACCTGATGGGCTGCATAGGAATATGATTGATTATATATTAATTAACAGCAAATGGGCTAGTTCTGTTAGAAATACCAGGGCATATAGAGGAGCTGAAATTGGATCTGACCATTACCTTGTTAAAAGTGTCTTTCAACTTAAACTTAAAAAGTGTTGTGTTAGGGTTAAAAAATTTACCTTTAATACTGAAGCTCTGAAAGACCCAGTTATAGCTAAAGCTTACCATGATAGGTTACTTAGTCATTATGACAGTCATGGTTTGCTTAATACTGAAGTTGAGGAAGAATGGGGCCATTTTAAACAGGCTTTTTTGGAAACTAACAGTACTCTTTTAGGAAAAAAGGAGCAGAGGAGGCAGAATTATCTAAGTGATAAGGCATTTCAGCTTATTTCAGAAAGAAGGAACTGCAGGAATGTCCTTAATCAGTACCCTACTAGTCCTAATAGAAAGCTTTACAGAGAGCTTAATAAACGTGTAAAGGATCAGTTGGCTACTGATAAGAATCTTTGGCTAGATGGTTTGGCTGACAAAGCTGAGGAAGCAGTTAGGCAGCACAACAGCAGAGAGCTATACCACATAGTTAATGTTTTATGTGGTAAAAAACGAACAGGTATACAGGGATTGAAGGATAAACAAGGTAAGTTTATAGAAGGTGAGGGTTCTGTCATGGCTAGATGGGCTGAGCATTTCAGTGATGTTCTAAACAATGTGGTTAGTTCTACTCCCATTGTTTGTAATGATGATAGATGCATTGGCTGCTTTAATGTTGGCCCTATAACACAATCTGAAGTTATTTTGGCTATCTCTAAACTTAAACTTCATAAATCCCCAGGGTAGATGAAATTACTACAGAAATGCTCAGAGCTGGGAATGTTTCAGTAACCACTTGGATGACTGAAATTCTGAATATATTTTATGATAAAGGCATGGTTCCTAAGGATTTTACCAGAGCTATTATTATCCCTATTTTCAAAAAAGGTGATCGCAGTTCTTGTGATAACTATAGGGGTATCAGCCTACTCTCTGTTCCAGATAAAGTTCTTTCCATGATTGTGCTTAATAGAATTAAGAATCTGATTGACAGGCAATTGCGTGATGAGCAATGTGGATTCAGAAGTGGTAGGGGATGTGTAGATCAGATATTTTCACTTAGGCAGATTCTTGAGAAATGTTTAGAGTTTCAGAAACCTTTGGTTGCTAGCTTTGTTGATTTCAAAAAGGGTTTCGACTCTTTTGATCGTCATAATTTGTGGTTGATTGTGAGATCATATGGTATACCAGACAAGTTAGTTAACATAATGAAAGCTCTCTATAATAACACTGATTAATGTGTGAGAGTTGGTAAGTCTTGTAGCAATCGGTTTAGCATTACGTCTGGTGTTCGACAAGGGTGCATTTTGTCTCCTTTTCTCTTTAGTGTGGTTATTGATTATGTTATGCGAAATTCAATTCAAGGGAAAAATTTTGGCCTTAAATGGGCTGGAGATATGAAAATTTCTGATTTAGATTATGCTGATGATTTAGCCCTTTTGGCAAATGATGTTGATGAGATGAACTCTTTCATTCGAGCTGTTGATGAGACTGGTAGTAGAGTAGGTTTGGTTATAAACAGAGAGAAAACTAAAGTGATGAAAATTGGTCAGGCAGGTTGTGATTCAGTTCATCTGAATGGTTGCAGTCTTGAGCAGGTGTCACAGTTTAATTACCTTGGGAGCTACGTAACTGATACTGGTGATGTGCGGCATGAGATTAACAGACGAATAGGTATTGCTGCCGGGTTGTTTGGGTTGGGTTGTTTTACCTCTGAGCAGCACTTTTTTGCACACCATGGGCTAAATGGCCAGGTCACATGGACCCCGAAGGCTCAGAGAAGGTTGGGGGAGGGGACCCACTGGAACAGCTGTTGGGAGACAGATGGTAGCCTCCCGTCAAGACCATCCAGCGTGTTCTTTAACGTGCACAGGGTATGGCTCTCCCACACACGGGGCCACGGCTTAACGTCCCATCTGATGGACGGCGGCCTTTCCAAGCCCATCGGTGTCCCCTACTGACCGTGGGCAGGGCGGGGAGTATTGCTGCCGGGACTTTTAAGAATCTTTGGAGATTGTGGAGAAATAGGCGAATACACCTAAAGACTAAAATTAGACTGTATAATAGTTTGGTTCTTTTTAGGGTTAGTTATGGTAGTGAAACTTGGACGCTGTGTAAACAACAGGAAACTAGATGCATTTGATTCTAGATGCTTACGCAGTATCTTGGGTATTAGGTGGTTTAACTTTGTAACTAATGATGAGGTTAGGCAAAGGAGTCTGCAACCTCCTTTAAGCAGCATATTGTGCAGAGAGAGACTCCGCTGGTTTGGCCATGTTGCCCGTATGGATAATTATACATTGGCAAATAGTGTTATGAACAGTGTGCCTAGAGGCCTCAGAAGGAGGGGGAGACCTAGGATGCGGTGGGCAGACAATGTCAAACAGGACCTTGTTAGAATTGGTGTGCAGTGGCCGGATGCAGCAGATGTAGCTCAGGAGAGATATGCTTGGAGAATTAAACTGCATGGTCTGGTTGGACCTCCGTAGCCCATGGCTGCTTGAGGATGATGATGATTTGGCAAGTGATGTTGATGAGATGAACTCTTTCATTCGAACTGTTGATGAGACTGGCAGTAGAGTAGGTTTGGTTATAAACAGAGAGAAAACTAAAGTGATGAAAATTGGTCAGGCAGTCTGTGATTCAGTTAATCTGAATGATTGCAGTCTTGAGCAGGTGTCACAGATTAATTATGTTGGGAGTTATGTAACAGATACTGGTGATGTATGGCATGAGATTAACAGACAAATAGGGATTGTTGCCAGGACTTTTAAGAATCTGTGGAGAATGTGGATAAATAGGCATATACACCTAAAGACTAAAATTAGGCTACAATAGTTTGGTTCTTTCTATGGATAGTTATGGTAGTGAAACTTGGACGCTTTGTAAACAAGGTAACAGGAAGCTAGTTATTTTTGATTCTAGATGCTTAGGAATTATCTTGGGCATTAGGTGATTTAACCTTTTAAGTAATGATGAGATTAGGCAAAGGAATCAGCAACCTCCTTTAAGCAGCATATTGTACAGAGAGAGACTCTGTTGGTTTGGCCATGTTGCCCATAGATTAACGAATAGGGGTATGAACAGTATGCCTAAAGGCCTCAGAATGAGGGGAAGACCTAAGATGCAGTGGGCAGACAATACCAAACAGGACCTTATTAGAATTGGTGTGCAATGGCCAGATGCAGCAGATATAGCTCAGGATAGATATACTTGGAAAACTAAATTGCATGATCTGGTCGGACTTCCATAATCCATGGTTGCTTGAGGATGATGATGATGATGAAACACCACAAGAAGGGGTCAGACTTTAGGTGCTAGACCCAACAGGTTCCAAGGTTATTATATTAGGCATGTTTATTACCTAACAAAGCTTTGTTTGACATTGTCTGCCCACTGCATCCCAGGTCTCCCCTCTTTCTGCAGCAGTTAGGCACACTATTCGCTAATCTATAATTATTGGAGTGTCTTGTGGTGGGACTCAGTGAAGTGATAGTCACTAGTAATTTTTAATAAGGCAAGAGTAAAAAAAATCGCCAATCTGCATTCTGGACTCGAACTTAAGACCTCCTGGTTACCTGAAGGTAGGAAGGAAACACTACCATATAGTTCAAGGTTTGAAGATGCACCATGTGCTACTGAAAACAATAGTGAACTGATGCTTAAATAACCATTTATCAAGTATTAATATACTTTGAAGTTATTCTGATGCAATCACAGCACACTGTATTTTACTTGCATACTGTAAATGACAATTGTTGATGGTGAAGAGATACAGATGATTCCTCAGACTTCATTTCTTATCTTTGAAAGTTTACAAGATTAATGTATTCTTCAGTTACTGCCTCCTAACTTTGAAAAGCATGTTGCTTTTTGTCATTAGTTTAAAAGAACTATGACAAAAGGAAACAGCTTATAAATTTAACAATAAATGTTTTGAATAAAAAAAATTTCGCTGAATACGGGAGTTGAACCTGCATCTCTCCAGAAACATGCCAGAGTATTCTACCATTGACTGACTCATCTTTTTTCCACTAATATTAAGACTCTAAACTCTTCACCGAGGATTTGGGAGCCTACCTTTGGCGCCATGTATGATCTCGGGTGGCAATTATTTCTTTTTATATTGCGCTGAGTAAGATGAAAATAATAAAGTCTCCTCACACTATTTAGCATTATTAATGATTTAAACATAGAAGACAATCAGAGCGTTACATATTGACTTTTTAATGTCAATATATGAATAAATTTTTTCCACAAAATATTTATTGACATATTGATGTTAAAAAGTAAACAGGTAACACTGTGATTGTCATCTACGTTTATAAATTTAACTTTATTGACTAGGTACGGATTCATTTATCAGGATATGTGAATTCGGAGAACAATCAACACTGGTAGAGGTCTGTAAATGGTAGCTAGGTAGTCACTAAAGGGATAACTATGCACCAATCCCCTGTGATGATATGCAGAACCTGCCAGGTCTAGCACCTAAAGTCGGAGAGCTTCTTGTGGTGTAAATTATAAATACCTTTCAAAAGAGATACTCTCTTGTGGAAGAGAACAGAATGGGAGGGCTATCAGATCAGTGTGGCCTACAGAAATGGTCATCTATGTCCACTATTCTATTTCTTTTTCTGCCCTGCTGAGGAGTGGTCAATTTCACAAGGTCCTGGTACTGATCATTTATAACAACTAGACAGCTGTTTTATGGTTTTGAGTTTGATTATGGATCCTTCATGCTGCACTGGTGGGAGAGAAGATTCCACTGTGTTTTCTGTTTGTTTATGGGTAGACAACCCCAACTGAATAGATTTACATGATACCTTTTATCAGCTGGTGGATAATCCTGATCAGAGGCCATCACAGGTACCTGAACTCTTGCTTCTAAGGGCATTGTCAAAACCTATATTGGAGAATGTATTCCATTGCAATGGCTTCAGCTTTTAATAATAGGGGAACATATCTTTGCCCCATGCCTTAAATTAGGGGGCTCTTTGACATTGTCAGCACTTCCTCTCAATAAACATAGTTTCTTTGAAAATCCCACAAACCATTTTCTCTCCACAGGTAGTTGTAATGTGAGGACTCTGCACAGAGAATATTCTCTTGATGTTCCCACACAAATATTCCACCATTATAACTTAGATATTCTTGGTTTGTAAGAGACCAGATGGACAGATGAAGTTCAGATATTTAAAAATAATCTCAAATTTCTCTTTTCAAGGAGGGAAAACAAGAGGCATCTCCAAGGCATAGGTTTACTTTTCAGCAGGCATATTAGTGATACTCTACTAGGATATGAGTGCATTAATGAAAGGTTTCTTACAGCTAAATTTCAGACAAGCATTAAAGACTTGAAAGACTGTTGTTATACCCCACTGAAGATGCAAATGAGGATGAGAAAGAAAAATTTTAGGGAAACTTCAGGATATCTTGAATTCTATCAAGAAAGGAGATATTACCCTTGTTCTAAGTGACTTCAAAGTTAATGTTGGTACTGACTCTAATCTTTGGGGAGGGAATGATAGATCCTATGGTATTGGTAGCTGCAATGGCAATGTCTTACAGGTAAGTAAATTTATTGGTTTGAGAATAACTAACACTTATTACAAACACTGTGACAAACATAAGTTCATATATGGGTTACATATATGGGTATATATATATATCATTTTCTATATATATATGGGTTTCACCAGATGAGAATCATATCAGAAAAATATGATTGATTTTGCATTAATTAACAACAAATGGGCTAGTTCTGTTAGGGGAACTGAAATTGGATCTGACCATTACCTTGTTAAAAGTGCCTTGCAAATTAAACTTAAAAAGTATTGTGCTAAGATTAAAAAAAAGTTACCTTTAACACTGAAGCCCTGAAAGACTCAGTTATAGCTAAAGCTTACCATGATAGGTTACATAGTCATTATGACAATCATTGTTTGCTTACTACTGAAGTTGAGGAAGAATGGAACTGTTCTAAACAGGCTTTTCTTCAAACTACATACAAAATTTTTGTGCAGCCATGGGCTATGGAGGTCCAACAAGACTGTGTAATTTTCCTCTCCAGATTTGTCTCTTCTAAACTACAACTGCTGCATTTGGCCACTCTAGGCCAATTCTAGCAAGGTCCTGTTTGACATTGTCTGCCCATCGCATCCTAGATCTCCCCTTTTTCTCAAACCCTTAGGCAGTACTCTTTTAGGTAAAAGGAAGAAGAGGAGGCAAAATTATTTGAATGATATAGCACTGGAGCTTATTTTTGAAAGAGAGAACTGTAGGAATATCCTTAACCTTTCCAGTGTCCACATCATATATACATATGTTGATTGAATTCACAATGAGAGGCGGAGGACATTGTTTACATTTTTAAAACAACAACAAAAAAATCAATTATTTAAAAAACGACATTTTAAAATTTACTTATAATATATAGATCTTAAAAAATATACATATATAATTCAAGTTTGAAAAAAAAACCATTTCCTTTTTTCATTCCATGCATATTTTATTAAACTACAATATAAAAGACTTGTTCGTCGTCGTCATCCTCAAGCAGCCATGGGCAAAAGAAGTCCAACCAGATTGTGCAATTTAGTTCTCCAAACACAGCTTTGCTGCACTCACTCTACACCAATTCTAACAAGGTCCTGTTTGACATTGTCTACCCACTGCATCCTAGGTGTCCCTCTCTTCCTGTGGTCTTTCGACACACTGTTCATAGCTTTATTTGCTGATCTATAATTAAGCATACAGGCAACATGGCCAAACCAACAGTCTCTCTCTAACACAATACACTGCTCAAAGGAGGTTGCTGACTCCTTTGCCTAACCTCTTCATTACTTACAAATTTGATTCACCTAATACCCAAGATATTGCATAAGCATCTAGAATCAAAAGCATCAAGTTTCCTGTCATTTTGTTAACAAAGCATCAAGTTTCCTGTCGTTTTGTTAACAAAGCATCCAAGTTTCACTATACTATACTAACCATAGAGAGAACCAAATTATTGTACAACCTAATTTTAGTTTTTAGGTTCATATGCCTATTCCCCCACTCTCTCCATAGATTCTTAAAATTCCTCGCAGAAATCCCTATTCATCTGTTAATCTCATGCCACACAGCACCAGTATCAGTTACAAAGCTCCCAAGATAATTAAACAGAAACATCTGCTCAAGACTGGAAACGTTCAGATTAACTGAACCACAGACTTCCAAGACCAATTTTCATCACTTTAGTTTTCTCTCTCAATTTATTACCAAACCTACTCTACTACAAATCTCATCAACAACTCTAATGAAATAGTTCATCTCATCAATATCATTTACCAAAAGGGCCAAATCATCATCATCATCATCATCCTCAAACAGCCATGGGCTACGGAGGTCCAACTAGGCCATGCAATTTAGTTCTCCAAGTATGTCTTCCTGAGCTACATCTTCTGCATCTGGCCACTGCACAGCAATTCTAACAAGGTCCTGTTTGACATTGTCTGCCCACTGCATCCTAGGTCTCCCCCCTTTCTGAGGCCTTTAGGCACAATGTTCATAACCCTATTTGCCAATCTATAATTATCCATACGGGCAACATGGCCAAACCTCTCTCTCTGCACAATATGCTGCTTAAAGGCAGTTGTCGACTCCTTTGCATAACTACATCATTAGTTACAAAGCTAAACTATCTAATGCAAAAGATACTGCGTAAGCATCTAGAATCAAAAGCATCTAGTTTCCTGTTATCTTTTTTACACAGCTTTCAAGTTTCATTATCATAACTAACCCTAGAAAGAACCAAATTATTATATAGTCTAATTTTAGTCTTCAGGTGTATATGCCGATTTCTCCACACTCTCTATAGATTCTTAAAAGTCCAGGCAGCAATCCTTATTCGTCTGTTAATCTTATGCCACACATCACCAATATCTGTTACATAGCTCCCAAGATAGTTAAACTGTGACACTTGCTCAAGACTGCGACCATTCAAATTAACTGAATCACAGCCTGCCTGTCTGACCAATTTTCATCACTCTAGTTTTATATCTTTATAACGAAACCTACTCTATTGCCAGTCTTATCAGTAGCTCGAATGAAAGAGTTCATCTCATCAACATCATTTGCCAAAAGGGTTAAATCATGAGCATAATACAAGTCAGAGATTTTCAGATCACTAAACCATTTAAGGCCAAAATCTTATGCTTACAATAAATTTTGCATAACGTAATCAATAAGCAAACTAAAAAGAAAAGGGGACAAAAATGCCCTCTTGTTAAACACCAGAAGCAATGTTAATCCAATTGCTACAAGCCTTACCAACTCTCACACAAGACTCAGTGTTATTATAGAGGGTTGGGTTGCTTTACCTCTGAGTGGGACTTTTTTTGCACACAATGGGCTAAATGGCCAGGTCACAAAGACCCCGAAGGCTCAGAGAAGGTTGGGAGAGGGGACCCACTGGAACAGCTGGTATGAGACAGATGATAGCCTCCCATCAAGGCCATCCAGTGTGTTCTGTAATGTGCACAGGGTGTAGCTCTCCTGCACATGGGCCATTGCTTAATGTCCCATCTGATGGACAGCAGTCTTTCCAAGCCCACCGATGTCCCCTACTCACCATGTGTAGGGCAGGGAGTTTTGTGGAGATAAATCTCAACACTGACCCAGCTGGAACTCGAACCCGGGAACTGCAGATTTACGAGCCTGGCATGCTACTGACTGAGCTACCCTTGCCCCATTGCCATTATAGAGAGCTTTCATTATGTTAACTAACTTGCCCAGTATGCCATACCTGGATCTCACAATCAACCACAAATTATGATGATCAACAGAGTCAAAAGACTTTTTGGAATCAACAAAGCTAGTAATCAAAGGTTTATGAAACTCTAAACATTTCTCGAGAATCTGCCTAAGTGAAAATATCTGATCTACATATCCCCTACCACTTCTGAAGCCAAACTGCTCATCACACAACTGCCTTCAACAAGATTCTTAATTCTATTAAGCCCAATCATGCAAAGAACCTTCCCTGGAACAGAGAGTAGGATGATACCCCTATAGTTATCAGAAGAACTGCGATCACCTTTTTTGAAAATATGGATAATAATAGCTCTGGTAAAATCCTTGGGATCCATGCCTTTACCATAAAAGATATTCAAAATTTCAGTCATTCAAATTGTCACAGAAACATTCCCAGCTCCAAGCATTTCTGTAGTAATTTCATCTACCCCTGGGGATTTATGAAGTTTAAGTTTAGAAATAGGCAAAATAACTTTAGATTGTGTTATAGGGCCAACATTAAAGCCACCAATGCGTCTATCATCATTGCAAATAATGGGAGTAGAACTAACCACATTGTTTAGAACATCACTGAAATGTTCAGCCCACCTAGCCATGACAGAATCCTCACCTTATATAGCCTTACCTTGTTTATCTTTCAATCCATGTATACCTGCCCGTTTTCTACCACACAAAACATTAACTATCTGGTACAGCTCTCTGCTGTTGTGCTGTCTAACTGCTTCCTCGGCTTTGTCAGCCAGGCCATCAAGCCAGAGATTCTTGTCAGCAGCTAACTGATCCTTTACACATTTATTAAGCTCCCTGTAATGCTTTCTATTAGGACTAGTAGAGTACTGATTAAGGACATTCCTACGGTTCTTCCTGAAATAAGATCAAGTGCCTTATCACTCAAATAATTCTGCCTCCTCTGCTGCTTTTTACCTAAAAGAGTACTGTTAGTTTCAAGAAAAGCCTGTTTAAAATGGTCCCATTCTTCCTCCACTTCAGTAGTAAGCAAATCATGACTGCCATAATGACAAGTAATCTATCAACGTAAGCTTTAGCTATAACTTGGTCTTTCAGAGCTTCAGAATTAAAGGTAAATTTTTTAACTTGAGCACAACACTAATTAAGTTTTAGTTGCAAGACACTTTTAACAAGGTAATGGTCAGATCCAATTTCATCTCCCCTATATGACATGGTATTCCAAAACAGAACTAGCCAATTTACTGTTATTAATATATAATCAATGCTATTCATATGCAGCCCATCAAGTGAAACCCATGTGTATGGTGTTTGTGATAGGTGTTAGTTATTCTCAAGCCATTGAGTTTCCTTACCTGTCATTTTCATTGCAGTTACCAATACCATAAGGGCCTATCACTCCTCCCCAAAGGCCAGAGTCAGTACCAAATTTGCCATTGAAGTCACCTAGAACAAGGGTAATATCTTCTTTCTTGACAGAATTCAAAATATCCTGAAGTTGTCCGTAATATGTATCCTTCTCATCCTCATCAGCATCCTCAGTGGGGGCATAACAGCAGAAAACATTGAAGTCTTTAATGCTGTCTGAAATTTTGCTGTAAGAAACCTTTTATTAATGCACTCATTTCATAGAAGAGCATCACTAGCATGTTAGCTGAGTAGCAGACCTATGTCTTGGAGATGCTTTTTATCTTTTCTCCCTGAAAAGAGAAGTTTAAGATTTTTTGTAAGAACCCGACTTTTACCTGTCCATCTGGTCTCTTGCAAGCCAAGAATACCAGGAAAATAAGCTTTGTGCAGAGTCCTCACATTTCAACTACCTATGGAGAGAAAATGGTTAGTGGAATGTTTAATGGAACCATGTTTATTGAGAGAGGGAATGTCGACAATATCAAACAGCTGCCTAATTGCAGGTATAGGGCAGAGACCTGTTCTCCCACGACTAAAGTCTTAAACCATCTACACTGGAAGGCTTCCTCCAATGTAGAATTTTATGGTGCCACTAGAAGCAAAGAGTTCAGGTGCCTGCAATACCTGTGCTCAGGATTATCCACCAGCTGACAAAACATATCCTGTGAATCTATTTACTTGGGGCTGTCAACCCACAAACAAACAGAAAACACAGCAGAAGATTTTCCCTCCACAGAAGCCCACCAGTGCAGCAAATTTAGGAACCATAATCAAGCTCAGAGCCTTATTTCAATCCAGTAGGATGTTTATGGTCAGGACCAGGACCCTGTGTGGCTGACCACTCCTCAGCAGGGTAGAAAAAGAAAAGTAGTCATAGTTGTCCAGATCAGTAGGCCACACTAATCTGGCAGCCCTCCCCTTCTGTTCACTTCCAGAAAAGAGTATCTCTTTTGAAATGTACTAATGGCCTGTACTACAAGAAGGGTGGGGTCAGACATTAGGCACTAGTATGGCTGGTTCTATGGATCATCACAGGGGATTGGTGCATAGCTCTCCTTCCAGTAATTACCTAGCTACCATTTATTCAATATGTTTTTTTCTCATTATTAAAGAAATGACCATACTCCAAATTTTTTACAACGTTTCTATGGAGTATAATGTACAACATATGCCAGTTTCATTTTTTTAATTTATAGAGCTACATAACTATTTTCCCAATTTAAAATTTTCCACTTTTTCAAAACCATGGCTGAGTAGTAGTGTGCTTAACTACTGAGAAAAGGGACCTGCATTTGAGTCATGGGTAAGGCATGGATGTTTATGCTGTTTTTCAGCTGAGATCCCGCATCCTCACAGAGGTCTGACAGGCTCCTGTCAGACCTCTGTGGTGTGCAGCTGCTTAAGGGGTATTTTTTTTTTTTTTAATTAATACATTTTGAAAATTTTGGGTTTTTATTGAATTAAATAATCAAAATCTACACCAGAACACAAAGTTTGGTCTTCTCATCTACCATAGAAACAAAGGAAAAAGAAAAACTTTTAGTCACAATTTGTATATTTTCCTCTTAGGTTAAATGATTATAACTCCTTACAAAAATATTTTTTCACTCAAAATATTTTGGGCAAGTAGACAACTTATGTCTACTAACATTTATGGCAAAGATTACTTTTCTGGCAAAAATTCACAAAAGAATTTGAAATCTGTGATGGGTGGTGAAGTGCCCAGGTTGAAATGACATGGAATGCCCCACAGATTACCAGTAGATATAAAATTCAACTAATAACTATGTGAAAAAAATTATTGCCAACAGTGCAGGATTCGAACCCATGGCATTCTAGATATATGACAGAGTGCTCTAACCATTAAATTCTCAGCCAATAATTTGTTTTCACAATGTGGCCTTTATATCTTTCACTGAGTGTGGCAGACCTTTCCACATTGGTATTGATTGAATTTTCTATTTACTGGTAATCTGTTATTTACCATGGATTGATTTGTTTTCATTGATAATGTTTAAGCATTAGTGATTTCCTCATTAACACCCGATTCATTAGCACCAATTGAAAATATAAGCTGGCTTTCCAGATTATAGATGGTTCAAAGTCTACCATATTCAGTGAAAGATATAAAGATCACATTGTGAAAACAAATTATTGGTTGATGGTTGGTTTAGTGGTTAGAGCACTCTGACAAGTATCTGAATCCCTCACGGTCGCCAATGATTTTTCCCATATAGGTATTCAAAACATGTCACTTCATTTTTGCAGCTGAAAGTACAATTGAGCAAGTAAATTTTTATATCATAGCTAAGGATATCACTTATTAATAGGTGTGTGGAATCTGTATTATATAAGCCAAACATAGCAAAAGCATAAAAAGTAAAGCAAACTTATCGATGAAAAGTTATTTCTGGAATTTTTTTGAAGGGCAATTATGACATCCAGGAGCAGCAAAAGACATCCTTATGATTGCAAAAATACTACATCAAACTTATTTAATTATGCAAAAAAAAACTGCAAAAAAGAATTGCAAATTTGACAGCTGTTTTATTGATGTGGCTACCAGCCAATCAATAAAAATATTATTCTATGTAATTTTTGTGCATTTTTATTGATGTGGCTACCAGCCACATCAATAATATTATGTTGGCTATGAATGTTACAACTTCTAAACTTGCGAACATATGTAAAAAAAAATTATTGTATTTTTATAAAAAAAATCAGTACAAAGAAAATCTTGCATGAACTGCAAGGATTAAGGACTGGTACGGTAAACTCAAGAAATTTTAGAAACTGGCTGAATCTTGTTGTAGTTTCTACTTAATTACAAATATTTTAACTTTATTGCACTCAGTTCAAATCACAAATAACACATATCTACATCACTGATGTCCTACTCACAACCTGCAAGGGAATATTATAATTTTTTTAAATTTTGTGTGACCTGAATTACTTGATCATGGATTTGAAACATGTTATAGCATACACCAAAAATATTTTTTGTCATTCTTTTGGCAATTTGGTACAACTCCCTGAAAGTTTTTATACTGTTTTATGTAGTGAATATGCTTTATATTTACACATTCATCTTGTGAGATGAAATAACTTTGCATGCAATAAGTTACCAATCCCCATCATAAACTATTAAGAACAGAAAGGGCGTTTTTGATGACCTATATGGATCTTGACTTGTAAAACATTGGCAATCCAAAAATTTCATTATAACTTAGTAAATATATTTACCTGACTTTTTATCTCCCTGGCTTTTTCTGCTTTTTTTAATTTTAATGCATACTCAGCAGCCTCTTGTAAGCCAAGGTCAGTACAGAGCCGCACAAGAAACCTAAGACCTAAAATTAAACACAAAATCTACAATAAGAAAATTATTCATATATTATTTTTTAAGTTTTCACAGATTTATAAGCAACAGTTTCTTTGCATTAATAATTAACAAATGGGCTTGTCAGAAGCCTAACCACTAACAGTCACAAAAATATGCATAAAAATTTAAAAAATGAAAAATACCCATATTTCTGTAGGTACTATAAATATTAAAAAATAAAATACTAATGATAAAATCTCATGTTGAATTCATATTAATTTCAAAGAAAGATACAGCAACTGCAATTTTTGTGCATTAGGTAAGAGAAATAAATAAGTGATTTTATCATTCGTACATTATATACAGGGTGAATCTGAAAAAGTGGGCAAAACTTTACGGGGTGGTAGAACGCAGCTATACGAGCAATATTCGTCATAGAATGTATGGTTGGAACGCAAGCGGTGAGAAGTTAAAAGATAGTTTTCCACTGTCACATTTAAAGAATGAACACAAGAAGGAGAGGAGATACTTCAGAAAACATTTTATTAACAGGAATGTAATTGAGGTACATGCTCAAAGAAATTGCTCAAAAGAGCTGCCACCAGCTGTAATGCAGGCTTCACACCCTGCAGGATAGGGACTGATGCACATTTGCAAAGACACCAGGCATTTCCCGAATATCGCCGGCAACAACGGCGATCCACCTCCACCTAGTGGCTCGCCGTTAGTGTTCCGCCCATACTTTCTATGACGAATATTGCTCGTATAGCTACGTTCTACCACCCCGTAAAGTTTTGCCCACTTTTTCAGATTCACCCTGTATATATTTTTTTACTTTTTTGGTATAAGTATTTTGTCAATTTTTCAATTTATATATTTTAGTTCTCATGAAATAATAACTGAAAAATATTGGTTTTACCATGAGTGGGATTCGAATCCAAGTCTCCTGGAAACATTCCAGTTATGCTTCCAGAAGACATGGGTTCGAATCCCACTCATGACAAAAACAATTTTTTTCAGCTTATTATTTCATGAGTTCCATATCTACAGGACACATCATGTGATTCTTTACTACTGAATTATTGATTTAACACCATGAGCAAGAGTGACAAATATTAAATTCCATCTCTATGAGGCAACATTTCAAGTTCAACAGTTTCATTCACTTCAAGTTAAGATTCTAGAATGCACCTCCCCTATTTACATTACTTTTATGAAAAATTCGTATTCAACTAATACAATTACACCTTACCTGTATTTTTTTTAAGAATGCATATATTATATTAGTCAGGGACTGGGTGTATTACAACTTTCAAATTTTTTGAGAGTTCTTGAACTTGGCATATCTTAGGACCCTATAAGGTAAAGTCCAGCCCTGATAACTGTAGATAAACTAATAGGGTTATAAATAGCATGGCTAAAGACCTCAGGAAAAAAGGGGGGAAAAATAGGATATGGTTGGGAGAAAATATCAAACAGGAAATTATTAAAATGGCCTTCACTGGCCAAAAACAGCAGCTATAGCTCAGGACAGACATGTTTGGTGGACTAAATTGCACAGTCTGGTTGGACCTCCATTAGTTTGTGGCTGTTTGAGGAATTTATACGTAAATAAAGCTCTTTAAAATAAATTAAAATTCTCTGTCATTGAGCAATAAATTTTTAAGTTTATCCTTTTTCTCCTAAAAGAGAGTTTTCTCCTAAAAACTTTTAACAGGCTAATAGTTTGAAGGATAAAATGAAAAATTTTATTGCTCACTCACAGATAATTTTAATTTATTTTAATTAACTTTTGAGCAAGAAGGTCTTTTTAATTGTATGTAAAGGGTGTATTAATACTAAAAAATACCTTAAAGTTTTTTCCAAAGGGTTCGGGTTTTGGAAAGTAATTTCCAGGTGGAGTTAATAATTCTCTGCATCAGTTATGGCATACTGTTTTTTTTTTTAAAAGTGTAAGTGTGATTTCTAAAGTACAGATAAAGAAAAATAGTGACACTGGTTGATAAAATCATTCCAATTTCGACAAGTAATGCGTACCTAGAGAGAAATTTTCTCTATAATAGGTAAATCCTGGTGTGATAAAAATCGAATGATAATGATTTGTAATAGCTGAACATTGAATTAAACTAAATTTTGTTACGAGTTGTCAGGAATATTTTGATTTCATTCAGCTTGAACAGGCCTATCTGTGAACAAAGATTAGGCAGGAAAAGAAATGCACTGCAATAATTGTTAGCTGAATTGCAAACCTGTAGGCTTGTTAATCAAGAATCGAAATTGTGATTTAATTATTACAACTCTTTTATACTGTTAGCCAATCTACTTTAAAAAATATTATATATATAATATAGTTACAAACAGAAATACACATAGATGTTTATTTTTACATTTAAAAATGGTCTTTTCTATTAATAAGGACATTCCTAGATTTGATTATACTGTCAGGGCATCTAACTTATTGAAATATCTCCAGACTAAGAGCAGCAGGTTTCAAATATCTCCAAGTTCCTTGATTTGAACAGGTGGAAATTGAAGGTGTGATGCATCCAAGATACTATTCTTCCTTATGATGCAGTGGCCTCTTCTATAGTTTTAACACTCCAAAAAATATATTATTAGTTACTGGATAGCTCGATGTCAGGAAATTTATCTTGACAATTAAATAAATAAGGGTTCTTTTCTTTTTTTTATCAATTTTGTTACTGAAGAAAAGAACTTAAATTTAAGATTAACTTTAATCAAATATAAATCAATTCCGACAAACTCTGCTCAAGAGAAAAAATAAGAAAGTCAAATCTATTTCATAAAACAAATAGCATTTGTTTCAAATTCTAGACTCACCAAAAATTAATTTCACCACAAAAGAACCTCTTTACAAAAAAAAAATAAACTTCTTTCTCCCACTTCACCAATTCTACTCAAATGCACAACTTAACTGCAACACTTAACTGCAACTTAACCCCAACACCGTGACCTAATGTCACTTGCCATACATATCTGGCATGTACAAACTGACACATGTGCAGCATGCTGGGTGAAGTCACATTTGCATAAAATGATGATTGCGCACTCGCTCTAGCTATGATGCAAGAGACACATCCTTCCACGCACATTAGTGGTTGCCAATCAAAAAGCGGAAATGCACATACACAACTCCTCTTACAGACCAGAAGAGGAGAATGATGGATCAAATTAAATAAAAAACCCCGAAATTAAAATTATAATGTAAATAAAGTAAAACTGGTTAAGGAAAAGTAAAAGTGAATGGTGAACCATCACAATGTGCCTCCCTATTTTCTATGTATCAACTTGGGATGTAAGGCCTATGGCCCCTTGGTTTGAAATCCATTATTTTACATTCTCTATTAAGTATTTTGACACTTAAAATCAATCCAAAGTGAATGCACAGTATTCCCTGTTAAGAAACATTAATTAATAGATTCTGAAAAAAATTCATCGCTGCCACGGCGGGAATCGAGCTCACATCTCTCCAGATTCATGCCAGAGCGCGCTAACCATTGCACCACGCGTTGAACAACGAATATTTTCAGAATATGACCTTTTAAATCTTCTTCTTGAGACGTGACTGAGACAGCGCCATCTATATTCAAGGAGATGCAATGTTTTCAGTCGTTGCATTTGATTATCAGATGTTAATGAGAAGGTCGCTAACGCTACCGCGTTAATTTATATAATTAAAATCAATCCAAAATGAATGCACAGTATTCTCTGTTACGAAACATTAATTAATAGATTCTGAAAAAAATTCATCGCCGCCACGGCGGGAATCGAACCCGCATCTCTCCAGATTCATGCCAGAGCACACTAACCATTGCACCACGCATCGGACAACGAATATTTTCAGAATATGACCTTTTAAATCTTCTTCTTAAGACGTGACTGGGACAGCGCCATCTATACTCAAGGAGATGCAACGTTTTCAGTTGTTGTATTTGATTATCAGATGCTAATGAGAAGGTCGCTAACACTACCGCATTAAATATATAATCAAAATCAATCCAAAGTGTTTCTTAACAGGGAATACTGTGCATTCACTTTGGATTGATTTTAATTATATATTTAACGTGGTAGCGTTAGCGACCTTCTCATTAACATCTGATAATCAAATGCAATGACTGAAAATGTTGCATCTCCTTGAGTATAGATGGCGCTGTCTCAGTCACGTCTCAAGAAGAAGATTTAAAAGGTCATATTCTGAAAATATTCGTTGTTCGACGCATGGTGCAATGGTTAGTGCGCTCTGGCATGAATCTGGAGAGATGCGGGTTCGATTCCTGCCGTGGCGGCGATGAATTTTTTTCAGAATCTATTAATTAATGTTTCTTAACAGGGAATACTGTGCATTCACTTTGGATTGATTTTAATTATATATTTAACGTGGTAGCGTTAGCGACCTTCTCATTAACATCTGATAAATGCAATGACTGAAAACGTTGCATCTCCTTGAGTATAGATGGCGCTGTCTCAGTCACGTCTCAAGAAGAAGATTTAAAAGGTCATTCTGAAAATATTCGTTGTCCGACGCATGGTGCAATGGTTAGCGCGCTCTGGCATGAATCTGGAGAGATGCGGGTTCGATTCCCGCCATGGCGGCGAATTTTTTTCAGAATCTATTAATATTTTGACACATTTGACTATAGCCCCCAGCGTATTTTTATTAATTAAGAATCAACTATATACTAGCCTTGACCCCCCCGATAGGGGACCACCTTGTCGTGGTGGGGGGGCCTAGGGCCCAGCAACCCGGCTGAAGGCTGTGCCGACCGGGTTGGGCGCCGGTTGGACATGGCCAAGGCCAACCGAGGTTGAAGACGCTGCTGGCCGGCTTGATTGCCGGTCGGGTGGTGACGGCATCGGAGACCTCACCTTTCAGGGACCTTGGGTGGTCAGTTCGACGGCTCGGTCGAAAGGTTCCTCCTGCCTAGTAGGCACGAGCTGTCCAAAAAGTCTGGGTCTTACTAAGAGTCTCCACCCCGGGTGCCGATCGAGCTTGGATCTTTATATCCTTGCACATTTGCAAACCGGGGAATAGATTAAAGTTAGGTTTCTTCCTGTGGTTAGCTTTCCTTCTATAGGACTGCTGCCATGTGAGGCCGGGGTTGAGGTGCGCCTATAGGGCGTATTCCTTGCCCCCGGCTCTAGATACTCATGGCTTTTCTTAAACCAGGTAGTGCTGTCAGGCGGAACCGGGAATTGCCGTGGTTGCACAAGATCGCAACATAGAGATCAATACTAGCCTTGAAGTAGGATTTTGTGACCGGGCTTTCCAGGAAATCTCCTGGTGTTTTGGTGGGCCCAGGCCACCACTGTATATAAATAGGGTAATTAAAGTTCTAACTGACTGTTAAACTTTCTTTTTATAGTGAACTGCTGCTGCATTACATACAACTGTTGCTATTGCCAGTTCTCATGCATATTCATTACTGCAGCTCTATTTACGGCATTTCCTATGAATATTAAAGTTCTTTGTGATTAATAATATTACAAATTTAATCCTTTGTATGTCCAAATTCAGTTTACTGTTTTAACTCTTCCGATTCTAATGGTGCAAGAAGGTTTACTGTTTCATAGCACAAGATGCTAATTTTTTTCTGAACAGATCAGCATTTTTTAAAACTGTTTCTAATTAAAAGTTGAAAATAACATTTCAGTCTATGATATACTATGATGTTTCATAGGTATGCACATTTTATTGTCTATGAGAAATGATTATTATAGCACAAATAATGAACCTCACTCAGCAAAATATGAGCCATCATTTTAACAGTTTGTAGCCATCTGTCGGAAAGTTGTTCGATTCCTCTTCCATACCATGCTTAGTGCTTGGAGGTGAAAAACTCCTAGCATCTGTTTTTGATTTCCTGAAATGTTTGAAAATACCTACCTCAAAGAAAATGAGCCATGGAGTGAAAGAAGTGGTAGTTGGAAGGAACTGGATGTGGACTATGCATTGGGTGAAGAAAAACTAAAATGCCGGTTCTTGAAGTTTTTCTATGGTCCAAGGTGTGGTGTTATCTTGTTGGAGTACCTGATGTCTGTTTACCACTCTTACTTACTTGTTGGAGTACCTGATGTCTGTTTTGGGGTAATGGTGAAGCATCACATAGTGCATGAGCTCCAGTTGGGCTGAGAAGAGGTCGGCATTCACGCCATGCTCATCAGGAACCAGTTTAAAGCAAAATTCCACCAAAAAATTACACCTTCATTTTGAATTGTCCCATCTTTGAGACAGGAAATGTGGACTGATTCAAATTCTTATTATATAGATGAAAAACTCTTAGTTTTACATCTGTATTAAATTCAAAGGAACAATTGTCTTGAGAAGGGTGGGTACAAACTCATGACTCAAGATAATCTTTCCTCTAAATTTGATATCAATGGGAAACTATGCGATTATATACATTATATTGAAACTAATGTCAAGAAATTGATCAAATGATTAAAATATTTAACTTATTTTTTCCACTTCGAATTTTTGCCATTCTTTAGGTATAAAATATGACGTATTTCCCTTTCATTAGCTACTTCAAGATGAGGTTCTAAAGTGGTGCATTTTATTTTCTGAAAATGTTACAAGCATACATTTGATATTGATGTTAAACTAAGAATGATACCTTCTTTGGCAGCTGAACAAAATCAACGAAAAATTTCTTCAGTTTATTCAATTGTATACTTGTAACATATTTGTCATTTGCTTCTTGAGGTTGTGACAGCTGGGACAATGTCTTCCTGAGACACAGAACATTGTGTACTGTAGGTAGAAAGTTCATAACATCAATTAGAAGAGATCTTGATTGGCAACTGGTAGCCCAGCAGTCAGAGCACCTGACATGTTATCAGGATGTAATGCTCCAAAGATTAATAACTTTTTAAGTTTGGACCTTTTATCTGATCCAATTTATTCAAATTCCAGTTATCTCTATCGGGCGCCAGGCAATAATAACTTGCCAAATAAAGTTGCAATAGGGTTCGGTAATTTGCCAAGCATTACTTATCGAGTAAGAATTCAAAAATGATTGTCAAGTTTAAATATTAAATACAATTAAAAATTAATTCACGTTGCTCAAGAGAAAGAAATAGCAGAGATTCAAAAGTTTCTAAAACAAACAAAATATATTTCCAAAAATTCAACTCACCAAACTCAAAGTGAAAATGTCGACTACATCTCGAACAAACACTCTGCTACTACATCTCTACTACACAATCTCAATAACTTCACTACTAACTCATCTCTACTTAACACCAACTACTACTCATCTCTGCTAACTCACTAACTACTGCTACTGTGACCTTACGTCACCAAGTTATATCATGCGATGTACAAAAGCCTGCACATGTCATGTTGCATGCTGGGAAAGACATTTGCATAAACTGATGATCGCACAAGCTATGACGTAAGAGAGAGTGTGTCCTTAACACACGCTTTAGTGGTTGTCAATCGAAAGGTCGGAGTTGGGCATGTGCAACTCCTGCAGCTCGGAGTGAGGATTGAAACAGTCCACAAAAAAAAAATGAATTAAAATCCCAAACTGATAAATATAACGTAAATAAAGCAAAACTGGTTAAGGAAAAGTAAAAGTGAATGGGTGGACTATCACAGAGAGATCTTGGGTTCATATTCCACCCAGCTCAAGACACTTTTACCTCTAAAATTGATATTGACATTAGACTGAGAGTAATACCTTCCTTGAGTGTTACTAAAAATTCAGGAAACATTTCTGGGTGTTACATTAAAAGCAGCATGAAATACAAAATTGTATTGTTACGACAGATGAACGCGCTGCAGTGACTTCATGACAAAACTTGACACGAACACTCGCATATAATTGTGTGTGAAATTTATACAACAAACGAATTTGAATGTAGAACAGACCTAGAAAAAGAGAAAAATAGAATTTCAGTGTGCTGGAATTGAAGAGATCTAAAAAAGGAGGTTTAAATAGTGCACGATAAATCAAAAACAAGAAATTTTTTTATGTGGTGTGTGCGCAGGTGGTTGTATTATTTTACTAATATGATAAATCTAGTGAGCTAACCAAAGACAAAGGATTGTTTATGCCTGAAGTGAAGGTATTCAAGAGACATGGCAAACAAAATGAAAAGGTATTAGTAGAACAGATAAAGCTGGTCTTGTCTGCTCTGTAGAAAAAGGGTATACGATAGTAGTAGTTTGCTTATAGGTTATTTCATGCATATTTTTGTAATAATTTGCATTGTATTGTAATTTGTATTGTAAATATACTTATTATACTCAAGCTCAGTGTCATCCATTTAAAATTTGCAACATTTGGTACCAGGAGTATGGATATTATTATTATTATTGTGAATGCCATTAACTAGAAGTATGGATGAATTTTAAATTAGAAGTATTAATTTTAGAAATATGGATGAATAGTAAAGTTGATGACTGACATTAAAGGTGATATAGCTGCCCAAAGCAGTAAAATAGGTGAATTTGCTAGACAAAGTGATAGCTTGAAAGCTGATATGACTACACAAAATAATGACATAAACAACAAAATAGGTGAACTTGCTAGACAAAGTGATGACTTGAAAGCCGAAATGGCTTCTCAAATTGGTAAGATTACTGATCAGTGTAAGGGCATTAAAACCAAACTTAATAGCCAGTGTGATAATTCAAAGGTTGAAATTGATGGTGTAAAAATTATATTGATGGGGTCAGGTGTAATATTAATGAAATCACTTGTGATTTAAATACAAAACTTGATAGTTAGATTATAAACATGAAATTGAAACTGTAAAAACTAGTGAACGCCAGTTTCAGATTTTAAAAAATGAAATGTTACCTTATTCTTGTGATAATAGTAAGTGTAATATTAATGAAATCACTTGTGATTTAAATACAAAACTTGATAGTGCTAAGTTAGATTATAAACATGAAATTAAAACTGTAAAAATTGGTGAATGCCAGTTGTAATGGGTAAAAGAATTGAAAATACTTTTAAGTTTATTAAGTTTGGACCCTTTGTCTGATCCAACAATTATTTAAGCTCCGGATAGCTGAGTCGGGTGCCAGGCAATAATTAACAAATTGCCAAAAATAAAGTTCAAGTACAGTGCGAATACCAGCGAACGTTACTTAATGAGTAAGAATTCAAAAATTAAATGATTGTCAATTTTAATATAAATTCTAATCAAAACAATTAACTTTGCTCAAGAGAAAAATTAGTAAAGATTCAAAAAGGGTTTATATAACAAACAAATTTATTACCAAAATTATTTCAAACTCACCAAACTTCAATGAAGAAGATACTACATCATTTATTTCTTATTACAAACTCTTTAACAAAACTCCAACTACACTCTGCTACTCTCTCCTTACTACTCTGATACTGTTCAACAAAAAACTAACTCTGATTGTAACTGATTCTCTCACTCTGCCATGACTAACATGTCACCAGGTTATAACAAGAGGCTACCAAGCCAGCACTTGTCATGTTGAACGCCGGGAAAGACATTTGCATAAATTGACGATCGGCACAAGCTATGATGCAAGAGTGGGTGTGTCCTTGTACGCACACTTTAGTGGGTGACAATCAAAAGTTCGGTGTTGCGCATGCGCAACTCCTATGCTCTTGAAAACGAGTGCTGTGATGCCAAAAATGAAATAAAAATCCCAAAAATGATAAATATAACGTAAATTAAGCAAAACTGGTTAAGGTAAAGTAAAAGTGAATGAGGGGGCATCACACAGTTTCAGCTTTTAAGAAATGAAACGTCACCTTCTTCTTGTGATAATAGTAATTTCAGTGAAAATAATATTATTATGCATATCGCTACAAATGCAACTAAAGCTTCTACATATGATGGTCAATCATCTTGGACAGTATTTAAAACACAATTTGAAGTTATTGTTGGAAATGCAACTAAACCTTCTACATATGATGGTCAATCATCTTGGACAGTATTTAAAACACAATTTGAAGTTATCGCTAGAGCTAATGAGTGGAATGAATTCGAAAAGGCCAGTTTTCTTGCAGCTTCCTTAAGAAATTCTGCTGTGGAAGTTTTGCAGTCTGTGCCAGAAGAAAAACAACTTGATTATCAAAATCTGGTTTCTGCATTAGAACTCAGGTTTGGCGATAGTTATTTAAAACAATACTATGTGACTCAATTTAAACATTGCATGCAGAAGAGTGGTGAACTTTGCAAGAAAATCAAGAATTGCTAGTGATATCAAGCATCTAGCTAGATTGGCTTATAGTAACTGTCCACCAGAAAACCAAGATAACTTAGCTCAATTACAATTTATTGATACTATTACTGACTCTGACACTCAACAATCTCTGAGGATGTTGGAAGGTGAATACTTAAAGTCAGCTGTGGTACATGCTATGAAGTACAAGTGCTTCAGGCTTTCCTCCTGAGCAAACAAATGCACAATGAGATTTTGAATGCAGAAGAAACCATAGAAAAGGATAATGAAATGAAAGAACTAACCAAAGCCATACTATGTTTTGAAAGACATAAAAGGTTCCTCTCCAAAGACTTCTATAAACATTCAGTGTTGGAATTGTGGCAAGACTGGATACATTCAAGCTAACTGCAAAAAGTGGTGGATGCAAAGTTCAAGCACATTTAACAGACAACAGAACCAGCAGAATCAACGTGAAGAGCAAAGGCTGGCTGTTGATTGGTTGGCCCCAGGAGATGTCGCTCATGTTTCCACACTACATGGTGATAATAATGGATTAGTAGCTGGTGGAACCATAAATGGAATGCCTTGTCGTATGATAGTCGACACTGGTGCAAATGTAACTTTACTCCGAATGGATATAATAAAGAAAATAATACCTCATCCAAACTTGAATACTACAGTCTAAAATACACCTACAGACAGCCACTGGAGATCGTGCTAAAGTTCACAGAAAGATAGAACTTAACATCTGAGTTGATAGTTGTCTGGTACAACATCCTGTTTACATCGCTGACATCTACGATGAATGCATATTAGGCCTTGATTTCCTTAAGAAACATGGATTCAATATTAGATCCAGTGACAATACTCATTTATAAGACAGAAGAGATCCCTTTGCTGCTTAGCTGAACATCTGTTTCTTTATCAAGTGTGACTCCAATATTAGTGATGGAAGATAGAGATTCCAGTACAAAGTGAAATTATAGTCTGTGGACATCAGGCGGAGACTTCTGAGGCCTTCTGATTGGCGGTCACTGATGCATCTGGTAAAGGAGCTTTGGCTCATGGTATCCTGATTGCAAGGACTTTAGTCAGAATAGATAAAGAATAAATTCCTATCAGAGTGATGAACTGTAACAAATCCAACAGAATGTTAAAAAAAGGTGAAGAATTAACAATATGTGAACCTGTTACCTGGGTAACAAGTATAAATAAAATAGAAGTTACTGATTCAAAACAAAATCATACAGACATCTCATCTTACTGACTTATGGAGAGAAACAAGACGAATATTAACTGAAGACCAAGCTTCTAAGGCCGAGAACCTATTGAAAGAGTTTTTCACATTTTTTCTACCACATCAAATGATTATGGCCATACTAACATGACAGAACATAAGATCAACACTGGTGATTCTCCTCCAGTACATCTACCAGCAAGAAGGCCTCCATTGGCAAAAAGATAGGAGACAGAACAATTCATAAGGGACATGGAAGCTCAAGGCATTATAGAACCATCACAGAGTCCCTGGACATCACCAGTGGTTCTTGTCAAGAAAAAGGATGGATCTACCCGATTTTGTGTAGATTATCGCAGATTAAATGATATAACAAAGAAAAACTGCTTTCCTTTACCCAGGATTGATGATACATTGGACATTATCTGGGTCAGAATGGTTCTCAACATTAGACTTGAAGAGCAGCTATTGACAAGTTGGTATACATCCTGAAGACCGTGAGAAAACAGCTTTCACTACAGGAAATGACTTTGGCAGTTTAGAATGATGCCATTTGGACTTTGCAACGTTTGAACAATTAATGGAGTCAGTGCTCAAAGGTTTGTCTTGGAAGGTCTGCCTGATTTACTTGGACAACATCATCGTTCTTGGAAGAACTTTTGAAAAACATTTGAGAAATCTTTGTCAAGTGTTTGAAAAACTTAGGGCAGCCAAGATAGAATTGGAACCAACAAAGTGTAAACTGTTCCAGCAAGAAGTTCATTACCTTGGTCATGTGATCACTACATCAGGGATTAAGACTGATTCTAGTAAGATAAAAGCTGTAAGAGACTGGCCTATACCACAAGACATTCATCAACTTTGTAGTTTTATTGGATTTTGCACCTACTATAGAAGATTTGTCAAGGGTTTCTCTAACATTGCAATTGCTTTCCACAACACCAGTGTTAGTGTACCCACAAACTGGAAAACAATTCATAATAGATACTGACGCAAGTAACACAGGAATTGGCGCTGTACTTTCACAACAAGACGGACAAGAGAAAGTTATTGCATACTTTAGCAAAACTCTATCCAAACCAGAACGAGATTTTTGTGTAACACGAAAAAAACTGTTAACAACAGTAAAAGCAATAGAACATTTTCATCATTATCTTTATGGCCAGAAATTCCTTATACGTACTGATCATGCTGCACTTAGATGGTTACTAAACTTTAAAAACCCTGAAGGACAAATCGCTAGGTGGATACAACGGTTACAAGAATACGATTTCTTCATCGAACATCGAAGACCATTAACTCTTTCCAGACGCCCATGTATTGACAATTGTAAACATTGTTATAATGCAGAATTGAAATTTGGAACTAAAGAGGTTATGCCCATAAGACAAATAACATCAACACGAGCAAACAGTGATACTTCTAACATCCGGAGTCCAATTGAAATTAGAAAGGCCCAACTAGACGATGAAGATATAAGACCAATATTGAATCTAATTAAAAAATCTGATGTAAGACCTAATTGGGAGCAAATCTCGAGATACAGTCCAACTACTAAACACATACTGGGCACAGTGGGACTCCTTAGAAGTGAAATACGGTGTATTATATAGAAGATGGGAAAATCCCACTGGATGGCTGATCCGTTGGCAGATAATCCTTCCTCACTCCCGAGTGGAACTAGTGATGAAAGATGTACATGATAGTACCACTGGAGGACACTTCGGTGTTAGTAAGACATTAACCAAAACCAAAGAACAATTTCATTGGCTGAAAAATAGGGCAGACGTTGAAAGATGGTGTAGGCAATGAAAGAATAGCCATTGATGTAATGGGTCCATTTCCTAGAACTGATGATGGAAATTGATATTTATTAGTGGTATCCCGCGGCCGAGTGGTTAGCGCACTTGGCTACTGATCTACGGGACCTGGGTTCGAGCCCGGATAAGGCATGGACGTTGTGTTTTTTTCTGCTGAGGTCCTGCCATCCTCTCAGACCTTCTACTCTGGCACATAAACTGACAGGCTCCTGTCAGACCTCTGTGGCAAGCAGCTGCTTGAGGGGTATATCAGTAGGATATACTATAATATCAGTAGGAGTTCTGGGGAAATGGAAATTTATGACCTAGGGATTACTGATGAGATGGGTTGTTGGGTTGTTTTACCTCTGAGCAGCACTTTTTTGAACACCATGGGCTAAATGGCCAGGTCACATGGACCCCGAAGGCTCAGAGAAAGTTGGGGGAGGGGACCCACTGGAACAGCTGTTGGGAGACAGATGGTAGCCTCCCGTCAAGGCCATCCAGCATGTTCTTTAACGTGCACAGGGTATGGCTCTCCCGCACACGGGGCCACAGCTTAACGTCCCATCCGACGGATGGCAGCCTTTCAAAGCCCATCAGTGTCCCCTACTGGCAATGGGCAAGGTGGGGAATTTTGCGGAGATAAATCTCAACGCTGATCCAGTTGGGACTCGAACCTGAGAACTACAGATACGAGCATGGCGCACTACCGACTGAGCCACCCCCGCCCCTATGAGATGGAGATGATAGGGGTCGCTAGCAGCAGATTAACAGAACTCTTGCACAACAATGGCAATGTGGAATTGTTAAGACTAAAAATTCAATTACAACAATTGCAAGCACGAGAAGCAGATAAGTAGTGGCAAGAAGCTGAAAAGGCGCGTGCACACAAATCGGAGATGGAGGATAGATGCATGCTCTTATTCTAGCACAAGAGAGAAGACTTGGGGATGGCCAGGGTGAAAATACAGGCATCCCTGAGCAGCCTCTGTCAGTGGTCAGCAGTACAACAAAAGAATTAGAAGATATTGCAAAATGGATCAAGGCCATCAGTCCCATTATAGGAAACCCCCCAGCAGTCGTCAGCAATATGCCCCTCTTCTTTCAAGAGCTAGAATACATTTTTGCCAATCAAGGTGTACCTAAAGCTATGAAAGGCAGAATCGTTCTACTCATTTGTAGGGAGAAGTTGGGCAAATTAATGACTACCTTACCCATTGAGGACGCTTTAGATTATAAAAAAATAAAAGAATTTATTTTGTCAAGGTGCCGCCTTTCAGCTGTAGAATGCAGGCTACAGTTCGATGGGGCAAGAAAAATAGTCTCAGAAACCTGGGATTCCTTTTCTGAACTTATAAGGAACTTATGGTTTCGATATTTAAAAAGTAGGAATGTGACAGATATTGCCGATCTGCATGACCTTATCATCGCAGATCGAATTAAAGCAGAAATCCCCGATCATGCCACAAAAGAATTCGTTGCCCAGAGAGAATTCGACAGCTGGTTGCGACCACAAGAGCTGGTCGATTGCATCAAACATCATGTGGCCAGTACTTAAACTGGAATTCAAAGTAGAATGAGCAGCGATCGAGGTGCTAAATACATTCCTCCAGCCATGAGGGGGAGCTGTGAACCAATCAAGACAGCTGAGTAATGTCCCACCGGTAATTAGGCGATCATGTTACGATTTGTGATGTGGATCCCAATTTCACATAAAGAGGGATTGCCCCCAAGGCTCACAATACAACAAGAGAAAGATCAGCTGCTATTAGACATCTCGAAGCAGAAGGCACGGTGCATGAGGATGATAGAGACCAGGTAGCAGGTACACGCATTTCGACGTATGTCTTGTTCCCAGTGGAAGGATTTCAAAATACCTGCAGTCGACAGCATCTGAAATTAAAACAATTGTAAAGTGTGAAGGTTGCCTGTGAATCCTCGACATTTAATGCAATAGTTGACACTGGAATGGAACTCACAATGGTGAGAACTGACGTCATCCCCGAAAGGTATCGGAAACCATGTGGCCGGATAAAGGTCAGTGCAGCATTTGGGAAGAGAAAATTGCAGCACTAGTTAATTTACCCCTCCAATTGAAAGAGGTTGGAACTGAAGGGATGGTTCAGCCAGAATTACTGGTGACTTGTGGGATGATGGAAGAACTGATGACAGAGGCCTTACTATCGCATCGGGACTTCCAAGAACTCAGGATGGCCAGCAAAGGAAAAGAACATTTAGATACTTATGAAATGGAACGGAATTTGTTATTGAGCAAAAACAATGAAACACAGCTTGAACTACAGAATCTAAGTGAGGAATATGTTAAATTATTGGGGCATCAGAACCACAAGCAGAAAATCCGTCATGTTACAAAATTAAAGGACAAAAACTTCAATTTAAAAAAGGAAATTAATCAACTGAAAGAACAGAACCTAAAGCAAAAGGCCATGGTCTGTTTAGAGGAGGAATTGAACCATTTTAGAAAACAAACAAAAAAAAAAATCTGAACAACCAGACAGACAAAAATAAGGGAACTGAAAGGCTTCAGCCTTCCATCTCATCAGTAGTATAAAATGAACAGAGAGGGAGGGGGGGGGGGGCATTTTAACTACCAAAAGGCATAAACAGCCAACATTGGCATAATATTGGGTCGATGCTATCGCCCTTCTAAGGGCGCATGCCAACACTGCATGCCAACATTGACTCGGCATTTTTGTGAAGGATGTCCTACAAGGTGCTACTGGTAGAGACTCAAATTGTGTGACACCAAAACCTGCATCATAACAGGAGGAGACTGGTACTTTTCAATGTGTGGACACTCCAAGCTAGGACAATCTGTCATCTTTCTTCTGTATATTTTTATCTTCATTAGACATGATACAGTCTAAGAAAGATTTTGTGTGTGTGTGTGTGTGTGTGGGGGGGGGGGGCTGTCATGATCAGATGACCTTTGCCATGCCAAACAGTTCACCATCCACAGAGTACTCACCAATAACATGCAGGTTGCTTGGAAGAAGGGTGAGAAGAAAACTGCAAGCATCGTTAGAAAGTACTTCTGTGCCTAAGGGGGTCAGTCCCTGAGCCGCAGACAGTTGGGAGCACTGTATCATGGCTGTTTGGCAGTGGCTAACAGAGGTCACGTGAGTGGAAGTGACTGGAGAGGGAGAAGGAAGGACGAAGATGGCAAACTGCAACCTTGGGGGAGTATAGGGGTCAGAGGGACTCGGCGTGGCAGCCAAGAGGACAGTGGGGGAAGTACGCTTGGCTCTCGTATAGGAGCACACATTGTCTTTATCGAGGAACGGCGTAACCACTGAAGCTCGTAGCATCCTGTAAGCAGGAAGTGTTTTGCGTTTTTGTATGCTGGATGTAATAGTGTATGATATTAAACATTTGTTAAGTGTATCCAGTACCAGTGTCGGTAGTCCACTCATTCCTGATTCCGTGTATGTTCGAGACCCTTTGTTTCAGACTCTTTGTGTCAGCGCACTGATATAGTAGGTAGTGGCTAGCAGCCAGGAGAGACGACCTCAACAGCCATATACCACTCCTTTTGTTGGCATATAGAACAGCAGTGCATAAGACAACTGGACAGACACCTTCTATGATGCTCTTTGGAATAGAGCTATGTCTTCCCTGTGACCTTTTATATGGTCAGCCCGAACCAATGCTTGTATCCACTCCACAATACGTACAAGAATTACAACAATGACTAGAAGAAATCCATTACTCCTTTAGACATAACATCAACTTAGCAAGCGAGAGAACCAAAACGAGATACGACAGTAAAATAAATGGAACTGTTTTCAATCAAGGAGATCTTGGCTTACAATCCACATAGAAAGAAGAGGCTTTCTCCAAAACTTCAGAAACCTCGGGAAGGTCCATATACGATAGTTAACAGGATTAACAACATGGTGCATTGCATTCATCGACGTCCAACTACAAAGTGCAAGGTGGTTCTCACATTAATCATTTGGTGCCGTTTCATCGAAGAACTGAAGAAGCTTCGGAATCCAGAAATGTTCGGGATGAACAAGACCTAAGGAGGGGGTAGTGTTACAACAGATGAATGCGCTGCAGTGACTTCATGACAAAACGTGACATGAATGCTAACATATGTATACTGCGCATGCAATTTATACAACAAACGAATTTGAATGTAGAACTGACCTAGAAAAAGAGAATAATAGAATTTCAGTGTGCTGGAATTTAAGAGATCTAAAAAAGGAGGTTTAAATAGTGCATGATAAATCAAAAACAAGAAATATTTTTTATGTGGTGTGTGCACGGGTGGTTGTATTATTTTGCTAGTACGATAAATCTAGCAAGCTAACCAAAGACAAAGGATTGTTTATGCCTGAAGTGAAGGTATTCAAGAGATATGGCAAACAAAATGAAAAGGTAGTAATTTAGTAGAACAGACAGAGCTGGTCTTGTCTGCTCTGTAGAAAAAGGGTTATAAATTTATGTACAATAGTAGTAGTTTGTTTATAAGTTATTTCATCCATATTTTTTTAATAATTTGCATTGTATTGTAATTTGTATTGTAAATATACTTATTATACTCATGCTCAGTGTCATCCATTTAAAATTTGCAACAGTATATTCTAATGATGATGATGCTTCAAACAAGAGCATAAATAACTAATTTTTGGTAAAAGTGCATTATCCTCTCATTAGGTAAATACATAGTACAAAATTTAAAACTGAGAATCCTGTCTATATTTCTCTAATGAGTAGACAAACAGATATTAAATATAGACTTTTTCCTACAGTGTTGATTTGATATCATTCATTGTATTGATTTGATGTTGATATAATTCATTCTGAATATTACTTAACCATAAAGAAAAATTAAAAAGGAATACTCACACTCAGTATTCTCTGGAAATTTGCGATGGATGGCTTTGTATGTATAGAGGGCTTGCTGATAATTTCCACTACGCCGATGACATGTTGCAACCATTAGCTGCCACTTTACTTGGTTTGGTCTGTATATAATTTTATCATATTTATAATGTTTATCTCTTCCAAAAAATTTAGAATTATTTTCAATAATAAATTTAATATATAAAAGAATGACAAAGTAGTTTATCATGTTGAGTAATGAATATAAGCAGCTGATTGTACCAAAGATACTTAATATGTAAAATACTTATCAAACATGGTGCAATGCAATTCAACATCCTGAATATAGAACATTCCAAATGTAAAAACATAAATGCTAATAATGCAAATTAAAAAAAAACATGTTCATGATTTAAGTTAACTTTCTTTTAGAATTTCTTTCTAAACAATGCTTTAATTTCTGTATAACTTCTACTGCTGTGGAAAGACAAAGCTCTAGAAAGTACAACATACAATTGTCCATATGTAAACAAAGGTTTATATAATGAAGCTTCTATCAATTTAAATGACAATCCTTGAGATTCATTGATCATCATTCTAAAGGCCAGACACTCCAGAAACAGACACTGATATATGGCAAATAAAAATAATGATGATAGTTTCTTGGCTTAAACATAAAAGTGCCATTGTTAGTACTAGACAGTATCATTTTAAAATCAGCATATTCTAGTCATTCTCAGCTGTAGAAAAGAGTAGGATTAAATGTAGGATTAAATGTAGCATTACAAAACATTCTAAATATATGGTTCAATGTCAAATTGTGTTTAAAAAATATGAACTTAATACATCTTAGATCAGAGGTTCTTAACTTTTTTTAGGTACTGCACCCCTTGTAGCAATGTATGGAAACCTTGCATCCTGAGCAATATCTTTAAAGTCTTTATTTTTTTTTATTTTTTGAAAAATTCAGCAATTTCATTAGGTATTTTTAACTCCTAGTTTTTTTTTCTTATTGAAGACACAATCAAACTGGTAAATGACTGATTTTGAAACCAGAACAATTCAATAATCTAAATGCTCCTCCTGTACTTCCTGCACCTCTTTCCCACACTCCAGGTTAAGAACCCTTGCATTAGATAAAGATGTGGGATATTCAAGCCAATGGATAAAATAAGGGTGAAAAGAGGCTAAGTATCAAGCTATATTCAACCCAATTCCACACAGAAACTAAAAACCAAGAAAAAAATACTCTCAATATTTCCAGGCTTGCAAATACTATATAGGCTGTATTTAAATCACAACAAAATCTAGAAGTGTATTATATCACACTCTTATAAAAATCAAAAGTTCCAAATATGATGGTTGGGTTGTTTTCAAATGGCAGAGCTGCCAACCTTGCATGATGAAAATTACGATTTGGGAGAGTAAAAAAATTGGAGGAAATTGCAGCAGGGTAGTTCTGCAGTTTACAGAACTCGGGACCATTTTTAACACAACACAACAATGCATTCAGTCTTGATGGAATGCTCGACTTCTGGACTCCTAGCGGTGACTGATGGCTACAAAAAATTTATTTTTTCCAAATTATACCAAGTTTCTTAATATTACTTTCACACAAAAAAAATCCCACTAAATATGCAATTCAAACTAATGAAAAATGTGTTTCAATATCACATTAGAAAAAATATTTAATTTCTTTAAAAGTTCTACAAATAATAACCTAAACCAGGGGTGGGCAACCTTTTTAAGTGTGTGTGCCAAAATCGCCAAATCTTTGATGCAAAATTTTCTCACGTGCCAACCAAAATTTTGGGAACATATTATTATTTGGTGTCTTTTAAGTATTGGGAGAATCTTTTCAAATAATCAAAAAACACAATAGAATGGTAAAATCAAAGAATATTGTAAGAGTAATTATTGTAAGTTATATAAGATTGACTGAATGTAAAAATTAGTGATGGAATTTTTACTTCCAAGTCCTTCTACCCTGTTGGTAGTGTGGATACTTTTTATTAGACTTTAAGTGCAATTCAAGCTGCCATATATAACCATATAATTTAAAGGTGAAATTTTTTACATCAGCAAAATAATAAAGAATAATTCTGAATTTTTTATTTTTGTTTTTTTATAAAGATCAATCAGACATAAGTTTTTAAAGTTCTTCTAATAAATTACAGTGCCCAATCTCATAATCGTTTTACTTGACAAAATCTTTACCATTTTTAGCAGAAAACATCAAAACTAGATAGAGAAAGAAAAATTATGGACGTTTTATTTATTTAGCATCAATCAGACTTCTGCTGCTGCATCACTGATGACAGATAATTTATGTCAGGTTTATATTTTGTAACCTTTAGAGATATGCATGTGCTACTAGTTTCATCTGTAAGGCTACTCCTATTATGAGATTTAACAAAGTTCATCACTGGGAACAATGATTCACAAGAATACGTAAATGCAAAAATTGATAGTAATGCTGTTGCAAGGGTTTTTAAACATACAAAAGTTTCTGGAATAGAATTCCAAGTCCTTAATACCTCGTTTTCCCGCACTTCTCTCTGTTACTCCCATCTCTAATCACTCCTTTTCAATATTTTCGAAGTCAACTCTCGGGTCAACAAATTTCTGCCTCCAAATTGAGCTGCTTCGAAAATTAGTCAACTGCATTTCAAAATCATCCATATTTATCCACAAAAACATCTGCAAGTTTAATTCATCCAGTTTTATAGTGCCTGAAAACTTAATGAATTTTGCAGTCTCTTCTAATTCTCTGAACTTAACAAATTTTAGAGGGAATTGCTCAACAGTTGACTAAATGACGTTTAAAAATAGCTTTTGAATACATTGGCGGTCTGTTTTGTCATCCTTTTGGAGATCCTTGATGTATTTCTTTAGGTTTGGAAAATATTCAAATCTCTCACTGTCTACATCTCTCTTAAAAACTCCTGGTTTCATTTCAAATGCCTTTATGTCATCAAACATAACATCAAGAGTCTTACAAGAGACCTGTAATTTAAGGTTCAATTGTTAAATGTTCGAAAAAATCTGCAAAAAACATCAGTTTACAAAATCACACGATTTCATACATTTCTTTGTAAGACACTTGTTGATTAGTCAAAAAGAGATTTATCTCATCCAGGCATTCAACTAATCGTTTCAGAACAAGACCTCGACTAAGCCAACGAACATTGTTGTACATTATTAGTCATTTGTACACAGATCGACCTCATTCAATATATTTTGAAATTGTCTTTTATTCAAAGCATGTTTACTGTTTGCATCACTTCTTGAAGTTCCTTTAGGCCAGCTTTTGCACATAAAGGCTCCTCATGTATGATGCAATGAAACCTATCAGTGGATGACCAACATGTTTTGCAAACAGATTTACAAATCCTGCTTCCTTACCAAATATTGCTAGGTGCACCATCTGTTGCGACTGATATCACTTTTGAAATATCAATTTGTCGAATTAATTCATTCATAACTGCTTTATATATTTCAACCTCAGTGGTACGCTCAGGTAGTGTTACAAGGTTAATCATCTCTTTGCATACTTTGTCAATGCTACAAAATCGAGCAAAGATTGCTAACCTTGCTAATGATGTAATGTCTGAGCTCTCATGAACACAAATAGAAAAGAACTTTCATGAAGCCAAATCTTTTGCTAATTGTTCTGCTGTATTCCTTTCCAATTTAAGTGTCCTATCCTTAACTGTTTTTCTACTCACAGACAAATCTTTAATGCGCTGAATAATTTTTACCTTTTCTGAAAGATTGTCAAAAAGGAAAGGAGCACATTCTAGACATGCTTCTTTAATATACTCCTCATCACCGAGTGGTTTTCCATGTTGGGCAATAACTTTTGAAAGCTCAAAACTAGCAGCTACTAAGTTGGAACTAGGCCTACCTTAAATAAATTTCATCAAATTATCGCTGTTTTTTTTGTCTTTCTCAGTTCACGAGAAATTAATTCTCTTTGTTCTTGCTCACTTTTATTGCTCAAGTTCTTATGAACAGTTTAAAAATGTGTCTCTTTACAGAAGAAGCCCTACAAACAACTGATTCGAAACATAAAATGCATAATGCTTTATTATCTTTACCAAATTTTTTCAGTCCAGTATTCTTTAAATTGTCTAATATCCTATTCATTTGAATGTCTATGTTTCTTTGCTGGTGGTTGTGATATTCTGTACAATTTGTAAAGGGAAGGAAGCAAAGGGCGGGGGTGGCTCAGTTGGTAGCACGCCAGGCTTGTAATCTGCAGTTCCCAGGTTCGAGACCCAGCTGGGTCAGCACTGAGATTTATCTCTGCAAAACTCCCCGCCCTGCCCACAGTCAGTAGGGGACCCTAAATGGCTTGGAAAGCCACCATCTGTCAGATGGGACGTTAAGCCATGGCCAGTGTGCGGAAGAGCCATACCCTGTGCACGTTAAAGAGCACGCTGGATGGCCTTGACGGGAGGCTACCATCTGTCTCCCAACAGTTCCTCCAACCTTCTCCGAGCCTTTGGGGTCCATGTGACCTGCCCATTTAGTCCACGGTGTGCAAAAAAAATACTGTTCATAGGTAAAACAACCCAACGCAGGATGCAAATAAAAATATATGATAATGGTATATTTATATATAGCATAAATATGATTAGAAAAAAAGCAGGAAGAAGGAAAGAAAGTCAAGAAGTGAATAAAGCAAAAGGAAAAAAAGTAAATTACAACTGAATGAAAAAAGTTGTTCAACCACAAGGTACATACAAAAAATAATGCATACAGCTTCCAACTTTAATGAAAATCACATCATGGGGTGTAAAAATATGGACAAAGACGTATGGACACTGACAAAAATTATAATTTGGACTCAGAAAATCTCATCATAATCACTCTCTGCATACAGCTACCAAGTTTAAGCAAACCAAAAATTAGTACAATTATAAGCCTACCTACACACATGCAAATGAAAGAGAAGGGTACACATTCCATCTAATCATGTGCAGATAACACTTCATATTCCTGAATATTGATAATACATTTCACATAGCTTTAACAATAACTTATGTTTATGGCAATGTAAAGAAAATTTGCATTTATATCTAATAAATTAAACATATTAATTGACAATAAATACTCCCAATCCATATTTTAATGACTTATGATTTAATTAAATCCGAATTCACATATATATATATACACTTTAGAAAACCGAAAAATTCTCTACGAAACACGAAAAAATATATGAAATGATGGTAAAGGAGTCAGCCATGTCTGGCTGCCTGGCGAATAATGCAACAACTGAAAGGGACAAAACTTGTACGTCAGTATATCGCGGAGATAGATGTCTTGGAAATAGAATGTTTGTTTCATTTTCTTATTACTTATTATTACTAAAAACAGTTGATACTATTTGTTTTTTTATTGAATTTTTATTTGGTATTGCTCTACTTAATAAAACTGTATTCTATTAAGTTAAAATATACAACTCAGCGAAGATGTTAGATATTTATTTATTTTTTAAGGTGAGCCCTGGTTGCGCACTGGAAAAATGTCGTTGGCGTGCCACGTTTGGCACGCATGCCAAGGATTCCCCACCCCTGACCTAAACCATCATATTAATAGCAGTGAATGTGGCTCATCCTTCATCCTTGGGTGCTGTACAACAAAGTTGAGTAAAATTAAAATGATAAACACTTATTCCTAAGCATAAAACTGTTTTCTCAAATACAAGAAAATCACCCAAAGTAATATTATCTAAGGCTTGGTTTCCTAACTGTGCAGATGTCTGACAGTACCATCCTAGGCTACTTGTTTCAACAGCCTATTATCACAAACAAATGAACATTCATTTCACAATTTAAAAATAAACTCGCAAAAAATCATATTGGAGATGACTATTTAAACAAGAGCATACCATTAAACAATTAATTGCTGTTTCATAGTTTAAGAAATCCGCAAAAAAATCATCAGAAACAACAAAAATTGCAGTAGAGGTTCACAGTGTAGTAGTTAAAATTAAATCGAAATCTTTAATTCCCTATGACACTGTTAAATATTTTTAAGCACTTCAACAAATATTCTATGCCATCAAATATAAAAAGTTATTAAGGAGAGATTTACATACTGCACCACAGAGAATGGGTAGTAAGAGGAACTTCCAGGATGCTTGCGAGTGACACCTCAGTAGAGTTTGAGAAAATGAGAGATGCCGATAATTTATTTGCTTTAGTGAAGGAAATAACAATAATACTTTTGGTAGCATAGAGTACTTAAAAAAACTTTGAGTTTCAACTTGAGTTGTGGAACTAAAGTTTTTTAAGCATTCTGCACTACCAAATGTATTATTGGTTATTTCCTTCACTAAAGCAAATAAATTATCAGCATACCTCATCATTTTCACAAAATCTACTGAAGCATCACTTGCCGACAAGAATGTTGAAGATTAAATTTGTCACTCGCAAGAATCCTGGAAGTTCCTCTTACTACCCATCCACTGCGGTATGGTATGTAAATCTCTCCTTAATAACTTTTGAGACTTGATGGCATAGAACATTTGTTGAAGTGCTTAAAAACATTTAACAGTAACATAGAGAATTAAAGATTTCAATTTAATTTTATCAGAGACAATCATTTTAACCAGAACATACTGCTAAATAACTGCTCCACCCTTTTTACTCAAACCCCAGAACAAATCAATTTCATAACAAGCCTAAAAAACAAATCTGCAATATAAAAAAAGACCCTGAAACTAAATAATCTCATTAAAGAAAACAAGCCTAAAATACATGAATTATGGTAAACAATGCATGGCCATTCACATTATTAAAATAACCCAGAACAAGATAATCTCATCGAAGACAACCATTTTAAACAATGCTTATATCGCTAAAGAAGAAATTGTCCCCATTTCATGCTTAACATAATAATAGTGAATATCATGCCATCTGCAACTTTCAGAGTACTTACCTACGGCAAAATTTATACCTTTATGCTATGTAAAATTAAATCCAAATTGCATTAAACAAATACAATTATATGAAGACATACACACGGTAAGCAATGACGCATGGCCAATGACACGGTAAGCAATGACGCAAGCCTCGCCATGACGCACAGTAAGCAATGGGTTAAAAGCAAGACAGCGATGTGATAAAAGTATGCTTCGTGCATACTTTGTGATATTAATGGAAATAACTTTAATCTATAAAAATTAGTAACTAATAATCGATATGTAGCCAACCTTAGTGGATTAATAATTGATTAATCGATATCTCCGATGAATTTCACAAATTTACATACAAATACAGTAAAAATAGCCTTATTTATGTTTCACTCCAGGTTAAGAACCCTTGCATTAGATAAAGATATGGGATACTCAAGCCAATGGATAAAAAAAGGTTGAAAAGAGGCTAAATATCAAGTTATATTCAACTCAATTCTATAGCACTCTGCACTACGAAAGCTGCACTACCACTGCTCTCAGTGAAAAAGCATGCTAAAGTGGGAATCGTCCTGTGTCCAAGCTAAATATTTCATAAAACAAAGTTTATTTCCAAAAAACAACTCACCAAATAAACTGATGAATGTAAGAAGATGTAACTAAAGCTTTATTTTAAAGGACGGTGTTTATTTAGGTAGCTCAGTATTAGGCAATTTATGCCATATGGTCTGAGCACTTTCGTATGGTTCTAATGTAGCTACACATCTTCAGAGACATATCTTAGGTACTTAAACATGTTAGCTAATATTTTGGTGGTTCTATATTAACAACAATAAATTTGGGATCTATTATTACACATCACAACACATGTATGTAACTATTTTAAGTCTAGATCTTAAAGCTTATTCAATATGCGTAAAGAAAAAAAATAACAAGAATGACTTCAAATGAAAGGCAAGGAAACGAAAAACAACCTGTACCTTATTTGAATCTATCAAACCAAGAACTTTTGCTGCAGATCTCTAAGCTTTTAGAATTGGGGCCTAAATTTATCCTATCCCCTGTGCATCTTGATGTTAAAGACTACATCTCTTGAGGAGGTTGAGGTTTGAGGTTCTTTACTTTGTTGAGGATGTCTTGAATTACCTACCGGAAAAAGGCAGGGATAAGCTCAGATTCCAAATTTTCAGGACAATAAAAAAAGAAATAATTTCACTTACACCACTGGATAACCAGATACTCGTGTTCCAAAGAGCCATAAAAGGAAATAAAAAACAACCAAGACCTCAACTGTTCTATCAACTGATAAGAGCAACCAAATAGTTTTATTGAACAAAAAATAATTTATTGAGAAAGGAGAGAAATCAATTCAAGAATTAAGCATCAAGATATTAATTCTATATCCCACACAATATCTAAAGAGAAAAGTGAATGAGATTCAAAATAATCCTTACATCCCTTATGAAATAAAAAAGGCCAGTCAAGCACCAACCTCCTCGTGCATTCCACAAATATTTTTCAAGATCAAAACCCACAAGGAAGATCTCCCTTTATGGCCATTAGTATCTAAGTACTGCTCACCTACATACGACCGAGAAAAAATTTGGAAAAATTCTTGATGAAATACTCCCGTCCCCCCTCTTCACAGCAGGCTCAGCCATCGAGGGCATTAAATGGTTAAGGAACACCTCCAATAATGAAGCAAGCAAGGACTCTCGATGTGGAATCATTAACCTGAACACCCCACTTGACACAGCCTTAGAAATCATAACACAAGCTGAGAAATGATCCTGCATTATCAGACATTGAAGCTGAGAATATTTACAAAATTATTAAAATGATGTTCGATGCAAATTATTTCTCCTTCAACAAAGCCATCTACAAACTAAAATGTGGTAAAATTTTTTGTGGTACACTGTGAGAGCTCAAAAGTCGCTAGATCTAGTAACAAAGTTTTATTCCCATTGTTATACTATAACTATAGTTTTATCTATTTATACAAGGGGTGTGCCAGTTACATACACATTTCCAGGGGGTACGTGAAGCATAAAAGGTTGAGAACCACTGCTCTATGGGATCCTCCCTTTCCTACCTCATTTCAGATATAATCTTAAAATCCCTAGAAGAGATCGTAGTTGGCAAAAGCCAAAACAAAATTACCCTATGGCAGCACTATATCGATGATGCACTTGTCATCTGGAATGCCAATGAAGCATCATTTTGCGAGTTCCTAAAGAACCTGAATGGATGTTACCCAAAAATAAAATTCAAGAAAGAACAGGAAGAGCTCGACCACTGCATAGCATTTCTAGATATCCTTATCACAAGAGGACCCAACTGTACATTAGAAACAAGTGTTTACAGAAAAACCTACATTCATCCCAACCTTCATTCCAGAGGTTTCGAACTGCCTTTTATTGGGCACTTAAATACATTTCTAAGCCAGAAACCCTAAAAGCTGAGATTGACTATATTTTTCATACAGGAAGAGAAGCAGAATGCACCAACAGAACTATTAATAAAATCTACAGGATCACCAGAAATAAAATAGAAAACCCTAACATACAAGAAGAACTCAAAAGAGAGATCCCAAATTCACAACAGCAGTGAAATATTCACAAAATGTATTCTTCTCCATAAGAAACCTTGGCAACAAATCCAGTTAAACATTCCCTGCAGATCCCAACCAAACATATTAAATAATGATAAGATCAGATCGAGATCCTATACCTCATACAGAAAGAAGCAATATATATGGCATACCAATGACCTTATCATTGGATGTACAATTCGTACCTTAACACAAAGGATATACGAACACAAATTAAATTTACGAAATGAAAAACCCAGCACAGGATTATCAAAATTAATGCTAGAAGGTCAAACCACTTTTCGATCAAGCATACTTAAAAGTGACCCCTGCCATCAAAGAACAAACCCTAACCAAGAAAAGCATAGAAATTTACCAGAATCGAGAAACTGTAATATAGATGCACCCCTCCACCAGCAGTATGGCAGTCGATCCTGCAAGAACAGAACCCCCACGCAGCAAAATAGTCTCCCCAACACATATCAATAAACAACTTTCATGCCAGTGCCAAGCCATGTATATTAACATGCGTAATAAAGGCTATCAAGTCACAACAATAGTGGAATTAGTGAACAATAATCACTTCGCATAAGGACTATTCCTATAATTTTGTGGCTGACTAAGGAAGATCTAAAGAACTCAAGTAAGAACTTTTTATTCAGCAATAAATTATCACAGGAAAAGTCCTGTAGACAAGGAACACTTGAAAAAATGGGATGAAAAAAATTGGTTGTCATGATTGGGTTCAAATCCTAGTCAGGGCAACCAATTTTTTTCAACTCATTTTTTCAAAAACATTTTATTTTACATAATGAGTGGAACACCATGAAACAACTATAGTTAACAAGAAATAGATGCTCAAAGGAGGTGACAGCAGTGTGACTGCCGACTCAATGACAATGAGGGTCAGCCAATGTATTGCTGCGAGATGGACACGCTGATCCCCAAGCCTTACCCCTATACTCAATGGTCCAAGGTGAAATTAAATATCTAGACAATATCAAAAGAAACTCCACTTGTTATGCATATTGAAAAAGCTAAGATCTAGACTCAAAATAGTTACATACATGTGCTGTGTATAATAGATCCCAAATTTATTATTGTTAGTATAGAACCACCAAAATATTAGTTAACGTGTTTAAGTACCTAAAATACGTCTCTAAAGATGAAAAATGGTATAAAAGTGCTCAGACCATATGGCATAAATAGCCTAATACTGAGCTGCCTAAATAAACATCGTTACTTAAATTAGAGTTCTAGTTTCATCTTCTTACATATATTAGTGACGAGAAAAAATTCATTTATAGAAACTGATGAACGCAAAATGTTCTGAGCAACTAAAAGCTCACATTCTTTCGACTACTAGCTCTCTCAAACTCCATCTCTACTCAACAACAAAAACTAATAAATACTCTCCATCAAAAACTTCATCTCAACTACTAACAATTGACCTAGTGACCTAACGTCACTTACAATACATGCGGTTGGTTGGTTGGGGTTTTCTGGCGCAAGAACAACAGGGCTATATTGCGCCAAACAAAAAGAAATAAACTGATAAAAGTCATTTAACCCACAACCATATTTAAAAGACACAAACAAAACCAGCACAAGAAAGATAAGTAAAAAGGTAAAAAAAAGTAACAAGTGTAAAAATCGACAATAAAAATGGGTGTATAGGACCCATTAAAAAACAGAAACAAGTGTAAAATCAAGTTAACAAAGTAAAAAGGTTCATAAACGCGTAAAATACCCAGTAAAACATAAAAAATCAAAGACAGGTGATAAAAGTGAGTCATCGGATAAAAGTTGTCAGAGTGTAATGGCTCGGATGTAAAATTGTGAAAGTTAAAATAGAGTCGACGTTCAAAGTTAAAATGGGACATGAAAGTAAAATATGTTTGATCGTTAAAATGGTGTCACAAAACTCGCACTTAGGGTCGTCATCCGCCTTGAGTAGAAAAGAGTGTGTTAAAAACGAGTGACCTAAGCGGAGCCGAGCAAGTACAACTTCCTCCTTGCGATTCCTGCGAAAACAAGACTGCCATGGTTTGACAATGGGCTTGATCTCGAAAAGCTTATTACCGACCTGTTCAGACCAAGATTTCTGCCACTGTGCCTGGAGCTTGGTGGAAAAACGCTGCCGGAAGTCCACATATGGAACCGGAAGCAGAGAATCAGACAAGGGCGTGGCTGACTTGGCAGCAGCGTCTGCCAAGTCATTGCCCCTGATTCCGACATGACCGGGCACCCAACAGAAGAGAATCATGGTGGTGGCTGCCAGACGATGGAGCTGCTGGCAGTTCTTGGAGAGAACAGGGTAAGGCTGATGCCTCACCGAGATCAAGGCCTGGAGCGAGCTAAGCGAGTCGGTGTAAAGCACACACCGATGATGATGCTTAGCTACTATATGGTCCAAGGCAATGCTGATAGCATGCAACTCTGTAGTGAAGATGGAACACTGCTGTGGGATCTGGTCTGCAATGATTACATCATAGCAGACCATGACTGATCCCACTGATATACCGGACTTCGAGCCGTCGGGGAAGACAGGCAAGAAGTCCGGGTGCGCAACACGATGGCTGGCAAAGAGTTGCTAATACACACAGTCGGGTGTAAAGGCCTTCCCCGTCCTGCACAGGGAAAAATCGCAGGAAGGGGAAACAGCGAGCCAAGGTGGAAGTGGCTCGGTTGTCGACTGTGCAATGCCATCAAGACTGATGTTAATGTCTCGCAGGTAACCTCGGACACGCAAAACGAAAGGACGAATGGCAGTCGGCCAATTCTGGTATAACATTTCCCACAGGGGAATGAAAACGCAGTCCCAAGTGGGATTGCCTGGCAGGGATCGCAATTTCGCTGCATGCTGTAGGAACAACTGCTGACAGCGAATAGATAATGAAGGTTCATCAGTCTCAACATAGAGACTCTGGACTGGTGAAGTGTGGAAGGCCCCAGTTCAAACACGGAGGGCCTGATGATGGAGGGGGTTCAGCACCTTCACCACTGAATCCCGGGCGGAGTCATACACCTGGGATCCGTAGTCCAATTTCAACTGGACAAGTGCACGATAAAGGTGGAGCAAAGAACATCGGTCTACCCCCCAACAGAGGGAGGACCTTGATGTTCAATGCCCACGTGCACTTGGACATGAGATGGCGAATATGAGGTAAAAATGTCAATTTCCGGTCGAAGATGCGACCGAGAAACTTGGTCTCCGCCACAACTGGAATGATGCTCCCCCCCCCGAGCTGCAGCTCAGGGTCCAGATGAAGATTATGCTTGCGGCAAAAGTGCACACAAGCGGTCTTCTGTGGGGAGAACCGAAACCCATTAGCCGTCGCCCAAACTGAGAGATTGTTCAGGGCAGTTTGCAGTTGTTCAATGACCCTCATGCTGGACGATGAGCAAAAGGCGCTAAAGTCATCAACATAGAGGGCATTGCCTACAGGCGGAGAAAGTTGCTATGTAATGGAATTTATCTTGACAGCGAAAAGCGTAACACTCAGGATGCAGCCTTGTGGCACCCCCTGTTCTTGGGGGAAAGGCCACGACAGAGTGTTGCCGACACAAACTCGAAAAATACGAGAAGATAAAAAGTTTGCAATGAAGACCGCCATGTGACCTTGCAAGCCGAAGCTGTGAAGGTCACGAAGAATGCCGAATCTCCACGCCATGTTGTACGCTTTTTCGATGTCAAAGAAAATTGACACCAGGTGCTCTTGATGTAAAAACGCATTCCCGATTGCCGATTCGAGGTGGATCAGGTGGTCTAAAGTGGACCAGTGCCTGCAAAAGCCACACTGGGTGTTGGAAAGAAGGCCACGATGTTCGAAATACCAGGCCAGCCTGGTATTTACCATTCTTTCCAACACCTTGCACACACACTGCACCTTGCACACACTGGCGCAAAAGCCTTGTTCTGAGCCTTACGAGCTGCGGTGCAGTCAGGATTCCACCATGGTTTTGGGAACCGTGGAAAACGAGTCGAGGTCTGAGGACTAGTAGAGGCAGCTGCATGGACGATACAGTCTGTCAACTTTGCCACTGCAACATTGATGGGCTCCTGGCTGTCAGAATGCTCATCGAGCTCAGACAAGAGCTCGAAGCCACTCCAGTCAGCCCGATCAAGCCTCCACCGGGATACACGCGAAGGACTGCAAGGCCCCCCACGGGAGATGGTGCACACAACGGGGAGGTGATCGCTTCCATAGGGGTTGTCCTCAACCTCACATGTAAAGAGTGGAAGGATCGAGGAGGAGCAGATAGTAAGATCAATAGCAGTGAATGTGCGGGTTGGGGACTGGAAGTAAGTACTGACACTGGTGTTCAACAGCGAGAGCAATGGATCCAGGAGGCTCTGCTCCAGGACCCCACCTTTTCCATTGGTTTCCCTGTGTCCATTGAAGTCCCCCATGATAAGGAAGGGAAATGGCAGCTGCGAAATGAGATCATCCCAGAAAATGATTTTTCCAGGTGGTAGGTAGACAGAACAGTCAACAAAAATCCCACAAAGAGGTGGATGGCAACTGCCTCTAAGTCGGTGGTGAGGGGTACAACATGGAATGGAGAATGGTGGCTTATGAGGATGGTGACACCCCCATGAGCTGGACCATCACCATCTTGATCGCAACAAAATGAGAGAGAAGTGCCAGATAGTGGGATCATTGGTTGTCTGCAAGAATGTCTCCTGAAGGCACAGGCAGATGGGTTTGGGTGCCCTCAGGAGGACCTTGATGTCGTCAAAATTCCTCAGGAATCCACGACAGTTCCATTGTAGGAGTGTGGCCATCTCATGTCTTGGAAGAATTGGTGGACGACTTTCGATTTATTTTAACCGTCACCAGTGACAGTTTCGAAAATATGGGGCGGTCTGTGTCCATGGGAGTCGTCCAAGTGACACGGATCAGAGATTGCTGAACGTGGAGGTGTTAAAATTTTCTTTTTGGGCCTTGGTGGGGGCCCCTTGGGCTTTGAAGGTCTTGCTGTCTGTGAGTGGGGTGGAGGAGGCCTTCCAGAGGTGGAAGTGTAAGGCACAGATGCAGGAATGGAAACTGGAGTCAACGTTGAGATTGACACCGACTTCGGTTTCGCCTGGGCCAAGAGGTACTTGGCAGCAAGTGAGAAAGATTCAACAGGTGGGATGCTGATGTCAGTCTGCACCACCACGGAAGCCATCTTCACGATGGGCTTTCCGACAACCGCACCATCATAAGAGACCTTGCCAGGTGGGGCAGACGGTGCAGCCAACCTACTCGCCTCTGCATAGGAGATGTTGTTGAGGGTCTTTAGCCTCTGTACCTCTTTCTCCTCTAACCACTTAGGACAGTCGCGGGAGTACGCCGGATGCTCGCCTCCACAATTCACACAGCATGCCTTGTCTGCTGTGCAGTCAGGATCAAGGTGATCCTGGCTGCCACAACGAGCACAGGTGGGTTTGCCCCAACATGCTGTGTGGGTATGGCTGAACCTCTGACACTGAAACCAGCACAGGGGGTTAGGAATGTATGGCCGTATCTCGCAGTGAAGGTAATCTGCCTTGCTGGAAGCAGGCAGGCGTGGCATATTGAAAGTGAGAATTAGAACCCGGGTGGGTTCTAATTTCCCATTACGGCATTGTGAAACCCGGTAGACTGCTATCACTCCCTGGGATAACAACTCCAAGAGGATCTCCTTCTCAGAAACCTAGAGGCGGCCCCACTTGGAGACCACACTACAGGAGGAATTCAGCGTCTTATGTGGAATGACTTCAACTGCCACTCCATCAAACGCTTTTACCTTTAAGAGGAGCTCAGAATGTTTTGAGCAAGCAGTTTCCAACTGCAAGTCACCAGATTTTAGGCGCTTGACTGATAATGGTTTGACTCCCCAGCCCTGCGACAGACAAGCTCCCCAATGGCAAAATGGCCACCAGTCATGAGCTGGGGAGAGAAGAAGGGAACCCTCAGCAACTGCCAGGATCCTCCTTTCCAGGGACACTGATCTCCGTGCACGGCAAACATGCGGGCAAGCATTTAAGACCCTGTGAAGGTAACCGAGCCAGTGGAACCTTCACAGGGTGGTCCCCTCACCACGGACAGGAGCTCGCACCGAGGGGTGTGTGCAACTGATACGTGTGTTACATGCTGTGAAAGACATCTGCATAAACTTATGATTGCGCAAGCTATTACACAAGAGGGGGTGTCCTTATGCGTGCATTAGCAACTGTCAATCAAAAGTCGAAGCTGTGCATGTGCAACTCCTTAGGCAGTCTTGGAACGAGAAAAATGATGTTCAATTGAAAATTAAAGCCCCAAAATAATAAATATAACGTAAATAAGTAAAACTGGTTAAGGAAAAGTGAATGGGTGGACCATCACAATTAACAATAGATATATTGCAAACGTTAACATTTACAATGCAGAGAAAATAGCAACAAGAATAGCACAGGAAATGGTACTTGCCATAACTAACTGCATCCATACATTTTACTCAGATATATCTCATGGAACTAAGAGAAGAGATTTTGATATTAGCCAAAATTTATTTTCTCTAATAATAACTATTCAAAAGTTATCATTACAATACAACTATAATATTAATCAAAGTTAATCCAATAGTTAATAATTAATTAACAATAAATATGCAAATATCATCCATTGTTTAATAATCAACTAATAGCCTCTGAGAAGCATTTTCATGAAGCTTGCAAGTAAAACAATCCATATAGATACCTCTTGTGATCAGCTGTAGGGTAACTAAGTTACAGTGAAACAAAATCGACATCGGCCAACAAATGACAAGAGAAATGCAACATAACAGTAGGGAACATAAAGTTCATAACTGATTATAATTAAAAATTGCTCCAACTCTAGTGAAAGAAAAGTTTAAATCCCTTATTAACCAAATAGCCCAAACCAGGTAACAATAGATATGCATGAGACCCATTCAAGTTGCAATGTCAATCATAGCACAGACCAAGGAAGTTCTATATTCCGTATTATCTCCTTCATTCTGAAGCTTCTGATTCTAAGTAATTCAATTTAGCATTTAGTTGACCAGAACCAAGAGAGGTTGGTAGAATTTCAAATAAACACCGATTTAGAAACAATCTATGATCTATGAAACAAAATAGAAAACCCTAACATACAAGAACTCAAAAGAGAGATCCCAAATTCACAACAGTAGTGGAATATTCACAAAATTTATTCTTCTCCATAAGAAACCTTGGCAACAAATCCAGTTAAACATTCTCTGCAGATCAAAACCAAACATATTAAATAATGATAAGATCAGATTGAGATCCTATACCTCATACAGAAAGAAGCGATATATATGGCATACCTGTGAAATCCTGACCTTATACATTGGATGCACAATTCGTACCCTAACACAAAGGATATACGAACACAAATTAAATTTACGAAATCAAAAACCCAGCACAGGATTATCGAAATTATCGAATCTGTAAAAGAATTTAGGCGGAGACTTTGCAATGTGTTTGTCCAGAAATGCCAGCTGAAGTCATAGATTTCTTCTGATTGATGTGCAAGTGAAGCCACAAGCAAACAGATTAGGTAGTGGAGACATGGCTGCATCTGTAGTACAGTAAAAGAGCTCAATCAGAAACAATTCTTCCCTTTCATTAACATTCACCTTTAGGAAATGGGGTTTATTTTACCGTACAATTATTTATATTATTACTGTACAATTTGGAGGCTAATTTTTATAAGTGTAAAACTGAAAAGACCCTAAAAATCGAATTTTCAAAAACAAAATTGGGTTTTCGGATTTTAAACCAAAATTCGGAGAATATCCGATAAAACTGGAGTAGTTGGCATTTCTGCAATGGGCTAAATGGTGAGGCCACAAGGACCTTGAGAAGGTTGGGGGAAGGGGATGCACTGGACAGTGTTGTGAGATAGATGCTACCCTCTGTCAAGTCCATCTAGCATGCTTTTTAGTGTTAACAAGCTTTGGTTTTATACACAGAGCCATGGCTTTATGTCCCATCTGACAGATGGCAGCCTTTCCAAGCCCATCGGTGTCCCCTACTGACCAAGGGGGAGGGTGGAGTTTTGCAGAGATACAAAAACAATTAGAACAGTGACTATTAAGGAAAAATGAAATGAATATTTTATCTGCAATTAAAGGAACAAAAAGGAAATATTCACAAATGCAAATAATCTACATACCCCCCCACCCCCTACAAACACAGATTGGGTAAAACCCGAAATCAATAATGTGATTTGTGCGTGAAAAATCCATTCTTGTTTTCAATATCACTTAGTGAGATTCCTTCCTTCCTCTAAAATCGAAGCTTTACCAAGTTCATATTTCCAGATGGGAATTAGTGTGCCACACAATATAACAAATTGATTTAAGAACAGTGTTTACTTTAAATGAATCTTGTATCAAAAGAGCTATTATATTTTTTTCACACATTTCCTGGAAGTCTCAAAAATTAAATAAATCAAATAAGTTCAAACTATAAATCTATCTTATTTCAATTTCATATCTGATCTGGTGTGTATTAGGTTTTCCAAGAGACAGCAAATTATGCATAAAAAATATGATTATACACAATTTTGATTTAACGTGGCTTAGAAAAAAAAATTCAAATTCTCTTTTTATATGATTTATGTTGATCTAATACAGTTCAAACGACATCTTTTTAAAAATCTCCATTTGAATTTAATTCTGAAAAAATTTTCCTATTCAAGGAAAAATTCCTAGAATTTACATTTATAACAAAGATGCCACTTTTATGGTCACATTTTTCGAAGTAGTTTTAACTTTGAAAATATACTATAGATACATATTTTCCGCACTAAAATCCCCCCCCCCAAAAAAAAACTACACTAATTACATAACAAGTTTTCTCTATTTTATGGAAAAATTGAACAAAACCTACTTTATTCGGAATAAAGTGGCAACATTGAGTTCTGAGAATTCCCCTCAATTTCATCTTCAATACATACATTAGTCTTGGTCTCTGATTTCATGTTTAAAGTTAGAAGTGTTTAGATGTTTAATAGATAAATCGAAAAAAAATTTTGTTTTTTGAAGTTTTGTGTGTGTAATATAAATTTATTAAATTTTGTTGATAGGTAATTTATAATTTTTCATCATCTATAATTCTAGCTATAATTCAAATATTTTTCATAAGCCTTACCACAAGGGGTGGGGGTGGCTCAGTCAGTAGCGCGCCAGGCTCGTAATTTGCAGTTCCAAGGTTCGAGTCCCAGCTGGGTCAGCGTTGAGATTTATCTCCGCAAAACTCCCCGCCCTGCCCACGGTCAGTAGGGGACACTGATGGGCTTGGAAAGGCCGCCGTCTGTTGGATGGGATGTTAAGCCGTGGCCCTGTGTGCGGGAGAGCCATACCTTGTGCACGTTAAAGAACACGCTGGATGGCCTTGACAGGAGGCTACCATCTGTCTCCCAACAGCTGTTCCAGTGGGTCCCCTCCCCCAACTTTCTCTGAGCCTTCGGGGTCCATGTGACCTGGCCATTTAGCCCATGGTGTGCAAAAAAGTGCTGCTCAGAGGTAAAACAACCCAACCCTTACCACAATGTCGGATAATTCAACTATACAAAAGCTGAAATGGAAAGCTGTCTCTTTGAACACTAAGATCCAAATTTTAGATCGTCTTGCAACTGGAGAAGGTTAAACACCCATAGGTAAATATTTTGGTTTGAACGAAGCTACCATAAGAACCATCAAGAAAAATGAAAATTCTATTAGAAAATCTATGCTTTCTGGAATAAAACTGAGTGCTAAGTCATCATCGTACACGAGAGATATTGTAAAAGTGAAGATGGAAAAGGCACTAGTAATGTGGATAGAAGATAACTCGCAAAAATGATTACCTCTAGACGGAAATACCATCAAACAGATGGCAATACGAATATATAAGCAGATACAAGAAATGGAACCAACCACATCAGATGAGTTAAACAAAAATTATGAATTTTCTGCAAATACAGGTTGGCTTGCAGGATTTCTTCAAAGACACGTGTTTCATAATGTAAAGATAAAAAGTGTAATCTGTAAATGGTAGATAGGTAGTCACTGGAAGGAGAGCTATGCACCAATCCCCTGTGATGATGCATAGAACCGGCCATGCCTAGCACCTAATGTCCGATCCCACCTTCTCATGGTGCAGACCATTAATACCTTTCAAAAGAGATACTCTCTTGTGGAAGTGAACAGAAGGGAAGGGCTACCAGATTAGTGTGGCCTACTGATCTGGACAACTCTGGTTACTTTTCTTTTTTTTTCTACCATGCAGAGGAGTGGTCAACCATACAGGGTCCTGATGCTGACCATATAAACCCACTGGACTGAATTAAGGCTCTGAGATTGATTATGGATCCTGATTTTGCTGCACTGGTGGGCTTCTGTGGAGGGAAAATCTTCCACTGTATTTTCTGTTTGTTTGTGGATTGACAGACCCAAGTGAATAGATTCACAGGATATGTTTATCAGCTGGTGGATAATCCTGAGCAGAGGTCATCGCAGGCACCTGAACTCTTGCTTCTATGGGAACCATCAAATTCTGCATTGGAGGAAGTCTTTCAGTGTAGATGGCTTCAGCCTTTAGTGGTGGGGGCACGGGTCTTTGCCCCATGTCTGCGATTAGGGGGCTGTTTGATATTGTCGGCATTCCCTCTATCAATAAACATAGTTTCTTTAAACATCCCACTACCCATTTTCTTTCCATAGGTAGTTGGAATGTGAGGACTCTTCTGCACAGAGCTTTTTCTCTTGATGTCCTCACACAAGAATTCCACCGTTATAATTTAGATATTCTTGGCTAGCATACATGCTTCTTGGTATACCTGACAAGTTAGTTAACATAATGAAAGCTCTCTATAATAACACTGAGTCACGTGTGAGAGTTGGTAAGGCTTGTAGCAATTGGTTTAGCATTACTTCTGGTGTTTGACAAGGGTGCATTTTGTCTCCTTTTCTCTTTAGCTTGGTTATTGATTATGTTATGCGAAATTCACTTCAAGGGAAAGATTTTGGCCTTAAATGGACTGGAGATACGAAAATTTCTGATTTAGATTATGCTGATGATTTAGCGTTGTTTGGGTTGTTTTACCTCTGAGCGGCACTTTTTTGCATACCATGGGCTAAAATGGCCAGGTCACATGGATCCCAAAGGCTCAGAGAAAGTTGGGGGAGTGGACCCACTGGAACAGCTGTTGGGAGACAGATGGTAGCCTCCTGTCAAGGCCATCCAGCGTGTTCTTTAATGTGCACAGGGTATGGCTCTCCCGTACACGGGGCCACGGCTTAACGTCCCATCCGACAGACGGCGGCCTTTCCAAGACCGTCGGTGTCCCCTACTGACTGTGGGCAGGGCGGGAAATTTTGCGGAGAAAAATCTCAACGCTGACCCAGCCGGGACTCGAACCTGGGAACTACAGATTACGAGCCTGGCACGCTATCGACTGAGCCACCCCCGCCCCTGATGATTTAGCCCTTTTGGCAAATGATGTTGATGAGATGAACTCTTTCATTCAAACTGTTGATGAGACTGGTAGTAGAGTAGGTTTGGTTATAAACAGAGAAAACTAAAGTGATGAAAATTGGTCAGGCAAGCTATGATTCAGTTAATCTGAATGGTTGCAGTCTTGAGCAGGTGTCACAGTTTAATTACCTTGGGAGCTATGTAACAGATACTGGTGATGTGCGGCATGAGATTAATAGACGAATAGGGGTTGTTGCTAGGACTTCTAAGAATCTATGGAGATTGTGGAAATAGGCATATACACCTAGAGACTAAAATTTGACTGTATAATAGTTTGGTCTTTCTAGGGTTAGTTATGGTAGTGAAACTTGGACACTTTGTAAATAACAGGAAACTAGATGCTTTTGATTCCAGATGCTTACGCAGTATCTGGGGCATTAGATGGTTCAACTTTGTAACTAATGATGAGGTTAGGCAAAGGAGTTTGCAACCTCCTTTAAGCAGCATATTGTGCAGAGAGAGACTCCGTTGGTTTGGCCATATTGCCCGTATGAATAATTATAGATTGGCGAATAGGGTTATGAACAGTGTGCCTAAAGGCCTCAGAAAGAAGGGGAGACCTAGGATGCGGTGGGCAGACAATGTCAAACAGGACCTTGTTAGAATTGGTGTGCAGTGGCCAGATGCAGTGGATGTAGCTCAGGATAGGCTTGCTTGGAGAACTAAATTGCACGGTCTGGTTGGACCTCCGTAGCCCATGTGCTGCTTGAGGATGATGATGATGAAGGCTTGCAAGAGACCAGATGGACAGATAACAGTTAGATTCTTAAAAATAATCTTAAATTTCTCTTTTCAGGGAGGGAAGCTAACAAACATCACCAAGGCGTGGGTCTGCTTCTCAGCAGATAAGTTAGTGATGCTCTTCTAGGATATGAGTACATTAATGAAAGGTTTCTTAGAGCAAAATTTCAGACAAGCGTTAAAGACTTGAATATTATCAGCTGTTATGCACCCACTGAGGATGCTGATGAGGATGAGAAGGATAGGCTTTACGGACAACTTCAGGATATTTTGAATTCTTTCAAGAAAGGAGATATTACCCTTGTTCTACGTGACTTCAATGCCAAAGTTGGTACTGGCTCTGAACTTTGGAGAGGGGTGATAGGCCCTTTTGGTATTGGTAGCTGCAATGGCAATGGGCAACGTCTCCTACAGGTAAGTAAACTCAATGGTTTCAGAATAACTAACACTTATTACAAACACCGCAACATTCATAAGTACACATGGGTTTCACCTGATGGGCTGCATAAGAATATGATTGATTATATATTAATTAACAGCAAATGGACTAGTTCTGTTAGGAATACCAGGTCATATAGGGGAGCTGAAATTGGATCTGACCATTACCTTGTTAAAAGTATGTTGCAACTTAAACTTAAAAAGTGTTGTGCTAGGGTTAAAAAATTTACTTTTAATACTGAAGCTCTGAAAGATCCAGTTATAGCTAAAGCTTACCATGATAGGTAACTTAGTCATTATGACAGTCATGGTTTGCTTACTACTGAAGTTAAGGAAGAATGGAGCCATCTTAAACAGGCTTTTTTGGAAACTAACAGTATTCTTTTAGGAAAAAAGGAGCAGAGGAGGCAGAATTATTTGAGTGATAAGGTACTTGAGTTCATTTCGGAAAGAAGGAAGTGCAGGAATGTCCTTAATCAATATCCTACTAGTCCTAATAGAAAGCATTACAGAGAGCTTAATAAACGTGTAAAGGATCAGTTAGCTGCTGACAAGAATCTCTGGCTTGATGGTCTGGCTGACAAAGCTGAGGAAGCAGTTAGACAGCACAACAGCAGAGAGCTGTACCAGACAGTTAATGGTTTGTGTGGTAGAAAACGGGCAGGTATACATGGATTGAAGGATAAACAAGGTAAGGCTATAGAAGGTGAGGATTTTGTCATGGCTAGGTGGGCTGAACATTTCAGTGATGTTCTAAACAATGTAGTTAGTTCTACTCCCATTGTTTGCAATGATGATAGATGCATTACTGGCTTTAATGTTGGCCCTATAACACAATCTGAAGTTATTTTGGCTGTTTCTAAACTTAAACTACATAAATCTCCAGGGGTAGATGAAATTAGTACGGAAATGCTTAGAGCTGCGAATGCTTCTGTTACCTCTTGGATGACTGAAATTTTGAATATCTTTTATGATAAAGGCATGGTTCCTAAAGATTTTACCAGAACTATTATTATCCCTATTTTCAAAAAAGGTGATCACAGTTATTCTGATAACTATAGGGGTATCGTCCTACTCTCTGTTCCAGGGAAGGTTCTTTGCATGATTGTGCTTAATAGAATTAAGAATCTTGTTGAAGGCAGTTGTGTGATGAGCAATGTGGATTCAGAAGTGGTAAGGGATGTGTAGATCAGATATTTTCACTTAGGCAGATTCTTGAGAAATGTTTAGAGTTTCAGAAACATTTGTTTGCTAGCTTTGTTGATTTCAAAAAGGTTTTCAACTCTGTTGATCGTCATAATTTGTGGTTGATCGTGTGATCATATGGCATACCAGACAAGTTAGTTAACATAATGAAAGCTCTCTATAATAACACTGAGTTGTGTGTGAGAGTTGGTAAGGCTTGTAGCAATTGGTTTAGCATTACTTCTGGTGTTCGACAAGAGTGCATTTTGTCTCCTTTTCTCTTTAGTTTGGTTACCGAATATGTTATGCGAAATTCACTTCAAGGGAAAGATTTTGGTTTTAAATGGGCTAGAGATAAGAAAGTTTCTGATTTGGATTATGCTGATGATTTGGCCCTTTTGGCAAATGATGTTGATGAAATGAACTCTTTCATTCGAGCTGTTGATGAGACTGGTACTAAGAGTAGGTTTGGTTATAAACAGAGAGAAAACTAAAGTAATGAAAATTGGTCAGGCAGGCTATGATTCAGTTAATCTAAATGGTTGCAATCTTGAGCATGTGTCACAGTTTAATTATCTTGGGAGCTATGTAACAGATGCTGGTGATGTGCGGCATGAGATTAACAGACGAATAGGGATTGCTGCTGGGACTTTTAAGAATCTGTGGAGAGTGTGGAAAAATAGACGTATACACCTAAAGACTAAAATTAGACTGTATAATAGTTTGGTTCTTTCTAGGATTAGTTATGGTAGTGAAACTTGGACACTTTGTAAACAAGATAACAGGAAACTAGATGCTTACGTAGTATCTTGGGTATTAGATCGTTCAACTTTGTAACTAATGATGAGGTTAGGAAAAGGAGTCGGCAATCTCCTTTAAGCAGCATATTGTGCAGAGAGAGACTCAGCTGGTTTGGCCATGTTGCCCATATGAATAATTATAGATTGGCGAATAGGGTTATGAACAGTGTACCTAAAGACTTCAGAAAGCGGGGGAAACCTAGGAAGTGGTGGACAGACAATATCAAACAGGACCTTATCAGAATTGGTGTGCAGTGGCCAGATGCAGCAGATGTATCTCAGGACAGACTTGCTTGGAGAACTAAATTGCATGGTCTGGTTGGACCTCCATAGCCCATGGCTGCTTGAGGATGATGATGATGATGATGAAAAGGTGAAGTTGCATCTGCAGATGAGCCGGCTGCTAAAGACAAAATTGGCCCAAATCATTGAAGATGGCGGATACACTCCTGATCAAGTTTGGAATGGAGATGAAAAATAAAATATATATATAACCTATGTAGCAAAATCACAAAAAAACTGTTGGTGGCTTTAAAGCAGCCAAGGATTGTGTGACCTTTCTATTTTGCAGCAACGCTTCAGGAGATCGTATGTTAAAACCACTGCTCATCAATAGATTCCCAAGACCACGGTCAATGAAAGGTGTAGATTTGAATAAATTGCCAGTGTATTGGATGACAAACAAAAAAGCCTGGCTACAAAATAAATTTTTAATGAATGGTTCCATATATGTTTTGTTCCACAAGATAAATGCTATTTGAAAGAAAAAAATATCGAATTTAAAGTTCTGTTGATTATAGACAATGCACCTGGCCATCCTGTTTTGGAACACTCAAATGTGCAATTTTGTTTCTGCCACCTAATGTAACATCCTTATTACAAACACTAGACCAGGGTATAATTGCCACATTTAAAACTTACTATGTAAGATGAGTATTCCAAAACATTTTGGATAAACTAGATGAGGATAAAACACTAACAGTTATTGATGAGTGGAAGAAATTTTCTATTTTAAATTTTATCAGACATGCTGGATTGACGTTATCAGAATTAAAACCATCAACTTTAAATGCATGCTGGAAAGCTATTTGGCCAGAATGTGTAAAAAGCAAAGATTCTGTACCCCCAAATATGACTGAATATCCTAATATCATCACTTTAGCACATGCAATTGGTGGAGAAGGATTCAATGATTTATCGTTTGCAGATATTGATGAATTGCTGGTTGACAAAGCTCTTAGCGAAGATGAAATAATAGAAGTTGTCCTCGAGACTCCTGATGAAAAAGAAAAAAAGTGATGGTGATGAAGAGGTTCCACTCACTGCAGGTTTAATTAAAGAAGGGCTTCAAATAGTTAGTAAATTGGGAAGTAATTTTCTTATATGATCTTATTGTTGAATGACGCTGAGCAATTTAAACGTGAACTTATTTAATGTGAGCATTTCAGTGATGTTCTAAACAATGTGGTTAGTTTTACTCCCATTGTTTGCAACGATGATAGATGCATAAAGTCATGTATGGTATGTTATCAAGAATTATACAAAGATCTAGTCAAAGTGTAACGCTCCAAAGATTTATAATACTATTAAAGTTTTGCTCCCTTTGTCTGATCCAATATTCAAGCTCCGGATAGCTAAAGTCGGGCGCCAGGCAATAATTAACAAACTGCCAAATAAAGTTCAATTAGGGTTCGAATACCAGTGAGTGTTACTTAGCGAGTAAGAATTCAAAAATTAAATGATTGTCATTTCTAATTTAATTTACAATCGAAACAACTAACGTTGCTCAAGAGAAAAAATAGCAAAGATTCAAAAAAAGTTTCTATAACAGACAAGTTTATTTCCAAAATTATTTTAAACACTCACCAACTTCAATGAAGAAGATACTACATCATTTCTATCTCACTACAAACTGACAACTAACAAACACCAACTCCTGTGACTATTTCCAACTTACAACTCCTGACTCACAACTAACTAACTTCTCAAAAAAACTGACTTCTGTTACTAACATGTCACAGTTTTAACAAGCGTACAGGCTTGGTAACACGTGGCTGTTTTGCACTGGTAAAGACATTTGCATAAAATGACGAGCGCACAAGCTATGACGCAAGAGTGGGCATGTCCTTGTATATGCACGCTTTAGTGGGTGACAATCGAAAGTTCGGAGTTGCGCATGCGCAACTCCTATGTTCTTGGAAAAGAACACTGTGATGCCAATAATGAAATAAAAATCCCCAAAATGATAAATATAACGTAAATTAAGCAAAACTGGTTAAGGTAAAGTAAAAGTGAATGAGGGGGCATCACAAAAGCAGGATCTCAATGATTGATTACAGAGTTCATTGTCAAAACTAATCAAACTTCGGATTCACTGGAAACAACTGATAATTTGGTTCCCCATGCAACAGACAGCATTTCACCATTGGAGTATGAACACAACGGCCAAAATGTTTCAAGTGAGGAAAGTGATTTAATTCCAGTCTTATGCAAACAAATGTGTCAATTGTCAGAAAGTGACAACAAATAAAATCTAGTTAATAAGTATATGTAAGTCATTTTTTTGCACTTTTGTATTCTTGAATTAGTGACATTATTTTCTTTATGAATGATAATTTACTTTATATATGTACATAGAATTATCTTTATAAGTTTATAAAATAAAAATGTGTTTAAATGAATAAAAATCAAATAAAGATTTTGATATGATTTGTTTGAAAACAACTTATTATTTGTACTGTGTTTTCATGTCTGTAACCAATCATCTATTTTTTCATATGCACTGTATTTTTTTTTTACACCTTTTTTTGGGAACCTATCTACTGTGTAAAAATAGAATTGGGTGTATTTAATGTACTACCAAATGGTGCAAAATATAAAAGCAGTTTAATTGCTCTTGATGCCAATAAACATACATACAAAATCCTCATGCAGCCATGGGCTAAGGAGGTTCTACCATACTGTATAATTTTGCTCTCCATACCTGTCTGTCCTGAGCTTGTGATGCCCCATCGTTCACTTTTGCTTTACCTTAACCAGTTTTTGTTTAATTTACGTTATATTTATCATTTTGGGGATTTTTATTTCCTTTTCGGCATCACAGCACTCGTTTTCAAGTTTCTAGGAGTTGCGTACGCGCAACTCCGAACTTCCGACCGTAACCGTTAAAGCGCGTGCCAAGGACACGCCCCCTCTTGCGTCATACCGCGTCGTTCGTCATTGTATGCAAATGTCTTTCCCAGCATGCGCCGGCCCATTGTCAAAACCGTGACCTGCGAGTTACTAGAGAGCACTTAGCACTTGAGACTAGAGCACTGAGAGTTGTAGAGAGAGCAGAGAGATGTAGTAAGGTGCGTAGCACCGTGCGTGTAGCACAGAATTTAGTTTCTTCATTGATGTCTTGGTGAGTTAGTTATTTTGGAAATAAATCTATTTTGTTTTGTTACAAACTTTTGAGTCTGTAGTTTTTATCTTGAGCAACGCTGATTTAGGATCTTTTTTATATTAACTCTTATTTTGTTAAGAATCATTTTTTGACTCTTACTTATGAACGCTGGCTGGCATTTGAACCCTAAATCAACTTATTCTACATTTTGGCAATTTGTTAATTATTGCCTGGCGCCCGTCTAAGCTATCCGGAGCATAAAACTTTAATTATTTTGCATTGTTTTGAGCGTTACAGAGTCACATAAAAGAAGTGGCGCAGCGAACAGGGACTCGCCAGTATTTAAAGATAGTAATTTTTTTAGCTCAATAGTTGTATGTACTAGTTGTAGATTTAACGGCAGCTTAAGCCGAAAATTTTGTTGAGCAAGTAGCTTAACATTTTTGTGTATTATTCAAAGGTACTGAAGTTTCAGCGTAGATATTGCTGAATATTTAAGATATTTGTCGTATGTAATGATTAGAAGTGTGCGGACACACAAGTACGTAGGATGATAAGAAAATTTTTTTACAAGCAAATTAATATTTTTGTAAAGCTTAGTTATAGCTTTATTATTGTTGTATAGCAGTACCTTTGAGCGCTGCTCAAGATAAAAAAAGTTTTCAAAATTTCCAAAATTCCAAATTTCGGCAGACCGCTAAACATGTCTGCTAATAGTATGGCCGATTCCGCCATAATGACTCCCGACATAGAAAGAGTAAAGGGTAGATTGCAAGATGTAATGATGGAAGCAGAAGTGCTAATGAATCTGCTTGATGATAATCGGGAGAAAAGGGGAACGACAACAACCCCTAAATTTGCTGACAATGCTACGTCAGTTCACCAACGAAGAAACTTTGAACGTAAGGTTCCATTTTCTGTTCCGTCAGAAGCAAGTGATAGAACAGAGTATTTTCAACCGCCACAACGACGATTTGCCAACCCATCCATTAACTATAGACCTTATGTTAATTGGCCTTTACCTGAGATAAGGTTCGACGGTTCGAAACGTCCGTCATCGTGGACATTTGTCAAGTCCATGGAGGAGCACTTCCGTTTACATGAAGTGCCAAGCAACAAAAAAGTTGTTTTAGCAGTATCTTGCCTAATTGGATGTGCTAAGCAATGGTGGAATAACGTAGGATGTCGTCATGGCATAGAACTTTGGGAAGAATTTAAAAACGAAATCATGGACATATATCCGGCTTATAATGATTTTACAGAACTAGCTACAGAGTTGTTTTCACGAAGACAAAGGGAAAGAGATGACATAGAAAAATTCATATGGGGTACAGTAGAATTATACCAGCTGTACGATGCTGATGCCGCTGAAATTGATATTGTAAATTGCATATTGTCTCAATTACTTTTGCCCATCCGAGAATTCCTAGAAGTACGAAACATAAAATCCGTGTCCGAGTTAGTCAAATTGGCTCGGCAATACACTGCAAGAAGAGAATCTGCAGCAAATACACATAACCAACAATGGATGCCATTCCCGCCAAAGCAATGATATCAGGTTGAGTCGCGTAGAATGACTCCCGCACGACCGCAATTTACACGCTCCCGACAATTTGCGCCGAACGCGCCAAGAACTATAGAATATGAACGAAGTAGAGACTTTTTGCCACGTCAAGCTTCAAACCATAACACTAGACCTAAAACTTTGGTTAAACAAAAGAGAGAAACTATCACTTGTAACTTTTGTGGCCGACTAGGACATATTGAGAAATACTGTTACCAAAGGAATGAAAATTCGGGAAACTCTCATCGGGATCTTTGAAGCGAGAGGCCAAGGTTCCTCAACAAAAGCCCTCTCATGAGTTAAGTCTTGCTACTGTGGGTATACATAATGTCTTACATTTACCTTTTGTGAAGCTTTATCACGATAAGACAGAATTCATAGCTCACATTGATACAGGAGCTGATCTTACATGTCTACATAAGAAAGTATGGGATAAAATTCAGAAAAATTGTAAACTGAATTTGCAGCCGTGGTCCGGTGGACCTTTGAACTTAGCTTGTGCTTCCAAGCAGTGTTTTCCGCAAGGAACTGTTGAGTTACCTATCACTTTAAATAATGTGGAGATAAGACTTGAATTTTTAGTAATAAGTGAATTATTATACGACTCTTTAATAGGAATAGATGCGATACGGAAACACTTGATTGAATTTGATTTTGCCAACAATACTATTTCATTAAAAGCAACAATGAAAGAAAAACTTGATATCGATCAGATAAAATTAGACATTAGAAAACATGCTGACAATGCTCACTTGGGAAATAGCGAGAGAGTTAAGTTAGAAACTCTGCTCAATGCTAATTACGAACTTTTTAACAACAAGCCCGGTAGATGTCAGATTTTAGAACATCATATCGACACCGGCAATAACAGACCTGTTTACAGCAAACCATATAATTATCCTCCCAGTAAAGAAGAGATAATTTCAACACAAATTAAAGAAATGTTAGAGGATGGGATAATAGAGCCAAGTTTTAGCCCTTGGGCTTCACCGGTCGTGCTCGTTAAAAAGAAAACTGGTGATTTGAGATTTTGCGTAGACTATCGAAAATTAAATGCTGTTACAGTCCCCGACAGATATCCACTACCTATTATTCAGAATCTACTAACACAACTGGCTGGCAAGAAATTTATTAGCACACTAGATTTGTCTTCAGGATATTGGCAGGTGTCCGTATATCCAGCAGATCGACCCAAAATAGCATTCCTCACAAAAGATGGATTATTCCAATTTCGTTGCTTACCGTTTGGCTTATCAGGAGCACCCGCCATGTTTCAACGTCTTATGTCCGTAGTTCTGGGTGACCTAAAAGGAAAAATTTGTGAAGTATACTTAGACGACATAGTCATTTTTTCTACTGATTTTTCAGAGCATCTACGTGATTTGAATTTGGTATTTGCAAGGTTAAGAAAAGCCAGACTCACCATAAAGTTGTCCAAATGCACCTTTCTCCGAGAGGACGTTCAATACCTCGGTTTCACTGTTAATAAGGATGGAGTAAGAACATTACCTAATAAGGTCGAAGCCATAGAACGATTTCCCACCCGGCGCAATTCGAAACAACTGGGTAGATTTTTAGGAATGTGTGGATGGTACCGACAATTTGTACCCAATTTTGCTAATTTGGCCGAACCTTTGTGTGAATTACGTCGAAAGCGAAAGCGGTTTCACTGTGGACACCTGTTTGCGATACAGCATTTCAGACATTAAAGGATGCATTGTGTCATGCTCCCGTGTTGGCCTTGCCACAGTTAGGCAAACCTTTTTTCATCTACACTGATGCTTCCGATGTCGGTCTCGGCGCCGTGCTGAGCCAAGTACAGAATGACAATTGTGAACACGTCATCATGTATGCCAGTCGCAGTTTGAGTCATACTGAAAGAAACTATACAGTGACTGAAAAAGAATGTCTAAACGTAATATGGGCTCTAGAAAAATTTAAAGTACAATTAGACACATCCGACATAACTATTTTTACTGACCATGCTGCTTTACAATGGTTACAGACATCTACCAATCTAACAGGTCGTCTAATGCGCTGGGCATTACGCCTACAAGAATTTAATTTCAAGGTCGAGCATCGAAAGGGAAGTGCACATCAGCTACCAGATGCATTATCCCGTGCTCCCGTGTGGCCGGCAGAAGTTACGCCAGAGCTCGAAGATAAGCCTTTTGCTCCCTCACTCGCCACAATAGTTCCCATCGAATACAAGGAACATTTAATTACTGAACAACAAAGCGATTTAGAATATGGAAACGTGTATCATTATTTGAAAACTGATGAATTACCTCTAGATCCTAGTATAGCTTCAAGTATTGTTGGAAGAGCCAGACATTTCAGATTAATTAACGATATTTTGTACTACTGCAGACGACCGAGTCAAACAGGCAGTTATCGCCCATTTATTCCCAAGAATTTAAGAGAGTACGTACTCCGAGAATTACATGATGTACCTTCAGCTGGACATTTAGGTATACGGAAAACCTATCAGAAAGTGGCCAAAAGATCATATTGGCCAGCTTTGAAAAAGGACGTAAAAACCTATGTAGAAACATGCCTAATTTGTCAAACCACGAAATTCGATTGAAACCGTCCTTGTGGTCTTATGAAAAGCACGATCTCCAATGAACCCATGGAATTAGTTGGCATGGATTTAATGGGCCCGAATCCACAAACACAAGCGGGATCCCAATATATTCTGGTCTTGGTAGATTATTTTTCGAAATGGGTCGAAATATTTCCTGTTAGAAATGCAACAGCAACAATCGTAGCAAAGAAATTTGTAAATGAATTTATATGCAGATACGGGGTACCCAAGAGTATAGTTTCGGACAATGGGCCCCAATTCATTTCCAATGTGCTTGCTGAAGTATGTGAAACGTTCCAAATAAAACATATATATAAAACTCCATATCATCCACAATCAAATTTGACAGAAAGAATTAATCGAAATATTGGCAGAATGATAGCTGCTTACGTCGAAAATAGACATAGTACATGGGATAAATATTTGCAACAGTTTTCCTTTGCTTTACGCACTTCATTACATGAAACCACCAAATTCACGCCTTCACGGATATTTCTTGGAAGAGAACTAACATTACCCTGGGACAGACTCATTGGCCAACCCGCATCTCCACAATCCATTGAGTTTAGAACGGAACAGCATATTCGAGCCATTTCAAAGGCATAAGATAATTCCCTACGAGCACAACAAAAGCAACGAGAGGATTATAATAAAAGACGACGACATATGGAATTTAAAGTAGGTGATAAGGTCTTGATTAAAACACATCATAAGAGTGATAAAGAAAGAGGATTTATAAAGAAATTTGCACCATTATATGCTGGACCATATGTTATAAGGAAGAAACTTTCTCCACTTCTGTATGAATTGGCCAATATGACCACTAATGCCTCAGTAGGATACTTTAATGTTGTGAATATTAAAAAATACAAAACTTCTATAGAATTTTCTAGATCAGAAGCAGATGCTCCACAACCAACCCAGGAGAATGATGGCTCTGATGATGATATTGAACCTTTACCACTCAGAAGAGAAAAGAACAGATTAGATTATCACCTACTGCACACAACAGGACAAAGACTGACAAAGCCAGATTCAGCTGTTCCATCAACGTCAAGAGCGTAACGAAAAGCCGACGAAATGACCAGAGCCTGCAGAGCGACAACCGGCAGCGAACATCGGGAAGATGACGTCACGAGAGAGATCTACAGCGACGACTTGACTTGAACGAGATCTTCAGTAACAACTTTACGTGAAGCCACCCAACGACGATGGAAGGATGTTATCGGAAACGGACTAGATGATTTATCGCCACGGAGTGCCAACAATGAAATTTAAGTATATTTTTCTTTCACTTGGCACTTGATTGAGTTATAAAATATTTTTTTTCTGGAATAGATGAAGACGAAGAAGAAGCCTTATTGTGAATTATATAGTTAGCGATGTTTAATTTCTTGTTGAAACTTTAGAGTTCGATATTTATTTTTGAAAAGTGAAATTGTTGTAGTTCGAGTTTATACTTGTGTGAATAGAATTTTTTTTGCATTCTTGTTCATCGAGGTTCTAGTTATTGTATTTACGTGAGTTAAAATGTATTTTTGTAGATTTTTTTTTCAGCTGACTGATAGCTGAAAATTTTGTAAGTCGATATTGGAAAGTTTAGAAATTGTAAAATGTTTCTGGATATGAATGAGAAGAGTGAAAGAGAATTAGTGATTTAAGAATTTGTATTGTAAAATAACGTGCATTCCAAAGTGAATTTATGAAAAAAAAAAAAAGGAGATTCATGTAAAAGTTATTGGATTAAATGTTATCATCGTATATTATAAATTATTTACACTCTTTTTTCTTTATTCTTAGATACGATTTATGTATATGTGTTTAAATCTGTTCAGTGTCATCAGTGATATTTATGTGTCAATGATACGTAATTTTTGGGGATGACATTGACAGTATTTATTGGTATATATAGATGATGACCATGATGATGACTGCAGAATTTTGTTTTTTTGTGTACCTTTTTGGAGCTGTCCCCAAATGGCCTAGTCTGATAACAGAGTTGTTATCAGCATAACTCCTTTGGGAGGGGGACGTTAGCTCTGAAGGGGGAGGTAACTAATGATTTTTTATTTCAGCTAGATCGCGATTTCTGTGAATAGGAGAAGAATTAGCGGATGATTACAATCCCGCTTGTTTGTAAATTTTGAATTTTCTTAGCTTTGCGTATTTGAATGTAATTAGAGGAGATAACGGTGTTCGAATACCCGTTTTTTTTATGTGATTTAGGAGAAGATTTAGCTTTCACATATTTTTTATTGTGGTTAGGGGAAAAGCGGAAGTTATTACCCCGCTAACAACAAATGTAATGAATCACTTTTTCTTTTCATCTTTTTAACATTTATTAGACTTAGAAAGTTAGGAGTTCATTAACCTCTTATTTTCTGTACAGTTCAAGATATGCCAATTTCGAGTTTGTATCAGAATGTGATACTAGTTAGACCGATGATGCTAGTATACAGTTAACTGTCACAGCCACTGGTACGTAAGTACACTAGGTTAGCTGTTAAATACATATTTTTGTTAGGAGGAAAAGGGAGGAGGTACCTTTGGTTGTGCTGGAAAATTGTGTCAAAGTAAGAATAGTTCATCATATCCAAATTTGCGCTAGCATACTTTTACTTATTTATGTTCAGCCATGTGTAAATGACGTAAGATGTGTCCTTTATTCAAAATTTGCTCGTCAAAATTTGTTAGGTCAATATTTTGACTCCCTTTGGAAGGGGGAGTTGTGATGCCCCATCGTTCACTTTTGCTTTACCTTAACCAGTTTTTGTTTAATTTGCGTTATATTTATCATTTTGGGGATTTTTATTTCCTTTTCGGCATCACAGCACTCATTTTCAAGTTTCTAGGAGTTGCGTACGCGCAACTCCGAACTTCCGACCGTAACCGTTAAAGCGCGTGCCAAGGACACGCCCCCTCTTGCGTCATACCGCGTCGTTCGTCATTGTATGAAAATGTCTTTCCCGGCATGCGCCGGCCCATTGTCAAAACCGTGACCTGCGAGTTACTAGAGAGCACTTAGCACTTGAGACTAGAGCACTGAGAGTTGTAGAGAGAGCAGAGAGATGTAGTAAGGTGCGTAGCACCGTGCGTGTAGCACAGAATTTAGTTTCTTCATTGATGTCTTGGTGAGTTAGTTATTTTGGAAATAAATCTATTTTGTTTTGTTACAAACTTTTGAGTCTGTAGTTTTTATCTTGAGCAACGCTGATTTAGGATCTTTTTTATATTAACTCTTATTTTGTTAAGAATCATTTTTTGACTCTTACTTATGAACGCTGGCTGGCATTTGAACCCTAAATCAACTTATTCTACATTTTGGCAATTTGTTAATTATTGCCTGGCGCCCATCTAAGCTATCCGGAGCATAAAACTTTAATTATTTTGCATTGTTTGGAGCGTTACAAGCTATAGCTGCTATATTTGGCCATTGTATGCAATTCTAGCAAGGTGTTTTTGACACTGTCTCCTATCACATTCTACATCTCCCCCTTTTACTGAAGACTTTGAGTACATTACTCATAATCCTCTTTGCCAATCTGCAGCTATGCATATGGGCAACATGACCAAAACAATGCAGTTTCTCTGCACAAAATGCTGCTCAAAGGGTTGGGTTGTTTTACCTCTGAGCGGCACTTTTTTGCACACCATGGGCTAAATGGCCAGGTCACATGGACCCCGAAGGCTCAGAGAAGGTTGGGGGAGGGGACCCACTGGAACAGCTGTTGGGGGACAGATGGTAGCCTCCCATCAAGGCCATCCAGCGTGTTCTTTAATGTGCACAGGGTATGGCTCTTCCGCACACGGGGGCACGGCTTAACGTCCCATCCGACGGACAGCAGCCTTTCCAAGCCCATCGGTGTCCCATACTGACTGTGGGCAGGGCGGGGAATTTTGCGTAGATAAATCTCAATGCTGACCCAGCTGGGACTCAAACCTTGGAACTACAGATTACGAGCCTGGCGTGCTACCGACTGAGCCACCCTAGCTGCTCAAAGGAAAGTTGCCATTACTGAACTTCTTTTAACCTCATCATTACTTACAAAGTCAAACCACCTAATGCCCAAGATACTGCATAAGAATCTAGAATAAAAGGCATTAAGTTTCCTGTTATACTTGTAACACTCCAAAGATTAATAACTTTTAAAGTTGGACTTTTTGTCTGATCCAAATTTATTCAAATTCCAGATAGCTGTATTGGGTACCAGGCAATAATAATTTGCCAAATAAAGTTGAAATAGGGTTCGTTAATGTATAATATCAGGTGTTACTTATCGAGTAAGAATTCGAAAAGGATTGTGAAGTTCAATTAAGGTTTTAAATATAATCAAAAATCAATCAACATTGCTCTAAAGAAAAATAGCAAAAATTCAAAAGTTTCTATAAGAAAGTTTATTTCCAAAAAAATTCAACTCACCAAACTCAATGGTAAAATATAAAAATTGGAGACTTAAAATACTTTCTATCTACACAACACATACTTCTGACTCCTACATCTGTACTATTCTCACAACTCACTCCACAATCTATATCTGACATTATAACTCTCCCCATGACCTCATATCACTACTATATCAAGCAATGTACAAAGCCGGCACATGTCTATTGCATGCCAGGAAAGACATTTCTATAATATGATGATCACACTAGCTATGATGCAAAAGTGGTCGTGTCTTACATGCGCTCTTTAGCAGTTAACAATCAAAAGGTCAGAGTTGGGAATGTTGCAACTTCTATGTTCAGAAACAAGAATAGAGATCAGTCCAAATGAAATAATCCCCAAAATGAAAAATATAACATAAATAAAGCAAAACTGGTTAAGGAAAAGTAAAAGTGAATGAATGGACCATCATATCCTGATTTACAAAGGGTCCATGTTTTGCTACCATACCTAACCTTAGAAAGAACCAAACTATTATAGAGCCTAATTTTAGTCTTTAGGTGTAAATGTCTATTTTTCCACACTTTTCACAGACTCCTAATAGTCCCAGTAGCAATCTCTATTCTTCTATTTATCTCATGCTCCACATCACCAGTATCATCAGTACCACTGTTAAAAGCAACTGAAGCACCATCTGCCTGACCAATTTTCATCACTTTAGTTTTATTTCTGTTTATCACCAAACCTACACTCTATTACCAGTCTCATCAACAGCCCTAATGAAAGGATTCATCTCATCCACATAATTAGCCAACAAGGCCAAATCAGCTGCATAATCTAAATCAATAATTTTGAAATCTCTAGACCATTTGAGGTCATAATATTGACCTTGAATAGGAAATATTCACAATTATACAAATACTATTATGCATAACATAATCAATAACCAAATTAAAGACAAAAGGAGACAAAATACATCCTTGTCTAACTTTACTAGCAATGCTAAAACCAATCGCTACACAGGACTCAGTGTTATTATAGAGAACTTTAGTTATGCCAACTTTTCAGGTATTACTTATGATCTAACAACGAATCACAAATTTCGTTGATCAGTAGTCAAAAGCCTTTTTTTGAAATCTGCAAAGCTAGTAACCCAGGTTTCTGAAACTGTAAACATTTCTTTAGAATCTGCCCAAGTGAAAATATTTGATCTATACATCCCCTACCTATTCTGAATCCACATTGTTCATCATGCAGTTGTCCATCAACCAAATTCTTAATTCTACTAAGTATAATCATGCAAAGAACTTTACCTGGAACAGAAAGTAAACTAATTCCCTATAATAATCACAAAAACTACTATCACTTTTTTTAAAAATAGGGATAATAATAGTTATAGTAAAATCCTTATGTGCATATGATAATAATAGCTATAGTTAATCCTTTATCACAAAAAAAGTTCAAAAATAAAAATCCTTCAAATGAGAATTATACAATTCCCTTAAGAAAACCTATCTTACATTAAAGCTTGCAAAATCACAATTTCTAAACAGGACATAGCAAGACTCTAGCACAAATGAGTAACTGGAATCACTTTCATATCACACATTATATTTCATTGTATAAGATTACCTCAGCTTACATAGCACTTAACTCTTGTGTTTGAAGAGATCTTGGCTAATAAAAGATTTGCAGCATGTCACTTATATGTATTCATGTAGCCACAATCCATGGATGTCAGCAGGGAAGAGGAGGGGGAGGCAAGAGGGGTTGTTGGCTCCCTCACTGAAAATTTTTTTTGTTAGTACCCATGCCCACGTTACTGAATCACTGATACATTATGAACACACATGGAAGGAAAATCTCTTGCCTCAGAAGACAGAATATGCAGTGGCATAACTACCATAGTGAGAAGGAGTGCCACTGGCCTGGATTCTTTTCAAGGGTTCAAATAAATAAAGGATACTTTCTAGAGGGAAGTACATTTGAACAATTAAATTATACTATTTCATGCAAATATTATTAACAAAAAAGAAAAAGTTTGGCATTGTTAAAGGTCATTGAATATTATAAATCAATGGATTCAAGAGGTGAGAGCAAACAATAAAAAGTTCTTATGAACACTGCACCAACCAGTAAATACAGATAAGGCTGTGGTGTGGGATGAGATGGCACTTATATTAGGATGTCAAAAATTTGTAAGTATTTTTGAACATTTTTTTCTTTAGGAATTTAAACATGAACTTGTTCAGCAGATGCAAAATTTAATGTTTACTTTCATTAAGTATACAATGCCCTCCCTCCAGTGCCTGGTAATTAGCACTTCAGGAAACTGAGATGTGATGGCCAATAAAGAATAGTAAAGGGGGAAGAAAACAAAGACTTTGAGGAGTTGATTGTAGTATTTGGGAGTCAGGGATGTGCTAAAAGCTTTCATTTAGAAATATGGAAATCACAATATATGGGCTATAAAATATTGGAGCCATGAATTTTAAATCCCAGATGTATTGCAATTTCCTCTCCCTTAACATTTAGAAAGTGGAGATGGATCCAGTAAATGGTTTTATAGTAGGCTATCAATCATGTCATAATGAAGACTAACTGTTTATTTTTATTTTTTTTTTAATTAAAAAGGATGAAGATAACTTGGAGGTCTATCAGGCTTGTCCTGGCTTCTAATACACATACAAAGATATACATGAACCCACAACCTTGTCATCCTGGGACTCAAACCCATACCCTGGCAGCTAGAATGTCACCGCAATTAACGTGATAACACTGCACCACTGAGGAAGTCCAAATATCTTCAAAATAATGTTATCACTGTCTTATCTCCAGCAGTTTGTTTTAAGCTTGAAGAGAGGTTTCAGTTTTACTAAACAGAGTAATTGTGGAGATGGTTTCCTTAAATGGAGACTCATTTTACAGAACCAAGACCATAATCACAAATACCTAATGATGATGTGTGTTTGCATTCCACCTGATTGATCCCAGCTGGGTCAGCATTGAGATTTATCTCCGAAAAATTCCCCACCCTGCCCAGAGGCAGAGGGGACACCAATGGGCTGGAAAGGCTGCCGTCGTCGGATGGGACATAAGCAGAGGTCCCGTGTATGGGAGAGCCATACCCTGTGCCCGTTAAAGAACACACTGGATGGCCTTGATGGGATGCTACCATCTGTCCCCCAATAGCTGTTCCAGTGGATCCCCTTCCTCAACCTTCTCTGAGTCTTCGGGGTCAATGTGACCTGGCCATTTAGCCAATGATAAACTAACTAAATACTAAAACTAAAATACTGAGTCTTGGGTGTAGGTAAAAATGAGTTAAGGGAGAGGAAACTGCAATACATCTGGGATTTAAAATTCATGATGTGCAATTAAAATCAACGGTGTGCAAAAAAAAAAACTCAGAGGTAAAACAACCCAACCCACCTGGTTGAAGACAATTTTCACCTACACCCAAGACTCAGTATTTTAGTCACAGATAAAGAGGCTTGTGTTGACAGCCTGACAAGTGAGTTATGTGTTGGATGAGAAGGATGGTGTGTGATTGGGGGTGGGTGGGATGTGGGGGAAGTTCATCTCCATTAAGGTTGGTGCCAAGATTTTAAGCTATGTGTATTTCCTGCTTCCACTTTTCATAATTTCATATTCAGAAGTGAGAAAAGAGTAGCTGTAGATACAGTAAGAAAAGCTACGATTACATATCTACCATTTTTCAGTGCTGTATAACGATGAAAAGCAAAAGTTGGAAAAAAGAATCATAAACTCTACCTACAGGTAAATATCTGCCATTCCTTTCCATTTTCTTGGATTACACTATACAAAAATATTCTTTGGCTTAAGCTTTAGGTTATTATAATGTATCTTTACACACTGATTCCAAGTATCTCATTCATTGTTTCTTACAAAATAATCTTTTCATTATAAAAATGTCAGATATCCAGTAATCAGTAAAAATGAAGCCATATTTTGGGGGCCGTTTAAGGAAAAAACATTGCGATGTATTGCAACTGGGTAAAAAACATCATACTTAAGACCAGTCACAGTGTCATTATCTGATTGTTGCTAATATGTCATACAGAAATCAACAGGAAAAAAAAATATATCATAAACTAAAATGTTATTTTCAAGATTTAATTAGAAACAGTTTTAAAAAATGCCAATTGCTATTAAAACAAATAAAATTTGCAATCATGGACTATAAAATGGTAGATCAACATTGGGCTCCCAGATTAAAAAAAGTGAAAATAGTACACCCAGCCATTAAGGAATATATTAATGGTCCATTAAGGAATAAATATTATATCTAAATTTTTACAAATTCCTAAATGTAAAATGCTACCTATTCTTAAGATGGCTGAAACCATATTGTTGAGAACCACCATTCATACAATGTGAAGGGACATTACAGGAATAGAAACTTTTACTTACAGAGAATATTTAAAATTAACACAGGTCACTAACACAACAGATCTCAATTGCCTCATGGCTCAATTGTTCTGTCTACTTAGCAACGATTTGCAACGACCAATGGAAATTCATGATAATAAAATACAACTTCTTTTAGCTACAACTAACCCCCCCCCCCAAACCACACTACTCTTCCCCTAAACCTATTCAATTTATTAATTTGGATAACAAACCGTTAACTGAAGAGGACACCCACATTTTACAACAAGAACTTAAATTCGCCTATCCCTCACCCCCCCCTAAATTACATTTATTAATTCCCCACTTAGAACAGATAATTCAGCATGTCTCCCAATTAGAAAAAGACAAAGCAAGATTTAAATTATATCATACTGTCAATAACTTGAATTATCAGCCATATAATCCAACACGCCTTAAACAAATAAAAGTCCTTACCAAAATTGAAAAGAACCGTAATCTTATAATTCAAGCAAAAAAAATAAATCAAGTAGTATTTCTTAACATCACTCAGTTTAATGAAAAACTGCAAAATACACTACAGCTGCCCCCTGATCTAAGGGACCCGGGTTCGAGCCCCAGATAAGGCATGGATGTATGTGTCATTTTTCTGCTGAGGTCCTGCCATCCTCTCAGACTTACTACTGTGGCATATAAACTGACAGGTTCCTGTCCAGACCTCTGTGGTAAGCAGCTGCTTGAGGGGGTATTTATTTATTTATTTATTATAAAGTCTCGAAAGTTCATTCATGATTGAAAAATATTTTGTGTGGCGAATTTATATTAAAATCCCAAAAACAAGAATTGTCTCTTAAGAAAGCTTATGAAATGTATGAGGTGGATCCTTTAATTCATGGACTAAGTCTTACTTTTAATTTTCATCACTGGAGTCTGTGATCATTTTTTCCTTCTCAAAATGTTCTCCATTAAAAGCTATGCAGTTATGCCATCACCTAACCCAGGCAATGAATGCTTCCTGCAAGCAGTTTTGTGAAAGTGTGTTCAGAAGAATGTCATTATAGTTGTTCAAGCTTCCTCATTATTTCCCAACTGATGACCTTTTAAACATTGTTCACAGCTTTGGAAACAGGTGAAAATTGCAAGGACAAAATCAGTAGAGGGGATGCTGTAGTTGGGTTGTTTTACCTCTGAGCGGCACTTTTTTGCACACCATGGGCTAAATGGCCAGGTCACATGGACCCCGAAGGATCAGAGAAGGTTGGGAGAGGGGACCCACTGGAACAGCTGTTGGGAGACAGATGGTAGCCTCCCGTCAAGGCCATCCAGCGTGTTCTTTAACGTGCACAGGGTATGGCTCACCTGCACATGGGGCCACGGCTTAACGTCCCATCCGACGGACAGCGGCCTTTCCAAGCCCATCGGTGTCCCCTACTGACCGTGGGCAGGGCGGGGAATTTTGCGGAGATAAATCTCAACGCTGACCCAGCTGGGACTCGAACCTGGGAACTACAGATTACGAGCCTGGCGCGCTACCGACTGAGCCACCCCCGCCCTGGGATGCTGTAGTAATGGGCTTAGCCAGCAAAGTTTCTTAACCTGGGGGGTGGGGGGGATGTCACACACAAGTTACTGACACATGGTTATAACCTTGAATAATCTTAAATTATCTGATTATTGGTTTAACCAATCAAAGGTTGTGGACCATCAAATTTTGTAGAAAACATACTGCCCCTCAATTTAGTGTTAAAAACTTTTAGATGAAAAATGTTTTTTAAAAGCTTTCATCATGGATGAAAAATTATTCAGAATATTACAGCAGAAATCACGGATTTATAAAAGGAGAACATTTTATAAAAATATGTATATTATATTAAGCTTCCTTGTAGCAGCTCCTTTACAGTGATGCTAACTTTCTCCTGGCAGACACAACTATGGGAATGAGCGCGACCTGCTCTGATTGAACATTTGGGTCCATTACCATGCCCAATTGAATGTTGCTTGCTAATTAAAGGGTGGAATGGCTGATTAGGTTTGTGTAATTTATTTTTGCAAACAACTAAGGGGTATTGGGGAAATAGGGGTTTTATAAGCATTATTAATGTCCTTTGGGAGAGTGGGATTAGCTTTTTTAAGTATATTTAACTTATTGATTACCATAAAAAATGTTTTTTTTTTTTGTTTTGTTAAAGGTTAAAATTTAAGTTCCTGTAGTGTATTTTGCAGTTTTTCATTAAACTGAGTGGTATTAAGAAATACTATTTGATTTATTTGGTCTGCTTGAATTATAAGATTAGGGTTCTTTTCAATTTTGGTAAGGACTTGTATTTGTTTAAGGTGTGCTTGGTTATATGGCTGATAATTCAAGTTATTGACAGTATGATATTATTTAAATCTTGCTTTGCCTTTTTCTAATTGGGAGACATACTTAATTATCTGTTCTAAGTGGGGAATTAATAAATGTAATTTAAGGGGGGGGGGGGTGAGGGATAGGCGAATTTAAGTTCTTGTTGTAAAATGTGGGTGTCCTCTTCAGTTAACGGTTTGTTATCCAAATTAATAAATTGAATAGGTTTAGGGAAAGAGAAGTGCGGTTGGGGGGGGGGGGGTAAGTTGTAGCTAAAAGAAGTTGTATTTTATTACCATGAATTTCCATTGGTCATTGAAAATCGTTGCTAAGTGGACAGAACAATTGGGCCATGAGGCAATTGGGTTGTTGAGTTGTTTTACCTCTGAGCGGCACTTTTTTGCATACCATGGGCTAAATGGCCAGGTCACATGGACCACAAAGGCTCAGAGAAGGTTGGGGGAGGGGACCCACTCGAACAGCTGTTGGGAGAGATGGTAGCCTGCTGTCAAGGCCATCCAGCGTGCTCTTTAACGTGCATAGGGTATGGCTCTCCCGCACACAGGGCCACGGCTTAACGTCCCATCCGATGGACGGCGCCCTTTCCAAGTCCATTGGTGTTCCCTACTGACCGTGGGCAGGGCGGGGAATTTTGTGGATATAAATCTCAACACTGACCCAGCTGGGACTCGAACCTGGGAACTACAGATTATGAGCCTGGCGCGCTACCGACTGAGCCACCCCCGCCCCTGTGGCAATTGAAATCTGTTGTGTTAGTGACCTGTGTTAATTTTAAATATTCTCTGTAAGTAAAAGTTTCTATTCCTGTAATGTCCCTTCACATTGTATGAATGGTGGTTCTCAACAATTTGGTTTCAACTATCTTAAGAATAGGTAGCATTTTACATTTAGGAATCTGTAAAAATTTAGGTAAAATATTTATTCCTTAATGGACCATTAATATATTCCTTAATGGCTGGGTGTACTATTTTCACTTTTTATTTATTCTGGGAGCCCCATGTTGGTCTACCGTTTTATAGTCCATGATTGCAAATTTTATTTGTTTTAATAGCAATTGGCATTTCTTAAAACTGTTTCTAATCAAATCTTGAAAATAACATTTTAGTCTATGATAAATATTTTTTTCCTGTTGATTCTGCTTGAAACAATTATAGAAAAGTAAAAAAAAAAACTTACTCGAGCCTGTGTGTTGATTGTATGCATGTGTTGAATCACTGTAACAGCATCAAGTAGTGATGATTTAATTTATGCTTTTATTCTGCCTTACAGTAGTAAATTATCGATTGGTTTTTGATTTCTGGTATGTTGACATTTTTATATCTGTAACATAGTTCTAATGTTTTCTAAACTTTTACAGTAAGTTGATTTTATTACTATTGGAAGTTGCGTCATCCCGTAACTTTGCTAAATGCTTTCGGTCAATATTTTAAAACTTTCAATTTCAAAGACTTCTTTTTTCACTCTAATGTGTCTGGAATTATTTTTTACTGCTTTTCAAAATATATACTGCGATTATAATGAAAATTTGAAATGATTGAAAATGAAGTCACTAGTTATCTCTAATGGCATATATCGGAAGAATCATAGGGTTATGCGATTAGCCTAAAAGCACAATTTTTAAAAGGTAGAACTTATTGGTGATAATTTTGATGATATTTTAACAACATACACTAATTAACATTAGAATATTGTGATTTTCAACCAAAATGTTTGCTGAAATTTTAAAAATAAACTTTTCCATAGTAGTTATGCAGCTTTATACTAAAAAGATTCATTCTCAATTTCAGTGCTTGAGTTCTTATTTAAATCATTATGTTTTTAAATTGAAATGAATTTTTTATGACACCACTCTCCTTAGGCTTAGAGTTTGCTGACTGCCAAAAATTAAGCATAATGCATTATGCACTATTTGCACAAATCACTAAAAAGCTTAGAAATATACAAATATTAACTCGTGGGTTCATATCCCATCTGGCTCAAGACAATTTTTCCTCTAAAAATTAAATCGACTTCTAGAGTGGTTAATATTTGTATATACCAAGAATGTCGAGTTTATTCAATATTTAATTAATTGTATACTCGTAAGATATACTTTCCATCTTTAAGACATTTATTTGCCGTATTGTGACTAAGATCACCCAAACAGCACCTATACGAGACATAATGGAATATGTACTATAGGTTGAGAATGTTCATATCATCAATTAGAGGAAATCTTGATCGGCGGCTGATAGCTCAGTGGTTTAGAGCACCCGACATGTTATCAGTAGGTCATGGGTTCATATCCCACCCGGCTCAAGACAATTTTTCCTCTAAAAATTAAATCGACTTCCAGAGTGGTTAATATTTGTATATACCAAGAATGTCGAGTTTATTCAATATTTAATTTTAAAGTTTAGAAAACAGCATTAATGGAAATATTATTAACTTATTTATATTAGAATAATGTGAGGAAAAAACGCAAAAAAACGCATTTTTTTAAAATTTTTTACTGAACTAAATAAAAATAGGAAAAAAAATACGGTAGTGGCCGAGAGGTTAGCATGCTGGGCTACCGATCAAAGGGACCTGGGTTTGTGCCCCGGGTAAGGCATGGATGTGTCATTTTTCTGCTGAGGTCCTGCCAACCTCTCAGACCTTCTACTCTGGCATATAAACTGACAGGCTCCTGTCAGACCTCTGTGGAAAGCAGCTGCTTGAGGGGGTATTTATTTATTTATTATTTTTTTAAATAAAATTTAATATTTTAAAAAATGTTTAAAAATTTAAAGTAGTAGTTAATTTTTCTTAGAATTTTTGCCTTTTTATTAATTACAATTAAATACTTTTTCTTTTGGTATATATGAGTATTTCCTTTCATCATTTACTTCATAAGTTATTATGAAGTAAATGATGTTCTAAAGTAATTATGTTCTAAAGTTGTGCATTTTATTTTTTGAAAACACTTCAAAATTAACTTGGCCACCAGAGTGAAACCAGTTTCAGAAACACGACACTTTAAGGGTTAAGGATTTGCATCTTAAATTAAATAATTTTCATCATTAAAAAGTTCAAATGGGTCAAAAACCGATTAAGAGAGTGCCGTGCTCCAAACAATCTATCATAGGCATTGATTTTGAAATGGCCTGTCAACTTAAAAGCAGATATTTGAATGTTATTACTTCTGTTGGATAATATTGCTTTATCCCACTGTGTTTTATTGATCATACAGGTTTTAGTAAAGCTGTAATATATAGACTGTGATTTTTTAATTGTAAACTGAGACACCTGCTCAAGACTACAACCATTCACATTAACAGAACAACATCTGCCTGACCTATTTTCATCACTTTAGTTTTCTCTGTTTATCACCAAACCTACCTCTACTACCAGTCTCATCAACAGCTCTAATAAAAGAATTCATCTCATCAACATCATTTGCCAAAAGGGCCAAATCATCAACATAATCTAAATCAGTAATTTTCAGACCACTAGACCATTTAAGTCCAAAATCTTTCCCTTGCAGAGAATTTTGCATAACATAATCAATAACTGAACTAAAGAGGAGAGGTGACAAAATATACCCTTGTCTAACTCCACTAGCAATGCTAAACCAATCGCTACAAGCCTTACTAACTCTCACACACAACTCAGTGTTATTATAAAGAGCTTTCATTATGTTAACTAACTTGTCAGGTATACCATATGATTTCACAATCAACCACAAATTATGACGATCAACAGAGCTGAAAGCCTTTTTGAAATCAACAAAGCTAGTAACCACAGGTATCTGAAACTCTTAGACATTTCTCAAGAATCTGCCTAAGTGAAAATATCTGATCCACACATCCCCTACCACTTCTGAATTCATACTGCTCATCACACAATTGTGTGTCATCCAGATTCTTAATTCTATTAAGCACAATCAAAGAAAGAACTTTACACAGAAGAGAAAGTAAGCTGATACCCCTATAGTTATCACAAGAACTGCAATCACCTTTTTTTAAAAATAGCGATAATAATAGCTCTTATAAAATCCTTAGAAATAATGCCTTTATCATAAAAGATATTAAAATTTTCAGTCAGCCATGTGGTAATAGAAACATTCTCAGCTCTAAGCATTTCAGTAGTAATTTCATCTACTCCTGGGATTTATGTAGTTTAAGTTCAGAAATAGCTTATATAATTTCACACTGTGATGTAGAGCCAACATTAAAACCAGTATTGCATCTGCCTCTCATCATATATATAGTTCACTCCAATACATCACATGACCATGGTGTGTGCTATAAATCAAGCAGACTATCACTTCAACCATCAGTTAGAGTTCAACTGAGCATCAGAATGGGCAAAATGAGTGACTTTGAATATGGCACGATAGTTGGTGCTAGGCATGCTGGTTCTAGCATCTCTTAAATGGCTGTCCTCCTAGGCCTTTCCCACACAATGGTTTCAAGAGTTTACCAAGTATGGTGGAAAGGCAGAAAATTACCATTGATTGGCAATCCTGCGTACAGCAACAGCTTGTGGATCAGATGGGTCAAAAGAGACTGGCGAGAATCATGCAAGCGGTCAGATAGGCCACAACCAAGCAAATCACAGCAGAATTAAACATTGGTGTGCAGTAGGTCATGTCTGAATGTACCACATATAGGACTTTCTCACGAATGGGCAACAACAGCCCTGACCATGTCGAGTGCCAATATTGTTAGTGAGCTCCCCTAGAGCCCAAAGAAGAACAGGGGGGGGGGGGGGGAATTGATTCACATTAATGAATCTATTGATTGCATCATATATATATATGCATGTGGGTGCACAAAACTTTGATCAGACAGGTTAAAATACCTCAGGATCATCAATAAACAATCAAGAGGTTTTATGCATTTGGTTATTTGATATCCCAAAATGGGGGGGGGGGGGGCTCAGTTGGTAGCATGGTAGGCTTGTAATCTGCAGTTCCCAGAGAATTGAGTCCCAGCTGGGCCAGCATTGAGATTTATCTCTGCAAAACTTCCTGCCCATGGTCAGCAGCAGATATCAATGGGCTTGGAAAGGCTGCCATCCATCATATGGAATATTAAGCTGTTGCACCATGTATGGGAGAGCCACACCCTGTGCATATTAAAGAACACACTGCTTGATCTTGATGGGAGGCTGCCATCTATCTCTCAAAAGCTGTTCCAGGGTTACCTCTCTCAACCTTCTCTGAGCTTTCAGGATCCTTGTGACCTGGCCATTTAGCTCATTTTGTGCAAAAAAGAGCCACTCAGAGGTAAACAACCAACCCAAAGTGGGATTATTAGAACAATAATCTTTTATACATATTCTCCTAATTGAATAATTTTCATATTTCGTTACTATTATTGATAAAATTCCAATTAAGATTTGTATTTATTTTGTCTCCCTTTAGATCAGGGCTGTCCAATTAAAATCTATCGAAGAGGCACTAAAAAAAACCTACAATATTCAGCATGGTGGCGAAACTTTTTTCCACAAAAATATTTATTAAAACAAACTATATTCATAGATCAGAGGAGAAAATTCTCAACTTAAAAATGAAAACATATATTAAAAAAAAATTGGAAAAAACTACTTTTAAGGAATCATGGAAGCTGTTAGTACCTTTCGAAAGAGATATTCTCTTTCGAAAGGGAATGGAACGGGAGGGCTGCTAGTTCAGTATGGCCTACTGATCTGGTCATCTAGGCCACTTTTTTATTTTTTTCCAACCCTGCTGAGGAGTGGTCAACTTTACAGGGTCCTGGTGCTGACCATTTATGCCTACTAGACTTGATTTGTTTATGGATTTGAGCTTGATTATGGATCCTGGACTTGCTGCACTGGTGGGCCTCTTTTGAGGGAGAATCTGCCACTGTGTTCTCTGTTTGCTTTCTGGTTTGCCAGCCCTAAGTGAACAGAGGCATGGGATACCTTATATCAGAGGTACCTGTCCTCACCTGAGGTACCTGAACCTCAGGTGAGGTTCAGGTACCTCAGGTGAGGTACCTGAACCTCACTTAGCTAGTTGGGCATCATCAAGCCTAAACTGGAGTAATGTGTCTCAGGCAGGCAGGCCATATGGCTCTTGAAAAAGTCCAATCGAAAAGGTGGTGCCTGAAGTTCCTACCAGCATCGGTGACTTCAGCCTTTTAGCAGAGGAGGAACAGTGTGATGCCCCCTCATTCACTTTTACTTTACCTTAACCAGTTTTGCTTAATTTACGTTATATTTATAATTTTGGGGATATTTATTTCATTTTTGGCATCACAGCATTCATTTCCAAGAGCATAGGAGTTGCACATGTGCAACTCCGAACTTTCGATTGTCACCCACTAAAGCATGCATATACAAGGACATGCCCACTCTTGCGTCATAGCTTGTGCGCTCGTCATTTTATGCAAATGTCTTTATCGGTGTAACAGGCTGTACACTTGTTATAACCATGACATGTAGTCACAGAGAGTCAGTTGTGAGTTGGAAGATAGTTAGTGAGTTGATGTTGTGATCAGAAATTAGTTGGCATTGGTCACAGAGTAGAAGCTAGATAGTGAAAATGTAGACAACATCTCATTAAAGTTGGTGAGTGTTTAAAAATAATTTTTTGGAAATAAACTTGTTTGTTATAGAAACGTTTTTGAATATTTGCTATTTTTTCTCTTGAGCAAAGTTAGTTGATAAATTTTGATTATAATTTACATTAGTTTCACAATCATTTAATTTTTGAATTCTTACTTGCTAAGTAACGCTTGCTGGTTTTCGAATCCCAATTGAACTTTATCTGGCAATTTGTTAATTATTGCCTGGCGCCTGACTTTAGCTATCCAGAGCTTGAATAAGTATTGGATCAGACAAAGAGTCCAAAACTTTAAAAATATTTAAATCTTTGGAGTGTTATAACAGGGCTTTCTCCCATGCCTGCGATAAGGGGCCTGTTTGATATTGTTGGCCCTACCTGTCTCAAAACTAGTTTCTTTAAAAATTCTACTAATCATTTTCTCTCTGCAGGTACATGGAACATAAGGACATTACATAGAGATTATTCTCTTGATGTCCTCACGAAGGAATTCCAGCGTTATAACCTAGATATTCTACGCTTGCAAGAGACCAGATGGACAGGTAAAGGTGAGATAATTAAAAATAACTTTAAATTTCTCTTTACAGGGATGGAGGACAGAAAGCATCACCAAGGCGGTCTGCTGCTCAGCAGACATGCTAGTGATACTCTTCTAGGTATGAGTGCATTAATGAAAGGTTTCTTACAGCAAAATTTCAGACAAGCATTAAAGACTGGAATATTATCTGCTATTATGCCCCCACTGAGGATGAGAAAAAT